>JALAZF010000154.1:7523571-8777500 GCA_022829125.1 Lathyrus tuberosus | reverse complement strand
TATGATCTTACCTGGATCAGACAGTTGTTCAGTGGCCAGCAACGTCGTATGGACTTCAGCTCCGGTGATGATGATACCGGGGGGGGGGGGGGGGGAGGGGTGTACCTACAAGGTACTCTGACGCTCAAGGAAGAAAGGGAGTAAGCAAGTACAGAAAAACAGGTGAGAGTTAGAATATGTTGTGTCACCTAACCCTCTCAAGTGAGAGGGTATTTATAGAGAGCCCCCAGCACAGGGCCAACGGTTACTTGCACTGGGCTGGATTGTAAGACCCAATCCAAGTAACTGCCAGGGCTTACGTGGCATAGTGAGGACCAGCACGTGGTCTTCGCCCTGGTGTAACGGTCCCTAAATCTCCGAAAGTAGGGCAGACCGATTCCTTCGGGAGTGGGAAGTTACAAGAGAACGTGTCTTCGCGGGGAGGAGCATGTAGGTGTCGAGGAGAGGTGTGTCCACGAGCCATACGCCTCGGCCCGACGGTTTTCTACCCCGCGTGTCCGACGCCTGAGGGGACTGGCACGTGCCCGACACAGAGGTGGCTTTTGACCTCGTTGGGCCTTCGTTGATCATTGGGCTTGGGCCTGCCCGACCGTAGGGCAGGCGCTGGCCCAGTCCGGAATAGGAGCCCCCCAAGTCGTTGTTCTGAGGTGTCAGAGTAATGACTTAAGGGCCAGTAATATGTTGAGGACGTATCCCGTCGGGGAAGGGATTCTAGACAAGGAGTGGTCGATCAAACAGGGAGAAATAAATCGCTCTGCTCTGGCTAGGCTGGTCGCGGATGAGCGCCGTCGCGGGGATACGAGAAGTTTGAACCGAGGAGAACATAAGGACGTGTGTTGGGGAATGAAGAGACATGCGTGGGAGAGCGTGTGCCACGTGTTGTATCTCATCATTGCCTAGGGCGGCTACGCTAGGGTAGTGTAATTGATTTCCTAGGAGCCCTCGAGGCTCGTGAGACCCTTATAAATAGGGGCCATCTCGTTTCATTTCCATTTTTGCTCTCCCTCTGCTCAGACTTTGCCTTCTTTCGTTCTTTCTTCAACCGCCGCTGACAGCCGCACCAGAACCCTACCGAAAGCAGCTTCGAAGTAAGTTTCTCTCTTTTTTCCTCTTTTGCTTGCATTTTTAGGGTGAATCTATGGTGAAATGATGAAGTTCACATGGAAATCACGAAATATCCGACGAAAACGGCGGAATTTCCTAGTTTCCTCGTTGAATCTCGTGGGGAGAGACGATGAAATCCCCGAGGACATGAAGAATGTCCCGGGGTCGTGAGATAAACATCTCTCAGTTCTTTTGTTGAGTCTCCCGGGGATAACTGATGAAATCCCCGGGGACACTAAGAATGTCACGGGGACGCGGGTCGAATATCTCGGGGTCTCGCCCAACGCCGCTCCCCGCAGACCTGAGGATGGTCGCGGGTTCGCGTTTCCCGACGTTCCTTCCTCGCCCTTTCACTTGATCAGCGGTGGAGGGGTAGATTTGATATGGGTCATCAAATTCACCATTTCCTTCTGCTTCTCAGATAAATGGACGTATTTCAAGTGGCCGAGGGATCTTTAGATACTTACGACGAGCCCGACTCACCTATGGCAGAGACGACCAGCGCCGGGGAAAGGCCACCCGACGACTGGGCCTGCGAGGAGGCTGTAAACATGATCTCCCAGTTTGTCGATTTGGACGAGGCCGACATATTTTGCACCGTCGAGCACCGTCTAGTGGGTTCATCAAAGACGTGGAACGTGTTCAGGCCTTTGTCACATCATCGAATATGCTCGATATATAGCGGGATGCGGTTTCCCGTATACGAGTTCATGTTCGATGAGGCGGGGTGGCGTTTGCCCTTCACGGATTTTCAATAGTCAGTGTTTGTCTGGCTGCGTTTATCCCCTTCTCAACTCCACCCTAACTCTCTCGCTTTCATTAGGGCTTTCGTGCTCGTGTGCAAATACCTGAAAATCGGGGCGACTGTGCCCCTATTTTTTTTCGCATTTTCCATCTTCAACGGCAGGCCGTCGATGACAAGCATGGCTGGGTGTCCTTCAAGTAGGTGAGCAGCCTGTTTCACACTTATATGGACTCTGTGCGAGATTTTAAGTACCGGTACTACCTCGTGAGGCCGGTCACACTTGAGGCCATAACTTCAGTGTACCATCGGGTCGTCGAAGAAGTAGATGGGCAGTGAGAGGAGGCCCTTGTGCCCAGGTTCCCGTTGTTCTGGACTGAAGAACACTTTAAGAGGGGAACGGACAGCTATATTGTCAGCCCTGGTAAACTCTGTGAAGGGGATCGGTTGGCTCACGAGGCCATAGTTAAGTTCGTCGGTGGGTTTAACAAAGCCAAGTTCGTGACGCCGAACAGGGACTTCCTTCTGGGCGACGACGGGGAGGTCTTAATGAAGCATCGATTGATCAACACTAGGGCTCTCCTCGAGACGTTTTCTGACGAGGAGGCTCTCGAGCTGTTAGGTGGGGTGGCCTCCTCGGCCTGCTTTTCCCTTCGTCCTACTTTTTGAATTACTGACCTCTTTGTTTTCTGTGCAGGTAAGATGTCGAGTACCGAGGAGCGTCTCAAGAAACTGAAAAACACCCGAGCTTCGAAAAAGGGTTGGGTCGAATAGCTCCGAGCACAGCATCCTGCCACGACTTCAGTGCCCACGGATTCTTTGACCTATCCCCAAGGGAGTCAATCTCTCAGTAGCCAAGGGTCTCCGAAACGGCAGCGCACAGACGGGCAGGTGGACGTCGACCTGACAGTTGAGAACAGTCCTCCCTCTGAGAAGTTCATACTTCCTCCTTGTCATTTGAGGCTCCACTTCTTCTCGGGTGCCAACTCTCCAGGTATCCCTGCTGCTGAAGTCCAGGCCGTCCTGGGTGCTCCTCAAGCTTCGAGGAGGAAAACCCTGCTTGAGGACTTATCCGCCGTTATACGAGTCTGTTCAATGGCTTTAATTTTAAACGATGAGACTTGTCCAGCAGCCGAGCTGACCGGGCTGCAAGAGAAGTTCCAGTCTATTGTTGTCGAGGTGACAAAAGTGGGCAAGGAGCTGACTGAGTGCAAAGAACTGAACCGAGCTCAGGCCGAGCATCAGAAGCAGCAGGCCGAAAACCTGAAACAGCTTGAGGAAAAGTTGAGAAAAGCTGAGGAGGGAAGGAAAAGCCTCTTGGAGAAGGTCGCTGAATTGGAAGATGCTGCTCGCCCCGCCGAGGAAGAAACCGAGGAAGATAGATTATTGACATCGCGGGCAGCGTTGATTGCTAAACTCCGAGAGACTGAGCAGGACAGCCTTGTGGCCGCTAAAATAGGCTTCAAGAATGTTGTGCAGCAGCTTCAGATCCTCAACCCTGGCCTCATAATGGAGGGAGCCCACTCCGACTACAACGTGGTTGATGGTCGAATCGTGCGGCCGGTGGAAGAGGAAGAGGTTGACGGGGACGCGACCGGGCGTGAGCAGCCAGAGGGGACGGCCACAGAATAGGTTCTGTTTTCTTGTTTTGCTTGGCCTGCGAGCCATTTCGTTTTGTTTCGTTTGTTTGCCCGACCTGCGTGCCAAGGGCTTTTGGAATATTTGTAATATTTGTACAATGGGCTTTTTGCCCAGATTTATATTTTGATCGCTGCGTTTATATGTGTGTGATGTTTACTTGTTTTGTTTGTGTGTGATGTTATTGCATTTGCTATACTTTATTTATTTTTTTCTAAGTATAGAGATTTTGGGGCTTGCTCGACTTCGATAATCCTTGACTGTGGGGAGAGCTGGTCGAGTGGCCGGAAGTGTATTCTGACCTTCAACGAGGCTAAGTGCTCGATCGAGGTCTTAGCTTCGTGGCGTGAACTTCCCATCGCGAGCTGGGTGTTCTTCCTGATTGGTACAACGACGGCGGAGCTCGATCGAGGTATCCTCGTCGGATCAAAAGTCCTCGTGCACACACAACGCGGCCTTTGATCATCGTGTTCTGTATAGGGGTGACGCACTTGTACCCTAGTGCGTCCCCGTAACCGCGATGCTAGTATGTCGCGGGCAGTGTTTAACTGTAGTACTGTTTGAGTTTCTCAGTGTTCCATGGTCGAGCAAGTTCTTCCCCGTGTAGATTTTCGAGGAAGTAGGCTCTTGTCCCCATTTTCGCGCGGACGCGGTATTGGCCCTCCCAGTTCGGGGCGAGTTTGCCTTCCCGCGAATCTTTCTGGTTCCTTCGTAGGACGAGGGTGCCTACTTGAAAATCATGTTTGATAACTTTGTCGTTATAACGTAAAGTTATTTAATGTTTAAGTGAAGCTTCTCGAAGAGAAGCGCCCAAACACGTCTCCTCGACGAAATTGAGATCTTCCCTTAGGGCTTCGTTGTTCGCGACTCCGTCGAGGGGGGCTTCCGTCCTCCTCGAGGGTTCCCTGATCTCCACGGGGATCACCGCTTCCGTTTCATAGGTTAGACGAAAAGGGGTCTCCCCGGTCGTGGAATGCGGGGTTGTTCGGTAGGCCCAGAGGACGCTGTGTAGCTCCTTGACCCACCGTTGTTTGGCGTCGCCTAATCGAAGTTTCATTCCTCGGATGATTACTCTGTTCGCTGTTTCGGCTTGTCCGTTCGTTTGAGGATGCTCGACTGACGTGAAGTGCTACTTCGTGCCCAGTTTGGTGACGAAGTCTTGGAAGTTCCTGTCGGTGAACTGTGTTCCGTTGTCGGTGACAATAGCTTGGGGCACGCCGAATCGGGCGAGGATGTTCCTCTTGTAAAAATGTAGTATGTTGAAGGTCGTGATTTTGGCCAACGCTTCTGCCTCGATCCACTTCGTAAAATAATCTACCCCGACAATGAGGTATTTGTTTTGATACGATCCCACGACGAAAGGTTGAGCTCGTTAGGAGGAGCGAGGTGCATGTCCCCGTGTCGCTGGCATCTATCACACTTCTTGACGTGTTCCTTGGCGTCTTGTTGCATGGTGGGCCAGTAATACCCTGCCCGAAGTACTTTACGGGCTAACGATTGTCCACCGAGGTGATGTACATTGATTCCCTCATGGATTTCCTAGAGTATGCTGGGGACCTTGGTCTCCTCGACACACCTGAGGAGGGGAATAGAAAACCCTTGCCGGTATAGCTTATCCTCGACTATCGTGTACGAGCACGCCCGCCGCTTCACCATCCCTGCTTCCTTGGGATCTTCGGGAAGTTTGCCCATCGTGAGGTACTCGTATACCGGGGTCATCCAGCAATTGCTGTCCCCGATGGCATTCACATTTGCTGCCGGAACGGGTTTGTCGATGCTCGGGCGGGAAAGCACTTCTTGTATGGCGGATTTGTTTCCGCCTTTCTTCTTTGTGCTTGCCAATTTGGACAAGACATCTGCTCGGGTATTGTGCTCGCGGGGATGTGGGTTACCTCCATAGAGGTGAATTTTTTCATATTTTCTTTCACCAAAGTCAAGTATTCGATGAGGCTGTCGTTCTTGGCCTGGTACTCTCCTCTGACTTGCGAGGCCACGAGCTGGGAGTCGGTGAAGATTTTGACCTCCTTGGCACCGAGGTCCTCGGTCAACCGAAGCCAGGCAAGGAAAGCCTCATACTCTGCTTGGTTGTTCGACGTCGGGAAGGATAGTTCGAGGGATACCTCGATCAGAATGCCTTCCTCGTTTTCGAGGATAATGCCTGCCCCGCTTCCCTTCGTGCTGGATGATCTGTCGACATAGATCGTCCACTTTTGGGATCCGTTGGTCGAAGGTTCCGGGACGGTCATCTCTGCCACAAAGTCGGCCAATACTCGAGCCTTCAGGGCTTTCCTTCCCTTGTATTGGATGTGAGTTCGAGTGACCATCTGAGCATCCTCCCCGCCATATCTGGTCATCCAAGGAGTTGCCTTATAGGCAGTTCGGTCCTCACGACGACAGTGTGGGCTAGGAAGTAATGGCGCAGCCTCCTGGCTGCGGTGACGAGGGCCAGGGTGACTTTCTCTATCTGGTGATACCTGAGCTCGGGGCCCTGGAGGTCCTTACTCGTGAAGTAAATCAGTTTCTGCCCGTCTGGGGTTTCCCGAATGAGGACGGCGCTGACCGCTTCACTCGTGATTGTGAGATACAAGAACAGTGTCTCCCCGTGATCAGGCCGTGAGAGGACCGGGGTCGTGATAGGACTTGTTTTAGGTGGAGGAGCGCCTGCTCGCACTCTTCGCTCCATTCGAACGTCGATTTTTGTCGAAGAAGTTTGAAAAACGGGAGCGCGTATTGTGCAGACTTGGCGACAAAGCGGGAGAGGGCGGTGAGCATCCCGTTCAATGACTGTATTGACTTCTTCGAGTCCGAAGTAGGGATCTCGGAGAAAGCCCTACACTTGTTGGGGTTGGCCTCGATTCCTCGCTCTGTGAGGTAGAAGCCGAGGAACTTACCTGCCCGAACGCCGAAGGTGCATTTGTCGGGATTGAACCTCATGCGGCATTTCCTCGTTGTGTCGAACACCTTCTTGAGGTGTGCGGCATGGTCGACTTCCTCCGCAGATTTGACGATCATGTCGTCCATATAGACCTCGAGCATGTCGCCGATTTCAGCCCAGAAAACCTTGTTCATCATCCGTTGGTAGGTCTCCCCGGCGTTCTTCAGACCGAAGGGCATTACGTTGTAGTAGTAATTTCCCGACTCGGTCATGAAGGCCGTGTGCTGTTTGTCGACCTTATCCATGGGAATTTGGTTGTATCCCGAGTAGGCGTCCATGAAGGATAATAGTTTGTAACCTGCAGAGTTGTCGACCAGCTGGTCGATGTTAGGCAAGGGATAGCAGTCTTTTGGGCATGCCCGGTTAAGATCAATATAGTCAACACACATCCTCCATTTTCCATTATTATTTTTGACGAGTACAACGTTGGACAACCAGGTTGTGTATCTAGCCTCCGAAATAAAATTCTCCTTTAGGAGGTCTTTTACAGCTTTTTCAGCAGCCTCCGCTTTTTTGGGAGACTGCTTACGCCTACGTTGAGCTATGGCCCTAGCAGCCGGATCTACTGCGAGCTGATGGCAAGCCATCTCGGGGTCAAGACCAGGCATCTCAGAGACGCTCTATGCGAACAGATCAGCGTTCTCCCGGATACATGCCTTCAGCTGCTCCTTCGCCAGGTCGGGGATCCCGGTGCCAATCTTCACGTTACGGTCTGGATCGTCCCCGAGGGCCATGAGCTCAAAGTCTTCGTCTGGGATGGGGCGTGTTGGGTGGAGAGGCTGCCCGTTATTTTCTGCCTAGAGGTCGAGGTCCACTACTCCGCCCTCTTCGTTCTCATCCAGGAACCTGCTGTCGAGTTCAACCGCATTGACGCGCGGGAGAGGCCTATGTACAGTGTCCATGGCTGGCTTTGCTTCGGTCTTGGGCTTGGTGCCGATGGAACTCATGCCTTTGATCGCAGCGTCGAAGCACCTCCTAGTCGCGTCTATCTCCCCGTGCATCGTAACTACACGTCCCCTGGTCGTGTAGTACTTCATCTTGAGGTGGACCGTTGATGGTACTGCTGTGAGTTCGGCCAGGGTGGTCCTCCCGAGGATGCAGTTGTAGAGGGATGGGCATTCAACCACCAGGAAGCGGATCTTCACTTGGCGGGCGGTGTCTTCGGCCCCGAATATGACCATCAGTTCAACGTAGCCCCATGGTCTGGTGGTGGTGCCGTTGAACCCCTGCAGATCTGAACCGACGTACGGGGTCAGATGTCTCTCGTCGAGCTGGAGAGTCCCGAACAGATGGGCATACATGATGTCGATCGAACTTTCCTGGTCGACGAGGATTCTTCGAACGTCAAAATTCGCCATCTGTGCCCTGACCAAGAGGGGGATGGTGGCGTTGGGCGCTCCTCCTGGGAGCTCTTCAAGGTAGAAGGTGATAGGAGTTGATTTCCCTTGCACCTTCTCGAGAGTAGTGGACTTCGCCGATGTTGCGGACTCCAGTTCGTCAAATTTCTACTTAATCGACCCGACGGACACCTTCTCGTAACCACCCCCGGAGATGACCATAGTCTTGGGGAAACCTTCCCATGTGCTATGGGCAGCGACATGGTCTTCATGGGGGAAGTTTGCCCACATGCTGCAAACTGCTTCTTGGCCCTCGATGCCTTAGGGGACAAAGAAGTCTTCGGGTCGAGTTACGCTAAGGACGACCTGAAGCCGACTCTCGTCGGGAGGGGGTGTCGTTTCTTCAAAGTTTTGGGCTTCCAGGGAGCTGGGACGAGGAGCGCCATTCTTCTAGGCATATTTCTTCAAGTGCCCTTCCTTGATCAGGATCTCAATTGCATCTTTGAGATGGATGCAATCTTCCGTGACATGTCCATGGCTCCAGTGGAACCTGCAATACTTGGACCTGTCCGTGTTTGATTTGGGGGTCATGGGCTTCAAAAAGCGGACGCCTCCTTTGAGAAATTCCAAGTTTGAGCACTCGGAGAGGATTCGCGCGCGGGAAGCGTTGAGCGGGGTGTATTCCGTGAACCGGCCAGCTGGTCTGCGCGGTTCACGAGGATCCCGGGGGCGATTTTCTTTCTTTCTTTCACCTCCTCGTCGGGGAGGAGAGTCTTCTTCTTTGCGGCCGCGGGGGCCTTCCTTTCGCCTCTACTCAAGGGTGATTTGCGTTGCCTCTGACTCCTCGATCTCGATGTATGACTGAGCTCATTGGAGGAGGTCCTCCAAACGGCGAGGTCTGCGGAGGCCTATGGACTTGGCAAAATCGAATCCAAAACGTAGTCCGTGGATGATTAAATACTTCTTCATGTCGTCGGTCGTATGAACCTTGACAGCTTCCCTGTTGAATCTCTCAATGTAGTTCCTGAGAGATTCGTTCTTCCCCTGGAAGATGCTCTCTAGTGCAGCCTCCGTCTTAGGGTGTCGACGAGACGCTATGAAGTGTTTGGTGAAGCGTTGTCTTAGTTGCTTCAAGGATGTCATCGACCCGGGTGCCAGACCCTTGTACCAAGTCATGGCGCTCTTCCGCAAGGTGGTGGGGAAAAGCCTGCACTTAATGGCTCCCCTGACGTTTCTGAAGTCGAGCATGGCTTCAAAACTTTCGACGTGGTCGTCGGGGTCGGCCAGGCCGTCGTAGGTCCCCAGTGGCGGGGGTTTCTCCATGCCCGCAGGAATTGGGGCGTCCATGATCTCCCATGATAGGGGGGTCCTCTGGTCATCGTCGTCACTTCCGTCCGGGGACCTCGAAGGGGATCGGTGATGTCGACCAGGTTCTTGTCGTGGAGGGGAATTACTTTAACGGTTCCTCGGCCTCTCCTCGGTGGTCTTGGTCTTCTTGGTAGTTGATGAGGGCATGGGTTCCTTCTGAGGTGGGGAACGATGGCGCTTCTGGGAGATCACCGGCTGGGGGCGTTCGAGATTCTTCTGAAAGAGTCCTTCGCGGGGAAGGAGAACATCGCGGTGAAGGTGGGCGACGATGTCTTCGTGGGGAAGATCTTCGTGCCCGCCCTTGCTTGAGTGCTTCAATTCTGAGATTCTGGTGCATGATCAGCTGGTTGGTCTGATTGACCAAGGCAAACAGGGCCACGGTGCTCGAATCTGTATTAGGCGGAGGAGCAACTGGCTGAAAGACGGCTTGTTGGTCGTCCTGGCGGGCAGCATCGTAAGCCGTGTCTTGAGAGTCTGGGGAGGCGTTCTGCCCGTCTCTTACGTCGCCTTCTTCGATGTTGAGGGCAACAACGTCCTCATGGTGGTTTCTGTTCACGAGTTGCGCGAGGACGGTGTCCAGAGCTTTGTTCGCAGACGGGTTATTGGCCATGCTGGTGATGAACGAAAAGATTGCTTTGGTTTATCGTTGAAGGAAAAACGGGGAAAGAATGATTCCCACAGACGGTGCTACTGATCTTACCTGGATCAGACAGTTGTTCAGTGGCCAGCAACGTCGTATGGACTTCAGCTCCGGTGATGATGATACGACCGGGGGGTGTACCTACAAGGTACTCCGACGCTCAAGTAAGAAAGGGAGTAAGCAAGTACAGAAAAACAGGTGAGAGTTAGAATATGTTATGTCACCTGACCCTCTCAAGTGAGAGGGTATTTATAGAGAGCCCCCAGCGCGAGGCCAACGGTTACTTGCACTGGGCTGGATTGTAAGACCCAATCCAAGTAATTGCGAGGGCTTACGTGGCGTAGTGAGGAGCAGCACGTGGTCTTCGCCCTGGTGTAACGGTCCCTAAATCTCCGGAAGTAGGGCAGACCGATTCCTTCGGGAGTGGGAAGTTACAAGAGAATGTGTCCTCGCGGGGAGGAGCATGTAGGTGTCGAGGAGAGGTGTGTCACGAGCTATACGCCTCTGCCCGACGGTCTTCTACCCGGCGTGTCCGACGTCTGAGGGGACTGGCACGTGCCCGACACAGAGGTAGCTTTTGACCTCGTTGGGCCTTCGTTGGTCATTGTACTTGGGCCTGCCCGACCATAGGGCAGGCGCTGGCCCAGTCCCCAACAATATATATATATATATATAGAGAGAGAGAGAGAGAGGATGTATCCTATGAGAATGCTATTTTTATGTGAGAACATGAGAATGAATCTGAACCATTAGATTTTAAAATAAATGGTAGAGATTATGTGTCATTTTTTTTCTCGCTTTTTTATTATTAAAATAAATGAAGGAGAGAGGAAAAAAATGACACATAATCTCTGCTATTTATTTTAAAATGTAATGGTCCAGATTCATTATCATATTCTCCATAAAAATGACATTCTCATAGGATATATATATATATATATATATATATATATATATATATATATATATATATATATATATATATATATATATATATATATATATATTGTTCGATATTATATTTTACCAGAATGAAACGACATTGTTCGATATTATATTTTACCACAATGAAATGACATTGTTCAATATAAATATCTATAGAATAATTCTATATAATGTATTGATTAAAAATATAAATATCTATAGAATAATTCCATATAATGTATTGCTTAATAAAATATAACATTATATATTTAATTGTGATTCTGTAAGTACTGCTTTTCATGTTATTAAACTTATTCAATTTTCGTAAACACAACTGAGCCTTTTACTGTAGGATACTATAATAACAATTAACAACAACGTGAGGACGCGTCTACAGTTGAACAATGTTGAGTCTTTTTTTTTACCACGCATTAAAACTTTCTGGTAAAAGAAGATATAATTAATCAACAACATAGTTTAGTATTATTATTTATTTATTTTAGATTTATAGTTGATGAATGTTCGTGACTCATGTAGAGTAGAAGTTTGATTTCAATCAATAATAATAGCAGTCTATTATAAATATTATTATAGTGATTTCACTTACCCTTTTAACAATTGTTTATACTTTTGCACTTATTCTTTTGAGTATGTGTTTATCTTATCATGTTTTTTTGTTATAGGTGATTAAAAATTTAGGCAAATGGCAAGTAAAAGTGTCACAAGAAACAACACACAAGTTGATTCTTATGCAACAAGTAGATTGTTCCCTCCTTTTATAAATGTCATTATGCCAACACAAGGAGAATAATAAGAAGCTCAAGTTCAAACACCGACATAACTAGAAACAAATGAAGGTATAATTTCAAAAGATACACATGCATTGAAAAGAAAACCTAGTAAACTCTTGTACCAACTGTCATAAAGTATTTTTTTAAAGTTCCTGCCAAGAATATTAAAAACTTATTATGGACCATCAAATGCCAACTTTTCTTACAGCAGAGTTATTTTTACGGGGTGCTTAAATTGTTAATAAAATTAAAAACCCGTGGTTCCGGCCAGTTGTTGCAGCAAATTTTGCTATCAAGCCGAATTGAGGTGCTTGAGATGACAGGTCGCTCTAATTTGATTTCTTTATTAACCACACATGTACCCTACGATCAAAATGACACACGAATATGAAAAAAAGTATAAATAAGTAGGATCGGGTGCCGCTTACCACTTTGTTCCAATGACATGAGTTCCTTTGGGTCTAGGCACAAGAGTTCACATTATTTCTGGAGAATCAGGTCAGTTTTTCTTGCATATCCAGAATCCACTCAGTATCCAGAAAGGCTTCATTAATATATGTAGGCTCTATGAGGGACACCAAACCCATAAGCGTCTCTTCAGAAGGTTTGAATGAGGATTTGGTTCTGACTGGTCCAGTCTTATCTCCCAGAATTAATTCTTCAAAGTGTGAGGATCTTTGTCTGTGATTCCTCAGAGGAGTCCGAACTTCAACAACTTCTGGTTGAATAGTTTCGTAGTCTTTTGCCTCAACATCTTTTGCTTCTAAAGGTTTACCTTCAGATCCTGAATAAGTGATATCCATATATGCAAACTTTTCAACTATCTTTGACTTTTCGGGGTCAAGCTTATCATCAAATCTAACATGAATTAATTCCTCAATAATTCGTGTTTTTGTGTTGTATACTCTATAGCCTTTAGAGCGTTCAGAGTATCCTAACATAATACACTTTTGTGCCTTAGAATCAAACTTGTTCAGATTGTCTGTAGTGTTCAGCATAAAACAATCACAACTAAAAGGATGAAAATATGAAATGTTAGGTTTTTTGTTCTTCCACAATTCATAGGGAGTCTTACCCAGAATAGGTATTATAAAGATCTTGTTCTGAATGTAACACATTGTGTTGATTGCCTCTACCCAGAAGTGCTTAGCCACATTAGTCTCAATGATTATGGTGTTTGCCATCTCTTGCCAAGTCATATTCTTCCTATATACAACTTCATTCTGTTGTGGAATTCCAAGACAGGAGAAATCATGGGAAATGCCATTCTCCTCAAAGAGTTTCTCAAAATCTTTGTTTTCAAATTCTCCACCATGATCACTTATGAATTTAATAATTCTAAAGTCTTTCTCGTTTTGCACTTGAAAACAAAAGGCAGCAAACACATAATGTGACTCATCCGTGTGTCTTAGAAACTTAACCCATGTCTATCTATTGTAGTGATCTATAATGACTAGTCCTTACTTCTTACCATTGACAGAAGCTGTTTTCACTGGTCCAAAAAGGTCAATGTGAAGAAGTTCCAATGGTATGGAGGTAGAAATAACAATTATTACTTTGAAAAAAGTTTTTGAAAGCTTGCCTTTCTGAAATGCTTCACAAAGAGCATCTGAAGAAAACTTCATATTAGGAAGGCCTCTGACTAAATCAAGCTTATTTAGCTGAGAAATCCTCCTCATGATGACATGGCCCAATCGTCAATGCCACATCCATTTCTATTCATTTACAGGCATAACACATTTTACATTCTAATTTTTCAGATCAGAATGTCTAATTTTGTAAATGATGTTCTTCCTCTTTCCATTGAAAAGAACTAAGCCATCCTTCTGACTGACAGGTTTACAGGACTTTTGATTAAAGATTATATCATAACCATTGTCACTTAATTGACTTATGGACAATAAGTTATGCATTAATCCTTCGACTAATAAAAGACCTTCCTGTTTCGGAGCCAATGACCTTCCCGTTTTAATCGCCTCCGAAATCGACAACACCTCTAGGCTTAAGTTCCCGGCAAAGGTACATATGCCTTCTTCCTGTCATGTGTCGCAAGCAGCCAGAGTCCAAGTACCATGATGGTGTCTTAACTGGGCTACTAAGGATACTGCAACATATATTATCTTATCCTTAGGTACTCATAACTTTCTGGGTCTTTTTTGGTTAGTCTTCCCAGAGTTTTTAACAAACTTGCATTTCTGTGCAGGATATGTATACATGTATTCATAGTTGAAATGGGAATGAGCTTTTGCTTTAGCCTTAGGTTTTGAAAAGACTTTACCTTTAGGCACAACACCATTTTGTTTACCGGAAGGGACAAAATGGGAAGAAAGAGTTTTTGGTTTATCATCTTTTTCAGAAGTTGATTCTTCATCAGAATCATAATCAATTCCTCTTGTTCCATTTATGCTTACGCCATAATTCATTGAAGCTATTACACTTTAATTTAGGCTTCTAGCTAGAAATTTTTGAAAGGATTTGTTATATTTCTTTATGACATCATCAGAGTTTGTATAGGCTTCTAAAAATATTTTCCTTCTCAAGTTTGGAACTCTTGTTCTAAAGCACAACGTTATTATTTTTCAAAATAAAGTTTTCTTCATTTAAACTTGAGAAATCTTTCTTAAGCTTATAATATGTTTTTAATTCAGATAGATGAACCTTTTTAGATCCTTGTATTTGTTCAGAAGCTTCTGATACTTATCCATAACTTCTGTTAAACTGGATTCAAGTTCAGAGCGAAATAGTTCAACAAATACCTATTCAGACTCTGACTCAGATTATGATTCTGATTGAACTTTCTCAACATGAGCTTTTATGCATGCCATCAGTAGCACATTAGCTTGCTCTTCCTCAAAGTCATCTTCTAAGGATTCTGAATCATCCCAGGTAGCCATCAGACCCTTATTCTTACCTCTGAAGTCTTTCTTCTTTGGTCTGTCTTTCTTCCACTTAGGACAATCATTCTTGTAATGGCCTGACTCCTTGAAATAAAAGCAAATACATTTTTTGCTGGCTCCAGCTTTCTTGGATCCAGAAGTAGACTCAAAACAAACGTATGTCCTTCTTTGTCCTCTAAATCTTCCTTGTCTTTTCTTTCAGAGTTGATTCACTCTTCTGGACAGAAGAGACAACTCATATTCTTCTTCAGAATCTTCTTCAGTCTCTTCTTCTTCTTCTTCTTCTGCTTGAAAAGCTCTAGTCTTTTCATACTTTCCCAAAGACTTAAGAGCAACTGATTTTCTCTTTCTTCGGGGCTCATCTTCTTCAACCTCAATTTCGTGACTTCTTAAAGAACTACAAATTTCTTCAAGATAGGTGTTATTTAGATCTTTTGATAACTTCAACATAGTTACCATATGTCTCCATCTATTAGATAGACTTCTGATGATCTTCTTCACATGATCAGCAGTAGAATATCCTTTTTCCAGGACCTTCAGTCATGCAACAAGAGTTTGAAACCTTGAGAACATGTTCTCAACAGTTTCATTGTCTTGCATCTTGAACGTTTCATATTTTTGAATCAAGGCAAGTGCCTTGGTTTCTTTGACTTGGGCGTTTCCTTCGTGAGTCATCCTCAAAGAATAAAATATTGACTTGGCAGAGTCTCAATTTATTATCTTCTCGTATTCAGTATATGAGATGGCGTTCAGCAAGATAGTTCTAGATTTGTGATGATTTTTATAATCTTTCTTTGGTTGATCCGTCATCACTATTCTTTATATTTTTTTGCTGCTAGCATCTACAAGGTGTATGTAGCCATCATCTACCATATTCCAAAGATCTAGGTCATGACCAAGAAAGAAACTTTCTATTCTATCTTTCTAGTAATCAAATATTTTTTCCATAAAAAACAAGAGGTTTAACACTATAATGATCTCTATCATTTACAGTAGGTGGAGGTGAAACAACCGCCATTGTGTTTCACAGTCTGGATCTTTATCTGACACAGTTAAGTGTTTGATATGCAATCAATACTAGAACCGGAGCTCTGATGCTAATTGAAGGTGACAAGAAACACAAGAAGGGGGAGGGTTGAATTGGGTTTCCAAGATCAAAACTTTTCGTACCCAAAACACTCAAAGATGAAACAAGAACAAAAATAAATGAACACAAATATTTTTTATTATGGTTTACTGTTAACTAAGCTAATCCAGACCATCTTCCAAGGGGATTTTGTCTTATCAACAAGGACTTAATCCAGTATAATCAACTTATTACAGACACACAAATACTACCCTTCAATGTCTTCTCGAGAATCCTGACTATACCCTAGTCTCTTTTCAAGGAATACAAACTCAATCAATGAGATACAAGAAATATGTTTATAAGATTGCTTCTAAAAAGCAGGTTACACAATTTTCAGTACAATGAAATTATCACACAAAAATAAACAAAATCTTTATGTATGTTTTCTCTTCTATATTCACAAGAATAATCAGTTCAGCAAAAGTGTTGTGATGTAGCTTGAATTAGCATGAACTGGCGTAAAAACTAGAAGCCTCATTCATTCTTCCAAGTCTCTTATATATAGGCAATGAAAAAGATCCATTGGAGGGTAGAATGGAAATCTTCACGAATGAGCTGACACCTTGCATAACGGTTTGCAAAGGTGGGACACGAAATGGTACAATAGTACAATCCTTATTCCACAAAATCAGCATAGTGGAAGGAATATTTGATCTTACATTGTGTACTATTTTTCTCACATAAAACCCTTTGATTTTATCTTCTAATCTTCAGAGGCTTCTGAGTAGATGTTGTTGAAGCATGTTTAGAAGGATCAAAGCAAAATAGAGAGTCTTTAGAACCTTGTCTTTAGAGTCTTCAGAACTTTGTCTTCAGAGTCTTCAGAACTTGGTCTTCAAAACTCGAGATCGCAGAATCTTAAAAGCTTGATAAACCATCAGAGGCTCTTTTATCAGAGTCACAGTTAGAAGCTTTAGCATAAACGTTCATCTGAACAGTTGTTTAAGAGCATTCTAAAACTTGACATAATCTTGTAAAGCGCACTTTTGTATCTCTTCAGAGTCAGTGTGTGCTGAGTCCAGAATCTGATGATGTCACACGCTAAATCTTCAGAATCAGAACCTATTAGCAAAAGCTACACACTAGACAAAAACCATTAGGGTACAAAATTGTTCTCTAAGTAATAATGTATTGTTACCATCAAAACTGAAGGTCAGATGCAGAACCAAATCTTGTTCTTACATTCCTAGGATTGTATTCTTGGAGTTCGAGTGACCTTTGAAGGTATATAAGGGATTAGTAAATATTTCTAAACACATTGGGTTTGTGGGATTAATATATAGATAGTTGGAAGATTAATAAATAATTGGATAGAAAGTAGGGTTTGGTTTTAGGAAATTGGGCGACTATTTTCTCATAATTCATTTGTAATAAATTTTGGAAGTATAGTGAATCAGAGAGCTTCTCTCTCTTCCAAATTTGATTGGTTTGACTGTACAGGGTAAACAAATTCTTTATGTACTCATCTTTTATCCTCCTGTTGCTAGATGTGGATTGACTTACATTGTTTACGAGGTTAATTTTTTGCTTGAGGATATTTATATTGATTGCTTTTATTCTTAATCTCACACATGAATATTCTTGACGTGGTTGATATGTTTTTAGATTTCACAACAAAAAGGTCTTAGTGTGATTGAACCTTTTAATTTAAAAACATCAATACTTGTATTTTATTTTCAGTTGCAAGTACAAAATAGTCACATTGTATTAACTTTATTTTATGTTTGGTGAGATTTTTATTGATTAACAATGAAAATAAAATGTATTTTAGATATTTTCCATACAAATATTTTTTATAAAAAACAAATAAAGTGATAAAGTGTCTCAAAAATAGTTTGATGTCATTAAGGAATAACTAAGTAATGATATTCTCTTGAAAGTAATTTGTTGTTACTAAGGAATAATTAATGAATTAATGAAATTCCTCAAAACAATTTTATCTTAAATTTTTCTTACCTTTTACTCCCGTCTCTTTTTTTATGTACAATTTTTTTAATTATAAATTAGTATTTTTTTTACTTGTAATGTCATTCAAAATTTTAAAATTATACATGATATTATATAGTATAAATTGTAATTATAGAAAGAAAAAACAAAATTTGCATTAACAAGGACACATAAATATAAAACCACCAACCAAAAGATAAATCACATATATCTTGATGACGAAAAGCAACATTGATAAGAGTCTCCACAATATCTTGTCCAACAAAGACTTTGACATGAATCAATTTCATAATGTTATAAGTGTCTTCCTCAATCTCAATAGAAGATTTGGGATTGTTCTTGGATCCCCATGGTCTGCCTTTAGACCTCTTGAAAGACCGTGTGGTTTGATCCTCCCTTGGTTCTTTAGGGAGATGAATATATGCTCCAAAGGATGATGGTTTTGGTGGTTGTGTTGGCATCTTCAAATTTTCACAATGGTTGTTGGTAAACGTGTTAGGGAGAGACACCATGTGTCCGATTTCCCCCCATGCTTTAACTGGTGGAGCAAACCTTTGGGATCTGTTCTCTGAGGATTCATTCTTTGAGTTTGGGGATGTAAAGAAAGGTTCCCATATGTTCTCTACCATCAGGGCCGGTCCAACACGTCTCGAGGCCTGAGGGGAAATTTAAAACTAAACATTTTTAATATAATCAAAATATATTTTTTTAAATTATTATATTTTAATTATTTTATGATGTAAAATTATTAAATTATTAGAATCAATTTCATTTAGTATTTTATTTCTATTGATAATAAAATTAACTCATCTAAACACTCTTCTCATTATTTTAAAAAATCATAATTGAAAAACAACAAAATTATTTAAAAAAAACTTAGATATCAAGTCTTCTATTATGTTAAAGAAGTCAAAAACTTATCATTTATACATATAATTTGTAAATTAACAAATTGAATAATACATATTATAATATTATAAATGGTTGTAGTTATTATATATTCTAAATAAATGTTATATAACATAAGTTAAAAAATTATTTTAAAAAATTCAATTAATTAAAAACATATTAAAATAAATTAAAAAGTGAGGCCCTAGGCGGGTAGCCTTGGTGGCCTACCCTAGGGCCGACCCTGTCTACCATTATGGGAATATATAATCATTGTGGAAGAGAATAACAATATGTATAACAGTAGTGTTGAATGCGAGATATGTAGTTTAGAAAGTCAAATACAAACTTCTTATTTTTTATTGAAAATTCAAAGGTCAAAATAATATTTAGAAATATGTACATATATCATAATTTATGAAATTTATAGAATTATAATAACACATTTATGTCAATAAAAATACAACGATCGACCAAATGTTCATTTGTTTTGCAAAATGAGTCATTTATAATAAAGAATTTGCTTTAAAAAAGGAATGTTTTATAGAATTATAATAACACATTTCCTTCAATAAAAATATAACATTAAAAATGTAATTAAATTGTAATTAATTTGTAATTTTAAATGATTACTATTTAATAAAATGTAATTAAAAATTAAAATATTAAAATATTAAAATATTAATTAACTAAATAAATATATTCAATTAATATATTAAATTAATTTAATATTTAAATATATTTATTGAATATATTTATTTAGTAAATGATTATGAATTAATTTAATTTAATATATTAATAAAATATATTAATTTAGTTAATTAATATTTAAATATTTTAATTTTTAATTACATTTTATTAAATAGTAATCATTTAAAATTACAAATTAATTACATTTTAATTACATTTTTAATGTTATATTTTTATTGACGGAAATATCTTATTATAATTCTATATATCTCAAATTCCTTTTTAAAACAAATTCTTTAATATAAATGATTTATTTTGCAAAATAAATGAACATTGGGTCGATCGTTGTATTTTTATTGACAGAAATGTGTTATTATACTTCTATAAATTTCATAAATTACGATATATGTACATATTTCTAAATATTATTTTGATCTTTGAATTTTCAATAAAAAAATAAGAAGTTTGTATTTGATTTTCTAAACTACATATCTCGCATTCGACACTACTGCTATAAATATTTTTATTCTCTTTCATGGTGATTATATTTTTCAATAATGGCAGAGAACATATGGACATCTTTCTTTACATCCCCAAACTCAAAGAATGGATCCTCAGAGAACAAATCCCAAAGACTTGCCCAACCGGTCAATGCCATGGGGAAAATAGGACACGTGGTGTCTCTCCCCAACACGGCTACCAGCAACCATTGTGAACATTTGATGATGCCAGCACAACCACCAAAACCACCATCCTTGGGAGCATATATTCATCTCCCTAGAGAACCAAGGGAGGATGAAAACACACGGTCTTTTAAGAGGTCTAAGGGTAGGCCATGGGGATCCAAGAATAAGCCCAAATCTTCTATTGAGATTGAGGAAGACCCTGATAATACTATGCAATTGATTCATATCAAAGTCTTTGTTGAACAAGATATTGTGGAGTCTCTTATCAATGTTGCTTTGCGTCATCAAGCTAACATCACAGTCCTAGGAGGTGTTGGTCTTGTCTCTAATGTTACATTTCATAACTCAGTTTCACAAGCCCATGCATTCACAATACCCGGATACTCCCAAATGATATCTATCAGTGGAACTTATTTCAATGCCAATTGTGGTCGTGTTCCTTCTAACGTCGTCATTGAACCAATTTATTCCTCCTTTTCCATTTTCTTAACTCATGGTTGTGAGAATGTGTTTGGTGGGATTGTTGTAGGTGAGGTTAAGGCTGCATCTGATATTCTAATCACGGCCACTCTTTCAAAGAAGTCTGAGTTCTATAGGGGGAACACCATTAATAGAAGTATTATAGAAGTTGAAGAAGATGACCTGAAAGGCATTGATGGTAATCATGTTGAACCCGGACACAAAGACACTCATATTATATCTGCTTATGGTGTTACGGATGCAAATTCAACCTACCTAAATCGACAATTCCTTGCTCCTCCTCCAGTTTATGAGAATGTCATGTCATGGAACCATGACACTCATACTAATAATTACTAGATATCAGAGGGAGTATTAAAGGTTTCCCAACTGTTATTTTAGAAGCCTTTTCATTAATGCGTTAAAAAATAAGCTATTTTTCTTATTGTCATAATTTTCACGCCCTCATCATGTTATTCACTCCTCCTCCTTTAGTTTTATATATCTCGTCTTTTTCTTTTATTTGACATTAATACACAAAATGTTTTAAATATGTTTCAAGGTTGTTAATTTTTTTACACACGTCAATTGAATATTGTTTAGGTTGTTAACTCATCGGTTATCGAATGGTGGTTAAAAATCTTAACTATATGTGATTAATCTTTCGGTTGGTGGTTTTATTCTAGAATTATATTTCATACTATAATATCATGTACAACTTTAAAAGAGATGGGAGTAAACGATAAGAAAATTTTAAGATCAAATTGTTTTGAGGGATAATTATTCCTTAGTAACAACAAATTACTTTCAAGAGAATTTTATTAATCAATTATTTCTTAGTGACATCAAACTATTTTTGAGGTAATTTATCACTTTATTTGTTTTATACAAAAAATATTTGTACGAAAAATATCTAATATACACTTTATTTTAACTGTTAATCAATAAAAATCTCACCAAACATAAAATAAAGTTAATACATCATGACTATTTTATACGTGCAACTGAAAATAAAATACAATTATTGATGTTATGAAATAAAAAGGTTTAATCACACAAAGACCTTTTTGTTGTGAAATCTAATAATATATCAACCACGCCAAGAATATTGATGTGTGGGGTTAAGAACAAAAGCAATCAAACTAAATGTCCTCAAGGCAAAAATTAACCTCGCAAACAATGTATGGCAATCCACAACCAGCAATAGGAAGATAAAAGAGGAGTACATAAAGAACTTGTTTACCCTGTACAATAAACCAATCAAATATGGAGGAGAGAGAAGCTCAAGAACATAGTTTATTTTCTATCCAACCAATCAAATATGTACTATAAGAAAATAGTCTCCCAAGTTTCAAGAACATACCCTATTTTCTATTAATGAATTTCTTAATCTTCCAACTATCTTGTATTAATCACACGAAATCAATATGTTTAAAAATGTTTACTAATTCCCTTATATGCCTCCAAAGGTCTCCCGAATTCCAAGAATACAATCCAAGGAATTTCTACCTTTGCTTGTCTAACTAGCATTACCACCTCTTGTCTTGTCTTCTTCTTTTAACTAACAAAAGTGATAGAGATACATATTTATAAATGTTTAAATCCAAAATTTACAA
Source organism: Lathyrus tuberosus (assembly GCA_022829125.1). Lineage (NCBI taxonomy): Eukaryota > Viridiplantae > Streptophyta > Magnoliopsida > Fabales > Fabaceae > Lathyrus > Lathyrus tuberosus. Next base: position 8,755,709 of record JALAZF010000154.1, on the reverse strand, counting down.
AACAAGGAATACACACGACCCATCGCCAAATAGATTTGCTAACCAAACTGACTTTAAACCTGCGATCTATAATACCCCAACAAAATACACATTTAGAATAGTATTACATTGAAGCATTTAATTGGTATTGATTACATTCATTTTCTAAATGGCATCCATAGAGTTACACAAATTTCTAACGATTACAAAACATAGTGTGAACATAATGTAGATGTCAAAGTAAATCCAACAAAAGATGAACATCTGCTGCAAAAATATAAGTTAAAATATCAAAGTCTTCAAAGTCTTTCCTTTTTCATACCCCCAAAATCTACCATATCCCTTTTATTTTTATTTAGCTTATAGCTTTGCTCATTTACACACATTTTCCTATTGATTAGGTAAGGAGATTCCTTACCTCTTGAATCGTACGTTAAACCTTTTGGAGTCTTAGGTTGAGATCTTGCAACTGTGACTTTAGTTTTTGGTCTGCTTCCTGAATTTGGTAGAAGTGTTTCAAGCTGACTTTTGACAAGAGGTGTAATCGATCATATATGACACTAATGTTGTTATGGGAAATTTTTATCAATTCTAACTGGTGAGGGTTTGACACAGATAAATCAAGGTATTCTAGGTTAGCAGTTCGGGATTCCTCATACCATGTCTTTATATTTTTCTTAAATCTTTCAGACATCTAGTAACTCATGTGTTGGTGGACTGAAACTTCTTGGGACTCCTTCCCTTATTTCAGAACTGCAACACCCTTTTGTTAAACTAAATTTATGTTTCTTTTTAAAGATAAATAATAGTGTAAGGAATCCCTATTACAGCCTTCTACCCCCACAAAACTTGTTAATCTCTAGAGCGCTTATTGCCAGATTAACAAACACAAGCTATGCTTCACTCAGGTATGATGTCAGAAATGTCTCAGAATACTTATCCAGCAAAGGAGTAAAAGCAATCCCAGGGCAAAAGCATACATCCGTTGAATTACAAGGAAAGTGATGGATCTTAAAGCCACCCGAGAGAAAGAGCTACTCTGTCCCAACAGATGTAGACACAAGAAGACAATCCGACAGATCAACGTCCATAAGGTTTCGTGATTACTACAACCTTCCACCCCCACAAAACTTCCAGGTCAATGACCAGGATGCAGAAGCCCTAGATGCAGATGAAGAACAAATCATAGCAGTCTGGTGTGAAGAGGAACAGGATCAAAATGAAACCTGGGATACACTGGGAGAGCCAAACGACAAGTATGACTTCCTAGTAAAATATACTGCCCCTGAAAGTTCCCAAATCCAGTTGGAAGATATCCAGCCATCAGGATGGGAGGATGCAGAAAAACCACCATCAAAAGAAGAGGAAGGTGACTTGATACAAGAAGCCGACTTAGAAGATTTTGAGCAATATTGCCAATACCTCCAAGAACTCTACGAGGTCCCTCAGAAAGAAGAAGACTTCGTAAACCCGTTTTTAGCAGAAGAAAAGGCGTATGTAACAAAGGAGGAAGACGTTGACGAACTACGATACCCAGCACTCAGAAAGCTAGAACGAGCTTATCGTTCCTCGTCAACATCCGGAATTACGTCATACACACGACCTCCGGAAGCAACCATGGCTGGAGTAAACTACGCCCCCGCAAACTCTAACATGCAAGACAGTGACAAATTCTCAAATCTGAGACCTTTCATTGGAAGGTTCAAGGGAGGAAACAACAATGAACAATGGGTTCCACCCTCAGCCCAGTAAAATAACGGTGCAGTACTGGTCCTACCAGAAAATGTAGGAATGTACGAGGATGTTATTGCCATATGGGAATCAATAACCCTGAACCTATTAAATGAGCGACAATTTGACAATAATAAAAGCAAAATAGCATATATAGAGAATCTCCTGGGGGAAAATGAAAAGAAAATATGGATCCAATGGAGAATGGCGTACCCTTTGGAATACGAATCACTTGAAAATATCGCGGATGACCCTCAGAACGTGACTTCATAAATACGAAGGATAATGGTACTAGAAGATCCTTATCAAGGATCCACAGAGGAGCAGAACAGAGCCTATAGGGATCTAGAGAGATTAACGTGCAACAGTATGAAAGATGTAATCAAATACATGAATGATTACAAGGTCCTTGCTGCCAAATCAGGGAGAATGTTTATTTCAGGAGATCTCTCAGATAAATTTTTTAAGAAACTCCCACCCACAATCGGGGAAGAAGTCAAAAAGGCTTATGAAGAAAAATACCCAGGAAACACTGCCAGAGTAATGCCTAGAAAACACTTCACCTACCAATATATGGCGAAATTATGTAAAAGGGTTGCGCTTCAGCGAGATTTGAAAGATTTCACCTTCTGCAGTCAAATCCCTATACCAGGTTACTACAAAACCACTGGCAAACGGTATGGCCTAAGGAAAGCTAAATCCTACAAAGGCAAACCTCATGAGTCTCATGTCCGAGTCTTTAAAAAGCGTCACCAAGATAGGCAGAGAAAATGCAAATGTTACATTTGCGGCATGGAAGGACATTTTGCGCGAGAATGTCGTAATAAAAATGGGAACATTGCCAGAGCATCCATTTTGGAAGAGTTGGACCTGCCAGAAAACTGGGATGTACTCTCAGTAGATCAGGATGAACCAGACAGTGATGCAATCTGCAGTCTCTTCGATTGGGAGGTAGGAAGAACTTCTCTCAATGCCAAAGCAGCAGTAGAGAAAATACCTATACCAGGTTACTACAAAACCACTGGCAAACGGTATGGCCTAAGGAAAGCTAAATCCTACAAAGGCAAACCTCATGAGTCTCATGTCCGAGTCTTTAAAAAGCGTCACCAAGATAGGCAGAGAAAATGCAAATGTTACATTTGCGGCATGGAAGGACATTTTGCGCGAGAATGTCGTAATAAAAATGGGAACATTGCCAGAGCAGCCATTTTGGAAGAGTTGGACCTGCCAGAAAACTGGGATGTACTCTCAGTAGATCAGGATGAACCAGACAGTGATGCAATCTGCAGTCTCTTCGAATGGGAGGTAGGAAGAACTTCTCTCAATGCCAAAGCAGCAGTAGAGAAAATACCTACTGAAGAATACGCCTTCATGTGAGGCACTGAAAATTGCGGCTGGCGAAAAAAGGGTACAAATCAGGCCAGAACAAGAAACCTGCAGCCATATCTGGACAACCAGAATAGAAGGGTAGATAGACCCACAGGTAACATGCACCATTTGCAAGGAAAGAACAAGCCAAACCAGAAGAATATGGTGCAAACAATGCAAAATGTTGGCCTGCGCACTTTGTGCAAACTACTACTTCCAGATCCCCATCCAAATTCCTAAAAGCCAAAGGAAATATGCGGGAGACAAAGAAATCCTCATAAGAGAACTGTGCCAGTATGTGGATTTTCTTCAGGAGAAGAATGACTACTTGAACAAAATCACCAAGGAAGGAGAAGAAAAGAGTAGCACGGAAGAGGAGATAGTAACATTCTGGCAGGAAGAAAAAACCTTGAAAATCGCAGAGAATGCAAAGCCCAGAAAAGTAATAAACAAACTGTACAACATGTCTGTTGAATTTGAAATACCAGGTGTTAAGTCATTTTTGGTACAGGCAATCTTAGACACTGGAGCAACCTTATGCCGCCTCCACCAGTTTGCATTACCGAAAAAAGCTTTAGAACTAAATCCCATCCTCACCTTTTTCAGTGGAATCAGCTCCAGGCAAGAGGCGAAATGGAAGTTAAGACCCGGAATAATGAAGATAGAGGAAAACCATTTTAGAATCCCGTTAATCCATGCCTTTGATATAAACACATTAGATGGCATACAAATGCTTATTGGGTGCAATTTTATCAGGTAAATGTATGGAGGAATAAGAATAGAAAGAAACATCCTCACGTTCTATAAAAACATCACCTTTATCAATACCATAGAAGAAGCAGGAGTAATAGCCTCAGCCCTGGAAGAACTTGGAATGGAAGAGGAAGAATACCTTGACATACAAGAGGCAGTTTTCATAAATGTGGGACAACCAATCCCTGAGTTTCTAAGGAAATTCTACAAGACAGTCAGAAACCTACAGGAAACATAGTACATTGGTAACAATCAACTGGCGCACTGGGCAAAGAATAATATCAGATGCAAAATAGAGGTTTTAAACAAAGATCTGACGGTGGAAGACAAACCCTTAAAACATGTCACGCCTGCAATGGAGGAGTCCTTCAGAAAACATGTCAATGCATTGCTTGAACTCAAGGTCATATGACCCAGTAAGAGCAGGCACAGGACCATGGCCATAATTGTCAAATTAGGAACAGAGGTTGATCCTATCTCAAGAAAAGAAACAAAGGGAAAGGAAAGGATTGTCTTTAACTATAGAACCTTGAATGATAATACCTACAAGGATCAATATAGTTTACCAGGAATCAACACAATCCTCAAAAGGATTGGAAACAGCAAAATCTATTCAAAGTTTAATTTAAAGTCATGATTCCACCAAATTGCCATGGATGAAGAATCTATTCCATGGACAGCCTTCATTGTCTCGGGAGGCCTCTATGAATGCTTATTCATGCCGTTCGGACTCAAGAATGCGCCTGCAATTTTCCAGCAAAAAATGGATAACTGCTTCAAAGGTACGGAGCATTTCATTGCAGTAAACATAGATGACATCTTGGTTTTCTCCATGAATGAAGAAGAGCATGCGGAGCACTTACAACGGTTCACAGAAATCATAAGAAAACATGGTCTAATTCTCTCCCCTACAAAAATGAAGCTAGCAACTAGAGAAGTGGAATTCCTATGAGCTATCATCAGGCAAGGAAAGATTAGATTACAACCGCACATCATCAAGAAGATACTGGATTTAGATGAAGCAAAGTTGATGGATAAGAAGGGGTTACGGGGCTTTTTGGGAATACTAAACTACGCCTGTAGTTACATCCCGAACTTAGGAACTCTAACAGGCCCATTACACACAAAAACTAGCCCCCATGGCGCTAAGAGAATGAAGAGCGGTGACTGGAAAATCGTTCGCCAAATCAAAGAAATAGTGCAAAAATTGCCTGATCTTGAGATCCCACCTGAACATGCCTACATCATCCTAGAAACGGATGGCTGAACCAAAAGCATGACCCAATAAGTTCTGAAAAAATTTGTGCCTACGCATCAGGGAAGTTTCAAAAAATTAAATCGATAATTGATGCGAAAATCTATGCATGCATGGGTTCTCTGGAAAATTTTAAAATCCATTACCTAGACAAAGGAGAAATAACCCTTATAACAGACTGCCAAGCCATCATAAGTTTTTACAATAAATCAACCCAAAACAAACCATCTAGAGTTAGGTGGTTGGCTTTCACGGATTTCATAACTGGATCTGGGGTCAAAATTCACTTTGAGCATATTGAAGGAAGACAAAATATCCTAGCCGATACTCTATCCATAATAACTCACTTTGTTGCTTTTGCAGGATGCCAAGAACAGAAAGTTCAAGTACACAACCACCTCCTTCATTTGGAGGAAGCAATTCAAGAATGGAGGGCAACTCCCCAGCACCATCATGACCAGTATGCCAAGAGACTAATCCAGATAACTTTTTAACAGATCCCCTCACTATGTTGGAGCAGCTATACCAAACAAGACAATCATCTGGTCCACTCACCCTGGAAGCATTTTCAAAAAAGGAAGAGGTCGCAGATGAACTTTTCAACAAACAAGGGAAAAGAGTGCAAGCCGAGCTCAGTTTACTCCACCAAATGGTTGAAGCAAGAGCCAAAGAATGTAGAAGGCTCTCCACCAGAGATAATTACCGGAACGATCACAGGACACATACCAACAGAGCCACCAAAGAACTGGAGAAGATACACCGAGAATTGCAGCGGTGGATCCGGGAACATGGAGACATCCGCGTCTGATGAGGATGCGTCAGAACCATGGGGCCAGTACCAACAAGATTCCCCAATCATGTCAGAAGCCCACTTTGTTTAGAGTTTTTTTCGTTTTGCAATAATGAATCTTCAGGATAAGTTTCGCTGATTCTTTGCTTTTACTTTTGGGAAGAGACGTTTGTCCTCTTGTAATAATTAGGGGCAGGTTCAGGTCCCCTCATCATCTTTTGTAAAAAGTTTCTTGTCGTTTGCAATCAGGGAAATCAAGATAAGATTTACCCATAGGTGAATTATTTCTGAAAAGAGACACGTTTGATGTCGATGGGGCCCAATGAGCACCCGATCTCGTGTCTTCACTCCCTCATAATTCATTATAAGTAGTATGGTTTCTTGATTAATCAAGGCATCGAAGAACAGAACAACTCTTCTTTACTTTGAAATTAATCAAAATTCCTATAGTCTAAGTTTTCTTGCAAGTCTTGTAAACATTATCCTGTGTAATAAAAGTAAGTTTCATCTTTTCCATATATCATTTTCATATTTGCTTGAAGTAGAGTTTTAGACTTCTCTCTTCACAATCCAATCATGCTTCCGCTTAAGCACCCCGTTGGTATCAGAGCTTGAAAAAGTTTTGATGGCTAACTAAGTTTCAAGTATTCTAAGAAGGCAAAAGTAGGGATTCCTTACACTATTATTTATCTTTAAAAAGAAACAGAAATTTAGTTTAACAAAAAGGTGTTGCAGTTCTGAAATAAGGGAAGGAGTCCCAAGAAGTTTCAGTCCACCAACACATGAGTTACTAGATGTCTGAAAGATTTGAGAAAAATATAAAGACATGGTATGAGGAATCCCGAACTGCTAACCTAGAATACCTTGATTTATCTGTGTCAAACCCTCACCAGTTAGAATTGATAAAAAATTTCCCATAACAACATTAGTGCCATATATGATCGATTACTCCTCTTGTCAAAAGTCAGCCTGAAACACTTCTACCAAATTCAGGAAGCAGACCAAAAACTAAAGTCACAGTTGCAAGATTTTAACCTAAGACTCCAAAAGGTTGAACGTACGATTCAAGAGGTAAGGAATCTCCTTACTTCATGAGCTGGAGAATCTCTGTTGAAATCACTTCATACAAAGAAGCAGCCAAGGCGACCGAATCCATAGAAGAGCCAGCGGTAGGGTTCGCTAAACCTATCGACTCCTCAAAAGGAACAATTACTGGTTTATCAACCATCATCAAACAAAATAACACAGAAATACAACTTCTTGTCAGAATTGACTAGAGAATAGACGACTGTGTTGAAACACTGAAACACCTAAAGCCTTTGCAGAAAGGAAAGGAAGTCCAAAGCCTGGAGCTAGAAAAAGCATTGGAAGAAATCCAGAAAAATCTCGCCGGATTATCTCTTGGAGAACCTGCAAGAAGACCTTTGAAGAAGAAAGGAGCTTTTTACGTCTTCAAGGACCCAAATCAGATTTTCAGAGAAGAAAAGCAGAAGAACCCTTGATGTTCAGTGTCCCTGGCTTCCTAAAATCACCAAACGGGAAGCTGATCCGAAGCACAATAATACTCAAACCTCGGCACACAGACCTAACTGAAGCAAAAACTCAGTTAAAGTGGTTAGCCGACGTAATCAGATTCCTCGAAGAAGGAGATCAAATTGACCACGAACTGGTTGCATACTATAAAGAGTATAGAGCCTCCCTCCAAGAAAAAGTAAAAAACCTTGCAATATGAGTCTGAACCAAAGCTTACCCCCCGTAACTGGGCTAAGCAATAATGAAAGAACACCATCTGAAGAGGACCAAATAAGAGATTACAGAACTGGGAGTAGGATTCGATATGAAATGCAAAGACGCATCCCGAGGCTATTTGGCCGAAGTTACCAAAGAAGCCTGGAAAGCCAACTGGATCCCAATCAGGAATTGGACATGTCTCAAAGAAGAAGAGCCATGATGGTCCCTGTAGAAATCCTGTATGAATCAAGGTGGAATGAACCAAAACATCGAGTATATCAACATAGGTCTGAGGAAAGAATCCTTGTAACCGGAGAAAACCAGCAATTGGATCTTGGGTTTATAAATGGTACAAGTTATGAAACCCTGAGGAGGGAAGGATTCCAACACATCCATCTAGGCCTAATAATGATCAGACTATACCCCTTACATAACCGATATGCAGGAACTAATGCTCTGGTCGTTTTACGCGATACAAGATGGAGCCATGAAAGAGAAATCATTGGCTCAATGGAAATTGATCTATCAGAAGGAACGCAACTGACATACATTGCACCTGAAATCATGATAGTATTCACGATTTCCATAATCATGTTCAACTCGTAATCCAGACACATCGTTATGAGGGATGGCATGGAGAAGATGGTAACTTGTTAATCTCCAGAGCGCTTAATGCCAGATTAATAAACACAAGCTATGCTTTATTCAGGTATGATGTCAGAAATGTCTCAGAATACTTATCCAGCAAAGGAGTAAAAGCAATCCCAGGGCAAAAGCATACAGCCGTTGAATTACTAGGAAAGTGATGGATCTTAAAGCCACCCGAGAGAAAGAGCTACTCTGTCCCAACAAATGTAGACACAAGAAGACGATCCGACGAATCAACGTCCATAAGGTTTCTTGATTACTACAGCCTTCCACCCCCACAAAACTTCCAGGTCAATGACCAAGATGCAGAAGCCCTAGATGCAGATGAAGAACAAATCATAGCAGTCTGGTGCAAAGAGGAATAGGATCAAAATGAAACCTGGGATACACTGGGAGAGCCAAGCGGCAAGTATGACTTCCTAGTAAAATACACTGCCCCTGAAAGTTCCCAAATCCAGTTGGAAGATATCCAACCATCAGGATGGAAGGATGCAGAAAAACCACCATCAAAAGAAGAGGAAGGTGACTTGATACAAGAAACCGACTTAGAAGACTTTGAGCAATATTGCCAATACCTCTAAGAACTCTACGAGGTCCCTCAGAAAGAAGAAGACTTCGTAAACCCATTTTCAGTAGAAAAAAAGGCGTATGTAACAAAGGAGGAAGACGTTGACGAACTACCATACCCAGCACTCAGAAAGCTAGGACGAGCTTATCCTTCTTCGTCAACATCCGGAATTATGTCATACACACTACCTCCAGAAGCAACCATGGGTGGAGTAAACTACACCCCTGCAAACTCTAACATACAAGACAATGACAAATTCTCAAATCTGAGACCTTTCATTAGAAGGTTCAAGGTAGGAAACAACAATTAACAATGGTTTCTACCCTCAGCCCAGCAAAACAATGGTGCAGTACTGGTCCTACCAGAAAACGTAGGAATATACGAGGATGTTATTTCCAGATGGGAATCAATAACCCTGAACCTATTAAATGAGCGACTATTTGATAGTAACAAAAGCAAAATTGCATATATAGAGAATCTCCTGTGGGAAAATGAAAAGAAAATATGGATCCAATGGAGAATGGCGTACCCTTCGGAATACGAATCACTTGAAAATATCGCGGATGACCCTCAGAACGTGACTTCACAAATACGAAGGATAATGGTACTGGAAGATCCTTATCAAGAATCCACAGAGGAGCAGAATAGAGCCTATAGGGATCTAGAGAGATTAACGTGCGACAGTATGAAAGATGTAATCAAATACATGAATGATTACAAGGTCCTTGCTGCCTGTAGCGAGCAATTTTTGTCGATGACGCGGCCACCTTATCGATGGGGTTTTCCTCACCGCAATGAGGAGGGGGTGCTACTTTCTGATTTCTTATTTATCCCATGAAGCTGGAAGGGACAGGGAAGCTATCTAAAACTAACCTTGCACGCGAATGTTTAACTGAACAAACACTTAAAGAGATTGGGGGGTCCGGGGTCAGGTTATACAATGGGTAGTTGTCAATTACCCATCCTATATGTGGTTATCCACAGGATGTTAGCTTTAGGTTTTGCTTTGTACTTGATGGTGTTTATCCGTTAATGGTTTTGGGAAAGTTTCTTGGGAAATGTGACAGGGAGAGATTGAGAATTTTTAAGGATTTTGGTGAGGTATTGGACCTCAGTTTTGATTGATGTATGAAGGTACTGGACCTAGAGTTTTTTATTAGTATGCTCGCTAAGATTTCGCAATCTTATGCCTACGTATTCCCGTTTAACGAAACAGGGAAATCAGAGCAATCATAGTTCCTCCTATTCTAAGGGAGGAAAAAGATGTTTTGGTGTCTTGTTCAAAGCCCAAGACAGAGGTTAAACGGAGTATTTGTGTCTTGTTCAAAGCCCAAGATTGAAGCTAAAAGGGATTTATATCTTGTTTAAAGCCCAAGATATGAAGCTAAAGGGTTTTGGCCGAGAGAGAATTTGTCATCTCTAAAGAGGAATTGTTGATGTTTGTGTGCTTTGATCAAAGCACAAGTTTGATGCTAAAGGTTGATTGACTCAACTAGGGATTTCTTTATGCAAAGCCTAAGAGGAGGCTAGATAAGACCGACTCAACAAGAAAGTGGTTTTATATGTCTTGTACAAAGCCCAAGATTGAGGCAAAAAAGAGACTGACTCTTTAGGGATATCCTTATATGAAGCCTAAGAGGAGGCTAACAGTTTGACTTTTTCAGGGAAAATGTTCTTTCTGTCTTGTACAAAGCCCAAGATTGAGGCTAAAAGGGATTTTTGACTCCGTTGAGGACGTTTATATGTGTCTTGTACAAAGCCCAAGATGGAGGCTGAAATGAGTTTGTCTTAACAAGAGAGTGCTTTTATATGTCTTGTACAAAGCCCAAGACGGAGGCTAAAGGAGTTGGCTCAACTAGAGAGTGCTGCAAAGGTGATTGACCCAACAAGAGAGTCTTTTATACTCAACAAGAGAGTGATTTATTGTCTCGTATGAAGCCTGAGATTGAGGCTAAAAAGAGATTGACCCAACAAGAGAGTCTTAAAAAGTGATGGACTCAACAAGATAGTCTAAAAAGTGATTGACTCAACAAGAGAGTCTGAGAAGTGATTGACTCAACAAGAGAGTCTGAAAAGGTTAGCTCCGCTGGGGGAGGATCATTATACAAAGCCCAAGAGGAGGCTGACTGTGTTGAGGAAAGATCATTATACAAAGCCTAATAGGAGGCTAACTTACTGCTGAGGATTAGATCCATAGGCAGGCCCAAGGGTAGGGAACTCTCATGAGAGAGACCGGGTTTCTGCTGGAGATTTATCTAGAGTGATCGGTGTTTTTTCCTATGTTTGAAAGGAACTTGAGAATGTCTTTGAGACTCAAAGGGGGTTTAGATTGTCCAAGTCTACTGGTGTTGAAGAGTTTTATCTTTTGTAGGATGCCCAAAAGAGGGCAAGGGCCTTAAGGGATGATAATCAACCCTAAAGTGGCTTGAGGTTTGACACTGGAAAGACTGCTCTAGCAAAGGATGACTAAGTTCTATCTTATACCTTTAAGAGGTCGTCAGGGTCCTTGTATTAAGCCCAAGAGAAGGCATGAGAACTTCTAAGAAGCCGAAGGGTCCTTGTACAAAGCCCAAGAGAAGGCGGGGATGCTTTTAGGAAGCCTGTGGGTCCCCAAACCAAGAGAAGTTCAAGAAATGCAATTCACAGAGAAGAGATCATTCCAGGAAAGTTCGAGTATTTGGAAGAAACTCAAGAGATGCTATTCACGGAGAATAGATTAACTCTGGGGAGTAGAATTTCTTTGACAATTTCTAGGGGTGATAGTCTGAGAAAAGGTTCATCGAGAATACTACCTTTCTCTTTGTTCCATATTGATTAACCCCAAGAGAAGGGAAGATTGTATCTGGAGATCCTATGAGGATCTAGTTTTGTTTGTATTTAAAGAGTGACCAATGTGGCTTTACCTAGTTCTAGACGTAGTTGCCGGGGAAAACTCTAAATAACTATACGAGTATATATACAGTTGATATATGACGAGTATTTAAATGGATATGAAAAAAGACTAACCATGCGCAGCTTCCCACAATACAGTTATATATATTGGACATGTATTTAAAAGAATGAAAGAAGACTAACCATGCACAGCTTCCCACAATACAGTTATGTATATGAAAGCATATAAAAGAAAGCGGATAAACACTTACCCATTGTAGAGCTTCCGTACTGTTTTGTTAGTTGTTCAACAAAGAAATTAAAGAAAGTTTTGATAGCAACTATACATTTGGATTCAAAATCAAAGGAGAAAGTATTTTGAATAGAGATCGGGGCTTACACCTCAGGGAGAGACCCAAAAAGTTTTGGTCAAAAGGGGATTGGGTCTTACACTCTATTAGAGGCCCAGTTGATTTTGTTAAAAAGGCGACGATCGCGCGGAACTTTTGAAAATATACAGAGGGACTTATACAATGTGTGAGGCCCAAAAGGTATTATTTACAAAGGGGTTGGGTCTTACACTCTATTAGAGGCCCAAAAGATTTTTAAGAAAAGGAATGGGACTTATAGCTCGAGGAGAGGCCTAGATGATTATTTGTTTGAAAAATGGAGATCGCGCCGAGGTTTGAAAACACAGTGGGTCTTATACGATGACCGAGGCCCAAATTATTTTGGTTTTCAAAAAGGGTTGGGTCTTACACTCTATTAGAGGCCCATGAGTGTGAAAAAGATTTGTTTAGGGTGATTAAGATCAAAACCCTAAATTCATTTCAAAATGTATTTTAATTAAATAAAAATTTGATTAAAATGATCAAAATTATCAAACAAGTTGTGATCTTGGATTAATGTTTGAAAAATCATGTTTTTATCCACAAAATGATTGGATATCAATTAAGTTTGGAAAATCAAGAAAGAGAAAATATTTTAAATGTTAAAAACAAATAAAAATTAATTCTTTGCAAAAATATCAAATATATGAAATAAATAATATTTTTGGGAAATTATTGTAGAATAAAATATTTTAACATTTTTGTGAATTATTAAAAAAAGAATCAACTCAAAATCATTAAAAATCAGAGAGAAATTAATTTTTGAATAAATTAAATAAAATCACAAAAATTCAAATATTTAAAAATTCAAAAAAGGGTGCCAAGAACACCAAGTTCTTGCCCGCGCCCTCTGTTTCTTCAGATTTGCATTTTTCCCTCAATCTCACTGAATACTTGATGAAATCACACAATCCACATATCAATCTACTCGTTTTCACCTCACGATCATGTCTATGGTCTTTAATTTCATTTATTTTAAGCATGGAATAAGAAATCAAGACAAAACCTCAAGAACCCTAAATTCTGCATGAAGGCTGGGAATTTTGATACACGATTCATACAAAGCAATTAATTGAGGGGAAATATTCTATGCATGATTATGAACATTTGGCAAAAGTATTGTGCGAGGAAATATGCATAGATTAAGAGATGACCAAGTTTAGGCTTACTTGAAGGTCGTGGCAGCAAGAGCAATTTGATTTTTGGGTTGGAGGTGTTACAAATGAGTTGTGATGATCTGAATAGCTTCCCTACACCATATGGAATGTGTTTGAATGCTTGGAGTGGTTTGAAATGGACTGGAACAGATTATGGCACATCAGCTGCAACTTGGTTGAAAATTTGGGCAACTGGCTGGTGATTCTGAGAAATCAGTGTTACAGTTGTGTGTTTAGTGTTTGATCAGCTCACATATGATGTTTATGAGGGGTGTGTGTGATTGGTTTGGTTGGAATTGCTCTCAAACTCAAAACCCGATAGTGACTTGTTTTAGAAGGCAATTTTGGAAGTGAGAAGGTGATTTTGAGGAAAGCATCAGTTTGGTTGCTTTGGTGTACTTAAACTGAGCATAAATAAGCTCTATTTATAGTAGAGTAAGTTTGTTTTGTAAGCAATAGTGAATGGTAGCTGCAGCAGGCTATTGGCCAATGGTGATCAAATGGAATCTCAAGTCTCCTCTAGCCATTGACTAGAGGTTAGAGCACAGGCCTGTGGTTCTTTGATTCAAGGATAAGGTTTGCCTGAAGTGTTCATTTTTTCTCTGATACATGCCACCTTTAAGCATCCATTGAATGCTCCAAAACAAAATTGGAGTCTTGAAGCATCTTTGGCTTTTAGGGGTGCCAAACCTATATGTAGTTCCAAAGACTTGGGAGGCTTATGGATCAGTGTTTGTCCCTCCTTGGTCTCCCCCTGAGGTGTGCATATGGATAAACTTGTTTGTCATTTGCACAAATTGATCAAATCGAACCAATGTGCACATACCTGCCTTGTCATGACAGTTGCAGTACGGCATGTTGCAGCTGTCATAATTCTTAGCTCAGATGGAATTTGATGCAGTTCTTAGCCATTTTGGAAAGCTCTCATATGATACAACATATGTGTGATCATAGTTTGTCTTGACACTTTTTGGATCCAAGTGAAAAATGCCCCTACATTTTGAAAAAAAGCAAGACAAATTATGACTTAGTGAAAATTTCACTAAGTGTTGGAATGAGGTGTAGTTGACACTTTTAAAGTATGCCATGAGAGCTACAAATCCATCTTTGGATCATTCAAAATGGTTGCTTGGATCTCAAGTTATGATCCTTGAAAGTTGGTGTCCTAGCCACTTTGTTCCATAACTTAGAAAAATTCTAAGTTTTTATGGTTACCCCTTTTACAAGTTATCCCACTTTCTTTGATTTTTCTTGATGAATGATGATTCCAATCACACATTAACATCATTTTAGGGTTAAGGAACCATAATTGTGAAAAATATCAAAAAGTCAAACTTTGACTTTTGTGCACAGTTGACTTTTTATCAAATGAATTCCAAACTATGTGATCCCCTATGAAATCAAGTCCTTGACTTAAATCAAACTTGATGGATATGTTCCATAGGTATTATAGGGTGTATTGAATCATATCCCAAGGTTGGGGAGCATACCTTGGTCAAAAGTCAAAGGCATAGTTGACTTTTCCTTCAAAACCCTAATTGTGGTCCAGATGAAATTAAAACTTGTGGACCAAGCTTCTTGGATCAATCCATTGTTGCAAATGGATCAACTTGGTTTATTAGAGACCCTCAAATCATGTCTTGAGGTCTTAGCTCATGTTTTGTCCCAAAAGTCAACTTAGGGGTGAATTAGGTCACGAAACCCTAATTCCTGATTTTTGGTGAGTGCATCCCCTGAGGCTAAATTGAATTGATGATTGGGTTCATGAGGTACCTTGTAGTATCTTGGGTTGTGCTTTGAAGCATTGGATCATGCCCAGAGGAAAATCTTCATCTGGAGGCCTTGGTCGACCAAAACCCTAACTTGGTGACACTGGCGATCTTGAGGCTTGATCCACTTGGAATGCAGCATCCTTGTGCTTGATCCTTGATGTGGGAGTCCTCTTGATCCTTTATGGATGTTTTGAGAGGTTAGACAAGTTGAAGATCATGTCATTCCTTGATTGATCCTATGTCTAAGTGCCCTGAGAGGCTCAAAATCCTGATTCTTGTTTGTGGTGGATGCTCAAACATCTTTGAGGATATTGATGAGGCATGATTGTTCATCCATATTGTGGTAATGATTTGCACAATGATGGGAAATCTTGGTGGTCAAAATTTGGGGTATGACAGATGCCCCTATTTAATCTTCTTGGACCCGAAGGTGTGAATGGCGAAGGTATTCGAGCATTCGGGTGCAAGAGGATTAAATATCGGAATACCCAAAATTTGATGGTGGTTATGAATGGTTGTTTGCTCATCCATCTTCTTTTGCTAAGCACTAATGCTTAGAAAAGGGTGAAAACTTCCCCTCGATCCTGGTTTCCTACCAAGGAACTGGTCTAAGTTTCTGAAATAAACTTCCCCTCGATCCCGGTTTCCTACCAAGGAACTGGTCTAAGTTTCTGAAATAAACTTCCCCTCGATCCTGGTTTCCTACCAAGGAATTGGTCTCAGTTTCTTTTGTCAATAAACTTTCTTGACAAGAAACGCTATTCGTAGCGGTTTTTCCTCAAACTTCTCGCCGAATTTTCCTGAGGAGATACCATTTGATTGGAAAAAGTTTTGATGTCATACTTGCTGGGGAACCCATTCGTCTGAGTTGTAGAGGTGCACAAACTTCTCTGTTTCAGAGACGCCATTTGTTGACTCTACTGGGGAAAACGAGTCTCTTGAGGGATTGCTTTCGGCTTGGGGATATTACATCATACTTTTCCTTCGAGATCTTCTTGGAGAAATGCCGTACAATGTACCCCAATTTTGAGGTGCCGATGACTTCATTAACATTGACTCTCTTGGAGAGACAAATCAATGTGTTGCTGAGAGTCTTTGGTTGTAAGGCTTTCTCTGGGATTTTCCTTAATCTGAGAAAGCAAAGATGCCATCTTCAATGGGGAAGAGTGACATTTGTAGAAAGTTTTCTTGTTTTTCAGAGGTTCAAGTTATCAAAGTGGTTGAGGCTCGGCTCCAATCCAGAAATAAACTGGAGGAGGGATTGTTTAGATGATTCATTTTCTGACGAGGACAGAACTGATAACTTGATTGAGAGGACTTTTATCACTAGGGGATAAGACCGACTAGAGTGATAATGATGAAATATGAATATGAATGTAAATCAATAATGCATGATGTATGTATGTATATGCTGACAAAACTGACACGACATACAGACTAGTAGATGAACACGACTGGATACTCGGCCACTGCAATGGACAAAGAAGTATCGTTCGGTCCAAGATAGCAATTATGACTTGCTTAGGAGAAAGTAGTCCCTGTGGGGAACACATTGGTCGGGCTTAGGAGATAAGAACTCTGTCGGGGATGTCAGATGGAATATTCGCCTCTAACATAGCTGATCCTTCGTTCAGGCGTACTGGTTTAGAATGAGTACTTTGATTCTACACTTTGAAGCTCAAGCACCTTTGGAGAAGCAATCAATGTTCTTTCGTTGTTCAACGGTCAAAAGAAATTGCCATCTTTATTTAAAAGCAGAAAAATTTGACAAGTAAATTCATTTTTGTTTTATTTCAAGAATCGTTGATCATGTTAAAACGTCGTTCTGTAAAGCTAAAACAAATAAGAATTGCAAACAAAAGCACAAGGGCTCAAATTTTATTGATAGGATGGAAATCAGCCAAACGCCTGATTCCATATAGTATTTACAAAGTTTAGAAAATGGTAATTTAAGGGAATAGGGCTACATTGAAACATAACGACCACTATCATTCTACCAACTTTGAATTCTGGGCATCCTGAGCTTCTGTCGAAGATGACCTTTATTGGCGTTTTCCTGATGGATGGCATGACTGCTACTAGGGAATTTGCCCCTTTGTTGGACGTAGTTACTTGCCATTATCCCTAACTTTTTCCTGGATTGTATTTTGAGATTTCCAATCCATCGGGATGATTTTTTATTATGTCTCTAATTTTTGCCTGGACCGCCCTTTCGGGTTTTCAATCCACCGAGACGTTTTTTTTCTTCTTTTTTTTTTATTTAGGAGAAGTATTTCTTGACTACGTCAACATTTATGGGGTAGGCAAATTCCTCTCCATCCATGGTTGCAAGTCTCAAGGCATCGCCTGAAAAAGCTTTCTTGACCACATAAGGACCATCATAATTCGGAGTCCATTTGCCCCGGGAATCAGTGAGAAATAATTGTATCTTCTTGAGCACAAGGTCTCCTTTCCTGAAGACGCGAGGTCGGACCTTTTTATCAAACGCCTTCTTCATCCTTTGTTGATACACCTGACCGTGGCATAGTGCTATTATTCGTTTTTCTTCGATCAGATTTAGTTCGTCGTGTCGACTTTGATACCATTCAGCTTCTGTTAGCTTAGCTTCCATCAATACCCGGATTGATGGGATCTCTAATTCTATGGGGAGAACTGCTTCCATGCCATATACTAGAGAGAAAGGGGTTGCCCCTGTTGAAGTGCAAACAGATGTGCGATAACCGTGAAGAGCAAGGGGTAACATCTCGTGCCAGTTTTTGTAGGTTACGACCATCTTTTGAACGATCTTCTTGATGTTCTTGTTAGCCGCTTGTACCGCTCCGTTCATCTTGGGTCGGTAGGGAGATGAGTTATGGTGTTCGATCTTGAACTTAACACATAACTCTTTCATCATCTTGTTGTTCAAGTTGGATCCATTATCCGTAATGATCTGGCTTGGAACACCATAATGGCAGATGATATTATTTTTGATAAAACGGACCACGACTTGTCAGGTTACATTGGCATACGATGTTGCTTCGACCCACTTGGTGAAGTAATCAATGGCTACCAGGATGAACCGATGTCCGTTTGAAGCCTTGGGTTCGATCATGCCAATCATGTCGATTCCCCATATAGAAAAAGGCCATGGGGGAAGAGAGAACTTTGATATGCGCTGGCGGTACATGGATTTTGTCTGAGTATATTTGACACTTGTGACATATCCTCATATACTTGTAGCAATCGGATTCCATGGTCAACCAATAATACCCTGCTCTCAGAACTTTTCTCGCTATTGTGTGTCCGTTGGCATGAGTACCAAAGGACCCTTCGTGAATTTCTTTTATCAGCATGTTTGCTTCTGGTCTGTCTACGCATCGGAGCAAAACCATGTCGAAGTTTCTCTTATAGAGTGTATCACCGCTTCGAAAGAAGCAGTCTGGTAGCCTTCTGAGGGTCTTTCTGTCTTTTCTGGATGCCCCAGGTGGATACTCTTGTTTTTGAAGGAAGCATCTGATATCGTGATACCAAGGTTTGTCGTCGATGTCTGCTTTAATCGCGAAGATATAAGAGGGCCTTTCAAGGCGCATTATGTCGATCTTAGGTAGGTTATTCCATTGACCTACACTAATCATGGAAGAGAGAGTGGCTAGTGCATCAGCCATGTGATTCTCTTCACGAGGGATTTGATGAAACTCGATTCTGTTGAAGAAGGGTAACAACCTTCTCGCGTAATATTTGTAAGGAATCAGTCCTGATTGGTATATGTTCCAATCTCCTTTGATCTGATCGATAACTAGGGCAGAGTCGCCATATATATTCAAGTTTTTGATCCTTAAGTCGATCGCTTCTTCGAGACCCATGATACAAGCTTCGTATGCGGCCTCGTTGTTTGTACACTTGAATGTCAGGGAAGCAGTGAAAGGAATGTGGGTACCCTGAGGTGTTATGATGATTGCCCCAATTCCGTTTCCATAATGATTGACAGCTCCATCAAAGATTAGTCCCCATTGGGAACCTGGTTCAGGCCCTTCACTGGGTAGTGGTTCATCGCAATATTTCATTTTCAAGTACATGACATCTTCGTCTGGGAAGTCAAACCCGATTGATTCCTGATCGTTAATCGGTTGATGAGCCAAATGATCGGCTAAAATACTTCCCTTAACGGCTTTTTGAGCATGGTATTCTATGTCATATTCTGATAACAACATCTGCCAACGGGCGATTCTTCCCGTGAGAGCAAGTTTTTCAAAGACGTACTTGATTGGATCCATTTCTGAGATTAACCAAGTAGTGTAAAGAATCATATACTGGCGAAGACGTTTGGCTGCCCAAGCCAAAGCATAACAAGTTTTCTCAAGCATAGTGTACCGAGTCTCGCAGTCGGTGAATTTATTGCTCAGATAGTAGATGGCGGACTTTTTCCTTTTTATTTCGTCTTGTTGGCCAATTACACATCCCATTGAGTCTTCCAAGACTGTTAGGTAGATAATCAGTGGTCTTCCTTCCACTGGAGGTAATAGAATCGGTGGGTTCAACAGGTATTCCTTGATACTGTCGAAGGCGGTTTGGCAATCTTCTGTCCAAACGCAGTCTTGATTCTTTTTGAGTAATTTGAAAATCGGCGCACATGTCGCGGTCATGAGGAATATAAATCTGGAAATGTAGTTCAGATGTCCCAGGAATCCCCTGACTTGTTTTTCAGTCTTTGGAGAAGGCATTTCTTGAATGGCCTTGACTTTGTCATGATCAACCTCAATTCCTTTATGGCTAACGATGAACCCTACAAGTTTCCCTGAACGAACACCGAATGTGCACTTGTTAGGATTCAAGCAGAGTTTGTACTTTCTCAACCGCTCGAATAGTTTTGACAGGTGGGTCACATGCTCCTCTTCTGTGTTAGATTTGGCAATCATATCATCGACATATACCTCGATTTCCTTGTGTATCATGTCATGAAACAGAGTAGTCATGGACCTTTGATAGGTTGCCCTGGCGTTCTTCAAATCGAACGGCATTACCTTGTAACAAAAGGTACCCCATGGGGTAATGAATGAAGTTTTCTACATGTCTTTCGGCGCCATTTTTATCTGATTATAGCCCGAGAATCCATCCATGAAGGAGAATACTTTGAACTTTATTGTACTGTCTACCAGCATGTCTATGTGCGGTAAAGGAAAGTCGTCCTTTGGATTGGCTTTGTTCAGATCCCTGTAATCTACACACATTCTAACTTTTACATCCTTTTTCTGAACTGGTACTATGTTGGTTAGCCATTGAGGATATTCTGATGTGGCGAGGAAACCCGCATCAATCTGTTTTTGTACTTCCTCTTTGATTTTGATGGTCATGTCTGGATGAGTCCGTCCCAACCTTTGTTTTACTGGCGGACATTCTGACCTCAACGGTAAATAATGTTCCATGATGCTGGTATCCAACCCTGGCATATCCTGATAGGACCAAGCGAATACATCGGGAAACTCTTTGAGAAGCTTTATCAAACTTTCTTTGACAGTCGGACTGAGTAGTGCCCCAATCTTGACTTTTTTTCTCTCTTCTTCTGAACCTAAGTTGACTGTTTCCAATGGCTCCTGAGTAATCGGGAGATCTCTTCTGGTATTTCGTCGTAAACTTCTTCTTCAGCCCCAAATATCGGGAATTCAAAGTTGGGAGAAGGCATTGGATCGTATGTTTCAATGGGGTTTAAAACAAGCAATCTGCATGATGTGATGATTTGTTTTTAGAAGAGATAGAGAGAATGCAAGAGTGTGTGGAGTGTATTTTCTTTGGAAAACTGCTTGTTTTTATTATTGAGTTGTTTTTTAGGATTACCATTTTTTGAAAAAGCGAAAAGAGAAAACAGCAACAAATGCGGAAATTACAGAACGACGTTATTTTATTTATGATCCTGTCGATTCTTGAAACTACAGCCCTATAAAACAAAACTCAGTCGCTTTGGACGAAGCGAAGAGAGACATTTACAGAAAGTGAGCCCTATCAAAACATCTGTTTCACCTGGGCAGGGTGAAAGGTTAATATAAAGAAGAAAAATACTTAGACTGATGAACGACTTTCGGGACATCGACAACAACCCATTGGCGGCGAACTCCTTGGTGAATCACAAAGTCTGGCACCTTCTTTCTTGGTTTGTCTTCAGAAATGACGTTGATTTCTGGTGGAGCAGGATCGTTGGAATCTGTTTCCCAAGCAGAGTTGTCGTAGACGAACTCTTCTGTTATATCTTGCACAGTGTTTGTGCTCTCAGGTAAATCTCCCCATCCAGTTGGCTGGATGTCTTCGAGCCTGATACGAGAGCTTTCAGGAGCGATGTACTTGACCAAGTAGTCGAATTTTACGCTTGGTTGTCCTAAGGCTTCCCACACTTCGGTGGAACTGGAGGAGTCATCTCTTGCGATGACGTTGACCTCGGGAAAAGCATAGTTGATGAATTCTAGTCCTGCAAGCTTTGCAAATTCATCGTCGTGCTATATATTTTCTGAATGCCCTGAGTGCTGATCCCATGTCATGGTGGGGACGCAAGTATTCTTTTCGATAATGTTCAGTTGATATGCATCGTGGGCTGACTTTCTTGCCCCAAGTCTCCCGGGTACGGCTGCCAGATAGGCAGGCCATCCATTAGACCATAATAGTCATGGTCAAAGTTGTCTTTCATTAAAGTGTCCTCCTCTAATGAGTTTGGCGGAGCACGGCATCCTTCTGGATCACAATCTCCGTATATCATTTTGACATCTGACCTTGGTATAAATCTCGGACTCTGTGCGGGATAGCAAAATTGCGTAGGCATCTCTTCCTGAGACATATAACCGTCCTCGTTAAGATAGGACTTTCATTCTTTATCTGTATCGGAGGGATCACCGTCGTTGATGGTATGTACTTCTTGAGATACTGGGTGAAGGAAACCTCCACTGTGGAAGAAGTTCTGAATGGGATGAAGACTTTCATTATTAGTAGCAGTCTGGGTACAGGTTGAAGAAAAACCAAGACCTTTCTTTTTTTTGTTGTCAGTAGGCATGACAACCTATCCCCATCCTTTTGCATTGTTATTTTTTATCACTTCGAGAGCATCTTTGTACGAGGAAATCGATGTTCCTTTTTATGACTGATTCTCCTTGCTCACCGAGAGTGCTTGGAACCGAGTTCCAATAACCTCCTCTGGTTCTACACAAGTAGACGATGATAAGTTACTCACGGTCAAGGCTTGCTCTCCGCAGACTGTGACTAGTTGGTCGTTCTTGACGAACTTCAATTTCTGGTGCAGTGTCGAAGTGACTGCCCCAGCCTGGTGCATCCAAGGTCTTCCTAATAAACAGCTATAGTGAGCGATTTTGGACGTGGTTCTTAAGCACTGTCACTCTGGGGTACTACAGGTCGATTCATTTTTTATCCTATTAAAGTTGATGAAGGAAGGGAAATAGATGTCTCCAACTAACCCTGCTTGCAAACTGGGGTTAAACAGTCAAAACTGTTGGTTTACAGATGCGGTTTTAGTTCGTGGGCCTCTCTCTGGTTATTTTGTTCAGAACGAAATACCGGGACTGTTCATGGGGAATTTATTGGGATTCTGCACCAGATTGGATGGAGGTAGGGGACTTTGGGGTTTTTTTATTAGTGTGCTCGCTAAGATTCTTTTTTAATCTTATGCCTACGTATTCCCGGGATAGGGAAATCAGAGCGATCGTAGTTCCTCATATTCTATGGGAGGAAATGGTGTTTTGGTGTCTTGTTCAAAGCCCAAGACATGAAGCTAAAGGTGGTTTATATCTTGTTCAAAGCCCAAATGTGAAGCTGAAGGGTCTATTTGTATCTTGTTCGAAGCCCAAGATGTGAAGCTAAAAGGGTGTTGACTTTAGAGAGAATTTGTCATCTCTAAAGGGGAATATTTGGTCTATTTAGCACAAATGTTGGGTGACTGATTATAAAGGAGAATTACTTTAACTGGGATATGTGAATCCAGCAATGCCATAATTTCCTTTATAGGGGATTTTCAACCTGAAGGAGAAGACTTTAACTCAGTTTAGAGCAACGCCATCTTTCCTTGGGAATTTCTCATGCTAAAAGAGGGACAGTGGCGTGGATGTAAATAATCCAGAGGCTTACCGCTTACAACAATTAGACGAGGGAAAAGGAGTTGTTGATGTTTGTATGTTGTGACCAAAGCATGATTTGATGCTAAAAGGTTTATTGAATCAAACGGGGATTTCTTTATATAAAGCCTAAGAGGAGGCTATTGACCCAACAAGAGGATGCTTTTGTGTCTCGTACGAAGCCCGAGATAGAGGCTAAAAAGGTTGACTCAACAAGAGAGTGTTTTTATATGTGTCTTGTACGAAGCCCAAGACGGAGGCTAAAAGGGTTTGACTCAACAAGAGAGTCTTTTATACTCACCAAGAGAATGATTTGTATCTCGTACGAAGCCCGAGATGGAGGCTAAAGGTGATCGACTCAACAAGAGAGTCTTTTTATACTCAACAAGAGAGTGTTTTGTATCTCGTACAAAGCCCGAGATGAAGGCTAAAAATGTTTAACTCAACAAGAGAGTCTTTTATACTCAACAAGAGAGTGATTTTGTATCTCGTACGAAGCACGAGATGAAGGCTGTAAAGGTTTGACTGAACAAGAGAGTCTTTTATACTCAACAAGAGAGTGTTTTTGTATCTCGTACGAAGCCCGAGATGAAGGCTGCAAAGGTTAACTCTGTTGGGGAGAATAATTGTACAAAGCCCAAGAGGAGGCTAGGGTTACTGTTTCAGTTGAGTGACAGGTCCAGTATGTTGGTTAAAAGGGAAAATCAGTTCTTATATGGGTAATGTTGTACTCATGGATTTGATCTGAGGACCGGGATTATTTCCTGTTCTTTAAGGAAACGGGGAATCCGAAGGGTGTTGAGATTGCCCAAGTCTATGGGTTTTTTTCCTATTTTTGAAAGGAACTTGAGAATGTCTTCGAGACTCAAGGAGACTAGAGTGTCCAAGTCTAAAGTTTTATCTTTTGTACTAGGCTTAAGAGAGACCAAGAGACAGTATGTTCGCCGTAGGAAGATCTAGACTCTTTGAAAGACTGTTTTATTAAGATGACTAATTTATGTTCCTATACCTTTAAGAGGTCGTCGGGACAATTTGTACAAAGCCCAAGAGGAGGCGAGAAAAACTTTTAAGAAGCTGAAGGGACAATTTGTACGAAGCCTAAGAGGAGGCTATCTTCCCGGAGGAAGAATCATTATACGAAGCCTAAGAGGAGGCTGTGAAAACTTCTAAGAAGCCGACGGGTCCTTGTACAATGCCCAAGAGAAGGCGGGGATGCTTTTAGGAAGCCTGTGGGTCCTTGCACTAAGCCCAAGAGGAGGCTGATGAACAGTTCTAGAAGGGGTTTCACTTGGAACATTGGCCTTCTGTATATGAACTGTTCAAGGGGGAGATTTCTTAGATCTAGTTATCTAAAATTGTTGTAAAAGAAAATTCTCATGGTTTAGGTTATGTTGAAATATCCGGGAGAACGTCGGATGTAAGGGGACGAGGTTTTGTCTAGTTCTAGACGTAGTTGCCGGGAAAACTCTAAATATCTATACTAGTATTACACAGTCGATATGAGTTTATGAAAGAAGACTTACAGTGAAACAGCCCCACAGTACAGTTATATACATATGAAAGCGGGTAAACACTTACTCGGTTGTAGAGCTTCCATACTGTATTGTTAGTTGTTCAACAAAGAAATTGAAAATAACAGTATGTTACAAAATAAAAGAAGAAAGTGCTTTTTGAAAGGAAAATTGGGGCTTACAGCTCAAGGAGAGGCCCAGGGTTTTATCAGTGATCGCACTGTCGTTTTGTACA
The DNA here is from genome assembly GCA_022829125.1 of Lathyrus tuberosus. NCBI lineage: Eukaryota > Viridiplantae > Streptophyta > Magnoliopsida > Fabales > Fabaceae > Lathyrus > Lathyrus tuberosus. The sequence continues at coordinate 8,730,867 of JALAZF010000154.1, read as the reverse complement.
GGGACTTATACAAGTGACTGAGGCCCAAGAAAGATTTTTTGTACAAAGGGATGGGTCTTACACTCTCTCAAGAGGCCCAAAGTGAACAAATATGGGTCTTATAGCTCAAGGAGAAGCCCAGGGTTTATTTTGAAAAGGGCGACGATCGCGCCGAAGTTTTGAAAACGTCGTGGGTCTTAAACAATGACTGAGGCCCAAAAATTTTTGGTTTCAAAAAGGGATTGGGTCTTACACTCTATTAGAGGCCCAGATGGTTCGGAAAAGTTTGTTAGGGTAAAAATCAATAAAACCCTAATTTCGTCATTTTTTAATATAATTATTCAAAGAAAATTAATACAAATGATAAAAATTCTAAATAAGTTTGAATAAACAACTTGTGATTTTGGTTTTAGGTTTTAAAAATGAAGCTTTCATCACAAGATGAATTAAAACCTACTTGGTTTTGATTTTCCAAAATGGATATTTATTTTTAAAAGGTTTAAAAACAAATAAAAGACATTTATTCACAAAAATACTAATTATATTAAATAAATAATATAAATCTAATTTTTTTGGGGGAATAAAATATTTCAACATTTTTGTGATTTTTTGTAAAAAGAACCAATAAAAAATAATTAAAATTGAGGGAGTTATTAATTTTTCAAACTATTAAAAATAATAAGAAAAACAATAAAAAAGTGGAGAAAATAGCAAAAAGAGGATCTGGGGCGAGGGGGATTCGAACCCCAGACCTCTTGTGTATAGGGTGTGCGCCTTACCACTGGGGTGGTGATACATCCGTTGATTGAAACACAACCATAAATATACAAGGCTTGCCTTGCTTTTGGCCTGGCCCAAGGCAAGGCAAGGCAAGTTTTGACAAGAAACGGGAAGGTCCATAACTTTCTCATTTCTCCATGGTTGGGGACAAAATTTATATGTACCTGGCCTAGAATTTCACAAGGAATTCAGTGGTGGTGGTATTTTTTTCAGATCATGATCCCTCCTCAAAATCCGATAGTGGTTTTGAAATAGACCATATTTTGCATTTTTTGTGCTACATCTTGGTATAGGTATGAATTACATGATAAATTGATGCAAACACAACACATATAACATGTAGAAGAGATGCATGATCAGTGGACTTCAAAGCAATGCATATTTTGGAAAGTTCAAGTCATGATGCTTACCTCTTTTTGAGTTTTTGGAGTTTTTTGTGCAATCTGCCAAGTTTCTTGTTCCAGAAATGGTTTGATGCTTTGGACACTCTCAAATGATCCCTTAGAAGCTTTTAGGATGATTGGAATTAGCTGGAACCTGCAAAAAACTGGCCCTTTCTTGCAAAAGGGGTTAAAATGGCCAAAATAGCAACTCTCTCAAATGGTGTTCCAGATGTTGGGAGCCATTTGGGATAGTTCAAGGATGATATTTGGAGTGTGTTAGTACATAACCACCTCCTTCTTTTGGAGGAAGCAATTCAAGAATGGAGGGCAACTCCCTAGCACCAACAGGACCAGTATGCCAAGAGACTAATCTAGATAACTTCTCAACATATCCCCTCACTATCCTAGAGCAGCTATACCAAACAAGACAATCATCCAGTCCACTCACCCTGGAAGCATTTTCAAAAATGGGAGAGGTCGCAGATGAACTGTTCAACAAACAAGGGAAAAGAGTGCAAGCCGAGCTCAGTTTACTCCACCAAATGGTTGAAGCAAGAGCCAAAGAATGTAGAAGGCTCTCCACCAGAGACAATTACTGGAACGATCACAGGCCACATACCAACAGAGCCACCAAAGAACTAGAGAAGATGCACCAGAAATTACAGCGGTGGATCCGGGAACATGGAGACATCCGCGTCTGACGAGGACGCGCCAGAACCATGGGGCCAGTACCAACATGATTCCCCAATCATGTCAGCAGCCCACTTTGTTTAAAGCTTTTGTCATTTTGCAATAATGAATCTTCAGGATAAGATTCGCTGAGTCTTTGCTTTTACTTTTGGGAAGAGACATTTGTCCTCTTGTAATAATTAGGGGCAGGTTCAGGTCCCCTCATCAACTTTTGTAAAAATTTTCTTGTCGTTTGCAATAAGGGAAATCAAGATAAGATTTACCCATAGGTAATTTATTTCGGAAAAGAGACACGTCTGATGACGATGGGGCCCAATGAGCACCCGATCTCGTGTCTTCACTCCCTCATAATTCATTATAAGTAGTATCATTTCTTGATTAATCAAAGCATCGAAGAACAGAACAACTCTTCTTTACTTTGAAATTAATCAAAATTCCTAGAGTCTAAGTTTTCATGCAAGTCTTGTAAACATTATCATGTGTAATAAAAGTAAGTTTCATATTTTCCAAATATCATTTTCATATTTGCTTGAAGTAGAGTTTTAAACTTCTCTCTTCATGATCCAATCATGTTTCCGCTTAAGCACCCCGTTGGTATCAGAGCTTGAAAAAGTTCTGATGGCTAACTAAGTTTCAAGTATTCTGGGAAGGCAAAAGTAGGGATTCCTTACACTATTATTTATCTTTAAAAAGAAACCGAAATTTAGTTTAACAAAAAGGGTGTTGCAGTTCTGAAATAAGGGAAGGAGTCCCAAGAAGTTTCAGTCCACCAACACATGAGTTACTAGATGTCTGAAAGATTTGAGAAAAATATAAAGACATGGTATGAGGAATCCCGGACTGCTAACCTAGAATACCTTGATTTATCTGTGTTAAACCCTCACTAGTTAGAATTGATAAAATTTCCTATAACAACATTAGTGTCATATATGATCGATTACTCCCCTTGTCAAAAATCAGCTTGAAACACTTCTACCAAATTCAGGAAGCAGACCAAAAACTAAAGTCACAGTTACAAGATCTCAACCTAAAACTCCAAAAGGTTGAACGTACGATTCAAGAGGTAAGGAATCTCCTTACTTCATGAGCTAGAGAATCCCTGCTGAAAGCACTTCATACAAAGAAGCAGTCAAGGACCCAAATCAGATTTTCACGTCTTCAAGGACCCAAATCAGATTTTCATAGAAGAAAAGCAGAAGAACCCTTGATGTTCAGTGTCCCTCGCTTCCTAAAATCACCAAACGAGAAGCTGATCCGAACCACAATAATACTCAAGCCTTGGCACACAGACCTAACTGAAGCAAAAACTCAGTTAAAGTGGTTAACCGACGTAATTAGATTCCTCGAAGAAAGAGATCAAATTGACCACGATCTGGTTGCATACTACAAGGAGTATAGAGCCTCCCTCCAAGAAAAAAGTCAAAAACCTTGCAATATGAGTCAGAACCGAAGCTTACCCCCCGTAACTGGGCTAAGCAATAATGAAAGAACACCATCTCAAGAAGACCAGATAAGAGATTACAGAATTCGGAGCAGGATTCAGTATGAAATGCAAAGACGCATCCCGAGGCTATTTGGCCGAAGTTACCAAAGAAGCCTGGAAAGCCAACTGGATCCCAATCAGGAATTGGACATGTCTCAAAGAAGAAGAGCCATGATGGTCCCTGCGGAAATCCTGTATGAATCAAGGTTGAACGAACCAAAACATCGAGTATATCAACATAGGTCTGAGGAAAGAATCCTTGTAACAGGAGAAAACCAGCAATTGGATCTTGGGTTTATAAATGGTACAAGTTATGAAACCCTGCGGAGGGAAGGATTCCAACACATCCATCTAGGCCTAATAATGATCAGACTACACCCCTTGCATAACTGATATATAGGAACTAATGCTCTGGTCTTTTTACGTGATACAAGATGGAGCGATGAAAGAGAAATCATTGGCTAAATGGAAATTGATCTATCAAAAGGAACGCAACTGACGTACATTGCACCTGAAATCATGATGAGTATTCACGATTTCCATAATCATGTTTAACTCGCAATCCAGACACCTGGTTATAAGGGATGGCATGATGCAGAAAGTAACTTGTTAATCTCCAGAGCGCTTATTGCCAGATTAACAAACACAAGCTATGCTTCATTCAGGTATGATGTCAAAAATTTCTCAGAATACTTATCCAGCAAAGCATTAAAAGCAATCCCAGGGCAAAAGCATACAGCCGTTGAATTACAAGGAAAGCGATGGATCTTAAAGCCACCCGAGAGAAAGAGCTACTCTGTCCCAACATATGTAGACACAAGAAGACGATCCGATGGACAACATCCATAAGGTTTCGTGATTACTACAGCCTTCCACCCCCACAAAACTTCTAGGTCAATGACTAGGATGCAGAAGCCCTAGATGCAGATCAAGAACTAATCATAGCAGTCTGGTGAGAAGAGGAACAGGATCAAAATGGAACCTGGGATACACTAGGAGAGCCAAGCGGCAAGTATGACTTCCTCGTAAAATACACTACCGCTGAAAGTTCCCAAATCCAGTTGGAAGATATCCAACCATCAGGATGGGAGGATGTAGAAAAACCACCATCAAAAGAAGAGGAAGGTAACTTGATACAAGAATCCGACTTAGAAGACTTTGAGCAATATTGCCAATACCTCCAAGAACTCTACGAGGTCCCTCAGAAAGAAGAAGACTTCATAAACCCGTTTTCAATAGAAGAAAAGGCGTATGTAACAAAGGAGGAAGACGTTGACGAACTACCATACCCAGCACTCAGAAAGCTAGAACGAGCTTATCCTTCGGAATTACGTCATACACACGACCTCCGGAAGCAACCATGGGTGGAGTAAACTACGCCCCCGCAAACTCTAACATACAAGACAGTGACAAATTCTCAAATCTGAGACCTTTCATTGGAAGGTTCAAGGGAGGAAACAACAATGAACAATGGGTTCTATCCTCAGCCCAGCAAAAGAATGGTGCAGTACTGGTCCTACCAGAAAACGTGGGAATGTACGAGGATGTTATTGCCAGATGGGAATCAATAACCCTGAACCTATTAAATGAGCGACAATTTGACAGTAACAAAAGCAAAATAGCATATATAGAGAATCTCCTGGGGGAAAATGAAAAGAAAATATGGATCCAATGGAGAATGGCGTACCCTTCGGAATACGAATCACTTGAAAATATCGCGGATGACCCTCAGAACGTGACTTCACAAATACGAAGGATAATGGTACTGGAAGATCCTTATCAAGAATCCACAGAGGAGCAGAATAGAGCCTATAGGGATCTAGAGAGATTAACGTGCGACAGTATGAAAGATGTAATCAAATACATGAATGATTACAAGGTCCTTGCTGCCAAATCAGGGAGAATGTTTATTTCAGGAGATCTCTCAGATAAATTTTTTAGGAAACTCCCACCCACAATCGGGGAAGAAGTAAAAAAGGCTTACGAAGAAAAGTACCCAGGAAACACTGCCGGAGTAATGCCTAGAATACACTTCACCTACCAATATATGACGGAATTGTGTAAAAGGGCTGCGCTTCAGCGAGATTTGAAAGATTTCACCTTCTGCAGTCAAATCCCTATACCAGGTTACTACAAAACCACTGGAAAACGGTATGGCCTAAGGAAAGCTAAATCCTACAAAGGCAAACCTCATGAGTCTCATGTCCGAGTCTTTAAAAAGCGTCACCAAGATAGGCAAAGAAAATGAAAATGTTGCATTTGCGGCATGGAAGGACATTTTGCACGAGAATGTCGTAATAAAAATGGGAACATTGCCAGAGCAGCCATTTTGTAAGAGTTGGACCTGCCGAAAAACTGGAATGTACTCTCAGTAGATCAGGATGAACCAGACGGTGATGCAATCTGCAGTCTCTCCGAAGGGGAGGTAGGAAGAACTTCTCTCAATGCCAAAGCAGCATTAGAGCAAATACCTACTGAAGAATACGCCTTCATGTTAGAAGCTGAAGATTGCGGCTGGCAAAAAATGGTACAAATCAGGCCGGAACAAGAAACCTGCAGCCATACCTGGACGACCAGAATAGAAGGGCAGACAGACCCAAAGGTAACATGCACCATTTGTAAGAAAAGAACAAGCCAAACCAGAAGAATATGGTGCGAACAATGCAAAATGTTGGCCTGCGCACTTTGTGCAAACTATTACTTCCAGATCCCCATCCAAATTCCTGAAAGCCAAAGGAAATAGGCGGGAGACAAAGAAATCCTCATAAGAGAACTGTGCCAGTATGTGGATTTTCTTCAGGAGAGAATGATTACTTGACAAAAATCACCAAGGAAGGAGAAGAAGAGAGTATCATGGAAGCGGAAATAGTAACATTCTGGCAGGAAGAAAAAACCTTGAAAGTCGCAGAGAATGCAAAGCCCAGAAAAGTAATAAACAAATTGTACAACATGTCTGTTGAATTTGAAATACCAGGTGTTAAGTTAATTTTGGTACAGGAAATCTTAGACACTGGAGAAACCTCATGCTGCCTCCACCAGTTTGCAGTACCGGAAAAAGCTTTAGAACTAAATCCCATCCTCACCTTTTTCAGTGGAATCAGCTTCAGGCAAGCGGCGAAATGGAAGTTAAGACCCGGAATAATGAAGATAGGGGAAAATCATTTTAGAACCCCCCCTAATCCATGCCTTTGATATGAACACCTTAGATGGCATACAAATGCTTATTGGGTGCAATTTTATCAGGTCAATGTATGGAGGAATAAGAATAGAAAGAAACATCCTCACGTTCTATAAAAAAATCACCTCCATCAATACCACAGAAGAAGCAGGAGTAATAGCCTCAGCCCTGGAAGAACTTGGAATGGAAGAGGAAGAATACCTTGGCATACAAGAGCCAGTTTTCATAAATGTGGGACAACCAATCCCTGAGTTTATAAGGAAATTCTACAAGACAGTCAGAAACCTACAGGAAACAGAGTACATTGGTAACAATCCACTGGCGCACTGGGCAAAGAATAATATCAAATGCAAAATAGAGGTCATAAACAAAGATTTGACGGTGGAAGACAAACCCTTAAAATATGTCACGCCTGCAATGGAGGAGTCCTTCAGAAAACATGTCAATGCATTGCTTGAACTCAAGGTCATACGACCCAGTAAGAGCAGGCACAGGACCATGGCCATAATTGTCAAATCAGGAACGGAGGTTGATCCTATCTCAGGAAAAGAAACAAAGGGAAAGGAAAGGATGGTCTTTAAATATAGAACCTTGAATGATAATACCTACAAGGATCAATATAGTTTACCAGGAATCAACACAATCCTCAAAAGGATTGGAAACAACAAAATTTATTTAAAGTTTGATTTAAAGTCATGATTCCACCAAATTGCCATGGATGAAGAATCTATTCCATGGACAGCCTTCATTGTCCCGGGAGCCCTCTATGAATGGTTAGTCATGTCGTTCGGACTCAAGAATGCGCCTGCAATTTTCCAGCAAAAAATAGATAACTGCTTCAAAGGTACGGAGCATTTCATTGTAGTAAACATAGATGACATCTTGGTTTTCTCCATGAATGAAGAAGAGCATGCGGAGCACTTACAACGGTTCACAAAAATCATAACAAAACATGGTCTCATTATCTCCCCTACAAAAATGAAGCTAGCAACTAGAGAAGTGGAATTCCTGGGCGCTATCATCAGGCAAGGAAAGATTAGATTACAACCGCACATCATCAAGAAGATACTGGATTTCGATGAAGCAAAGTTGATGGATAAGAAGGGGTTACGGGGCTTTTTGGGAATACTAAATTACGCCCGTAGTTACATCCCGAACTTAGAAACTCTAACAGGCCCATTACACACAAAAACTAGCCCCCATGGCGATAAGAGAATGAAGAGCGGTGATTGGAAAATCGTTCGCCAAATCAAAGAAATAATGCAAAAATTGCCTGATCTTTAGATCCCACCTGAACATGCCTACATCATCCTAGAAACGGATGGCTGTATGGAGGGATGGGGAGGAGTGTGCAAAAGAAAGAACCAAAAGCATGACCCAAGAAGTTCTGAAAAAATTTGTGCCTACGCATCAGGGAAGTTTCAAAAAATTAAATCAACAATTGATGCAGAAATCTATGCCTGCATGGGTTCTCTAGAAAATTTTAAAATCCATTACCTAGACAAAAGAGAAATAACCATTAGAATAGACTGCCAAGCCATCATAAGATTTTACATTAAATCAACCCAAAACAAACCATCTAGAGTTAGGCGGTTGGCTTTCACGGATTCCATAACTGGATCTGGGGACAAAATTCACTTTGAGCATATTGAAGGAAGACAAAATATCCTAGCCGATACTCTATCCAGAATTTCTCACTTTGTTGCTTTTGCAGGATGCCAAGAACAGGAAGTTCAAGTACACAACCACCTCCTTCTTTTGGAGGAAACAATTCAAGAATGGAGGGCAACTCCCCAGCACCAACAGGACCAGTATGCCAAGAGACTAATCCAGATAACTTCTCAACAGATCCCCTCACTATCCTTGAGCAGCTATACCAAATAAGACAATCATCCGGTCCACTCACCCAGGAAGTTTTTTCAAAAATGGGAGAGGTCGCAGATGAACTGTTCAACAAATAAGGGAAAAGAGTGCAAGCCGAGCTCAGTTTACTCCACCAAATGGTTGAAGCAATAGCCAAAGAATGTAGAAGGCTCTCGACCAGAGAAAATTACTGGAATGATCACAGGCCACATACCAACAGAGCCACCAAAGAACTGGAGAAGATACACTGGATATTGCAGCAGTGGATCCGGGAACATGGAGATATCTGCGTCTGACGAGGACGCGCCAGAACCATGGGGCCAATACCAACAAGATTCCCCAATCATATCAGTAGCCCACTTTGTTTAAAGTTTTTGTCATTTTACAATAATGAATCTTCAGGATAAGATTCGCTGAGTCTTTTCTTTTACTTTTGGGAAGAGACGTTTGTCTTCTTGTAATAATTAGGAGCAGGTTCAGGTCCCCTCATCATCTTTTGTAAAAAGTTTCTTGTCGTTTGCAATCAGGGAAATCAAGATAAGATTTACCCATAGGTGAGTTATTTCGGAAAAGAGACACGTTTGATGTCGATGGGGCCCAATGAGCACCCGATCTCGTGTCTTCACTCCCTCATAATTCATTATAAGTAGTATAGTTTTTTGATTAATCAAGGCAACGAAGAACAGAATAACTCTTCTTTACTTTGAAATTAATCAAAATTCCTAGAGTCTAAGTTTTCTTGCAAGTCTTGTAAACGTTATCCTGTGTAATAAAAGTAAGTTTCATCTTTTCCATATATCATTTTCATATTTGCTTGAATTAGAGTTTTAAACTTCTCTCTTCACGATCCAATCATGTTTCTGCTTGAGCACCCCGTTGGTATCAGAGCTTGAAAAAGTTCTAATGGCTAACTAAGTTCCAAGTATTCTGGGAAAGTAAAAGTACGGATTCCTTACACTATTATTTATATTAAAAAAGAAACAGAAATTTAGTTTAACAAAAGGGTGTTGCAGTTCTGAAATAAGGGAAGGAGTCCCAAGAAGTTTCAGTCCACCAACATATGAGTTACTAGATGTCTGAAAGATTTGAGAAAAATATAAAGACATGGTATGAGGAATCCCGAACTTCTAACCTAGAATACCTTGATTTATCTGTGTCAAACCCTCACCGGTTAGAATTGATAAAAATTTCCCATAACAACATTAGTTTCATATATGATCGATTACTCCTCTTGTCAAAAGTCAGCTTGAAACACTTCTACCAAATTCAGGAAGCAGACCAAAAACTAAAGTCACAGTTGCAAGATCTCAACCTAAGACTCCAAAAGGTTGAACGTACGATTCAAGAGGTAAGGAATCTCCTTACTTCATGAACTGGAGAATCTCTGCTGAAAGCACTTCATACAAAGAAGCAGTCAAGGCGACCAAATCCATAGAAGAGCCAGCAGTAGGGTTCGCTAAACCTATCGACTCCTCAAAAGGAACAATTACTGGTTTATCAACCATCATCAAACAAAATAACACAGAAATACAACTTCTTGTCAGAATTGACTAGAGAATAGACGACTGTGTTGAAACACTGAAACACCTAAAGCCTTTGCAGAAAGGAAAGGAAGTCCAAAGCCTGGAGCTAGAAAAAGCATTGGAAGAAATCCAGAAAAATATCGCCGGATTATCTCTTGGAGAACCTGTAAGAAGACCTCCGAAGAAGAAATGAGCTTTTTACGTCTTCAAGGACCCAAATCAGATTTTCAGAGAAGAAAAGAAGAAGAACCCTTGATGTTCAGTGTCCCTGGCTTCCTAAAATCACCAAACGGGAAGCTGATCTGAAGCACAATAATACTCAAACCTCGGCACACAAACCTAACTGAAGCAAAAACTCAATTAAAGTGGTAAATCGACGTAATTAGATTCCTCGAAGAAGGAGATCAAATTAACCACGATCTGGTTGCATACTATAAGGGGTATAGAGCCTCCCTCCAAGAAAAAGTCAAAAAACCTTACAATATGAGTCAGAACGGAAGCTTACCCCCCGTATCTGGGCTAGGCCATAATGAAAGAACACCATCTCAAGAGGACCAGATAAGAGATTACAGAACTGTAAGCAGGATTCGGTATGAAATGCAAAGACACATCCCGAGGCTATTTGGCCGAAGTTACCAAAGAAGCCTGGAAAGCCAACTGGATCCCAATCAGGAATTGAACATGTCTCAAAGAAGAAGAGCCATGATGGTCCCTGCGGAAATCTTGTATGAATCAAGGTGGAACGAACCAAAACATCGAGTATATCAACATAGGTCTGAGGAAAGAATCCTTGTAACCGGAGAAAACCAGCAATTGGATCTTGGGTTTATAAATGGTACAAGTTATGAAACCCTGAGGAGGGAAGGATTCCAACACATCCATCTAGGCCTAATAATGATCAGACTACACCCTTTGCATAACCGATATGCAGGAACTAATGCTCTGGTCGTTTTACGCGATACAAGATAGAGTGATGAAAGAGAAATCATTGGTTCAATGGAAATTGATCTATCAGAAGGAACGCAGCTGACGTACATTGCACCTGAAATCATGATGAGTATTCATGATTTCCATAATCATGTTCAACTCCCAATCCAGACACATGGTTATGAGGGATGGCATGGAGCAGAAAGTAACTTGTTAATCTCCAGAGCGCTTATTGCCATATTAACAAACACAAGTTATGCTTCATTTAGGTATGATGTCAGAAATTTCTCAGAATACTTATCCAGCAAAGGAGTAAAAGCAATCCCAGGGTAAAAGCATACAGCCGTTGAATTACAACGAAAGCGATGGATCTTAAAGCCACCCGAGAAAAAGAGCTACTATGTCCCAACAGATGTAGACACAAGAAGATGATCTGACGGATCAACGTCCATAAGGTTTCGTGATTACTACAGCCTTCCATCCCCACAAACCATCCAGGTCAATGACCAGGATGCAGAAGCCCTAGATGTAGATGAAGAACAAATCTTAGCAGTCTGGTGCGAAGAGGAACAGGATCAAAATGAAACCTGGGATACACTGGGAGAGCCAAGCGGCAAGTATGACTTCCTAGTAAAATACACTGCCCCTAAAAGTTCCCAAATCCAGTTGGAAGATATCCAACCATCAGGATGGGGGGATGCAGAAAAACCACCATCAAAAGAAGAGGAAGGTGACTTGATACAAGAAGCCAACTTAGAAGACTTTGAGCAATATTGCCAATACCTCCAAGAACTCTACGAAGTCCCTCAGAAAGAAGAAGACTTCGTAAACCCGTTTTCAGTAGAAGAAAAGGCGTGTGTAACAAAGGAGGAAGACGTTGACGAACTACCATACCCAACACTCAGAAAGCTAGAACGAGTTTATCCTTCTTCGTCAACATCCGGAATTACGTCATACACACAACCTCCGGAAGCAACCATGGGTGGAGTAAACTAAGTCCCCCGCAAACTCTAACATACGAGACAGTGACAAATTCTCAAATCTGAGACCTTTCATTGGAAGGTTCAAGGGACGAAACAACAATGAACAATGGGTTTTACCCTTAGCCCGGCAAAACAATGGTGCAGTATTGGTCCTACCAGAAAACATAGGAATGTACGAGGATGTTATTGCCAGATGGGAATAAATAACCCTGAACCTATTAAATGAGCGACAATTTGACAGTAACAAAAGCAAAATAGCATATATAGAGAATCTCCTGGGGGAAAATGAAAAGAAAATATGGATCCAATGGAGAATGGCGTACCCTTCGGAATACGAATCACTTGAAAATATCGCGGATGACCCTCAGAACGTGACTTCACAAATACGAAGGATAATGGTACTGGAAGATCCTTATCAAGGATCCACAGAGGAGCAGAACAAAGCCTATAGGGATCTAGAGAGATTAACGTGCGACAGTATGAAAGATGTAATCAAATACATGAATGATTACAAGGTCCTTGCTGCCAAATCAGGGAGAATGTTCATTTCAGGAGATCTCTCAGATAATTTTTTTAGGAAACTCCCACCCACAATTGGGGAAGAAGTCAAAAAGGCTTATGAAGAAAAATACCCAGGAAACACAGCCGGAGTAATGCTTAGAATACAATTCACCTACCAATATATGGCGGAATTGTGTAAAAGGGCTGCGCTTCAGCGAGATTTGAAAGATTTCACCTTCTGCAGTCAAATCCCTATACCAGGTTACTACAAAACCACTGGCAAACGGTATGGCCTATGGAAGGCTTAATCTTACAAAGGCAAACCTCATGAGTCTCATGTCCCAGTCTTTAAAAAGCGTCACCAAGATAGGCAGAGAAAATGCAAATGTTACATTTGCGACATGGAAGGACATTTTGCACGAGAATGTCGTAATAAAAATGGGAACATTCCCAGAGCAGCCATTTTGGAAGAGTTGGACCTGCCGGAAAACTGGGATGTACTCTTAGTAGATCAAGATGAACCAGACAATGATGCAATCTGCAGTCTCTCCGAATGGGAGGTAGGAAGAACTTCTCTCAATGCCAAAGCAGCAGTATAGCAAATACCTACTGAAGAATACGCCTTCATGTTAGGCGCTGAAGATTGCGGCTGGCGAAAAATGGTACAAATCAGGCCGGAACAAGAAACCTGTAGCCATACCTGGACGACCAGAATAGAAGGGCAGACAGACCCATAGGTAACATGCACCATTTGCAAGGAAAGAACAAGCTAAACCAGAAGAATATGGTGCGAACAATGCAAAATGTTAGCCTGCGCACTTTGAGCAAACTACTACTTCCAGATCCCCATCCAAATTCCTGAAAGCCAAAGGAAATATGCAGGAAACAAAGAAATCCTCATAAGAGAACTGTGCCAGTATGTGGATTTTCTTCAGGAGAAGAACGACTACTTGACAAAAATCACCAAGGAAGGAGAAGAAGAGAGTAGCATGGAAGCGGAGATAGTAACATTCTGGCAGGAAGAACAAACCTTGAAAGTCGCAGAGAATGCAAAGCCCAGAAAAGTAATAAACAAACTGTACAACATGTCTGTTGAATTTGAAATACTAGGTGTTAAGTCATTTACGGTACAGGAAATCTTAGACACTGGAGCAACCTCATGCTGCCTCCACCAGTTTGCAGTATCGGAAAAAGCTTTAGAACCAAATCCCATCCTCACCTTTTTCAGTGGAATCAGCTCCAGGCAAGAGGCGAAATGGAAGTTAAGACCTGGAATAATGAAGATATGGGAAAACCATTATAGAACCCCCCTTAATCCATGCCTTTGATATGAACACCTTAGATGGCATACAAATGCTTATTAGGTGCAATTTTATCAGGTCAATGTATGGAGGAATAAGAATAGAAAGAAACATCCTCACGTTCTATAAAAACATCACCTCCATCAATACCACAGAAGAAGCAGGAGTAATAGCCTCAGCCCTGGAAGAACTTGGAATGGAAGAGGAAGAATACCTTGGCATACAAGAGGCGGTTTTCATAAATGTGGGACAACCAATCCCTGAGTTTCTAAGGAAATTCTACAAGACAGTCAGAAACCTACAGGAAACGGAGTACATTGGTAACAATCCACTGGCACACTTGGCAAAGAATAATATCAAATGCAAAATAGTGGTCATAAAAAAAGATCTGACGGTGGAAAACAAACCCTTAAAACATGTCACGCCTGCAATTGAGGAGTCCTTCAGAAAACATGTCAATGCATTGCTTGAACTCAAGGTCATACGACCCAGTAAGAACAGGCACAGTACCATGGCCATAATTGTCAAATCAGGAACGGAGGTTGATCCTATCTCAGGAAAAGAAACAAAGGGAAAGGAAAGGATGGTCTTTAACTATAGAACCTTGAATGATAATACCTACAAGGATCAATATAGTTTACCAGGAATCAACACAATCCTCAAAAGGATTGGAAACAGCAAACTTTATTCAAAGTTTGATTTAAAGTCATGATTCCACCAAATTGCCATGGATGAAGAATCTATTCCATGGACAACCTTCATTGTCCCGGGAGGCCTCTATGAATGGTTATTCATGTCGTTCGGACTCAATAATGCGCCTGCAAGTTTCCAGCGAAAAATGGATAACTGCTTCAAAGGTTCGGAGCATTTCATTGCAGTAAACATAGATGACATCTTGGTTTTCTCCATGAATGAAGAAGAGCATGCGGAGCACTTACAACGGTTCACAAAAATCATAAGAAAACATGGTCTAATTCTCTCCCCTACAAAAATGAAGCTAGCAACTAGAGAAGTGGAATTCCTAGGCGCTATCATCAGGCAAGGAAAGATTAGATTACAACCGCACATCATCAAGAAGATACTGGATTTTGATGAAGCAAAGTTGATGGATAAGAAGGGGTTACGGGGCTTTTTGGGAATACTACTAAACTACGCCCGTAGTTACATCCCGAACTTAGGAACTCTAACAAGCCCATTACACACAAAAGCTAGCCCCCATGGCGATAAGAGAATGTAGAGCGGTGACTGGAAAATCGTTCGCCAAATCAAAGAAATAGTGCAAAAATTTCCAGATCTTGAGATCCCACCTGAATATGCCTACATCATCCTAGAAACGGATGCCCGTATGGAGGGATGGGGAGGAGTGTGCAAATGGAAGAACCAAAAGCATGACCCAAGAAGTTCTGAAAAAATTTGTGCCTACGCATCAGGGAAGTTTCAAAAAATTAAATCAACAATTGATGCGGAAATCTATGCCTGCATGGGTTCTCTAGAAAATTTTAAAATCCATTACCTAGACAAAGGAGAAATAACCCTTAGAACAGACTGCCAAGCCATCATAAGTTTTTACAATAAATCAACCCAAAACAAACCATCTAGAGTTAGGTGGTTGGCTTTCACGGATTTCATAACTGGATCTGGGGTCAAAATTCACTTTGGGCATATTGAAGGAAGACAAAATATCCTAGTCGATACTCTATCCAGAATTTCTCACTTTGTTGCTTTTGCAGGATGCCAAGAAGAGGAAGTTCAAGTACACAACCACCCCATTCTTTTGGAGGAAGCAATTCAAGAATGGAGGGCAACTCCCCAGCACCAACAGGACCAGTATGCCAAGAGACTAATCCAGATAACTTCTCAACAGATCCCCTCTCTATCCTGGAGCAGCGATACCAAACAAGATAATCATCTGGTCCACTCACCCTGGAAGCATTTTCAAAAATGGGAGAGGTCGCAGATGAACTGTTCAACAAACAAGGGAAAAGAGTGCAAGCCGAGCTCAGTTTACTCCACCAAATGGTTGAAGCAAGAACCAAAGAATGTAGAAGGTTCTCCACCAGAGACAATTACTGGAACGATCACAGGCCACATACCAACAGAGCCACTAAAGAACTGGAGAAGATACACCAGAAATTGCAGCGGTGGATCCGGGAACATGGATACATCCGCGTCTGACGAGGACACACCAGAACCATGGGGCCAGTGCCAACAAGATTCCCCAATCATGTCAACAGCCCACTTTGTTTAAAGTTTTTGTCGTTTTGCAATCATGAATCTTCAGGATAAGATTCGCTGAGTCTTTGCTTTTACTTTTGGGAAGAGACGTTTGTCCTCTTGTAATAAATAGGGGCAGGTTCAGGTCCCCTCATCATCTTTTGTAAAAAGTTTCTTGTCGTTTGCAATCAGGGAAATCAAGATAAGATTTACCCATAGGTGAATTATTTCGGAAAAGAGACACGTTTGATGTCGATGGGGCCCAATGAGCACCCGATCTCGTGTCTTCACTCCCTCATAATTCATTATAAGTAGTATGGTTTCTTGATTAATCAAGGCATCGAAGAACAGAATAACTCTTCTCTACTTTGAAATTAATCAAAATTCCTAGAGTCTAAGTTTTCTTGCAAGTCTTGTAAACATTATCCTGTGTAATAAAAGTAAGTTTCATCTTTTCCATATATCATTTTCATATTTGCTTGAAGTAGAGTTTTAAACTTCTCTCTTCACGATCCAATCATGTTTCCGCTTGAGCACCCCGTTTCTTGGGACTCATTCCCTTAAACTTCTCTCTCTCTCTCTCTCTCTCTCTCTATATATATATATATATATATATATATATATATATATATATATTCACCATACACTTAAAAAAAAGGAGGAAAAAAAGAGTAACTCCAACAATTGGTTGAAGAACTGATTGTGAAGTACTGAACTCCAATAATAAAAGAAATTTCTTCGGCTACGAATAATATATTTCTTTAATACTTATCTTTTAATGTATTAGATAATATAGTTTATTTTATATTTATATGTTTTTTATAATTATTTTTGCTTTGTTTTGTTGAATGAAATAAGAAGAAGAAAAGGGGAGAAAAAAAATTCAAACAAAATCTAAGAGTTTGGTGAAAACTCTCCAATTTGATAAGTAATTAATGAATATATTTATGTTTTAATGTATTCGGTTAAAAAGTTAATCTTTATATTTCTTAATATAATTTATTATTATTATTATTATTATTATTATTATTATTATTATTATTATTATTATTATTATTATTATATGTATTTTATTAAGTATTTATGTTTGAATATATTCGGAAAATGTAAATTTAGGTGTTATTTATGTTTCTTTTGATTACTTGTTATCTTAAAAATGTACCCTAAAATAATTGGATACGCTATTAAAAGATTACCTGTCTTCAAGAAGCATAAGAAGAGACTAAACCCCAATATAAAAGTAGAAATAAGAGTGGTGTTGAAACTCTTCGACGGTGAAGTGATTTATTGATCTTCGACAAAAAAATGGGTTATTCTCAAGTAGGGCCAAAGAAACTGACAATTTTTCCCCCACCTTTATAGCGTGGTTCATACCTTTGAAAACATAAAAATGTTCTCAAAAATTTTTAGAGATGTATCTCCGAAAGCATCTTAAATCTTCTTATCCTTCGTAAATCAAACAGTCATCCCATTTTTGTCAAAAATTAGTCAAGAGATGCACCTGCGAATATTTCTAAGGTAAATTCGAAGATGTATCTCTGAAATCTTCTCTACATGTTTAACATTGTCCTAAGTTTGCATTTTTTGAATCCAAAGTTATTTTAATTCGACAAACATTGCCATTAATTGATTTGAACATTAACAAACACGAATATCATAGAACAAGGTAATGTGTAAATTGAAGAAAAAAAATATTCAATTACATTACAAATATTGTTCTCAAAGTATGGAAAAAACACTAAAACATCCCAAAATACAAATAAAAACATAATCTACTGCATATGCCTAATCCTAACCCCTGGCTTCTCCTCTGTCGTCGGTAACCCAAGGCATTTCGTGCCTCAGTAAGAATGGAATGTGCTAGGGCGACTGTATTATCTCTACCTCTCTCAAACAGCCCAGACTATATGTCTCATGTGTAAAATGCATAATATTCTAATAGATCGGTAACACATCAATGGCGTGGTCATCCCTGACCTGCTCATTCTCCAAGATCTCCTCATGAGCAGGCCTAGGTGGACGTCTCGGAGGGTCTGGTGTCATGATAGGGTATGACACGGTATAGAACCGAGTCATGTAATCGTCCACATAATGCCACTGACATGTGGTTGACGTACTCCGATACTCCTCTGGTATGAGATGACTCTCGTAATTTGCCAGTATGTCATCAAGCTGTATGTGGACGATGTTGTTATGAGCATCCACGAAGGGGGATCTCATAATGATATGCACATATCCAAATTGACGCATGCATCGCTCAGGCTGATACATGCACATCAGATTTGTCACACATGTCAGCCATCCAGAGTAAAATGAAATGGGGTCGAAGGGAACAGTGTCTTGGTGAGTGTTGTATGGTGTCTAGTTAATGTCATCGTGCTGGGTCCCGTCAATATACACACGGAATGGCCGCACAACATCATTCCCTCTGCGCGGGCAATATAGGAAAGCACATGGACAATCCTCAGTATACTCTAGCACACGATCAAACTCGTGTATGCGGTGAAAATGGGATAAAACTTATCCCTGAAAATGAATAAGAAAAAAGTGTTAGTAACAAGTGTAAGAAAAAGTGGTTTCAATATTAATAGTGGCTATGGAAATTACCGTCAGCAAGGTGCAGGAGTTTGTCATTTGCTTTGTCTTCCAAGTAAGAAAATTTGGCATGTGCACCTCTGGTGCTCTAATACTGCACCAGGGCATCCACTGGGTCAGCTCCCAAATAAATGACCATCATCTCCTGGGCTTCATCATGTTTGATCCTTGAATGATCAAATAACTTCCCCATTTAGACTCACCCTACAAAAGCCCGCAAAAATGGGGCGGGACAGGGCGGGCATAGTGCAGGGTGTGGGCCTAAAACCTTAACCCGCCCCGAACAAAAGTGTGGGCGGGGCGGAGCATGCCCGCAGGCGTGCATTTTTTAGGTCTGAAATGCATAAAACTATGTTAAAACCCATCCGCAAAAGCCCACGAAAAAACGCAGCGGGGAAGACACATTAAAGAGTGAGGGCCTAAATCATTGGCCCGCCCCGCACTAAAGTGCGGGAAAAACAGGCTTGCCCTACGGGTCGCGCCAGTTTTGCCACCCCTATTCATAATCTTTCTGTTGTGGTCAACAAACTTCAAACAATCGTGCTCCTTTTAAAAAAAATATCAGTCGCAGGGCAAATGTTTAAAACATATAAATAGCAACCGTTAACAAAAATACCTCTCTAGTCCAGACATGTCCAGCAACATGATCTCTATAGTATATCAGTAAAGAGGTGTCAGGAGGGCCTCTTGGAAAAGGGTTTGCGAGTGGAGGAACACCATCATGTGCAGCAGGAGCTTCCTCCTGGTTTACATGATCAGGGAAGACGTGCCCCTGAGATGAGAACCCCTGTGATACACGACTCCTAGAAGTCGATGTTTCCCCCTCATGAGGCATAGGGACGATCCCTCGCCTAACCCTAGCCGGCTCATTCTAAAACCCAACCCTCTCACGTCGAATGGACGCGTGTTGGGTTTCACGACCGAGTCTTAGTCTGTCGTTATTGTTTACAGCCAATTTTCCTTAAACAATACAAGAAAAAGACATCAGTTGACATCCAGGACAATTTCGGATATGCATCTTCGAAAACTAATAAACCACCAATTCGGAGATGCATCTTCGAAAAAGCTCGTGTTTGCATCAATGGCAGAAACTAATATCAGTCTTGCCCTAACAACCCAAAATGCAATCAAATCATAGTGTATGTCTCTAACATCTATCTATTACGAATTTGACTACTACCTAATACATTTATAATAAGCTATTTTACCTAATACATTAATCAAAAATAAAAATAAGTTAAATGAGAAATTCACTCAAAAAAGTGTTTGAGGATAAATAAGTGGAGTTTGTTAGGGATTAAAATGATTAAAGTAGAGGTAGTGTGTATCCTTAAAGAAGCTTGAAAAATGGACTGAAAATATGTTGCTATGAGCTCCAATGTTGCTTGAAGTTGAGGATGAAAAAGATTCAGAAAATGAAGGAGAAGAGGGAGGGTCTGGCGCGATATATGCACATTTTCGAATATTCCCTTAAATTTGAAATTAAAGATTATTTTTGAGATGCATCTGCGAACAAATCCTAAATCTCCTAATTAAATTTTAGAAAGGCGAAAAAATAGTACGTTTGAATTTGTATCTCTGGAAATTATAGGCATTTTGATTTTTTATCAAGAATTTGGGAGAACAAATAAAGGTGGGAAATGAAATTACCAAAAAATTAGGGGTTGTAATTTTTAAGCTTTTCTATTATCTGATATTTTTTTATCAAGGAGCGTAGTGACATTTTTTAGGGGTGTACATGGGTTGGATCAACCCACAAAATCTGGTCAAACCCACCCAAAATAATTCAAAAAAAATGGGTTGGGTTGGGTAATTGGGTGGATATGGGTTTAAAAACTAAAAAATCCATTAAAAAAATTGAGTTTCGGGTAAAACCAAACCCAACCCAAAAAACCCATTGACCCATTAATCAAACATTTATTATTACAATATTAATAATTTTGATAAATATTAACTTAGTTGTTGCAACTTTAGTCTCTAAACATTTACTATTTTAGTTAATCATGACTTTAACTATTTTTGAATGTTTTACTCTTTAGTTATTTTGATACTAATACAATTTAATGTCATGAAACTTTAGTTTGTTGTAAGTATTTTATGATAATTTTTATTTGTTGATGATATCATTTATTATTTTATGATGTTAAAATATAGTAAAAATGAGTTATCAACTTTATTTTAAAAAGATAAAAATATTGAGTAATTTTTATGAAAAAAATACAAAGAATCATCATTGAGTCATTTAATATTAATAAAATAGAAAAATTATTTGGGCAACCCACAATCCAACCCAAAAATTTGTGGATTTGCCCAAACCAACCTATTGGTGTAACGGGTGATTATTTTACCTCACCCAAACCACAGTATTCTATATGGATTGGGTATTAGATTTAGCCAAACACA
Organism: Lathyrus tuberosus; assembly: GCA_022829125.1. Lineage (NCBI taxonomy): Eukaryota > Viridiplantae > Streptophyta > Magnoliopsida > Fabales > Fabaceae > Lathyrus > Lathyrus tuberosus. The sequence continues at coordinate 8,710,064 of JALAZF010000154.1, read as the reverse complement.
ATCCAAACCGGCTCATGTACACCCTTAGGGTGTGTTTGGTAGAGTAGAAATAGGAAAGAGAGAAATAGGTGAGAGAGAAGTTGAAGAGAGATTGATAACTTCTCTTGTTTGGAGAGAAGAGAAATTGGAAAGAGAGATTAAAAAAGAGTGGGTCCCACACCTTTTATATTTCTCTTCAATTATGAAGAGAAAGAGAGAAGAAACAAAATATAATAGAAAAATGACTATTTTGCCCATTTAATAATAAATATATATTTTTTAAATGTTATTTATCATAAGGACATTATAGTACTTTTAAAAATATGCAACACTTCTCTCTTCTCTATTTCTTCTCTCTTTCTCTTAAACCAAACAATACCTCAAATCTACTTTATTTCTCATCTTTTTCTCTCTTCTTACACTCTCTCTTATCTATTTCTCTCTTCACAACTTCTCTTCCAATCCAAACACACCCTTAACATTATCTAATTTACTTCAAATAGTTTATAATTTATTTTTCCAATTTGATAACCAAGGAGCGTAGTTCATTTCTTAAAATTATATCAATTCTTAAAATTATATTAATTTTATTTATTAAAAGTGATACTAGACTCTTAAAATAAATAAAAGAAAATAGATGATGCAATAAACATATCATATTGCAAATTTTTAAATTTCTTATATGACATACCAGAATGATATATTTTTATTAAATGACAGTTTTACACTATCAGTACATCTCCATTAAACCTAATAAATAATTGTATTTTCTTTTTAAATATGAAAATGTTATAAAATTGTTTTTATTATTTTCATCTCTACCTAATATTCATTTTTCCTCAAACAAAATATTTATTTTAAGAATCTTGCAAATTCTTTTTACTAATGAATTTCAAATAAAAAAATATTATTTAGAAAAATCATTTATTTCATGTTACAATGCATTGAATAAATGTGTTTTTCAAAAAAAAAAAATATTTTTAAGTTCTAAAAAAGTGAACTCGTTAGCATTTTCCATTGAAATAAATATTATAAAAAAAAAAAAAAAAAATACTTTCTCACAATAAATGGAATCCTAAAGTGTTTTCCCAAACTATTTAGGACATATAAAATTAAGAACAATTTATCTAAATATTTCAAAATTCACTTTCATAAACTCTTTCACAGACTTGTAAAAGTGTTTAATCATATAAGAAAATTTCAAGTTGTAAATAACTTCTTCCAAACAAAACCTAAATACATCAAATCACCTAAATACATGAAATCAATTTTATGTTCGAGGAGGATACAATTCCCATAGCGCCACCGTTGTGTCGGCCGATGCAGAGGCCATAAGCTTAGAATCAAACGAAAAAGTTACAGCATTGCACTACACGATAGACATGGCAGACAAAAAAACATATCAATTAAATTAATAATAGTATCAAATAAGAATGTTGTTTTCATGCCAATAATGTTACTGTAAAATTATTTACACATTTAAACTGTAACAGATATGATAGTAGAAAACAGTGAGTTACCGTGGCATGGTGATACTTGAGTACAGCTAAAGCATTTCCTTTGCGGTAATTATATATCCTTACTCTGCCAATAAGGTAACAGACAGAAATTAAACAGCAGGATTTGTACCAACTATCATAAAGTATTTTTTGAAGTTCATGCCAAGAATATTAACAACTTATTATGAACCATCAAGAAAGAGTTATTTTCAGAGGGTGCTTAAACTGTTAATGCAATTAAAAACCTGTGGTCCCAGCCAGCTGTTGCAGCAATTTTGCTATCAGGCCGAATCGAGGTGCTTGAGATGCCAGGTCGCTCCAATTTGATTTCTTTATTGACCACACATGTACCCTACGATATGAAAAGGTATAAATAAGCAGGATCAGGTGCCGCATACCAACATTAAGATTGAAAAATGATCAATGGATAAAAATAACATATAGGAGCAGATGTTCAATTGGAAGAAGAGAAAATAAAAAATGGTTACCGAAGAATAATCCAGGCTATACATCACAATCCTCTCATCTGCAGATCCCGAGATACCCCCTTTGCAAGACCCGTCAATACAGATGCTCAGAACTACAAAATAATCAGAGCTATTGACTAAATACTTATTTTGAAACTCGAGTTATCTAAGGATGCTGATGTCTATACCTGGCTCAGAATGGAATTTCACAGAGCTTACTGGAGCTCCAGGATTCCGTACATCCCACCAAAGCATTGAACCATCTTCATATCTACAACACTCGAAATATAAGATAGTATATATCTCAACCTAATACATATATTTATATTACTAATGTAGCCACATGCCTATTTTGTTTCTTTCTTTCAAAAAAATCATACAAGGGTGATTTCCGCAGATACACTTTTGATTGAAATGGTTTTAGCAATTCCAATAAATTTTGAATATTTTTAACCATGCTTTAATTGAATCCTTTTAATTTGTCTATCAAAAATCTACTTGCAAAGTTAGAGGATCCTATTCCGTGGGGTTTATAGTAGCTGCGTGGTGTGTTTAGGCTTCATCAGTAGGTTCAAATTGAATTCTGTTACTAATGGAATCTGAGAGCTAATATTAATACTTATTAGATTGGCAGTTACAGATCTACTATAACTTGCCTTGTAAATAACCAGATTCATATGATAGAGGTAGATGAATTGGCATTTGAGAGATGGGACGGAAGAGAGGGAAGAGAAACCGATTTATGTGTCGATGGTGTGAGATATTGGAAGAGAGAAGGTAGTGCGGCTGTGAAGTCAGAAGAAGAAAGTACCGTGACTAACTTCAGTTGCCTTTTAATCTCAGCTATTTAATTTAATCTAAGGGTTGATAATAAATCCTCTGATAGAAACTGGTATCAATAGGATAGACAACTGAAAAACCGTTTATTATTGGATATTCTTTGAGAAAATATTCCCAAATAAGAGATAGAACATTCAATCACACATTTGTGCAGAATTGAAAAGTGACAGTACAGTGCAGGAGACACTGCTCCTACCAAGTTTCGAGAGCTTGGTTCCTCCTCTTCCCAAATGTTTTGAGAGTTGGGTCTCTCCAACTAACCACTCCATAATTCTCAGATGATAAATTCTACCCTATTTATTCTAAACATAAATACGCAGAATTAATAAAATGTAATTGTTCCTAATTATATAATAATTTCCTAATATTATAATAATTCTTCCTAATAATATAATAATTGCTACAGAACTGAACAGTTTTTTTTCCTCAATTCCTTAATGAGAGGTCTAACCCACTGTTGAAAGCTTTGAATTTCTGTTTTCCAAATCCAAAACAGAAGAGAAATGATGGTGTGTCTACAACCAGTTTCTGCACTACAATTTTCTCGTTTTCTCACTTCCTCATTTTTTTTTTAAATTGGATAAATGCAGTAGGCTTAAGAACATGTCCATTAAAATGGGTTGGACTCATAAGACCTAAAAAATGGACTCGCCCAAACTTGTCTTCGGGCATTTCCTGTTACTGATATTATTTTGTGAAACCATGGACCTCTTGCTTAACCTCATAGGTGGTGTTATGCTTTATTTTTGTGTCAAACCCAATATTTTTAATATATGTCTCCCTGATTTGCCTACATATAATATTAAATGGTTGAAAATTTTGGTGTTTCTCATGGAAATCACCCATCCCACATGCCAGTGAACTTACATTTGGCAGTTTGACCGTTCCGATGGTTCCGGCTGTTTTGACAGCACCAGTTTGCCCTAACAAGATGACGCTCCACCCTTCACCACTGACATGTCTGGATCAGGCGGCTTCGGCAGCGATGGATGTCATCCAATTCCTGCCATTGATTCGACCTCAATACTCACACCATGTCCATCAAAGTGTCTACCAAGACCCATAAGATTTGCTTCGCTCTCTTTCACCGTACTCATAATCATGGCATTCACGAGGGAATTTTCTGCCCCTTTTCTAGTTTTTCCCACCTTTTTTCTGTTATCATTGTTGGATTTAAGTTCCTTGGTTAATGGTTAATAATCTTGTTGTTTAACATCCAGGGAACCTTCAACGGTTAACGACTCCGATTCAATTTTAGGGTCCTCTTCTTCGTCAGAAGATATAGGCAATATGTTCCGATATTCCGACTTGAAACGCCAAATAAATGCAAGACGAAAGGTGTGCCAGCTAACCTGTTGATAGCGTTGATTCCACCAGTGCGACCATTGGTGAGCATGACCTTTGAGTAACTTCAACGCCTCTGTCAGTTTCTCATGTTTCTCTCTTTCGAAATATTCCTCAATGCATAGTACCAGTTCCTTCTCTATCAAACACTAGAAACTCCATTTGAGGTACGGTGTACCACAGATCCAAGAAACGTGCTCTCATAATATTGAGAGAAACTGGTATCATACTAGTTGATAGAAACGGGTACTAATAGGATAAATAACTACTCCCTCCGTCCCATATTATAAACAAATTTTACTTTTTAGATTCATTTAATAATTAATGTATCTGGTCTATATATAGTCCAGATCAGAGTTATTAATAGCGGATAGCGGAGCAGAGCGGCCGACCTTAAAAATGGGATAGCGGGATAGCGGATAGCGGGATAAATTTTGTTGACTTTTTAGAATTGACTATTTTTAAATTAAATATACAAATAATCTATACAAATAAATTATTTTGAGTGAACATTAAAAAAAATATTAAATTAGTAACACAAAAATTTTATAAAAATTAAATTAATAAAATAAAAATGAATTAAAAATTTAATTATTTATTCTAATATATGTTATTATTATTTTTATTATTAAATGTTATTATATTTATTAAGTTTAATGTTATTATATTTATTAAGTTTTATTAACAAATAATAAGCTAATGGGTTAATATGACTTTTTTTAATAATAATGGAGATCCAAACATAGGCCCTGCCCATTTCAATATGTATTCATCCAAAAACCCTAATCACTCACTTTCACTCTCTTTCTTCTCCGCCACCTTTCTTCTCCTTCACCTTTCTTCTCCTTCTCTCTTTCTTCAACCTTTCTTCTCCTTCACCTTTCTTCTCCTTCTCTCTTTTTTCAACCTTTCTTCTCTGCCGCCACCCGCCTATGAGGACATAAACTAATTTGGCTTTAAAAAAAAAAAAAAGGAAACCGGGTAGCCCGTTCCGCCCAGGGAGCGACCCGCTACCCGCGACCCGAGATCGCGCCTTCTGCGCCCGCGACCTGCAACCCGCTCCTCGCACCCATGTTTGCGCGCGGCGGAGGGCCGCCCCGGTCCGGTCGCCCGGGATAGCGGCGGGAGCGGCCGCGATTTGTTTCTCTGGTCCAGATACATTAATTATTCAATGAATCTAAAAAGTAAATTTTGCTTATAATATGGGACGGAGGGAGTAAATAACAATGGTTTATTATTGGATATTCTCTGGGGCAACCATTGGATGAGATGATGATAAATTTGGAATGCCGAGTTCATGGCTTTTTAAATGATCATACAACCCCTAAGTAAGTTCTAATATTGGCATGTCCTTATGAGATATGAGAAACATATCTTTACCATTCAACTTCATGTGGATGGTCTATACTAGAAGTTTACATGTGTTCAGCCAACAACCTGACAATTCATACTTAATCTAATGACCAAGATTTATTCCTCTCACTCATAATGCAGCACCTCTTCGATGTGTACTAGGGTGTGTGTGCGTGTGTATGTGTGAGAGAAAGAGAGAGAAAGTATACCCAGCTATGACATTTAAAAATCCTTGTGATTCAGATGGTACAAACAATTGAAGTGCCATGCACATCCCTGGCAAGAAATGATTGCATTAGTTTTAGAGAGAGAAAATACAACCAAAGAATTTGAAATCTAGCCAAGGTTTAGCTTTTAATTATAAGCAACATAATGTTTAGAAGCAGAAAAACGGTGTAAAAAGTGCATTAATATGAAAAGAATGCAAGCATCGATAAAAAGTTTGATGATGTTGATAGATTCTGAATAGTATTGACAGAGAAGGGGGAAATAATACACAAACACAATACTTTATTACAGTTATATAGGGAATAACTTCCTGCAACAGCAGTTATAGATATTTAATTAACTATATATAACCTCTAGATAGGGGTGGAAATAGGCCAGGTTGATAACAGAGGCCTACGGGCCTAGCCTACACAGGCTCAGGCCAGGCCAAACTTTTCTTTTAAATAGAAAAGACCTAGGCTTTTTTATAAGCCTATTTAGTTAAAAAGGCTAGGCCTCAGGCCATTAAAAAACCTTTTAGGCCAAACTGAGGTCGCAAATAGGTGCTTGGAGACCTATTTGAGATGTTTAACCGGGCATAAACCACGATAATGGGTCAAGTGGCTCGGTTGGGCAGAATTCTGGTTCAATTCCAATTACAACAACTCAACCAAAACCACTCCGTTCAGAGCTTTATATGACTGTGATCCACCACATTTGGTTAAAGGAACCACTACACCTTCAGCGGTGGAGGAAGTTAACAGGTTGACTCAAGAACGAGACATCATTCTGCATGCCTTCGTTCCAATTTAGAGAGAGCCCAGAACCGGATGAAAACTCAAGCCAATAAACATCGGAGAGATGTCTCCTTTGTTGTTGAGGACTGGGTTTATCTCAAGTTGCAGCCCTATAGACTCAAGTCTTCGGCAAAGAAGATAAATGAAAAACTTAGTCCTCGTTTTTATGGCCCTTATCAAATTACTAAACTCATCGGTTCAGTTGCTTATCAATTAGACCTTTCTGCTGAAAGTAAGATTCATCCCGTCTTTCATGTCTCTCTGCTAAAGAAAGCTATCACACCAGTCCTAAATCCTCAACCATTACCTCTTATGTTGTCAGAAGATTTAGAACTTCAAGTAGAACCCCACATTCTCATGGATGTCCGTACTAATGCTGCCAATGTCGTGGAGGTGCTCATTTAATGGAAAAACTTACCAGAATTTGAAGCAACTTGGGAAACATTTGAGGTTATCAAACACCAATTTCCTGAATTTCACCTTGAGGACAAGGTGAAACTTTTGGGGGGAATATTGTTAGTAGACCTCCAATTAATAATGTTTATGTTAGGCGTAGGCCCAAGGCCCAGTGAATTAAGCCCAAATTATATAGTAAATGTAATGTATTTAAGTAGAATAAAGAATGAGAAAGTCTCATTCAGTTTGCTATTGATTGGTTTGGTTTGGGAGAGACTAGGCTCTCTAAACCTAGAGGTTGTATATAGTTATTTAAATATCTATAGCTGATGTTGACTGCTTCTGCAGGAAGTTATTCCCTGCATAACTGCAATAAAGTATTGTGTTTGTGTATTATTTCCTCCTTCTCTGTCAATACTATTCAGAATCTATCATTACTGGCAGAGAAAGGGGAAATAATACACAAACACACTACTTTATTGCAGTTATGCAGGGAATAACTTCCTGCAAAAGCAGTTACAACTGCAACAGCAACCGCAGTTATAGATATTTAATTAACTATATACAACCTCTAGGATTAGAGAGCCTAGTCTCTCCCAAACCAAACCAATCAACAGCAAACTGAATGAGACTTTTCATTCTTTATTTTACTTAAATTCATTACATTTAACTCTATAATTTGGCTTAATTCCCTGGGCCTTGGGCTTACACCTAACATAAACATTATTAATTGGAGGTCTACTAACATTATTAATTGGAGGTCTACTAACCGATGTTCTATTAGTTTCTCAATTCTCAAGCAACAATGCAAAGTGTGATGGAAAGTCAACTTTAAAGATTGAGTCCGAATCTCTCTCTCACACACACAGAAGTGCACACATACATATACATATGTACACGCATATATACATGCATGCATGGCCGTGTGACAGCACTGTGGAACCTAAGGGTGTGTTTGTTTCGGTGCTAGAAAAAAAGTTCCCGGGAATATGAGGCTGGAAATAATTATTTCATTGTTTGGTAGATGGGAAAGAAAAAAAAATGCCTTGGAATAAATAATTCCTAGGAATAAAATTTACTCATGAAATTATGAATATTTATTCCCATGTCAAAGGGTGGGAATCATATATTCCCATGGGAATAAAAAATAATCAACTATAACTATCCACTTTCATATTATTTCAACACATTATTTTATATTTTTAAAATTTTAAAATTATAATTAAATCAATTTCAAAATTATTCCTTGGAACCTTAATTATTTACCAAACAATTTGATGGGAATAAAACTCCTAGGATTAACATTCCTAGGAATGATATTCCTGGAAATATAATTTTAATCTCTCAAACAAACACACCCTAAGGAATGAGAATTTCAGAAACTGATGGCAGAAAGTTGAATAGCAAATCATATAGACTAGAAACAAGTCTCTACCTTTGTTGCTAACACTCGAAGAGTTACTACTAATATTTGAAGGGAGACGTGCAAATCTCTCAGCTGACTTGAGATCCCAAATTTCAACCTGGCTTTAGCAATGATAGAACTGATTAGCGTTGAATCCCACATTTTACAAAAGATGAAGATAATGTATCAATAGAAAGGGATACCTACCTCAGAAGAGTTCTCCCCCGACAAAGCCACATACGGTAACCCTGTACATAAATTATTAACAAGAAAGGTGGTTTTGTCAAAATCTCGTGTAAAACATTAAGTATGTAAAAACATTTGAAGAATATAGAAGGAAATATCATAGATATGCAGAATAAAGAATTTGGAATATAAAAGGAAATAACATAGATATGCAAAATAAAAAATTTGGTCAACAGTGGTGGCATCTCCAAAGTGCTATTGCCTAAATTTTTACTAACACGCGCTATTAGCAGTAAATTTTCCAGAAATAGCAATACTTATGATGCTCTGAAAGTAGGTGGGGTTGCGAAAGATTAAAACAATGCTAGTTATACAATAAAGTTCTATCATTCCACATACTTCTGGCAAATGTGACGCTATCAAATTCGTTTTTTTAATGTTAGTACTGAAATCCTTTCAATTCAATGATGTCATGTTATTCTCCTATAGTAAAAGATAGCAGGAATTCCAAATTCAAGTAGCAAGTTCCAGGATGACAAAACCACCATGATAAGATTCAAAAGCTATTAAAACACCTATTATAGACTATAACTCACCAACCTTCAGAGCTTTCAGAACAACTTTGATTAGTATGGGCTTCTTCTGTTTCAAGGCAATCTTTTGATGCCTCCCCTTCTTTTAACCAAGTAGAATGATTCTTAACCAGGGAAAACTTACAAAAGTGGTAACTGTTTGTCTTGATTGTAACGGATGGAATCCTGGAAAGGGAGGATGCAGATCAAAAAAACCGTAAGATGGTATTAATAATAATAATAATATATTAATATCGCAATAGCTTTTATCGCAAAACACACTGTTCATTTAAAATGAAAAGAGAATATCGTATTGTAAAGTTGAAGAAGCAAATACCGGTACCTACCTGGACAAACCAGCATCATCAAAATCCCAAACTTTCACAGTTCCATCCCTACCCTGGCTACACATTCATACATGATAAAATTAAGTTTCAATATAGCAAGATTATCATGCAGAAAGACAAAAGGTTAGGATGAAAGGACGCACCTCACAAATTTATTGGTTCCGAGAGAAGAACTACTGGCAACAGCAACAATCCCATGTGCAGCACTGTGTAACCTTAAATGCAAAAATAAATCACACGTCATGATCCTTGAAAATCCAATTTATAACTAAGTTTGAAATTTGAATCGACTAATTCGAGTCCATCTACCCATAAAAGCACTTGCAAGATTTAGACATGGCAACAAAACTCATACCCGTGGGTACCCACCGGAACCCGCCCCGAAGTTGACGGAGAAAACCCGCTTTGACTGGGTTTGGGTTCGGGTTTGGATTTTCCCTGATTAAAAAATATGGCGACTGGTCGGGTAATGGAGACACTAGTACCCACCCCGAACCCGCCCCGTTTATTTTATTAAATACCTTATTATTTAATTTTGTTAATTTGGAATATTAAATATGTGGCAAATGTTTTAATATTTTGATTTGTATTAATTATTTAAAATATTTAAAATGTATGCAAGAATTTTCTTTGAGATTTTTTTTATGATTTGAAATGTAATTTGATTTTGGAAAAAATAAATATTTTGTGTTAAAAAAAATTGATTTTACTAAATGGATGGTGGCGGGGCGGGGATACCCGAACCCATTTGAGACGGGTTTGGGTTTTAATTTTCCATCCCGTTTGGGTGTGGGACGGAGAACGGAGTTTGTTTGGGGTTTTGGGTTTGGGTTTGGGGGAGATAAAACCCATCTCCGACCCGCCCCGTTGCCATGCCTATATTTCTGAGAATATATAGAAACAACATGTCATAGACTATTTTCAGCTTATTTTCAGAAGCGCCCTAACAAAACAATTATGCAAAAACAATTTGACTTTATTTTACCTTCTGTTACAAAAAAAAAAAAAAAAAATAGCTTAAAAATAAGCACTTATGCTATTAACCCTAAAATAAGTTGATTATCTAAACAAGTCATGTATAGAGTTGTAGAACTAAATACCATGCTGATGAAACTGTTTGGCGTCGAAATGTATCCCAAATTCGGAGTTCGCCGTCAGCAGAACTGCGGAATAGAAAGCATTAAGAAAACCAGTATCAGATGGGGAAAAATTGATGAAAATGTTGAAGTGAATACCCGGAGAATAATATAGGCTTGTAGGGATGAAAGGAAATGTCGGTGACTGAAGCGCGGTGGCCTCGAAGAACTGCCACGGGATCAGGCGGTGGTCTTTTACTCATTCTTTCGTTACTCTAGAGTGACATGTTAAGTTGGTCCATGTGAATCGCGATTTCGGTTATCTGACGGTGGCTGTGCGCCGCTGGTTCTGTTGTGGTGACTCGTGCTTGTGAGCTATTGACGGTCGTAGAGAGATAACTTGCCTTCGGCACGGTGGAAGGTGTATCACCGCCGTAGTAGGCGGTCCTGGAAAAGATATATGTTAATTTGCTACGGTGGGTTGTTTTTTTTAATAAACCTCGATTTTTTTTATTTTTTTTTTGGGAGAATTGAAAAAGAAAAAGAAAAAAACAGATCTAAAAGTCTTCTTTTTAAAAGTTTGAAATATTTAGATGTGTCATTTTTTAGAGAGGAGTTTTTTTAATGTTGTGAAGAATTGTGGTATAATAATGGTAAACATTAACAAATTTTGAGATAAGTTTGATAGTATAGTTGGAGTCAGAATAACATATTAGGTCTTTGATGTCAAGTTCTCAGGTCATGCGCAAACCATGATATAGCAACAGCAGTTCAGAATTAAGGATGTTGGAATGATCAATATTACCCGCAAAATCGTGAACTTAAGCATCATCAGTATTTTGAATTAATCCATCAAAACCCAAGATGTCAGGATTACCGAGGTTATTGCCATCAACATTCACAATCATATTATTATCTTTGTGTGCATTCCATGTGATCGTTCTCGTTGGATGAGATAGATTATGCTTGAGAAAGCATTTAGCTAACAGATTAGCATAATTTACTATGATGAGTTTCAAAGTATAGAAAGATACAACTTCATTCGTAAGACACTATTTGTTCTTAGCGCGCCACAACCACCAACAAGCAGGCAAAAAGATAGAATTATCATTGATGTCATGTTTAATCTAATCATATAAACTATCCACTTGGAAGAAAAGTGGGTCCAAAAAATCAATAGATTTTCATAAGCGAGTAACAAATCCACAGTCTCTCAGGCAATGCAAGGTCATCTCAGCGTCCTGATTGCATATATTTAGTATCTCGATTATCATTTTATCTCCAATTTATTATTTAAAATATACTAAAATATTAAATATTCTATAAAATGTCACCAAAACCAAACCCTGCAAATTAGTGTTCACAAAATCGAACAACAATAAGAAGGGAGGCATGAAGGTGTTGGATTCCCAACTCCTTTCTTCTAAAATATGGGACGTTTAAGTAATAGATAGTTTCAAGTCACCATCATTAGTAGAACCTAAGTTCCATATAACTCATTTTTGTTATCTGTTAATTCAACACTTATTAAACAAATTTTATCAAGTTCAACCCTCGCATAAACCTTGATCTTGCCACTTGCATCCATTTTCTCTCAACCAATTTTTTATGTTTTATTAGTCTAACAAGTCGAGAAGTGTGGTTCTTCAACCATCTTTGACTCTACATGTTTTTGAATGCCTCCCTGAAGGTCCGTATTTTTTAGTTTTGCAATCATCCGGCCACATTCAAAGCATAACAATCAAGACTTGCATAATCGCCCCTTTGATATGGAATAATTTTTCTCCTTACTTTATCATAAGTCAAATGATAATCATAGACCTTTATAATCATTCTATCATTACTACTATTATTATCCTTAGTATGAACCTTCACCTTAAACTAAGTTTTTTCCGCCATAGTTTCCAAAAGCTTCATCCTCAGATCTTAACTATTCTTCTATTGACTGGACTTAGTGAAAGTAATACATATGTGATTAATAAACTTCGATCCTCTAATTCCATTCCTAACAGCTCACAACCATTATTACCTCTTGGATAGTCATTGAAGACACATTCAACAACCTTACCATCAAGCTGAATTAGATTGATTTAATCAATAAGAAAAGTTTTAACGGCCTTCAAAATATAGTAGGTTACATTCTTCCTACTATAAACCTCCATAAGTGTTTGGAAGTTTATTCTTGTAAATGATTATTTGTCGATCATGTGAGTTGCTTTGGCATCAACCTTACCCTAAAAACTTCATGACAACTCAGTGGTCAAATGTGTTTTTGTTCGTAGTCTTCTGCAAAATTCATTAAAGTGCTTTGAAATAACCTTCAAACACCCATCATGTCTTAACCTCAAATCTCATAGCTTGTTCTTTTCATGGAAGTTTTCACTAGTAGATGATGAATGAACAACACCATTAGAATCTTCTAAAATATGTAAGCCACATATTTTAGACCCTTTAGTTGTGATCACTTCACCATATAAAATATTCAACTCTAATGAAATAGCCTAGATCATCAAACATGTTTATGGATAACATGTGTTGTTTGAGCTTTATAACATATGTCACATTGAGAAGAAGAAACTCATGATCATCGAACATTTTAAGTTTTGTTGTACCAATACCATGAACCTTGTAAGTCTTATTATCATCATTGTGAACTACTCCACCTTCCTTCGGCTTCAAAGTATTAAAGTATTCTTTGTGGACATATGTGATAAGAGTGACCTTTGTCCATGAACCAACCATCTTCAGTCTCCAAACTTGACACCTTTAGTGCACCAACACTTTCGTAACAATCCTCGTCAGAGGCATCAACAGTCTGAACAAAATCTTCATTATATTCCCTCTCGAAACAATCCCTCTTAAAGTGATGTGGGTTCTGAAAAATAAAGTATTTTAACTTTGACTTATCAAACTTTTTTATTTAAACATCCCTCTACGCTCAGTTTCTTCTCTTGAGATATTCAAGCCTTCATCATTATTGTCAATTTTCAAATCTTTCACCTTGAAAATTATTTGGATCTCACAATCATTTAGACTTCATCCAAAGTAATAATATATTCATTACCATAAATAATAACATCCTTAAAGTTATAAAAGGATCTTGGTGATGAGCTTAACAACAATATGCTTCAGATCATCAATGATCTTGTGAAATTCTACCAATTGTTCGACTGTAGGTTTGTTCTTTATAATTTGGTATGAGTAAATTTGTTGTTTCAAACGCAACATGTGAGCCATAGGTTTTATCATATACAATTATTCAACTTTTATCCATATTGAAACTATAATTTTTACCCTGATGACTTCCCTAAGAACTTTATCCCCGAGGCACGAGATAATGGCTTTCTTGGCCTTATCCACCATCTCGGTTTTATGTACTCCTGTTAAACGCCCAATCACCAATGTTTCGCCCTTCAATACTTCGATACACTTCTCTTTAGTTAAGATTTCTTGCATCTTTATTTTCCACAACCCAAAATCGTTATCTCTAAGAAACCTCTATATCTTTCATTTAGAATTCATGGTGCTTGTAACACCCCGACTTAATTAACTTTTTATTTAATTATTTAGTTAATTTAAATGAGTGATTTATTTAAATAATTGTTTTATTTAAATTATGATGTATTTGGTCGGGGACTACATTTGTGGTGTTTTTGCTAATTTAATAAGTTTGGTGGGAGTTAAATTAATTAAATTATTAGAGTTTGAGATAATATGAGGAGTTAGGTAAAAAGTGACAAGGGAAATAAATGGCTAGTAATGAAGGTTTTTGGTTAGTTTGGCCAAAAGTTAATTAAAAGGAATTATTAGAATATTATATATTCATAAAATTAGAGAATTAGGTTTTTAGAACCTTTTTGTCAATACGTGAAATAAAATAGTGGAATAGAGAAACAAGAGTGGAGAGATAGGGCTTGGAGGAAAAGGCCATTGTAGGTTGCTGTTCTGGACTGGACCAATGGCTAGACATAACCCAATCCACTTCTGCTCCCAGAACGGCCCAATTGCCTAAGTCTAATCCACAAAGGGGCAAAAGTTACCTTTCTGCCCCTCTGACCGAGCGAGGGCTGCACTGTCCTCCCCGAAAACACTGCTCGTTCCACACGGCTTCTTCACTCCCCGAACAGCTAAGGGCATATGTCCGGAACTACACTTGTGCCCGACACTACGACTAGTTTTGGGCACCCTGCCCGACATAACGGCTAGTTTTGGGCAGTTACCTATTCTTCGGGAAAACGGTTATTTCGCCCCGAAAATAGGACTGTTGGCCACGCGCTGGGGGCATTATATAAACCCTCTCACTTGAAAGGGTCAGGTATCAAATTTTCACCCTACGAACTAATACTTTGTACTTGCCTCTTTTCTCTTACCCTTTCTTACTTGAGCGTCGGAGTGCCTTGCAGGTACACCCCCCTCCTCCTCTCCATACGACCAGCATCTCAGACGTACTTGGTGGCCCACTTCAACATGATCTGATCCAGCCTTCACGATCAGTTGCTTTTGGTGATTTTGATGTAATTACAATGTAGGGGGATATTATTCAATTAAGGGTGCTTAAATCATGAAATGGTATAGCTGTTTCCCTTAACCTCCAATAGGGTTTGTGTTTCTCTATTGTTTGATTATGAGTATGATAGATGATGTTATGATTATGTTTTCACCCTGAATTGATCTGATAAATTGTGTTTGTTGTTGTGTTGTTGTGTGTTTATGAATCAATTGATGGTATGATGAAGTTGTGTTGAAGTTTGGGGATTTTAGGGTATAACTATAATGGATCAATTCATGATAAAAACGATGATTAATGTTGGAGATAATTGATGTGTTAGTCATAATAAAATGTGATTTTGTTGTGTTTTGAATTATATAATGGGGATTGGTTTGAGGTATGAGAGGTATGTGATGAGAAAGATGAGCGTTGCGAAAAAAATTGAGATTTCTAGAAAATTGTATGATGTGAATCGATTGACACCATATGTTGTCGCTATGTGAAATTGACAGAGTCGCCATCGAACTTTATTTATCCCAAAAGGGAAGGGAAAACATCGAGAAAACCCAAGAGGAAGGATAAGATGGTATCGCAACCAAAAGATGGGTTCGGAAGCTGATTATGCAAGGGAAAGGTATTAGCACCCTTTCACATTCATCGTACTCGATGGGAACCATTCGCTTGTCTTATGTGTAAGGATGTTGCTAATGGATCTTGCTTTCTAGGAATGCTTCAAAGGGAAAAAGAAAGGGTTTAGAAACAAAGTGCTCGCGGATGATTGGGGCCCTCGTGCCTACATACCCTTATGGTGCAATAAGGAAGTTAGAGCCTCGTAGTTCGCGAAACTAAAGGCGAAAAGAAAAGAAGATTGTGGAAGAGGGTTGTTCGCCAAGATCTCGCAATCTCGTGCCTATGTATCTTCATTGACCAATGAAGAATCAGAGTGTCTGTAGTTCGTGGGACTACGGTTGGTTGGTGTTTTTTATGGACGATGTTAACGTTCACGTCCTAGTAGTTAGGTGTATTGTCGCTCGCTCGTGGAGTCTTATGTGTTACCTGTATTGCGGTAGAACGGAAATAACACGCCCTTTTTGAAAATGGTTTATGTTTTCGCCATCGGGGCAAGATGTCACATTTGATTTGTGATGATTGATTTTAGGGGTGAAATAAGTCCTCGGATAGGAACCCCTACGGGTAATGCCCAATTCTTTTTCTCAAAAAATTTGTTTTGAAAATGGTGTGGCGAATATAGTCACGTCTTCGTATTGAAAGACGAGTATCGAGACTACACACTCTAAAGTGAGCATCCTAATACTCTGAGAGGAAAAAGTCTTTACTCAATCCTTTCTCTTTAATTCAATACAAAGAGGACAACATTCTTCTTATTTAAAAGATGCTTTATTTTATATGGTAAGTGTTTTTAGACAGTGAACCCTAAAGGTAGTGTCAAACACTCTGGATAGGTGTTGAGGCTAGAATAGCAGTAAGCAAAAATATATAAGTAACCCAGTTTTGTCGCTCTCCACAGGGATCAGTGCTAGGGAAGGAATGCCATTCGACGGTATCTACATTTCTAAGCTTATGGATCAAAAGTTTTAGTTTAAGACGGAACCAAAAGCAAATGCAGAAAATGTAAAGACGGAAAATATAAAATAAAGACTGAATTATAAACGGAGCCTTGTTGGAATTGGATCTCATCAATTGATAACACGTGCATTCTTCTAATCATATTATACATAAATCAATCATTCGCCTAATATCCTCACGTATCACCCATGACAGAGGTTATGTCTAACGCAACGTCGAGAGATCGACTGTATTGCCTCATTGGTGATGTCTCACGCAACAAAAACCAACACAGAGCATTAAGAGCTGATACTCACGCAAGTGCTAAGCCAAAATTTATTTCTAGAGTTCAGGACAAAACAGATAATCATCTTAGATCCATATCTGAAGAGTATATATCTATAGCGGTTCAAATCAAAGATAAATAGGTACACAAAGATGACACCCACATCTAGGGTTATTTTCGGTCCGGTCCGGACCGGTTAACTAAGGAACCGGATGTTGGACCGATACCTCTATCAGGTAAAACCGGACCGGTCCGAAACAGTGATGGACCAAATTAAAGAACCGTTACTGGTCCAGAATTTTCGGGTAAATCGAAACCGGGCCGGTTAACCGGTTATTTGGAAGTGAGAACCGGAACCGAACCAGTGTTTTCGGTTCGGGTACCCGCCCCATCCAATAAAAATGCATATTTTGGATTTTTTTTTCAAAAAAAACATAAATTTTTTTAACAAGATTACAAACTTTAAAAAATGTCATCAATCATCATCATATTCATACAATACAACATGCTTGTTCAAAGTTATAATTACAAAATACTAGTTTTACAAAACAACAAAATAACATCATAAATACATTTGTGAATGATATATGCCTCAGAACAATTTCATCATTGGCAAGTAACTATAAAATAAAAAAGAAGCGACATGCGGATCCTATTCCTGACCAAAGTCATATGGTAGAGGTTCATCTTGAGGTTCTTCAAGCTACAAAATAAAAAATATAAGTTAAACAAGGCAACTTAAATGTAATACTCAATATAAATACAACATAAACCAAGAGATACTTACAATACTTGCAGTGCAACCCTTTTTAATACCATATTTCTCCTTCACCCAATCACCCCCACAAAGTACCATTTCAACTGTCTTAGTTTTCATAGAAGATCGTTTCGGATCAATAACCCTTTTACCAGCACTAAAAGTTGCTTCTGAAGCAACAGTTGTAATTGGAACAGTTAGGATATCCTTTGCTAATTTACTAAGAACAAGATACTTGGCTTCATTCCCCATCCACCAAGTTAAAACATCAAACTTAGTGTTTGGGGGAACCTTCAAGGGAGACTCCTCAAGATATAATTCAAGATCAGATTTTGAATTAGAACTACCAACAACAGTTTCTAAAAACATCTCAAAACTCCTCCTTCCCAACCCAGAACTAGTTCCTATTTCAGGAGTTTCAGTTACAGGGGCGTCATTAACTCCATAGGTATCTTGATACATTTGGAATAGAGTTTTTAAGTTGGTTGCCAACTCTTGTTCATAGGCAGTGGCTTGAGTAGGATTTGGATACAAGAAGGGATATACCCATTTGATGAAGATCATTTTATACCTATTTGAACAATAATAGTTGTCAACCAACTAAAGTATTTGCAAGCCTCAGAATCTGAGACAAGTAATGTCACACAAAGAGGTAACATAATTGGACTCAGAGACAACAACTAATGTCACACTCACACAAAGAGGTAACAGAATGCAGACTCAGAGACAGCTAATGTCACACAAAGAGGTAACATAATTGGACTCAGACAGATTCATCATAGGCAAGCCTTACTAGCCTTACAAGCCTCAAATTCATCATAGGCAGATAACATATAAACCAGACAGAGCATACAAGCATTACAAGCCTCAAATTCATCATAGGCAAGTAACTATAAAATGAGGCAACAGCAGGGTAACATATAAACCAGACAGATCATACAAGCATTACAAGCCTCAAATTCATCATAGGCAAGTAACTATAAAATGAGGCAACAGCAGGGTAACATATAAACCAGACAGAGCATACAAGCATTACAAGCCTCAAATTCATCATAGGCAAGTAACTATAAAATGAGGCAACAGCAGGGTAACATATAAACCAGACAGATCATACAAGCATTACAAGCCTCAAATTCATCATAGGCAAGTAACTATAAAATGAGGCAACACCAATTAATCAAAAGGCAACACCAATTAATCAAAAGGCAACAACAATTAATCACAAGGCAACAACAATTAATCACAAGGCAACACCAAGCAGAATAGTAGCTACCTAAAGTATAAACATTGGCAACTTATTTAACTATCAACTTGGAAGATGTACATACCTTGGATCAAGAACTGCACCAATAGAAATCAATGTATTAGACTCTGACCAATACTTGTCATACTTCAACTTCATTTCATTAACAAGGGCCTGCAACTGAGGATTATTTGAGATGCTTGAGGGTGGTGGCACATTAATCAATTCATCACCTTAATAAATTCCCTACACAAAACTTCACCAGAATGTGGTGGTGACACATTTTTAAAAGATAAAACTCTTTTGTGAAGCTGCCATTTTGAATCAATGAAATGGCCAGTCACAGTCATATAACCAATTTTTTGTTCACCAGACCACCACAGGTCAGTTGTAAGACTAATCCTGTTAATTATAGACATAGACCTTTTCATCTTAACTCTCTCAGCCTCATAAAATGTCTCACAATCCAACTTAACCTGTTGTCTACTAATCTTTTTGTACCATGGATAAATTTCTTTAAGAAATTCATTAAAAATAACACATTCCATAACAGAAAAAGGAAATTCATGACCTAGAATCATATGAGCTGCAACTTCTCTAACCCTAGCATGGTTATATGTCCAAGTTGCCAAACTAGGAGTACTATCAGATTCAACACCTACATTTAACCTAGACTGTGCAACTTCTTTGTCAGTATTACCTCTCAACCTCAGCTTTCTTTGAATGCAATTTTCTAAATGTTTTTTTACCATTAGAAGTACTTTTCCATTTCACATCATAAGTATAAAGCTTACCACATCATTTGCATTTCCATTTCTTGGCACCATTAGGCATCTCAATAAGTACCATCTCAGTATGAACAGCGGATTTCTTGGGACGAGGAGCTTTACCAAAAGCATTAATCTGGCTCTGTGAACTCTGAGCTGGGTCAACTGGAGGGGTTGGCTCATCAGCAGAAGTTGTATTGTGAGTTGTAGTTGTATTTTGTGTGGTAGATGTATTTTGAGTGGTTACATCAGTTGGAATTGAACTGGAACTCCCAAATCAATCATCTCACCAATCTCTATATTGACTCCATCCATTGTCTCCTCTTCCCCATCAAGCAACATGTTGATATCAATCAGATCATCCATGGTTGGAGTCAATGAAGAATCTTGAAAAGACATTACAAGAAAAAATATATCAATCAAACAATAATAGAATACGAAACAAAACAAAACTGAGTCACTTAATACAACCTCAGCAACACAATTTATTATTATGCCAAGTTACCAACATAGAACCACAGCAACAAAATTTACAAGATACAGCCTCAAATCAAAACCCTAGACCGAAAGTACAACCTCAGCTCAGCAATAAAATTTTCAAAACAAACCCTCAAATAAAAAGCCTAGGTCAAAATTATGTTTCAAATCTACGCATTTTAGGTCAAAATTAAAACCCTGGGTCAAAATTATGTTTCAAATTTATACAAGTTGTATAACAATACTTCACACCTCAAACAGTCAAACATGCAAACTATGTACTGAAACAGAACAACATAAAACTAAATAATGTGTATAGAGTTTGGATACATTACACAAGTTAAAGATTTGTCTTGAATGCTTTCCACGGTTCACCAACAATCACAACACAATGGAATGATGATCAAACTTGAAGCCCTAGGAGAGAGACGAATGGAAGAGAAATAACAGAGCTACTAGCATGTGAGGTGAGAGAGAGTGAGAGACGAGAGAGAGAGAGAGAGAGACTGAGAGCGTCTGGGAAAAGAGAGAGGAAAAAATGAGAAAACCCTAAAATTTTAGAATTTACATGCATAGTGAAACCGGATACTCGTTGGATACATGGATACGGTTATTTCTGCTGGATACGGATACAAATTATATCCAATACCATACCAAAGGCCATTTCGGCTGGGTCTTTGGGGTGGCTCTACCGGACCGGTTCTCAGACCGGTTCCCGGTTTTAAAGGCCCACACACAGCCCTACCCACATCAGATAAATGAATGCTTCATATAAAATGCCAACGATCAGAATATGTACATACTTTTAACCCTTTTTACATGTATTCAACTAATTTGCCAAATGAATGTGAATATCGTTCTTCATCACTATTATCACGCATCCTCGCAATACCGTATCGATCCTACTCATGCTAGCCATGCTACTTAATCAACACAATACACCAAAAGATATAATGAATATCAACTCACAAAACCATGTCAAAAGTTTGGTTCATTGATAGATGAAAATCTAAGATCAAGGATTTGTAAAGGTTTTGTCATGACCACAAATAATCAATCAAAGACAACAACAATAGAGAATCAAAACATATTCACAAACATACATTAGATGAAATACAATAGGTATCAAGAGATTACATCCTCATCCAACAAGATATCAAAGCTCTTACCTTCCCCCCTTGGGATTTGAGTTTCTATGCTGAAAATTACAAGTTATGATCTTTCTCTCAAGTTCCTATCTTAGTTATCTCCTAAAAAATGTGAAAATCCTATTTATAATCATTCAGGAAATTACATGTTCGCTAAGCGAACCACTTCATTTGCACAGCGAATGGCAAAAATAGGCACTTCAGGTGCCTCTAAATAGGTAAACCGCCCCATAAATTCTCGTGAGTTCGCAATGCGAAGGAATGTTCGCAAAGCGAACACTCGCTTTCAAGCTCGCAAAGCGAATTTTAGCTCCTTTTTCCTCTGTCTAATTCTGGGACCATTCGCTGGAAATCTCTCCAGATTTCACAAAGCGAACCTTCGCTGGCACTAGCTTTCATGTTTTCAAAGCGAACTAATTGATGTCATCCTCTTTTCTTTAGCAGCTTACCCCATTTCTTGTGTCTTACACTTTTGATCATTTCATGTCTTTTACTGCACAATAACACACATATTACAAGCACCAAAGGTATATTCTCAATTTTATAAGAACAACAACAATCATGGATAAAAACCAATGAAAACATGAGAAAAGAGTGAAAAAAATGCAAAGAAAGATATGTCATTTTTAGGTCAAATATGCACCTAACAATAGGACAATGCGTTCGCCTAACTACTCCACAACCATCCAAGTTTATTGAGAAAGTAGTTTGAAAATGCACTTGGTACAAGACCAAGGTTTTTTACTTAGGAAGAAAAGATGATGAAAGAGAATGAAAGGGTGGTGATTAGATCAAGGTAGGTTGATGGCGATGCGCAAGGCAATCGACTTACAAGGGTGAAAACATACAAGGTTAGCTTGGGTTCAATGGAATGATTTGTATAAGGGTGAAAGAGATGAGGAGGAGAAACCCTAAGGTGTGGTATGATAAACAATTCAAGTTAATAAGTTTGAAAAATGACATGACGTTGGATCAAGCCTTATTTGTCTTTTTGTTTTGAAATTGTTTTCTAACCTATTTCATGTTATCTTTCTTAACAAGCAAGCAAGCAATAATGAGAAACAAGAAAACTTATGATATTACATTGTAATGGGGGAAGCGAATCATGATACACCCCCACCAAGGGGGGATGACATCAGAAGTAAAGCATGAAAAATTAAATGGGGTGGACCATGTATGTTAAACAAGATGAACAAAAATTAGCATAATGTCCAAGTGATGAATTTTCCTTAAATGATACCTCACAAACCAATGTAGCATGGTTAGCACATGAGGTATAATGATGAAATGGTCATATGATAAATCAATCATGAAAGGATGAAGAAGAATTATAGCACCAATGAAGATAACCACATCAATCAAAATTATTTCAAAAGGTCATTCAAAGTAGGTAGTATGAAATAAATCACAAACCACTTATCTAGCATTTAATCATAATTTAAAAAAGATCAAGTTCAATCAAGAGTGAAATCAAAAAACTCAATAAAACATAAGCATCAAACTGATTGAATCAATGTTTATGCTAAAACTCTAACTCAAATTCATGGCTAAATATAATGAAAATAAAAATGCAAAAAAATATTCAAATGAACAACAACTATGTAAAATTAAATTCTAGAAAATAAATTAGATAAAAAGAAAGAAAATTTAATTTTAATCAAGTTAAAAAAAAAAAAAAATCTCCAAAAACCTTTAAAAATAAAAAGTTATGATAACATGAAAATCAGGGATGAAATAGAAAAAGAGAGGTTCATAAAATAAATAAAAAAAGACTAGGCCCAATCAATAAGCCCATCGCTGGCTTTTTTGAGGGAAAAAAACCAGTCTATGCTTCATCATAAATACCAACTGTTTGCTTTAGATCACACGGTGCAGAATTATCAAGATCATGGTTCAAATACCAGCCGTTGGATCTTTAAATAAGAAAACAAAATCAACGATCATGATACAGGGCCACACATGATCAATAATGCAAGTAGGAACATAGAATCCATCAAAGTTTCATTAAACCACCCGCCAGCCAGAACGTGACATGTGGCAGCAGAAAGAAAAAAACAAAAATATGAAAGATTCCAGCATGCAGGACGCGGGTAGCATCATCATCTTCACCATTAAAGCTAAAAAATGGAGCTCTAAAACATGTCATAAAAATGCAAAGCAACACATTCTTTTTAACCAAAATTTCGCAAATAACAAGAATATGCGACTAGTTTTTGCTCATATGGCACGATTAATGAGAAAATCGAGCAAACTTGAAATACACCAAAACTTAAATTAGCTTATTTTCATGATGATAATGAAATATAAATGAACACAAGGTTAAGGATATCATTCAATACATTAATATTCATGGTTTAGCAACAAAAATCATTGAAAATAGTTGAGAAATGGACCTGCTCAAAAGTGTGTAGAGAGGCTAAAAAATGAAGCTTGTTCTCCTTTCTCAGAACTCTGTTTGACCTGGTTCTTCTTGCTATAGCTTCCTCACACTTCTTACTTGAGATCTGGGCAGAGAAATTGCACTGAAGTTGCTTATATTATGCTAAAGGAATCAAATTTCAGAGGGAGTAGGACACAACTTGAACAGAGTGAGTTTAGCTGCTAGAGCTTGTAAAATGCATTGAGATGACTCTATATTTATAGTTAAGTTCATTTTAGGGTAGGGAAGAGATTTGGAACCAAAGTAAGAGGTTTAGAGAGAGAAAGATAAAAAAATACACATGGATGGTGGTGGTTTGGATATATGTTTGGAACTAAGGCAATGCTCGTGCTTTTAGGGTTAGATATGGGTGAAAATTTAGTGTGATGTGAGCTGGCAAAGAGAACAAACTTGCTGAGCAAGTTGAATCACAATTACACACTTTGCAACTTTCTGTTTTTGGCCAAACTTGTAGAAATCACCTCGCATGTGCAGGCAAAGAGTTTGATCATTTTAGGCAAGGTTTTGGAGTGATTTTTAGGGTGGGATCAAAGGAGAATAAAGTGGTACAACATCAAGAGGTGTACATAAAATTTGGCAAGGTTTTGACATGAATTCTAAGCATGCTACATGTTGCATGATGGCTACTTTGGAGGACCATAACTTGGGGTAAGATGATCCAATTGGAGATGTACAACTTTCATGTTGGAACAATTTTGAGATGAGGCTTGCATGACACAAAATCGAAGGCATGAAGTTGGGGTATCAATGTTGTCTTGAAACCTAGAAAAATTCTAAGTGTTTTCCATTTTTGCACATATTGAGACCCTTACTTTGGCTCCAATTTTCTCCCACTTAGGAAACTCCTTTGAATCCAAACTTTCCATCACTATGTAGTATCAAATGTGAGCTTCAAATGCAACGCTTATTTGGCCATTTTGGATGCACGAGTCAAACTCCACAACCTCAGAAAGTTGACTAAATGACCATGCTCTTTAGTACTTAGAAAAATTTCAAAATACCTCCAATTCACACTATTCTTGATTTTCATGGTTACTCTTGATTAAGCTTGAACAAAACTTCATGTTTCAAGTATCTTGACTTGGAAAATTCATGGTTGACCAAAGGCCCCAAAAGTCAAACTCTGACTTTGGGTAACAGTTGACTTTTTGGCAGTTGAACCAATTTTCTTCATCTATCCATATTATAAGCTTCTTAAGCCAATAAAACCATATGATTAGACCATAATGGTGTGTTGGGACACCTTGAACCATGTATTAAACCATAGGATCATGTTGAGGTCAAAAAGTCAATATCAACTTGACTTTGACCCAAAACCCTAGTTTGGGGCTTGTGATGAATTTGAAACTTGATGACCTTGTGTCTTATAAATCCTTAGCTTGGCCCTTGATGTGAAGAAGCTCTTGCCTACAATGGATGAATGATGGCACCTGGAGAAAGATGATCAAGATCTTGTGAACTCATTCTTTACTTCAACTTGAATGAGACAACTTCCCATCACACAGGAATCTTGCTCCAAAGAACTTCTTGATTCCATGCCTCGATTACATTCTCTCTTTTGGAAATTCTAACTATGTCAATCAATAGAAACAGGATGTTAATTTATTGCATGCGTGTATTTTTAGAGAAAAAAATTAATGACAATCGATTGTCATTAGGAATTAATTATTTGCATTGAGTTTTTAAGCGAATTTTGAGAAGTCAGTGAGCAAATAGACTTAATATCAATCGATTGACATCACATTTCAATCATTATAGAATGTGATTTTGTTGTGTTTTGAATGATATAATGGGGATTGGTTTGAGGTATGAGAGGTATGTGATGAGGAAGATGAGCGATGCGGAGAAAACTGAGATTTTTGGAAAATTATATGATGTCAATCAATTGACACCATATGTCAATCGATTGCATGCTTTTTTTGGAAATTATAACTATGTCAATCAATTGCGTTCGTGTATTTTTAGAGAAAAAAATAAATGACAATCGATTGTCATTTGGAATTAATTATTTGCATTGAGTTTTTAAGCGAATTTTGAGAAGTCAGTGAGCAAATAGACTTAATGTCAATCGATTGACATCACATGTCAATCATAATATAATGTGATTTTGTTATGTTTTGAATGATACAATGGGGATTGGTTTGAGGTATGAGAGGTATGTGATGAGGAAGATGAGCGATGCGGAGATAACTGATATTTCTGGAAAATTGTATGATGTTAATCGATTGACACCATATGTCAATCGATTGCATGTTTTTTTTGGAAATTAGAACTATGCTAATTGATTGACACATGCTGTCAATCGATTGCATGCGTGTATTTTTAGTAAAAAAAATAAATGGCAATCGATTGTTATTTGGAATTAATTATTTGCATTGAGTTTTTAAGCAAATTTTGAGAAGTCAGTGAGCAAATAGACTTAATGTCAATCAATTGACATCACATGTCAATTGATTGACATCACACGTCAATCGATTGATGATGTGTAATTTTTGAAAAATTTCTGAAATTGAACCATGATTTATTCCTCGAATATTTTGGCCATGATTTTGTTTTTGTGAGTCCGAATGGAGTGTTATTTGAAGCGTTGGAGAGCTAACGTGCAGAGTTACCTCATTGTAGTGCATTGCAACATAATTGATGTATAAATGTATGTTAAATGTGTGAATAAATGTTGTGTATTGTATATATAAGTGCATGAATTATTATACATGTTTATCGATAATTGATGAGGTGAATAGTTCGGAGTGATAACTACTCGTATTATGTTGAGTGCATGATTGATTATGGTCATAATGTGGATCTAATCTTTGTTATGTTGTTGTGTGATCGCTTATTGTCAGAGTGGGATTGCATTTGTTGTTGTGTTGTTGTCCTTTAATTGTGATATGTCATGCATCGTATGTTGTTGTTGTGAAAGAGGCATGTTTATTAGTTCAGAGTGGGGACTGGTGACTTGTCCCAAGATCAAAGTAGGGCTTGGATCTCAGAGTGGGGGCTCAGGGTTCGTAGTTGATTAGAACCTAAATCGTATGAAGAAACAAATGTTGAGTTGGTACCGCATGCATATAGAGTTATGTCGTGAGTCCGGTTCAGAGTGGGGACCAAGACGGACAAGTGTTAAGTCAATTGTTGCATTGCATTATATAATGAATATGCAAATGAGATGCTTGTGTACTAATGAATACTCTTGTATGATTGTGTGAGTTTGACTGTGATGTGGCTGAGATGTGAATACATGATATTTGAGGTGTATATCTGATACGTGTATGACTTTGTAGCGTATGAATATCTCCTGATTGTTTATACACCATTTATTATTTGAATGTATTATCACCCTCTTTTTGTGTTGTTGTGTTTGTGCTCCTTTTGAGTATAGATAATTAGGTATTTGAGTATGATCTTGAGGTTGAGGATGGTGTTGTGCCTCTTTAGTTGCTTGTTCTGTGGATTATTATTTGTCTACAAGTTCCAACACCCGCTTTATTGAAAAAGAAGATGTACTAGAAGATTTGA
Source organism: Lathyrus tuberosus (assembly GCA_022829125.1). Classification (NCBI taxonomy): domain Eukaryota; kingdom Viridiplantae; phylum Streptophyta; class Magnoliopsida; order Fabales; family Fabaceae; genus Lathyrus; species Lathyrus tuberosus. The sequence goes on along the minus strand of JALAZF010000154.1, from coordinate 8,682,907 downwards.
TCTGATTATAGCCATTGAGGATGCTTCAACGACTCTATTTATTTAACTATAAAAGGAGAAGAAGAATTAAAGATCAAACCAAGAGAGTAACGCTGCAACTACAACTGAAATATACACGCACTTTATTCATATCAGCTCAAGAGAAGCTAATCTGTTAAAAGTTCTTATTCTTGTATAGCTTAAGAATCCTTAGTGTTTAAAGTGTGTTGTATTATATTTGAACACCTCTTATTATTAATCAAGTGTTGTTGTAAGTTATTCCTTCTCTAAACACACATTTTAGATAAAAGTCTCCTGCCTTAGGCTTGAGCAGAGGAGTCTTGGATTCGAAGAATCTGAGCAGGAAGTCTTGGACCAAGGGTCTGAGCAGAAGTTTTAGGCAGAGGGTTTAAGCAAGGAAGTCTTGAACCATAAGGGTTTAAGCAAGGAAAGTTTTAGGATCTAAGGATCTAAGCAGTAAAGTCTTGATCAGGTGCTGATTAAGCAAGGAAGTCTTACGTTGTAGGTATGAGCAAGGAAAGTCTTATACTCAAAGGTATAAGCAGTTTTAATCTATTTGATTATGGTGGAAATCTCTTGCGTGGCAAGGGGACTGTACTACTCTCAGTTGGAGAGGAACCAATATAACTGTTGTGTGTTCTTTGCCTTTTTATTTACTTTTATTTCATTATTCGCTGCACCTGTTATCAGTTTCTAAACTTTGGTTTAGAATCTGAACTCTGGTTCAGAAGTAGAAATGATTTGGTAAACACAATTTAACCCCTCTTCTTGTGTATTTTTCTCACCTTCAGTTGGCATCAGAGAAAGGTCTGTACGTAACACTTAAAAGTGGTACAGTCAGAGATCCAACGAGAAAAATATGACAACTGAGGATCCTAATATTAGTTCCCCAGAAAGAAGATTTCCATATGATTATAATGGCTCTGAGAGAAACCATTACTCTGTTAAACCTCCTGTATTCAGTGGTGATTCCATTGAGTTTGAATGGTGGAAAATTAAGATGTACACGTATATCATTGGGCTCGATGATGAGTTATGGGATATAATTGAAGATGGCATTGAGATCATTGTTGACAGCGTTGGTATGGTATCTGACAGGAAAACTTTGACCCCCGCTCAAAAGAAAAATTATAGAAAACACCATAGAGTCAGAGGTATTATGGTCGATGCTCTACCACATGTTGAGTATTTGAAAATCATTGATAAGTCTTCTACAAAGACTGTTTTGAATCTTTGTGCTCTACCTATGAAGTGAATAAGCAAGTTAGAGAAGCAAAAGCTAACTTATTGATACAAAAATACGAGCTGTTCAAAATGAAGGATGATGAGAATATTAAAACCATGTTTTCCAGGTTTTAGATTCTTGTATCAGGCCTTCAAGTTCTAAATAAGAGTTACTCTACATCAGATCATGTCAAAAAATTCTGAGAAGTCTCTCTTTAAAGTTTAGACCTAAAGTAACAACTATTCAGGAAGTTAAAAACCTGAATAGGCTGTCATTTAAAAGTCTAATCAGCAATCTTCAAAGCCGTGAGATGGAACTGAATGGAGATGAGTATTCAAAGAAACTTAAGTCCCTTGCCCTGAGATCTGCTTCTGAAAAATCTGGTTAAAAGTCCAAAAGGCTTTCAAAGAACAATAAACCTGATAAAACTTCTGAAGAAGATTCTAATGGTAGATCTGATGATGATGATATGGCTTGCTTCATCAGAGGATTTTAGCAAATGGCGAGAAGGAATAGAAGATTTTCTAGAAGAAATAGAAGATCTAACTTCAAAGAGAAAGATGAAGATAAAATCTGCTACAACTACAACAAACCTGGTCACTTTAGAAATGACTTTCCTGATCTTCAGAAAGATAGTCAGAAGAAAGGAAGTCATCAAAAAGACAATTTCAGGAATAGACTCAAGAAGAACTTTATGGCAACATGGGAAGAGCTGGATGATGAAGATTCAGAAAAAGAAGACGATGTTAATCTTGCATTGATGGCACACTTATCTGAAGAAGGTCTTTTATCTGAATTTGAAGACGAAGACGAGGTATGCTCTTATTCTGACTCTATTTCATGCATGAATGAATTAATGAATCATTACAAAGATCAAGCTAGTCGCATTAAAATTTTGAAAAGAGACAACTTCATTTTGAAAGAAAAATTAAAATAAATCAGCATATCTCAAAATGAATGCTCGATTTTAGGTAAGCATGATCTTGCATTTCATAAATTCATTACATTTGGCATTGATAGAACTAAACTTGCATTTATGATTTATGGAGTTGGCAAAAATAATAGAGAAGGTTTGGGGTATGATGAAGGTTGTTCTAGTTCTGATGTGTCATTAAATAAAGTACTCCCAAATTCTTGCTCATCCAGCATTGCTCAGACAGTGTTAAGTAACTATTTTGTTCCTGCGGCTAATAATGTAAAAGTCATGAATATAACTGAGCTTATTAATCAAAAGTTAAAGGGTATTGTAATATCAGAACCTGATAGTTCAGAAGCTCTAGTAAGTTCAGTATTCAAAACATCTGAATCACAGGCTAAGACTGATTCAATAACTAAGGTTGAAAATAACTCCAATCAAAATTTTTGGAAACAGAAAGCTTGGAGTGAAGCTAAACATTTTTACATGGCAAAAGGACATAATATGAAAGAACCTGTTAAGACTAATATGAAAGGACCCATATGCGTATGAGACCTAAATCTCAAATCATCTTTGTTGCAGATATGTCCAAAAGAAAGGATGGAAAGCCAATCGTGGTACTTGGACAGTGGCTGCTCACGACATATGTCAGGAGAAAGGCATATGTTCCAAACTCTGAATCTGAAAGAGGAAGGGAATGTGGGTTTTGGAGGAGGCCATAAGGGAAAGATCATTAATACATGTACCATTGGTAATTCTCAAACTCTTATCAATAAAGTTTGGCCGGTAGATGGCTTAAAGCATAATCTACTAAGCATAAGCCAATTGTGTGATAGTGGTTGTGAAGTACTGTTTAATAAAAAAATTTGTTCTATTGTTAATACTGACAAAACTATTGTATTCAAAGAGAAAAGAAAGGGGAATGTTTGTAAAATCAATCTTTTTGAATTGGCTGATCAGAAAGTCGTTTGTCTTATGACAATGAGTGATGAGAAATGGATTTGGCACAAAAGGTTAGGTCATACTAACTGGAGATTAATCTCTAAACTTAGCAAGTAAAAACTTGTTAAAGGGTTGCTAGATCTATTGTCACCCAGATGCTCTCTGTGGAGCATGTCAAGTTGGAAAGATTGTGAAAACATCTTTTAAAACTAAAAACATTATCTCTACCACTAGACCCTTACAATTGCTTCACATTGATCTATTTGGTCCTATTGGGACTGCTTCAATCAATGCGAAGAAATATGGTTTGGTCATTTTTGATGATTTGAGCAGATGGACTTGGGTAACATTTCTTCGATCTAAAGATGAAACATATGAACTGTTTAGCATCTTCTGCATTCAAGCACAATCTGAAATGGAAGTGAAAATCCTGAAGGTAAGAAGCGATCATGGGGAAGAATTTGAAAATGAGCCATTTGAGTCTTTTTGTGAAAAATATGGAATTATCCGTGAGTTTTCTTCTCATAGGACTCCATAGCAAAATGGGGTTGTAGAGAGGAAAAACATATGTTTACAGAAAATGACAAGAACCATGATACATGAAAATAAACTTCCTAAGTACTTGTGGGCAGAAGTTGTTAACACTGCTTGTTATATTCAAAACAGAATATATATTAGACCAATTATGAATAAAATATCGTATATTTAAAGGTAGAAGACCAAGCATCTCTTATTTTCATCAATTTAGATGTACCTATTACATTTTGAATAATAAGGTCTACCTAATGAAATTTGATGTTATAGCTCAAAAGTGTATCTTCTTGGGATACTCTGAATGCTTAAAAGCATACAGAGTGTATAAGTCAGAAACCAGAATGGTTGAAGAGTCTATGCACGTTAAATTTGATGACAAGATACCTGACTGTGATAAGTCAGAGTCTTTGGTCAGAATGATGATCTTGCAAGTATTTCGAATTCTGGAGAACAATATGTGGTATGTTTTCCAAAGGAAAATAATATAGATGATGATATATCATAATCTATTACTATAACTGAAGAGATACCATAAGCTGCAGAAACTGAAGTAACTTCAACTGGTTCTACTAATATTGATTAAGTGATTGCTCAAAATAATGTTGAAGCCTCTGTTCCACCTAAGAGTCCATTTAAATATAAAGCATTTCATCCAGAAGGGCAAATCATTGGGAATAAAGATGAGCCATTGAGAACTAGAGTTGCCTTCAAAAATTGTCAACCAATGCTTAGACTTATTTCATTGACATAACCTACTTCTATTGGTGATGCCTTATCAGATAATGGGTGGATCATGGCTATGCAAGATGAACTAAATCAGTCTCAAAGAAATGGTGTATGGGATCTTCTTCCAAGACCACAGATGAAAAACACCATTGGGACCAAATGGGTCTTTCGTAACAAGCTTAACAAACATGGAGAAGTAGTAAGAAACAAAGCCAGACTTGTAGCTCAAGGCTACAGTCAGCAATAGGGAATTGACTTCTTTGAAACCTTTGCTCATGTGGCAAGGTTATAAGCTATAAGACTTCTTCTCTTATGTTATGGACCACAACATTATGCTTTATCAGATAGATGTGAAAGTGCTTTTCTGAATGAAGTTATTACTAAATAAGTGTATGTCAAGCAACCTCCTGGATTTTAAGATCCAAACCATCCAGACTTTGTCTACAAGCTTAAGAAATCTCTCTATGGACTCAAACAAGCTCCAAGAGCATAGTATGAGAGACTGAGTAATTTTCTGCTTAAGAATGGTTTTTATAAAGGCAGGGTTGATACTACACTATTTAGGAAAACTCAAGAAGAATAAATCTTGATAGTTCAAATTTATGTTGATAACATTATTTTTAGTTCGCTAATGCATCTCTTTATTAAGAATTTTCAAAGATTATGTAGGTTGAATATGAGATAAGCATGATGGGCGAATTAAATTACTTTCTTGGAATTAAAATTAATCAGAAGGAAGAAGGTATATACATTCATCAGTTTAAGTACACAAGAAAGTTCTTGAAGAAGTTCAATCTTGATGAATGCAAATTCATGTCAACTCCTATCCATCTAACCTGCAACTTGAATGGTGAAAAATGCAATGCCAAAGTGGATTCAACTAAATATCAAGGTATGATAGGTTCCTTACTTTGTCTCACTACTTCTAGACCAGATATTTTATTTAGTGTATGTCTGTGTGCAAGATTCCAATCAGATCTTAGAGAAACTCATTTAACAGTCATTAAGAGAATCTTTAGATATTTGAAAGGAACAACTAATCTTGGACTCCTTTATACGAAATCCTCAGATTATAAGCAAGTTAGATTTTATGATGCTGACTACGTCGGAGATAGAATTGAGAGGAAATCCACTAGTGGAACCTGTCAGTTCTTAGGTGGAAACCTTATATCTTGGGCTAGCAAAAAATAAGCAATTATTGCTATGTCTACAATAGAAGCATAATACATTTCAGCTGCTAACTCTTGCACTAAACTACTATGGATGAAGTATCAACTTAAAGATTATCAGATTTTTAGAAACAATATTCTTATCCTGCGTGATAACACTGCTACTATCTGTCTAACGAAGAATCCAATTTGACATTCTAGAACTAAGCATATTGAGATCAAATATCATTTTATTAGAGACTATGTTCAGAAGGGTGTAATAGATATTCAGTTTATTGATATTGACCATCAATGGCCTAATATATTTATAAAACCCTTAGCTATTTCCAGATTTGATTTTATTAAGAAAAATCTGAACATGGTCTTTGTCGACGAATAATGCTTATCTTTTGAATGGAGTATTAGCGGAAAAATTGGATTCTGATAGTACTCAATTGGAATTTTTTAGATCTGAAATTTCTCTAAGTATGGTCTATAAGCCTCAAATATAGTTTATCAAATCTCTTTCATCCTTGATTGCTTTATTTAAGCGAAAATTAAAAAAGTTTAATTTTATGCTATGTGCTTTGAATTAACTATTGGACTAATCTTAAGTTCTGATAAAATAAGGATCTTTGTCTTATACTCTGATATTTGAAGCTTTTTGAATTATTGATCTGGTATAAAGCTGGTTCTGAAACTCTCTTTCTGGTGAAACTGTTACAAAACTCACATCAAGGCTAATCCTACATTTACTTGCTTTTCAAGCCAAAGTACTGTGAGTATTCAGCCTTGGCTATTGTGCTTTTCTCAGAAGTAATTGTTCCTGAGAGTTAAGGGAGATGTATATTACTGATATATTCAAAATCTGCTCTGAAAATTTGTTCTTAAAAGGAAAGTACTGACTGAGATTCTAATTCATTTTTATTCAGACTCATTACTGTCCAAACATTTAGTACATGCTTACTTATAAATCAGCATTCTATGTGTTATGTTACTTGTGTGTTTTCCCTGGTTTTATGAATTATCTTCTATACAAGATAATATTGCAAAATCATTATTCTCTAAACTAGAATTTATTCTCAATATGTCTTCAAAAACCATTAGAGGAGAGATCTATGATCTAGATATTCTGAAGGAATATAAGGTTAACTTCAATGAATTGACGGTGGTTAATCTTTCTTGGATTGCCTTAGATATTCATTTTCAGAAATGGGATGAATATTTTGCAATGCTTAATGGACCAATCTATCCAGATCATGTGAAAGATTTTTGGGCGAATGCTCATGTTCATCAGAATGAGCTAGATGATTGTCAGATTATATCTGTTGTCAATGGTTTTGCTGTTGTGATCAATTCTAAAATCATCTCTCAAGCAATAAATTGTGAGGAAGATAGAGTTAATGTTGAAATCTACCGACATAACAACAGGTTTATGAATCTTATGCACATCATCTATGATAATGAAAGCTATACTATAAGTCCTTATATTTTTACTCATATGGCAAAAGTATGGTACCTTATTATAGGGACCAATCTAAGGCCTAGAGAAAATGGGACAAAATGGCTTTCCCCTGATGATAAACACTTTATTTTGTTCCTAGTCTCCAGAACTAAAATCAATCTGCCTCAAACCATGTTAAACTATCTGAAAGAAGAGATTCTTGCATCTCATGAGGAATTACCTTTTCTCATTCCTTTTGGTATGGGTTCTTTCTCTGATTTTTGTTCAACAAGGTGTTGTTTCTCATGTGCAACAAGCTGGGCTGATAAACAAACTTGTTCCTGACTAGTGTTCAGCTTTGAATTGTTCACAAACCATTATTAATCGCTGAAGCTTCTTTTTCCTCTATATTTTTGTTGATGATAAGTAGGGAGAATGAATTAAGTATTCTTCTTGATTAATCTTAGAGTAAAGTTAGTTATCCTATATAGGGGGAGCACCTCTTAGAGTGGATCTAATTATTCTATATAGGGGAGATTACAAACCTCAACTCTTAGACTTCACAAATAGAACTTAGGGGGAGCTTACAAACCTCACCTCTAAGACTGTTTGACACAAGGGGAACTTACAAACATCAAACCCTAAAAGTTGTTGAGTAATTAATCTACAACTGATTGTTTTAAAATACTTAAGGTTGTCATCAACAAAAAGGGGGAGATTGTTGAGACAAATTTGGTTCATACCATGTATCCTCTAAAGTTTTTATGATAATAAAGTATTTGAAAAACAATTAGGATCTCTAACTAGTTGGTTCATGTGTACATAATTATATTTACTAGATGAAACTGGTTCTAATATGGAAGTGGCTATGGTTTGGTTCTGATTCTGTAATTGTGAGAGAGTCTGATCTGAAAGCTGTTAGTACATTTCAGAATCAGAAGTGTGTTATGGTTGCCTCTGAATCTGAGTAGTGTCAACTCAAGCTCTGAAAACACGAGACTCAAGAATTGTTGATATTATCTTCAAAAGATTGTGTTGTACTTGTTTCATAAAAGAGTTCTTTGGACAAAAGCCTTGTTCTGTGGATAATTATTTGTCTACAAGTTCCAACACCTGCTATGTTGAAAAAGAAAGCTGTTGAACCCTAATTTTTTACCCCTAAGTTTTTTTTTCACATTTTCATTTGCATCTTATACCACAAACAAGATCACAATCATTGTTTCTCCTAAGTATCTGTATATTATTCTTACTTGCTTTATATTTGTTTCTGTTTGTCTAACCTCTAACCAAAATACCAAAAATATGTTGCAGTTTGCCTATTCTTCTCTCTCTTTGCTTCCAGGGTTTTGCAGGTTTGTCAAAGACAATGAAGTGATTTCAAGTCAAATGTGACTGGTTGTTCTTAATCCAGTTCAGATGGATGTTTGACTTAATCTTAGACAAACTATCAAGTTTGTTTCATATGCCTGTCATTTGTGCCAATGTTTCATTTCTCAAGCAGTGATTATTCAAAGTCAAGATGTCTTGTGTTGAGATTCTTCAGTATATCAAGCAGTGGTTCATATGATTGATTCAGACAAATTGTTCAAAGTGATTCAAAACTTATGAGATTCAGAGATTTGCCCGAAACAAGTCAAGATTGATGGATTTTCAGTCAAGGTTGGTGGTAGCCAGTTCATTCCATAAAAATCAATTCATTTCCATTCCTTAAACCATTTATATTATCCTTTTTTTTTCTTCTAAAACCAAGTTCATATCCAATCTTCATTTTCAATTATCCACTTCCATAAAAATCTTTTTTTTAGTTCTAACCAAATCCATATATCCATTCAATTCATTTATCCAAATTCCATTTCAATCCAATTAACCCATATTTCCATAAACATCATCCATTTTTTTTTCTAAACCAATTTTCCACATTTTAAACCAACTTATCCATATTCTATTTTTTTGAAAGATACTATCCAAAACCATTTTCTTTATTATCCAAAATTCAATAAGGACCATTTATCATTTCTATTTTCCAAGCCATGTACCATTCTCAAAAACACTTGCAAACAAAATAATAGTGAGGAGAAACAAGCATGAAAATTCACATCAGTACCTAGCCACATACATTTCATGCTACACAATAACAGTCTAAACCAAGCTAGCCACAAGCCACTTGCAAGGCTACATGAAAATTCCATCAAGCTACACACATGAGATGTACCAAGAAGTCAAAACGCAACCATGAATTAACAACATCAAGCCGAATCCTCACGCGAGCCTACACAAGCTGCTACAATGCGAACTGCAGCCAAGCCAACTGTTATACATACAAGCTGCAAACTTCTCCAAAACGACAGTGCAAAATTCAAAAACGCATGACCAGCATCAAGGCGAACAATTCAAAATGGCAGCGTAAACAACAAACCAACACACGACTTGCACACTTCAAAACGCAGCAATATGTACAAAACGTTGCAGCAAAAATTTCACTCAATTTCACACGAGTTTTCATTCCAAAACCAAAACAATTCAAATGCAAATGAAAATTCAAAAACAATACACCAATTTTACCTCGCTCCATCTATAAATATGACTCGTATTCCATTCAATTTCACCAAGCTATGAAGAGCCAAAACCACCCTGCCAAATTCATTGCCCAAAGCTTCAATAACCTTCAATCATCTTCAAAATTCAATCAAAATTATGCAGAAAACTAACCTTCAACAACATTTCGCATCTCACAATTCAACATCAACAACACACTGTAAAATCACAACACAACCTTCATTTTCAATTCCAAATAACAAACTGAAAAACTCCTTTCAATTCCTTCTTCATCCTTCAATCCAATTTTAACAACAAAAAACATCACGATTCAACAACAACTCCAGAAATTCAAGTTCAGATAAGAGGTGGAAAAATCAGAAGCATACAAACCTCAATTTGAAGGTAGTCACAAATTTTTGACGAGATTTCGCGATCTGAATTTGAATCCATTGTCGACTCCGTTTCGAAATTAAACTTGTATTTTGAATCTCCTTCACGTTTCGATCACAACCGTGCAAAAATCAAATCCCGTCGCTCCACCGTCGATGACCTCCGCCGCGAATTCTCTCCCTTCGCCGTCGCTACAGTACCGCGGTGATTCAAAGAAGAAGATGAAGTTTTATTTTCTCATTCATTTACTTCAATTGATTTTGTTTGTTTAAAAAAAAAATATGTGGTCACTTATTCCATGGGCTTGGCCCGTGTTGGCTTTTCTTACTACACTACCACCATTTTCTCTATGAACCTCCCTCCATCTTTTTTTTATTTCTTTTTTTTTTCCTTTTTCTTCATAGTTTCTTTGTTTATTATTTTAATTTTCTTTTAAAATTTTCATAACATTTGTTTTTCCATTATAAAATGGCTTGAGAAAATCTTACAAAAAAATATTTTAATTCTTTCTTTTTCATTTGATTTCTTTATAACTTTTTTATAATTGATTTTCATTTTATTGGTTGTTGATGGATCATAATTGTTAAATTCATCTTTCTCTTCATCTTATTTCTTTTTCTTTTTGATCGATGAAAGTCTTATGGGTCTTAGAATTTCTTTGTTGAATTCTTAATCAAGACGAGATCGTCACCTATTTTACTTTTCGTGCGGTATTGTTTTCGGATGACGATCTACATATCGTTCATCTAGCATGCATTAACAAAAAGATCTATTGACCGACCTCATTGTAGGGTAATTACTCCGTAAATTACTCGGCGATTGCTTAACATAGCGCAACATATGTCCCGTATCGGAAAACGATAAAAAAATTATTGATTATTTGTCTTTTGGTTCAAAACTTATGAAGCTTGTTGTTGTATAGGCTTTGATTCTATCAATCTTCTAACAAGTCTTCATTAACCTTGACCTAAGTACATTATTCAATCATTATTGATCACTTACTCTAACAACTAATTACTAACTTCTAACTTTACATTTCCTTCTCGCTCCCTATCTCTCTTTACTTTTTTATGCTTTATGTCATTATTATCATTTCTATCATGTTTATGCTTTCGCAATTTTTCCTTTGTCCGTTGGACACATGTTTATGCTTCCGCAATTTTTCCTTTGTCCGTTGGACACATGTTTATTCTTATGCCTTTTTCTCTTTGTCCACTTGGACCAAAAACATTAATAAAGGTTAAAACCTCTAAAAAACTTGTGCTTCTAATCTTGGACTATGGTTACTATCCTTTGCAATGGACGTGGAGTTTTGCACCTAGACCTTGGACTTCAATGCTATTCTTGGATCCCTGGACTTAGAACTAGGACCTTCTCCCTTTGCTTTGGAATTATGGCTCGAAGACTATGGAGCTTGCTTGTGTGGTTAGACCATTCTCATCCTTAGCTTTTACTTTATGCTTTAGGATAGTCACTTCTTCTCCACCCATTCTTCAATTTTCAAAACTCTCTCTCTTTTTCAAAACCTTATTGTTTTCAAACTTTCACATCTTTCATAATCAAACCTTGACTTTGTCAAGTGATTTTACTCTTTTCCTTTCATTTCTTACCAAATGCTAAACTACATAAGCATATTGACACCTTTTTTAAAAGACTTTAAAAAACACCAAACTCGTCAATCTCTTTTTGTGCCCTCGTGCACTTTCTCTTTTTAAACTTTTTCATAAGTTTAGACATGATTCATCTCTTTAAGCGGAATTATTCGCTTGAAAATGACGACTTGTCTTTACATTTAAAATCAACCATAACAAACAAATTTCATTCTTTGTACCACGAACTACGATGTTTTGATCCTACATTGTACTTCGTGGGTACGTAGGCATGAGACGACAAGTCTCTCCAAACACAAAAATCTTAAAAACAATTTCTCTTTTCATCTCCTCAATCACTTTTCAAACAAACTTTTTCATACCAAAAAGCGTAGATATTTCAAAGGGTTCCTATTGAGTACTATAGACGTTTTGGGTGCTAACACCTTCCCTTAACGTAACAAACCCCCTTATCCAGACTCTGTTCACTTGTTCTTGTTCAAAACTTGTTTAGGTTTTGTTCGCTCTTTTTCCTTTCCTTTTGGATAAAATAAAAGTGCGGCGGCGACTCTTGCTTTATGAGTTAAGTTAATCAATAACTTACACTCACGATTTTTTCCGCTACAGAAAAAGTGGCGACTCTGCTGGGGAGATCTCCCTTGAGGGGTTTAGCCTACTTTGATTTATTTATTGCTTTTTGTCTGATTTGTTTGTTATTTGTTTGTTCTGTTTGGGAATTCTTTTGTGTGGTGAGATAAGCCCAATACCCAGGCTTGAGTATACACCTAAGACTAGGGTGGAAAGTAGTGGGACCTGCGCGCCATCTTGGTACGTTTGGTGTTCACGAAATTCACATCCAGACGAGGTTTTCTTGGGAGATATTCTGACGTGTGCGTCTTGTGCATTTCGGGGTGTTAACCTAGAAAGCTGTCGACTCTAGAGACCATTCCCGAGAACTCAGTTGAGGCACTCCTCCTAAGAGGTAGTAATGGCAGACTAGAAATGGCAAACCCGTTATGCTTCTTAATCCGAGGACCCGAAGCTGAGGACTTTAGAACCCTTAACCCATTTTGGCCTTATTAGGACGTGGAGTGGTGGCTATTCAGGTGCATACTTGAATCATTTATTACGCGATACCACACCCAGATGAGACTCTCTTGAGAATATTATTGACTACCAAGAAGTTGGGAAATCGATAATATCCGAAAGATGGGTTGTAGACTCTAGGAACTTCTTTAGAACCTTGTTCGGCAGGTGTTATACCCTTAGTACACACCATTGTGGGAGGTTATTAACCTTTACTCCATGCTTGTGACTCGAACCCTTGACTCGTGTGCTTTGCATGATCTTGCTTGTGGTTGTTGTATTCATGAACTCTTGCATCCATGAGCATACATCTGCATTCTTCCCAGTTGTCTCAGAAACTCATTTCAACTGTCTCTTTCTTCAGTTATCTGTTCACCGTCAAGTTATTTCCTCAACACAACTACGGAACTAGAGCTGCTGTCAGATTGAAAATGGAAAACCAAGAACAACACAATGCCGAAGTCAGAATGGAAATTAATAAGTTGAAGGCCAGTATGACCAAGCTCACAGAAATGATGCAAGTTCTGATTGTTAGAGGTGAACCATATCAGAGGACTGTGATCTCTGAAATCTCACCTGCTGCTGTTGACCCTCCACTGACTCAGCAACCAGCTTCTACTTGGACAGAATTTGGGATACCTCCGAAGTACTCGCCACCCTTTGTGACTACTCCTGTGTTTATCCCGTCTGTACTGCCAGTATCTTCAGCTCCATTGTTCACTGAACCTCAGCCTGTTTTGCATTCTATTGCTCAAGCTATTCCTGAGAATCCTCCTTTCGTGTACCATGCTGCTGGTCCACAATCTAAAAGTCAGGGAGAACCTGGATACATTAAAGAAGTCAGAGAGCAATGGTAAACTCTAGACAAAAGGATAAGAGTCGTGGAAGGAAGTGATTTCTTTAGTGTTGTCGCAATGGACATGTGCTTGGTTTCAGACTTGGTTATGCCTGCAAAATTCAAAACTCCTGATTTTGAGAAATACAAGGGGCACACCTGTCCCAGAAGCCACTTGGTGATGTACTGCAGCAAGATGGCTGCTCATGCCAAAAACGACAAACTGCTCATTCACTGTTTCCAAGACAGCTTGAGTGAGGCTTCAATGAAATGGTATATGGGACTTGAGAAGAACCGTATCCAAAGCTGGAAAGACTTGGTTGATGCTTTCCTAAAGCAATATAAGTACAATTTGGAGATGGAATCTGACCGCCGCCAATTGCAAAACATGTCTTAGAAAGAAAAAGAATCTTTTAAAGAGTACGCTAAGCGCTGGAGAGAGCTAGCTGCTCAAGTGGAGTCACCCTTGGCAGAAAAATAATTAATTAGATTATTTATGGACACTCTTCAGCCACTCTTTTGGGAAAAGATGATAGGCAGTGTATCATCTGGTTTTGCTGACCTAGTCACTATTGGAGAAAGACTAGAAGAAGGTATCAATAAAGGAAAGATTACCAATGCTGAAGCCTTTAGTGGTGCTAAAAAGTATGCTGGAAATTTTCAAAAGAAGAAGGATGGTGATACCCATGTTGTTTCATTTGAAGGGAAACCTCGTCGCAGGCAACAACAATATGTAGTCGCAGTTGCTCCTGTTGTTAATGATCAACCAGGTCAAGCTCCTCGTCAGGCTGTTAGGCAAAATTAGAATCACAATAGGGTTAACTTTGATCCTATCCCGATGTCCTACACTGAGTTGTATCCATGTCTTGTAAAGAAAGGTTCGATTACAATGAGGGATCTACCTCCTCCTCCAAATCCTCTCCCAGCCGGCTATAGGGCTGATCTTCACTGTGAGTTCCATTGAGGTGGGGCAGGCCATAACTTGGAAGGTTGTTATGCATTGAAAGCTAGAGTACATGAATTGGTGAACTCAAAGATTCTGTCATTTTTTGATGAAAATCCTAATGTTGTCAACAATCCTTTGCCAGAGCATGCCAAGTGAAGGTTGAGTCAGTTCAGACGGATTATCTCCTGAAGCCAGTGTTTCAGACAGGACAGCTCATCCTTGTTGCTGATTAGTCACTATGCCTTGTTTCTTTCTATTTACATTTTTCTTTGATTGTATTGACTGTTTGCTTTCGAACTTTATTTGTACTTTCATGGTAATTTCAATGAAATAAGCATTGCAATGTTTTGATTCAATTCATTTATATCCACTGTGTGTATCTTTATGCTTTCTTTTTCATAAAACAAAAATATATCTCATGTTCACTTTCTTTATCAAGCTTTTGTTTATGCAAAGATTGGAGGGAGGATGATGAAAACGAAATACCTAAAATTGCTGGATTGCATGCTTTCGATTAAAACTTGGCTGATGATGTACAGACATTGTTTCAACTCCCAAACACTAGAGAAATAAGGAAGTTAATCCCTTGTCAACCCTTTTGAGCCTAAAAGTTGGAGTTTCTTTCTATACAAAAAAACCTGCAATTTTAACATGGGGATGGGTAGTTCTCAGTTAATTTGACTGTGTATTTAAACACAAGAGAATCATTGCAATCACAAGCTTTCCTTCGCACACATCAAAGAAGTGTTGAAGATGTCTTTTAAATCAAAAGTCAATGATGGTTCACCGTAATCATTAAGCCAGACAGTCACTACCTTTCAAAAAAAAAGAGATGAAAAAAAAGTCAATTGAAAATCCCGCTAACTCAAAACCTATGAAGGAGACTTAGGCAAAAATTGGGGCATCCCGCTGACTGTAAGCTCAAATGACACAGTTCAGGCAAAAGTTAGGGATAACAAAAAAAAAATCAATCAAGAGGTTACCAAAATCCTCAAAGACAAAACGAGTTGACAACAAAATGTTGTAAGAAAGAGTGACTGCCATCTCAAAAATACCTTGGCCCTTGAGCCGTCATCCTAATAGTGTTGCAATTCCAAAATCACTTGGAACCTGAATGCATAGTTTGAATTAACTGAGCATATGACTGGAGATCATCACGAAGAATGGGTTGGGTACAAATAAAATTTAACCCATTATCCTTTGTTTTGAAAACCGTGAACCAGACCACATTACAACCCCCAAAAGACCTAATTGAAACCAGGTTTCTTTTGAAAGCATACTACAGCAAGGTTGCGTAAACTAACTCCTATGTTTGTTGCCAATCATTTGCTTTGATGTCTTACCTTTGTTTTCTCTTTTATTTTGAGTGTTTAAACCACCTTGTTTTGACAACTGATTCATTTGCTTTACATCATTAATATCATTCCAAAAATGATTTTTGATTTCAAAATTGCATTGAGCTTTGCATTAAAATTACCATGCTTGTGTGAATAATCCTATTTGCAGACAAACTTTCCTCATCAAAGAATTTTCAAACAGTTGAGAAACTTGGTCAGTGATCTTATCAGGGGCATTACTTCCAGATCCTGTTGTGAATCAGTTCAAGATTTGTTGCTTAATGCAAGTTAGTTTCAGAATTGGTTAACCCGAAAATCTCTTTCAAGACCCATATTGAGTCTAGTCTTCTCAACAGTTATTTCAAGAACTAAAGCCATGATCAGCCCATCCCCAGCAACTGAAGCCATGATCAGTTTATTCTCAACAGTTATCTCAAGAATTGAAGCCATGATCAGTTCATTTTTCCCCTGCAGCAGTCAAACTGAAGCTATGATCAGTTTATCCTCATGAGTCAATCAATCTTAGGTAGTCTTCTTCAAGAATCCTCAAGATGTCTTTCCTCAAAAGACTATCAGCCTGATGTAATTCATAAGTGTGACAGAGATGTGTTCAACATCTTCTCTCCAAGCAGAGTGGGCAGTGTTCCCTGTGTTGAGGAATCAAAGTTTTATTCTTCCCTCACAAAAGTGTCTATCTCAGTTGTCCCTATCATCTGCATTGCATACATAAATCATTTATACATAGAAAGATTTCCATAGTTCGAAGTATGTTTCACGCTCATGTGCATTTCCTGAGGTCCTGTTGTTTTCAATATCTTACCTTGTGATTAAAGTTCAACTTACTTGGCGCCTACTAAAACTTTTACCTGCCTTTTCATTCAGTGCAATTCCTGAATGTTGTCGGTTACCTGTTTTTTCATTCAGTGCTATTCCTGGATATTGTCATTTCCCTATGCATCTTGTCTTGTTGTTAGATATTTGTCTTCTTTCACTCCAGTGCTATTCCTGGATCTTTATTATTCTTTCACTCTAGTGTCATTCCTGGATGTCTGTCTCTTTTAATCGCCAGTGCCATTCCTGGATACCTTGTTCCTCTTGTTTCTCCAAGTGTTATTCCTGGAAGTCTTTTCTCTCTTCTGTAATCCCCATCATATTTGCTTGGATATCTTTCAGTGCCATTCTTGAAAGTTATATCCGTTCATTCAGTGCCATTCCTGAATAAGTTTTCTCCTTTGCATTCAGTGCCATTCCTGGATGTCTTTCTCACTATCATTCAATGCCATTCTTGAATATAGTGATTTACCTTTATCTTTCAGTGTCATTCCTGAAAGTTCCTACTCTTTTTATCCAATGTCATTCTTGGATATTTCTGATATATTTTCCAGAACCTTTCTCACTTCATTCAATGTTATTCTTGAATGTCGTGATCCATTTTATCCAATTCCATTCTTGGACACCTTTTCCCCAACCGAGTCCAATGTTATTCTTGGATATCTCTGATGATTACCCTTGTCATCCAATGCCATTCTTGGATGTCCCTAGTGAAGTTTTCAAATGGAATTTTGTTTATATCCAATGATATTCTTGGATGATTCTGATGCTTGTTATTGCCTCATTCAATGCCATTCTTGAATGTTGTAGCGCCTTTATCCAATGCTATTCTTGGATATCTTATCCCTAATAGAGTGTTTTTTCACCTCCATCCAATGCTATTCTTGGATGACGCTGTTGTTTTTACCAGAAACTTTCTTGTTGCTGTCCAATGCCATTCTTGGACATCTTTTGGCATACCTTTGTCTCGTTTGTAGTTTCCATCCAATGCCATTCTTGGATGTCACTACTCGTCTTCCAGGGTCTTGTCCCTCTCTTTTCAACTATTGATGGATACTTCTTGTCACCTTGGCAGATCTCCAGAAATAGCTTGTGATCCCCGACGTGTCTTTTCGCGTCATCTCTCTCAATTTACCGTTAATCTCTTGTTTCAAGTTTCCCCGCAGTGTGTTTCATCATTTGCATTCATATCATTTTATGGCATCTCAGGGTTAAAAATTTGGTTTTCTGTATTTAAGTATCTTCAATCTTGTCGAGACGAAGTTTTCAACCTTCATATCTCTTGATTGAAGAAACTTAAATAGGGGCAGCTGTTGAACCCTAATTTTTTACCCCTAAGTTTTTTTTCACATTTTCATTTGCATCTTATACCACAAACAAAATCACAATCATTGTTTCTCCAGAGTATCTGTATATTATTCTTACTTGCTTTATATTTGTTTCTGTTTATCTAACCTCTAACCAAAACACTAAAAATATGTTGCAGTTTGCCTTTTCTTTTCTCTCTGTGCTTCCAGGGTTTTGCAGGTTTGTCAAAGACAGTGAAGTGATTTCAAGTCAAATGTGACTGTTTGTTCTTAATCCAGTTCAGATGGATGTTTGACTTAATCTTGGAAAAACTATCAAGTTTGTTTCATCTGCCTATCATTTGTGCCAATGGTTCATTTCTCAAGCAGTGATTATTCAAAGTCAAGATGTCTTGTGTTGAGATTCTTCAGTATATCAAGCAGTGGTTCATATGATTGATTCAAACAAATTATTCAAAGTGATTTAGAACTTATGAGATTCAGAGATTTTCCCGAAACAAGTCAAGATTGATGGATTTTCAGTCAAGGTTGGTGGTAGCCGGTTCATTCCATAAAAATCAATTCATTTCCATTCCTTAAACCATTTCAATTATCCATTTTTTTTCTAAAACCAAGTTCATATCCAATCTTCATTTTCAATTATCCACTTCCATAAAAATCCTTTTTTTTTAGTTCTAACCAAATCCATATATCTAATTCCATTCATTTATCCAAATTCCATTTCAATCCAATTAACCCATCTTTCCATATACATCATCCATTTTTTTCTAAACCAATTTTCCACATTTTAAACCAACTTATCCATATTCTATTTTTTTGAAAGATACTATCCAAAACCATTTTCTTTATTATCCAAAATTCATTAAGGACCATTTATCATTTCTATTTTCCAAGCCATGTACCATTCACAAAAAGACTTGCAAAAAAAATAATAGTGAGGAGAAACAAGCATGAAAATTCACATCAGTACCCAGCCACATACATTTCAGGCTACACAATAACAGTCTAAACCAAGCTAGTCACAAGCCACTTGCAAGGCTACATGAAAATTCTATCAAGCTACACACATGAGCTGTACCAGGAAGTCAAAACACAACCATGAAGCAACAACATTAAGCCGAGTCCTCGCGCGAGACTACATAAGTTGGTACAATGCAAACTGTAGCCAAGCCAACTGTTATACATACAAGCTGCAAACTTCGCCAAAACGAAAATGCAAAATTCAAAAATGCATGACCAACATCAAGGCGAACAATTCAAAACGGCTGTGTAAACAACAAACCAACACGTGACTTGCACACTTCAAAACGCAGCAATATGTACAAAACGCAGCAGCAAAAATTTCACTCAATTTCGCACGAGTTTTCATTCCAAAACCAAAATAATTCAAACGCAAATGAAAATTAAAAAACAGTACACCAATTTTACCTCACTTCATCTATAAATACGACTCGTATTCCATTCAATTTCACCAAGCTTTGAAGAGCCAAAACCACCCCGCCAAATTCATTACCCAAAGCTTCAATAACCTTCGATCATCTTCAAAATTCAATCAAAATTCTGCAGAAAACTAACTTTCAACAACATTTCGCATCTCACAATTCAACATCAACAACACAACCTTCATTTTCAATTCCAAATAACAAACCGAAAAACGCCTTTCAATTCCTTCTTCATCCTTCAATCCAATTTTAACAACAAACAACATCACGATTCAACAACTCCAGAAATTCAAGTTCAGAGAAGAGGTGGAAAAATCAGAACATACAAACCTCAATTTGAAGGTAGTCACAAATTTCCGACGAGATTTCGCGATCTGAATTTGAATCCATTGTCGACTCTGTTTCGAAATTGAACTTGTATTTTGAATCTCCTTCACATTTCAATCACAACCATGCAAAAATCAAATCTCGTCGCTCCGCCGTTGATGAGCTCCGCCGCGAATTCTCTCCCTTCACCGTCGCTACAGTACCGCGGTGATTCAAAGAAGAAGATGAAGTTTAATTTTCTCATTCATTTACTTCAATTGATTTTGTTTCTTTTTAAAAAAAAAAAAGAGATGTAGTCACTTATTCCATGGGCTTGACCCGTGTTGGCTTTTCTTACTACACTACCACCATTTTCTCTATGAACCTCCCTCCATCTTTTTTTTTATTTTTTTTTTTCCTTTTTCTTCATAGTTTCTTTGTTTATTATTTTAATTTTCTTTTAAAATTTTCATAACATTTGTTTTTCCATTATAAAATGGCTTGAGAAAATCTTACAAAAAAAATTTTAATTCTTTCTTTTTCATTTGATTTCTATATAACTTTTTTATAACTGATTTTCATTTTATTGGTTGTTGATGGATCATAATTGTTAGATCCATCTTTCTCTTCATCTTATTTCTTTTTCTTTTTTATCGATGAAAGTATTTTGATCTTAGAATTTCTTTGTTGAATTCTTGATCAAGACGAGATCGTCACCTATTTTTCTTTTCGTGCGGTATTGCTTTCGGATGACGATCTACATATCGTTCATCTAGCATGCATTAACACAAAGATCTATTTGACCGGCCTCATTATAGGGTAATTACTCCGTAAATTACTCAACGATTGCTTAACATAGCGCAACATATGTCCCGTATCGGAAAACGATAAAAAATTATTGATTATTTGTCTTTTAGTTCAAAACTTATGAAGCTTGGTGTTTTAGAGGCTTTGATTCTATCAATCTTCTAACAAGTCTTCATTAACCTTGACCTAAGTACATTATTTAATCATTATTGATCACTTACTCTAACAACTAATTACTAACTTCTAACTTTACATTTCCTTCTCACTCCCTATCTCTCTTTACTTTTGTATGCTTTATGTCATTATTATCATTTCTATCATGTTTATGCTTCCGCAATTTTTCCTTTGTCCGTAGGACACATGTTTATGCTTCCGCAATTTTTTCTTTGTCCGTTGGACACATGTTTATGCTTATACCTTTTTCTCTTTGTCCACTTGGACCTAAAACATTAATAAAGGCTAAAACCTCTAAAAAACGTGTGCTTCTAATCTTGGACTATGGTTACTATCCTTTGCAATGGACGTGGAGTTTTGCACCTAGACCTTGGACTTCAATGCTATTCTTGGATCCTTGGACTTAGAACTAGGACATTCTCCCTTTGCTTTGGAATTATGGTTCGAAGACTATGGAGCTTGCTTGTGTGGTTAGACCATTCTCATCCTTAGCTTTTACTTTATGCTTTAAGATAGCCACTTCTTCTCCATCCATTCTTCAATTTTCAAAACTCTCTCTCTTTTTCGAAACCTTCTTGTTTTCAAACTTTCACCTCTTTCATAATCAAACCTTGACTTTGTCAAGTGATTTTACTCTTTTCCTTTCATTTCTTAACAAATGCTAAACTACATAAGCATATTGACACCTTTTTCAAAAGACTTTAAAAAACACCAAACTCATCAATCTCTTTTTGTGCCCTCGTGCACTTTCTCTTTTAAAACTTTTTCATAAGTTTAGACATGATTCATCTCTTTAAGAGGAATTATTCGTTTGGAAATGATGACTTGTCTTTACATTTAAAATCAACCATAACAAACAAATTTCATTCTTTGTACCACAAACTACGAGGTTTTGATCCTACATTGCACTTCGTGGGTACGTAAGCATGAGACGACAAGTCTCTCCAAACACAAAAATCTTAAAATCAATTTCTCTTCTCATCTCCTCAATCACTTTTCAAACAAACTTTTTCAGACCAAAAAGCGTAGATATTTCAAAGGGTTCCTATAGAGTACTATAGACGTTTTGGGTGCTAACACCTTCCTTTAATGTAACCAACGCCCTTATCCAGACTCTGTTCACTTGTTCTTGTTAAGAACTTGTTTAGGTTTTGTTCGCTCTTTTTCCTTTCCTTTTGGATAAAATAAAAGTGCGGTGGCGACTCTTGCTTTATGAGTTAAGTTAATCAATAGCTTACACTCACGATTTGTGCCGCTACAAAAATGTACTAGAAGATTTAATCTGATTATAATCGTTGAGGGTGCTTCAACGACTCTACTTCTTCAGCTATAAAAGGAGCAAAAGAATTAAAGATCAAACCAAGAGAATAACGCTGCAACTACAACTGAAATATACACGCACTTTATTCATATCAGCTCAAGAGAAGCTAATATGTTAAAAGTTCTTATTCTTGTATAACTTAAGAATCCTTAGTGTTTAAAGCGTGTTGTATTATATTTGAACACATCTGATTGTTAATTAAGTGTTGTTGTAAGTTATTCCTTCTCTAAACACACATTCTAGATAAAAGTCTCTTGCCTTGGGCTTGAGCACTGAAGTCTTGGATTCGAAGAATCTGAGCAGGAAGTCTTGGACCAAGGGTCTAAGCAGAAGTCTTAGGCAGAGGGTCTAAGCAAGGAAGTCTTTAACCATAAGGGTTTAAGCAAGGAAAGTTTTAGGATCTAAGGATGTAATCAAGAAAGTCTTGATTAGGTGCTGATTAAGCAAGGAAGTCTTAGGCTGTAGGTCTGATCAGGGAAAGTCTTATACTTGAAGGTATAACCAGTTGTAATCTATTTGATTATAGTGGAAATCTCTTGCATGGCAATGAGACTGGACTACTCTTAGTTGGAGAGGAACCAATATAATTGTTGTGTGTTATTTGCCTTTTTATTTACTTTTGTTTCATTATCAGCTGCACTTGTTATCAGTTTCTGAACTCTGGTTTAGAATCTAAACTCTGGTTTAAAAGTAGAAACAATTTTCCAAACATAATTCAAACCCCATTCTTATATATTTTTTCACCTTCAGAATATTTGTGATATACACCTTTTATTTATTTATTTGTCGAGTCGGGGAGTAGGGTGTTATAGTGCTCACTTGTAATCAAAACCATTTTGCCTCGCAGTTGGAGTCATTTGTTTTGAAAACTAAGTTCAATCACGCTAAGAAATTTGATGTGTGGATACTAAGAACAATGGCAACCAAAATAAATAGACTTCGGCAAAAATAAGTCTTTATTTAATATATAGCAACGTAACCTGGCAGAAGAATATAAAAGACATGAAAAATAATAACTTATTTACCCAGTTCAGTCAAATGATCTATTATGGGGGGAGAGTAACTCTATGATTCATTACACTTCCAAAAGTTGTTACAAAAGATTACAAATGGGTTACAAGAAAATAGTCACCCAAGATCGCAAGAACAAACTCTATTTTCTACTCCAAGTGTTTCTCAGTCTCTAACTATCTATACGTGAATCACACATACCTGAGGTGTTTAGATGTGTTTCCCAATCCCCCTTAGATATCTCCAAAGGTTTCCCTAATTCTAAGAACACACTCTTATGAATTTACCCTTGCCTCTCTAAGATTGTTACTAGGATTCTCAAACCCTTCTCTCTGTCTTCAACTTTAAAGTTTTGAAGGTTGTGAGGACGAGAATAATATAGATACACATTTATAATTAATGAAACCTAATATATCCATAACAAGTCCAAAATGTAACCCATTAACTAAAGGATTCACAAACCAAAACAACAAAGCTTAATATACACAAACCGAGAACATCAAACCCGAACTTCAACTGATCAAATCCCCATCGAACCCATAGTCATTTTCATGTTGCTGCCAGTAGCTCCACCTGTAGGATAATTTATGGTTTATGTAATTTCAAAGCATGTTTCATTTCTCTTCATAACTTAAGATTTCAAGGCATACATTAACATTTTGTGTAACTGTCGCATTGTTCTTTAGATCTATAATCGTAAAATAATATAGGATTATTCTCTTGAACTTTAATGTATTATAAATGTTGCAAACTGAACATGAGATAAAATCTTTTGTAAAATGTTTATGGGTTAACTGTGTGTTAAAAGCTTTGTGATAGTGGAAATCTCAAGGTGATATCCTTGGGCACTAGATGTAGGCCTCGTGGTTTTTGGTCAAACTAGGATAAAATATGGTGTGTTCTTCTCTAATCTCTCCACTCTTAATTTTCATGTTCTTATTTACATGTCTTTTTCTTCTTGTGTTACACCTCTTCCTAAAATCAATCTAATTTTTCATATCTTTTAAAAAAAATGATCACATTTCATTTCCCCTTCTTTTGTTTGAAGTCATTTGGATAACACTTTAAACTTCTAATTTTTGTATTTAGAAGAATATATCTAAAGCAACCTTCTATTTGAGAGGGCGCTTATAGAAATACACTTTATTTTCTTGACCCATTTAGTCCCGTAAAAATAGAAAGAAAAAAAAACTTATGCTATACGTGATCCTAAGGTGCAATAAAGAATCTTGAGTCCCCCAAAATTCCTAACTATTGGGATGAATTTGTGAGTGGGTATATTGATAACTCTTAGGACG
This sequence comes from Lathyrus tuberosus, assembly GCA_022829125.1. Lineage (NCBI taxonomy): Eukaryota > Viridiplantae > Streptophyta > Magnoliopsida > Fabales > Fabaceae > Lathyrus > Lathyrus tuberosus. Next base: position 8,658,754 of record JALAZF010000154.1, on the reverse strand, counting down.
TCATCTTCAAAATGGATGAAAGGGATCTTCACATCCCATATTTGGTGGTCCTTTTGGGATTGGTTACATTATGCAAAACAACATGGAGCTTCTTCAAGTCGTTTTTTGTGCAGAAGGAACACATGTTGAACACGATGTTCCACCATGTGTGTTACAACATCTGGTCTCTGGCAACAGACAAATGGTATCGAAGTTCTGGTTCAAAATTATTCTATCAAAGATTCACTATACAAAGAAGATCTAACTTTCATGAAGAATAGTTAATTTGGATGTACAGGTGCAACATATGGAGCACGATGTTCCAACATGTGTGCAGTGCAACATATGGCCCGTGTCAGTGTCATACCCCAAGTTTGTCCTACATTTTTGTTCTCTTATACCAAACATTTGTGTTGCTTAATGATATTTCTTTAGGTGGTCATTTGACCTTTGGTCATGATCCTCTAAGGTTAGGTCATGAAAGTCTTGTTTGTGTTTGCTTTGATTATAAGTTTTTTTTTATTATCTTTGTTTTATTGACTTCTCCTTACATGTTTGTTAGGTTCAGGTTGATAAGGAGTGTGTGGCTTCATTCAAGATTAATACATATTTAATTTGCTGTTGAAGAGAATCCAATATGGGTTTGTTGCTTGGTTGGTCATACTTGGTCTTATGTTGAAACCTGGCCTTGTCATTTTTTTCTCAATTGATAAAGAGGGCGCCAGAACGCCTTCAAACGTTCCTTGTCCATATGAGGTGAATGTGGTGCTACAAGAAAGCTCATGGAGGTAACATTGAGACATATGGTATAATGGAGAAAAGGTCAAGCTTTGCTTTAGTTCAAAAAAACTCCAAAATACATTGCTAGGGTGGTTCATTTAGTACAAGAACAAGAGTTACAAATTTCAAGTTGATTGCAAGTTGGATTAAAAAAAGCTCAAGATACAAAGTGTGGTACATAATTGAAGGCTCAACCTTCATTACAATTCAAGTGCCATGAGAATTGCTATTAACTTTGATACAAGGTTTACATTGCTAAATTCAGTTACATTCAAAGTGAATCCAAAGTTACAATAGATACAAATTTTGTTACAAGTGTGGATCAATGAATAAGTGATTCTACAAGGTTACACTAATCCTAGGCCCAAAAGATTCAAGTCCATGCTTATTTGTTCCAAGCAGCCCTCAACTCCTTCATCTTCAGGCCAAGCTACCTCATCACCTTCTCCCCCATGCCTCATGATACTCACGCACCCAGCCCCATCCTAAGCCTTCATAGCCAATCTAAATTACTCTTTATCCTCAGGCCAAGTAAGCCACAGGCAGTGAATACATGGAAAAAGAGATGAAACAAGAGTTAGCAAGAAGCAAGAGCAAAGGAATTCATGTTTTTCTACACCAATTCACATTCAATACGAGTAGTACATGAATAAGAAAAGAGCATATGAAACAAGTGACAAACTTTAAACTATGGCAAGTGCAAAACGTATCAGAAGTTCTATAGGGACCACACAACCAAAGCTTAGAAAGGACAAAGACAATTTCACAAAAAAAAACCATGTAGCAGAGCATCAAAAATTCCATTCCCCAAAATCCCATGAAATCAGGGTGGTACCACATTCTCTAACGAATTAATTTCACCTCATAACCACACAAATCGCAAAAAATTCACACGTACCAAAACACACACTATATATTGCTACACTATTCATTCATTTAAGGACACCTGAAAAACCTAGCAGGCAGAAACTACCCTAAAACCTCCCAAAACCCATCACTGAGAGCTCAAAAAATTTACTCCATTGTTCATCTTTGATTTTCACACTGAAAATCAAAGGTTGAGAGCTAAAGACCTTCACTCAACAACAACAACAACAAGCGCAATAACAAACAAAGAAAAAGGAGTAGAAGAAGAAGTAAATAAAACAAAGATATTGGGTGTTACTTGAGCCTTCACCGAAATCTGCAATCGGACAAGCTCTGATTAGATATCATTCTTCCTTTTTTCTCGTTTCTTTCATCATCTTCTGCATCGCCTTGTTGAGTTGCCTCGAAATCCTTTGTTAATTGCTTGTTTCTGTTTAATTGTGATAGATCTATGTTTTTTATGTGGTTTTTTTTTTGGTGGTTTAGAGTGGCCTTTTGGGCTTTTGAGTCCAGATTTGGACTCGGAACCTTTGTTTGTGTAAGTTTGGTTTGTTTTTGGGGCTGGCCGGATAAGGGCGGCAGGGGCCACTGCGAGTACCACCTTCTCCAGCGAAGGGTTTGTATTTCTGGTTAACCCATATTTGAAGAGAGAAAGACGATACGAGAGAGAGAGAGAGAGAGAGAGAGAGAGAGAGAGAGAGAAACGATTTGGAATTGTGTTTTGTTTCCTCAGCCTTTATTCTTTTTCTTCATTAAGTAATCATTGCAACTTTTTGTGTTGGCTGTGAGAGACGGTGACAAGTGTCCCTTTGTGACACTTGTCACTATGCCCGGTTTTGGGGCAGGGCAAGCAGGCCCACTGCCCAGGGCCTCCAAATAAATAAGGGCCTCATTGTTTTTATTTAGGTAGTTTTATAATAGACCCATTCAATATTAGATCTACTAAAGCAAAAATAACTCAACCAAATTGTAAAATAATAGGCCCAATTAGTAATAGGTCCAACAAAATAAAACAGATTATTATTATTATTACATAAAAAAAATTATTTGAATATTAATTTGTATTTAGGTTTTCCAATAGCTAATAATAGGATTTGAATTTTTTTCTTTGGATGTCACTCTCCCTCAAACACACATTTGCAATCCTCTCTCGTCAAATACCGATTGGTAGTTTTTCTCAATTTCTATTATTATATGAATTTGAATCTACACATAATGCATACATGATATAATTGGTGAAATTAAATTAATTTTAATTGTCAACTTGATGGAACCTGTTACTATTTGCTTGTCTTATCTCAATTAAGAAAACAATATCTCAAACTTGTTAGCATAAATTAATTTACTTTAATCTACCTTTTGTACTTTTATAACTTTTTTTACAACCTTAATGTGTAATTTCTTAATGTGTAATTTCTTTAATGTGTAATTTCTTAATGTGTAATTTCTTAATTTTATTTATTGTGTAAATGTTAATTTTATTTACTAATTTCTTAATTTTTAAATTGTATTTGTTCAAATTCAACGTTGCGAAATTTATCGGTTCAACTTCAATGTTTCAGGATTGATCAATTTCAATTTCAGGTTCTAAATTTATTTTCATTATTCCTCTATGCCTCCTAAATTGCCTCCTAAGATTAGATTTGATTCCGGGTATGAGAAGCGTAAAAAAAAGAAAAGGCTTGATGAGTTAACTCAATCTCAATCAGGAGCTCTTGATAGATTTATTATAAAAGAACCACACATTCCTGTTGAAAATCAGAATGTTGATGTTGGAATTATTGAAAATATGGAGGAAAATGTTACTGTTAATGCTCTCGAAAATGATAATTTAGATGCCGAAAATATGGAGGAAAATGCTAATGTTATTGCTACTGAAAATGATAATTTAGATGATGCAGATGTTGATAATGCTAATGACAATGTTGAAGATATAGATATATTTGATCCTGCAATATGGGATTCTCTTGATTCTAGAATGATTGATTTATTAGCAACAAAAGGTCCTAAAAGAGATGTGTCTATTGTGAAGGGTCCTAAAGATAAATCATCTAGATGTTTTACGGCTAATTTGTATACTAGAGTTTTACCAAATGGAGAGAAATGTGATAGAGATTGGCTTGTTTATTCAAAAAAGCTTGATAGAGTATTTTGCTTTTGTTGTAAAAGTTTTAAAAGAGGGATTGGTATAGGTCAATTAGCAAATGAGGGTTTTTGTACTTGGAAACATGTTGGTGAAAGACTTAGAGAGCATGAGGCAGACATGGAACATGTTCACAATATGACTACTTGGTATGAGTTGCGTAAAAGAATGCAAAATTTTCAAACTATTGATAAAACAACTCAACGGTTGATTGAGAAAGAAAATGAGCACTGTAAAAATTTTTTAAAAAGAATTATTTCAATAGTGAAATTTCTTGCTAAACATAACTTGGCCTTTCGTGGTTCGAATGAGAGATTGTACCAAAATAGCAATGGTAATTTTTTGGGCTTAATTGAAATGTTAGCTGAATTTGATCCAATTGTCCAAGAACATGTTAGACGTATTACAGATGATAATGTTCATGTTCACTTTCTTGGACATAAAATTCAAAACGAGTTAATACTTTTGCTTGCTTCTGCAATTAAAAATGAAATCATTAGAAAAATCAAACAAGCAAAGTATTTCTCAGTGATACTTGATTGTACTTCTGACGTTAGTCACCAAGAGCAAATGTTTTTGATAATACGATATGTGGATGCTTCTTCAAATTCTGTTAGTGTTGAAGAGTCTTTTTTAGGATTTTTGAATGTGAATGATACAACTGGTCAAGGGCTTTTTGATGTTTTATAAGATGAATTGAAAAATCTTGATCTTGACATATTTGATGTGCGGGGACAAGGTTATGATAATGGGTCAAATATGAAAGGAAAACATCAAGGTGTACAAAAGAAAATTTTAGACATAAATCCAAGAGCCTTTTATACTCCTTCTGCTTGTCATAGTCTTAACTTGACATTGTGTGATATGGCTAACTCTTGTCCTAAAGCTAAAGATTTTTTTGGAGTTGTTCAACACATTTATACTATTTTTGCTAATTCTACTAAGAGATGGCAAATTTTGAAAGATAATGTAAAATGGTTGACTCCAAAATCATTGTCATCCACTCGTTGGGAGAGTCATGTAGATAGTGTCAAAGCTATTAAAACTCAAATGTCAGATTTTAGAGAAGCTTTACTTGAAGTGTCAGAAAATGATCTTGATTCTAAAATAAGAAGTGAAGCTAAATCCTTAGCGACAAATGAGCTTGGTGATTTTGAGTTTTTAATGTCGATAATTATTTGGTTTGAAATATTATCCGCAATTAATGTGGTTAGCAAGCTCTTACAATCAAGAGATATAGTTATTGGTGTTGCTATAGAGAAAATAACAAGATTGATTTCATTTTTTAAGGAATATAGAGAAACCGGTTTTATAAATGCCTTGTGTAACACCCCAATTCCCATCGCGAATAAATAATACATAAATAAATCAGAGTGAATAAAAATTTATTTTTTCGACAGAAACAAGGATGCCACATTTAAGGAAAGAAAACACAATTCCTGCTCATAAATTTGATACATAACACAAAATGGAAATAACATAAAAGGGAAACTTTTTCCATACAAAAGGAAAGTTCAATATTGGAATAAAGCGGAAAGATCCATAACTGAATTGTTTTACAAAATAAATTGTTTTATAACATCCAAATATACATATAAAGGTAATATAAAATAGATCCAACAAAGATATACATATAACAACAGCATTCCCCGACTCCCGTGTTACGTATCAGAGCAGACAGACCGACAAAAGGGTGGAGAACTAATCTTCACCAAAAGCCTCCAAGATACTAATCTGCAATTGCCTCGTAGAGCAACAAACCACAACAGAAGGGTGATAAATAACAACTAAATCAATATTGCATAATAATATGCAAACACATATAAATTCACATGCATAGTTATTCTCACCACACACATCACATACCAATACATATAGCAGTCCACAGATACATAACATATTTCTAACAATCCAACAACATAGCATATATCAATTATACCAACATAATCACCTATTCACACATAAGGCATACCACAGTTATAACATATGAAAACACACCACCACATCACATAACATATGTCTATACATAAAACATATCATCCATAACCAATGCATTTATCACATATGCACATCAATTCACCAATCCAATCATAAATCTCAACACATACTCAATCAATTCACAATTTCCCACACATAATCAACCCATTCATGATTTTCCACACATAATCAATCCATTCATGATTTTCCACACATAATCAATCCATTCATGATTTATGCAAATGCACAGAGACCGACACAACGACTCTATGCAAATGCGGTACCATTCATCCATCATTCTCATCATTAGTTCACTCAGGAACTATTGGAATCATCGCTTGTTACTTAATGTAACTCCCCGTCGGGCAAACGATGTTCCACGTCGCTCACACCTCTTTGTATAAGGCACACGACGTTTATGGATCGCTCACACCTCTTTGTATAAGGCACATGACCCGATCACTCACACCTCTTTGTATAAGGCACACGACCCGATCGCTCACACCTCTTTGTATAAGGCACATGATCGTCTATAATCATCGCTCACACCTCTTTGTATAAGGCACACGATGTTATAGCGGATTCCCTCTGGAACCATTTCGTCACTCACACCCCACAAGGGCACACGACATCACAAGATGCATATCATGATGCTTGGCATACAAGGACTCATGACAATCAAATGCATCTTCACAAATCAACAATATGAATTATCTCATCATCATTATTCATGCATTGGAAATCAATTCAAACAATGCATTTACTTGCCATAAGGCCACCAAATAACACACATTGAATTTCACATAAGCAATGCATTTCATCATAATCCACAAGCCACAACAATTAGCATTTTAGAATGTACACTCATATCAATTCATATCAAGAATTACTCACCATCAACCACAACAATCCCACAATCATACCATGATATTCACAACGTACACTAGGATTCACGCCGCAAAGGCTACCCACAATAACATACATCAATACCATCCACTTGTATTCAATTCAACAAAGTATTTTTCCATAAGGCCACAACAATTAGCACAACTTATCACATACATTCACATCATATAACATCACACAAGTTATACGATATACATCAAAAGCATATCACATGATAACACATCAATCGCACACAATTGCGATGGTAAAAGTCGACAAAACGACACGTTTCCAAATTCCCGACATAATTAAAACGGACACTAATCTCAAACCCATTTTTATAAGGAATAACACCTCATTAGCTTTCCAACGGTACTAAGAACGCCTCGATCCGAGTTACGGATCCCAATTTATGAATTTTAAAAGAAAACAAAAGTATTGAAAATCCCCAGGAGCGCCCGGCGGTACCTATTTTCGCCCGACGGTGCTCCCTTCGCCTCTGCATCGCCCGACGAAGGACCGACATACATTCCCCAACCAAAACTTTAAAAGAGTCAGCAGCGTGACATGCTGCGCCTCTTGGGTATCGCCCGACGGAGCAACGAATCGCCCGGCGCCCAAAGCGTCGCCCGACGCTCTGCACCAGAAGCAGAATTTTCTGCTGCGTTTTACACGATTCCAAAACCCCAAAAATCCCATTTTCCACCCCAAATCAATTCCAACAGCAAAACAAGTATCAACGATTGTTCATAAACACAATGTGATCATACAACGCAATTTATATCGAATTCCGACCGTGAAAACATCGATTCCAATCAATTGTTCACAAATTCAACCAAATGGAAAACATATATTTTTCAACCAAACATTCAAACAAATACATACATATACATATACAAGCAAGATATAATCGAAACTTCTCACCCGTACCCGATTAATCGGGATTGAAACGGAGTTTCTTCACTTTTTCCTCTTTCTCCTCTTCTCTCTTTTTCCTTCTCTTCTCTTTCTCTTCTTTCCCTTTTCTTTCTTTTCTTTTCCTTTCTCTCTATTTATATAAATATCTAACTTATCAATTGACCAAAATACCCCTACACCCGATTCTCTCGCAAACGCTCCCAAAACGCGATAAAACATAAACATACCGATGAAAACCATATCATGCAATAAAAGTTAAAAAGAAAAAATATAATTTAATGCAAATATTTTACCTATCAGAGAAATCAACCAATTAACTCAATTAGCAGGTAAAATACAATATATTCACACATTTCACAAAATTCACATAAATGAAATAAATAAATACAATTTAAACAAATCGGGGCATTACAACTCTCCTCCACTTAGAAATTTTTGTCCTCGAAAATATACAAAGACGAACAACTCTGGATACGACTCTCGCATCTGACTAACCAACTAACATGCCAACACTAGGCACACCACGAATAACACAAACTGACAAACCACCTCGCTAACAACGACTACAACAACGACACGACAACGACGACAACTACAACAACAAGATGCAAAGCCATACAATGCACTTGACGACCAACTCACAACTCAAAGAAAACCATGTTACCAACACTTAGGTACCACTCCCCTAATTCCTCTCACCGAAATTAGCTACTCGCACTCGAACCATCACGATGGAAACGAGGCAACAACAAAGACAAGAACCTAAAGTTCCACGACCCAACATCGTTCAACCTATGAACTCTTACAAGTCCCACACGCAAATACAAAATGTGCCACTTCACGCTTCCGCTGTGCACTATGATTACTCGAAACCATCAAGTCTACCAATCTCACGTCCAAAGTCTAACTCTTTCTCACCTCTGCCAAAAACCAGTGTTCAATTTAATATTCCCAACCTCACACTCTCCTATGTTATCTCACACACCAGACACAACTCTCTGAACTGCTCAAATAATTTTAATTCTCTGACCATCAAAACAGACATGCATAAAAACTTTCGACTTAACTCATCAGGCACGTCATTAACTTTACCAATAGGATAATTCCAGCTAAAGTCATAACTCATCACAAATTCCAACCATCCTCGTTGTCTCATACTCTATTCCTTCCGAACAACCAGGTACTCATTATTCTTATGATTACTAAACACCTCGAACCTAGAACCATAAAGATAATACCTCCAAATCTTCTAACACAATACAACTGCAACCAATTCCAAATCCAAAATAGTATAGATCCTTTTATGAATCCTCAATCGTCGTAAAGCATAAGCCATGACTTTACCCTCTTGCATTAACACACAGACTAAACTCATCAAAGACACATCCCAATACCTCACAAACGGTTGATCAGGATCACGCAAAATCAAAATTAGAGCCACAGACAAATTCTACTTCAGCTCACCAAAACTTACTCACAACGAACATCTAAAACAAATGACTCACCCTTTGCAAGTCAACTAAGATAACATAAGTACGAACTTAGCAAAGTCTTCCCTAGCCTGCAGTAACAACCAACTAAGCCCAAAAATTTCTAATCTCCTTAACCAACTTCGGAGCCTCTCATTGTAGAACTGCATCTACTTCCGATGGATCCATTAACCATACTCTCATCTGAAATAACATATCCAAGAAAAATAACCATTTTCAACCCAAATTTTCACTTGAATAACTTAGCATAAAACTTCGTCTCTTTTCAACACTTGTAATTCAAATCTCAAACACTCTATCTGTTCTTCCTCTGAGTTTACAACAGATCTGAATATCCTCAATCAAAGCCGTTACGAACTTATCCAAATAAATATGGAAGATACGATCCCTCTACTCCACAAACATTACAGACGCATTACTAATACCAAATAACATCACTATACATTGTAATGCCCAACCAAATTCCAAAAGATATAAATTCTTAAAGCTTTTGCAAAACTTTTCACTGGGTAACTGGTTACTCACAAACAAGCTTAACCGAGTAAATAACAGCCTATCCCGATGACAACAAACATAACCAGCCACATTAAATCGATCAAAGCCTCAACTCACACAATTCACCACTCTTATCAAACATTCCAAACAATTGCAATTTCACTCAAACTCAACCAAACCATTCCAGTCATTTGTTCATGAAAGTGGACACTTGTTCTCCATCGTTACCTTATTCAACTGTCAGTAATCCATACACAATTTCTTCTCTTGACCGTCCAAATTCCATAAATCCCAACATGTAGCAACAACCAACCAGAAAGAACTCTCAAATATTACATCCACACCTAAGAGTTTTCTCAAGATTTCCATTAATGCCCTAAAACTTTAAAAACTCCAAAACTCACCAAAACTCTAAGTGTTACTTTCCATAGTCTCAATACCATTATACACATCATGCTTGTTATTCCGTTCAATCATCCTTCCTTTTTGTTACTAACAATACTGGAGCTCTCCAAGACGACACAACCTCATAATTCTCCTTTCCAATAAATCTTCCAACCGCTCTTTCAATCTGAGTAATTCTAACGCTAACATCCAATATTCCATCCGGAAACACATCTGGAATCACGCACAACTAGAAGCCCAACACTGTGGCCTTTCTGTCAATTTCCAGAACACTATCATCACAAACATGACCAACATCTGAGTTTCACTTCCTAAAAGTTCTTCTACTTACTTTGCAGATCCAAACCTCAAATCTTCCCTTTCGTCAAATTTGAGTTCACACCCTACTCTCTGAGAACAATCATTAACGATACCCAATCGTTCTCTCTCAATGACTTCCCAACTGGACCAAGATACCAAAACCTCTAATCCGCCTCATCTTCCGATACTAGAATCTTCATCGACTCAACAAAACAATCCGTAATCATTTTCTTAAATTCCAACCAATTCATTTCACACACTATCAAAGCCTGAAAGACACGTCTATTCCATCAAACATAATTTCGTCTACTATCAACAAGAGATTAAGGGTGATCAGTTCCTCAATTTGTCAATAGACAGCCGACAATCATGATGGGGCATAAACCGTCTTTACCAAACTACAATAGCATTTCCTGCATCTTGTGCACACAACTACGTAAGGCACAAATCCTTAGTCAACATAAACCTTACCTCCGCATTCCCTCCGGAAGCGGGAACAACACTATCCAAACAACACTTACACTCTTGCAACCAACGGCACACTGAGCCAATGCTCCACACCTGAAACAACTTGGAGAAGTACCAGCTTCTCCCCCACTCATCTCATTCTCAATCCCGAAGACAAAACATTAGAAAACCAGAAAGCACTGACAGTGTTTCACACACATATCACATACTAAGGAACAAACAACATCGATAATATTCAACTGCCACACCAACTGACTCAACAACTTGGCCGGACAGACCGACCTGCTCTGATACCACTTGTGTAACACCCTAATTCCCATCGCGAATAAATAATACATAAATAAATCAGAGTGAATAAAAATTTATTTTTCCAACAGAAACAAGGATGCCACATTTAAGGAAAGAAAACACAATTCCTGCTCATAAATTTGATACATAACACAAAATGGAAATAACATAAAAGGGAAACTTTTTCCATACAAAAGGAAAGTTCAATTATGGAATAAAGTGGAAAGATCCATAATTGAATTGTTTTACAAAATAAATTATTTTATAACATCCAAATATACATATAAAGGTAATATAAAATAGATCCAACAAAGATATACATATAACAACAGCGTTCCCCGACTCCCGTGTTACGTATCAGAGCAGACAGACCGACAAAAGGGTGGAGAACTAATCTTCACCAAAAGCCTCCAAGATACTAATCTGCAATTGCCTCTTAGAGCAACAAACCACGACAGAAGGGTGAGAAATAACAACTAAATCAAGATTGCATAATAATATGCAAACACATATAAATTCACATGCATAGTTATTCTCACCACACGCATCACATACCAATACATATAGCAGTCCACAGATACATAACATATTTCTAACAATCCAACAACATAACATATATCAATTATACCAACATAATCACCTATTCACACATAAGGCATACCACAGTTATAACATATGGAAACACACCACCACATCACATATCATATGTCTATACATAAAACATATCATCCATAACCAATGCATTTATCACATATGCACATCAATTCACAAATCTAATCATAAATCTCAACACATACTCAATCAATTCACAATTTCCCACACATAATCAATCCATTCATGATTTCCACACATAATCAATCCATTCATGATTTTCCACACATAATTAATCCATTCATGATTTATGCAAATGCACAAAGACCGACACAACGACTCTATGCAAATGCGGTACCATCCATCCATCATTCTCATCATTAGTTCACTCAGGAACTATTGGAATCATCGCTTGTTACTTAATGTAACTCCCCGTCGGGCAAACGATGTTTCCCGTCGCTCACACCTCTTTGTATAAGGCACACGATGTTTATGGATCGCTCACACCTCTTTGTATAAGGCACACGACCCGATCGCTCACACTTCTTTGTATAAGGCACACGACCGATCGCTCACACCTCTTTGTATAAGGCACACGATCGTCTATAATCATCGCTCACACTTCTTTGTATAAGGCACACGATGTTATAGCGGATTCCCTATGGAACCGTTTCGTCACTCACACCCCACAAGGGTACACGACATCACAAGATGCATATCATGATGCTTGGCATACAAGGACTCATGACAATCAAATGCATCTTCACAAATCAACAATATGAATTATCTCATCATCATTATTCATGCATTGGAAATCAATTCAAACAATCCATTTACTTGCCATAAGGCCACCAAATAACACACATTGAATTTCACATAAGCAATGCATTTCATCATAATCCACAAGCCACAACAATTAGCATTTTAGCATGTACACTCATATCAATTCATATCAAGAATTACTCACCATCAACCACAACAATCCCATAATCATACCATGATATTCGCAACACTAGGATTCACGCCGCAAAGGCTACCCACAACAACATACATCAATACCATCCACTTGTATTCAATTCAACAAAGTATTTTTCCATATGGCCACAACAATTAGCACAACTTATCACATACATTCACATCATATAACATCACACAAGCTATACGATATACATCAAAAGCATATCATATGATAACACATCAATCGCACACAATTGCGACGGTAAAAGTCGACAAAACGACACGTTTCCAAATTCCCGACACAATTAAATCGGCCACTAATCTCAAACCCATTTTTATAAGGAATAACACCTCATTAGCTTTCCAACGGTACTAAGAACGCCTCGATTCGAGTTACGGATCCCAAGTTATGAATTTTAAAAGAAAACAAAAGTATTGAAAATCCCCAGGAGCGCCCGGCGGTACCTATTTTCTCCCGGCGGTGCTCCCTTCGCCTCTGCATCGCCCGACGAAGCAGCGGCGTACATTCCCCAATCAAAACTTTAAAAGAGTTAGCAGTGTGACATGCTGCGCCTCTTGGGTATCGCCCGACGGAGCAACGAATCGCCCGGCGCCCAAAGCGTCGCCCGACGCTCTGCACCAGAAGCAGAATTTTCTGCTGCGTTTTACACGGTTCCAAAACCCCAAAAATCCCATTTTCCACCCCAAATCAATTTCAACAGCAAAACAAGTATCAACGATTGTTCATAAACACAGTGTGATCATACAACACATTTTATATCGAATTCCGACCGTGAAAACATCGATTCCAATCAATTGTTCACAAATTCAACCAAATGGAAAACATATGTTTTTCAACCAAACATTCAAACAAATACATACATATACATATACAAGCAAGATATAATCGAAACTTCTCACCCTTACCCGATTAATCGCGATTGAAACGGAGTTTCTTCACTTTTTCCTCTTTCTCCTCTTCTCTCTTTTTCCTTCTATTCTCTTTCTCTTCTTTCCCTTTTCTTTCTTTTCTTTTCCTTTCTCTCTATTTCTATAAATATCTAACTTATCAATTGACCAAAATACCCCTACACCCGATTCTCTCGCAAACGCTCCCAAAACGCGATAAAACATAAACATACCGATGAAAACCATATCATGCAATAAAAGTTAAAAAGAAAAAATATAATGTAATGCAAATATTTTACCTATCAGAGAAATCAACCAATTAACTCAATTAGCAGGTAAAATACAATATATTCACACATTTCACAAAATTCACATAAATGAAATAAATAAATACAATTTAAACAAATCGGGGCATTACAACTCTCCTCCACTTAGAAATTTTCGTCCTCGAAAATATACAAAGACGAACAACTCTGGATACGACTCTCGCATCTGACTAACCAACTAACATGCCAACACTAGGCACACCACGAATAACACAAACTGACAAACCACCTCGCTAACAACGACTACAACAACGACACGACAACGACGACAACTACAACAATAAGATGCAAAGCCCATACAATGCACTTGACGACCAACTCACAACTAAAAGAAAACCATGTTACCAACACTCAGGTAACACTACCCTAATTCCTTTCACCGGAATTAGCTACTCGCACTCGAACCATCACGATGGAAACGAGGCAACAACAAAGACAAGAACCTAAAGTTCCACGACCCAACATCGTTCAACCTATGAACTCTTACAAGTCCCACACGCAAATACAAAATGTGCCACTTCACGCTTCCGTTGTGCACTATGATTACTCGAAACCATCAAGTCTACCAATCTCACGTCCAAAGTCTAACTCTTTCTCACCTCTGCCAAAAACTAGTGTTCAATTTAATATTCCCAACCTCACACTCTCCTGTGTTATCTCACACACCAGACACAAGTCTCTGAACTGTTCAAATAATTTTAATTCTCTCACCATCAAAACCGACATGCATAAAAACTTTCGACTTAACTCATCAGGCACGTCATTAACTTTACCAATAGGATAATTCCAGCTAAAGTCATAACTCATCACAAATTCCAACCATCCTCGTTGTCTCATACTCTATTCCTTCCGAACAACCAGGTACTCATTATTCTTGTGATTACTAAACACCTCGAACCTAGAACCATAAAGATAATACCTCCAAATCTTCCAACACAATACAACTACAACCAATTCCAAATCCAAAATAGTATAGATCCTTTTATGAATCCTCAATCGTCGTAAAGCATAAGCCATGACTTTACCCTCTTGCATTAACACACAGACTAAACTCATCAAAGACACATCTCAATACCTCACAAACGGTTGATCAGGATCACGCAAAATCAAAATTGGAGCCACAGACAAATTCTACTTCAGCTCACCAAAACTTACTCACAACGAACATCTAAAACAAATGACTCACCCTTTGCAAGTCAACTAAGATAACATAAGTACGAACTTAGCAAAGTCTTCCCTAGCCTGCAGTAACAACCAACTAAGCCCAAAAATTTCTAATCTCCTTAACCAACTTCGGAGCCTCTCATTGTAGAACTGCATCTACTTCCGATGGATCCATTAACCATACTCTCATCTGAAATAACATATCCAAGAAAAATAACCATTTTCAACCCAAATTTTCACTTGAATAACTTAGCATAAAACTTCGTCTCTTTTCAACACTTGTAATTCAAATCTCAAACACTCTATCTGTTCTTCCTCTGAGTTTACAACAGATCTGAATATCCTCAATCAAAGCCGTTACGAACTTATCCAAATAAATATGGAAGATACGATCCCTCTACTCCACAAACATTACAGACGCATTACTAATACCAAATAACATCACTATACATTGTAATGCCCAACCAAATTCCAAAAGATATAAATTCTTAAAGCTTTTGCAAAACTTTTCACTGGGTAACTGGTTACTCACAAACAAGCTTAACCGAGTAAATAACAGCCTATCCCGATGACAACAAACATAACCAGCCACATTAAATCGATCAAAGCCTCAACTCACACAATTCACCACTCTTATCAAACATTCCAAACAATTGCAATTTCACTCAAACTCAACCAAACCATTCCAGTCATTTGTTCATGAAAGTGGACACTTGTTCTCCATCGTTACCTTATTCAACTGTCAGTAATCCATACACAATTTCTTCTCTTGACCGTCCAAATTCCATAAATCCCAACATGTAGCAACAACCAACCAGAAAGAACTCTCAAATATTACATCCACACCTAAGAGTTTTCTCAAGATTTCCATTAATGCCCTAAAACTTTAAAAACTCCAAAACTCACCAAAACTCTAAGTGTTACTTTCCATAGTCTCAATACCATTATACACATCATGCTTGTTATTCCGTCCAATCATCCTTCCTTTTTGTTACTAACAATACTGGAGCTCTCCAGGACGACACAACCTCATAATTCTCCTTTCCAATAAATCTTCCAACCGCTCTTTCAATCTGAGTAATTCTAACGCTAACATCCAATATTCCATCCGGAAACACATCTGGAATCACGGACAACTGGAAGCCCAACACTGTGGCCTTTATGCCAATTTCCAGAACACCATCATCACAAATATGACCAACATCTGAGTTTCACTTCCTAAAAGTTCTTCTACTTACTTTGCAGATCCAAACCTCAAATCTTCCCCTTCGTCAAATTTGAGTTCACACCCTACTCTCTGAGAACAATCATTAACGATACCCAATCGTTCTCTCTCAATGACTTCCCAACTGGACCAAGATACCAAAACCTCTAATCCGCCTCATCTTCCGATACTAGAATCTTCATCGACTCAACAAAATAATCCGTAATCATTTTCTTAAAATCCAACCAATTCATTTCACACACTATCAAAGCCTGAAAGACACGTCTATTCCATCCAACATAATTTCGTCTACTATCAACAAGAGATTAAGGGTGATCAGTTCCTCAATTTGTCAATAGTCAGCCGACAATCATGATGGGGCATAAACCGTCTTTACCAAACTACAATAGCATTTCCTGCATCTTGTGCACACAACTATGTAAGGCACAAATCCTTAGTCAACATAAACCTTACCTCCGCATTCCCTCCAGAACCGGGAACAACACTGTTCAAACAACACTTACACTCTTGCAACCAACGGCACACTGAGCCAATGCTCCACACCTGAAGCAACTTGGAGAAGTACCAGCTTCTCCCCCATTCATCTCATTCTCAATCCCGAATACAAAACATTAGAAAACCAGAAAGCACTGACAGTGTTTCACACACATATCACATACTAAGGAACAAACAACATCGACAATATTCAACTGCCACACCAACGGACTCAACAACTTGGCCGGACAGACCGACCTGCTCTGATACCACTTGTGTAACACCCTAATTCCCATCGCGAATAAATAATACATAAATAAATCAGAGTGAATAAAAATTTATTTTTCCAACAGAAACAAGGATGCCACATTTAAGGAAAGAAAACACAATTCCTGCTCATAAATTTGATACATAACACAAAATGGAAATAACATAAAAGGGAAACTTTTTCCATACAAAAGGAAAGTTCAATTATGGAATAAAGCGGAAAGATCCATAATTGAATTGTTTTACAAAATAAATTATTTTATAACATCCAAATATACATATAAAGGTAATATAAAATAGATCCAACAAAGATATACATATAACAACAGCGTTCCCCGACTCCCGTGTTACGTTTCAGAGCAGACAGACCGACAAAAGGGTGGAGAACTAATCTTCACCAAAAGCCTCCAAGATACTAATCTGCAATTGCCTCTTAGAGCAACAAACCACGACTGAAGGGTGAGAAATAACAACTAAATCAAGATTGCATAATAATATGCAAACACATATAAATTCACATGCATAGTTATTCTCACCACACGCATCACATACCAATACATATAGCAGTCCACAGATACATAACATATTTCTAACAATCCAACAACATAACATATATCAATTATACCAACATAATCACCTATTCACACATAAGGCATACCACAGTTATAACATATGGAAACACACCACCACATCACATATCATATGTCTATACATAAAACATATCATCCATAACCAATGCATTTATCACATATGCACATCAATTCACCAATCTAATCATAAATCTTAACACATACTCAATCAATTAACAATTTCCCACACATAATCAATCCATTCATGATTTTCCACACATAATCAATCCATTCATGATTTTCCACACATAATCAATCCATTCATGATTTATGCAAATGCACAAAGACCGACACAACGACTCTATGCAAATGCGGTATCATCCATCCATCATTCTCATCATTAGTTCACTCAGGAACTATTGGAATCATCGCTTGTTACTTAATGTAACTCCCCGTCAGGCAAACGATGTTTCCCGTCGCTCACACCTCTTTGTATAAGGCACACGACCCGATCGCTCACACCTCTTTGTATAAGGCACACGACCGATCGCTCACACCTCTTTGTATAAGGCACACGATCGTCTATAATCATCGCTCACACTTCTTTGTATAAGGCACACGATGTTATAGCGGATTCCCTCTGGAACCGTTTCGTCACTCACACCCCACAAGGGCACACGACATCACAAGATGCATATCATGATGCTTGGCATACAAAGACTCATGACAATCAAATGCATCTTCACAAATCAATAATATGAATTATCTCATCATCATTATTCATGCATTGGAAATCAATTCAAACAATGCATTTACTTGCCATAAGGTCACCAAATAACACACATTGAATTTCACATAAGCAATGCATTTCATCATAATCCACAAGCCATAACAATTAGCATTTTAGCATGTACACTCATATCAATTCATATTAAGAATTACTCACCATCAACCACAACAATCCCATAATCATACCATGATATTCGCAACACTAGGATTCACGCCGCAAAGGCTACCCACAACAACATACATCAATACCATCCACTTGTATTCAATTCAACAAAGTATTTTTCCATAAGGCCACAACAATTAGCACAACTTATCACATACATTCACATCATATAACATCACACAAGCTATACGATATACATCAAAAGCATATCATATGATAACACATCAATCGCACACAATTGCGACGGTAAAAGTCGACAAAACGACACGTTTCCAAATTCCCGACACAATTAAATCGGCCACTAATCTCAAACCCATTTTTATAAGGAATAACACCTCATTAGCTTTCCAACGGTACTAAGAACGCCTCGATCCGAGTTACGGATCCCAAGTTATGAATTTTAAAAGAAAACAAAAGTATTGAAAATTCCCAGGAGCGCCCGGCGGTACCTATTTTCTCCCGGCGGTGCTCCCTTCACCTCTGCATCGCCCGACGAAGCAGCGGCGTACATTCCCCAATCAAAACTTTAAAAGAGTCAGCAGTGTGACATGCTGCGCCTCTTGGGTATCGCCCGACGGAGCAACGAATCGCCCGGCGCCCAAAGCGTCGCCCGACGCTCTGCACCAGAAGCAGAATTTTCTGCTGCGTTTTACACGGTTCCAAAACCCCAAAAATCCCATTTTCCACCCCAAATCAATTTCAACAGCAAAACAAGTATCAACGATTGTTCATAAACACAGTGTGATCATACAACACATTTTATATCGAATTCCGACCGTGAAAACATCGATTCCAATCAATTGTTCACAAATTCAACCAAATGGAAAACATATGTTTTTCAACCAAACATTCAAACAAATACATACATATACATATACAAGCAAGATATAATCGAAACTTCTCACCCTTACCCGATTAATCGCGATTGAAACGGAGTTTCTTCACTTTTTCCTCTTTCTCCTCTTCTCTCTTTTTCCTTCTATTCTCTTTCTCTTCTTTCCCTTTTCTTTCTTTTCTTTTCCTTTCTCTCTATTTCTATAAATATCTAACTTATCAATTGAGCAAAATACCCCTACACCCGATTCTCTCGCAAACGTTCCTAAAACGCGATAAAACATAAACATACCGATGAAAACCATATCATGCAATAAAAGTTAAAAAGAAAAAATATAATGTAATGCAAATATTTTACCTATCAGAGAAATCAACCAATTAACTCAATTAGCAGGTAAAATACAATATATTCACACATTTCACAAAATTCACATAAATGAAATAAATAAATACAATTTAAACAAATCGGGGCATTACAACTCTCCTCCACTTAGAAATTTTCGTCCTCGAAAATATACAAAGACGAACAACTCTGGATACGACTCTCGCATCTGACTAACCAACTAACATGCCAACACTAGGCACACCACGAATAACACAAACTGACAAACCACCTCGCTAACAACGACTACAACAACGACACGACAACGACGACAACTACAACAACAAGATGCAAAGCCCATACAATGCACTTGACGACCAACTCACAACTCAAAGAAAACCATGTTACCAACACTCAGGTAACACTCCCCTAATTCCTCTCACCGGAATTAGCTACTCGCACTCGAACCATCACGATGGAAACGAGGCAACAACAAAGACAAGAACCTAAAGTTCCACGACCCAACATCGTTCAACCTATGAACTCTTACAAGTCCCACACGCAAATACAAAATGTGCCACTTCACGCTTCCGCTGTGCACTATGATTACTCGAAACCATCAAGTCTACCAATCTCACGTCCAAAGTCTAACTCTTTCTCACCTCTGCCAAAAACCAGTGTTCAATTTAATATTCCCAACCTCACACTCTCCTGTGTTATCTCACACACCAGACACAAGTCTCTGAACTGTTCAAATAATTTTAATTCTCTGACCATCAAAACCGACATGCATAAAAACTTTTGACTTAACTCATCAGGCACGTCATTAACTTTACCAATAGGATAATTCCAGCTAAAGTCATAACTCATCACAAATTCCAACCATCCTCATTGTCTCATACTCTATTCCTTCCGAACAACCAGGTACTCATTATTCTTGTGATTACTAAACACCTCGAACCTAGAACCATAAAGATAATACCTCCAAATCTTCCAACACAATACAACTACAACCAATTCCAAATCCAAAATAGTATAGATCCTTTTATGAATCCTCAATCGTCGTAAAGCATAAGCCATGACTTTACCCTCTTGCATTAACACACAGACTAAACTCATCAAAGACACATCCCAATACCTCACAAACGGTTGATCAGGATCACGCAGAATCAAAATTGGAGCCACAGACAAATTCTACTTCAGCTCACCAAAACTTACTCACAACGAACATCTAAAACAAATGACTCACCCTTTGCAAGTCAACTAAGATAACATAAGTACGAACTTAGCAAAGTCTTCCCTAGCCTGCAGTAACAACCAACTAAGCCCAAAAATTTCTAATCTCCTTAACCAACTTCGGAGCCTCTCATTGTAGAACTGCATCTACTTCCGATGGATCCATTAACCATACTCTCATCTGAATAACATATCCAAGAAAAATAACCATTTTCAACCCAAATTTTCACTTGAATAACTTAGCATAAAACTTCGTCTCTTTTCAACACTTGTAATTCAAATCTCAAACACTCTATCTGTTCTTCCTCTGAGTTTACAACAGATCTGAATATCCTCAATCAAAGCCATTACGAACTTATCCAAATAAATATGGAAGATACGATCCCTCTACTCCACAAACATTACAGACGCATTACTAATACCAAATAACATCATTATACATTGTAATGCCCAACCAAATTCCAAAAGATATAAATTCTTAAAGCTTTTGCAAAACTTTTCACTGGGTAACTGGTTACTCACAAACAAGCTTAACCGAGTAAATAACAGCCTATCCCGATGACAACAAACATAACCAGCCACATTAAATCGATCAAAGCCTCAACTCACACAATTCACCACTCTTATCAAACATTCCAAACAATTGCAATTTCACTCAAACTCAACCAAACCATTCCAGTCATTTGTTCATGAAAGTAGACACTTGTTCTCCATCGTTACCTTATTCAACTGTCAGTAATCCATACACAATTTCTTCTCTTGACCGTCCAAATTCCATAAATCCCAACATGTAGCAACAACCAACCAGAAAGAACTCTCAAATATTACATCCACACCTAAGAGTTTTCTCAAGATTTCCATTAATGCCCTAAAACTTTAAAAACTCCAAAACTCACCAAAACTCTAAGTGTTACTTTCCATAGTCTCAATACCATTATACACATCATGATTGTTATTTTGTCCAATCATCCTTCCTTTTTGTTACTAACAATACTGGAGCTCTCCAGGACGACACAACCTCATAATTCTCCTTTCCAATAAATCTTCCAACCGCTCTTTCAATCTGAGTAATTCTAACGCTAACATCCAATATTCCATCCGGAAACACATCTGGAATCACGGACAACTGGAAGCCCAACACTGTGGCCTTTCTGCCAATTTCCAGAACACTATCATCACAAACATGACCAACATCTGAGTTTCACTTCCTAAAAGTTCTTCTACTTACTTTGCAGATCCAAACCACAAATCTTCCCCTTCGTCAAATTTTAGTTCACACCCTACTCTCTGAGAACAATCATTAACGATACCCAATCGTTCTCTCTCAATGACTTCCCAACTGGACCAAGATACCAAAACCTCTAATCCGCCTCATCTTCCGATACTAGAATCTTCATCGACTCAACAAAACAATCCGTAATCATTTTCTTAAATTCCAACCAATTCATTTCACACACTATCAAAGCCTGAAAGACACGTCTATTCCATCCAACATAATTTCGTCTATTATCAACAAGAGATTAAGGGTGATCAGTTCCTCAATTTGTCAATAGTCAGCCGACAATCATGATGGGGCATAAACCGTCTTTACCAAACTACAATAGCATTTCCTGCATCTTGTGCACACAACTACGTAAGGCACAAATCCTTAGTCAACATAAACCTTACCTCCGCATTCCTTCCGGAACCGGGAACAACACTGTCCAAACAACACTTACACTCTTGCAACCAACGGCACACTGAGCCAATGCTCCACACCTGAAGCAACTTGGAGAAGTACCAGCTTCTCCCCCATTCATCTCATTCTCAATCCCAAAGACAAAACATTAGAAAACCAGAAAGCACTGACAGTGTTTCACACACATATCACATACTAAGGAACAAACAACATCGACAATATTCAACTGCCACACCAACTGACTCAACAACTTGGCCGGACAGACCGACCTGCTCTGATACCACTTGTGTAACACCCTAATTCCCATCGCGAATAAATAATACATAAATAAATCAGAGTGAATAAAAATTTATTTTTCCAACAGAAACAAGGATGCCACATTTAAGGAAAGAAAACACAATTCCTGCTCATAAATTTGATACATAACACAAAATGGAAATAACATAAAAGGGAAACTTTTTCCATACAAAAGGAAAGTTCAATTATGGAATAAAGCGGAAAGATCCATAATTGAATTGTTTTACAAAATAAATTATTTTATAACATCCAAATATACATATAAAGGTAATATAAAATAGATCCAACAAAGATATACATATAACAACAGCGTTCCCCGACTCCCGTGTTACGTATCAGAGCAGACAGACCGACAAAAGGGTGGAGAACTAATCTTCACCAAAAGCCTCCAAGATACTAATCTGCAATTGCCTCTTAGAGCAACAAACCACGACAGAAGGGTGAGAAATAACAACTAAATCAAGATTGCATAATTATATGCAAACACATATAAATTCACATGCATAGTTATTCTCACCACACGCATCACATACCAATACATATAGCAGTCCACAGATACATAACATATTTCTAACAATCCAACAACATAACATATATCAATTATACCAACATAATCACCTATTCACACATAAGGCATACCACAGTTATAACATATGGAAACACACCACCACATCACATATCATATGTCTATACATAAAACATATCATCCATAACCAATGCATTTATCACATATGCACATCAATTCACCAATCTAATCATAAATCTCAACACATACTCAATCAATTCACAATTTCCCACACATAATCAATCCATTCATGATTTTCCACACATAATCAATCCATTCATGATTTTCCACACATAATCAATCCATTCATGATTTATGCAAATGAACAAAGACCGACACAACGACTCTATGCAAATGCGGTACCATCCATCCATCATTCTCATCATTAGTTCACTCAGGAACTATTGGAATCATCGCTTGTTACTTAATGTAACTCCCCGTCGGGCAAACGATGTTTCATGTCGCTCACACCTCTTTGTATAAGGCACACGATGTTTATGGATCGCTCACACCTCTTTGTATAAGGTACACGACCCGATCGCTCACACCTCTTTGTATAAGGCACACGACCGATCGCTCACACCTCTTTGTATAAGGCACACAATCGTCTATAATCATCGCTCACACTTCTTTGTATAAGGCACACGATGTTATAGCGGATTCCCTCTGGAACCGTTTCGTCACTCACACCCCACAAGGGCACACGACATCACAAGATGCATATCATGATGCTTGGCATACAAAGACTCATGACAATCAAATGCATCTTCACAAATCAATAATATGAATTATCTCATCATCATTATTCATGCATTGGAAATCAATTCAAACAATGCATTTACTTGCCATAAGGCCACCAAATAACACACATTGAATTTCACATAAGCAATGCATTTCATCATAATCCACAAGCCATAACAATTAGCATTTTAGCATGTACACTCATATCAATTCATATTAAGAATTACTCACCATCAACCACAACAATCCCATAATCATACCATGATATTCGCAACACTAGGATTCACGCCGAAAAGGCTACCCACAACAACATACATCAATACCATCCACTTGTATTCAATTCAACAAAGTATTTTTCCATAAGGCCACAACAATTAGCACAACTTATCACATACATTCACATCATATAACATCACACAAGCTATACGATATACATCAAAAGCATATCATATGATAACACATCAATCGCACACAATTGCGACGGTAAAAGTCGACAAAACGACACGTTTCCAAATTCCCGACACAATTAAATCGGCCACTAATCTCAAACCCATTTTTATAAGGAATAACACCTCATTAGCTTTCCAACGGTACTAAGAACGCCTCGATCCGAGTTACGGATCCCAAGTTATGAATTTTAAAAGAAAACAAAAGTATTGAAAATCCCCAGGAGCGCCCGGCGGTACCTATTTTCTCCCGGCGGTGCTCCCTTCGCCTCTGCATCGCCCGACGAAGCAGCGGCGTACATTCCCCAATCAAAACTTTAAAAGAGTCAGCAGTGTGACATGCTGCGCCTCTTGGGTATCGCCCGACGGAGCAACGAATCGCCCGGCGCCCAAAGCGTCGCCCGACTCTCTGCACCAGAAGCAGAATTTTCTGCTGCGTTTTACACGGTTCCAAAACCCCAAAAATCCCATTTTCCACCCCAAATCAATTTCAACAGCAAAACAAGTATCAACGATTGTTCATAAACACAGTGTGATCATACAACACATTTTATATCGAATTCCGACCGTGAAAACATCGATTCCAATCAATTGTTCACAAATTCAACCAAATGGAAGACATATGTTTTTCAACCAAACATTCAAACAAATACATACATATATATATACAAGCAAGATATAATCGAAACTTCTCACCCTTACCCGATTAATCGCGATTGAAACGGAGTTTCTTCACTTTTTCCTCTTTCTCCTCTTCTCTCTTTTTCCTTCTATTCTCTTTCTCTTCTTTCCCTTTTCTTTCTTTTCTTTTCCTTTCTCTCTATTTCTATAAATGTCTAACTTATCAATTGACCAAAATACCCCTACACCCGATTCTCTCGCAAACGTTCCCAAAACGCGATAAAACATAAACATACCGATGAAAACCATATCATGCAATAAAAGTTAAAAAGAAAAAATATAATGTAATGCAAATATTTTACCTATCAGAGAAATCAACCAATTAACTCAATTAGCAGGTAAAATACAATATATTCACACATTTCACAAAATTCACATAAATGAAATAAATAAATACAATTTAAACAAATCGGGGTGTTACACCTTGAATTATGCTACAAAAATTGCCATTGAATTGAATATTGATCTAGTATTTCCTCAAAGGCGTATCATTCGAAGAAAAAGACAGTTTGATGAGAATTTGAATACCCCACCAATTGAGTTATCTGAAGAGGAATCTTTTAGAGTTAATTATTTTCTTTATCTTGTTGATCAAGTTGTTGTATCTCTTAATAAGAGATTTGAGCAATACCAACAATATGAAAGTGTTTTTGGTTTCTTATTTACTTCTCAAAATTTACAATCATTGGACAATGCAACTTTAGAGTCTTGTTGTAGTCATTTTGAAGAGACATTGAAACATAATGAGCAATGTGATATTGATGGGAAAGAATTATGTGTGGAGTTAAGGTTACTAAGAGATATATTGTCTGTAGGAAATATTGGACCTATTGATATATTAAGATTTTTGAAAGGCATGGATTTTTTTCCTAATACACTCATTGCATATAGAATTTTATTGACTATTCCTGTGACAGTTGCCTCGGCAGAAAGAAGTTTTTCAAAATTGAAGTTGTTGAAGTCTTACTTGCGGTCTACCATGTTACAAGAAAGACTTAATGGGTTAGCATTGATAGCAATTGAGAATGACTTGTTGGAGAATATACAGTATGAAGACTTGATTGAAGAATTTGCTTCAAAAAATGCTAGAAGGAAGACTTTTTTAAGTAGCTTAAAGTTATTTTGATAAGATTGAATATAATATGTCTTTTTTAGGTTAGTTACATGGATAAACAATTACTTTTGATATAGTTGATTCTATTTACAATTTAAATAGATGATGTTTTTTTATTTTAAAAATAATATTTGTTATTGGGGGTCCATTTTTATTATTTGCCCCGGGCCTCTAAAAAGTCAGGACCGGCCCTGCTTGTCACCGGTGTTGGCCTCCTCCTCGCCGATTCTCTTATGCGCAGCCTTCCCATTATTATGGTACACTCTCGTATTGGGCCATCAGATTAGAGTCAAGGGTTGACTCGTGTTTGGATATGACAAGCCATGTCATCCCAAGAGGTCAACTTAGTTTACCAGGGTCCATTGTAGACACCAAGCGCCATGGGCCATCATTGGTCATGGGCTTTATTTTTCTACTGATGGCACCCCCATTCTCCTTCTAGATCAGGGCCGATTTTAGTATAATTTTTTATTTTCTTTTCTTTATTTTTTTTCTTTCTTATTATTATTTATTTTTCTCTATTTTTATTTTGTATATTATTTTCCAACATATTTAAAAAAAAATCTAAAAAATGTGTTAATTAATTATTTTAAATATTTTCATTTAATATTAATTAATAATTTATTGATTAGTTTTATTAAATATTTATATTTGACCTAATTAACTTTGTTAGTTAATTTCATTCATAATATTGAAAAATACAAAAATATGTGATCATTAGTTATTTTAAATGTTTTTATTTAATACTAATTAATTAAATTATTAATTAATTCTATTAAATATTTATATTTAACTTGATTAATGATTTTTCCCATTGTTTGATTTATTTTAATTGTGATACTTGATTTAGCGTCATTTATGCTTTTACTCATATATTTTTACCCATGTCATGATGCATCTTACTTCCATTTTCCACTTACACACTTAAACCATTTTCAAATTAATTCTTGATTTAATATCAAACCATTTTCAAAACACCCTCGTAAGTCGATCGTTCCTATGATCGCCATCAACCTCATGTTTACACTTGCACACATTCATAGCTTACTCTTAGGATTTCTTACAATGAGACTTATTCGATTAATTAACTCTAATTAGTTTTCTAAAAGACTAGCCCACTTTGCTAGTGCACTTACAATTTAAATTCAATTTAATTGTCTTATGGCTTTCATGCCTGATCCATGTGTGTATGCTTGCTTGTTTGGGTTGTGTAATTTACTCATTCCTATCCTCATTCATCAAAATGTACCCCCATTCCCATGACGTGTAATAATTTTTACCGTTTTCTCTTTGATTGCTTTGCGTTTAGGTAGTTTCTAATGCAAGAATAAAATCAATCACCTTTTCAAAAAAGAACAAAAATAAGCTTGATCCAACGTCAAACAATTTTCATAAAAATCAAATTCAATAGGATTTCCATCACCATCAAGCCTTAACCAATTCCACTCCATTTTGCATTCACCATTTGTAAGTCAATCATTTTTGCATCGTCGTCAACCTTCCCATTGACCAAAACATTTTCTTTATCAACCAAACAAACCCTTGATCCAACATCAAGTAGCTTTTTCTTAAGCAAATTCAACACAGAATAAAACACAAAGAGAATTATGCGCCACGAGGCTTAAGTGGTGGAGAAAGAGTGAGAATGAAGCTTTCTTACACTCGCTACGATTATTTTGACACAAGACGTTTGGCTAGGTACCTCGAAATAATTGCCTTCACCCGTAGTCTTTAATGCAATTCAACTTAAGAATAATCTTTTCCAAAACCCTAAAAAATATCGCAACTCATCAAATTCATTTTTTTTGCCTCGTGGCACCACCTCCAAAATCCTTTTTCAAAGTATAAAATCAACCAACAAACACTTATTTTCTACTCTGAACTACGGAGCTCTGATTCTTCATTTCATTATGGGGATACGTAGGCACGAGATTGCGAAGTCTTTGCGAGCACCCTAATAAAAAATCCATCACTTCCCTTTAGAAAGTAACTCTTAGATCATGACACCCTTTTCACGCATATACAACTTAGATGGTTCCCATCTAGTACGATAGATGTTGAGGGTGCTAATACATTTCCCTTACATAACCGACTTCCGAACCTGATATTCATTTTGATGACCATGTCCTATCCTTTCCATTCGTGGGTATTATCAATGTTTTCCCTTTCCCCCTTTTGGGAATAAATAAATGTTGGTGGTGACTTTCTGTTAATCCATCCGCGAACGCTTCGCGGGATCCTATTTTTTGAGGTATGACAGATGGCAACTATGCTGGGGACTGGTTCTCCGATAAGCAAGTCAAGCCTAGTATATATTGCATTCTTCGCTTCTTTGGGTGTTTGTATTTATTTGTTGCTTGCTTGCTTTTATTACTTTATTATTGCTTTCCATATTATGTCTTGTGGCTCCTTGGTACTATGGTATTAGATGGATACTTTGATTCCAAACCTTAATGGAAAGGCTCTCAACCCGAGTCTAGAGTGTAAAAACTTAAGATAGGAGAGGTTGAGTAGTATGGGGCACCGAGAAGCTTTTCTTGTGTAGTTCGATACGAGAACCTTGCTTGGAGTAGATTTTAATGAAAATGTTGACGACCATCAAGCTTTTGGTGTAGACGATCAACGTTTGTTCTCATTGGGATCCATGACTCTAAGGACCTTTTTAGAACCTTGAACCATTCACCAAACAAGGATTGATGGTCACGTAGTATGGGGAACCGAGAATATTTTGTTGTGTAGTTCGATACGAAGATCTCACTCAGAATAGACTTTCTCGATGGAGTTGTTGCCTGGCAATGACTGACATACGCAACAAATAGTCAAGGAAGTTCATGACTCTGAGACCCTTGTCTGGTCGCGTAGTATGGGATCCCGAGAAGCTTTTCTCGCGTGGTTCGATGCGAAGATCTCACCCAAAAGAGATTCATATGAGGGAGTCGTCAACTGACATGCTTCTGTCATACGTGATGATTAGCCATATAAATCCATGACTTTGGGGTTCCTATAAAACTCTAGACCCGACCTGGTGAGATCCCTGTGTAATAAGCAATCAACCTTATCCTCCATCTGTACCTCAGACTTATGAGACCCTGTACTTGGAAAAATATTACATTAATTTGCATGTCATTGCATTTGCATTCATCAGCATGCATTGTATTTCCACCTGTCATACCCCAAATTTGTCCTACTTATACATTACCTTCATTTGTACTTCCATCCACTAACCATCATTCAAAAATTCCAAAAAAGATATGATGTTTATATTTACCCTAGTCCAGTTTTCATTCAAGGGCATCAAGGCCAGGGTGCAAGATTTATGTGGCGTGTGTCTGAGATTTCAACTAGGGTTATGTCAATTCAAGTCAGTCGTGTTTAGGTCAAGTTGTCGAACTATGTCAAGTTATTAGTGTTTCATAGTTAAAGATCGCCAAGGAGCGATTCATTTTCAATTAGGGTTTTTGGACAGTACAACTCATATTTCAAGTCATATTCTTCTGATTTTATTGTTCCAAGGCCCTGATGCATTTGAGGATCCAAATTGCTCAATGTTCATTTTTTCAAGACTAGTTCAAGGATTATTGGAGTTGAGTGTTGGATTAAGATCAGTCAAGGCGCATATGTGGTTCTAAGTCGCGAATTCACTTTCATTTTTTTTAATTCATTTTCCATATCCATAACCATTATCCATGTTATAAAAATCCATTACATTTTAAGCCTACCATTTTTCCCATCACCATTTTTGAATATATTACCGTTTTGGAAGCCCATTTATCATTTTGTTTCCTTCATAAACCATCTATAATATAAGAAAATTAGACGTTGTGGAAATCTCATTTCTACCCTTATCTCTAATCTTGCCATGTCATCAATTTGGGGGTAAATTGTGTCCAAAATTTACTTTATCCAACCAAACAATGATATTGAACCAAATTGGTTACAATTCCAACTGATTTACTTGATAAATCTTCTACTTTATTTCACTTTAACCATCTCTTTAATAATTTTTACTCTCTTTGGTTTTAAACAAACAAATCCAATTCAAAATTTTCCAACTTTTCTCAACTTCCAATGTATATCACATCACTTTTCAACTTCAGATTTTTCTTCTTTCTTTCTCCGGCTGCAGATCTCACTCTCCCTCTTCTTCAAACCTCTCTCTTGCTCTTCTTTCTTCACGTTCTTCTAATGTTATTTTGATTATTTCTTCAAACATGATTTACGAAAATGATTTATGATGTGCAGTGTGCGGTTCAACAGCAGTGGTAGATCTGTGTTATAAGTAACACATTTCTGACGGTGAGGGTGGTGGTGGTCAGATTTTAAATGCTTGTTGTGCTTCACAATTTTCCTAAATACATTTTTACAGCGGGTTATTCTCATAAATACATTTTTACTTGGTTTACTTTTTTGTATATAAAAAATAATATTTTTTTATAAATGTTAATTATTCCAATTGATCATTGTTTTTGTAATTTTTCTATCTCAGATTAACAGTGAGCTTCCTCTGCTACTATTGATGATACTTTATTCAAACTAATGATGAAATTTGTGTAGGTTGGACTACTAATGAGAGAAAAGTGAAAAATAGCATTAGAGACTCATCTTGACATTTATTATTGTCAGACTGATTTACTTATATTGTGTACTCCATATCTTTTTATAATCATGTAAAATCTAAATATTAATATCTACTTTTCTTTTGATGTGATGGTTGTGTAATAACCATTAAAATTGGAGCATTTCTCACGATAAGATTTTTAAATAAAATCTTTTATTTTATTGAATAAATGTAATAATATCTTTTAAGTTATATTCACTTACTGCAATATTTTATTATACATTATTCTTTTGAGTTATATTCACTAAGTGCAATATTTTATTATACCTTATTGTAACATCCTTCTTATAATGTCAACACATTACATAATAAATTATTAAATTCTAATTCTTTAAAATTAAATATTATTTTAACTATTTATTGTTAAATATGTAATTCATTGTTTTAGAAAGATTAGATTTGATTTAGAAATATCATATTTGATTTAGAAATATTAGATTAGATATTTTTGTGCTTTTATAGTTTGGGCTTTAGCTTGAGATGCAAGATAACCTAAATCTACAAATAGGGAGGAACTTTTATCATTATAATAATCAAGTTTGATAATTCACAGTTTGCAGTTGCAAGTGAATATTGAAAGTTTCCACAGTTTGTGGGCAGAAAAAATTCTGCAATTTTTCATCTTCTTCTCCAACGCTATTATTTATCTTTTCTCTTTCTTTCTTTCTTTCTTTCTCAATTTTTATTTTCGTTGCCATTGCGTGCGATTGTTAACAATCTTGAGATCAAGATTGAATAGGAATTCTCAAAAGGTTTTGAGTTAATTCCAACAGTGGTATCATGAGCCTTTGGTTCGAGTGAAGGGTCGGCTTACTTGTATCGAAAATACTTCCCACAGGTGGTGGTTAGGAGGTGTCCTGTTGAAGAGTGTCAACGGCGGTACAAGGGTGGTGAGTTAGAACCACACAACAGAAAGTGCAGTTGCACAGTTGAAGCTTCCACGTACGGGGATAAACTCACACTTGAGGGGAAGTGTTAAGTATTAACAATAAGTGGGAGAACCCACACACTATCACCTAAAGGTTTAGGGTGAGTATGAGGTGTGTCTCTCACAAAGGTGTTGCTTTAGAAAAATAAATCTCACAATGTTCAATGCTCCCTAGTGAAAATCTCCCATAACAATGGTATCTAGAGCTACTGTTGCGATTCAAGGAAGGAAAATCGTGATGGCGATGAATCATCTGAACGGGCACTTTTCGGCGAGCCTTCCGATTCTCAAGAAAGATAATTATGAGAATTGGTGCAAGCAGATTAAGGTGGTTTTCTGTTATCAAGATCTTTGAAATCTTGTGAAGGAAGGGGTAGCACCGCTTGCAGAGAACGCGACAGATCAAGAAAAGGCTGCACACAAAGAATTGAAGAAGAAATATTATAAAGCTTTCTTTATAATCCACCAGTGTGTCGATCCTGATAACTTTGAAAAGGTTGGTGATGTAGAGTCAGCAAAGGAAGCGTGGGAGATTCTTGAAAAGTTATTTGGAGGCGCAGAGAAGGTGAAAGAGGCGAGGTTACAAACTCACAAGAGAACCTATGAGTTGCTTCGGATGGAAGACAATGAAAGTATAACAGATTTCTTCACCAGAGTTACAAAGCTGGTGAGTCAAATCAAGGTATGTGGAGAGGTGCTGACATCAAGATCAGTTGTTGCAAAGATCTTGAGGTCATTGGCTCCAAAGTTCGACCACGTGGTAGTAGCTATAGAAGAGTCGAAAGACTTGTTAGTATTGACGAAGGAAGAGCTTCAAGGGACGCTTGAGTCTCATGAATAAAGGATGACTAAAAGAGCTGCAGGAAAGTCAAAGAGTGAGATGGATTTGCAGGTACGGTCAAAAAAGGAAAGGAAAGGCAAAGGAAGCTGGAATGGCAACAAAGGTAGAGGAGGCTGCAACAATTCGACTGGTCGAAATCAGCATGAAGAAAACTGGTCGAATCAAAGAAAACCCTGGAACCAAGGTAGCCAAAGAAGTTGTGCTGTAGGTAGAGGAGGGGGTGGTGGTCGAAAGCCAGACAAAAGTCACGTTCAATGTTTCAATTGTCAAAAGTATGGTCACTATTTTAGTGATTGTCCAGAAAAGAAGAAGAATCAAGAAAATGATGGAAAACTGGCAAAACATGAAGAAGAAAAGATGTTGCTGATGGTCACAACAAGAGTGAAAGAGATATTCCAGGACCAGTGGTATTTGGACTCAGGATGCTCATCACATATGACTGGAAGGAAATATTAGTTTGTCAACATGAAGCCCTCTTCGAAGAACACTGTGAAGTTTTCAAATGACAACACTCTAGCAGCTGAAGGTGTTGGTGATGTTCTGATTATGAGGAAAGACGGCAAGAGGTCAATAATTTCCAATGTGTTGTACATACTAGGCATAAAGAGTAATTTACTCAGTATAGGGCAGTTGGTCAAAAAGAACTACAAGGTGTCGATCAAAGACAAGATGATAAGAACTCTCGACGCAGGTGGAAGGTTGATCTTGAAGGCTCCAATGTCTCAGAATAAGACCTTCAAGATTGAACTCGATGTGATGGAGCATAAGCGCCTAGCAACTGCAGCCAACAAAGATGAGTGGTTATGGCATTTTCGACTAGGCCATCTCAACTTCAATGACATCAGAGAGCTAAAGAGAAGAAATATGGCTTCAGGATTACCTGAAATTGACATTCCAAGTGAAGTCTGTGAAGTGTGTTCAGTCGAAACAACACAAGAATAACTTTAGTAAGGATGCAGGAAGGAAGTCGAAGGCAATTCTGGAAATCATATACTCTGATGTATGTGGTTCAATCCAGGTGAATTCAATTGCAGGCAACAGATACTTTGTCACATTCATAGATGATTACAGTTGAAAATTCTGAGGACTGATGGTGGTGAAAAGTATGTGTCGAAAGAGTTCGATGCATTATGTGAGAAATAAGGGATTATGCATGAGGTGGTGCCACCCTACACTCCACAACAAAATGGAATTGCAAAAAGGAAGAACAAAACTATCATGAACATGGTGAGAAGTATGTTGAATGGAAAGCATATACCCAAAGAATTATGGGGAGAAGCGGTTTCGACAACAACATATATTTTGAACAGATGTCTGACGAAGAAGCTTAAAGGAATCACACCAGAAGAATGTTGGTCCGGTGTCAAGCCTAGCCTAAGTCACTTGAAGGTGTTTGGATCTATAGTACATAGACATGTGCCAGATTAGTTGAGAAGGAAGCTTGATGACAAGTAGAATTAGATGATCTTAATAGGATATCATTCGACTTGAGGTTACAAGTTGTTCGACCCAGTGAATAAGCAGTGGTGATCAGCAGGGACGTGATCATAGACGAGCTTAAAGAATGGGATTGGACTGAGAATGTTAAGAAGGATTCAGTGAGAATCTCTTGTGAAGAACCAGTAACTGAAGTCGAAAGAGAAGTTCGACAGGAACCAGACACATGTCTGCAAGGTTGCAAGAATGTGTAATTACATCAGATGGCATCGTTGATGAAGAGGGTGAGCTGGTACACTATGCTTTCTACATAGATGTCGAACCAGCCAATGCATTTGAGGCATTAAAAGATTCGAAGTGGGTGAAAGAAATGGATGAGGAGTTAGAGTCCATCGAAGTCAACAACACCTGGTCACTTGTTGAATTGCCTCAAGGCAAGAAGGCAATTGATGTGAAGTGGGTTTACAAGGTGAAGGTGAATCCTAGAGGAGAAGTAACTAGACACAAGGCTAGACTTGTGGCGAAAGGATTTCTTCAGAAGGAAGGAATCGACTTCGACAAAGTGTTTGCACCTGTTGCTAAGATCGAAACAACCAGGTTGGTTGTTGGTCTAGCAAATATGAATAATTGGCACACATGTCAGATGGACGTGAAATGTGCATTCCTTAATGGCCCCTTAGACGAAGAAGTTTATGTCGCACAACCAGCTGTGTATGTGAAACGAGGCGAAGAATGAAAGGTGTCCAGGCTGCATAAAGCCCTGTATGGACTCAAGCAAGCTCCAAGAGCTTGGAATAAGAAAATTGACAGCTTCTTAAGGAAGAAGGAATTTGTGAAATTTACGAATGAGCATGGAGTGTATGTAAGGAAAAACAATAGTAAATTGCTTATTCTATGCCTCTATGTCGATGACCTGTTGATAACAGGAAGTTGCAAGAAGGAGATCGAAGATTTCAAACATGACCTAATTGAGGAGTTTGAAATGTCAGACTTGGGAAATCTCTCATATTTCCTTGGCATCGAATTCTACAATACTAGTAGAGGTTTGATGATGCACCAAAGAAGATATGCAGGTGAAATACTCAAGAGATTTGAGATGCAAGATTGCAACCCAACTTCAACTCCAACTGAGACCAGATTGCAACTGTCGAAAGATTCAGATAAAGATGATGTCGACCCAACCCAATACAGAAGACTTATTGGGTCACTTCGATACCTTTGTCACATAAGATCTGACTTAGCATACAATGTGGGTATGGCAAGTAGATTCATGCAGAAGCCAAAGGTATCACACCTAGCAGCAACGAAGAGGATACTGAGGCATCTGAAAGGAACTCTCGACTACAACATTTTGTTTCTTGCAGCTGATGAAGGAAAAGAATGCAAGCTATTGGGATACACCGATTCTAGTTGGTGTAGTGATGTTGAGGATAGAAAATCCACAGCTGGCTATGTGTTTATGTTAGGTGGTGCACCAGTTGCTCGAAGTTTGAGAAAGGAACCAATAGTGGCATTGTCATCATGCGAAGCAGAATACATAGCTGCTTCTCTTTGTGCATGTCAAGCAACCTGGATGGTGAACCTGGTCGAAGAGATCACAGGGAAGAGTCATGGAGCAATTACCATGAAGATCGACAACATGTCAGCTATCAACTTGGCGAAGAATTCAATAACACATGGTCGAAGTAAGCACATCGAAATGAGGTTCCATTATCTTCGAGAGCAGGAAGCAAAAGGGAAAATGAACTTGGAACACTGCAGAGTTGAGAATCAGATTGCAGATATCATGACGAAGGCAGTGCAGGTCGAAGTTTTCAGAAGACAAAGAGCCATGATGAATATAGACAGTTTAGACACAATGAATTAGGTGGTGTGTTAAATATGTAATTCATTGTTTTAGAAAGATTAGATTTGATTTAGAAATATCAGATTTGATTTAGAAAGATTAGATTATATATTTTTGCGATTTTATAGTTTGGGCTTTAGCTTGAGATGCAAGTTAACCTAAATCTATAAATATGGAGGAAGTTAACCATAATGGCTTGCAAGATCCAAGAGTTATGACCCTTACTAACATGATCCATTACCTGACTTCCTTTTAGGTAGTAAGTGTGGATCCATTTCACCCATATGTTGTCAGATTTCCTACATAAGTTCCACAGAAATTTTAACAACAAAACCTCATTCCAAACATGGAGGTTGACCAACTGTAAGCCACCCTGTTTAATAGGGCTGCAGACTTTTTTCCAGGCAACAAGACTCCTTTTACTCAGGTTTTCTTTTCCAGTCCACACAAAGCTTCTACAAATCGAGTCAATCTTTTTAATCACGGTACTGGGAATTGGGAGGCAATATATCCAGTATTGTGTTATTGACCAAGCTATAATATTCACCAATTGTAACCTTCCTGCATAACTGATAAGTCTTGAAGACCAATGGTGAATTCTAGCTACAATTTTCTCCACCAGGGGCATATAATGGTTGACAGTCAATCTTCTGCTAGATAGGGGCACTCCAAGGTATTTAATGGGGAGAGTTCCTTCTTGGAAACCTGCCTCAGCCCTCAAAACCTATTTTTGATCTCTATCAAGCCCTCAAAAGTACATTTTGCTTTTGTTATCATTCATAACCAGCCCTGTAGACATAGAAAACTTTTTAAGATTAGACAGCATCATTTGCATATATATTAGATCTCCTTTGTAAAAGAGGAGAACATCATCAGCAAAGGTGAGGTTGGTCAGCTTCACACTTTTACAGTTAGCATGAAAGTTGAAATTAGGATCCTTCTGCATTTTGTATAATAGCCTATTCATGTATTCCATGATTAGGAAAAAAAGGCGATAATGGGTCACCTTATCTTATGCCTCTATGAGCCTGCACAATATCAATGTAATATCCCATCACATTGAACCTATAGCTCACAATACTGACACTGGTCATGGTCCGTTGGATAAATCTTTTAGGTATGCCAATCTCTTTCATGATGCATTCCAAGCCCCCCCAATTGACCATGTCATAAGCCTTATGAAGATCTATTTGCAACATGATTCTAGAAGTACCCCCTTTCCTAGTGTATCCTTTGATTAGCTCATAGGCCAGCATGATATGCTTGTGAATATTTTGACCTGGCACAAAAGCAGCCTGGCTGTGACTAATCACAGATTACAGAACTTTCCCCGGTTTATCAGTCAAGATCCTAGATATGATTTTATAAAAAGTGGTGCAAACAGGAATAGGTATATAATCCTTCATTTCACTAGCATTAGTGTTCTTTGGAATTAAAGAGACCACAATGCTATTAAAGGCATTGTAAATGTTACCTGTCTTAAAGAATTTAATGAAAACATCCATCACATCATACTTTATGGTACTCCAGTTGGCTTAAAAAATATTTTCCCCAAAACCATCAAGGCCAGGGGCTTTAAGGTCTCCTAAGCCCTTCAAAGCCTTAGTAATATCATCCTCAGTTATATCTTTAACAAGATATTGTCTTTGCTTCATATCAAGCTGCTTACGCATCCTCATGGCTTCAATGTCAATGCAATTAAGATTGTTGTCAGCTTTTCCCATCAACTCTCCATAGAACTCTAATATTGTTTTTTAATCTCCTTTTGGTTTTGAGTTAAAGTGCCATTCTTCTTCTTAATGTTGGTTAGGTTGTTGGAGTGTTGCTTGGATTTAATAGTAGCATAGAAATATGAGTTATTGCCATCACCTTTCCTCAACTATTCAATCTTAGATCTCTGCTGCAGAATCTTTTCATCATGCTCCTTAAGAGATACCACTTCCTCAGTTAGACCCTTGATCTTACCAATAGTCTCCTTGTTCATCCTATTATCACAAAGTTCCTGATGAGCTTGTTTGAGTTTATCTCTGGCTAGCTGTAACTTTTGCTTCAAATCAGAAAGAGGTCTACTAAACTTTCTCAACTCTTGTTTCAATTTTTTGAGCTTTTTCCAAAGAACCATCATAGGACTTCCACTTTTTGCAACCTACCAGCTTTTCTTTACCACCTCATCATAGCCTGGAAGATCAACCAGACAGTTACTGAATTTAAAATGCTTCTGAATCTTTCTTTTTTCTTCCTTGCCTACCAATTGTAATAAAGCATGATCTGATATAATGGGGGGAAGGATCTTCAACTTGGCATCAATATTATCTTGAAACCACTAAGTATTTGCCATCACATGATCAATTCTAGAATAGATGGTGTCTTCCATATGCTAATTGGACCAAGTAAAATACTCACCTGTGCTATCCATTTCATTTAAACCAGTGACTTCCATCATCCTTTGCAAGTCTTCAAATTCCCTTTCAGTGACCAAAGTGCCTCCCTCACGATCTTAAGCTTTCACAACATTGTTAAAATCTCCTATCATACACCAAGGACCTTGAAGATTCCCATGAATGTTCTCAATCTCTTTCCATAAGTTTATCCTGTTAGCCAGTTGATTATGAGCATAGATTAATGTAAGCCAGTATTTAAAATCTTCTTTTAAGTCATAAACTCCACAATGGATATATTGACTGTTGCTCTGCATAAATTTCACATCAACAACAGTGATATTCCAGTGAATTCATATCCTCTCATTAGCATGATCTTTATAGTTATCCAAGTGCTTCTCATAAATTTTCAATTTGTCTCTGATAGACTTGGCTTTAGCTTCTTTCACTCTAGTTTCTAGTAAAACAACGATAGTAGGTTTAAGCTCATGGAGACGGGACCTAATCTCACAAATGTTACCTACTTTGTTGAGTCCCCCTATGTTCCAAGAGACTAACATGGATCAATGTTTGATAGCACAAGGGGGTCATTCAAAACCTCAAGTGCTTCAAATCCATTGCTACAATTAGTTTTGCTAGGAGAACCAGTAACAATATTCTTACCTTTATCACGTGTTGCCTTATTCACCCTTGACCAAACCTCTCCATCATCATGATTATGTTCTTCTTTAACAGGTTGTTTGGTGAGAGTTATTTCTTTGTTATCTTCAGGGGGTTTAGGTTTAGGCCTCCATTCTGAATTTTGCCACGATCACCACATTTATGCCCCAATTTTTTACATTTATCACAGAAGATTAGTCTCCATTCATACTCCACTGATTGCATTATCATCCCTCCTGTACAGTTTCTGATGGCTACATCCTTGACAAGATCTTGTGTTATGTCCACTTCAACCAAGATGCGCACATATGACACACGAAGCTTGCTCGCTGTACATTCATCAGTCACCAGGGGGTACCTAGAGCACTCCCAATCTTGCTAAGGCTCTTAGCTCCCCATAGATTGAGGGGAAGTTGCGGCAGCTTTATCCAGATTGGAAATGTTCTTAGCAGGTCTTTCTTCAAATTGAATTCTGGTCTCCATTCTTTTAGAATCAAAGGGTTGTTTCTGATGGTGTATGGTTCCTTCATCATCATAGCTTCTCTATCTTCATGATTGTTGAATCTTGCAAGAAAGTACCCTTCATTATGATAGTATATATCCGGTAATTTGACAAAGTTCCATGTCTTTAGCATGAAATTATTCATAGTGTTCATACTCAGATCCTCACCAACCACATAAACGATTAACACATTATCCCAAAATTGCAGTTCTGTTTCTGTGTCTTGATCAATTTCCACTTCAACTACTCCATTTACCATATTTGGTGCGACATACTCCATTGCCAGACCTTTCGAAGGGTTCTGGTTATCACTAAGAACATCCACCCAAAGCTTCCGTTCTTCCGGCATAGTTTTCTCTTCTTCCGTTAGGGTTTTCATTTCTTGGCTTTCGGTCTTCTCCTTACTTTGGTGTACCTCCTCGTTAAAATCTTCATCATCTTGAATTGTTGTATTCTTTGTCTCTCCCCCCTGAATCTCTTGCACAACATAAATCTCCGGTGGCAGTGGCGCCGTTGATTTAGGCCTCCCACGCCCTCGCTTCTTCTTCATCGAGAGAGAGAGAGAGAGAGAGAGAGAGAGAGAGAGAGATTGTATTGTCCAACCTTTATTAATAAATACTATTGATTCAAATATTAAATATTATTAATAACTTATGTTTATAAATATTAATAGGAAAATATTAACAACTTATGTCAAAAAAATATTAATAAATATTATTGATTCAAATATTAAAAAATATTAATATTTTAACAAATAATATTTATAAGTATTGTAAAAAAATAATAATATTTTGATTCAATTAATTTTATAAACGGGAACAACTTTACTATTAATTCAAATATATTTATAAATAATGTCAAAACAAATATAATAATTATATACGGGAAAAAAATATATCGTTGATTAAAATATTTTTATATATGGAAACAAATTATATTGTTATAAACGAGACCAACTTTACTACTGATCCAAATACTAAATAATAGAAATTTATCAACCATTGTATCCTTTCTTATAACATAATTGTCTTATTCGTTAAAAAAACTTAAACGGTTAATTTATCTAATACAAGTTTCAATAGTTTTTTAATAAGATTATTATTGATATTGTTGTTTACCTTTAATCTTATACATATATTACTATTTCAACTTAAATTTACTATTATTATTAAGTTTTTTCTATTTTCAACTTTTAATTTTTATAACAGTCTGCAAACAAATGCGCGTCCAAAACCATATCTCACCCAAAAACGTATCCCGTGCGTAGGCACCAGTTTGTTATTAGACATTCTAAGTTTTTTTAAAGAATATTTATTTACTCAAATAAATTATTGTTTGATATTTTAATTAATCGATCGAATTTGAGTTATGTCTAAGTGGCAGACATGATTTCGAAACATGATTTGTTTTTATTATAAGACTGCTTGAGATGATGATATTTACATTCATATATAGTTCCACTAGAATATAAAATAAGTATCATTGCAGAATTACTATTATTATGTGAGAATAATGTGGTACATCTTGGGAAAAGATATATCAATATCTTTAGCAAAAAAATTTATCAGTCTTTCAAGTGATTTTTGATCTGTCACCCTGTTGATTTTTGATCTATAATAAAGATATTTAGAACTTCTTAGGTTAGTTTGTTTTTTTATATTATTTATTGGAGAAATTTCACAAGGCAAAACAAAATTACGAGAACAACTTTACTATTGATTTAATTTTTTTTATATACGGGAACAACTTTACTATTTATTCATTTTTTTTATAAATAGTGTCAAGACAAAATTAATATTTATATACGAGAAAAAATACATTGTTGATTAAAATATTTTTATATATAAAAACAAATAATATTGTTATAAACGAGATCAACTTTACTACTGATTCAAATATTGAATAATAGAAATTTATCGACCATTGTATTCTCTCTTATAACATAATTGTCTTATTTGTTTAAAAAACTAAAAC
The DNA here is from genome assembly GCA_022829125.1 of Lathyrus tuberosus. Taxonomy (NCBI): domain Eukaryota; kingdom Viridiplantae; phylum Streptophyta; class Magnoliopsida; order Fabales; family Fabaceae; genus Lathyrus; species Lathyrus tuberosus. The sequence goes on along the minus strand of JALAZF010000154.1, from coordinate 8,617,227 downwards.
GATAATTTATGTAATACAAGTTTCAATAGTTTTTAATTTTAATTATATTATTTTTTATATTGTTGTTCAACTTTCATCTTCTACATTTATTACTATTTAAACTTAAATTTATTATTATTCTTAAGTTTTTTTTTTTCAACTTTCAATTTTTATGACAGTTTGGAAACAAATGCGCGTCTAAAACCATATCCCACACACAAACGTACCCTGTACGTATGCACGAGTTTGTTACTAGTTATTCAAAAAAACCAAGGTACATATTCATTTACATAACCCATTTTTCATTACAATACATGATACAATTCACACAAAAAAAAAAAAAGAACAATAGAAAAAGCCCATGAAAATGTCAAAAAATATGAATAAATCTCATTTCCCAAAACCATTATACATTTTTTGCCAAAACCATTACACAAAACTATAGAGTCCATATCACAATAAGCCCGTGACATTGTGTTACAACATGAAATGAAAAAAGTTTAAACGCCCAATTCAAGCCTTTCCTCCTAGCCACGTGATTCACGTATCATACACTTTTCCAAAGCCAAAAGAGTAATTCACAATTAAAGCCATGAGATATGAACAAGCCTTCAACACACGCCCACAATCAAAATATTCAGCCTCCATGCAGCAAAGTCGTACACAAACCAACAGACCTGCACAACCTTGCTAAAACCTGCCTCCAACTTATACAACAATCACCACACCATAAAAACTCGTACAACATAATATGCAACAGCATTGGAGAACCCGACCCCACGCCTTTTACGCAATGCACACACAGAACCACAATCCGTCCGCATTTGTAAACTGACCCCATAATACACAAAACAATTTCAACAACACCTGCATAAAACAAGTGAGCAAAACCGTTACCTCCATAACCTGCAAACACACCGAAAAATCCCAAAACGACTTCACAAAAATAACACAATGAGTAATTCCAATCAGTCACGTCTCTTCTATAAATAACCTTCAAACCTTCCTTCATAAAAACCAGACTCTCTCCCTCAAAATCATTTCTGAAGCTTCAACCTGTCCCTCAATTCCTTTCTCTGCCTTCAACATTAACCTTAACGTACTAAACCACAATAACGAACCATTTTCTTTCAACAATAATAACCACATCATCAAATCAACCCTTCCAGATTTCATTCATACAAACTAAACCCAAATCAACAACTCAATCAAACCAATGCACCAGATCAAAAATAGAAGAAGAGGAAGTTCGAAACAAACGAAATGAGATCAAATTAAAATGAACCTGGAGGAGGAAGGTGAGAGACCGAGAGTGAGATGATGAAGGCGTTCTGGGCTTCGTTCTTCATTTTTTGAACACGTCGCTATTTGACCATTCCCCTTGTTATACCTTTGTTTCAGTAAAATGGAATGTGTTGTGTTGATTTGGAAGTTTCTTTTGCTTTGGAGTTAACTGTGATATTGTATTCTGACATTGCCTTGCATTGCTGACCTAGGTTACTTATCCTTTTTTCTCTTTTGTTTGGATCCTTTGTTGGGCCGTGTTATATCCTATGGATGTTCACATACTACCTTTGTTTTGTTTTCACCCGTGCTATTGTTTGTGAAGAGGTGATGGGCTTTTGAGCCCATATGATCCTCATTTGGTTTTTTTTCACCACCCTTCTTTTTAAAAAATCCAACTATGCCATTATTTTGGGTGGATGACGGGCTTTGTAAAGCCCACATGATTCCACTATGTACACACCCTATACTCTCTATGCACCTCTCTCTCAGTCTATTTTGCTTAAAAATTATTTCTATTTTTTTATTATTTTCTCAAACTATTTTTTTACTATATTTTTGGGTATTATTTTGTTTGAATCTACTTGATTTATTTTGATTTCAATTTCATTTCCATTTCGATTTTCGATTTTTGGTCGATGAAGTCTTTTTAATCATAAATGTTGGTTATCGATGTTGTTAACCTTCATTATTTCAAATATGTAGGGATTGATCATTTGGATCATTTTCTATACTTTGGGATAGTGATAGGTTATCTTCGATTAATCGACGAAAGTTTGTGATTAAGACGAGACCGTTCTCTTTTCCTTTTCGTGTGACATGATTCTTTGAGAATGATCTACATATCATTTCTCTATCGTGTTTTAGCACAAACATTGTTATAGAACGGCCTCCCATAACACGATTTTCCTCATAGATCGTGTTATGATTGCTTAGCGCTAAAGTGGACCCGATTCGAAAGTTATTCATCCAATCAATGACGATTAACGATTAGCAACTAACAACTGACTTTAATTTTTGTTCAATATTATCTTGCTTTATCTTTCTGTCAATATTATCATTCATATTATCATTGTGCATATTCATCTTGTCATCTTATCTTGTTCATCTTATTCAAAATACAAAAACATGATAAAACTATCGAAACCCTAAAAAACGTTTAATTGGTAGACTCTGGTTACTATCCTTTGCAAGGAGAGCTGGATCCGACTCTTGTTCGTTTCTTAGTTTAGGACACCTTGCACACACACAAATTTCTCTTGGGCTACCTGACAATGACCTCATTTATTTCTCGCAATCACGTGTACTTTACATGTACCCCCGCTCCCTTTTCGATGTACGCACTTTACTCGCCCTTCTTTGATTGTGGTTTTGTTTACTAGGAGCACCCCTAAGGACTAGTATAAACCAAACATTTTTCAAACTAATTCTCGATTCTGTCGAGCCACTTTTCAAAATACCCTTGTAAGTCAATTACTTTTTTAGCATCACCATCAACCTAATGCACACACTCACACCTTTTCTTCGTGGTTTCGTTACTAGGAGCACCCCTAGGGACTAGGATCGATCCGCACCTTTTTTTGCAAACTCTTGATTCAAGGTAAAGTGGCATTTTCTTCAAACTTTTAAGTCGAGTGCCTTTTGCCTCACCGTCAACCTCTTTTCACAACCCAGACGCAAATACAATCAAACCATTGATCCAACATCAAGTGGATTTTCTCAATCAAACTTCAAAACACATAACAACTATCGAAACTCTTTTTAAGGTGAAATAGGGGGTTTGGAGCCTTCGATTCCTCTCCTCGATTGTTTGGATGTGATTTGCCTTTCTCGTGTTTAAACAATTATCCCCTTTAAGCAAATCAACCAAGCCGTAGTTCCACGAACTACGAACACTCTGATTCTTCATTCTCGTCTAAATAAAGACACGTAGGCACAAGGGCCCCAATCCTTGGTGAGCTACCTTTTTCTTTTTTCGCTATTTGCTACCTTTTTCTTTTCCACCTTTTTCCACCTTTACTTCGTTATCCAAAACTTCTCCCATAGTCCGAACTACGAACGCTCTGATTCTCCATTCTCGTCCGAATGAGAATACATAGGCATAAGGGCCACAATCCTTAGCGAGCACCCTTATCAAAAACCACCCATTTCCCCTTAGCATCGATCCCTTTTCTCATATCCTTTATCGCATCACTCGCTTAGAAGAAAACAAATAACATTAGCTAACATTCATCACAAATCGAACTAAGAGGTTCCCGTTGAGTACAACGGATGTAGAGGGTGCTAATACCTCCCTTTTACGTAACCGATTCCCGAACCCAGATTGTGGTTGTGATGACCATGTTCTTATCTTTTCAAAGGTTTTCTCTATATTTTCCTTTCCCTCTTTGGGATAAATAAAGTTCGGTGGCGACTTTGTCCGAATAATTTCTTCCGTGCCTTTTGTGTGAAGGTCGTATTTTTTTGAGGTGCGACACCACCAAAACAAAAAACTCATTCCATTTTTTTCCCGTTTAGCCAGTTGATTTTCCGATACTCATACTAAACTTGTGGTAGTTGTAAAGCATTTGAAGCAAGGTCATGCATTGACGAGAAGGAACATAAACGACTTGAAAGGCCGGTTAAACAAACCAAATTGGAAATTGTGGTAGCTATGTTAGAGAATAACCTTCAACATGTTGAGGTGGAAAGTGTTGATCCCCGGTCAGGTTTCACTGTATCAACCAACCCATTGTACGGTCTTCTGCCTGACGATAATCTTCCACAAGTGAACATTCCTACTTAATCCCAAATAATTTCAATGACCGATTCTGCTAAGGAAAAGCTTCGTGCCCTTGATAAGAAAGTTTGAGCTATGGAATTGCATAACATGCCCAGGCTCGATGTTGTTGATATGTGCCTAGTACCAGACTTGGTAATCCCTCCAAAGTTTAGAGTACCTAACTTCGAAAAGTACGTTGGTCTTAATTGCCCAAAGCGTCATTTGGTGATGTTCTATCAAAAAATGACTTCCCATACCCATGACGATAAGTTGGTGATTCATTGTTTTCAAGATAGTTTGAGTGGGGCATTAAGTTGGTAGATGGATTTAGAAGGAATTCGTATTAAGTCATTGAAGGACCTAGCTGGCGCCTTTTTAAAGCAGTACAAGTTTAACTTGGACATGGCTCCAGACCGCAACCAACTGCAAAGCTTATCTCAAAGGAGCAACCAATCCTTCAGAGGATATGCGCAGCGATGAAGATAATTGGCAGCCCAAGTGCAAACGCTGCTCTTAGAGAAGGAATTGATTGATTTCTTTATGAATACCTTGCAGAGCCCGTACCTCGAAAGATTGGTAGCCGATGTGTTATCAGACTTTTCCCACCTAGTGACAATTGGAGAACGCATCGAGAGTGGCCTAAAAAATGGAAGAATCCCAGGTGCCTCGAACAGCCAAGCTAGTGAGACCGAATCCCTCCAAAATTCCGAAGAGGAAGAGAAGGATGAAAACAATGCAGTTATGGTAGATGTCGAGTATTCCCAGGGTGCACCAACAAGACCTTATGGTTCCTCATCTTCTTAGCTATCATCATTTTCGGTGCCATGTTATCCTTATGGGCAACCAACCATCCCTAAAGCACTGTACCAGAAACCATGGATTTCTCCTCAAGCAGATCAACAAGCCCATGGCCGATGTCACCAGAATCAACATCAGAGTCAGCATAGACCTCGAAATAATCTGGAAAGAAGGAATGCTCCTCTCGAACCAATTCCCGTGTCATACAATCAACTTCTACCATATCTGATCCGAAGCTCACTGGTAGAGCCCAAGTCTCTCAAGCCATTTCCAGAACCATACCCACATGGGTATGATCCCGATGTGCAATGTGGGTATCATGCTGGATTAATGGGGCACTCAACTGAAGATTGCAAAGTTTTTCAAGCCAAAGTACAACAATTGATTGACAAAAAGTACAAATCCTTTCCAGAAGGAAACTTGGTTGTGCACATAAACTTCTCACCTAAATGAGTTCAAAGACTTCAAGGGTCATCTCTTAAAGCTAGTGGTTCAGATAGGAAGACATTCTCGTCTGGGGGTCCTTGGGCATTTTATCATTTGCATTTGTAATTTCTTTCCTGTTAAACACTACTTGTTTTTAAACATGGTTGTCTTTTAATGGTAATATTTATGAAGTGATCATGCATTTTCTGAATTAATCATGTCGCATTCGCTCATTTTTTCTTCCTTTATATAAAAAACAAAACAAAAAATACATCCATATACCTCTCGCCCACTTTCTTTACCAAACTATTATTTTAGCAAAGATTGGAGGGAGGATGATGAAAACAAAATACCCATAATTGTTGATAGTGTGCTTTCGGATAAAATTATGTTGATGATGTACATGCATTGTTTCAAATTCCCAAACATGGGAGAGATAAGGAGTTAGTCCCCAGTTAATAACTTCGAGCCTAAAAGTAGGTGTTTCTTACAGATCTCTAAACCCTTACGCTTAACCTGGGGCAGGGTAGTTGTTCAGTTAACCTGACCACACATTTGACTTGCAAGAGAATACAACCCATACTATTCTTCGTACAAAGTATCGAAGGAAGCATGAAAAATCCAAAAGTTAGGATGAATGTTCTTCAATGACCAATGACTTGGCAGTCACAATCCTTCAGTAAAAAAAATAAAAAAGAAAAAAGAAAAAAAAGAAAAAACCCGCTAAGTTGAACACCCAAAGAGGCGACTTAGGCAAAAATTAGGGCATTCCCGGTGGACCAAAAGCTTCAAAAAGCAGTTCAGGGAAAAATTAGGGATCAAAAGAAAAAAAATCAAAAGAGGTCCTCAAATCCTCAAGCAAAACAAAACAAGTTGCAGTGACCACCATGTCAAAATCAAAGGGTCACCTGTAACGCCCTGTATAATATGTATCTAGAATAATACCATACAAGTATTTTATTTGGTACTGACACATCAAAAGTGCCTAATGGCCTAATTCACATACTTGTCCATTCCTAAAACACAATTACAACATATGGCACAAGACATGGAAACTAGCCAAAAATATAAAATCTAAGATCAATATACAATATTCCTCATTTTACAAGAAAATAATACACAGCGGAATAAGCTCAACTAAGCTTCTCTTGAAACATCCAAGCATAGCTCCACTTGTAAATCATACCTGCAAATACCTCCTGAAAATAAACAACAATAGTGGGGTGAGATACATCAAATCTCAGTGAGTTCCCTATCTTATAGATTATCTCGGCTTTACAAGGTTCTATCTTAGCCTAACTCAAGTCGAGGGGAAGGGAAATGACCTTGAGTTCACAATCTCTGACTATAGAAACAATCGCACAATACACCAAAATGACAAACTAGTTAAGGAATCTTTCCCCAGCCATCTCGCTCAAAGAGATTAAACACGGGTCACGGATCCTTAACATAGATAACTTTCCCCGGCCATCCTGCTCAAAGAGATTAAACACGGGTCACGGTTATCTACAATAAATACTTTCCCCGGCCATCCCGCACAAGGAGATTAAACACGGGTCACAGTATTTATCTACAACTAGTACTTTCCCCGGCCATCCCGCTCAAAGAGATTAAACACGGGTCACGGTACCAACCACTTAGTAACTTTCCCAAGCCATCCCGCACAAGGAGATTAAACACGGGTCACGGTTACCTTCTTAATAAATACTTTCCCCGGCCATCCCACACCAAAGGATTAAACACGGGTCACGAATATTTATTAAGGGACACAAACCTAATAAATACTTTCCCCGACCATCCCGCTCAATGAGATTAAACACGAGTCACTAATATTTATTAAGGGAAACATACTTAATAAATACTCTCCCCGACCATCCTACACCAGAGGATTAAACACGGGTCACTAATATTTATTAAGGGAAACATCACAAACTGGAGGAATTACAATCCTCCACTGATGACTACTTATCAAAGGCACTCTTCTAGTATCGATGCATAAGCATTGCCCTTTAAACCTTTACCAAGACCTAGTTACATCTCTAGGCCAGAACTAGTCAATGAATGCACGAGCGTCGCCATCCAGAGTTTCTATCATAATTCTATTCACAACCTAGAATTATAACAATCTTAACTATGCCATTTGTTTTGGGGTAAAGTTTCCTCACTCTTCCTAATTTATTTTAACATGCATATTCTCTCATTCATACTTAACAACAATCTTAGACAAGCATATTACAATATCAACCATAAAACACACATGATAGCATAATATGTCAAACATAACCACATAGTAGTTCACACACATTTTTAAGGCATACAAGCCACTACTATCCTCTACCAAACACCCTTGGTTAAACCATGGTCTCACACTACCATTTAATAGCACATCACATAAAACATCACTTTCGGGTTCCCTCCGATTCATTTAATCGGGTATCGAAATCAATACTTTTCACTTTTATCCCGTAGGATATTTTCACAGCTTTACATCGGCTATAATTATGCCTCGATCGGATTTACGATCCAAAAGATAACAATTTCTAAACACACCACATAACATTGTGATCATTCAAAAGTTACGGATCAAAAGTCTCGATCCGAGTTACAGATCAAAAGTTATGGATTTTTAAAGAGAATGAAATTATTGAAAAACTGCCAGATTCGCCTGGCGATTTAGGATTTCGCCTGGAGAATCCCCCTTCGCCAGTACTTTGCCTGGTGAACCAGTGGCGAATCCTCATTTTTGGAAAATCCACAAGTTCCAGTAGCCAACACATGTTCTGTCTCTTCAAATTCGCCTGGCGACTTAGGATTTCGCCTGGCAAATCCCTCCTCGCCAGTACTTCGCCCGGCGAGACAGTGGCGAAACCAAATTTACCTGGCGAGTCCTGATTCGCTTGGCGAATTGCATCAGAAGCATAATTCTTTTTCTGCGTTTTTAGGGGTTCCAATGGCCTCAAATTCCACCATTTCCATACCAAATCATTTCCAAACATCAAAACAAGTATCATCAATTGATCACATGCATATTACGACTACACTACGCAATTTATATCAAATTTCATTCATTAGATTTCATTGATTGTCCGTTAAATAATTTTCTCTCAAATCTAACCTAAGTCCAAAATCATAGATTTCTAGAACTTAGAGTGTCAAACTAGAACCCACCTGGTAATCGAAGAGGAGTTTGAAGAAGATGATGAATCGATGAAGAGATGATGAAGATCCAAGCTCTTCCTTCTTTTTCCATTTTCCTCTTTCTCTTCTTTCTCCCACTTTCTTCTTTTCTTCTTCTTTACTAACTTTTCTTTTTCTTTCTCTTATAACATATATATATATATATATATATATATATATATATATATATATATATATATATATATATATATATATATATATATATATATATAATACTTATTATATAATATAATCCAATAGAGTAAAATATCTCCAATTGATATTTTGTCATCTCAACCCAATTGATCAATTATTAGAGTTACCTTAAAATACTCTCTTGAACTAACAAATATCAATCTGTCTTCTTAATAAAATAATTGATCTCTTCTGATATCTAATTGAGCACTTAAATAATATGGGGTATTACATCACCGATATCCATGACAAAACCAAAAAGGGTGACTGTCATTTCAAGAGAATCTTTAATCATCATTTTCACTCATACACTGTTGAAACCCTTTTGGAAGACGAATATGTGTAGAATTAACTGGACGTAGGACTGGAGATCATCAAGAAGAATAGGTGGGTACATACCAAGTTTTGAGCCTTATATACTTTGTTTCAATAACTGTGAACTAGACCACGTTACAACAATCAAAATACCTAATTGAGGCAGGGTTTATTCTGAAAGCATGCTACAACATGGTTGTGTAAATTGACTCCTAGAGATTTGCTAATCTCATTCTCATTGTATCTTTCACACTAGCTAAATCAGCATTGTGTTTAGACTAATGGTCCATTTGTCACACACTATCACATCATTCTAATAATAAATGATTTTTTCAAAACCTAGATGAACATCAAATTAAAACTACCATTTCTGAATAAATAATTTTAATTGCAAGTCAGTACTTGACATCTAGGAAATTCCAACAAGGAACAACCAGAGAGGAACTTGATCATTTGTTAATGATGACCAGAATCAAGACCATCTCATAACCCTATAGATCAGGGGGAATGTCGCCGGATGCGTTGACTAAGGAATTAGCCAGTCTAAAGCAAGTCCCCAAGCATCAGTTGATTGAGGGGAAAATCATTCAAGAAATGGTTGATCGAGAGGGAATCATCCCAAGACTCCATCGACTAGGGGAAAATCACTTAGAAGTTCTGTTGACCAAGGGCAGATCCTCACAAAACTTAGTCAGCATGAGTTAAGTTACTTCAACGTTCATATCTAGGGCAAGCTATTTCAAGAGTACACTGAAGCCAACCACTCCAAGAGTTAGTTAATCAAGGAAAAATCCTTTAATGACTCAAAATTCTTAGGCAATCCATCTCCAAGACAAATTATGGTACAATTGCTTCTAAGTGCCTTTCGGGGAAAACTCTTCAAAGACCTAACAAACTGGGGCAAGATGAGCCACATGGGGGCAAATCCTCTTCATGCCTTCAAGCTGTTTAAGTAAACTTCGTCAGCAATCTTTGAGTTCAAAACGAGTGCTGGGAAATCATGTTATTATCCCATCCTATAAACCTTTGCCTTTTGACAAGGAGCCTTGCCACAAAAGACCTTTCACCCCTTATCCATCGGAGCACCTTTGAAAACCTTCATATCATTACATAAATCATCCTCATGCATTAGTCATGCCACTTCGAAGTCCAGCTCTAGCATAAAGCCATGTATATCATCTTATTCATCGGGCTTAACCCCACAACATGAATCTGACAAACCTTGTAACACAAAATCATTTGGAAGTCCAGTTCTCGTCTGATAAGTCATTTCAAAGTCCAGTTCCCGTATGGAAAATCCTTTCAAAGTCCAGTTCTCTTCTGGAAAATCATTTCAAAGTGCAATTCCCGTCTGGAAAATCATTTCAAAGCCCAATTCTCGTATGGCAAGTCATTCCAAAGCCCAGTTCTCGTCTGACAAACCCTTTCAAAGTCCAGTTCCCATCTAGCAAACCCTTTTAAAGTCCATTTCCCGTCTGGCAAATCATTTCAAAGTCCAGTTACCATCTGGCAAACCCTTTCAAAGTCTAGTTCCCGTCTAGCAAATCATTTCAAAGTCCAGTTCTCGTCTGGCAAATCATTTTAAAGTCCAGTTCTCGTGTGGCAAATCATTTCAAAGTCCAGTTCTCGTCTGGAAAATCATTTCAAAGTCCAGTTCCCGTCTGACAAATACCTTTTCTCACCAATTCTCGTCTGATAGACTATCCAAAAGTCAGTTCCCATCTGACAAACAAAAACTTCAAATCCAATTCTCGTATGGAAGTTCACCATAAAAAGTCCAACCTTGCTTGGCACCTCCAAAAGTCCAACCTTGCTTGGCACCTCTGAAAGTCCAACCTTGCTTGGCACCTCACAAAAGTCCAATCTTGCTTGACACATACAAAATTCCAACCTTGCTTGGCACCTCCGAAAGTCCAACCTTGCTTGGTACCTCTGAAAGTCCAACCTTGCTTGACACCTCACAAAAGTCCAACCTTGCTTGGCACCTCCAAAAGTCCAACCTTGCTTGGAACCTCCAAAAGTCAAACCTTGCTTGGCACCTCACAAAAGTCTAATCCATGTTGGCAATTACCGAAAGCCCACTTCGTTGGCATCATCAAACTAACTCCAATCCCGATTGGTACCAAAAGGATCTCACCCTCAAAAGGGATACTTATCCCAAGCATACTCCATCATTTGCATTGTCACTTGCATGACATGCATCATGCATAACATTCCTTCCAAACAGGAATAACATCAAACATAATCATATTAGTCATTAGCATACTTATGCATAACCTCTCTGTTAAAACAATAAGCTTCATTAACCAGTCTTTTGCATTCCTACATGCATCATAATCCCCAACAGTTGCATCCTCATATGCATCTCCATGCATCATGCAATGCATGGCATTTTCACCCGAAGTGGAACATCACATAAAACGTAGCATAACAAGATCCAAGATCAATCAACAATCCCCCCGGCCAGTCCTTTTTCAAAATCAACAATATTTCTCTTAAAAAAGCTACTACCCCACACATGCTCATGGAATTTTTATTCTCCAGCAAGTTATTCTTCAACTTTATAGTTGATAATGGTATTCCCCAGCATTTATGTTTTCCTCCCAAGCAGAGGTTACCCTAAAAAGTATCTTATGAGCTTTTCCCTTGCAGAGGTTTGCTAATAAATTTGCTCTTCCTGAATTGTGTTTTACCTTTTTACCATACAAATTTTGGGGTCTTCTTATATCTAATTGACTTTTACCCTAAGTATGATTCCCTGTGGCAGTTCATTTCATTGGTTTCAAGGCAATTAGATAGGGGAAACTGTCATACCCCAAATTTATCATACCCTTTTATTCTCTTATACCAAATATTTTGTGTTGCTTAATGATCTTTCTTTACGTGGTCATTTGGCCTTTGGCCATGATCCTCTAAGGTTAGGCCATGAAAGTCTTGTTTGTGCATGCTTTGATTATAATGTTTTTTATTATCTTTATTTTATTAACTTCTCCTTACAAGTTTGTTAGGTTCGGGTGGATAAGGAATGCGTGGCTTCATTTAATATTGATACATGTTTGATTTGTTGTTTAAGAGAATCCAAGATGGGTTTGTTGTTTGGTTGGTCATACTTGGTCTTATGTTGAAACCTAGTGTCATACCCCAAATTTTGACCACTAGGATTTCCCATCATTGTACAAATCATCATCACAATATGGATGGACCATCATACTTCATCAGTCTCCCCAAAGATGGGTGAGCATCCACTACAATCAAGAATTAGGGTTTCAAGCCCTCTCAAAATTCTTAGACAAAGGATCAATTAAGGAATGACATGATCTTCAACTTGTCTAACCTCTAAAATATCCACAATGGATCAAAAGGACTCCCACTTCAAGGATCAAGCACAAGTCTGCTCCCTTCTAGGTGGATCAAGTCTCATGATCGACAGTGTCACCAAATTAGGGTTTTGGTCGACCAAGGCCTCCAGATGGAAATTTTTCATCTGGGCACAAGCCAATGATCCAAAACCTAACCTAATATACTCCATGGAACCTCATAGACCCAATCATCAAGTCAATTTTGCCTCAGGGGATGCATTCATAAAAAATCAGGAATTAGGGTTTCTTGACCTAATTCACCCCTAAGTTGACTTTTAGGGCAAATCATGAGCCAAGACCTCAAGAGAGGGTTTGAGGGTCTCTAATGAACTATATTGATCCATTTGCAACAATGGATTAATCCAAGAAGCTTGAGCAACAAGACTCAATTTCATCTGCACCATAGTTAGGGTTTTAAGGGAAAAGTCAACTGTAACTTTGACTTTTGACCAGGACATGCTCCAAAGCCCTATGACATGCATCAATATACCCTATTACACCCATGGAACATGTCCATCAAGTTTGATTTAGGTCAAGGACATGATTTCCTGAAGAATTGCACAGTTTGGAATTCATCTGATAAAAAGTCAACTGTGTACAAAAGTCAACTTTGACTTTTTGAGATTTTTCACCAAAATGGATTTTTAACCCTAAAATGATGTTAATGTATGATTTTAATCATCATTCATCAAGAAAAATCAAGAAAAGTTGGGTAACTTGTAAAAGGGGTAACCATAAAAAACTTATAAAATTTTCTAAGTTAAAAATAAAGTGGCTAGGGTACTAACTTTGGAGGGTCATAACTCCTAAACCACAAAGACATTTTCTCCCATCCAAGGCTTGATTTGGAGATCTCATTGCCCTCTACAAAAACTTCAACTAGACCTAATTCCAACTCCTCATGGATTTTGAGTTATGGAGTGATCAAAATCAAGAAAAATCACTTTGTTCCAACACTTAGTGAAAATTTCACTAAGTCAGATTTTGCCTTACTTTTTGCCAAATGTAGGGGGATTTTTCACTTGGATTCAAAAGAGATCAAAACCAAATATGTTCAAACAGTTGTTGTATCATGTAAGGACTTTCCAAAATGACCAAGAACATTACCAAATTCAATTTGAGTCATGAGATATGACATTGGAAAGTTGCCTTGCTGAAATCTGCCAAGGCAAGGCAGAATTTGCATTTTTGCTCGATTTGCCAAAATCAGCCAAATCCAAATGCTCATATCCACTTGGACACCTCTGAGGATTGAATCTAAAGGGGACAACCACTGAGCCAAACCTCCAAAATCTTTGGAACAAGAAATAGCATGTTGAACCTAGAATGGCCAAAATAGGGACAAGACTCCAATTTTGGATTGGAGCATTCAATGGAAGCATCAAGGTGGCATGGACTGAGCCATTTGCAACTGAATTCAGTCAAGACTTATCCAAGACCAAGGGAACCACAACCCTGTGCCCTAACCTCTAGTCAATGGCTAGAGGAGACTTGGATTTCCATTGGCCAACATTGAACAAACACCTGCTGCAGTTGCCATTCAACTAGGGTTATGTCAATTCAAGTCAGTCGTGTTTAGGTCAAGTTGTCGAACTATGTCAAGTTATTAGTGTTTTATGGTTAAAGATCGTCAAGGAGCAGTTCATTTTCAATTAGGGTTTTTGGACAGTACAACTCATATTTCAAGTCATATTCTTCTGATTTTATTGTTCCAAGGCCCTGATGCATTTGAGGATCCAAATTGCTCAATGTTCATTTTTTCAAGACTAGTTCAAGGATTATTGGAGTTGAGTGTTGGATTAAGATCAGTCAAGGCGCATATGTGGTTCTAAGTCGCGAATTCACTTTCATTTTTTTTTAATTCATTTTCCATATCCATAACCATTATCCATGTTATAAAAATCCATTACATTTTAAGCCTACCATTTTTCCCATCACCATTTTTGAATATATTACCGTTTTGGAAGCCCATTTATTATTTTGTTTCCTTCATAAACCATCTATAATATAAGAAAATTAGACGTTGTGGAAATCTCATTTCTACCCTTATCTCTAATCTTGCCATGTCATCAATTTGGGGGCAAATTGTGTCCAAAATTTACTTTATCCAACCAAACAATGATATTGAACCAAATTGGTTACAATTCCAACTGATTTACTTGATAAATCTTCTACTTTATTTCACTTTAACCATCTCTTTAATAATTTTTACTCTCTTTGGTTTCAAACAAACAAATCCAATTCAAATTTTTCCAACTTTTCTCAACTTCCAATGTATATCACATCACTTTTCAACTTCAGATTTTTCTTCTTTCTTTCTCCGGCTGCAGATCTCACTCTCCCTCTTATTCAAACCTCTCTCTTGCTCTTCTTTCTTCACGTTCTTCTAATGTTATTTTGATTATTTCTTCTAACATGATTTACGAAAATGATTTATGATGTGCAGTGTGCGGTTCAACAGTGGTGGTAGATCTGTGTTATAAGTAACACATTTCTGACGGTGAGGGTGGTGGTGGTCAGATTTGAAATGCTTGTTGTGCTTCACAATTTTCCTATTTCTTAAATATTTTTTGTGTTTTGAGTTTATGATTTTCAGATTTATAATTGATTGTGCTTTGTTTCGTGTTTGATATTCCTCTTCGTAATATTTTGCAGATTTTTGGGTTTTATAGAGATTTGTATAGATATGCCTTTAACATTTTAATCTTTAGGCTTTTTTCTATCTTCTTGCATTGCTTCTTGCTCATATCTGCGCAGATTTATTGTTGTAGCTTCTACTGTTGAGTTTCCTGGTCAAATTTGTTTTGCTTTTTTAATGTTGTGCTTTTCTGAAACCTCTTATCTAAAATCTTTTTCATCTGATACAAGTTTCTGTTGTTGATGTGGTTATTGTTTGAAGGTGATGAAGTGGAAGACAAGGTGGAAATATGATGTGGAATACAAGGTGGAACTTTTGCAAATCAATGATGCTAGAGAAGGTTTGTTGGATATATTGTCTTTAGTTGAAAATCAACTCAATAAAAAAAATTTCTTCTGAATTTAAGGTTTCTATTGAAGTGATTGAAGATCCCTCTACAACTGCAGCCTTGTGTTTTCCATTTGTTAGGATACTAAAGGGATATAATTTGTAAAACATATAGGGTGAAGATGATATTTTAGTTTAAGGTTGAAGAAGATGTTGTTAAATGTGATGTTGTTATTTTAAGGTTGAAGATGATGTTGTTATTTTAAGGTTGAAGATGATGTTGTTAAATGTTTAAAACTTTTTTAAGATATCCAGATTTTAAATTAAAATAAAATTAAGGATATTTCTTTTTTGACATTATTTATATTATTTTTAATTTTACTACTAGATATTTTTAATTTAAGTTACTCATTTTGATGGTTGTTATGATTGGTTAAATTGACAAGAAGAAATGGTGAAGATTTAGAAGATATAGGAGTAGTATTGATGTATCATGTGTTGGATTGCAATGAATATCTTCTTATTAGTGTGTAATGATAGCACTATTTGTCATCTTATTTTTATTTTTGCTTTTGAATCTTTATGGCTGGTTTGTCAATGGTATGAATTTTACGATTCTCATTTTTGAAAATCTTTATGATAAACCTTTGATCTTTGGATTAGATATTTGTAAAAGCTGATTTTTATCATGTTAACAGATGCTTAGATTGGATATTTGTGCTGACGTTATGGTTGGTATTCTAATTAAATATGTCGTGCCGTTTGATGTTGTTGCCATGTCAAAGTAAATATTACAGGTAAGTTGAATCAATGTTGTGAAGACGCATAATTCTTATGACATGTCCATAACTTCTTTTGAGTTCATTTCCATATACTCTCCATGATAGTTAATGCAAACAACTTATAGTTTATATGATAATAATTTAGTTTCATGTTCCTGAGGTGCCATCTTCATCAAAATTATTACCTGTTTAAATCTCTATTTATCGATTTGCACGATTTGTTTCATTCTGTTTAGCTGTGATGAAGAAGTGGTTTTATTACAATTGTATGTTTATGACAGGTCCTTGAGATTTTGAGTCACGTGAACAAGAGAGTGAAGTTTCACTCTGGTATTGGTATGCCTTTGACTATGTTTTAGAAATTATGAAATTTCCTCCCCAAAATGGCAGATAAAGTGCCAAGCGGCCATAGGCCGAATCAGCATATATATGTAGCAGATTTTAGTTTGGCTGCTATAATTCACCATCTACCACTGAGATATTTGTTCTCTTGGTTTATTCAAGAATATAATTGGTAGTTAGTTTGCTTTTATAGAAAGTGGCTTTTGTATTCTTGTAGTTAGTTATAGGAAATAAGACAGATTTCTATTTTGTTGATAAAAATAATTCTTTGTAACTATTCTTCCGAATGATTTTGAACAGTTAATTATTCGGTTTTGGTGTTTCCAATAACTAATTTTGATCTGGCATATTGGAATATGGCTTATGCTTTTCCAGCAATTTGGGGGAATCAATGGAGTTTGCTTTTATACTAACAGTATTTTTGGTCTAGCAGGTACTTACTCATGTAATTGTAACTTTTCATCCAAATTCTGACACTATTTACATTGAAATCATGTTTTAAAACTTAAATGAACTTCATGAAGCACTCAAATATTTTTTTTTTGTTTTGATGTATTTTATCATAGGATTTCCTTCTGCGAGCGACCGGGAGTATCATTTATGCGATTCTTCAGGTTCCTTTTTCAAACTTAACTAGCAGTCTTAGAAAGTTCATTTTTTGTTTCTCAAACTAACAGAGTTATGTTTTTTAGTTTCGCAGATTATAATAACAGGTGTTGGAGTAGCTGCATTCTATTTTAAGGTACATTTCAAGGTACACAAATTATGTATGCTATAAAATATGTCTGATATTTCATAATCAGTATAATTTACTTGATAAAAAGATGCCACAAATTTTGTTGAATTTTTACCTTGTGTTGCAGATATTTCCTGTGAATATTAAAGGACAAGCAGGAAGCATAGCCACATTGGTGAACAGGTTTGGTGCATGGTTATGCTCCTACACTTTCAACTTTCTCATGAGTTGGAGTTGATATGGTAAATACATTATTTTTCAGCTTTATTTCAGTTAGAAGAGTAATGATAATATTATAGAACATGCATGTTTATTTTGTAATTATGATTTTCAGGTAACTTCGGTCTTTATGCTTCAATCAATGCACTAGCTATATTGTTTATAGTTTTAGTAGTTCTAGAAATAAAAGGTAAAATATAGTGCAAATTTCAGAATTTTTTTCATTAATATACTAATATATTAATATATAGGATAATTTATGATAACATTCATGATTCATTAGTGTTAAAAATACATCTAAGAGAAACCATGTTTAAGTAAATAAAAATACATTGTGAATATTCAATATATGGTCAATATATATATATATATATATATATATATATATATATATATATATATATATATATATATATATATGTATATATATATATATATCAATTTTGTACAACGGGTTATTCTCATAAATACATTTTTACTTGGTTTACTTTTTTGTATATAAAAAATAATATTTTTTTATAAATGTTAATTATTCCCATTGATCATTGGTTTTGTAATTTTTCTATCTAAGATTAACAGTGAGCTTCCTCTGCTACTATTGATGATACTTTATTCAAACTAATGATGAAATTTGTGTAGGTTGGACTACTAATGAGAGAAAAGTGAAAAATAGCATTAGAGACTCATCTTGACATTTATTATTGTCAGACTGATTTACTTATATTGTGTACTCCATATCTTTTTATAATCATGTAAAATCTAAATATTAATATCTACTTTTCTTTTGATGTGATGGTTGTGTAATAACCATTAAAATTGGAGCATTTCTCACGATAAGATTTTTAAATAAAATCTTTTATTTTATTGAATAAATGTAATAATATCTTTTAAGTTATATTCACTTACTGCAATATTTTATTATACATTATTCTTTTGAGTTATATTCACTAAGTGCAATATTTTATTATACCTTATTGTAACATCCTTCTTATAATGTCAACACATTACATAATAAATTATTAAATTCTAATTCTTTAAAATTAAATATTATTTTAACTATTTATTGTTAAATATGTAATTCATTGTTTTAGAAAGATTAGATTTGATTTAGAAATATCATATTTGATTTAGAAATATTAGATTAGATATTTTTGTGCTTTTATAGTTTGGGCTTTAGCTTGAGATGCAAGATAACCTAAATCTACAAATAGGGAGGAACTTTTATCATTGTAATAATCAAGTTTGATAATTAACAGTTTGCAGTTGCAAGTGAATATTGAAAGTTCCCACAGTTTGTGGGCAGAAAAAATTCTGCTATTTTTCATCTTCTTCTACAACGCTCTTATTTCTCTTTTCTCTTTCTTTCTTTCTTTCTTTCTCAATTTTTATTTTCGTTGCCATTGCGTGCGATTGTTAACAATCTTGAGATCAAGATTGAATAGGAATTCTCAAAAGGTTTTGGGTTAATTCCAACAGTGGTATCATGAGCCTTTGGTTCGAGTGAAGGGTCAGCTTACTTGTATCGAAAATACTCCCCACAGGTGGTGGTTAGGAGGTGTCCTGTTGAAGAGTGTCAACGGCGGTACAAGGGTGGTGAGTTAGAACCACACAACAGAAAGTGCAGTTGCACAGCTGAAGCTTCCACGTAAGGGGGAGCATTGTGGAAGTATTGTGGATAAACTCACACTTGAGGGAAAATGTTAAGTATTAACAATAAGTGGGAGAACCCACACACTATCACCTAAAGGTTTAGGGTGAGTATGAGGTGTGTCTCTCACAAAGGTGTTGCTTTAGAAAAAGAAATCTCACAATGTTCAATGCTCCCTAATCTCCCATAACAATGGTATCTAGAGCTACTGTTGCGATTCAAGGAAGGAAAATCGTGATGGCGATGAATCATCTGAACGGGCACTTTTCGGCGAGCCTTCCGATTCTCAAGAAAGATAATTATGAGAATTGGTGCAAGCAGATTAAGGTGGTTTTCTGTTATCAAGATCTTTGAAATCTTGTGAAGGAAGGGGTAGCACCGCTTGCAGAGAACGCGACAGATCAAGAAAAGGCTGCACACAAAGAATTGAAGAAGAAATATTATAAAGCTTTCTTTATAATCCATCAGTGTGTCGATCCTGATAACTTTGAAAAGGTTGGTGATGTAGAGTCAGCAAAGGAAGCGTGGGAGATTCTTGAAAAGTCATTTGGAGGCGCAGAGAAGGTGAAAGAGGTGAGGTTACAAACTTACAAGAGAACCTATGAGTTGCTTCAGATGGAAGACAATGAAAGTATAACATATTTCTTCACCAGAGTTACAAAGCTGGTGAGTCAAATCAAGGTATGTGGAGAGGTGCTGACATCAAGATCAGTTGTTGCAAAGATCTTGAGGTCATTGGCTCCAAAGTTCGACCACGTGGTAGTAGCTATAGAAGAGTCGAAAGACTTGTCAGTATTGACGAAGGAAGAGCTTCAAGGGACGCTTGAGTCTCATGAATAAATGATGACTAAAAGAGCTGCAGGAAAGTCGAAGAGTGAGATGGCTTTGCAGGTACGGTCAAAAAAGGAAAGGAAAGGCAAAGGAAGCTGGAATGGCAACAAAGGTAGAGGAGGCTGTAACAATTCGACTTGTCGAAATCAGCATGAAGAAAACTGGTCGAATCAAAGAAAATCCCGGAACCAAGGCAGCCAAAGAAGTTGTGATGCAGGTAGAGGAGGAGGTGGTGGTCGAAAGCCAGACAAAAGTCACGTTCAATGTTTCAATTGTCAGAAGTATGGTCACTATTTTAGTGATTGTACGGAAAAGAAGAAGAATCAAGAAAATGATGCAAAACTGGCAAAACATGAAGAAGAAAAGATGTTGCTGATGGTCACAACAAGAGTGAAAGAGAGATTCCAGGACCAGTGGTATTTGGACTCAGGATGCTCATCACATATGACTGAAAGGAAATATTGGTTTGTCAACATGAAGCCCTCGTCGAAGAACACGGTGAAGTTTTCAAATGACAACACTCTAGCAGCTGAATGTGTTGGTGATGTTCTGATTATGAGGAAAGACGGCAATAGGTCAACAATTTCCAATATGTTGTACATACTAGGCATAAAGAGTAATTTACTCAGTATAGGGCAGTTGGTCGAAAAGAACTACAAGGTGTCGATCAAAGACAAGATGATGAGAACTCTCGACGCAGGTGGAAGGTTGATCTTGAAGGCTCCAATGTCTCAGAATAGGACCTTCAAGATTGAACTCGATGTGATGGAGCACAAGCGCCTAGCAACTGCAGCCAACAAAGATGAGTGGCTATGGCTTTTTCGACTAGGCCATCTCAACTTCAATGACATCAGAGAGCTAAAGAGAAGAAATATGGCTTCAGGATTACCTGAAATTGACATTCCAAGTGAAGTCTGTGAAGTGTGTTCAGTCGAAACAACACAAGAATAACTTTAGTAAGGATGCAGGAAGGAAGTCGAAGGCAATTCTGGAAATCATATACTCTGATGTATGTGGTCCAATCCAGGTGGATTCAATTGCAGGCAACAGATACTTTGTCACATTCATAGATGATTACAGTTGAAAATTCTGAGGACTGATGGAGGTTACAAGTTGTTCGACCCAGTGAATAAGCAGTGGTGATCAGCAGGGACGTGATCATAGACGAGCTTAAAGAATGGGATTGGACTGAGAATGTTAAGAAGGATTCAGTGAGAATCTCTTGTGAAGAACCAGTCTCTGAAGTCGAAAGAGAAGTTCGACAGGAACCAGACACATGTCTGCAAGGTTGCAAGAATGTGTAATTACATCAGATGATGTGGTTGATGAAGAGGGTGAGCTGGTACACTATGCTTTCTACATAGATGTCGAACCAGCCAATGCATTTGAGGCATTAAAAGATTCGAAGTGGGTGAAAGAAATGGATGAGGAGTTAGAGTCCATCGAAGTCAACAACACCTGGTCACTTGTCTAATTGCCTCAAGGCAAGAAGGCAATTGATGTGAAGTGGGTTTACAAGGTGAAGGTGAATCCTAGAGGAGAAGTAACTAGACACAAGGCTAGACTTGTGGCGAAAGGATTTCTTCAGAAGGAAGGAATCGACTTCGACAAAGTGTTTGCACCTGTTGCTAAGATCGAAACAACCAGGTTGGTTGTTGGTCTAGCAAATATGAATAATTGGCACACATGTCAGATGGACGTGAAGTGTGCATTCCTTAATGGCCCCTTAGACGAAGAAGTTTATGTCGCACAACCAGCTGTGTATGTGAAACGAGGCGAAGAATGAAAGGTGTACAGGCTGCATAAAGCCCTGTATGGACTCAAGCAAGCTCCAAGAGCTTGGAATAAGAAAATCGACAGCTTCTTAAGGAAAAAGGAATTTGTGAAATTTACGACTGAGCATGGAGTGTATGTAAGGAAAAACAATAGTAAATTGCTTATTCTATGCCTCTATGTCGATGACCTGTTGATAACAGGAAGTTGCAAGAAGGAGATCGAAGATTTCAAACATGACCTAATTGAGGAGTTTGAAATGTCAGACTTGGGAAATCTCTCATATTTCCTTGGCATCGAATTCTACAATACTAGTAGAGGTTTGATGATGCACCAAAGAAGATATGCAGGTGAAATACTCAAGAGATTTGAGATGCAAGATTGCAACCCAACTTCGACTCCAACTGAGACCAGATTGCAATTGTCGAAAGATTCAGATAAAGATGATGTCGACCCAACCCAATACAGAAGACTTATTGGGTCACTTCGATACCTTTGTCACATAAGGCCTTACTTAGCATACAATGTGGGTATGGTAAGTAGATTCATGCAGAAGCCAAAGGTATCACACCTAGCAGCAACGAAGAGGATACTGAGGCATCTGAAAGGAACTCTCGACTACAGCATTTTGTTTCTTGCAGCTGATGAAGGAAAAGAATGCAAGCTAGTGGGATACACCGACTCTAGTTGGTGTAGTGATGCTGAGGATAGAAAATCCACAGCTGGCTATGTGTTTATGTTAGGTGGTGCACCAGTTGCTCGAAGTTTGAGAAAGGAACCAATAGTGGCATTGTCATCATGCGAAGCAGAATACATAGCTGCTTCTTTTTGTGCATGTCAAGCAACCTGGATGGTAAACCTGGTCGAAGAGATCACAGGGAAGAGTCATGGAGCAATTACCATGAAGATCGACAACATGTCAGCTATCAACTTGGCGAAGAATTCAATAGCACATGGTCGAAGTAAACACATCGAAATGAGGTTCCATTATCTTCGAGAGCAGGAAGCAAAAGGGAAAATGAACTTGGAACACTGCAGAGTTGAGAATCAGATTGCAGATATCATGACGAAGGCAGTGCAGGTCGAAGTTTTCAGAAGACAAAGAGCCATGATGAATATAGACAGTTTAGACACAATGAATTAGGTGGTGTGTTAAATATGTAATTCATTGTTTTAGAAAGATTAGATTTGATTTAGAAATATCAGATTTGATTTAGAAAGATTAGATTATATATTTTTGCGATTTTATAGTTTGGGCTTTAGCTTGAGATGCAAGTTAACCTAAATCTATAAATATGGAGGAAGTTAACCATAATGGCTTGCAAGATCCAAGAGTTATGACCCTTACTAACATGATCCATTACCTGACTTCCTTTTAGGTAGTAAGTGTGGATCCATTTCACCCATATGTTGTCAGATTTCCTACATAAGTTCCACAGAAATTTTAACAACAAAACCTCATTCCAAACATGGAGGTTGACCAACTGTAAGCCACCCTGTTTAATAGGGCTACAGACTTTTTTCCAGGCAACAGGACTCCTTTTACTCAGGTTTTCTTTTCCAGTCCACACAAAGCTTCTACAAATCAAGTCAATCTTTTTAATCACGGTACTGGGAATTGGGAGGCAATATATCCAGTATTGTGTTATTGACCAAGCTATAATCTTCACCAATTGTAACCTTCCTGCATAACTGATAAGTCTTGAAGACCAATGGTGAATTCTAGCTACAATTTTCTCCACCAGGGGCATATAATGGTTGACAGTCAATCTTCTGCTAGATAGGGGCACTCCAAGGTATTTAATGGGGAGAGTTCCTTCTTGGAAACCTGCCTCAGCCCTCAAAACCTATTTTTGATCTCTATCAAGCCCTCAAAAGTACATTTTGCTTTTGTTATCATTCATAACCAGCCCTGTAGACATAGAAAACTTTTTAAGATTAGACAGCATCATTTGTATATATATTAGATCTCCTTTGCAAAAGAGGAGAACATCATCAGCAAAGGTGAGGTTGGTCAGCTTCACACTTTTACAGTTAGCATGAAAGTTGAAATTAGGATCCTTCTGCATTTTGTATAACAGCCTATTCATGTATTCCATGATTAGGAAAAAAAGGCGATAATGGGTCACCTTATCTTATGCCTCTATGAGCCTGCACAATATCAATGTAATATCCCATCACATTGAACCTATAGCTCACAGTACTGACACTGGTTATGGTCCGTTGGATAAATATTTTAGGTATGTCAATCTCTTTCATGATGCATTCCAAGCCCCCCAATTGACCATGTCATAATCCTTATGAAGATCTATTTGCAACATGATTCTAGAAGTACCCCCTTTCCTAGTGTATCCTTTGATTAGATCATAGGCCAGCATGATATGCTTGTGAATATTTTGACCTGGCACAAAAGCAGCCTGACTGTGACTAATCACAGATTACAGAACTTTCCCCGGTTTATCAGTCAAGATCCTAGATATGATTTTATAAAAAGTGGTGCAAACAGCAATAGGTATATAATCCTTCATTTCACTAGCATTAGTGTTCTTTGGAATTAAAGAGACCACAATGCTATTAAAGGAATTGTAAATGTTACCTGTCTTAAAGAATTTAATGACAACATCCATCACATCATACTTTATGGTACTCCAGTTGGCTTAAAAAAGATTTTCCCCAAAACCATCAAGGCCAGGGGCTTTAAGGTCTCCTAAGCCCTTCAAAGCCTTAGTAATATCATCCTCAGTTATATCTTTAACAAGATATTATCTTTGCTTCATATCAAGCTGCTTACGCATCCTCATGGCTTCAATGTCAATGCAATTAAGATTGTTGTCAGCTTTTCCCATCAACTCTCCATAGAACTCCAATATTGTTTTTCAATCTCCTTTTGGTTTTGAGTTAAAGTGTCATTCTTCTTCTTAATGTTGGTTAGGTTGTTGGAGTGCTGCTTGGATTTAATAGTAGCATAGAAATATGAGTTGTTGCCATCACCTTTCCTCAACTATTCAATCTTAGATCTCTGCTGCAGAATCTTTTCATCATGCTCCTTAAGAGATACCACTTCCTCAGTTAGACCCTTGATCTTATCAATAGTCTCCTTGTTCATCCTATTATCACAAAGTTCCTGATGAGCTTGTTTGAGTTTATCTCTGGCTAGCTGTAACTTTTGCTTCAAATCAGAAAGAGGTCTACTAAACTTTCTCAACTCTTGTTTCAATCTTTTGAGCTTTTTCCAAAGAACCATCATAGGAATTCCATTTTTTGCAACCTCCCAGCTTTTCTTTACCACCTCATCATAGCCTGGAAGATCAACCAGACAGTTACTGAATTTAAAATGCTTCTGAATCTTTCTTTTTTCTTCCTTGCCTACCAATTGTAATAAAGCATGATCTGATATAATGGGGGGAAGGATCTTCAACTTGGCATCAATATTATCTTGAAACCACTAAGTATTTGCCATCACATGATCAATTCTAGAATAGATGGTGTCTTCCATATGCTAATTGGACCAAGTAAAATACTCACCTGTGCTATCCATTTCATTTAAACCAG
Source organism: Lathyrus tuberosus (assembly GCA_022829125.1). Classification (NCBI taxonomy): domain Eukaryota; kingdom Viridiplantae; phylum Streptophyta; class Magnoliopsida; order Fabales; family Fabaceae; genus Lathyrus; species Lathyrus tuberosus. Next base: position 8,592,085 of record JALAZF010000154.1, on the reverse strand, counting down.
TGATTTCCATCATCCTTTGCAAGTCTTCAAATTCCCTTTCAGTGACCAAAGTGCCTCCCTCACGATCTTAAGCTTTCACAACATTGTTAAAATCTCCTATCATACACCAAGGACCTTGAAGATTCCCATGAATGTTCTCAATCTCTTTCCATAAGTTTATCCTGTTAACCAGTTGATTATGAGCATAGATTAATGTAAACCAGTATTTAAAATCTTCTTTTAAGTCATAAACTCCACAATGGATATATTGACTGTTGCTCTGCATAAATTTCACATCAACAACAGTGATATCCCAGTGAATTCATATCCTCTCATTAGCATGATCTTTATAGTTATCCAAGTGCTTCTCATAAATTTTCAATTTGTCTCTGATAGACTTGGCTTTAGCTTCTTTCACTCTAGTTTCTAGTAAAACAATGATAGTAGGTTTAAGCTCATGGAGACGGGACCTAATCTCACAAATGTTACCTACTTTGTTGAGTCCCCCTATGTTCCAAGAGACTAACATGGATCAATGTTTGATAGCACAAGGGGGTCATTCAAAACCTCAAGTGCTTCAAATCCATTGCTACAATTAGTTTTGCTAGGAGAAAAAATAACAATATTCTTACCTTTATCACGTGTTGCCTTATTCACCCTTGACCAAACCTCTCCATCATCATGACTATGTTCTTCTTCAACAGGTTGTTTGGTGAGAGTTATTTCTTTGTTATCTTCAGGGGGTTTAGGTTTAGGCCTCCATTCTGAATTTGGCCACGATCACCACATTTATGCCCTAATTTTTTACATTTATCACAGAAGATTGGTCTCCATTCATACTCCACTGATTGCATTATCATCCCTCCTGTACAGTTTGATGGTTACCTCCTTGACAAGATCTTGTGTTATGTCCACTTCAACCAAGATGCGCGCATATGACACACGAAGCTTCCTCGCTGTACATTCATCAGTCACCAGGGGGTACCTAGAGCACTCCCAATCTTGCTAAGGCTCTTAACTCCCCATAGATTGAGGGGAAGTTGCGGCAGCTTTATCCAGATTGGAAATGTTCTTAGCAGGTCTTTCTTCAAATTGAATTCTGATCTCCATTCTTTCAGAATCAAAGGGTTGTTTCTGATGGTGTATGGTTCCTTCATCATCATAGCTTCGCTATCTTCATGATTGTTGAATCTTGCAAGAAAGTACCCTTCATCATGATAGTATATATCCGGTAATTTGACAAATTTCCATGTCTTTAGCATGAAATTATTCATAGTGTTCATACTCAGATCCTCACCAACCACATAAACGATTAGCACATTATCCCAAAATTGCAGTTTTGTTTCTGTGTCTTCTTGATCAATTTCCACTTCAACTACTCCATTTACCATATTTGGTGCGACATACTCCATTGCCAGACCTTTCGAAGGGTTCTGGTTATCACTAAGAACATCCACCCAAAGCTTCCGTTCTTCCGGCATAGTTTTCTCTTCTTCCGTTAGGGTTTTCATTTCTTGGCTTTCGGTCTTCTCCTTACTTTGGTGTACCTCCTCGTTAAAATCTTCATCATCTTGAATTGTTGTATTCTTTGTCTCTCCCCCCTGAATCTCTTGCACGACATAAATCTCCGGTGGCAGTGGCGCCGTAGATTTCGGCCTCCCACGCCCTCGCTTCTTCTTCATCGAGAGAGAGAGAGAGAGAGAGAGATTGTATTGTCCAACCTTTATTAATAAATACTATTGATTCAAATATTAAATATTATTAATAACTTATGTTTATAAATATTAATAAGAAAATATTAACAACTTATGTCAAAAAAATATTAATAAATAATTTAAATATTAATAAATATTATTGATTCAAATATTAAAAAATATTAATATTTTAACAAATAATATTTATAAGTATTGTAAAAAAATAATAATATTTTGATTCAATTATTTTTATAAACGGGAACAACTTTACTATTAATTCAAATATATTTATAAATAATGTCAAAACAAATATAATAATTATATACGGGAAAAAAAATATATCGTTGATTAAAATATTTTTATATATGGAAACAAATTCTATTGTTATAAACGAGATCAACTTTACTACTGATCCAAATACTAAATAATAGAAATTTATCAACCATTGTATCCTTTCTTATAACATAATTGTCTTATTCGTTAAAAAAACTTAAACGGTTAATTTATCTAATACAAGTTTCAATAGTTTTTTAATAAGATTATTATTGATATTGTTGTTTACCTTTAATCTTATACATATATTACTATTTCAACTTAAATTTACTATTATTATTAAGTTTTTTCTATTTTCAACTTTTAATTTTTATGACAGTCTGCAAACAAATGCGCGTCCAAAACCATATCTCACCCAAAAACGTATCCCGTGCGTAGGCACCAGTTTGTTATTAGACATTCTAAGTTTTTTTAAAGAATATTTATTTACTCAAATAAATTATTGTCTGATATTTTAATTAATCGATCGAATTTGAGTTCTGTCTAAGTGGCAGACTTGATTTCGAAACATGATTTGTTTTTATTATAAGACTGCTTGAGATGATGATATTTACATTCATATATAGTTCCACTAGAATATAAAATAAGTATCATTGCAGAATTACTATTATTATGTGAGAATAATGTGGTACATCTTGGAAAAAGATATATCAATATCTTTAGCAAAAAAATTTATCAGTCTTTCAAGTGATTTTTGATCTGTCACCCTGTTGATTTTTGATCTATAATAAAGATATTTAGAACTTCTTAGGTTAGTTTGTTTTTTTATATTATTTATTGGAGAAATTTCACAAGGCAAAACAAAATTACGAGAACAACTTTACTATTGATTTAATTTTTTTTATATACGGGAACAACTTTACTATTTATTCATTTTTTTTATAAATAGTGTCAAGACAAAATTAATATTTATATACGAGAAAAAATACATTGTTGATTAAAATATTTTTATATATAAAAACAAATAATATTGTTATAAACGAGATCAACTTTACTACTGATTCAAATATTGAATAATAGAAATTTATCGACCATTGTATTCTCTCTTATAACATAATTGTCTTATTTGTTTAAAAAACTAAAACGATAATTTATGTAATACAAGTTTCAATAGTTTTTAATTTTAATTATATTATTTTTTATATTGTTGTTCAACTTTCATCTTCTACATTTATTACTATTTAAACTTAAATTTATTATTATTCTTAAGTTTTTTTTTTTTTTTCAACTTTCAATTTTTATGACAGTTTGGAAACAAATGCGCGTCTAAAACCATATCCCACACACAAACGTACCCTGTACGTATGCACGAGTTTGTTACTAGTTATTAAAAAAAACCAAGGTACATATTCATTTACATAACCCATTTTTCATTACAATACATGATACAATTCACACAAAAAAAAAGAACAATAGAAAAAGCCCATGAAAATGTCAAAAAATATGAATAAATCTCATTTCCCAAAACCATTATACATTTTTTGCCAAAACCATTACACAAAACTATAGAGTCCATATCACAATAAGCTCGTGACATTGTGTTACAACATGAAATGAAAAAAGTTTAAACGCCCAATTCAAGCCTTTCCTCCTAGCCACGTGATTCGCGTATCATACACTTTTCCAAAGCCAAAAGAGTAATTCACAATTAAAGCCATGAGATATGAACAAGCCTTCAACACACGCCCACAATCAAAATATTCAGCCTCCACGCAGCAAAGTCGTACACAAACCAACAAACCTGCACAACCTTGCTAAAACCTGCCTCCAACTTATACAACAATCACCACACCATAAAAACTCGTACAACACAATATGCAACAGCATTGGAGAACCCGACCCCACGCCTTTTACGCAATGCACACACAGAACCACAATCCGTCCGCATTTGTAAACTGACCCCATAATACACAAAACAATTTCAACAACACCTGCATAAAACAAGTGAGCAAAACCGTTACCTCCATAACCTGCAAACACACCGAAAAATCCCAAAACGACTTCACAAAAATAACACAACGAGTAATTCCAATCAGTCATGTCTCTTCTATAAATAACCTTCAAACCTTCCTTCATAAAAACCAGACTCTCTCCCTCAAAATCATTTCTGAAGCTTCAACCTGTCCCTCAATTCCTTTCTCTACCTTCAACATTAACCTTAACGTACTAAACCACAATAACGAACCATTTTCTTTCAACAATAATAACCACATCATCAAATCAACCCTTCCAGATTTCATTCATACAAACCAAACCCAAATCAACAACTCAATCAAACCAATGCACCAGATCAAAAATAGAAGAAGAGGAAGTTCGAAACAAACGAAACGAGATCAAATTAAAACGAACCTGGACGAGGAAGGTGAGAGACCAAGAGTGAGATGATGAAGGCGTTCTGGGCTTCGTTCTTCATTTTTTGAACACGTCGCTATTTGACCATTCCCCTTGTTATACCTTTGTTTCAGTAAAATGGAATGTGTTTGTTGATTTGGAAGTTTCTTTTGCTTTGGAGTTAACTGTGATATTGTATTCTGACATTGCCTTGCATTGCTGACCTAGGTTACTTATCCTTTTTTTCTCTTTTGTTTGGATCCTTTGTTGGGCCGTGTTATATCCTATGGATGTTCACATACTACCTTTGTTTTGTTTTCACCCGTACTATTGTTTGTGAAGAGGTGATGGGCTTTTGAGCCCATATGATCCTCATTTGGTTTTTTTTCACCACCCTTCTTTTTAAAAAATCCAACTACGCCATTATTTTGGGTGGATGACGGGCTTTATAAAGCCCACATGATTCCACTATGTACACACCCTATACTCTCTATGCACCTCTCTCTCAGTCTATTTTGCTTAAAAATTATTTCTATTTTTTTATTATTTTCTCAAACTATTTTTTTACTATATTTTTGGGTATTATTTTGTTTGAATCTACTTGATTTATTTTGATTTCAATTTCATTTCCATTTCGATTTTCGATTTTTGGTCGATGAAGTCTTTTTAATCATAAATGTTGGTTATCGATGTTGTTAACCTTCATTATTTCAAATATGTAGGGATTGATCATTTGGATCATTTTCTATACTTTGGGATAGTGATAGGTTACCTTCGATTAATCGACGAAAGTTTGTGATTAAGACGAGACCGTTCTCTTTTCCTTTTCGTGTGACATGATTCTTTGAGAATGATCTACATATCATTTCTCTATCGTGTTTTAGCACAAACATTGTTATAGAACGGCCTCCCATAACACGATTTTCCTCATAGATCGTGTTATGATTGCTTAGCGCTAAAGTGGACCCGATTCGAAAGTTATTCATCCAATCAATGACAATTAACGATTAACAACTAACAACTGACTTTAATTTCTGTTTAATATTATCTTGCTTTATCTTTCTGTCAATATTATCATTCATATTATCATTGTGCATATCCATCTTGTCATCTTATCTTGTTCATCTTATTCAAAATACAAAAACATGATAAAACTATCGAAACCCTAAAAAACGTTTAATTGGTAGACTCTGGTTACTATCTTTTGCAAGGAGAGCTGGATCCGACTCTTGTTTGTTTCTTAGTTTAGGACACCTTGCACACACACAAATTTCTCTTGGGCTACCTGACAATGACCTCATTTATTTCTCGCAATCACGTGTACTTTACATGTACCCCCGCTCCCTTTTCGATGTACGCACTTTACTCGCCCTTCTTTGATTGTGGTTTTGTTTACTAGGAGCACCCCTAAGGACTAGTATAAACCAAACATTTTTCAAACTAATTCTCGATTCTGTCGAGCCACTTTTCAAAATACCCTTGTAAGTCAATTACTTTTTTAGCATCACCATCAACCTAATGCACACACTCACACCTTTTCTTCGTGGTTTCGTTACTAGGAGCACCCCTAGGGACTAGGATCGATCCGCACCTTTTTTTGCAAACTCTTGATTCAAGGTAAAGTGGCATTTTCTTCAAACTTTTAAGTCGAGTGCCTTTTTCCTCACCGTCAACCTCTTTTCACAACCCAGACGCAAATACAATCAAACCACTGATCCAACATCAAGTGGATTTTCTCAATCAAACTTCAAAACACATAACAACTATCGAAACTCTTTTTAAGGTGAAATAGGGGGTTTGGAGCCTTCGATTCCTCTCCTCGATTATTTGGATGTGATTTGCCCTTCTCGTGTTTAAACAATTACCCCCTTTAAGCAAATCAACCAAGCCGTAGTTCCACGAACTACGAACACTCTGATTCTTCATTCTCGTCTAAATAAAGACACGTAGGCACAAGGGCCCCAATCCTTGGTGAGCTACCTTTTTCTTTTTCCGCTATTTGCTACCTTTTTCTTTTCCTCCTTTTTCCACCTTTACTTCGTTATCCAAACCTTCTCCCATAGTCCGAACTAAGAACGCTCTGATTCTCCATTCTCGTCCGAATGAGAATACATAGGCATAAGGGCCACAATCCTTAGCGAGCACCCTTATCAAAAACCACCCATTTCCCCTTAGCATCGATCCCTTTTCTCATATCCTTTATCGCATCACTCGCTTAGATGAAAATAAATAACATTAGCTAACATTCATCACAAATCGAACTAAGAGGTTCCCGTTGAGTACAACGGATGTAGAGGGTGTTAATACCTCCCTTTTACGTAACTGATTCCCGAACCCAGATTGTGGTTGTGATGACCATGTTCTTATCTTTTCAAAGGTTTTCTCTATATTTTCCTTTCCCTCTTTGGGATAAATAAAGTTCGGTGGCGACTTTGTCCGAATAATTTCTTCCGTGCCTTTTGTGTGAAGGTCGTATTTTTTCGAGGTGCGACACCACTAAAACAAAAAACTCATTCCATTTTTTTCCCGTTTAGCCAGTTGATTTTCCGATACTCATACTAAACTTGTGGTAGTTGTAAAGCATTTGAAGCAAGGTCATGCATTGACGAGAAGGAACATAGACGACTTGAAAGGCCGGTTAGACAAACCAAATTGGAAATTGTGGTAGCTATGTTAGAGAATAACCTTCAACATGTTGAGGTGGAAAGTGTTGATCCCCGATCAGGTTTCACTGTATCAACCAACCCATTGTACGGTCTTCTGCCTGACGATAATCTTCCACAAGTGAACATTCCTACTCAATCCCAAATAATTTCAATGACCGATTCTGCTAAGGAAAGGCTTCGTGCCCTTGATAAGAAAGTTTGAGCTATGGAATTGCATAACAATCCCGGGCTCGATGTTGTTGATATGTGCCTAGTACCAGACTTGGTAATCCCTCCAAAGTTTAGAGTACCTAACTTCGAGAAGTACATTGGTCTTAATTGCCCAAAGCGTCATTTGGTGATGTTCTGTCAAAAAATGACTTCCCATACCCATGACGATAAGTTGGTGATTCATTGTTTTCAAGATAGTTTGAGTGGGGCATCTTTAAGTTGGTAGATGGATTTAGAAGGAATTCGTATTAAGTCATTGAAGAACCTAGCTGGCGCCTTTTTAAAGCAGTACAAGTTTAACTTGGACATGGCTCCAGACCGCAACCAACTGCAAAGCTTATCTCAAAGGAGCAACCAATCCTTCAGAGGATATGCACAGCGATGAAGATAATTGGCAGCCCAAGTGCAAACGCTGCTCTTAGAGAAGGAATTGATTGATTTCTTTATGAATACCTTGCAGAGCCCGTACCTCGAAAGATTGGTAGCCGATGCGTTATCAGACTTTTCCCACCTAGTGACAATTGGAGAACGCATCGAGAGTGGCCTAAAAAATGGAAGAATCCCAGGTGCCTCGAACAGCCAAGCTAGTGAGACCGAATCCCTCCAAAATTCCGAAGAGGAAGAGAAGGATGAAAACAATGCAGTTATGGTAGATGTCGAGTATTCCCAGGGTGCACCAACAAGACCTTATGGTTCCTCATCTTCTTAGCGATCATCATTTTCGGTGCCATGTTATCCTTATGGGCAACCAACCATCCCTAAAGCACTGTACCAGAAACCATGGATTTCTCCTCAAGCAGATCAACAAGCCCATGGCCGATGTCACCAGAATCAACATCAGAGTCAGCATAGACCTCGAAATAATCTGGAAAGAAGGAATGCTCCTCTCGAACCAATTCCCGTGTCATACAATCAACTTCTACCATATCTGATCCGAAGCTCACTGGTAGAGCCCAAGTCTCTCAAGCCATTTCCAGAACCATACCCACATGGGTATGATCCCGATGTGCAATGTGGGTATCATGCTGGATTAATGGGGCACTCAACTGAAGATTGCAAAGTTTTTCAAGCCAAAGTACAATAATTGATTGACAAAAAGTACAAATCCTTTCCAGAAGGAAACTTGGTTGTGCACATAAACTTCTCACCTAAATGAGTTCAAAGACTTCAAGGGTCATCTCTTAAAGCTAGTGGTTCAGATAGGAAGACATTCTCGTCTGGGGGTCCTTGGGCATTTTATCATTTGCATTTGTAATTTCTTTCCTGTTAAACACTACTTGTTTTTAAACATGGTTGTCTTTTAATGGTAATATTAATGAAGTGATCATGCATTTTCTGAATTAATCATGTCGCATTCGCTCATTTTTTCTTCCTTTATATAAAAAACAAAACAAAAAATACATCCATATACCTCTCGCCCACTTTCTTTACCAAACTATTGTTTTAGCAAAGATTGGAGGAAGGATGATGAAAACAAAATACCCATAATTGTTGATAGTGTGCTTTCGGATAAAATTCTGTTGATGATGTACATGCATTGTTTCAAATTCCCAAACACGGGAGAGATAAGGAGTTAGTCCCCAGTTAATAACTTCGAGCCTAAAAGTAGGTGTTTCTTACGGATCTCTAAACCCTTACGCTTAACCTGGGGCAGGGTAGTTGTTCAGTTAACCTGACCACACATTTGACTTGCAAGAGAATACAACCCATACTATTCTTCGTACAAAGTATCGAAGGAAGCATGAAAATTCCAAAAGTTAGTATGGATGCTCTTCAATGACCAATGACTTGGCAGTCACAATCCTTCAGTAAAAAAAATAAAAAAGAAAAAAGAAAAAAAAAAAAAGAAAAAACCCGCTAAGTTGAACACCCAAAGAGGCAACTTAGGCAAAAATTAGGGCATTCCCGGTGGACCAAAAGCTTCAAAAAGCAGTTCAGGGAAAAATTAGGGATCAAAAGAAAAAAATCAAAAGAGGTCCTCAAATCCTCAAGCAAAACAAAACAAGTTTCAGTGACCACCATGTCAAAATCAAAGGGCCACCTGTAACGCCCTGTATAATATGTATCTAGAATAATACCATACAAGTATTTTATTTGGTACTGACACATCAAAAGTGCCTAATGTCCTAATTCACATACTTGTCCATTCCTAAAACACAATTACAACATATGGCACAAGACATGGAAACTAGCCAAAAATATAAAATCTAAGATCAATATACAATATTCCTCATTGTACAAGAAAATAATACACAGCGGAATAAGCTCAACTAAGCTTCTCTTGAAAAATCCAAGCATAGCTCCACTTGTAAATCATACCTGCAAATACCTCCTGAAAATAAACAATAATAGTGGGGTGAGATACATCAAATCTCAGTGAGTTCCCTATCTTATAGATTCTCTCGGCTTTACAAGGTTCTATCTTAGCCTAACTCAAGTCTAGGGGAAGGGAAATGACCTTGAGTTCACAATCTCTGACTATAGAAACAATCGCACAATACACCAAAATGACAAACTAGTTAAGGAATCTTTCCCCAGCCATCTCGCTCAAAGAGATTAAACACGGGTCACGGATCCTTAACGTAGATAACTTTCCCCGGCCATCCTGCTCAAAGAGATTAAACACGGGTCACGGTTATCTACAATAAATACTTTCCCCGGCCATCCCGCACAAGGAGATTAAACACGAGTCACGGTATTTATCTACAACTAGTACTTTCCCCGGCCATCCCGCTCAAAGAGATTAAACACGGGTCACGGTACCAACCACTTAGTAACTTTCCCAAGCCATCCCGCACAAGGAGATTAAACACGGGTCACGGTTACCTTCTTAATAAATACTTTCCCCGGCCATCCCACACCAAAGGATTAAACACGGGTCACGAATATTTATTAAGGGACACAAACCTAATAAATACTTTCCCCGACCATCCCGCTCAATGAGATTAAGATTAAATACGAGTCACTAATATTTATTAAGGGAAACATACTTAATAAATACTCTCCCCGACCATCCTACACCAGAGGATTAAACACGGGTCACTAATATTTATTAAGGGAAACATCACAAACTGGAGGAATTACAATCCTCCACTGACGACTACTTATCAAAGACACTCTTCTAGTATCGATGCATAAGCATTGCCCTTTAAACCTTTACCAAGACCTAGTTACATCTCTAGGCCAGAACTCGTCAATGAATGCACGAGCGTCGCCATCCAGAGTTTCTATCACAATTCTATTCACAACCTAGAATTATAACAATCTTAACTATGCCATTTGTTTTGGGGTAAAGTTTCCTCACTCTTCCTAATTTATTTTAACATGCATATTCTCTCATTCATACTTAACAACAATCTTAGACAAGCATATTACAATATCAATCATAAAACACACATGATAGCATAATATGTCAAACATAACCACATAGTAGTTCACACACATTTTTAAGGCATACAAGCCACTACTATCCTCTACCAAACATCCTTGGTTAAACCATGGTCTCACACTACCATTTAATAGCACATCACATAAAACATCACTTTCGGGTTCCCTCCGATTCATTTAATCGGGTATCGAAATCAATACTTTTCACTTTTATCCCGTAGGATATTTTCACAGCTTTACATCGGCTATAATTATGCCTCGATCGGATTTACGATCCAAAAGATAACAATTTCTAAACACACCACATAACATGTTATCATTCAAAAGTTACGGATCAAAAGTCTCGATCCGAGTTACAGATCAAAAGTTATGGATTTTTAAAGAGAAGGAAATTATTGAAAAACTGCCAGATCCGCCTGGCGATTTAGGATTTCGCCTGGAGAATCCCCCTTCGCCAGTACTTCGCCTGGCGAACCAGTGGCGAATCCTCATTTTTGGAAAACCCACAAGTTCCAGTAGCCAACACATGTTCTGTCTCTTCAAATTCGCCTGGCGACTTAGGATTTCGCCTGGCGAATGCCTCCTCGCCAGTACTTCGCCCGGCGAGACAGTGGCGAAACCAAATTTGCCTGGCGAGTCCTGATTCGCCTGGCGAATTGCATCAGAAGCATAATTCTTTTTCTGCGTTTTTAGGGGTTCCAATGGCCTCAAATTCCACCATTTCCATACCAAATCATTTCCAAACATCAAAACAAGTATCATCAATTGATCACATACATATTACAACTACACTACGCAATTTATATCAAATTTCATTCGTTAGATTTCATTGATTGTCCGTTAAATCATTTTCTCTCAAATCTAACCTAAGTCCAAAATCATAGATTTCTAGAACTTAGAGTGTCTAACTAGAACCCACCTGGTAATCGAAGAGGAGTTTGAAGAAGATGATGAATCGATGAAGAGATGATGAAGATCCAAGATCTTCCTTCTTTTTCCATTTTCCTCTTTCTCTTCTTTCTCCCACTTTCTTCTTTTCTTCTTCTTTACTAACTTTTCTTTTTCTTTCTCTTATAACACACACACACACATATATATATATATATATATATATATATATATATATATATATATATATATATATAATACTTATTATATAATATAATCCAATAGAGTAAAATATCTCCAATTGGTATTTTGTCATCTCAACCCAATTGATCAATTATTAGAGTTACCTTAAAATACTCTCTTGAACTAACAAATATCAATTTGTCTTCTTAATAAAATAATTGATCTCTTATGATATCCAATTGAGCACTTAAATAATATGGGGTATTACATCACCGATATCCATGACAAAACCAAAAAGGGTGACTGTCATTTCAAGAGAATCTTTAATCATCATTTTCACTCATACACTGTTGAAACCCTTTTGGAAGACGAATATGTGTAGAATTAACTGAATGTAGGACTGGAGATCATCAAGAAGAATGGGTGGGTACATACCAAGTTTTGAGCCTTATATACTTTGTTTCAATAACCGTGAACTAGACCACGTTACAACAATCAAAATACCTAATTGAGGCAGGGTTTATTCTGAAAGCATGCTACAACATGGTTGTGTAAATTGACTCCTAGAGATTTGCTAATCTCATTCTCATTGTATCTTTCACACTAGCTAAATCAGCATTGTGTTTAGACTAATGGTCCATTTGTCACACACTATCACATCATTCTAATAATAAATGATTTTTTCAAAACCTAGATGAACATCAAATTAAAACTACCATTTATGAATAAATAATTTTAATTGCAAGTCAGTACTTGACATCTAGGAAATTCCAACAAGGAACAACCAGAGAGGAACTTGATCATTCGTCAATGATGACCAGAATCAAGACCATCTCATAACCCTATAGATCAGGGGGAATGTCGCCGGATGCGTTGACTAAGGAATTAGCCAGTCTAAAGCAAGTCCCCAAGCATCAGTTGATTGAGGGGAAAATCATTCAAGAAATGGTTGATCGAGAGGGAATCATCCCAAGACTCCATCGACTAGGGGCAAATCACCTAGAAGTTCTGTTGACCAAGGTCAGATCCTCACAAAACTCAGTCAGCATGAGTTAAGTTACTTCAACGTTCATATCTAGGGCAAGCTATCTCAAGAGTACACTGAAGCCAACCACTCCAAGAGTTAGTTAATCAAGGAAAAATCCTTTAATGACTCAAAATTCTTAGGCAATCCATCTCCAAGACAAGTTATGGTACAGTTGCTTCTAAGTGCCTTTCGGGGAAAACTCTTCAAAGACCTAACAAACTGGGGCAAGATGAGCCACATGGGGGCAAATCCTCTTCATGCCTTCAAGCTGTTTAAGCAAACTTCGTCAGCAATCTTTGAGTTCAAAACGAGTGCTGGGAAATCATGCTATTATGCCATTCTATAAACCTTTGCCTTTTGACAAGGAGCCTTGCTACAAAAGACCTTTCACCCCTTATCCATCGGAGCACCTTTGAAAACCTTCATATCATTACATAAATCATCCTCATGCATTAGTCATGCCACTTCGAAGTCCAGCTCTAGCATAAAGCCATGTATATCATCTTATTCATCAGGCTTAACCCCACAGCATGAATCTGACAAACCTTGTAACACAAAATCATTTCGAAGTCCAGTTCTCGTCTGATAAGTCATTTCAAAGTCCAGTTCCCGTATGGAAAATCCTTTCAAAGTCCAGTTCTCTTTTGGAAAATCATTTCAAAGTGCAATTCCCGTCTGGAAAATCATTTCAAAGCCCAATTCTCGTATGGCAAGTCATTCCAAAGGCCAGTTCTCGTCTGACAAACCCTTTCAAAGTCCAGTTCCCATCTAGCAAACCCTTTTAAAGTCTAGTTCCCGTCTGGCAAATTATTTCAAAGTCCAGTTACCATCTGGCAAACCCTTTCAAAGTCCAGTTCCCGTCTAGCAAATCATTTCAAAGTCCAGTTCTCGTCTGGCAAATCATTTTAAAGTCCAGTTCTCGTGTGGCAAATCATTTCAAAGTCCAGTTCTCGTCTGGAAAATCATTTCAAAGTCCAGTTCCCGTCTGGCAAATACCTTTTCTCACCAATTCTCGTATGATAGACTATCCAAAAGTCAGTTCCCATCTGACAAACAAAAACTTCAAATCTAATTCTCGTATGGAAGTTCACCATAAAAAGTCCAACCTTGCTTGGCACCTCCAAAAGTCCAACCTTGCTTGGCACCTCTCAAAGTCCAACCTTGCTTGGCACCTCACAAAAGTCCAATCTTGTTTGACACATACAAAAGTCCAAACTTGCTTGGCACCTCCAAAAGTCCAACCTTGCTTGGCACCCCTGAAAGTCCAACCTTGCTTGACACCTCACAAAAGTCCAACCTTGCTTGGCACCTCCAAAAGTCCAACCTTGCTTGGAACCTCCAAAAGTCAAACCTTGCTTGGCACCTCACAAAATTCTAATCCATGTTGGCAATTACCGAAAGCCCACTTCGTTGGCATGATCAAACTAACTCCAATCCTGATTGGTACCAAAAGGATCTCACCCTCAAAAGGGATACTTATCCCAAGCATACTCCATCATTTGCATTGTCACTTGCATGACATGCATCAGGCATAACATTCCTTCCAAACAGGAATAACATCAAACATAATTATATTAGTCATTAGCATACTTATGCATAACCTCTCTGTTAAAACAATAAGCTTCATTAACCAGTCTTTTGCATTCCTACATGCATCAAAATCCCCAACAGTTGCATCCTCATATGCATCTCCATGCATCATGCAATGCATGGCATTTTCACCCGAAGTGGAACATCACATAAAACGTAGCATAGCAAGATCCAAGATCAATCAACAAGCCCCCCGACCAGTCCTTTTTCAAAATCAACAATATTTCTCTTAAAAAAGCTACTACCCCACACATGCTCATGGAATTTTTATTCTCCAGCAAGTTATTCTTCAACTTTATAGTTGATAATGGTATTCCCCAGCATTTCTGTTTTCCTCCCAAGCAGAGGTTACCCTAAAAAGTCTCTTATGAGCTTTTCTTCTGCAGAGGTTTGCTAATAAATTTACTCTTCCTGAATTGTGTTTTACCTTTTTACCATATAAATTTTGGGGTCTTCTTATATCTAATTGACTTTTACCCTAAGTATGATTCCCTGTGGCAGTTCATTTCCTTGGTTTCAAGGCAATTAGATAGGGGAAACTGTCATACCCCAAATTTATCATACCCTTTTATTCTCTTATACCAAATATTTTGTGTTGCTTAATGATCTTTCTTTACGTGGTCATTTGGCCTTTGGCCATGATCCTCTAAGGTTAGGCCATGAAAGTCTTGTCTGTGCATGCTTTGATTATAATGTTTTTTATTATCTTTATTTTATTAACTTCTCCTTACAAGTTTGTTAGGTTCGGGTGGATAAGGAATGCGTGGCTTCATTTAATATTGATACATGTTTGATTTGTTGTTTAAGAGAATCCAAGATACGTTTGTTGTTTGGTTGGTCATACTTGGTCTTATGTTGAAACCTAGTGTCATACCCCAAATTTTGACCACTAGGATTTCCCATCATTGTGCAAATCATCATCACAATATGGATGGGCCATCATACTTCATCAGTCTCCCCAAAGATGGCTGAGCATCCACTACAATCAAGAATTAGGGTTTCAAGCCCTCTCAAAATTCTTAGACAAAGGATCAATTAAGGAATGCCATGATCTTCAACTTGTTTAACCTCTAAAATATCCACAATGGATCAAAAGGACTCCCACTTCAAGGATCAAGCACAAGGCTGCTCCCTTCTAGGTGGATCAAGTCTCATGATCGACAGTGTCACCAAATTAGGGTTTTGGTCGACCAAGGCCTCCAGATGGAAATTTTTCATCTGGGCACAAGCCAATGATCCAAAAACTAACCTAATATACTCCATGGAACCTTATGGACCCAATCATCAAGTCAATTTTGCCTCAGGGGATGCATTCATAAAAAATCAGGAATTAGGGTTTCTTGACCTAATTCACCCCTAAGTTGACTTTTAGGGCAAATCATGAGCCAAGACCTCAAGAGAGGGTTTGAGGGTCTCTAATGAACTATATTGATCCATTTGAAACAATGGATTAATCCAAGAAGCTTGAGCCATTTTTTCCAATATTTTCATGGTTTATTAATTAATTGGAAAATTAATAACTCTTTCAATTTTAATTATTTTTTATTGGTTCTTTTTGCAAAAAATCACAAAAATGTTGAAATATTTTATTCCACAAAAAAATTGAATTTATATTATTTATTTAATATAATTAGTATTTTTGTGAATAAATTCATTTTTATTTGTTTTTAAACATTTTAAAATGAATATTCATCTTGAAAAATCAAGACCAAATGAGTTTTAATATCTCTTGTGATTTATACCTCATTTTTCAAATCTTAAACAAAAATCACTAGTGGTTTATTCAAACCTATTTGGTATTTTTCATTGATTTTCTTTAAATATTTACTTTTAAAGAATAAAATTAGGGTTTCTTTGATTTTCACTCAAACAAATCATTGTCAAACACTCATGGGCCTCTAAAAGAGTGTAAGACCCAACCCCCTTTTAACCAAAATCACTTTGGGCCTCAGATATTATATAAGCCCCTCTGCGTTAAAAGAAAACCTCGGCGCGATCGCCATTTCAAACGGAAAAATCATCTGGGCCTACCCTCGTGTTATAAGCCCCACTATTTTTCTTTAAAACTTTTTGGGCCTCTTGAGAGAGTGTAAGACCCATCCCTTTGTACAGAAAACAATTTTTTGGGCCACAATCACCTGTATAAGTCCCTCTGTACAAATTCAAACCGTGCGCTCACTGATAAAACCCTGGGCCTCTCCTTGAGCTGTAAGCCCCAAATCTTTCTTTTTCAAAACACTTTCTCCTTTGATTTTGAATATACTATTGTTTTCAATCTTTCTTTGTTGAACAACTAACCAAACAGCATGGAAGCTCTACAACCGAGTAAGTGTTTATACGCTTTCATTTACCGCTTTCATATACATATAACTGTATTGTGGGGTTGTTTCACGGTAAGTCTTCTTTCATAAACTCATATCAACTGTGTAATAATAGTATAGATATTTAGAGTTTTCCCGGCCACCACGTCTAGAATAGGTGACGCCGTTTCGTTTATTCGTAGAAATAGACAACTAGATCCCCATAGGATCACCAGATACAGTCTTCTCTTCGGCTGTCCTCATTAGGAATTGTCAAGAAACTCTATTCCCAGAGATGAATGTATTCTCCGTGAATGGCATCTTTGAGTTTCTTCCAAATTCTCGAACTTTCCTGACTTGATCTATTCCTTGTGAATAGCTTGCCTTGAATTTCTCGGGGTTTGGGGTCCCACGGGCTTCTTAAAAGCACCGGCCTCCTCTTGGGCATCATACAAGGACCCACAGGCTTCCTAAAAGCAACCCTACCTCCTCTTGGGCTTAGTACAAGGACCCGTCGGCTTCTTAGAAGTATTCACAGCCTCCTCTTAGGCTTCGTATAATGATCTCTTCCTCCGGGAATGATAGCCTCCTCTTGGGCATCGTACAAGGACCCGTCGGCTTCTTAAAAGTTTCTAGCCTCCTCTTGGACTTCATACAAACTGTCTCGACGACCTCCTAGAGGTATAGGAACAGAACTTAGTCATCTGCATAGAACAGCCCTTTCATAGAGTCTACTACTGTTTCTCAAAGCACAGTACAAAAGATGACACTCTAGACTTGGACAATCTAATCTCCTTGAGTCTCAATGACATTCTCAAGTGACCCTTTCGTTAAATAGGAAGAAAACCCGTAGACTCAGACAGTCTCAATACCCTTCGGATTTCCCATTTCCTTAAAGAATATGAATAACCTGGATCCTCGAATCAAATCCCCGAGTACAGCATTGCTCATATAAGAACTGATTTTCTCTATACTGGACCTGTCACTTAACTGAACAGTCGCCACAGCCTCCTCTTAGGCTTTGTATAAAGATCTTTCTCCCATGAAGTTAGCCTCTCTCTTAGGCTTTGTACAATGATTCTCCCCAGTGGGGTCAAACAACGTTTAGCCTCTTTCTCGGGCTTTGTACAAGACACATAAGAGACTCCTTCGTTGAGTCAATCACCCTTTCGCCTCCATCTCGGGTTTCGTACGAGATACAAAAAACTCTCTTGTTGAGTCAAATAGCCTTCATCTCAGGCTTTATACGAGATACCAAAAGATTCCCTCGTTGAGTCAAAACCTTTTAGCCTCTTTCTCGGGCTTTGTACGAGACACGTAATAGCCTTCTCTTAGGCTTTGTATAAGAAAACCACTGGTTGATCCAATTAACCTTTTAGCATCAAAGTTGTGCCTCGTTCATAGTACACAAACATCAATAGCTCCTTCCCCTCCATCTAACTGCTGTAAGCGGCAAGCCTCTGGATCATCTACATCCATGCCAATGTCCCTCTTTTAGTATGAGAAATTCCTAAGGAAACATGGCATTACTCTACACTGAGTTAAAGTCTTTTCCTTCAAGTTGAAATCCCCTATAAAGGAAATTATGGCATTGTCAGATTCACACATCCCGGTTAAAGTAATTCTCCTTTATAAACAGTCGTAACAGACAGACCCCTCTTTAGAGATGACAAATTCTCTCTAAGGTCAACACTTTTAGCTTCACATCTTGGGCTTCGAACAAGATACAAATAGACCCTTCAGCTTCACATCTTGGGCGTTGAACAAGATATAAACCACCTTTTCAGCTTCATGTCTTGGGCTTTGAACAAGACACCAAAACACCCATTTCCTCCCATAGAATAGGAGGAACTACGAATGCTCTGATATCCCTGTTTCGGTAAACGGGAATACGTAGGCATAAGATTGAAAGAAAAATCTTAGCGAGCACACTAAACAAAAACCCAAAATCCCGTACTTTCATATATATTCGTCCTAACATCTCAACCGATAGCCTAAAGCACCCCTCGTCAACAAAATAACCTAGGAGAAACCCCGAATCTTTGTAGCATCTGTAAACCAACAGTTTCAACTGTTTAATCTCAGTATGCAAGCAGGGTTAATTGGAGATATCTATTTCCTTTCCTTTATCAACTTTAATAGGATAAAAAATGAATCGAGCTGTAGTACCAGAGCGATCGTGCTTCGCAACCACATCCAAAAATCACTCGCTACAGAAAAATGGTGACTCTGCTGGGGACTGCACATGTCTCTTTAGGGATCTTGTTCTTTTTTGTGGAAACCTTGACGTCACTAGGATCTTAGGTCAAAACGCCGTTAATTTGGAATGAAACCACAGATTGGTGACTCCGCCGGGAAACCATTTTCTGTCAGGAACTTAAGATTCTTAGCTTTTAAAAGTCTAGGATGATTAGGACAAATATATATACTGCTTTTCCTAATTGCTATACGTGTTTATTTTTCTGCTAATGGGAATGCGTGTGATGCCGCATGTGGAAAGATCGAGTATACACTTAAGATAAGTGATGGCGACGAGGTCGACCATCAACCTCAGTGGAGGCTGACCAATGCAACCCATTCTTTCACCTAGACAATGGGCCGATTGTGATGTCTGAGAAGCTGAGGAGCCAAACCCTTTTGTAGTGCGGAAACTATCGGGAATAGTTGTTACGCGATACTACCCTCATTTGAGGTTGGTGATCTATTCTCGGTGAATGGCACTTACTCTAAGATCGCTCTACAACTCGCTGGCGATCCGCTTGTTGTTTTGCTTTCTTGGGAGGAGCTGATGATAATGAGTACAGGTACAAAAATCACCTTAGTATAAACCTTTGGGGATGGGTAGAGCCTTGACTTCATGACAACGACCCTTTAACCCCATGTTTTTTATATGTTTTTGTGTGCTGCATTCATGCATTCATTTAAAAAACATTAAAAACATTCAAAAGATTTTTCTCTTCTAGTCTCTCTGTTTTTCAAATTAAACTGAGACTGTGATTACAAATATCAGAGAAAAGGATTGCACTAATGGATTTCGGTAGAAGGAGAACTCATAGTTACACCTTCAAGGTTCCAAAGCTAGAGAAATTTGATAAGGTTAGCGAGGATGATCACTAACCTAGAGGCTTTCAAAGCCAAGCACGGAGGTTTGCTACCACTGTTAAGAGTCCATGTGATTGACAGAATCATGGATGCGCTCATTCAGTTTTATGATCCGGTTTATCATTGTTTCACATTCCCGGATTACCAGCTCGCACCAACGCTGGAGGAGTATTCTCATCTGATTGATCTACACATTACTGATCGAGCTCCATTTTCTGGACTGAAAGAAATTCCAAAGAATCAGACCATTGCAAGAGCAATTCATTTGGACGAGTCTGAGGTCAGGACTCACCTAACTACCAAGGGTGGCATCCAAGGTTTGCCAGCCCAGTTCTTGACAAAGAAAGCCCTGTATTTTGCCAGTATAGGAAACGTGACTGCTTTTGAAAGCGTCTTTGTCTTGCTCGCCTACGGGTTATTTTTGTTTCCCAACATTAATAATTTCGTCGATATAAACTCCATTAAGGTTTTTCTCATTGGAAACCCTGTACCGACTTTGCTCGTAGATGCGTATCATTTTGTACACTTGGGAAATTTATACAGCGGAGGGGATATCACATGCTGTGTACCTTTGCTTTACAAGTGGTTTATCTCTCACTTGCCCAAGTCTGCTGCTTTTTGGGATTGTAATAGTGCCTTACGTTGGTCGCAGAAGATCATGTCTCTTACCAACTCTGATATAGATTGGTGCAATAGGATCTATGATGGAACCAGGATCATTGACCGTTGTGGAAACTTCCCCAACGTACCCCTTATAGGAACTAAGGGAGGAATCAACTATCATCCAGTTCTCGATCATCGTCAATTTGGATACCCGATGAGACACGTCCCACAGAGTGTTCATCTGGAAGGTCTTTTCTTCAAGGAAGGAGAAAATGACAGAGCACTAAAGATGGAAATAGTGCACGCTTGGAAGCATGTTCATAAGAAAGGACGAGAGTCTCTGGGAAAACCAGACTGTGTCTCGGTGGAGCCTTATCTCCACTGGTTACAAACTAGAGCTCTCAAGCTAAAGATGCCTTATCCTCGTTACGGAATTCTTCCGCCGAGGGAATCTGTCATGTACTTCATGACGGAAACTGAAAAGCTTCAGGTTACTCTCAACAAAGGTCAAAAGGAGAGAAGGTCTTGGAAGAACAAGTACTGCACCCTCGACGTGGAGTGCATCAAAATACAACAATTACTAAAAGAGAAAGATGCTCTGATTGAAATTTTGGAGCAACATGCTGTAGAGAATCAAGATGACCAAAGGAATTTGCTCGCTCCTTTCACCTGGCAAAGGAATGACAACCCGACAACGGCCCAAGAGCCCCGGTCAAAGAAAAGGAAGATACCAGAATCAGCACCCAATTTCTCTTCAGAGAGGACTCGGGGCCCATTAGTTTAGGTTTCTGTTTCTGCACCTTATAATCTACTGTATTTCCATTTCTGTAATCCTTTAAATTCAATAAAAAGGGGTTTCCCCACCGTTTGATATTTGCAATCTAATTGTCGAAGTTTATTTTGATTAAACCTTAAATAATTAATATAATCATTGCATTCATCATTCTCACATCGCGTATTCTTCTTACCTACGAATCTCACGTTTGTGTCTCGGTTCTAGAGTCAAATTGTCTCATTCGTATAATACTCGGGCCAATCGTCAGAAAAAGATGGATGATCTTGAGGAAGAAAACAGAGAGTTAAAAAAAGAGATCGACGCTCTGAGAGAGGATATGCGGAAGCTTCGTAACGACATGCAAGCCATGGCAGAAGCTCAGCTACAAAGAACTGTGATCTCAGAGATCACCTCAATGCCCATAGTGGAGAAGTATGATCCTAGGTATCAAATACCGAAAGATCGTCCTTGGGGCATGCCTGTTAACTATATCCCGGAAGGATATGTTTCGCCGATCACTGAAGATCAGGGAATCACAACAGAAGCCGCTGGGCCTGAAGGTTACAAACTTCGGGAAATCGAAGATGCCAGAGGCATACTGAAGACTCCTGAAGGTTACAAACTTCGGGAGACGCCAAGACTCACTACCATAGTCACGGTACCACCCCTTGTGGTGCACACTGTCCCGGAAGGACAAATTCCACAGACACCTTCTGGTAAGAAGGAAACTATATTTGACAGAATGGAGGAATTCCAGGAGCAGTTCTTGGAAATGCAGAAGGAACTGCAAGCCATTCGCGGTCAAGATTTATTTGGAAAGGACGCCGCAGATCTCTGCTTGGTCCCAAATGTGAAAGTTCCGCACAAATTTCAAGTGCCCGACTTTGAAAAGTACAAGGGTAACTCTTGCCCTCAAAGCCATCTGGTGATGTACGCCCGGCGGATGTCAGCTCAGACAGAAAATCAGGACCTACTGATTCACTACTTTCAGGATAATTTAACCGGTGTCGCACTCAAATGGTACATGGGTTTAAACTGTGCCACGATCAGCACATTCAGAGATCTTGGCACTGCCTTCGTCCAACAATACAAATACAATTTGGACATGGCACCCGACAGAGATCAACTCAGATCGATGTCGCAAAAGGACAAGGAAACCTTTAAGGAGTATGCTTAAAGGTGGCGTGAGATTGCCGCTCAAATTTGTCCACCTCTGGAGGAAAAAGAGATGACAAAGATCTTCTTAAAGACCTTAAGCTCATTTTACTATGACCGAATGGTTGCCAGTGCGCCTAGTGATTTCACCGAAATGGTTGGCATGGGCGTACGTCTTGAGGAAGCCGTCCGAGAAGGACGTTTGGTAAAAGACACTGGATCGACGAGCGATACTAAAAAATATGGTAGTGCCCTCCCTAAGAAAAAAGAGCAGGATATTAGGAATATCTCTCTCGGAAAGCAAAGGCGACGTTATCAACCGGTAGCAGCTGTGACTCCTGCTATCAACCCTGCGTCTATTCCTACGTATCAACCTTAGGTTGCGTAGAGCCAACCTGATCAACAAAGGACACAATAGCCTCTTCAGCAGGCTCGTCCTCCATACAACAATAACCGTACAACACGGCCACAAGGATTTGATCCTATACCTATGTCATACGCAGAGCTGTTTCCATTACTACTGGCTAAGGGGCACATTCTGACTAAATCTCCTCTTACAGTACCGAAAAATCCGCCTTTTTGGTTTAAGGTGAACCAGACTTGCCCTTATCATCAAGGAGGTCCAGGACATAACATTGAGAATTGTCTCAATTTCAAATCCGACGTGCAAAAACTTGTTAGGAGCGGGGTCTTATCCTTCAAGGATACAAATCCTAATGTTCTCACAAACCCGCTGCCTCAACATGAGAAGGCTGCAGTCAATTTGATAGAAGGAGAGACTAATGATGTCTATCAAATTCACGATGTACTCTTGTTGAAAACCAATTTGGTCAAGATGCATTGTAGACAGAGTGGATATGGCCATGTGCCACCTCATAACTATCATCAGTGTGATGTATGCTCTAAAAACAATCAGGGATGTTCTGTGGTGTAAGCAGCTTTGCAAGAACAGATGGATCTTGGATGGATCCAAGAGCACCGAGTTCGTGGAGTTAACATGGTCTATATGAATTCCAATGTCATTCAGAACCACGACATTCGTACAATGAATGCCAACTTGGTGGCAATGCACTCAAGGCAAAGCCAGTATCATAATCTGCCGCGGCACGATTATAGTTCCTGTTTGATTTGCTCGGTAAACAAACAGGGATGCTCTTTCATATAGGAGACCCTCCAGCGTCAGATGGATCTTGGATGGATCCAAGACTACCATGATAGGAATTCCTATCAAATCAATATGGTTCAGATCTTCGATATTCGCGTGATGAATACCAACTTGGTAGAGTTACATGCTGAGCAGGTCTGACTCAGATTCTTAATATCACACGACTATCAAAGTTGTAAAGCGGGTTGCGAAAACAACGAGGTTGAACCCTTGTCCAGGAGGCACTTCAGCACTTGTTAAATCACTGGTGGATGCCAATTTATATGGATGAAGATACTCAGCAGATTAGTATCAATAACAGAAACCCCACTCGGCGTCAGAGTCAGGATGTCCGATCTGTGGAAGCTAACCTAGTGAGGTTACATTGTATTCAAAGTGGGCGTGGCCAGGTGCCACCACACAACTATGAACGTTGCGGCGTCTGTTCGGAAAGTAACCAAGGGTGTTACTTTGTGAGAGCATCTCTTCAGGGTCAGGTAGATCGTGGAGAGATTCGCCCATATCCGGGTTCTGGACCCATCAACTGGACGCCGAACTACCTTGCCGAGCAAGTTAAGGATGTTGTCACGATCTCTGGTCATCACAGGACCAGGGATGTTTTTGCCATTATCCCTCTACTTGACGAATCTAAAGTTCCCAATCGGGAACGGATCGAGATTAATTATGATGGTCAGAAAAATCAGAAGGCTCCTGTAGTTATCTATCTACCAGGACCGTTACCGTATGAGTCAGCTAAGGCTATCCCTTACAAATACGGTGCAACGAGAGTTGAAAATGGAAAGGAAATTCCATTACCCTCCGTCGTGAATATTGCAGACATCAGTCGTGTAACACGAAGTGGTAGAATCTTCAACCGATGAGTTGGAGAACCTAACAAGGAAAAGGAACTTCAGACGGAAACTCCTGATCCACCAGTCGGTCAATCCAGTAATCCCGACCTTTTGAAAAATAATGATGGGATGCTGAAGCTCATCCAAAGGAGTGAATATAACATTGTTGATCAACTGTTATAGACTCCTTCAAAGATCTCGGTATTATCGCTGTTACTCAGTTCAGAAGCCCACAGGGAGGCTCTACAGAAAGTCTTAGAGCAAGCCTTTATGGAACAGGATGTAACAATCAGACAGTTTGATAGCATTGTCTCTAACATCACTTCCTGCAATAATTTGGGATTTAGTGATGAGGAATTACCGGAAGAGGGTCGTCGTCATAACATGGCGCTCAACATTACAGTTAACTGCCAGGACGATGCTTTAGCCAGCATACTGGTAGACACAGGGTCAGCCCTGAATGTTATGTCGAAGTCCACTTTGATGCAATTATCATTCAAAGGCCCTCCGATGAGAATCAGCGAGGTCGTCGTCAAAGCGTTTGACGGATCCAGAAAAACAGTTATCGGCGAAGTTGATCTTCCCATAACTATTGGTCCTCACACTTTCCAGGTCATGGACATCCGGGAAAAGTACAATTGTTTATTAGGAAGACCTTGGATACATCAGGCTGGAGCGGTCACTTCGACCCTCCACCAAAAGCTAATGTTCGTCAAGAACGATCAACTTGTCACAGTTTGTGGGGAACAAGCCTTACTTGTAAGCAACTTGTCATCATCGACTGGCATAGAACCCGAGGAGGTTATTGGAACTCAGTTCCAAGCACTGTCGGTGGGCAAGGACAATCAATCCCAAGGAGGAACCTCAATTTCCTCATACAAAGATGCTATCAAAGCGGTCGAGAGTACCGATACAACTGGATGGGGACGGCTTGTTATTCCTATTGACAATAAAATAAAGAAGGGTCTTGGTTTTTCTGCAACCTGTACCCAGACAGCTGCCAACGATGAAAGTCTTCATCCCCTTCAAAACTTCTTCCACAGTGGAGGTTTCCTTCACCCGGTGTCTCAAGCAGTACATGCTATTAATGAGGAAGATCCCTCTGACACAAATGAAGAATGGAAGTCCTACCTTAACGAGGACGGTTATATGTCTCAGGAAGAGGTGCCTATACCATTTTGCTATCCTGCACAGAGTCCGAGATTTATACCCAGGTCAGATGTCAAAATGATATACGGGGATTGTGATCCGGAAAGATGTCGTGCTCCGCCAAATTCATTAGAGGAAGACACTCTGATGAAAGATAACTTTGACTACAACTACTATGGCCCAATGGATGGTCTGCCAATGTGGTAGCCCTACCCAGGAAACTTGGGGCAAGAGAGTCAGTCGAACAATGAAAATCAGCTGACCGTTTTTGAACAGAATACCTGTGTCTCCACCATGTCATGGGATCAACACTCAGGTCATTCAGAAACTACTCAACATGAAGATGAATTGGCAACGTTTGCAGGACTTGAATTCATCAACTATGCTTTTCCTGAGGTTAACGTCATCGAGAGAGATGACTCCTCCAGTTCCAAAGAAGTTTGGGACACCTTGGGACAACTGAGTGGAAAATAAGACTATATGGTCAAGTACACCGCTCCCGAAAGCTCTCGTATCAGGCTCGAAGATATCCAGCCTACTGGATGGGGGGATACAGCTGAGAGCACAAATGCTATGCAAAATACAACTGAGGAATCTTCCTACGATAATCCTGTTTGGGAGACAGATTCCAATGATCCTGCTCATCCAGAAATCAACGCCATTTCTAAAGACAAATCAAGGAAGGGGCCAGACTTTGTGATTCACCGAGGAGTTCGCCGCCAATGGGTTGCCGTCGAGGTTCCGAAGATCGTTCATCAGTCAAAGTAATTATCATCTTTAACCTTTCACCCTTCCCAGGTGAAACAGATGTTTTAATAGGGCTCGCTTTCTGTAAATTTTCCCTCTTCGCTTCGCCCAAAGCGACAGAGTTTTGTTTTATAGGGCTGTAGTTTCGAGGATCGACTTGTTCATTAATAAAATAACGTCGTTCTGTAATTTCCGCATTAATTGCTGTTTTCTCTTTTTGCTTTTTCAGAAAATGGTAATCCTAAAAATCAATTTAAAAATAAAAACAAGCAGTAAAATAAATACACTGCACACTCTTGCATTTTCTCTATCTCTTCTAAACACGAATCATCACGTCATGCAGATTGCTGGTTTTAAACCCCGTTGAAACATACGATCCGATGCCTTCTCCCAACTTTGAGTTCCCGGTATTCGAGGCTGAAGAAGAAAATGACGACAAAATTCCAGAAGAGATCTCTCGACTACTCAGACAAGAGGAAAGGTCTATTGAACCTCACAAAGAGCCGTTGGAAATGGTAAACTTGGGTTCAGAAAAAGAGAGAAAAGAAATCAGGATTGGGGCACTGCTCAGTCTAACTGCCAAAGAGAGTTTGATAAAGCTTCTCAAAGAATTTCCCAATGTATTCCCTTGGTCCTATCAGGATATGCCAGGGTTGGATACCAGCATCGTGGAACATCATTTACTGTTGGGATCGGAATGTCCGCCAGTAAAGCAAAGGTTGAGACGCATTCACCTGGATATGGCCATCAAAATCAAAGAGGAGGTAGAGAAACAGATTGATGCGGGTTTTCTCGCCACGTCAGAATATCCTTAATGGTTAGCCAACATCGTACCCGTTCCGAAAAAGGACATAAAGGTCAGAATGTGTGTTGATTATAGGGATCTGAACAAGGCAAGTCCAAAGGACGACTTTCCTTTACCACACATTGACATGCTGGTAGACAGCACAACAAAGTTCAAAATTTTCTCCTTCATGGATGGATTCTCGGGCTATAACCAGATCAAAATGGCGCCGAAAGACATGGAGAAAACTTCGTTCATTACCCCATGGGGCACCTTTTGTTACAAGGTAATGTCGTTCGGTTTGAAGAACGTCGGGGCAACCTATCAAAGGGCCATGACTACTTTTTTTCATGACATGATACACAAAGAAATCGAAGTGTATGTCGATGATATGATTGCAAAATCTAAAACAGAGAGTGAGTACGTTGAACATCTGTCAAAATTGTTCGAACGTCTAAGAAAATTTAAGCTCTACTTGAATCCCAACAAGTGCACCTTCGGTGTCTGTTCAGGGAAACTACTAGGGTTCATCGTCAGCCAGAAAGGAATTGAGGTTGATCCTGACAAGGTCAAGGCCATTCAAGAAATGCCTTCTCCGAAAACTGAAAAACAAGTCAGAGGATTCCTGGGACGTTTGAACTACATCTCCAGGTTCATATTCCTTATGACCGCCACGTATGCGCCGATTTTCAAATTACTCAAAAAGAACCAGGATTGCGTTTGGACAGAAGATTGTCAAACCGCCTTCGACAGTATCAAGGAATATCTGTTGAATCCGCCAATTATATCACCTCCAGTGGAAGGAAGGCCACTGATCATTTACCTCACAGTCTTAGAGGACTCAATGGGATGTGTACTTGGCCAACAAGACGAAACCAAACAGAAAGAGTCTGTCATTTACTATCTAAGCAAGAAGTTCACTGACTATGAAACTCGGTACATGATGCTCGAGAAAACTTGCTGTGCTTTAGCTTGGGCAGCCAAACGTCTTCGTCAGTACATGATTTGTCACACTACTTGGTTGATCTCCGAAATGGATCCAATCAAGTATGTATTTGAAAAACCTGCTCTCACAGGAAGAATCGCCAGTTGGCAGATGTTACTATCAGAATATGACATAGAGTACCACGCTCAGAAATTCGTTAAGGGAAGTATTTTATTCGATCATTTGGCTCATCAACCGATTGACGATCAAGAATCAATCGGGTTTGACTTCCCAAACGAAGATGTCATGTATTTAAAAATGAAAGATTGCGATGAACCGTTACCCAGTGAAGGGCCAGAACCAGGTTCCCAAAGGGGACTAATCTTTGACGAAGCAGTTAATCATTATGGAAACGCAATTGGGGTAATAATTGTTACCCCTCAGGGTACCCACATTCCTTTCACCGCCAGACTTATGTTCAAATGTACGAACAACGAGGCCGAATACGAAGCTTGTATCATGGGTCTCGAAGAAGCAATCGACTTAAGGATCAAGAACTTGGATGTATATGGCGACTCAGCCCTAGTTGTCAACCAGATCAAAGGAGATTTGAACACATACCAATCATGATTGATTCCTTACAAAGACTCTGCAAGTAGGTTGTTATCCTTCTTCAATCGAGTCGAGTTTCACCATATCCCTCGTGAAGAGAATCACATGGCTGATGCATTAGCCACTCTCTCTTCCATGATTAGTGTAGGTCAATGGAACGACCTACCTAAGATCGACATAATGCGCCTTGAAAGGCCCGCTTACATCTTCACGATTGAAGCAGTCATAGACGACAAACCTTGGTATCACGATATTAAATGCTTCCTTCAGAAACAGGAGTACCCATCTGGGGCACTCAGAAAAGACAGAAAAACCCTCAGAAGATTGGCTGGAAACTTCTTCTTGAGCGGGGACACTCTCTATAAGAGAAATTTTGACATGGTCTTGCTCCGATGCGTCGACAGACCAGAAGCAGACATGCTTATGAAAGAAATTCATGAAGGATCCTTTGGCACTCATGCCAACGGATACACAATGGTGAGAAAAATTCTAAGAGCAGGGTACTATTGGTTGACAATGGAATTCGACTGCTACAAGTACATGAGGAGGTGTCACAAGTGTCAGATATACTCTGACAAAATTCATGTACCGCCAATGCATCTCAAGGTTCTTTCTTCCCCATGGCCTTTTTCCATATGGGGAATCGACATGATTGGCTTGATTGAGCCCAAAGCTACAAATGGACATCGATTCATTCTGGTAGCCATTGATTACTTCACTAAATGGGTCGAAGCAGCGTCGTATGCTAATGTAACCCGACAAGTGGTGGTCCGATTTATCAAAAATAATATCATCTGTCGTTATGGTGTTCCGGGCCAGATCATTACTGATAATGGATCTAACTTGAACAATAAGATGATGAAAGAGTTGTGCGCAGAGTTCAAGATTAAACACCATAACTCATCTCCCTACCGACCCAAGATGAACGGAGCGGTAGAAGCGGCTAATAAGAACATCAAGAAGATCGTTCAAAAGATGGTTGTAACCTATAAAGATTGGCACGAGATGCTACCCTTTGCTCTTCACAGTTATCGGACATCTGTTCGCACTTCAACAGGGGCAACCCCTTTCTCTCTAGTGTATGGCATGGAAGTAGTGCTCCCCATAGAAGTAGAGATCCCGTCAATCCGAGTATTGATGGAAGCTAAGCTCACCAAAGCTGAATGGTGTCAAAGCCGACACGACGAATTGAATCTGATCGAGGAGAAGCGAATCACGACACTATGCCATGGTCAGTTGTATCAACAGAGAATGAAGAGGGTGTTTGACAAAAAGATCCGACCTCGTGTTTTCAGAAAAAGAGACCTCGTGCTCAAGAAGATCCAGTCATTTCTCACTGATTCGCGAGGTAAATGGACTCCGAATTATGATGGCCCCTATGTGGTCACGAAAGCTTTCTCAGGCGGCGCCTTGAGACTTGCAACCATGGACGGAGATGAATTTCCCTACCCCACGAATGTTGATGTAGTCAAGAAATACTTCGCCTAAACTAAAAAAAAAAACGTCTCGGTGGATTGAGAACCCGAAAGGGCGGTCCAGGCAAAAGTTAGAGACATAAAAAGAAAAAAATCATCCCGGTGGATTGGAAACATCACAGTACAATCCAGGCAAAAATTAGGGATAATGGCAAGTAACTATGTTCAATAAAGGCAAGTCCCTCAGCAGCAGCAGTTACATCATCCGCCAGAAAACTCCAGTCAAGGTCATCTTCGACAGAAGCTCAGGATGTCCCGAATTCAAAGTTGGTAGAAGGATAGTGGTTGTTATGTTTCAACGTAGCCCTTTTCCCTGCAAAATTACCATTTTCAAACTTTGTATATACTCTTTGGAATCACGCGTTTGGCTGATCTCCATCTTATCAATAAAATTTGAGCCTTTGTACTTTTGTTTGTAATTCTTATTTGTTTTAGCTTTGCAGAACGACGTTGTTAACATGATTAACGATTCTTGAAATAAAACAAAAATGAATTTACTTGTTAAAATTTTTTCTGCTTTTAAATTAAAGATGGTAATTACTTTTGACTGTTAAACATCAGAAGAACATCGGTCGCTTCTCCAGAAGTAACGAACCTCAAAGTGCAGAATCAAAGTACTCCTTCTAACCCAGTCGCCTGAATGAAGGGATCAACTGTGTCAGAGACCATGTTTCGTCTGACACGCCTCGGGCGAGTTCTTATCTCCTAAGCCCGATCAACGGTATTCCCCGCAGGGACTATCTCTCCTAAGTACGGTGGAATTGCTATTCTGAACCAACGGTACTTCTTCGCCCCGCGATGGCCGAGTATCCAGTCGTGTTCACCTGTCAGTTTGTATGTCGCGTCAGTTTTGTCAGCATAAACATACATGCATCATTGCATTATTGATTTGCATTCACATTTCATATTGCATCACTATCACTCTAGTAGGCCTTGTCCCCTAGTGATAAAAGTCCTCTCAATCGAGTTGTCAGCCCTTTCCTCGTCAGGAAGTGTTACGTCTGAACATTCTCTCTCCTCCAGTT
Organism: Lathyrus tuberosus; assembly: GCA_022829125.1. Taxonomy (NCBI): domain Eukaryota; kingdom Viridiplantae; phylum Streptophyta; class Magnoliopsida; order Fabales; family Fabaceae; genus Lathyrus; species Lathyrus tuberosus. Next base: position 8,561,150 of record JALAZF010000154.1, on the reverse strand, counting down.
TTATTTCTGGATTGAAGTGGGGTCCTCGACCACTTTGATAACTTGAACCTCTGAAAGACCATAGAGCCCTCAGTTAACATCACTCTTCGCCATTGAAGATGATATCCTTGTTTTCCCGGATTAAAGAAAATCCCGAGAGAAAGCCTCTTAAATCGGAGATCCGACAGTACGGCAGTTTTTCTCCGAAAAACCCACTGATGAAAAGGTCATCGACACCTCAAAATTGGATCACATCATATGGCATTTCTCTGAGAAGATCTCCGAGAAAAGTATGATGTAAAGGCCCCAAGCGAATGCAGTCTCTCATAGGACTCACATTCCCCAAGTAGAGTCAACAAATGGCATCTCCAACAGAGAAGTTTGTACAACTCTACAACTCAGAAGACTGGGTTCCCCAGCAAGTCTGACATCAAAACTTTTTCCACTCAAATGGCATCTCCCCAGGAAAATTCGGCGAGAAGTTTGAAGGAAAGCCGCTAGGAATAGCGTCTCTTGTCAGTAAAGTTTATTGACGAAAGAAACTAAGACCAGTTCCTCGGTAAGAAACCAGGATCGAGGGGAAGTTTACATCAGAAAGTAAGACCAGTTCCTGTGTAGGAAACCAGGATCGAGGGGAAGTTTACATCAGAAACTAAGACCAGTTCCTTGGTAGGAAACCAGGATCGAGGGGAAGTTTATTTTAGAAACTGAGACCAGTTCCTTAGCTGAAGACTAGGATCGAGGGGAAGTTTACCTTTTCTAAGCATCATTGCTTAGCTAAAGAAGATGAATGTGTAAGCTACCATTCATAACCACCATCAAAATTTCGGGTATTCCGATATTTAATCCTCTTGCACCCCGAATGCCCGAATACCTTCGTCATTCACACCTTCCTGTCCAAGAAGATTAAATAGGGGCATCTGTCATACCCCAAATTTTGACCACTAGGATTTCCCATCATTGTGCAAATCATCATCACAATATGGATGGGCCATCATATTTCATCAGTCTCCCCAAAGATGGGTGAGCATCCACTACAATTAAGAATTAGGGTTTCAAGCCCTCTCAGAATTCTTAGACAAAGGATCAATCAAGGAATGACATGATCTTCAACTTGTCTAACCTCTAAAATTTCCACAATGGATCAAAAGGACTCCCACTTCAAGGATCAAGCACAAGGCTGCTCCCTTCTAGGTGGATCAAGTCTCATGATCGACAGTGTCACCAAATTAGGGTTTTGGTCGACCAAGGCCTCCAGATGGAAATTTTTCATCTGGGCACAAGCCAATGATCCAAAACCGAACCTAATATACTCCATGGAACCTCATGGACCCAATCATCAAGTCAATTTTGCCTCAGGGGATGCATTCATCAAAAATCAGGAATTAGGGTTTCTTGACCTAATTCACCCCTAAGTTGAATTTTAGGGCAAATCATGAGCCAAGACCTCAAGAGAGGGTTTTAGGGTCTCTAATGAACTATATTGATCCATTTGCAACAATGGATTAATCCAAGAAGCTTGAGCAACAAGTCTCAATTTCATCTGCACCACAGTTAGGATTTTAAGGGAAAAGTCAACTGTAACTTTGACTTTTGACTAAGACATGCTCCCAAGCCCTATGACATTCATCAATATACCCTATGACACCCATGGAACATGTCCATAAAGTTTGATTTAGGTCAAGGACATGATTTCCTGAAGAATTGCACAGTCTGGAATTCATCTGATAAAAAGTCAACTGTGCACAAAAGTCAACTTTGACTTTTTGAGATTTTTCACCAAAATGGATTTTTAACCCTAAAATGATGTTAATGTATGATTTGAATCATCATTCATCAAGAAAAATCAAGAAAAGTTGGGTAACTTGTAAAAGGGGCAACCATAAAAAACTTAGAAAATTTTCTAAGTTAAAAATAAAGTGGCTAGGGTACTAACTTTGGAGGGTCATAACTCCTAAACCACAAAGACATTTTCTCCCATCCAAGGCTTGATTTAGAGATCTCATTGCCCTCTACAAAAACTTCAACTAGACCTAATTCCAACTCCTCATGGATTTTGAGTTATGGAGTGATCAAAATCAAGAAAAGTCACTTTGTTCCAACACTTAGTGAAAATTTCACTAAGTCAGATTTTGCCTTACTTTTTGCCAAATGTAGGGGGATTTTTCACTTGGATTCAAAAGAGATCAAAACCAAATATGTTCAAACAGTTGTTGTATCATGTAAGGGCTTTCCAAAATGACCAAGAACATTACCAAATTCAATTTGAGTCATGAGATATGACATTGGAAAGTTGCCTTGCTGAAATCTGCCAAGGCAAGGCAGAATTTGCATTTTTGCTCGATTTGCCAAAATCAGCCAAATCCAAATGCTCCTATCCACTTGGACACCTCTAAGGATTGAATCTAAAGGGGACAACCACTGAGCCAAACCTCCAAAGTCTTTGGAACAAGAAATAGCATGTTGAACCTAGAATGGCCAAAATAGGGACAAGACTCCAATTTTGGATTGGAGCATTCAATGGAAGCATCAAGGTGGCATGGACTGAGCCATTTGCAACTGAATTCAGTCAAGAATTATCCAAGACCAAGGGAACCACAGCCCTGTGCCCTAACCTCTAGTCAATGGCTAGATGAGACTTGGATTTCCATTGGCCAACATTGAACAAACACCTGCTGCAGTTGCCATTCACTGTGGATCCCAAAACAAACTTGCTCTACTATAAATAGAGCTCATTTGTGCTCAGTTTGAGTACACCAAAGCCATCAAACAGATGCTTTCCTCAAAACCTCTTTCTCTTGGCAAAAATGCCTTCTTTAGCAAGGCAACTTTGAGTTTTTGAGCTTGAGAGCTTTTTCATCACAATCAATCACACACACACCTCATATATATCATATGTAAGCTGTGCAAACTATCACAAGTGACCTGTAATCACAAAATGACAAAGTCACCTCTCAAAACCTCAAAATAGACTTTTTTTTTCATTTTTCAAGCCATGTCTTGATTCAGTCACTTTCCAAAACAGATAAAACCTCAAGCACACTCCAAATATCATCCTTGAACTGTCCCAAATGGTTCCCCTCATCTTGAACACCATTTGAGAGAATTGTTATTTTGGTCACTTTTAACCCCTTTTGCAAGAAATGGACTGTTTGTGTTTTTGCAGGTACCAGTCAATTCCAATCATCCTAAAAGCTTCTAAGGGGTCATTTGAGTGTGTCTAAAGCATCAAATCATTTATGGAACAAGAGGTTTGACAGATTGCACAAAAGCTCCAAAATCTCAAAAAAGAGGTAAGCCTCACAACTTGGAATCTTTCAAACATGCAATGCTTTGAAGTCCATTGATCATAAACATCTCATACATGTTGTATATGTTGTGTTTGAGCTAATTCACCATGTAATCCGTGCTTGTACCAAGTTGTAGCATAGAAAATGCATTTATAGGTCATTTTCAAAACCACTATCGGGTTTTGAGGAGGGAGTGTGATCTGAAAAAACTACCACCACCATTGGATTCCTTATGAAATTCTGGTCCCGATGCATATAAATTTTGTCTCAAACCATTAAGAATTGAGAAAGTTATGACCTTCACGTTTCTGAGCCAAAACTTGCCTTGAGCCAGGCCTAAAACCAAGTCATGCCTTGTATATTTGTTGTTTTGTTTCAAACAATGGATGTATCACCACCCCAGTGGTAAGGCGCGCGCCTTGTAACCTTGAGGTCTTGGGTTCAAACCCCACCCATGCCATTTTGTATTTTTTTTCACATTTTGCCATTTTTTCCAATATTTTCATGGTTTATTAATTAATTGGAAAATTAATAACTCTTTCAATTTTAATTATTTTTTATTGGTTCTTTTTGCAAAAAATCACAAAAATGTTGAAATATTTTATTCCACAAAAAAATTGAATTTATATTATTTATTTAATATAATTAGTATTTTTGTGAATAAATTCATTTTTATTTGTTTTTAAACATTTTAAAATGAATATTCATCTTGAAAAATCAAGACCAAATGAGTTTTAATATCTCTTGTGATTTATACCTCATTTTTCAAACCTTAAACAAAAATCACAAGTGGTTTATTCAAACCTATTTGGTATTTTTCATTGATTTTCTTTAAATATTTACTTTTAAAGAATAAAATTAGGGTTTCTTTGATTTTCACTCAAACAAATCATTGTCAAACACTCATGGGTCTCTAATAGAGTGTAAGACCCAACCCCCTTTTAACCAAAATCACTTTGGGCCTCAGATATTGTATAAGCCCCTCTGCGTTAAAAGAAAACCTCGGCGCGATCGCCATTTCAAACGAAAAAATCATCTGGGCCTACCCTCGTGTTATAAGCCCCACTTTTTTTCTTTAAAACTTTTTGGGCCTCTTGAGAGAGTGTAAGACCCATCCCTTTGTACATAAAACAATTTTTTGGGCCACAGTCACTTGTATAAGTCCCTCTGTACAAATTCAAACTGTGCACTCACTGATAAAACCCTGGGTCTCTCCTTGAGCTGTAAGCCCCAAATCTTTCTTTTTCAAAACACTTTCTCCTTTGATTTTGAATATACTATTGTTTTCAATCTTTCTTTGTTGAACAACTAACCAAACAGCATGGAAGCTCTACAACCGAGTAAGTGTTTATACGCTTTCATATACATATAACTGTATTGTGGGGCTGTTTCACTGTAAGTCTTCTTTCATAAACTCATATCAACTATGTAATAATAGTATAGATATTTAGAGTTTTCCCGGCCACTACGTCTAGAACTAGGTGACGCCGTTTCGTTTATTCGTAGAAATAGACAACTAGATCCCCAATAGGATCACCAGATACAGTCTTCTCTTCGGCTGTCCTCATTAGGAATTGTCAAGAAACTCTATTCCCAGAGATGAATGTATTCTCCGTGAATGGCATCTTTGAGTTTCTTCCAAATTCTCGAACTTTCCTGACTTGATCTATTCCTTGTGAATAGCTTGCCTTGAATTTATCGGGGTTTGGGGACCCACGGGCATTCTTAAAAGCATCGACCTCCTCTTGGGTATCATACAAGGACCCACAGGCTTCCTAAAAGCAACCCTGCCTCCTATTGGGCTTAGTACAAGGACCCGTCGGCTTCTTAGAAGTATTCACAGTCTCCTCTTAGGCTTTGTATAATGATCTCTTCCTCCGGGAATGATAGCCTCCTCTTGGGCATCGTACAAGGACCCGTCGGCTTCTTAAAAGTTTCCAGCCTCCTCTTGGGCTTCATACAAACTGTCCCGACGACCTCCTAGAGGTATAGGAACAGAACTTAGTCATCTGCATAGAATAACCCTTTCATAGAGTCTACTACTGTTTCTCAAAGCACAGTACAAAAGATGACACTCTAGACTTGGACAGTCTAATCTCCTTGAGTCTCAAAGACATTCTCAAGTGACCCCTTTGTTAAATAGGAAGAAAACTCGTAGACTGGACAGTCTTAATACCCTTCGGATTTCCCATTTCCTTAAAGAACAGGAATAACCTGAATCCTCGAATCAAATCCCCAAGTACAACATTGCTCATATAAGAACTGATTTTCTCTCTACTGGACCTGTCACTTAACTGAACAGTCGCCACAGCCTCCTCTTAGGCTTTGTATAAAGATCCTTCTCCCGTGAAGTTAGCCTCTCTCTTGGGCTTTGTACAATGATTCTCCCCAGTGGGGTCAAATAATGTTTAGCCTTTTTCTCGGGCTTTGTACGAGACACATAAGAGACTCCCTCGTTGAGTCAATCACCATTTCGCCTCCATCTCGGGCTTCGTACGAGATACAAAAAACTCTCTTGTTGAGTCAAATGGCCTCCATCTTGGGCTTTATACGAGATACCAAAAGATTCCCTCGTTGAGTCAAAACCTTTTAGCCTCTCTCTCGGGCTTTGTACGAGACACGTAATAGCCTTCTCTTAGGCTTTGTATAAGAAAACCACTGATTAATCCAATTAACCTTTTAGCATCAAAGTTGTGCCTCGTTCACAGTACACAAACATTAATAACTCCTTCCCCTCCATCTAACTGCTATAAGCGGCAAGCCTCTGGATCATCTACATCCATGCCAATGTCCCTCTTTTAGTATGAGAAATTCCTAAGGAAATATGGCATTACTCTACACAGAGTTAAAGTCTTCTCCTTCAGGTTGAAATCCCCTATAAAGGAAATTATGGCATTGCCGGATTCACACATCCCGGTTAAAGTAACTCTCCTTTACAAACAGTCGTAACAGACAGACCCCTCTTTAGAGATGACAAATTCTCTCTAAGGTCAACACTTTTAGCTTCACATCTTGGGCTTCGAACAAGATACAAATAGACCCTTCAGCTTCACATCTTGGGCTTTGAACAAGATATAAACCACCTTTTCAGCTTCACGTCTTGGGCTTTGAACAAGACACCAAAACACCCATTTCCTCCCATAGAATAGGAGGAACTACGAACGCTCTGATTTCCCTGTTTCGGTAAACGGGAATACGTAGGCATAAGATTGAAAGAAAAATCTTAGCGAGCACACTGAACAAAAACCCAAAATCCCATACTTTCATATATATTCGTCCTAACATCTCAACCGATAGCCTAAAGCACCCCTCATCAACAAAATAACCTAGGAGAAACCCCGAATCTTTGTAGCATCTGTAAACCAACAGTTTCAACTGTTTAATCTCAGTATGCAAGCAGGGTTAATTGGAGACATCTATTTCCCTTCCATCATCAGCTTTAATAGGATAAAAAATTAATCGAGCTGTAGTACCAGAGCGATCGTGCTTCGCAACCACATCCAAAAATCACTCGCTACACCTAGCCTCGTCATTTTTTTCTCAATTGATAAAGAGGGCTCCAGAAGGACTTCAAACGTTCCTTGTCCATATGAGGTGAATGTGATGCTATAAGAAAGCTCGTGGAGGTAACATTAAGACATAAGGTACAATGGAGAAAAGGTTAACTTTTGCTTTAGTTCAAAAATACTCCAAAGTACATTCCTAGAGAGAGTTATTTAGTACAAGACTAAGAATTACAAATTTCAAGTTGATTGCAAGTTGGATTCAAAAAAACTCAAGATACAAAGTGTGGTACATAATTGAAGGCTCGACCTTCATTACAATTCAAGTGGCATGAGAATTGCTATTAACTTTGATACAAGGTTTAAATTGCTAAATTCAAGTTAAATTCAAAGTGAATTCAAAGTTACAATAGATAAAAATTTTGTTACAAGTGTGGATCAATGAACACGGGATTCTATAAGGTTACACTAATTCTAGGCCTAAAAGATTCAAGTTCATGCTTTTTTGTTCCAAGCATCCCTCAACTCCTTCATCTTCAGGACAAGCTACCTCATCACCTTCTCCCTCATGCCTCAAGTTACTCACGCACCAAGCCCCATCCTAAGCCTTCATAGCCATTCCAAATTACTCTTTATCCTCAGACCAAGTAAGCCACGGGAAGTGCATACATGGAAAAAGAGATGAAACAAGAGTTAGCAAGAAGCAAGAGCAAAGGAATTCATGTTTTTCTACACCAATTCACATTCAATACGAGTAGTACATGAGCAAGAAAAAAACATATAAAACAAGTGACAATTTTTAAACCATGGCAATAGCAAAACGCATCAGAAGTTGTGTAGGGACCACACAACTAAAGCTCAAAAAGTACAAAGACAATTTCACAAAAAACACGTAATAGAGCATCACAAATTTCATTCCAAAAAATCCTATGAAATCAAGGTGGTACCACATTCTCTAACAGATTGATTTCACCTCATAACCAACTCACACAAATCACAAAAAATTCACACGTACCAAGACTCACACTATATATTGCTACACTATTAATTCATTCGAGGACACCTGAAAAACCTAGCAGCCAGAAACTACCCTAAAAACTCCCAAAACCAATCACTCAGAGCTCAAAATTTTTACTCTATTGTTCATCTTTGATTTTCACACTGAAAATCAAAGGTTGAGAGCTAAAGACTTTCACTCAACAACAACAACAAGCGCAGTTGCAAACAAAGAAGAATTAGTAGAAGAAGAAGTAAAGAGAACAAAGATAGTGGACGTTACCCGAGCCTTCATCGGAATATGCAATCGGACAAACTCCGATTAGGTATCATTCTTCATTTTTTCTCGTTTCTTTCATCATCTTCTGCATCGCCTTGTTGATTTACCTCAAAATCCTTTGTTAATTGCTTGTTTCTGTTTGATTGTGATAGATCTAGGTTTTTTTGTGGTTTTTGTTTAAGTGGTTTAGAGTGGCCTTTTTGGACTTCTGGGTCCATATTTGGACCTGGAACCTTTGTTTATGTAAGTTAGGTTTATTTTTTGGGCTAGCCGAAGAAGGGTGGCGACGGCCACCGCGCGCCACCACCTTTTTCGGAGAATGGTTTGTGTTTCTTGTGAACCCATATTTATGGAGAGAAAGACGAGATGAGAGAAAGAGAGAGAAACAATTTGGAATCGTGTTTTGTTTGCTCGATCTTTGTTCTTTTTCTTCATTATGTAGCTGTTACAACTTTTTTTATTGGTTGTGAGGGAAGGTGACAAGTGTCCCTCCGTGACACTTGTCACCAGTGCCGGCCTCCTCCTCACCAATTCTCCTATGTGCATTATTCTCATCATTATGGTACACTCTCGTTTTGGGCCATCAGGTTAGAGTCAAGGGTTGACTCGTGTTTGGATCTAACGAGCCGGGTCATCCCCAGAGGTCAACTTAGTTGACCAGGGTCCATTGTAAACCCCAGGCGCCTTGGGCTTTCATTGGTCACGGGCTTTGTTTTTCTGCTGATGACACCCCCTATTTTGCTTATAGATCAGGGCCCACTTTAATATAATTTTTTTATTTTCTTTTCCTTATTTTTTTTCTTATTATTATTTCCTTTTCTCAATTTTTATTTTATCTATTATTTTCCAACATATTTTTAAAAAAATCTAAATAATGTGTTAATTAAGTATTTTTAACTTTTTTATTTAATATTAATTAATCAATTTATTGATTAGTTTTATTAAATATTTATGTTTAACATAATTAATTTTGTTTGTTAATTTCTTTCATAATATTGAAAAATACAAAAATATGTGATCATTAGTTATTTTAAATATTTTTATTTAACAATAATTAATTAAAATATTAATTAATTCTATTAAATATTTATATTTAACTTGATTAATGATTTTCCCTATTATTTGATTTTTTTATTTATTTTGATGATTGATTTAATGTCATTTATGCTTTTGCTCATATATTTTTACCTATGACATGATGCATTTTACTTCCATTTCCCACTTACACACTTAAACCATTTTTAATTTAATTCTTGATTTAATATCAAGCCATTTTCAAAAAACCATTGTAAGTTGATCGTTTCTACGATCGCCATCAACCTCATGTTCACACTTGCACATATTCATAGCTTACTTTTGGGCTTTCTTACAATGAGAGTTATTCGATTAATTAACTCTAATTAGTCGTCTAAAAGACTAGCTCACTTTTCCAGTGCACTTGTAATTTAAATTCAATTTAATTGTCTCATGGCTTTCACGACTTACCCATGTGTGTATGCTTGCTTGTTTGGGTTGTGTGTTTTACTCATTCCTTTCCCCATTCATTAAAATGTACCCCCATTCTCATGAAGTGTAATAATTTTTACTGGTTTCTCTTTGATTGCTTTGCATTTAGGTAATTTCTAATGTAATAATAAAATCAATCACCTTTAAAAAAAACAAAAATAAGCTTGATCCAACGTCAAACAATTTTCATAAAAATCAAATTCAATAGGATTTCCATCCCCATCAACCATTAACCAATTCCACTCCATTTTGATTTCACCCTTTGTAAATCGATTGCTTTTGCATCGCTATCAACCTTTCCATTGACCAAAACATTTTCTTAATCAACCAAACAAACCCTTGATCCAACATCAAGTGGCTTTTTCTTAAGCAAATTCAACGTACAATAAAACACAAGGAGAATTGTGCGCCACGAGCCTTAAGTGGTGGAGAAGGAATGATAATGGAGTTTTCTTACACTCACTATGATTATTATGACACAATACGTTTGACTTGGTAGCTCGAAATAATTGCCTTCACACGTAGTCTTTAGTGCAATTCGACTTCAGAACAATCTTTTCAAAAACCTAAAAAATATCTCAACTCATCAAACTTATTTTTGTGCCCCGTGTCACCACCTCCAAAACCCCTTTTCAAGGTATAAAATCAACCAACAAACACTTATTTTTTACTCCTAACTACGGAGCTTTGATTCTTCATTTCATTATGGGGATACGTAGGCACGAGATTGTGAGGTCTTGGCGAGCACCCTAATAAAAATCCCACCACTTCTTTTTGCAAGTAACTCTTAGATCATGACACCCTTTTCACGTGTATACAACTTAGATGGTTCACATCGAGTATGATGGATGTATGGGGTGCTATTACCTTCATCTTACATAACCGACTTCCGAACCCGACATTGGTTGCGATGACCATGTCTCATCCTTTCCATTCGTGGGTATTATCAATGTTTTCCCTTTCCCCCTTTGGGAATAAATAAATGTTGGTGGCGACTCTCTGTTAGCCCATCCACGAATGCTTCACGAGTATCATATGTTTCGAGGTACGACAGTCAGCAGTCTATGATGGATGTTATTTGGCGCAGAATATTTGATTGTATCTTAATCCAATTTGTTGCAGATTATTTCGCAATGTTTGTGTGATTTGTTTGACAGCTGTTAAAGATCAAATCAAATTTAAATGGAGATTTAAATTTGAATTTCAAATATAACAAATCATATCTTTTGTTGGAGAGATTTATGGAGAAAATCAAATCCGACTAATTCAGCTAATATTCTAGACGAATTAAATGCATAAATACAAGAGAAAAAAGGCCAGAAGACAAAGTTATATATGGGGACTCAACTCTCATGGTTTACTTTAGGGTTTGTACACAAGATTATGTTATTTGTGTCTAGGACTTGTGAGTCTTTTGTTTCTTATATTCCACGCTAATAATGTATTAGTGTTGGAATCTTTGTATGGACCACTCTATGTTTCAGTAACTTGGCATAGTTGTTGATTTGTCTTAGTTGAGTTGTAAATTCAACAATAAACAGATTTGTCATTAAGGTTGATCACTAGGGTTTAGGTGATTGAAGAAAGTGAAATGGGTTCTCATATTTAGGGGGAGTCCTAAATAGAAAGCCACTAGGGTTAGGAAGAGGCATTGAACATCATGAGGTTGATGTTCATAGAAGACTAATTGTACTAATTCGAAGTAGTGAATTTCCTTTCTTGGATAGAGTGCCCCCCAGATGTAGGTGTTATTTCATCGAATTGGGTTACTAATCACTTGTGTTATTTTATTGCTTTATGCACTGTGTTTTTATTGTTGTCATATTATTGTCTTAACTGGTTTAAGAAGTTGGACCAGTTGTCCCAACATCGTGTCCAACACTTGTCCCCTCAGGAATAGAATTATAATTGGCATCAGAGCAGTCACCCTGTTTTTTTGGGTGAGCTCCAGGGAAAATATTTTTTGTTTAAATGGATAACACTAAGGAAGGAGGTTCAGTCAACATGCACCTATTTTTGATGGCACAAATTATGACCATTGGAAAGCAAAGATGATTGCTTTTTCCAAATTCATTAACAATAAAACTTTGAAGGTTGTTGTTAAAGGTTGAAAACATCATGTGATCATTTATAAGATGGTTCAACCAGCTTAAACCCTGAAGTTAATTGGTCTAAAGAAGAAAATGATGAAGCTATTGGAAATGATAAAGCCTTGAATGTTATATTCAATGGTGTGGACAAGAACATGTTCAGAATAATCAACGCTTGTACTGAAACCAGAGAAGCTTAGGAGATTCTCAAGATTGCTCATGAAGGTACATCCAAGGCTAGGGTGTCAAGGTTGCAGCTCCTCACAACTAAGTTTGAGAATCTGAGAATGTTGGAAGATGAATTTGTATCTAACTTCAACATTATATTGCGTGATATAGCCAACAATTCTTTTGTTTTGGGATAAGAGATGTCAAAAGAAAAGCTTGTTAGAAAAATCCTCCGAGCCTTGCGTCAAAAGTTTGACATGAAGGTAATAATCATTGAAGAATCTAAAGACTCAAGCACCTTGAAGGTTGATGAACTCATTGGCTCTCTTCAAACCTTTGAAGTTTCTATAAATGAAAGATCTGAAAGGAATAACAAAGGTGTGGATTTTGTATCCAACACTCAAGATAACGAAGATCAAAGTGATAAGGATACTAAAGAAATTTTTTCAGATGATATAGCTTTTGTTGGAAGAAAGTTTAACAAAGCTTTGAAGAAGCTAGACAGAAAATAGAGGACAAATGTGTGAGATATCAGGTCCGACATTGGTCCCCCAGAGCAAGGGCAGAGAAGAATACAAGGAAAAGGGAGTTATATGTTTTGAATGTGAAGGATTTGGTCATATCAAAGTTAAATTCCATACTTTTATCAAGAAGCAGAAAATGGATTATCTATTACATGGACTGATTCTGATTCTGATTCTGATAGTGAAACTACTAATTTTGTAATGGCTTTCACTAGAAAATTTGAATCTGGGAGCGTGTCTATTGGTGAAGATGTGACTGATGAAAAGCTAACTGCAACATACAGGCTCTTGTCAAACAAGTGGGAGGAATCTTAACTAACAGTGGAGAATCAGAAGAAACCCATATGCGTGTTTCAGAAGGAAAAGGAGAAGCTTGTCTCAACCATCACAAGTCCGAAAGAAGAGTTAGCTTTACTAAATCCCAAACTTGAAAATATGACAAAATTTATGTGTATTTAGAATAATGGTTCAAATATGCTAGATAAGATGTTGGAAGTTGGAAATATGTCCAGAAATCTGAAAGGAATAAGTTTTGAATCCAATATGAGCAAGAAAAGCAAAATTCACCTTAAGAAGTTTCTCCTTCCTAATAAGAATATTGGGTTTCAGATATTGGACCATATGTCTCAGCCTCGTGCTCTACATGTGTACCCTTAACATAAAGGTTATAAGAACTCTGCAATAAGATGTCACCATTGTGGTATACTTGAGCATATAAGGCCTTATTGTTACAAACTGTATGGTTACCCTCAATCATTTGGTCAACCCACGTTGAAAAGAAAAAATGGTAAAAAGGTTCAAGCTAAGAAGGAATGGAAACCCAAAGCAGCTATCAATAGTTTCATAGCTCATACTTCTCTCAGAGTTTCCTCTAAGAAGATTGGTGTTTTGATAACAGGTGCTCCAGGAATATGACTGGAGAAAAGACATATCTTGAGGAGTTGAGATCTTACTGCAATAGTTATGTCATTTTTGGTGATGAAGCAAAGGGAATAATAAAGGGCATAGGCAAAATAGTTAGTCCTGGTTTTCCTTGTCTTAATGATGTATTACTGGTAGAAGATCTGAATGTATTGTCACCAGTAAAGATCAAGAAGTTCTTATTGAGGAGTTATGATCAAAAGATAATTGTTATATGTGAATTTATTAGCCTTCATCTTGCATGTTATCCAAAGTTGATGAAACCAAGTTATGGAACCAAAGACTTGGTCACCTGAATCTCAAAGGCATGAAAAAGGTTATGTTTGTTGAAGCCATCAAAGGTTTTCCAAATCTGAAGATTAAAGAAGGAAAAATCCGTGGAGATTGCCAAATAGGTAAGCTGACCAAAATGTCCCATAAGAAGCTCCATCATCTGGCCACCTCAAAAGTCTTTGAGTTACTTCATATGGACCTCATGGGGCCTACACAAGTGGAAAGTCTTGGTGGAAAGAGATATGCTTTTGCATGTGTGGATGATTTTTCAAGACATAATTGGGTTAACTTCATTAGAGAAAAATCTGATAATTTTATTGTGTTCAAATAACCATGCCTTCGTATCTAAAAGGAGAAAGGAAGTGAAATTGTAAAGATAAGAAATGACCATGGCAACGAGTTTGAGAGCTCGAAGTTCTCTAATTTTTGCTTTGCTGAAGGGATCTATCATGAATTCTCAACACCTATCACACCTCAGGAAAATGGAGTGGTTGAGCGCAAGAATATAACCTTACAATAAACTGCTTAAGTCATATTGCATGCCAAGAATTTGCATTATCATTTTTGGACTGAAGCCATGCACACTACTTGCTACATTCACGATAGAGTGATTGTCAGGACTGAAACCAAAGCTACATTGTATGAACTTAGGAAAGGTAGAAAACCAAATGTTAAATACTTCCATGTCTTTGGTAGTAAGCGCTACATCTTAAAAGAACGTGAATAAGGAGAAACATGGATCCAAATAGTGAATAAGGGATATTTCTTGGATACTCAATCGATCGAAGGGCCAACAGGGTATTTAACACTAATGCCAAAACTACGATGGAGTCCATTAATTTTGTTGTTGACGATGATCCTAAAGAGAAATGTGCTGTTAAGGATGGAGATGATATTTCCTCTCAACAAACAGATGTCCCAACATATGTACAATACAAGGGGTCTGACATTGAGAGTGAAACTGTAAATTCTGAATAAACCATTATCAATAAAGGGCCATCCACCAGAATATAAAATGACCATCCTATTGATATTGACATAGGGAATATAAATGAATGAGTCATCACCAGGTCCAAAAATATGATTGCTAACTCTTGCTTCATCTCCAAGATTGAACCTAAGAATGTCATAGAAGCACCAACTGATGAATTCCGGATAAATGCCATGCAAGATGAACTATGTCAATTTAGAAGGAATGCAGTGTAAGAGTTAGTTCCTAGACCTGAAGATGTGAATGTCATTAGTACCAAGTGGATTTTAAAGAACAAATCTGATGAAAATGGTAATGTGACAAGAAATAAGGCAATGATAATGGCTCAAGGGTACGTTCAAATAGAAGGAGTGGATTTTGATTAGATTTTTGCTCCAGTTGCTAGACTTAATTCCATTAGATAACTGCTATGAATTTCATGCATGATGAAATTCATATCGAATCAAATGGATGTTAAAAGTGCATTTCTGAATGGTTATCTTAATGAAGAAGTCTATGTAGAGCAATCAAAGGGGTTCATTGATCCCAGTTTTCTAGACCATGTGTACAAGTTAAAGAAAGCTCTTTATGTCCCAAAGCAAGCTCCAAGAGCGTGGTATGAAAGATTAACAGAGTTTTTGTTCACAAATGGCTACAAAAGATGAGGAATAGATAAAACTCTATTTGGGAAGATAGGCGAAGGAAAACTCATAGAAGCACAAATTTTTGTTAATGACATTGTATTTAAAGGAATGCCAGGCTCTATGGTGGAACATTATGTCCAATAAATAAAGTCTGAATTTGAGATGAGTCTTGTAGGTGAACTCACTTACTTTCTTGGTCTTCAAGTTAAGCAAATAGAAGACAACATATTTGTATCTCAAATTAAGTATGCTAAGAGTATAATGAAGAAGTTTGGCCTTGACAATACTAGCCACAAAAGAACTCTTGCAACTACTAATGTAAAAGTGACAAAAGATGAAAATAGAGATGATATAAATCAAAGCTTTTATAAAAGCATGATTGGAAGTCTGCTTTACCTCATAACAAGCAGACCTGATATCACATTTTATGTAGGTGTGTGTGCTAGATACCAAGCAAAAACCAAGACTAGTCATCTTTATCAAGTGAAAAGAATTTTGAGGTATATCAATAGGACATTTGACTATGGTATTATCTACTCACATGACACTAATTCAATACTAGTATGATATTATGATTCTGATTGGGTTGGAAGTGTAAATGACAGAAAGAGCACATTTGATGGAAAAAGATCATTTAGTCTTCTAAAACTGGTATGATATTTCAAGTAAAAGATTAAATAAGATCATTCAGTTTTCTAAAACAACACCACACTTTGATAAACTTATCTCTAATGAATTAAAAGTTATCCACCACGTATGTAGCATGACAAAGATAATGAAAAAGAAAAATTTATGACACTACTAAGGTTTCTCGATCATTAACAAGAGAGATACATTGGTGACAAAGTTTATATATACAAACGAGAGAGAAATGATGGAGAGAGGGGCTAATTTTTTATGACACCATTGGATTTTCTCAGTCGTGAACAAAAGAGATACACTAAAGAGGAGCTAAGCGATACACCCAAGAAGTTTCCAAGAAAAAAAATGGGTGGATAATTTATGGTCTCTTATGAGTTCTTGGTGTAGGAAAGTATTCTAACTAGTATAATTATGACAAGGGCTACGAGCACAATGACTCGGGGATTTAGCATAATCAAATTAACAATAACTGCAAATTTGATGGATCATAAAAAATACACAAAGGAATCAAATGACATGGAATCCTTTCTGGTCATTTGGATGCAAAAAACATGAATAAAGTTAATGCATGGATCATGGCACAACCTATTTCTATTATATGAATGTCCCATACGATATATCTCATGTGAAAATGAGGGATATGTTTGATGCACATAGAATGTTACTTGAAGTGCATTTAACCACGTGTAGGAATGCAAGAGGAAAATGGTTTGGTTTGTTTGATTTATGACAATAAATTACTTGAAAAGGATGGTACAATCAATTTATAATGTTTGATTGTTAAGTTATATGAAATATGGGTTAATGAAACAAAATTTTGAAGAGAAAATAATGGTGTTGAAAATAGTGATGACGGCGGAAAATGCATGTATATGGTGATCATGTAAAAATAATTGATATTGGAACATACATAGTTCGTATGAAGGAAGAATCTTGAGTAATGAATATGTCATTTGCACATGTGATAAAAAGGAAAATGTATCACATAAGGAAACTAAAAAATGGACACCAAACACAAAAAATCCATTCCCTTGGATGTGAAGGAGTGGAACAGATGCATGTATCTTACACATGTTGATGATGTCTTATTCGGGGAGGGGGGGGGGGGGGGGGAGGATAAACAATACGTATTGTTTATAGTTATGACACAGTCTCAACTATTCTATAAAAAAATTGATGTTTATTTTTAATTAATTTGTGTATCTATTACATGTGAAAATAATGTGTCTACTATTTATATAAGAAACTAATATATAATATTAATTTCTAAAATTTTCTTTATTAATTTTAATTTCATAATTCTTATTATTAAAAAAAGGGAATTACAATAAATACTTAATAGACAATATTTCCCATTTCGACCTCTCTCGATAAACTACAACGTGTTACTATTCCGCTTTCTCTTTTAAATTTACAAGAAGTTTTTTTCTTTTCATATTGCTCTCTTTTTCGTGATTTAGGGTTTATATTCCCCTTTCTCAATTTCCACAAAGCCTCTTCATATTTCTCATGCTTTCTCTTCATTGTTCTTCTTATGTTCCTTTTTTTATCTTCATATATTTCTCATGATTTTATCCCTCAGTTAACGAGAGTCTTGAAGAGACAAAGAAAAACCACAAGAATTTGAAAGTAAGAACGACAATGACACACAATTAACGAAGACATTGACATATTTTAGAAGATTGTGTTAACGATTCAATTTGGTTTCAATGGAAAGGTACATAGTTTTGATAATTTCCATTAGGTTATCTAACTTCATCTTCTCTAAAAACACCATTGCATTCTATTTTATTATGATTTCAATGTTTGATTTCTTCTCATATCACAGTGTGTTTTCTCAGTAACAATTTTCATCTCTAGATTATTTTTTTTAAGTTTTAGTTTTTGCCCAATTCATTCAAAGATTTTGTATAAAAAGAATAATCTACTACAATAATGATATTATTTTAAAAATCTTATGGGTTTTCTCATAAATGTTTCATTCATATTTTGATATATAATCGAGGTTATGATTATCAATTTAATTATTGGTTTTAAGGTTTTTTTCTTTTAATTTATACTTATGATTTGTCACATTTTTTTTAAATATTTTTCCCTTGAAATTTGAATTTGGTTGTTGAAAAAAATCATCATTTGATTTTACAGCTCCTATATATTATTGGTTAATTGATTAGAAAGACTGTTTATTAAATAATTATAACCAATTGAACTTCAACAAAATAATGATAGTTCTTTTTAAAGATTATTTATTGAACTTGACATTCATTTTTGTATTTTAGCCCCGTCGTTGATTACATTTGTTGGATAACGATTGCACTGCTATCATTACTCGAAGAGGACATGCACCGTAAAGAAAAAGTTAATGTAAGTTTCATGTTTTCATGTTTTGTAAACTAATATCATATAGTATATTGATATTAGCATTTTACTAACTTGGTTACTTTTCTAAGACTTTTGGATTTAGTCTGTTATAAAATGAAATGAGAATATTAGCTACACTTGAAAGGTGTCTTTGTTGTGAATTTGAACATGAGTCTGAATAAAAAGTGAAAATAATATGCTTTTATATGCTTGATTATGTTTTTAAACATTATTTATTCTATTTTTGAGGAAAATTTTGAAAGGGGTTTATAATTTCCTTTTTGATGAAATTAGAATGAATAAGAGGCTTGGCCTTTAATGCTTCAAGACAAGGAAATGATAATATCGATTAGCGAAGAAGAGACAAAATTATGGAAGATAAAGATATAGCAATATGCATGGAGACTGCAAGAGACATCGATGTTGATACAATGTAGAGTATGAAATTGATCCCTTTGTTTTATCGTTCTCTATTTTTTAAATATATTATTTGGTATTTGTTTAAGCAACATACCATTGATTAAACTTCTTCATTGTTGATTTGGTATGTGCATGCATAAAAGCAATAAGTACTACAGTTGACGTATCAGATGATGGGAGAAAATTCACAATGTAATGAAATAATCCAATAACACAATCTCTCCCAAATATCAAATGCAACGACAATCAACAAAACACACCAAACAACATAACACAATTTTAGCGTGGAAAAACCTCTGTTAACTAGGAGTAAAAAACCACGGGACCCGTAGGCCACTTAAATCTCCACTATAATCAAATAATAGGTACAATCAAGGTTCTCTCTAACACTAGTTAGAGGCATACATCAACATCATCAAGATCTATAATCAATCTTGAAATACAATAAGAATCAAGAGAGACAGTCAACCAAAATAACCACAAAAGCTGCACCTCAGAAGTGGACTCGTCAAACAGACTCAGAATGCTCAAAATCTGATCTCCATGGTTCAAAATGTACCTCTACGAGTGTTGAACACTGTCACCAAAAATCAGGACGATCTGATTGTTGGATTGTGAGGAAACTCCGATCTCATGGAACTGTTATTTGCTGAATTAGGGTTGCAGGAATTTCACTTTTCTCTCAATTTTTCTTTTGTTGTTTCTCACCTTATGAACTGTTAACCTAATTCTCTTTGATTTATAATAAAAAAGGCTTACACACACATGGGCTACTAACCCATATTCATTTGGGCCACTTCAAATAGGAGGGATAGCCCAGCAAACTCCCTCGACCGACTAGTTGGAGGGCAACACCAATCCGGCTAACGTGCGACAAAACTCAAACTTTCCCCTACGCAACACCTTCGTTAACATATCCAAACTATTGTCATCAGTGTGAACCTTCTTAAGCTCTATCAACTTGGAATCTAATGTATCACGAATCCAATGATAATGAACATCAATATGCTTTAACCTCAAATGAAAGGAGGAACATTTCGATAAGTGAATGACACTTTGATTATCACAAAACAAGACATACTTTCTTTGTTTCACACCAAGTTCCATTGCAAATTTCCTCAACCATAACAACTCTTTTGACGCTTCCATGACGACTATAAACTCGAATTTAGTAGTAAAGAGTGAAACACACTTTTGCAACTTTGATTACTAAGCCACGACTCCCTCGACAAAAGTCACCACATACCCCGAAGTAGATTTTTGATCATCTAAGCTTCCGGTAGATCTGAATCCCTATACCTAACCAACACAGGCTTCTTGCATCCAAAGGTTAGATTTAAATTCGACGAGCCACACAAATATCTCATCACCCACTTCATGCCTCCTAATGGTATTTTCTCATATTTGAGAGATAATGGCTCACCATTCCTACAACATGAGCAATATCGGGTCTTGTACAAACCATAGCATACATCAAACTACCAATGATCGACGAATACAGAATATTCTTCATACTCAACTTTTCTTCATCCGTAGATGGACATAGTTTATGAATAAGTTGTAAATGCAGAGTAAGTGGAATGCTCACCGCTTTAGCCTTATCCATACTAAAATGTCGAAGGACTTTCTCCACATGCATTTCTTGTGACAAGTACAATTTCTTCTCATTTAGATCTCGAACAATTTCAATACCAAGAATTTTCTGAGCCTCTTCTGAATCCTTCATAACAAAAGATTCCCTCAAAGTTTTCTTCAACTCTTTAATTATTGGAATATCCTTTCCAACAATTAATATATCATCCACATAAAGCAACAAAATAATGAAACCACCTTCAGAGAAATTATGTAAAAACACACAATAATCGGCCTTGGTCATCTTGTACCCATGTTTAATCATCACTGAGTTAAAATTTTGATAGCATTGGCGAGGTGCTTATTTCAAACCATAAAGTCTCTTTACCAATTTGCAAACATAGTCTTCTTTTCCCTTCTTTCGAAATTCATCCGGTTGTTTCATGTAAATTTCTTCATGTAGTTCACCGTGAAGGAAAGCCATATTCACGTCAATTTGCTCCACTTTTAAATCAAGACTAGCGGCTAGCCCAATAACGACTCGAATAGATTGCATATTCACAACCGAAGCAAAAATATTCCCAAAGTCAACACATTTCCGTTGTTTAAAACCTTTTACCACCAAATGAGCCTTGTATCTTCTTCGAGAAATACACATATCTTGCTTAATTCGATAAACCTATCTATTCTTCAATTCTCTCTTACCCTTTGGCAACTTCACTAACTCAAAGGTATTATTCTCACAAAGTGATTGTATTTCATCCTTTATGGCATCAATCTGCTCCTTTTTGTTCTCATCCTCCAAAACTTCTTCAAAGCTTTCAGGTTCTCCACCATCAGCAAGAAAAATATACTCGTTCGAGGGGTATCAAATGAAAGACCTTTTATCACGAGTAGACCGCCTCAACTAATTAGAAGCTTCCAGTTGCTAAACACTTTCAACCTCTTGATCAACCTCATTTTCAACAACATCTTCTGTAGTACCTACATCAACAATATCATTAGGATTTAAAACATTATCAATATTCAAGCTTCTGTTGAATACGACATCATGACTAAGAATAAGCTTATGTTAAACCGAATAAAAGAATTAATACCCAAACTCATCAAGACCATACCCAAAAACCACACATTTCTTCGAATTTTCATCCAATTTTGATCTATCATCCTTCAAAATATGCATATAAGCCATGCACCCAAACACCCGAATATGATCGTAGGAAACATCTTTACCACTCAAAACATGATTTGGAACATCAAACTTCTAACTAAACACATGAAGTGAGGTTTAAAAGATGTAAAATCGTGCTCAATGCCTCTCCCTAAAATTGTTTCGGAAATTTTAATTGAGAAAGTAAATATCTCACCTTTTCCACCAAAGTTCTATTTATTCTTTCGGCTAACCCATTCAATTGTGGTGTCTTTGGAGGAGACTTTTGATGACATATACCTTGATATTGACAATAATTGTAGAAAGGCCCAACATACTCTCCCCCGTTATCGGTTCAGATACACTTAAGCTTTTTCCCCGTTTCTCTTTCAACTGATGCTTGAAACGACATAAAGGTATCTAACACTTGATCTTTCTTCTTAAAGGTACAAGCCTGTGTTTTCCGAGAGAATAATCATCAATGAAAATCACAAAGTAATATGCACAACCAAGAGATCGTGTCTTCATTGGACCACACACATCATAATGGACTAAATCCAACACTTCTGATTTCCACTTTGGTTCGGATGACATAAAGGAAACTCGTCTTTGCTTACCCGCCAAACAATGCGAACACTTTCTCAACTTTGCATTGGAAAGACCATACAACACATTCTTATTTTCCAAAATGCTCAAACCTTTTTCACTCATATGACACAAACACTTATTCCATGATTTGGATGAGCTATCATTGTCAAAAGTGTCAATGTAACACTTCGAAACCCCAAGTTGGACGATATACAAGTTTGAATTCCTTTGTCCTTTAGCAACCACCATTGAGCATTTATTTAACTTCCATTCATTGGCCAAAAAAAGAAATATCATATCCTTTATTATCCAATCTTCCAATGGATAAAAGATTAAATCAAAGTTCCAGAATGTGTTTCACGCCTTTGAGAACTAGAGTAGTCCCATTGCTAGTTTCGACACAAATATCTCCTACTCCGATGACATTAGATTGCCCATTATTTCCCATAAAACAACCCCAAAATCACTGGTTTCGTAAGTTCAAAAAAGATCACGTTTCGAGGTTGCATGAGTAGAAACACCACTATCAACCACCCAATCCATTTCATCACATGATAGATTGACATTCTTTATACAACTATCACAAACCATAAAGAAATCATCAACAATAGCAACATCTTCATTATTGTTATCTTCCTTTATGTCGTTGCTGTAGTTCTTCTTCTTGTTTTCCCTTTTCAACTTATGACAATACCTTTTTATGTGTCATTTTTCCCCACAATGATGATACTCAATATTAGAGAATCTATTAGAGCCTTATTCTGATTTACCACGTGATATCCCACAATTACTTGAACCTCTATTTTGATGTCTCCCCCTCAATTCGGTAACGAACACCTCAGAATGTGAAGAAAAACCTTGTGACTTACACCTCAAATCCTCATTCAACACACTACTTTTAGCCAAGTCCATCGAGTTGATACCATTCAGAGCAGAGTTAGATAAGGATGTCCTAAAAGTCTCCCAAGAATTATGCAAAGTACCAAGAAGCCAAAAACCTTGAATTTCATCGTCAAAAGTAAGATTCATCACCGACAATTGATTTAGAATCCATTGGAAAGTGTTTAAGTGATCGATCATTAGTAAAACATCAATATACCTCAATTACATCAATTGCTTGAACAAGAACACCTTATTGTTTCTCATCTTTCTTGCATACAACTCCTCAAGTTTGGTCCAAAGAGAGCGAGCATGAGTCATCAAGCTCACATGATTCAAAACATTATCATCCACTCATTGATGAATATAACCACAAACTTGTCTATGCAATAAAGCTCATTCTTCATCACTCTTTACATGGATTTTCACTAGAGAAAATGGGAAAATCTTCTATCTTCCATTTCCAAACACTATAGTTGGATCCATTCAAACTCACCATTCTATATGTGTTCGTCTCCATCGTCACACAAATCAAACCACGACTCTAGATACCACTTATTGGGAGGAAATCCACAACGCAATAGGATAATCCAATAACAGAATCTCTCCCAAATATCAAATGCAACGACAATCAATAAAACACACCAAACAACACAACACAATTTTAGCGTGGAAAAACCTCTGTTAATTAGGAGTAAAAAACCACGGGATCCGAGGCACTTAAATCTCCACTATAATCAAACAATTCGTACAATTAAGGTTCTCTCTAACACTAGTTAGAGGCATACATCAATATTATCAAGATCTACAATCAATCTTGGAATACAACAAGAATAAAGAGAGACAATCACCAAAACAACCACAAAAACTGCACCTCAGTAGTGGCCTCATCAGACAAACTTAGAATGCTCAAAATCTAATCTCCACCGTTCAGAATGTACCTCTATGAGTACTGAATGCTGTCACAAAAAATTAAATCCCGTAACTTGGAAAACTCCAATCAAGTCGACACATACATGTTTTCTTCCTAATCATCAGTACACCAAAATATTCGTTAACCTAAGTATCAATCCATATGTGGGTGGCTCAAAAAACTCGCAGACATCTTTTTTTTCAAAAATACTCTCGTCCCCTTAAATATATATAAAAAACATCCTTAATAAAGGCATACGAGTATTTGAAACATGAAAACTCTTACAATGGAATATCTATTCCCTAAAAAATTAAAGCATGAAACCTCATCAATTAAAAAAATAATAAAATCATGAGACAATACCGATAGATAACATAATAATTTATTGGTGACAAATCTGATACTTTTGTTGTGTTCAAAGAACTATGCCTTCGTATCTAAAAGGAGAAAGGAAGTGAAATTGTAAAGAAAAGAAGTGACCATGGCAATGAGTTTGAGAACTCCAATTTCTCGGATTTTTGCTTTGCTGAAGGGATCTATCGTGAATTATTAACACATATCACACCTCAACAAAATGGAGTGTTTGAGCGCAAGAATAAAACCTTACAATAAGCTGCTTAAGTCATGTTGCATGCCAAGAATTTGCATTATCATTTTTGGGTTGAAGTCATGAACACTGCTTGCTACATTCATGATGGAGTGACTATCAGAACTGGAACCAAAGCTACATTGTATGAGCTTCAAAAAGGTAGAAAACCAAATGTTAAATATTTCCATGTCTTTGGTAGTAAGTGCTACATCTTGGAAGATCGTGAATAAAGGAGAAACATGGATCCAAATAATGAATAAGGGATATTTCTTGGATACTTTAGCAATAGAAGGGCCTACAGTGTATTTAACACTAATGCCAAAACTACGATGAAGTCCATTAATTTTGTTGTTGATGATGATCCTAAAGAGAAAGGTGTTGTTGAGGATGAGGATGATATTTTCTCTCAACAGACAGATGTCCCAACATATGTACAATACAAGGGGTCCGACATTGAGAGTGAAACTGCAAATTCTGAATAAACCATTATCAACAAAGGACCATCCACCAGAATACAAATTGACCATCCTATTGATAATTTCATAGGAAATATGAATAAATGAGTCATCACCAGGTCCAGAAATATGATTGCTAACTCTTGCTTCATCTCCAAGATTGAACCTAAGAATGTCATAGAAGCACTAACTGATGAATTTCGGATAAATGCCATGCAAGATGAACTATGTCAATTTAGAAGGAATGCAGTGTAAGAGTTAGTTCCTAGACCTGAGGATGTGAATGTCATTGGTACCAAGTGTATTTTAAAGAACAAATATGATAAAAATGGTAATGTGACAAGAAACAAGGCAAGGTTGGTGATTCAAGGGTACACTCAAATAGAAGGAGTGGATTTTGATTAGACTTTTGCTCCAGTTGCTAGACTTAAATCCATTAGATCACTGCTAGGAATTTCATGCATGGTGAAATTTATATCGTATCAAATGGATGTTAAAAATGCATTTTTGAATTATTATCTTAATGAAGAAGTCTATGTAGAGCAACCAAAGGGGTTCATTGATCCCAGTTTTCCAGACCATGTGTACATGTTAAAGAAAGCTCTTTATGGCCCAAAGCAAGCTCCAAGAGCATGGTATGAAAGATTAACAGAGTTTCTGGTCACAAATGGATACAAAAGATGAGGAATAGATAAAACTTTATTCGGGAAGATAGACGAACAAAAACTCATGGGAGCACAAATTTATGTTGATGACATTGTATTTGAAGGAATGCCAGACTCGATGGTGGAACATTTTGTCCAACAAATAAAGTCTGAATTTGAGATGAGTCTTGTAGGTGAACTCACTTACTTTCTTGGTCTTCAAGTTAAGCAAATGGAAGACAACATATTTGTATCTCAAAGCAAGTATGCTAAGAGTATAATGAAGAAGTTTGGCCTTGACAATGCTAGCCACAAAAGAACTCCTGTTGCTACTCATGTAAAAGTGACAAAAGATGAAAATGAAGATGATATAAATCAAAGCTTATATGAAAGCATGATTGGAAGTCTGCTATACCTCATAGCAAGCAGACCTGATATCACATTTAATGTAAGTGTGTGTGCTAGATATCAAGAAAAAACCAAGACTAGTCATCTTTATCATGTGAAAAGAATTTTGTGGCATATTAATAGGACATTTGACTATGGTATTCTCTACTCACATGACACTAACTCAATACTAGTATGATATTGTGATTCTGATTGGGTTGGAAGTGTCAATGACAGAAAGAGAACATCTTATGGAATAAGATCATTCAATCATCTAAAACTGGTATGATATTTCAAGTAAAAGATTAAATAAGATCATCCAGTCTTCTAAAACAACATCACACTTTGATAAACTTATCTCTAATGAATTAAAAGTTATCCACCACGTATGTAGCATGACAAAGATAATGAAAATGAAAAATTTAAGACACAACTAAAGGTTTCTCGATCATTAGGAAGAGAGATACATTGGTGACAAAGTTTATATATACAAATGAGAGAGAAATGATGGAGAGAGGGGCCAATTTTTCATGACACAATTGGATTTTCTTAGTCATGAACAAAATAGATACACCAAAGAGGAGCTAAGCGATACACCCAAGAAGTTAAAAAAAAGGGTGGATAATTTATGGTCTCTTGTGAGTTCTTGGTGTGGGAAAGTATTTCAACTAGTATAATTATTATGATAAGGTCGCGACAAGGGCTACAAGCACAATGTCTCAGGGATTTAGCAGAATCAAATTAACCATAACTACAAACTTGATGGGTCATAAAAAATACACAAATGAATCAAATGACATGGAATCCTTTCTGGAAAACTCCAATCAAGTCGACACATACATGTTTTCTTCCTATTCATCAGTACACCAGAATATTCGTTAACCTAAGTATCAATCCATATGCGGGTCGCTTAAAAAAACTCACATACTTCTATTTTTTCAAAGATACTCTCGTCCACTTAAATATATAAAAAAATATCCCTAATAAAATCATACAAGTATTTGAAACATGAAAACTCTTACAATAAAGTGTCTATTTCCCCCCAAAAATTAAAGCACGTCTTACAATATTCAGAACAAACTTCATCAATAAAAAATAAAATAAAATTATGAAACAATACCAATAAATAATATAATGTTTTATTGGTGACAAATACTGACCTAACCCTTCAATAAAAATGATTAGACTAAAATCTTCGCATACATGACTTCGAAACACCCAAATCTCAAATATGTATTTTTGTCTTGGGATAATGTTATATTTTCTTTACTAAAAAAGTCAAAAACATGTTGTACTTTAAAAACACCAATGAATTCTAATAAAACTCTTAAAGTTAAAAGAGAATAGTCCCACACTCCCACTTAGATCATCAATCATCCATTAAAAAAAATCATTTTTTAAAACTTAATTTGAGTATAGATTCAATTTCTTAAAAATCAATTTATTTATTTCTAATGCTAGATCTTGTCACATCAATCAAGTAAACATATAGTAGTATCAACCAAAAATAAAATCAAATGAAGATAAGATAGTAGAGTAATATAGATTCAAAGTGAAAAAAACATTTAGTAGAGATAGGGATTAATATTGATAATTTTATTTTACTACTATTTTCCCTTACCCAAGTCCTTGGTCGGCGCAATTTATAAGAGAGCGGTTCTTCCCCCTAAAGACCCTCTCCAATACAAAATCATCATCACAGTCACCATTGCCGAGGCAGACTCCACCTCCGACAAACCTTCCCTCTATCTACTCACTGCTGCAATACAGTGTGTATTGTGCTCTGTGTAAGTCTTCATATCGGTTTTGCTTTCGACATTCATCAACCAATTTCAGTCACTACGTGTACTTTACTCTTGCTCTTCAACTCACTGATTGATTGCCACAGTAAAGATTGTTGGAATTTTATTTGTGTTTGGGAGTATTTATGCTGTGATTTGCGTTGAGATAGTTGGATTAGGTTTAAGTTTGTTGATTATGTGTTGGGATTAGGATTAGGATTGTGGTTGAAGCATGGTTTTTAACTTTATTATGATTTGGAAGTGGAGAGTTATGGTTTGCATTAGGTGTTTTTGCATTGGGAGATTGAAGTAGGGTTAAGGTTTTGTTGGAAAGCTAGGGTTGTGTTGAAAATATGGATGGGGAAGATATGATTTCTGGGGGTAATAATAAGAGGACTAAAGAGATGGAGGATGGTACTGATTTTGATGATAATGAGATGATATTTAAACTGAGGAAGCTGCACGGTGTGGAAAAGAAGGTTTGCTTGGCACCGGGGGAGATGTGTGGTAATGGAGGAGGCGAGAATCCTGACTCTATTGGGGAGCTTGTTGATGTAGCACAAACGGATTTGGGAGGTATGGAGGATACCCTAGCTTGCTTTAGGAAGAGATTGAAGGGTCCTAAGAGAGATAGGGGTTCTAGTGATGCAGGAGGGAATGTGTCTAGTCTGAATGTGGTGGCGGAGGCTTCTGATGGGTCTTTGAATGTTTCTGGCCAGCATGAAGGTTTGGATGGAAGATCTTCGTTGAATAAGGACAGTGTGTGTGACGGGAGGGGTGTTGGGGATAATGCTTCTGATTTGGATATGGATATGAAAGTAGAGAGACCTAATGCGGATTTGGCACTGAAGGGAATCGAGGATGGTGTCATGTCTGAAGGTGATTTGGCTGTGCAGGAGTCTAGAAATACTCCAAAAGATGAAAAACGGGTTTGTGTTTTGCTTAATGTTGGTATGCAACACTCTTCTCAAGAAACAATGGGAGATTCTTTGCCAGAAATGTTACGAACAGTGCAATCTAGTTTTGTTAGTGAGTCTTGTACTGCTGTCAGTTCAGAGGGGAAATGTGGCAGGAGGGTCCAGAATTTGAATGATGGGTTGAGCCCTGATTCCAGAAGTGCCAGCAAAACTGTTGATGGTACTCGCGATTTAAACATTCCCGATGGGCCACTAGCTGATCCCTGTTTTCCAGCCAACGTCTGCTATGGAGATAGCCAGCCATTGTCTTGTGTACGATCTGAAGGTATTTGTTCTCCTTCTGACCAAAAGACCGCACTACAAGAAATAATTTGCAATGATGGTTTAGAGAAGTGTTCTGTTGTATTGCATGATGTTGAAGAAATCACTGACACCATGTCTCTTCCTAAAACGGGGGAAAGGGTGTCTCTAATTATTGAGGATGAGCTTAAGAAAAGATTGACTGACGACCAAGTAGAATTGTGTAATATTCCTTCGAAGTGCAGTGATTTTACTTCCAAGGACAAAGAAAAGTTCTCCTCTTGTGACTACAAGCCACCGGCTCGATCATCCGAGAATATGCTGTGTGAAAATAATCATCAGGTTTCTGAAAAAGTATTACAGGGATCCTCAAGAAATGGAGTTATGTCGTTCTTTGGAAGCCAACCAGAATTAGATGTAGGTGTGTATTCTGAAACTAAGTCTGTCTCTGGCAGAAGTTGTGGTGAGCAGAATATTACTGATACAAAGGATGAAGTGCAAGATTTTGTTTCAGGTGATTTGTTGAAAAAAGATTCTGCTGTTTCCGGTGGTTGTTTACATCCTACAGTGTCCAATGAAACAAATAAATCTGAATTGGCTGTTCAGCCGAATCACCCAGAGATACCTTCAGAAACACACACTATTCCAAAGGACTCTGAGGCCTATATTCCAAAATGCAGTTCGGTATTAGATCCGACCCAACCTTCCAAGAATACATTTGAAAATACTTCTCTTGCAAATGGTGATTGTTTCTATGCCAAGAAAGACTCTGAAGGTGCCTCCCCTCAGAGTACAATTCCAGAAGAGAATGAGAATTCTGCAGAAAATGATGCCTCTGTGTCTGAGGTAGCCAACTTTGATGATAAGACATCGGCTGTTATTCGCCGCAAGGCAAAAAAGCGTCGGCATGGAGACATGGCGTATGAAGGGGATGCTGATTGGGAGGTTTTGATAAACGACCAAGCTTTTCTTGAAAGCCAGGGTGCTGATGGTGAGCGCATTCTTAAACCAAGAGGGAAGCTTGAATCTTTTATGAATGTTGTTGAAGAGTCTGAAAGTGATGCAGTAGCAGTATCAGCTGGATTGAAAGCCCATGAAGCTGGTCCAGTTGAGAAAATAAGATTTAAGGAAATCTTAAAGCGTAAAGGGGGTCTCCAGGAATATTTAGATTGCAGGTCAGTGGATAAACTTTCAAACAGGTTTTTGCATTTGCTTACAATTGGTCTTTCTTAGTGTTCGGAAAAGTTAAGCTGCAATAGAAAGGTTACTTTCATCCGTATCAGTATTTTGCTTTTCATGGTGTCTTGTGCTTCAAATACTCACAGCTGTTTTACATCCTTTTAGAGTGTTGATTGAATGTGTTGTTTGTTTTGGTTGCTTAAACATGAAATCAAGATATTACACTGTTGATTGCACATTGAAATTAGCAATAATGACACGATCTATAAACATTTTGGTATGCTTTTGTAAGATTGGAGTAGGTTCAATTTCTTCCAATTTATGGCCTACAATGCAATCCTATATAAATAGGTAAATGTTCTTCTACAAGCCTACAAAACACTTTATGGCCAATCATTATGGTACAATACTAGATGTTCTGGACCACGTTACTAGTATTTCTTTTTTGGCTTTCATATTAAGTTTATTTAATTATTCTTAATATATGATTTGCTACAAAAGAACTATTTTTTAGTGAACATGTCATTAGTAATTTCTCCTTTTTCAACATGAAAACAAATTGTATTTTTCTCTACTCTACTATTTTCAACCATGACATTGAATCAAATTAGCAATGTACTTATTCCTTTTTCTTCTGTAACTGGCCTCTTACAGATTCACTTCTATGATTGGTAAAAAGGATAGGAAGTTAGTAGTTATTCAATGATGACTGTTTGTTGATTCAAATCCTTTTCACTATTTGGACACTGTGTTTCTGAATTTTATATTCTCTGGTGATTCATTGCTGTGGGAGTGGGCAAGGTCCTTCCTCCTATATTTGCCTAGAAATTGAAAGATTTAAGAGATGGTCACTTTTCTTAAATTTCGACTAAATTATTTTAGTCCTTTTTTTGATTGATTTTTAATTGATGATCAATTGTATATATATATGGTATGATTATGAGTTCCTTACGTGTTGCGGTCATTTAATTGCAAATAGCATCTCTCTTTCTCTCCTTTGCTGTTTCTTTTTTGAAAAGTTTCTCTATCGCTATCTTTTTATTTTCACATTCTAAGGATATATTTCTGTGAGGGCTGTCTGTCATGCATACTCTATTCAAATTCATGGGCTTCTATCCTTAATTATTGTTTCTTGTTTCTATTCAGAAGTTTTGTTTGATTAACTTTTAGCTCTGACTTATTCTTTTATTCGATGGGATTTAATATTTAGTTTCTTTTTTGCTTCTTGCTCTCAATCAAAATTCTTTTAAATAATCAACCTTAAAAGGTTCAAGTGAGCATCTTTAGAAACGACTTAGCTTTGCTGTAAAATACTTATACTTCTTAAGCTAGGATATACTGGATTCGGCTTCTGGTTTATGTTTATTTTTAACAGAGATTTTTGCTAAAAAAATGGAAAGCCTTTTCTTATAAATTGTACTTCTTTGTTTTTATTCAAAAAAATAAATTCTTCATCTTTTAATTTATATACTGCAGAAATCAGATACTAGCTCTTTGGGGCTGTGATATCACACGTATTTTGCTTCTTGCTGACTGTGGGGTTCATGATACTCCTTCTGAGGATGAACCTCCTCGCTCTTCTCTTATTAGGGATATCTACACATTTCTCGATCGATGTGTAAGTCTGTTCCTCATGTTATTCAGCCATCGATTGTCATTTTGTTTGCTCACTTAATTGTACTATACTTTTTCAGTTTTTTGTCATTATTAACTTATAATAGCTTTGTTTTTGGGCAAAAACATACTGTGTCAACGTTGATATCATCGGAACTTTGTATCATATTTTTTTCCAGGGTTATATAAATGTTGGAATTGCTTCTCTAAAAGACAATGTTGAAAGTAGTGCAAAGCATAATTATACACTTGTAGGAGAAAAAGGATATGAAGAAAGTTATACAGCTTCTGTTGCTGACTCTGAAGATGGTGTTTCCTTTATTGTTGGTCAGACTAAAAAATCAGATGCTTCTGTAGAAACTAAGTGCGATAGTATAGTAGGTAATGCAGACCTGGCAACTGAAGTTACAGAAGACAAGATGAATGTTAATATGGTGACAATGGATATATCAAACATGACACAACATGAAGAAAGAAAGAGTGATGATTGCCAGGAAAAACGTGGGCACGGGAATGTTAACAGTTCTGAGCAAAGCAATGAGTCTACCTGTGTTAAATCTGTCTTGGGCGATCAGATGGGTGATATTCTGAACTCTGATTTAGAGGTTAGAAAGAGAGTGATTGTCATTGGAGCCGGTCCTGCTGGTCTAACTGCTGCTCGCCACTTGCAACGTCTGGGATTTCCTGTAACTGTACTTGAGGCAAGGAGTAGGATAGGGGGTCGAGTATTTACAGATCGCTCATCTCTTTCTGTCCCTGTGGATCTTGGTGCTAGTATAATCACTGGTGTTGAGGCTGATGTGGCTACTGAGAGAAGACCAGATCCTTCTGCGTTGGTTTGTGCTCAGTTGGGTCTTGAGTTGACTGTGCTAAACAGTGACTGTCCTCTATATGACATAGCGACGGGACAAAAAGTTCCTGTAGATATGGATGAAGCACTGGAAGCTGAATACAATAGTCTTCTTGATGACATGGTATTGCTTGTTGCCCAGAAGGGTGACCAGGCCATGCGAATGTCCCTAGAAGATGGTTTAGAATATGCCCTCAAGAGGCGCCGTTTAGAACGCTCTCGAAGAAGTAACAAACAAAATAATTACGCAGATGGTGCATTTGGTTCGAAAAGAGGCATAATTCATGGCAAAGAAATGGAAGAGGTCTTGAGTCCTCTCGAAAGAAGGGTTATGGATTGGCACTTTGCTAACTTGGAGTATGGATGCGCTGCTCTGCTGAAGGAGGTTTCTCTTCCCTACTGGAATCAAGATGATGTGTATGGAGGATTTGGAGGAGCTCATTGTATGATTAAAGGGGGTTACAGCGCTGTTGTTGAATCTTTAGGAGAAGGGCTTGACATCCATTTGAACCATGCTGTAACAAATGTGTCTTATGGAAGCACAGAATCAGGCTCGTGTAATAAAGTCAAAGTTTCTACATCAAATGGCAATGAGTTCTTTGGAGATGCTGTTCTGATTACTGTTCCATTGGGCTGCTTGAAGGCTGAAACTATAAAATTCTCTCCACCTTTACCCCCGTGGAAATATTCTTCCATTGAACGTCTTGGATTTGGAGTTCTCAATAAAGTGGTCTTGGAATTTCCCAGTGTGTTTTGGGATGACGCTGTTGACTACTTTGGAGCAACAGCTGAGGAAACAAGCAGAAGAGGCCACTGCTTTATGTTCTGGAATGTCAGGAAGACAGTGGGGGCTCCGGTCCTCATAGCATTAGTAGTTGGGAAAGCGGCCATAGATGGTCAGAATTTAAGCTCTTCCGATCACGCCAACCATGCGTTAATGGTTCTCCGAAAACTTTTTGGGGAGGCTTCAGTACCTGACCCCGTTGCATATGTTGTGACTGATTGGGGTAGGGATCCTTTTAGCTATGGTGCTTACTCTTATGTTGCTATTGGAGCATCGGGAGAAGACTATGATATATTAGGGAGGCCAGTTGATAACTGTTTGTTTTTTGCTGGTGAAGCAACCTGCAAAGAGCACCCTGATACAGTTGGCGGTGCAATGATGAGTGGACTCCGAGAGGCCGTGCGCTTAATTGACTTATTTAGCACTGGAAATGATTATACGGCAGAGGTGGAGGCAGTGGAAGCTGCACTGAAACAGTCAAATACTGAAAGAGAAGAAGTTAGGGATATTATGAAGAGACTTGATGCAGCAGAGCTTTCTAACATATTGTACAAGAAGTCTTTGGATGGTGCTCGAATCTTAAGCAGGGAAACTTTACTAAGGGATTTATTCCTAAATGCAAAAACCAATGCTGGGCGCTTGCATGTGGCCAAACAGTTGCTACGTCTTCCTGTTCAAAACTTGAAGTCCTTTGCTGGGAGTAAAAGAGGGCTAAGCATTCTCAACTCATGGATACTGGTACTACTGTCTCATTGGATGTATTATTTTCAAATTTGTTCAACTTCTACTTATAGTGCCTGCCCCCTTTGCCATGAAAAAGTAAAATATCTTTATCTTTGTTGAGATAATTTCTTAAATTGTGTTTGATAGTTAATGTTTTAAACAGGACTCAATGGGGAAGGATGGCACCCAACTCTTGCGACACTGTGTGCGTCTTCTTGTGCTTGTTTCAACTGATTTACTTGCTGTGCGCTCATCAGGTATCTATGTTTATTATTTTGGGGATGTGTTTTGCATGAAAATGTGTATCATGTTTCAAAATATATAATTTTAGTTTGATCAGCAAAGTAACATTGTGAATTATCTAATGATATATATGTATATGGTTTCAGTAGATTATTCTGCCCTGATGTGGGGTTATATGTGTAAGGTAGAGTTGGGTAAATTACTTAATGATTATGAATCACTTATTCTGTAAGCGCTTATTATATAAAGGCTTATGTATAAACTATTTATATAATAAGAGGGAATGAGGATTAACCCTTAGTGGGAAACTTATGAAAATAGGTTGAAAACACCTAATGTGTATTTTGAGAAATAATCTTTAAGGCATTCTAAACACTTCACGATTACTATCTATCATAAGATAATTCCAAATGAGCTCTTCCAAGGGGCCATGTCTTATGAGAAAGATTTATTTTTTATTTTTTTATTTTTATATGAGAGTGGGAGGAACAATTATCAACCTTTAAATCAAAACAACACACGTCTCTCATTGTATCCACTCATTACCCATGCACTTTTCATTTTCTCCAACCCACTGTCTCATATCATATGCAGTAGCGTTCTTCTAAGTGACTATATAGCAATATGTTCAGATTAAAAGAAAACCCAGAAAGGAAAAAAGGACAACTGCCTCGCTCACTTCAAGGGGTTTCAGCATCTCAGTATCATCTTATTTGTATTTAAATAACCAAAATATGAAACCCAACCTAATTTTATGATGAGAAATTTTAACTTTCTCTCATTAAAGTAGATAATGTTACTAATTGATTTATCAACCATAATCAATAAATTTTCTTAGGATGTTCCACGAGTTTTCGTTTGCTTATATGGCAATTTGAAGTAAATACGGCTTGTACTAATGAGTGAATTCCAAAATTTTGAAGAATGGAACGTACTCTCTGTAAACCAATTTACAATATAATAATAAAAAAGAAGCATTGTTTATGTTTACTCATCAATTGAAACCCTTCTGGATCTCAGTCCAACATTAATGGCGGTGAAGTCTGATGTCAGCATAAACAGCAATGGGTGTAAGGCATTGTAGTGGGAATGGGTAGAATAAGGAGAGATACATGTGTTATTTGAAATGAGTGTTTTAATCTGTACCATCTATTTTGATCTAAAGGTTAATAATTGTTCCTCACTCTCACATAAGAAGCCCCTTTCTCACTAGATATACCCCTCTTCCAAATGGCTTGTTAATATGTTATCCACAGTTTCCTCACTATTTTGGCTTAACTTTTCAATTATTGGTGTAGGCATTGGAAAAACAGTGAAGGAAAAAGTTTGTGTACATACTAGCCGTGATATTCGTTCTATAGCAAGCCAGTTGGTTAGCGTATGGCTTGAAGTCTTCCGCAAGGAAAAGGCATCTAGTGGAGGACGAAAGCTGTCAAGACAGGCAAATGTTGTAGATATATCAAAGAGAAAATCAATTAACGATCCAGCATCAGGAAGACCACCTCTGAGTATGTATCATAGTACTTTTGAGGATAAAGGAAGCATATTAACTCCTGCAATCAATTTAGCTTCCATTGCACATATGAAGAAATCACATGGCAAGCAAGGGAGTCAGCAAGCGGCAAATGACTTAAGGCGTGATGTCAGTTCTTCCAAGTCCCAAGGTTCGACAGGAAAACTAGACATTAAGATGAAGGATATCCACTGTGCTATGTCCGAGGAAGAAAAGGTTGCTATTGCTGCTGCAGAAGCTGCTCGTGCCAAAGCACTTGCTGCGGCTGAGGTTTGTTTCTCTGAAGCTTTAGTTCTAATCTAATAATCTGTTGGTATGTTCATGGCAGTTCTTTATATCAATTAATACTTCAATAAACATGTACTAAAATACCATGTGTGTGTTAGAAACCGGCACCAAATTACAATTTAATTGTAGAAACTGACTTTTATTGATGGTAGAATATGTTTACAGCAGAAACAGATTTACACACTATAGAGAACACACAATTCACACAAAAATTGTTGTATTGATATTTGTCAGTTTTTCTTTTAGTTTTTAAAAAGATCAAATTTGTGTATTATATCAAATAATACTTGTATCCATGCATTATCATGCACGAGCAATTGATTAAGAATCCAAAGATCATTAACTGTCTCTTGACAGGTTGTATGTTTCCCCAAAAGATTCAGTAGTTTTTGTTCATTGCAGGCATATACTTCTGCTGAAGTTAGGAGCAATACGCAACTCCAGCTTCCGAAGATACCCTCATTCCACAAATTTAAGAGCCGGGAGCAATATTCACAAAATGGTGAGAGTGATATTAGGAAAAAACGGTCTGGTGGTATCTTGTTGGGAAAGCAAGATTGTATTTCAGAGATTGATTCTAGAAATTGCAGAGTTAGGGACTGGTCTGTTGATTTCTCTGCTGCTTGTGTTAACCTTGATAGTTCCAGAATGTCAGCTGATAACCTGTCACAACGGAGTCATTCCAATGAGATTGCAAGCCATTTGAATTTCAGAGAACACTCGGGAGAAAGTGTTGCTGTGGACAGCAGTTTATACACCAAAGCTTGGATTGACTCAGCTGATGGCGAGGGAATAAAAGTTTACCATGCCATAGAGAGGTGGCAATCTCAAGCAGCGGCAGCTGGTTCTGATTTTTCTAATCCAGCCATACATTTGAAACCTGAAGAGGATTCAAATGCCCGTTCAAGGTTACCCAGCTGGAAGCAAGATGGAGTGGCAAATGACAGCTCTATTTCACAGGTTACTGTGAATAAGGAGAATTCAAAAAGCCATTCTCATACTTCAAAAAGTCATTCTCGAGGAGCAGATCGTATCAAACAGGCAGTTGCGGATTATGTTGCGTCTTTACTTATGCCTCTTTATAAGGCAAAGAAACTTGATAGGGATGCTTACAAGGCTATAATGAAGAAAAGTACAGCTAAGGTGATTTTTTCCCGTCAATTCTTTGCTTTTCCTTTCTAGAGTATGCCTTTGTCAACACTTTTGTCCATTTCTTATGTTACTGGGGTTGAGTTTCAGGTCATGGAGCAATCCACAGATGCGGATAAAGCCATGACTGTTAACGAGTTTCTAGATTTCAAGCGGAAGAATAAGGTACTTTGGCATTAATTATTGTAAATTTGTGCAATAATCCTAATTTTGGAATGATTATCTGCTTGCTTTTAACCATTAATTCTTCCCATTGTCACTGAGTTTGGACTGGATGCTTAACACATGCAGATTCGACCTTTTGTGGACAAATTGATCGAGAGACACATGGAAATGAAACCAGATGTGAAATCTTAAAAGTTCTTGCATTTCTGTTTAAGGGTTTCAGAAATCTATTTCTTTTGCGGTCTCAGCTCTCACTCTCAGTTTTGGTGGCCACATGCTTGCTCTCACTTGAGCACTTCAATCTTCCAATGTAGAGAAACAGATAGTCTATTTTGTTCAGCTCAAATGAAGTGAAATGCGACTTTCTCTCGGCACTCTTGCAGCTCAACATAATACCAGAGTACTCTGCACACATGCTTTACTTTTTAAACTCAAAGCTCAATGCAAACACTAGTTGAGTCCTTTGGATGCCAAGCTTCTGGAACTTTGTATATGACAGTAGAATCCATTAATCCAATCTTTTCATCTTCACCTTTTGTCAAGACTGTGCCCCCTAAAGGTTGAAAACCTAATACCCCATTTTTATTGAAGGGTTTTGTTTTTCATGGACAAAGACATGACTTGACCTTATGAATTCCAACTATTTGTACAGCTTAGGATTGTTTTAGTGCTGACAAGTATACATATCCATTTCACTGTGGCCTGTTAGAACAAAATATTGTTCGAATTTTGAGTCCAAAATGAATTACTAACTTTATTTCATTCTCCAGAATGGGGAAAAAGCTATGCTAGCTCTATGAAATTTTTGATTAAGCATTATATTTTTTGCTTATTTCCGTGATATTTGTTGCGTCTGTTCTTATGTTTTATGTCAACTGTGCTACGAAAAATCTAGAATAGCAGAATCGCCTAATTTCAGCTCTAATTACTTTTTAAAGGTTTGCAGCATGATCCGGCCCTATGCCTTTCGAATCGAGCTGTGTATAATCTAACATTCTTTTCGTGATTATGCTTATGTCGTTTTCTGTTTGTTGGTAAGACTGAGAAAAGGATGATGTCAATCACAGATGGGAGGGATGTAATAGAGGAATTCTCTCCTTTAGTCCTTTACATGTGATTTGATTTTTATTGCTGCTCTTACCTTTGTGATACCTTCTGTATGTTTATTTTGCAGACTGTCTTCGGTACCAATCAAATGTGATCTTGGACTGAAAAAATGGTGCTACCTGGGAAACTAAATTCCACTGGTATCTTTATGGGGTGAGTATGTTTTTGTCCTGAAAGCAATTATTTTTTTACTCAACCATTTAGTCAAGCTAATGATTTTTCCTAAAGCTGCTAATCAGCACCATAATTTGTTTTTATTTTTATTGGAGTAATTTGATATTTATTAGCTGCATATTGCTGGAAAAATCGTTATGATGGCTGTCCAAATCAAAATTTTATTTACTAGGACAATGTCTTAGTTTAGCATAATCCTTATTGTTAAAAGTAAAGATATTTGTCCTGATAATTCAACTCAAATGATAGTTGCATGGACACATGATTGCACGAGTTCAAATCTGGAGCAATGCAATTGCGCGAGTTTGAATATGCAAGAGTTCAAATCCGCGAGCAATTGCAAGAGTTTGAATACGCTACTTCTCAATTTATTCATTTTTTTCATTTTTAATGAGTCAAATTCTATCCACTAAACTAGAAGATTAAAAAAAAAGATGATTTAAGTTTTGACTACTATCACACTTGAATTGTTAATTAAATGATAAAAAGTTAACTTTGACACTTCAAAGATATTGCAGAGTTTGAATTCTCCTGGGAATGGGGAACGACAGTTGTATAATGAGTGTTAGAGGGACTTGGATCCTCTCCTTTATTTTTCTCTCCTCCCCTCTTCTAACTCTCTCTATCTATTTCTCTTAATTTTACTCTCATTTATCAATATAAAACAAAATTTTAATCAAGAGGGAGAATGGGAGAATGAGATTAAGAGAGATAGTGAGGAAGGAGACGGGATGCGAGAAAATTGATGGAGATCAAAAGTGGTGTTAGAGCTGTACTAGTGCTAACTATTACAATTTTTCTTTTCTTTGATTTGTATATTATTTTATTTAAAAACCTTCATAATTATTATAAACAAAAATTAATTATTTTTGAACTAATTAATGCTCACTTCTAATAAACTCTTTATTTAGTTTTAAAAATTCAATAAATTGGTAGGGAGGATCACAAGTTGATTTCTCGCAACTGCAATTGGGAGGAGGTTGAAACTACTTAATGTCAGAACTAATTTTCAAACTAGATTAGACGGTCTAGTGGATCGAATACTGGTGTTGAAAATCAAAAGAAATAAAATTCAATAAATTTAATGCGGATAGTTGTGAGTTTTTACTTGTCAAGAGTTTCACATCGAATAATATATATATATGTTTTTAAGTAAGCACAATTTTATTGTACATATCTGTTTTGTAGGAATAAGGAATTGTGTTAAAAATATCACATCAGATATTATATGATATGAATATGTCTATAGCAGAGACAATTGTCGATCTTTATGATATTTTTAACACTACTAATATTAGGGATGACAATGGGCAGAGTTTGGGCAGGATACTATAGTACCTGTCCTTAAACCTGCGATTTAAAAAAATTTCCGTACCTGAGTCCATACCTACGTAGACACTAACGTTTGTACTTGTATCCGTACTCTATGGATACATTACTAACCATATCCGTTTACCAGTATTTTTAATAAAAAGACATCGATCAATTATAATTTATCATGCTATTTTAATTTTTTAACAACATTTAAAAAAATTTGATGATGTTATTGTTGAGTTCAGAAATAAACAAACATTTATATTAAAATGCGTAGAAATTTAATAGTGATATATTTAATAAAATTGTTAGATTAACATATATACATAATGAAAATAAAAATATATAAATGTATATTGTGTGAGTATGAGGTAGGGGTGGCAAAACAGGTCCGATCCGTTGGGCATGCCCGTTTTACCAGCACTTTAGTGCGGGGTGGGCCAAGGATTTAGGCTCTCACTCTCTAAAGTGTTCGTCCCGTTCCGCCCCGTTTTGTTCGCGGGCTTTTGCGAGCATGAGCATTTACATAAAATTTTGCATTTTTAAGTTTAAAAGGTGCAGTGCCCGCGGGTTTTCTCCGCCCCGCCCTCACTTTTTTGCGGGGTGGGCCTAAGTTTTAGGTCTGCATCCTCAACTATGACCGTCCCGTCCCGTCCAGTTTTTTGCGGGCATTTGCGGGGCGGGCCTAAACGAGGCAGGCGTGCCCGTTTGCCACCCCTAGTATGAGGCGAGTTGGGTACTGAGATATCCGTACCCGCACTCACTTATTTTAGTGGGTAATTGTCTGAGCCTTTGTCCGTATCTATTTTGTGAGTTTTTATCCTATTTGTTATGGGTTAATATTGAGGGTATTCACTGAAGATGAGTACAATTGCCATCTCTAATTAATATTAAAAATACATTAATAATTACAACTTATATTTCATGAATTTTTCATGAGTTTAAAACATTAATTATATTATTATTATTATATCAATTTTGTAAATTATTGTAAAAAACATTTCTTTTATAATATTGATGAGGTTTTTAATGGTATTTGGAGATTTGCTTCTTTAAGCGTTCCTATCTTTTTCTATACTATTTCTTCTCATTTTAATTATTATTATTTCTTTTTTAAATTATTCTAAATTTAGTACCTTTTCTTTCGTAAAGTCATTTAAATTTAACCTGCAATATAGAACTAAAAGTATAGAGACATATCAAGTATCAAATAGTACATTAAACTTTAAAATTTAAAATAGGGATGCTCATTACACTCTTAAGTATGCATCTTATACTTTTGAAAAATCTAAAAATATCATTCATGCGTTCGGAAATGAATTTTCAAATACACTTAAAATCACACCATACTTCTTTTTTCTGAGATGCATTTCGTATTGAGTAAAATATAGTTTGAAGATACATCTCCGTATCTTATTTTGGTATATCCGGAGATGCATCTTCAAAATGTCCTCTGAAATCCTTTAAAGATATTGAGAGCAGCGTGTCAATGGCAAAGGGAGATTATTTTGGAGATGCATATTTGAAAATCGCCTGATTCATTAATGGGCACTACCATTGTTCCAATATTGTAATTTTTTGATGTCAAATTATATTAAAGTAAAATCAAAGTAAAATTAAGTTTATATTAAAGTTAAATGCAAGTAAAAAGTCATACATTAGTTCAAAAAGTCAAGATCATACATAACATTTCTTTGAAAATACAAAAAAAATAATACATCTAAACGTAAACTATTGAGTATGTATAACCCTCTGTCTTTTTCTCCTCCGCCTGTACCACACGACACTCAGTAACTCGACAATCATTTTCTCCACGAGGGCTAAATGGGGACTCCCATCCTCAAAGAGTTTTGTGTCTTTGTCTGCTCTACCCATCTCCACAACACATTGACAGACCACCGACATGTCTTTGGTATGGTCATCCCTAACCTCAAGTACATCTTAGTTAGCTGACCTAGGTGGTCTTCTAGAAGCTTCTGGTGTCATGATAGGGTGTGACATCATATAGAATCATGTCATGCAGCTGTCAACATATGCCCACTGTACAAGAGCTAATTTTGACAATTATAAACTTATTTTATGGTAATGTATGAATAACTAAACACAAAATTATATTGTCCTCTATATGTGTATGTATGGTTCAATAAAAATCTTTAAAAAAAAAAAACGAACCAACAGAACCAACCGAAACCGCATTGGTTTGGTTTGATTTTATTTCTAAAAAAGTCTGCAGTTTCTTTTCTCTTGCGGTTCGAATGAATTTTAGCATAAAAACCGTTCAAACCGTATCGCGAACACCCCTAATTGTGAGAGACGTCCTGATAGTATCAACTGAAGCCTCCCAAATTGTAACATACATATGTTTTGAGCAGTTGCTTGGATTCTCTTATATTTCATTTATTGTAGGTATGGTGAAGTTTGATGTTGTCAACCAAAATAATGCATTAGAGGATGACGTGTCGTAAGATCTCCAACTTGGGTTGGCCTGTGGTTGCAGGCTTAAGTCCTGAGAGTGTGCTCCTTTCAAGGTCTCAGGTTCGAATTCTGTTAGGTGCTAACAATTCTTGTGTTGGGGAAGTCCATACATAACTTTGTCTTGACATTAAATGCCCTACACTAGTGAACAATTAAATTGGTCCTCTTGGATTAGTCAGTGTCTATGACGAATATCTTAATGTTCATATGATTTAATGTTTAAACTTAGGTATATGTTAGATCTATTATGCTACACATTTCTTTCTGGTGATTATTCTGGAAAAATCTAATTCTAGTTTGTTGTACAAATTCCATTTAAACGTCTTTGTTTAAATCTAATTGGATTAATTATCATATTTTTTTATTAGTTGATTTATCATCATCTTGTTATCATTTAAATTATATGTACATTGATTCAATCACATAGTCTCCTTTAAAACGGTTTTTAAACTTCTTCACTTGCGCTTATTTTTTTACTGTTTTTTTTAATTCATTGGATAAATGTTTAGAGCATTTCTTAATACACCACTCATGTTTCTTAGGCACCACGCAAAATTTTATTTTTGCTCCCAGTTTTCGGATGTGCACATCCGGATGCACCGTTTTTTTGATGTGTTTCGGATATGCACATCCGGAAAAATTCCGGAGCTGCAGATCTGGAAAAAACAGAACTTTAATATTTTTTAAAAAATCGGTTTTATTGGTTGGTCGCATATGTTAATATGTCGTCGCAACTTAATATACATTCGACAACATCCATATATAAAATAAAATGATATATATATATATATATATATATATATATATATATATATATATATATATAAAAATAATAAACCTCTGTCAAAATACAGTACATACATGTAATAAAAATAGAATACATCAAAAAAAAAAAAACTACTGCGTATGGCGAAGGATCTCTCCTGGCTCCCCTGCTCCTCTGCCCCGACCCTTCGTCCTGGCTCGATGTCTGCGGTACTGAAGCGCCCCCCGAGCAATCTCAATAATCCTATCCACGACACGTCTGCCACTAGAACCCTCAGGGAGGTGACCGTCCGCAATGGCCGCCCGCGATATCTGCTCTATCTCACGACATCGAGGTAGGACATCCTGAGTATGGTCTAGCTGAGACTGCCGCTCCTCTAATATCTCCTGATGAGCAGGTCTGGGTGGCGATCCCTCAGCAGTGGGCACCATGCATAGGTGTGAGACGGTGTAGAACCACATGATGTACCCGACAACAATGCTCCATTCTCTCGGCGCTCTGGTCGCCCGAGCGTCTTTCGGTACCAAGTGGGACTGAAAGTCAGCATATATCTCATCTATCTGCACGCGGCTCAAGCCTAGAGGAGCAGACTCATGAGGCATCCTGGGGATCGTCTGCGTGTAACCGAACTGGCGCAAGACGCGCTCCGGCAGGTATCGAGCAGTAATGGTCGAACTGCATGCCAACCATCCTGAGAATAGCGAAACCTCATCGAACGGGCGCGTCACACGGTGGTCGGCATAGGCGTAATAAAAAACGTCCTTAGCAGCCATCCGATCAAGATACACTCTGTAGGGCTCGGGCGCCTGGTTCTCTCTGAGCAGGAGAAATGCAGCAGCACATGGCATATCCTCAGTGTACCCGTCGACACTCCCTCAACCAGTAATCTTGGGAAAGTGTTGTAATATCCACGCCTGAAATGGAAAACATAACATCGATGTCAAACATTATAATGAGTATAGAAATAAAAGAAATGAAAAAATGACTTAGAATATTAGATTGTTACCACGTATAGCGTACAGCTGTCTGCCATAGTCTTGGCTTCCCAGCGGCAACCATCTGAGAGCCTGGAATAGGTGAATGCCAGCGCAGCCGCCCCCAGTTGAACCCATGGATCTCTGTGGGATCCAAAAGGTATCTGAGGTAAACGACATCAACATAACTGTCGCTGGTGTCCACAAACACCTGCTTGCCTAGCAAAAACAGGTAGTAGCATCTTAGGGCACGCTGCCTGTGGATCTCCACCTCAGTTGCATCCCCTGTTGCCTGTCCTGCCTCTACAAGCGCCACACTAAATCTGCCTGTCAGAAAGGAGAACCGGACGTGGAAG
Organism: Lathyrus tuberosus; assembly: GCA_022829125.1. Lineage (NCBI taxonomy): Eukaryota > Viridiplantae > Streptophyta > Magnoliopsida > Fabales > Fabaceae > Lathyrus > Lathyrus tuberosus. The sequence continues at coordinate 8,516,734 of JALAZF010000154.1, read as the reverse complement.
CCTCTCAACTGGGTCACCTTCGCAAGTGCCTCCTCTGGGGTAGCCCCAAGCTCCTCAATCAACATCTCAATCGCGTCCCCCTTCGACATCCTACCGTGATGGAGAAGGGTACCCGTGATCGGTAGATGTAAAAGGCACGAGATGTCGTCGAGTGTGATCGTGATCTCGCCGTACGGTAGATGGAATGGCGATGTCTCAGGGTGCCATCTCTCAACAAAAGCCATCAGCATACCGTACATGATCTGGGGATACCCAATCCTAGACAGGCCTTCAAGACCAGAGGTAGCAAGTGCAGACGTGAACCACTCATCCCCTGGCAGCGCCGCAAGCATGTCCATAACCTTGCCCCCATGGTTATAGAACTTCTGTGAATCCTTCTCCTGAAAATTTCCAAATAAAACAATGTTACAAATGAACATATTTTCAACGAAAACAATTCTATAAATAAACCAAGAAAGGTTACCTCTCCTAGCCAGACATATCTAGCAGTATGCTTAGAGTACCCCACGAGTAGGGATATATCAGGCGGTCCCCTGGGGTAACCGTCCAGCTCATCGAAATCGTCATCGGCGTCACCACCCTCATGTGCTGGGTGATCACCCTCAGGAACAGGAACAGGAACAGAGGATGGAGCTGGAGTCTCCCGACGACGTCTGCGTGCGGGCTGGGAACCTGATGAACCAATAGTAGAAGCCTGGCGCCTCCGAGATGTAGAATCGGCGGCTGACGAGGGAGTGGTCTGAACCTGTGATGTGGAATGGCCTGAACCTGTGATGTGGAAGGCTGTGGTGTAGGATGCGGTGTAGCAGCTCCCTCAACTGTATGGGCTACCCCAACTCCCTCTGCGCCGGAAGCCTCGGCTGTAGACTGCGTCCGCTCACGTCAGACAGATGCGTGTTGAGCTGTCCGTCCATGTATGATACGATCGTCTCTGCCAGCCATGTAATCTGCAAAGCATAATAAATAAATAATCATTTTTTAAAAATAATTAAAAAAAAAGTAGAGACCTTCCGGATTTGCACATCCGGAAGTACTCAGAATTTTTAACGTTGGGTTTTTCCGGATGTGCACATCCGGAAGCACTCAGAATATTTAACATTAAAATCCTTCTGGATCTGCACATCCGGTACGTATTTTCAAGTTCAAATATTGCAGCCATGGCTGTTGTACCATGGAAAAGGGCATTTTAATGCCCTGATCGTCCGTTTGACGCAGCAAACAATACCTACATTGTCTCTAACCTATGTTTTTCATACTATCTAACAATTTCTACACCTAAATATCTACTCTAAATCGATTACTCGAAAATAACTCCGAAACTCTAAAATTCAAAAACTTACCGATTAAATTGAGATACGGAGGATTTGAAGTGTCTTGAACGTTGTAGAAGTTGCTCTGCGCCGAACTCGAGTGAAAAAAGTCGAAGTTTGTGTGATTGAGAATTTGAGAGCTTGAGAGAGTTTGGTGTTTGGAAAATGAAAATGTGAAGAATGAGGGGGAGGAAGAAGTCTGGCGCGAATTAATAAGAAATTGTTCCGGATCTGCAGATCCATAATTTTTTCGGATATGCATATCCGGAACACATCAACGTTTTTTGAAAAATTGGTGCGTCCGGATGTGCACATCCGGAATCAGGGGGCAAAAATGAAATTTCACGTGGTGCCTAAGAAACTTGGGTGGTGTATTAAGAAATGCTCAAATGTTTATTCAACTCCCTCCTTCTAGACTAGTCTATGCCCATATTTAAACAAACAATTGGTATCGGAGCTGGTCTTTTGTTCTGGTCTTACGACTTCAAAAGATGTGAATATGGGTAATGACGATTCAAAGGGTGCATGCAATAGAGCTCCCATATTCAAGGGGTAAAGTTACACATATTGGAAACAATGAATGCATGTACACTTAATGTTAATAGATAAAATGCTTCGGTTTGTTATTGAGGGCGATCCTTTTGTCCCAAAAAGTATTTTTGACGGTGTTTCGGTTTATAAAGCCCCCAAATACTGGACTAAAGATGAATATAAGAAAACCTCGTATGATTTAAAAGAAAGAAATATACCAATTTATGCCTTGAGCGCACATCTTTATTTCTCAATTTCACATTGTAAAATAGATAAGACAATGTGGGATGCTCTTCAAGTTCTCAATGAGGGAACTTAAGGAATCCAACAATCTAAAATTAACATTGAGAAGTATGAACTCTCTGGTATGGAACTCAGATAATCTGTGGCTTCCATGTCGATGATCTTCTCCCACACAAACACTAAGTTAAAAATTTTGGGAAATAAATTATCTAATCATGATTGTGCTAACAAAATATTAATGTCTATGTGTAGGAAATGGAAATCGAAGGTGACAACCATAAAAGAATCCAATGATCTTAAATCAATATATCTATTTTTTATGAAAATCTTACCAAGCATGATCACAAGCTAAAACAACTCGAAGCAGGTGAAGAAAATGTGAAAAAGAAAGAAAAAGTTAAAGCGAAAAAGAGACGCATATCTTTGAAGGCCTCCACTTTCAAGACTAAGGTAGAGGAATATGAAGACAATACCAGTGGACATTCTTTGAAAGAAGAGATGAGTTTGTTTGTCATATTCTACAACAAATACAGAAAAAGAAACAGTCTAAAGCATTCATATAAAAACATAGTAAAGTTTAAAAGATCGAACCCACCAAAGAAATAGAAAAATTGGCGAGGACATTGAGCATCAAGATTTAAATGAAGTAATCTAAATTTTGGGAGGCCTTATGATAAAAGAACGTGCTAGGAGAGTTAATGGTGCCATTATACAATTAATCACCAATCCCATGGGAGTAAGATACCAATTAAGAGGAAATGAAGCAAGACCTGTCATTTTGATCCAAACTAATGAAGACGGCATGACATGTGGGCGTGCTACCCATTTTAATGTTTTTAATTAACCATGTTGCAATAAAATATGTAGAGCCCAAGTTGTCCATTTTTTGACAAAACACTTGCTTTTCCTTTTTGTGTGTTTTTATCCATTTTAAAACTTCTAGTTCTTTAAAATTTTACGAGTTTATCATTTTAAACAAATAATGGACTGAAGAAAAGAGAAGACACAGTATTGAAGGAGAGAGAGGGAGAGAGAGAGAGAGAGAGAGAGAGAGAGAGAGAGAGATAGATGTGGGACTGAATTGATCAAAGTAGATATAAATTGCTATTATTCATCAATACAATAAATATACACTTTCTACCAACTTTTAGTGTGCAACCTTTCATCCCCAAACTAATATTGCTAAAATAGTGGGATAAATTTGTAACAGTTCATTAGTTATTATTGTAAATTTAGAAAGCTTCCTTATTACTTTTTCATAGACTCAACCTAATTGACATGTCTCTTATTTAACATACCTTGTCCCTTCAAATGTTTTAAGGACTCGTGATCATTATGAATGACAAATTCTTTGGGGATTAAGTAATATTCCCAAGTTTGTAAAGTCCTCACCAAGACATACAACTCCTTATCACAGGTTGAATAATTAAGTGCAATTCTTTTTAATTGGACGACCTTCCTGCAACAAAATAGGTTCAATTACCCATTAGATGCATCACATTTAATTTCAAAAGATTTAACAAAATTAGGAAAGGCTAAAATGGATGCTTGAGTGAGTTTTTCCTTTAGGGCAACAAATGCATGCTCTTGTTTCTAACCCCATTTAAAACCAATATATTTTTTTTTAACAATTTTATTGAAAGGTGCTGCCAAGGTACTAAAATCCTTCACAAATCTCCTATAAAAACTAGCCAAACCATGGAACCTTCTTACCTCACTTACATTTTTGGGAGGTGGCAACTCTCAGATGACTTTCACCTTTTCCTCATCAACATGGAATCCTTTAGAGCTCATAATGAAACCTAATAAAATTACATGTCAGTGCAAAATACACACTTTTCTAGGTTGGTATACAATTTTTTTGTCCCAACACTTGCAAAACAACCCTTAAATGAATGCAATGATCATCTAAGTTTTTACTATAGATCAAAATATCATCAATATACACAACGACAAACTTAACCAAAGGTTCCCGTAACACATGGTTCATTTGTCTCATAAAAGTACTAGATGTGTTAGTTAATTCAAAAGGCATAACCAACCACTTATTTAAACCATATTTTGTTTTAAAAGCAATTTCCATTCATCCCAATCTCTTATTCTAATTTGGTGATATCTGATCGTCTGACACTGACAGATAAATCTGCAAGTATACAGTTGATCGTGTAGTCTTAAAAAGGTTGTTGAACCCACAGGGACAGATAATCAAACTAATGTTATCCAAGGTTGCTGTGTAAAGCTAAGGCTAGAGGGAGACAGATATTAAACGGGAAATAAAGGACGGAATTTAGAATATGAAATTTAATACTAGAACAAGCCCGAAATATTATTTCCGTTCACCTACGGGACTTATAGAATACAAGTACTAGTTACGACTATACTGTCATTCCATAGAATAAACCCGACTTAAAGGCTCCGTCTCACGCTCTCGCGGTATTGACAAAAGTCATGTTTCCTAATCCCAAGATTTTGCTCTCGCTCACCCGGTAACTAAGAAACATGCTTTGGAAACCGATAATATCCTAAACAATATCTAAAACGCTCTCGTTGTATTTAAATATGTTGTCTAATTTCCACTATCCGGTTCACTCCTCACGCTCTCGCGGTCTCAGCTTAAACCTTAACTTACTTCACACTCTCATGTCGAAATAAGAAACATTAAACTTGGAAATTAAAACCAAAATGACATACAATCATAATTTCGTACCTATTGCTTCTACAGAGTCCCGCCGAATACGGCGGTCCTCACATGTCGGTCTCAATTTATTTACTCAGACATAGTTAATCCGAAATCTATCATTTTTAAACATACATTTTCTAAATCTAACATGTTAAAAAATTTTAAAGTAGCAATTATATTAAAAATGTGGTAAAGTAAAGAAACATGTAAAATTCTGCGGTAAAGTAAATCGGGATGGAACAGAAATAAAACTTGTATAAATCATGATCCAAAAAGTACAACAAAAGTAGATAAGTACATAATTTGCAACAATTCCTCAGTGTGAGTAATTGTTGCTTTTATCGGTAATTTGTGCCTAAGGTTCTAATGATATTTCAGCAGAGCTTCTGCGCACTTTTTCGACTCCGATTCACTGCTCCAAGAGGCCCTATATATAGAAAATCTTATACTCAACTGTCCTCTTTCGAATTTCCAAATTTGGAGGGAAAGGGAGTTGTAAAACTCCTCAAAACTGCAAAAAACGGACTCTGCAGTGAAAAACTGCTCCCACGACTGTACGGCGAACGCCATGGGGGCATGGTGAGCGCCATGCTCTGCATTCAAACTGGGGTGCCTAAAGGAAGGGATGGCGAACACCATCAAAGGACGGCGAACGCCATCAAAGGACGGCGAATGCCATATCACCTGGGGATGCAGAATTTGCTGCTCTGCTGGTTTTTCTTCTTTCTTTCACTTCTTTTCTCCATTTCTTCTGGGATCTTGATTATTATTCCTGCAAACACAAAATATAATAAAAACGAAGTAAATATAGTAAGACTCGATAAAAACACAGACTAAAAATGCGCATAGTGAGCCTAAAAATACGATATAAATTCGTGTCGTCAAACTCCCCTACACTAAGACCATTGCTTGTCGTCAAGCAAACTCCCAACATAATTTAAAACAATGAGTGCAGTGTCAGATTCAAAGGAACAACTGAAAACAACTAAGGCGCAAGGTTGCTAGGCTAATGTTAAACAAATAGGTACTAAATAATGTAAACAAGGATATTGTAACGACACAAATCCACATTTGCGGACAAAGACTCCCTTCCTATGCAATACCAATTCAAATCATGACATTATACCTCGACCTATATCATTCATCCTATTTCACCTCTTTTTCATTCTCGTGCAATCACATTAGGCCCGTTATCCTTTGTACTCACATGGTAATCGAACCTGTTTGTGTTATATGATCTCATTACTAAAAAAAAATTTCTTTTTCGCACATTATGCTTTTCTTTTGCTCACAAATTTCAAGAGTCCGAACCTTTAGGCTAAATGGCCGGGTGAGGATCACCTAACTTAGCGGGAACATGTCTTTCATTTGCTTTTTTCTATAAAAACCACATATTCAAATTTTTGAGATCAACACATATTTGTATCGGTTCGTTACTTAGTTTGTACACAAGGATGGTGCTGACTGCTAGTATAAACTAATCAAGAGGCTACTTCTAAGAAACTAGGCATAAGTTCTTGGCATAATGTCTATTTAAATCAGTATCACATATTTAGGGAATCTAGGGTGTAGGAACGGTACCGATATTTACAAAACTTCCCCAAATCTATCTAACATAGCCTAATAATGAAAAACAACCCTTACACAGAGTGTCATGCCAATGAATCCGGAAAACAAATTTTTTCGTTGGGGGTCAAAATTAAGGGAGTTTTCAAACAGGCAAATAAAATAACGTAAAATAGAACTCAATAGCGCATATGACTCGATAAACTAGACAATCTAAAAAGTAAAAACTGGAAAACATAAATAACAGAAAAGAAAATAAAACGGTAAAGCTCCTCCCCCACATTTGAACTAAACACTGTCCTCAATGTTTTAGTACAAGGTGAAAGAAATGAGTGATAAAACCTGATCAAGGACGAGGTGCACGACCTCTGGCTCTGTGACGGCCTGCCCTACCCCACTCGAACTGTGGCACATGTCAGATGAAGTCCCTCAGATAAGTCGTCTCCAAGCGCACTCCATTCATCTGCTCTATTAGGTCAGCCATATCATGCTGAGTCCTCTCTGCAAAATCTTGTTGCTGCTGGATAATCTGGTCAACATCGACTCTAAGCTCCTCCTACTGTCTCTGCATGCTACAGAGTAAAAGATCATGTTCGGCCTCCATGTCGTTCTGATGCCTAAGCTCAGACAAAATATCATCCAGTGAACTCCAGATAGCGACGTAATCATATTCCTCCTGGGGCTGATGTGTACCTGCAAAAGGGTTAGTAGAAAAATATGCAGTGTGTGAACGGGCGCTAGGTCCGGGTGTATCAGTAGCACGGGTACGAATGCGAGGCTAAGGTGTGGTAAATCCCATAACATCATGGTAGTGCCTCTCAACTCTCTCTTGCTCAATATCAGGGGCCTCGGTATCAACTATCCAATTAGTGTTGACTCACACATTAATGCGGAAAGAACACGACAATGTGACTCCTTTATCCTCTCTGTTGCCTATCATCAAGTGATATTTGCCATTTGGTAAATTCTTAACAAGGCGCATGACATGACAATGGGTAAGATCAGCAAATAGAGCGGGTAAGGGCTCAAGAGTTTCCAAATCAGTATGCAATCCTAAAGCTAGGGCTATTAAGGTAATGATCCCTCTGACACAAATGGAACCGCCCGCTCTACCGCTAGCAGACTGGAGGTGTGGAAGTAAAAATGGTGTCGGGTTAACCTTGGTTTCGGAAAGTGCGCAATGGATGAAGAATAAATCTTTGGAGTTCACATTTTCAGTGTTCTCCCGGCCAAAGATAGTGTTAGCTAGGATTCGGTGGAAATACCTAATGGCTGAGTTGTGGATGAATGTGGCTTTGAGACCTTCCCATGTGTCAGAAGTCTTATTAGTGATTTAGTGCCAAAAGTCTAGAGCACTAGATTCCCACTCACTCTCTAAAGGTGCATGTGTAGCATACTCCGGACCGCTAAGAAAACTAAAGATAGTGCCTATTTGCTCAAAGGTCAGGGAGTAATCGGTGTTAAACATTCTAAACTCTATAGAACCATTAGTGCAGGTCAGATTCGTGGAAACACGGTAAGAACTTAAAAACTCATATGTCAGCCTAATGTAAGTAAAATTACTCATAGAATAGAATTGTGACATACCTAAGTTAGTAAGCATCCAATTGACGCTATCAAAGAGACCCAAGGTCTGGACAACAACAATGTCCGGATACCGGGTCGCGACGACTACCCTTTTACGTAATTTGAGAAAGTTAGAGCGTTGGCTCTGACCAAGGACATTTTCAGGAAAGGTAATGCCCATATAGTCGATGTCAGCAATGACTCTGGGAGGCATCTTAACATAATGATGGTAGTGAGAATGGTTGAAGTGGTTTATGAGTGAAGAGTGTGAGGTATGGTTGTGAGAAAGATGAGGGATTTTGATGAATTTATAGGGACAAAAAGGAATGTAGATGGTTGGTTGTTATGAGGGATTAATGAGGGTAGTTGGAAGGTGGTTTGGAAGTGTAAAAAGATGATTAGAGTGATTCCCTAGAAAAACGCGCAAGAATTTGAATTCTGCGCAGGACTGCAGTTTCCAACCCAATGGCGAACACCATTAAGCACATGGCGAACGCCATTAAGCACATGGTGAACGCCGTGTGTTATGAATGGAAAAATCAGAAATTTGAACTGATGGCGAACGCCATCAGCATAATGGCGAACACCATTATACTAAAATGCGAAATTTTCACTGCAGGTCCATAAACAGAAGACAAAACCTGTGGTTATTATTTTTTTGTTTTGTTTCTACTGCTAGTACGAAAATAGGCACTTAACAAACCAAGAAAAATTCCAAACTTGCTAAATTTCAACAACATATAATTTAAGGAAAGGGAAATTTGCATTAATTGAAAGAACAACAGTACAAACATAGTTCATTGTCGACATACCGACAGTATACAACAGAATTAAAAGAACAAATAGTACGAGAATGTGAAACACTGAAACTATAAAACAAATCCTAGTCTAAGAAAACGGGAGAAATGAGTACAACTGGAGCTATCCTTTGTGACGCCTCATCTGAGGTTCAACAGGACGCCGGAGTGAATAAACGATCTGGAACAGATGGTCGAATTGTTCATGCACCACATCCATGAATCCTAAGAAATCCACACGAAGAGAAGTCATCTCTCCTCGGAGGAAATCCATTTCAAACTGGAGAGCATGAATTACAGTGACAATATCAATAGGTGGAACAACCGGCTGAATAGCTGAGCTATGAGTAACAACATCGGGCATATTGGCTTCCAAATTCTCATAGGCTTGTGGAGAGTCAGGAGGAGTCAGAGACTCGTTCTGGCCTTCCAAGTCATAGAGCCAATTGTCTTTGTTATGCACACTAGTCTTCTCATGATTCGGCAAAATAAAATGGTGGACAACAACATTGTCAATCAATAGTTCAAACTCAACTGGACCAAGATTTTCAATAATTCCACAGTTAAAACAGAAATTGATGTCCATGGGGCGATAACTACCAAAAACATGAGTACAGTTCAAATGATACCGCAACCCAATAGCATCAGCGATCATGGTAATCAAGCCTCCAATAATAATAGCTCCGAAAGGCTCACGAGAGATCTTAGAAAAGTTAGCTAGCATGAACGGGGCAGCATTAACCGACTTACTTTGAGAGGCACAGAACATGATATAAAGCTCGTCTTTAGAGACTGAAGTCATATTTTCTTCCTTCTCAAAAAGAGTGTGGACCAATGTCTTATGGAAATACCTGATACCAGGATTGTGGATACTTTCAAAGAACATGTCATTCGGCTCAGGATTGTAGTTACCAGTCAGAGTACCCCAAAACTGATTTAGATCATAAGCAGTGAAAGCATCTTTAAGAGTCTTAGTTATAGCATCCGACCCATTAAGAAATCCTAACAATTCAGTCAGCTCATGATGGGTGAAACGATACTTGTTTCCAAACAGCCAAAAGGTAGCCAACCCACGACCAAAACCGAACCCTCGGGTAGAATCATAGTATAACGAGCTTAGGAACCCTAGAGTCAAGTTATAGTAAGTACTGAATCTCTTCCTGATAGCAAAACCATCCCACCCCAACTGATTCACCAGGTAGGTGACGCTATCTCGGATACCAAGAGTAGTCATAGCAGGGTTATCAGGGTAAATGGACACATCAAAGTTTCTCTGGGATAGGGCCTCAAAACGGCGCCTCTGGACCTCATTCCTAAAAATAACTCCGTGATTCTCAAAGGGTTGCATTCTCCTAGAATTAATGCTAGCCTAAGACGAGTTAGCCTGAAATTAGACAATGATTTCCTATTAGTCAAGTTGTACCATAAACAAAGGTTAGTAAAAATACAAAAATATAGTAACAATAGGAATAATAGTAATAATAATAATAATAATAATAATAATAATAATAATAATAATAATAATAATAATAATAATAATAATAATAATAATAATAACAACTAATAATAACATAAATATAAGTATGCAATAAAATTTATAACTAACACAAGTAAAAGTCTGAAAAAGCCAATAAAATAATAACGAACAAAAATCGAGGGTTGCCTCCCACGGAGCACTTCGTTTAATGTCGGGAGCTCGACATTGATCTAGAAAGAAATATCATTCATTTGGAGGAGCGGGCATCTCTTCCAACTTATAACTAGTGAAGAATCCCTTGTTTTCTACGGTATGGTAGTGTTTAAGTCGCTGCCCGTTCATAATGAACGTTTCGTTTGTTTTTCCTCGGATTTATATTGCTCCACTTCGGAAAGCTTTCACAACCTCAAAGGGACCAGACCATCGGGAACGTAACTTTCCTGGAAATAACTTCAGTCAAGAGTTAAAGAGAAGAATTATGTCTCCTTCATTGAACACTCTCTTTGCTATCCGCTTATCATGCCATTTCTTGGTTCTCTCCTTATAGATTCGGGCATTTTCGTAGGCATCCATTCTAAGTTCCTCGAGTTCATGGATATCTAAAATTATTTTCTCCCCTGCTGCTGCGTAATTCATATTTAGGGTCTTAATGACCCAATAAGCTTTATGCTCTAGTTCTACAGGCAGGTGGCAAGACTTGCCATAAACCATTTTGAACGGAGTGGTTCTTATTGGGGTTTTGTAAGCTGTCCTATAAGCCCACAGAGCCTCATGAAGTTTAGTAGACCAATCTTTCTTGGAGGTTGCAACGGTTTTTTCTAAAATTTGTTTGATCTCCCTATTTGACACCTCGACTTGTCCACTGGTTTGAGGATGATAGGGTGTTGCTACTCGGTGTCGGACTCCATATTTAAGCAATAACTTCCCAAAGACATTCGAAATAAAATGGGAGCCGCCATCGCCAATGACAATTCTTGGTACATCGAATCTAGGAAATATTATGTTTTTAAAGAGCTTAATCATCACTCGTACATCATTTGTAGGAGAAGCTATTGCCTCTATCCATTTTGATACGTAGTCGACTGCAACAAGTATGTACTTATTACCAAAAGAAGATGGAAAGGGTCCCATGAAATCTATACCCCATACGTCAAAGACTTCTACTTCTAAGATCCCTTTCTGTGGCATCTCATCACGTCTAGAGATGTTTCCAGTGCGTTGACACCTGTCGCAATTTATAACGGCGATGTGGACATTCTTCCAAAGATTTGGCCAGAAGAGACCAGATTGTAGGATCTTTGCACATGTTTTCGAGGTACTCGCATGCCCTTCATAGGGTGCAGCATGACAATGAGATATGACATTAGCTACTTCTGATTCAGGGACGCGTCGACGAAATATTCCATCGGCGCCTCTCTTGAAAAGTAGGGGTTCATCCCAATAGTAGTGTTTAAGATCATGGAAAAACTTTTTCTTTTGATGGTATGTTAAGTCTGGTGGAAGCACCCAGCTGCTAGGTAGTTGACATAGTCAGCATACCATGGCAATGTGGTCTTGGTGCAAATTGATTCTACTACTTCATTAGTTTCTGCATCATTAAATATCAAGGAATATTCGACTGTCTCGCTTTTGCTTTCTAACTGGGCTGCTAGTCTGTCATAAGGGAATTCGTCATTAATTGGCACTTCTTCGGGTCTCAGATCCTCAATTCTGGAGAGATGATCTGCTACTATGTTTTCGGTGCCTTTCTTATCCTTGATTTCTAAGTCAAACTCTTGCAAAAGCAAAATCCATCTTAAGAGTCTTGGTTTCGCATCCTTCTTAGTCAACAGATATCTAATTGCGACATGATCGGTACAGACAATAATTTTTGCTCCCACTAGGTAGGAACGAAATTTATCTAAAGCGAACACAACTGCAAGGAGTTCTTTTTCGGTGGTGGCGTAGTTCATTTGTGCATTTTCCATGGTTATACTTACATAGTAAATAACATGAAGCTTCTTATCTTTCCTTTGTCCTAGGACAACACCTACAACGTAGTCACTAGCGTCACACTTAATTTCAAATGGTATACTCCAATCAGGTGCTTGCATGATGGGTGCCGTAATAAGAGCGTTTTTAAGGTGTTCGAATGCTTTCAAGCAATCCTCATCAAAAATGAATTCGACATCTTTCATCAACAGCTCAGTCAGTGGCTTTGTGATTTTAGAGAAATCTTTAATGAATCGCCGGTAAAATCCGGCGTGTCCTAAGAAACTGCGAACTTCTCTAACCGTTTTTGGAGGTTGAAGGTTTTCTATAATTTTTATTTTTCCTTTATCTACTTCAATACCTCTGTCGGATACTACATGTCCAAGAACTATTCCTTGCCTCACCATGAAATGACAATTAAGCACTAGGTTTACTTTAACGCATCGTTCAAGTACCATCTCAAGGTTTGATAAACAATTTTTGAAACTTCCCCCACATACAGAGAAATCGTCCATAAATACTTCCATTATGTCGTCTATGAAATCTGCAAAGATCGACATCATGCATCTCTGAAATGTTGCGGGAGCGTTACAGAGTCCAAACGACATTCGTCGATAGGCAAATGTTCCATAGGGACAGGTGAACGTAGTATTTTCTTGGTCATCAGGGTGAATAGGGATTTGAAAGAATCCTGAGTATCCGTCAAGATAACAAAAATGAGAGTGTTTAGCTAGCCGTTCAAGCATTTGATATATGAAAGGTAAAGGAAAGTGGTCTTTACGAGTGGCTTTATTTAACTTCCTATAATCTATACACATTCTCCATCCAGTTTGAATTTGCTTTGCTACAGATTCACCTTTCTCGTTTCTAACAACTGTAACACCTCCCTTCTTCGGTACGACATACACAGGGCTGACCTAATTACTGTCAGATATCGGATTTATAATTCCTGCTTCTAATAGTTTTTGCACCTCCTTTTTTACTACATCACTTAAGATGGGATTTAATCTTCTCTAATGCTCTCTAGAGGTTTTACAGTCCTCTTCTAGCATAATGCGATGCATATATATAGAGGGGCTTATTCCTTTTAGATCTGAGATGTTGTAACCTAAAGCCGTAGGATACTTTCTTAAGACATGTAACAGTTTTTCGGTCTCTATTTGTCTTAAGTCGGCATTGACTATTACAGGTCGCTCGAGCTTAGTGTCTAGGAATTTATACCTTAAATCTTTGGGTAGTGTTTTGAGTTCTATAGAATGTTTCTTCGGGCATGGTATTGGACTAGGTGTTAGTGCTAAGCATTCCCGTAGACTGTCATCTTCGTGTAGCTCGCGCCAATTATCGTCTTCGAATATTGGAGGTTCTGAAATCTTTAGTACTTCAGTGTACTTAGTTGGTTCCTTCTCCATTTCTCTAACGCATTCGTCGATAACATCTAGGAAAAAACATGAATCGTCTATAGCTGGAGCTTTTAGGAATTGGGCCAAGATAAATTCAACTTTCTCTTCCCCAACTTTAAAAGTTAGTTTTCCTTTCTTAACATCGATGATGGCTCCGGCTGTTGCTAAAAACGGTCTTCCTAAAATAATGGGTATGTTCGAATCTTCCTTAATGTCCATTATCACAAAATCAGTAGGGATATAGAACTGACCTATACGAACGGGCATGTTCTCTAGCATACCAACAGGATATTTAACAGAACGGTCCGCTAGTTGTAATGACATTTTTGTCGGCCTTAGTTCCCCTAAGTCAAATTTCTTGCATGTGGATAATGGCATCAAGCTAACACTGGCTCCTAAATCGCATAGTGCTTTGTCTATGATAGATTTTCCAATTACACAAGGTATGAAAAAACTGCCTGGATCTTTCAGCTTAGGAGGCATGTTATTTTGAATTATAGCGCTACACTCAGCAGTGAGCATAACTATTTCATTATCCTCGGGCTTTTTCTTATTCGATAGGATCTCTTTGAGAAATTTTGCATATGAAGGCATTTGTGTAATAACTTCTGTGAAAGGTATGGTTATGTTCAGTTGTTTTAGAAGCTCTACAAATTTCCTAAATTGTCCTTCATTTTTGGATTTGGTAAATCTTTGAGGATAAGGTATAGGTGGTTTGTATGGTGGTGGAGGCACGTAGGGTGTTTCTTTCTCTGCGACCTCTTCGCTTTTATCTTCCTTATCGCTAGTTGGTTCTCTCACTTTTTCGGTTCCCTTTGATGAATTTTGGTGCATGGATGAATTTTGGAATCTCGGGTCAACTGGTCCATCGTATTCTGTTCCGCTTCGCAAAGTGATAGAATTAGCATCACCTTTTGGATTTGGTTGTGGTTGGCCAGGAAATGCTCCAGTGGGGGCTGCTATAGTTGATTGTTGTTGGGCTACTTGAGAAATTTGAGTTTCCAACATTTTGTTGTGAGTGGCCATAACATCAAGTTTACTTGACATTTGTTTCATCAATTCACTCGTATGAGCGTTTTGATTTGCAAATTCTTTGTTTTATTGAACTTGAGCATTCATAAAGTTTTCCATCATGATTTCCATATTTGATTTTCTAGGTGGTTGTGGTGCAGACGGTGGTCCTTTCTGGTAACCAGGTGGAATAACAGGTGTTGGATTTGGTGGTTGTAAAACATTGTTATTCTTGTATGAAAAATTCGAGTGATTTCTCCAGCCAGGATTGTAAGTGTTTGAATACGAGTTTCCTTTAGCATAGTTCACTTGGTCGGTAGGAGTACCAGCCAATACTTGACATTCAGCGTTTGTGTGCCCAGAGGTTCAACATATTTCACAATTGGGTGTAACTGCAGCCACGGTAGCTGCGGGTGGTGCTATTGCTAAACTTTCGATCTTTTGTGTAAGTGCATCCACTTTAGCATTGACACGGTCTAAACCATTGACTTCGTACATTCCTCCTTATGGAGTTGACTTCTCTACACCAGCGCGTTCACTTCCCCATTGGAAATGGTTTTGAGCCATAGTCTCGATAAGTTCGAGGCTTCCTCATACAGTTTGTCCATTAGAGCACCGCTAGCTGTTGCGCTCAGATTCATTTTGGTATTGTACAGCAGACCATTGTAAAAGATATGGATTATCAGCCATTCTTCAAGTCCATGGTGTGGGCAAAGCCTCATCATGTCCTTGTATCTCTCCCAAGTGTCGAAAAGAGATTCGTTATCTTTTTGCTTAAATCCGTTGATTTGAGCTCTTAACATAGCTATCTTGCTTGGTGGGAAATATCGGGTTAAGAAGACCTTCTTTAACTCGTCCCATGTTGTCACTGAGTTTGACGGTAGAGACTGGAGCCAAGCTCTAGTCCTATCTCTCAAGGAAAATGGAAAAAGTCTTAATCTTATCGCTTCAGGGCTAACACCATTTGCTTTCACCGTGTTTGCGTATTGCACAAATATTGACAAATGTAAATTCGGATCATCCGTAGCATTGCCTGAAAACTGGTTTTGTTGAACTGCTGATATCAGCAAAGGTTTCAGTTCGAAATCGTTTCAGTTAATAGCGGGGGCAGTAATGCTGTTTTGTGGTTCTTCTTGTGATGGAACAAGATAATACTTTAGAGGACGGTTTCTCGGTCCTTCGACCATGATTGGTTCTGGTTCTGATTCGGGTTCCGAATCTGAGTAAGGAATAATAGGGTCTGGAAGATTATATCTAATACATAATTCGTTAATTCGACGTTTTAGACTAATATAACGTTCGATCTCGTCAATTCGTTTCTCCAACTCTTCGCCTTGTGAGCGAGTGCTTGGCATACAATCGACAATTTAAAAGATAAAATAGTTGCCTTAGTCTACACTGCGCAACGGAAGATTCACAATATTGACTAGATCAGTCCCCAGCAACGACGCCAAAAACTTGATCGTCTGACACTGACGGATAAATCTGCAAGTATACAGTTGATCGTGTAGTCTTAAAAAGGTTGTCGAACCCACAGGGACAGGTAATCAAACTAATGTTATCCAAGGTTGCTGTGCAAAGCTAAGGCTAGAGGGAGACAAGTATTAAACGGGAAATAAAGGACAAAATTTAGAATCTGAAATTTAATACTAGAACGAGCCCGAAATATGATTTCCGTGCACCTACGGGCTTATAGAATACGGGTACTAGTTACAACTATACTGTCATTTCGTATAATAAACCGACTTAAAGGCTCCGCCACACGCTCTCGCGGTCTTGACAAAAGCCATGCTTCCTAATCCCAAGATTTTTCTCTCGCTCGCCCGGTAACTAAGAAACACGCTTTGGAAACCGATAATATCCTAAACAATATCTAAAGCGCTCTCGCTGTATTTAGATATGTTACCTAATTT
Source organism: Lathyrus tuberosus (assembly GCA_022829125.1). Taxonomy (NCBI): domain Eukaryota; kingdom Viridiplantae; phylum Streptophyta; class Magnoliopsida; order Fabales; family Fabaceae; genus Lathyrus; species Lathyrus tuberosus. Next base: position 8,500,269 of record JALAZF010000154.1, on the reverse strand, counting down.
CCACTATCCGGTTCACTCCCCACGCTCTCGCGGTCTCGGCTTAAACTTTAACTTACTTCACACTCTCATGTCGAAATAAGAAACATTAAACTTGGAAATTAAAACCAAAATGACATACAATCATAATTTCGTACCTATTGTTTCTACCGAGTCCCGCCGAATACGACGATCCTTACATGTCGGTCTCAATTTATTTACTCAGACATAGTTAATCCTAAATCTATCATTTTTAAACATACATTTTCTAAATCTAACATGTTAAACAATTTTAAAGTAGCAATTATATTAAAGATGCGGTAAAGTAAAGAAACCTGTAAAATTCTGCGGTAAAGTAAATCGGGACGGAACGGAAATAAAACTTATATAAATCTTGATCCAAAAAGTACAGCAAACGTAGATAAGTACAGAATTTGCAACAATTCCTCAGTGTGAGTAATTGTTGCTTTTATCGGTAATTTGTGCCTAAGGTTCTAATGATATTCCAGCAGAGCTTCCACGCACTTTTTCGACTCAATTCACTGCTCCAAGAGGCCATATATATAGAAAACCTGATGCTCAACTGTCTTCTTTTGAATTTCTAAATTTGGAGGGAAAGGGAGTTGTAAAACTCCTCAAAACTGCCAAAAATGGACTCTGCAGTGAAAAACTGCTCCCGCGACTGTACGGCGAATGCCATGGAGGCACCATGCTCTGCATTCAAACTGGGGCGCCAAAAGGAAGGGATGGCGAACGCCATCAAAGGACGGCGAACGCCATATCAGCTGGGGATGCAGAATTTGCTGCTCTGCTGGTTTTTCTTCTTTCTTTCACTTCTTTTCTTCATTTCTTCTGAGATCTTGATTATTATTCCTACAAACACAAAACATAATAAAAAACGAAGTAAATATAGTAAGAGTCGATAAAAACACGGACTAAAAATGCGCATAGTGAGTCTAAAAATACGATATAAATTCGTGTCGTCAATATCCATTTTTTAAATCAATTTTAGAAAATAAGCATGCACAAAACAATTCATCAAGTAAATCATCTAGTCTAGGAATAAAATGTATATATATTTAATGGTAATATTATTAACGACCCTACAATCAGTGCACATACTCAAACTATCATCCTTTTTAGAGAGTAAAATTACAGGGGCATCACAAAAAATTGAACTTACTCTTACCCATCATTTACTTATCAATTCAACCACTTGTCTTTGTATCTCTTGAGTTTGTTATTGATTGCTTCTATATGATGGCCTATCAGGAAAAAATGCTTATGAATTGTGATCAATGTGATGTTCAATTCCTCTTATAGGTGGTAATCCACTTGACACGTCCTTTATAAACAATTCTTTACATTCCTGCAAAAGAGACTAAACACAACTTGACAATTTTTTTCATTAGAAATTGTGGTTAGTAAAAGTACCTCATTGCCGAAAAAAAAAACAAATATAGGGGTTGGTGTGACAATTTCATTTTTCACATTTCATTTTTTTTGCAATTAAACTCCTTTTCTTTTCTTTTTTATCATTCTTTTTTATCAATCTTTTTTATCAATCTTTTTCTTTTCATTATTTTCCTTTTCTATTTCATTTTCTTCTTCATTCTTTTATTTTTCTTTTTCATTATTTTCTTTTCCTTTTCTTTCTTGATAATCTTTTCTTTGATTTTCTTTTGATCGTCTTTCGCCTTACTAAGAGTTAATGGTACAATATTGATCTTTTGAATATAAAAGAATACCTACTGGAATACCTATCATGATTTATTTTTCTATCAAACTCTAAAGGCCTCCCTAATAACAAGTGACTAGGTTCCAGTGGTACTACATAACACAACACTACATCCTCATATTTTTCAATTTAAAAAGAAACATCATTTTGTTTATTAATAAGCATTTATACACTTTCATTAAACCATTAGAGTTTGTAAGACTTAGGATGAGGTTTTTGTTTCCAAATTAAGTTTAGAAACCAAATGTGTAACATCAAAATTAGTACAACTTCCTCCATCAATAATTAAATAACATACCTTTCCTTTCACTAGGAATCTTGTGTGAAAAAAGTTTTCTCTTTGACTTGTATCCTCCTTCTTGATTTGACTTTCCAACATTCTCCTCACAGTGAATAACTCTCCACTAGGTATTTCTTATTTGTCTTCTTCAAACTCCCTATCATAATTATCACGCTCCTTTTCAACAATTTATTCATTTCCCCCCCATAAGCGTAGTTTTCTTTGTTGGACATTGAGATGCAATGAGTCATTGGCCTTGAAACTTGAAACATTTGACACTTTTGTTAGTTGGAACATTTGAAGAAGGATTAATAACTTTACCTTTGTTTTCAACCGTGACTTTCTTAGAAGATGAAACAAATGTTGGAACAAAAGGGTTTTTAAGAAAGACGAAAGAAGAAGAAGAGAGAAAAACTATATACTGAATTTTGTGATAAGCGGAATCCTTATTGGGTGAAGTTGTTATTTACATCATACCGTGCCCTTTATATAGGCAACTAGAGCCTATGCCCAAAACTTACAAAGTACAAAATATAAAACTACAAGTTACACTTTGACATAACAACTATATGTTGTATTCGACTTTGTCGAATACAATTGACTCCTACTACTTCAACTAGCATCTTTAACACAGTCGAATGCTAGCATTCTACAAAACTACTAGTTACAACTAACACACCACCTAATTCATGTTTTTGAGACTTCTCATCCCAATGCTTTTCTTCAACTCATCAAACCTGAATTCTTCAGAGGTTTGGTGAGTATATCAGCTAGTTACCATTTTGTCTTGCAATGCTCATGTTCAAATTTTTCCTTTGTTAACTTGATCCCTCAGAAACTGATACATCCTTTCTATGTGTTTACTTCGAACATGACACACTGGATGATTCTCTAGGTCGATAGTTGACTTGTTGTTGATAAATTAAATTTAATAGATTCCATTATCTTGAGCTCTTCGAGCAACATCTCTATCGATGTTGCTTGACATGTTGCATATGATGCAGCCACGTAATCAGCTTCAGAAGATGCCAAATACATAATACTTTTCTTTCTTGAACTCCATGGGATCAGAGCTTCTCCAATCATGAGTATGTAGCTTGCAATACTCTTTTTCTCGTCTTGATCTCCACTGAAATTTGAATTAGTGTAGCCATATACCTCTACAATTGTGTTGGTCATTATTTTCCTTGACATCAACACACCATGGTCAATCGTACCTTTGACGTACCTCATCACTCTATTGACTGCTTTTATATGACATTCTCGAGGCTTCTCCATGAATCTACCCAACAATCTGACACTTTGACAGATATCTGGTCTGGTATTGCAAAAATACCTCAAGGATCCAATGATTTTCTTGTACAGTGTTACACTTACAAACTCATTTGTTTCTTTTCTCAACTTTGCTCCAGTTTCTAATGGTGTAACAACTGCATTATAGTTGCTCATCTTGAACCTCTTCAAGATGTCATGGGCATACTTCGTCTGATGTAGAAACACTCATTCACTTGTGTCTTTAAGTTCCATCCCTACTAAATATGACAAATTCCATAGGTCATACATTTCAAACTCTTGCATTAACTTCGACATGACTTTTCTTATCTCTGTTTCATATGCACCTGTAAATAACAAGTCATCTACATACAAGCATAATATTATTCGACTAACCCTGTCTACATCATTGACATACACTCCATGTTCAGAGACACACTTTATGAAACCTTCCTCAATCAAGAAGCTTTCTATTCTTTTATTCTAAGCTCTCGAGGCTTTCTTCAAACCATATAGAGCCTTCCTTAATTTGTACACCTTCAATCCCGCCCTTTGATTTTGAATCCTAGAAAGTGACTGGCATAGACTTCTTCTTCCAAAGATCCATTCCGAAATGGTGACTTTACATCCAACTGATGTATCTTCCACCCTTTGTATGTTGTCGTCAACATAATAATTCTGATTGTCTTCAGCCTTTCAACAGGTGTGTAGACTTTGTCAAAATCAATACCAGATTTTTACAGAAAACCTCTCACCACTAGTCTTGCCTTATGCTTGGCAATTTCACCGTTCGGTCTTCGTTTAAGCTTGTAAACCCATTTCAAATCAATTGGATTCTTGATAGACTCTTCGAGAAGCTCTTAGGTCTTGTTCTTATCGATTGCCCCGAGTTCTTCTTTCATGGTTGCTAACTAATTAGAGTCATTCATATCTTGTTCCAAATTGATTGGTTTTACTTCATCTATTATCATTACTTCTTCTGTCAAGTCACCATCTGCATCGATTGCTTGATCTGAAATCTCATATCCAGTTAGCCTTATCGACTCAGTTCTTGCTCTAGTCGATCTCTTAACATTCTGCTTAGGCGGGTCTTCATTTCGATTGGTTGAGACTTCAGTTTGTTGGTCTTCTTTAAACACACTTGTAACTGTATCTAACTCTTATGGAACTGACCCATGACTCCAATCCCATCCCTTTCTTTCATCCACTTGAACATCTTGATTGATCACAATTTTATCATCATTTGGTGAATACAAATTGTATACATTAGTTGAATGTTAACCTATGGGCACCATAGCATAACTTCAATCATCTAGTTTCTTCCTCAATTGTTGATGTACATGCTTGAAACACATTTATCCAAACACTCTAAGATGACTAAAATTCGATTTCACACCTGTCCAAGCCTCATAAGGATTCCTCTCAACTACCTTCTTGGTTGAACATCTGTTTAGGATGTATACCACTGTCGAGCTTACTTTAAAAGGTCTAAACACGTCAGAGTGAATGAGCTCATGCTTTTCTTTAGACCTCATGGGCAAGTCATCTTTGTATGCTTTCCTAGCCTGCTTTGATTGGCAATATTCCTCGCATACATGACTTGGTTTTTTCACCTGAGGCAAGTCATACATCATCTTGTTCTAGTTGAGCATACCTAAACTTTTGAAGGTTAAATGTCCATACCCGTGATGCCATAACCAGTTCTCGTCTTCTTTTACAGTCAAAGAAAGACACTTGTGATCAATCATGTTGATTTCTACTTTGAAGTTCCTGTTGTCTGCTAATGGTGCCTTTAGAATTAACTTTCCATCACCATGATACACCTTCATTTGATTATTTTCTAGCTTCATGTTGTACCCTTTTGCGAGTAATTGACCTACGCTTATCAAGTTACTTATCATCGATGGTATATATAACATATTAGTGATGATGACTTTTCGACCATCCTTTTTAACAACATAGATATCTTCTTTTCCACCTGATCTGATGTGCCTTCCATCTACAAACTTTATCAATTTCTCAACTAATTCATCTAGCATGGTGAACCAGTTTTTATTACGAGTCATGTGGTTAGGACATCCTGAATCCAGATACCACATGTTAGTTTGCTTAGTGTTCGACTAAGTGTTGGCCATGAGTAACACATCTTCAGAATCACCATCTTCAACATGTGCATACTGTAATTCATCTATATCTTTCGCTCGTGCTTCCTTCTTTCTTCGATAGTCTCGAGCATAATGGTCAAATCCTTGACAATTGTAACACTGCACCTTCTTCATGTCAACATTCTTCCCATAATACTTGTTGCCCATGCCTTTCTTGGTCGAATTAAAGTGATTCTTTGAGTTTTTTGCTTGACTTCTCATCATTAGCAAGATTCTTTCCCTACTTTGCATTCTCTTTCCTAAATTTTTTATGAATCTTGCTTGTAGTGCCTGCTCAGCCACATTCTCTCTTTCTGAGTTCCTCTGTTTCAACCTCGTGTCATGAGCCTCTAATGAAGCTTGAAGTTCTTCTAACTTCATCTCACATAGGTTCTTGGATTCTTCAATAGACACTACAATGTAATCAAAATTCATATTCCGAGATCTCAACACTTTCTCAATCTTCTGCAAATCGTTGATTGATTCACCACATACCTTCATCTTGCAGCCCACCGTTCGTGGTTCTCCCCTTTGAAAATTAGTAGATTTGCTGGAAATCGCGTTAATGTTGTGTTTCCATTTGCCATTACAGATTCTCTTTGAATCGCAACATGGGCTCCTTGATACCAATTTGTTGGAACAAAAGGGTTTTCAAGAAAGATGGGAAAGGAAGAAGAAGAGAGAAAAACTATATACTGAAATTTTTGATAAGCGAAATCCTTATTGGGTGAAGTTTTTATTTACATCATACCATGTCTTTATATAGGCAACTAAAACCCATATCCAAAATTTACAAAGTATAAAATATAAAACTACAAGTTACACTTCGACATAACAACTGTAATTTGTATTCGACTCTGTCAAATACATCTAACTCCTACTACTTCGACTAGCTACTTCGACACAGTTGAATGCTAACTTTCTACAAAACTATGAATTACAACTAACAACACATTCCTTCTTTGTTTTGTCTTTCCAACTTTGAGAATTGAAAGTGACAGTACTTCTTTAGAGTTCATGTTCTGCCTTGATAGCTTGATGCACCAAATCATCTACTTCCACATAGTGATGCAGCTCCACTATGTCACATGTAACATCCTGGAATTTCTCCAAGATATTATTTAAAATTGCTATTAAAAATATGACTATTTTTATTATGAAATGGGATAATTATAACGTTAACTGAAATAAAATTTAGAGAAGCATATATTTAATAAATTTGAGCAATTACTTGAAAATCCCTAGCAGAAGAAAATCAATATCCGCATTTATAAACGAGTCCAAATGCAAAAAATATGTGAAATAAAATAGTGTACTTATTTTATTAAATAAAGTGCTAATTTTGCAAAAACTATGTTTTCTCCTGAACGCGCATGAAGAAACACATTCAATCATGTCTTTCTCTTTGAGTATCTAAAATGTTAATTGTAAGGGTCAAAAGAAAATACATTCAATCATTCCACATTAATTATATTCACCAAAAGAAAATATCATAAACCAATAACAAAGACTTCGCCAATTAAAATATAATTAATATTTTCCTTCTTTTTATATAATTGCTTATTTTATATGAAATGCAATATGACTAAAATAATGAGACACAAATGATCCAAATATGTAACCCATTCTAATGAAAAAAACTATCACACAGTCTCGTAATACAAAGACTTGAAAATTGCCAAATTTGCCACAAAGACCCAAAAAGTGTAGAACTTATTACAGCGACAAAACACTATATGATGCAGGTCTACTAAGACACTCTACTAAAACTATACTGTTCTACATCCGTCTCAAATTATAAGACATTTTAAGTATTTTATACGAATTAAGAAATTTAATTATTATTTTATAAAAAATATAAATTATATATAATTTTATAGTAATGTCTTTCATAATTATATAGGAGAGAAAAATTAAAAGAGTTAAAAAAATAAATAATAATAAATACTTAAAGATATATTAGAGAAAAATTATTAATATTACATTAAAAATGTAAAGTGACTTATAATTTAAAATAATTTTTTTAACAAAATAATTTATAATTTAGAACAAAGGAAATATAATAATGTCTCAAAGATATAAAAATATAAGTAACACAAGTACCTACCAACCACTAATTTCATATAAATTTTTTTTTGCCTATTCGTATTTATCATGAATCATCCATATATTTTATTATTTATCATACACTAACTCATATGAATATTATTCATCATGATCATGAACATTATATAATATATAAAATAATAATAACAATAATACTTAATTTTATATTATTTAAAATATTCATTTAAAATTAGTTAGTTTAATTTTTTTTTAAATTAACTTTTTTTTTTTCATTTATCATTGGCACATTAAATTAAAACTATTTGTCACAAATAGAAATTCTAGATTAGAGATTCTTCCAACTCAGCTTTGAAAAATGATTATTTTAAGTTTTCCTGCCAAATATATGTGTTGACCGCCGCCATGGATGGGCGTCACGGCCTGCGTAAGCAGTTGTTGCTCGAAACTCGTTTTGATTCTGTTACTTCAAATAACCAACTCTTTGTCACAAATTCAAACCTCCACGCTGCTTATTAAATTAATCGATTAATCACCGTTACTCGTTTTGGTATTGCGTGGCGTCTACACAATCTACCATATTCATATATTGAACCATAGAATCGATTCTACGGTAACACCGCTGATTCATATTCATCCAAAATGGCGGAAGAAATTAGGCAAAACGACGTCGCTTCTTCTTCCAAATCTAGAAGCTTCTGGTCTGCACTCCGTTGGATTCCCTCTTCCACCGATCATATCATCGCCGCCGAGAAACGCCTTCTCTCCCTTATCAAGTAATTTCAATTCTTCACCCCTCTTTTACGGTTTTAAACCCTAATTATCTTCAATTCTTCGCTATTAATTTTGTATCATCAATTTCGTACACACGGTTTGATTTGGAGCTTCGAATGGATTGTAGTTTTGTATGCTAAGCAATTTTGGTTAAATCTCAAATTGCAAAATTAAATTTGATTAAAATGAGTTTTGCTCCAAGGTGATTTATGCATGTGTAGTTTTTTTTTTTCAAACTAGGATGAAAAAATGTAATGGAATGGAATGAAATCCATAAAACTCCATTCTGCTTCGCTCCATCCAATTTTAAATGATCCAAACAGTGGAATACCAATCCATTCCATCCCATACGCTCTGCTCCATCCGATTCTATCAATGCAAACAAAGCCTTATAGGGTAAAATGATAAATGAAACCTCTTAAAAGGCAAAAGCATAATGAAATTCGCTTCCAGCAAACTCAGGTTTGAAGTCAAACTTATGATATGATTGAACTAAGACAATTTCACTGTGAAATAAAGAAGGTACCGGTTGTAGCTTCAAGCTGGACATGCGTTCACTTGATATCCAATGTCAAAACAAAGATAGGCTTAGTTTGGCTTATGAACTTAAGGAGTGTATCAAACATAAAATTAGAGTCTGTTTGTCTGTAAAAAAAGTACTTATGCTCTGAATGTATGTTGTCAACTTCAAACCCAAACATGTACTAATTTGGCCGTTTTTCATTGTTTGGTAGGACTGGGTATGTTCAAGAGCGTGTTAATATAGGCTCTGGTCCTCCTGGGTCCAAAGTAAGATGGTTCCGTTCATCGAGCAATGAGCCGCGGTTTATCAACACGGTTACTTTTGACAGTAAACCTGATTCTCCTACGCTTGTTATGGTTCATGGATATGCTGCTTCCCAGGGTTTCTTCTTTCGTAATTTTGATGCTCTTGCTTCTCATTTCAGAATCATTGCTGTTGATCAACTTGGGTGAGTTGTGTTTCTAAATCCTAGTACTTTTCTGAGCTGTTATATCATATGCTTTATCTGGTCTTATGATCGATTCTGTTGTAGGAGAGGAATGGTGAATTAGATGTATAAGAACACGGTTGAATTTCGGTTTTTCTTTTACTTTATTTGTTTTCACGATTGGAATATATACTTTATGTTTAAAGGAAACTTAAATGAGTGAGTGCTTTAGGTACTTTACTAATACTACGTATGTTGTTTCAGTCCTTTAAGGGGCTATCAATTTTGAGGGGAGAGGCATTATCAAATTGAGGCATGTATATTTTAATTATAAGCCTTGAAACTTGTATTTTTTGGCAGTTGGGGCGGATCAAGCAGGCCTGATTTCACATGCAAAAGTACTGAAGGTTAGTTAAAAATTATGCTTACATGTCACATGAGAGAACGTGATGCTCCAGTTGATTTGGAATTTTAGAATTTTATTTTGTTTCTCAACTTTAAAATTGTTGTTCATCTTGCAGAAACTGAGGCATGGTTCATTGATTCTTTTGAGGAATGGAGAAAAGCCAAAAATCTGACCAATTTCATACTACTTGGACATTCTTTCGGTGGTTATGTTGCTTCCAAATATGCGCTCAAGGTAAGTTGTCCGTTGCTGCATTGTCTTAAAATGATAAATACCACTGACTTCATAACTTTCTTCTACCAATCAATATGATGCATATTTTATTCATTTAAATATAGCACCCTGAGCATGTACAACACTTAATTTTGGTGGGACCAGCTGGGTTTACATCAGAATCAGATGCAAAGACTGATTTTATTGCAAAGTTTCGAGCGACATGGAAGGGAGCAGTTCTGAACCATCTATGGGAATCTAATTTTACACCTCAAAAAATTGTCAGGTAAGACTATTGTGTTTGATTTTTATCATTCTATGATAAGTTAGCACAATTTTTTTAGTCAGACAATATATGATGCTTTGTGATGCTTGTGTATAATTCTATTATTATAACTCAGTTTGTTGAAACTGTAAAGTCTCTTACCATCTCAGGCTTCTGAAAGATTGTTTGATTATACCATCTGATTATTTAACTGGAATATCTGTCGTGGCAACTAGATGCTCATACTCACCATATCTTAAAATTTAAAATAAGTTGTCTGCGAAGTGAAATGTTGTATTTCATGATAATGTAATGCATTTCGTACGAGTGCAGCTTAATATTGCCCGGCTCCCTTCATTTAAGGGTTAAATATGTTACATGTCCCTATAAATATCCCAAAATCTAGTTTTAGTCCCTAGTTTTAGTCCCCAGAATATTTTTGTTCAAAGAATCGTCCTCATAAAGTTTTCCGTCCCTATTTTTCGTCCCTGCCGTCTATTCCATTTAACGGAAGCCTACGTGGACGGTGACTAGGCAATTTTTTTAGATAATTGGACAATTATTAATTTCCACGTGTGTAAATAGATCAAGTCATTTCTTCAAATCGTGAAAAAAAACATCACTCCTTCCTTCCTCATTTCTTCAGTAAAATCGAATTCCAACTCCTTAATCACACAAGCTAAAAAATAAATTTAAAACAGCACAAATCAAAACAGAAACAAGGAGGAAAAGAGAGATACTGGCGATGCGAAACAACAGCAGATCCACAGATTACAGTGATGAACAGTGCGGTTTTGGCAAAGGTGAGCTCGAATGTGGCGTTTGTGTGGTTCTATAGTGGTTTTTGATGGGCAGAGGATGAAGTGTTGTGGACGGAGCTCAGGTGCAAGGCGGCACAAACAAAAGAGAGCAGTGGTGGTTGTCGGACGGAGGGATGGACAGAAAGTGTTGAGCGGTTGAGGTTTGGTGTTTCGTGCAGAGAGATGAATGAAGTTATTGAATCGTGTTAGGTTCTTGTTGGTCTGCGAATCGGAAGTGATTTTCGTCGCTGGTGTGTGGAGGATGAGTATTTGGTTTCATCGCCAGCGGGAGGGGTTTTGAAGGGTTGGCCGGCAGAAGTTGCAGGGCGGAAATCAGAGTTTGTGGTTTCCGGCGAGTTGTTGGCCAGTGAAGGGAATTGACAAAGAAGAAGAAGGCCTTCTTCTTTCCACGTTTCTCACCACAACATATCCTCTCTTTTTTTAATTTTTTCTTCATTTTTGATTTTGAAAGGGATAATGAGTGTATGATGGGTGGCTAACGTGAAAGAAAGAAAACAAATCCTCCGGCCGCTTTTTTCTTTTGCTTCTTTTTATTTTTGATCTTTAAATTTGAGATGAGAAAGAGATGTAATGAAAGGGGAGGCTAGCTTTTTTTAGCAAGAACGAATCAGCGTGGCATCTAATTATTCAGCATTACCTATTTTCAAAATTTAAAAAAATTGCCAAGTCACCGTCCACGTAGGCTTCTGTTAAGTGGAATAGACGGAAAGGACGAAAAATAGGGACGGAAAACTTTATGAGGATGGTTTTTTGAACGAAAATGTTCTAGGGGCTAAAACTAGATTTTGAGATATTTATAGAGACTAAAAACATATTTAACCCTTCATTTAATATGTATTTGAATTTTGTTATTACTGAAGTTGACTGGGATATTGACTTTAAGTTTTCTTGATTACTAATGAGTTCTAGTTAATATCTATATGGTAATTTTGTTATCATTGAAGTAGACCGGAATATTGACTTAAGTTGTCTTCATTACAAATGGGTTATTATTACTAACTGTAAAGTCATGGATGGAATCCTTTTGGAAAAACTCTAATAGAATGTGACCCTTGGCTTAATTAACTATTGGAAACTGATGGAGTTTCCTCCACTTGACCAACAGGCCACAAGTGGTAAACCATCCTGTAAAAGATCCATTGTGAATTTGAGCCTTTGTTGGACTCTGCCTATGCAAGAGCTTAATGTACCATGAACACGATGTCCTATTTTCTCGTATTATTGTTACAGGCTGAAGAAGCTTGTTGCTTGGGTTGCAAATTATTTTCTATTGTTAGTCCTCAAATCAAATATGGGATTGTAGATTGTGGGGAATAGGGGATGGAGTTATTCTTCTACTCCAAGGAAAAAGTGTGCATTCTCTTTATACTGCTGCTTCTAATATCGAATTTATAAACTAAGTAATAGGTTTGAATAAATGAGGGAAAGCTAGAAAATATGGAATTAAATATTATTCCAAGAAGCATGGAATCACCAATCCCTCCCATTGGAGGAAGGAATTGTCTGTTTCTGTGGAATGAGCCATGGAGAGGAATCATCATTACATATTTTTTGGCCAACAAGCATGATAATACTCATCCCATAGAATAAAGTATAAAATGGAATCACCATTCTGCGTACCAATATTATTTTATTGATTTTATTAAGAGTTCATTTTATGCATTTGTGACAGAGGTTTAGGTCCTTGGGGTCCGAACATGGTACGAAAATATACAAGTGGTAGGTTTGGTACACATTCAATAGGGCTAAAACTGTTTGAAGAAGAATCAAGTTTGCTAACAGGTATGGCAAGACAGGAAATTGATATATGGTTTAAATGTAACAACAGTGTTCTAATTCTAATTTGTTTTTCTATCTATTAAAGATTATGTTTATCATACATTGGCGGCCAAAGCTAGTGGTGAGCTGTGCTTAAAATATATTTTTGCATTTGGAGCATTTGCTAGGATGCCCCTTCTTCACAGGTTTGTCAATCATTCTCTTCCCATATGATTAGCTGTTTTGCTAAGAAAATGTATTCCGATTTCCAATGAATGATTTTGTTTTCAAGACTTTAATAATCATAGACATTGCGATATTTGCCAACGTCTTGTTATGGTTTGAAAGACGGACTCCCCATTTACCTGATAATTAATAATATTTGTCGACTTCGGGTGTAATCTTTTAACCTACATCACTTTGTTGCAGTGCTCCAGAGTGGAAGGTGCCCACCACATTCATATATGGTTTTGAAGATTGGATGGATTATGAAGGTGCCCAAAAAGCTCGCGCACAAATGAAAGTTCCATGTGAAATTATCAGGGTCCCTCGGGTATGATTTTCACCATTATCCAAAACAGGAAATTCCTTTTATTGTTATTAGAATCAACAGAATTAATAACTTGTGTTGCAGGCCGGACATTTTGTGTTCATCGACAACCCAAGTGGCTTCCATTCAGCTGTGTTTCATGCTTGTCGAAGGTTTCTTACACCTGATCCGGACAATGAATCTCTTCCTGAAGGGCTATTCGATGCATAAGATATAATTTTGCATCAACCACGTGTATATTATTTTTTATTATTTTTACAATGAAATTACATAATGGAGTGAAGCCATGTTTTGCTCCTCAGTGAGGTGGAATATACTGAAAATATCTGGAATTGTAATTTAAATAAAATGATTTCTAGGAAAACTTTCAGTAAAGAAACATATTCTCTAGTAATATTATGCTGCACATGCGACAAACATATGCTGTGGAATGTGAGTGTGTCATTAGTAATAAAAGATCAAAAATACTTTTTTACCAGAAAGTTATCTTCTGATATATATGAATTATGAGGCCCCATGCAATCATAAAAGATTTTTAACTGGCCCTCTTACACACTCATAACTCAACCTAACCTTTAACAACAGACAACTACCCTCCCTCACAGTTGAAAGCATATTTTTTTTTTTTGATAAGCAAAAAAATGGAATTAAAAGAGAGCACAAAGGGTGCCCAACCCTTACAAAGAGAACAACCAAGAAAAAAGACAACAGCCAGCTACAACAACAGCAGAAAAAAGACCAAATTACAAGAAAAAAGATGTCGGATCGACTTTCCAAACATCCCAAGAGCATTCCATCCCGCTCCGTAAAGAGGCCAAGAACCACTCCCACGAAATAAACTTGATCAAACCCAAGACATCCATCTTGATTAAAATTCCACCCTTGAAAACAATTGAGTTCCTGCAAAACCATATTACCCAACAAATAACCAAACCAAACCAAAGAACCAAAACTTCCTCCTATTTCCTGCATTCCTTGCAACAGTAATGAAATCCAAAAAACAGTCCACAATTGAACCGGACCTCCGCGGTACCGAAGCCCCAAACCAATCACACGCTTCACTCCAAACACGAAACAAAACAGGACAATGCAGAAAAATATGATCCAAGCTTTCATCAATCAGAAAACAAAGGGGACAAACCGTATTATGAGATCCGGCTATAATGTTGCGCTTAGCTAACTCCAGCCTGACCGGAAGTCTGCCCAAAAACAACCGCCAACCAAAAATAAGGGCCTTACTAGGTGCCTTGATCTTCCACAAAAACTCCAAAAGCGACAATTTTTCTGCCTCCAAAACAGCCCCTTCCGACTCTACAGCCAAAAGCCTACTATAACAAGATTTAACAGAAAAACTATCACTAACACTCCTCCAAACAAAACGATCTTCCTTAGTCGGATCAAGCTGCACATCCTGCCTAATACCCACGTCCCAAACCCACTTACCCATCAACCAAAAACCGCAGCTTCCCACCTTAGCTCTGTAACAACCAGACACCGCAAAAAGGGACGGAAAGAGCTTGCTGAGAGGGTCCGAACCCAACCAACGGTGAGACCAAAAATCAATTAAGTTACCCTTACCAAGACTGCAAGAAATAGACGAAGCAAACCAGTTAGCATGGTTCTCCTCATCCAACACTCCAACCGAGCACAAATCCCGCCACCAAAGCGACACTTTGGAACGAGCATTAAAAGCAGGAACTTCTAGCATTAAGTCCGATATAACACCGTACCTAAAACTAAGAAAATCAAACCAATCAGAATTACAACTGTTTAAGATTCGCCACTTCCACTTGCTCAACAAAGCCAAATTGAATCTACCGCAATGCTTAACTCCAAGGCCCCCTTCCTTCTTCGGCCGACAAATGGTGTCCCAACTAACCCAATTAATTTTCTTATCATCCTCCTTACCTCCCCACAAAAAAACTCTTTGCAACATGATAATCTCCTTAATAATCACTTTAGGGGCTTTATAGAAAGAGAAGAAGTAAATCAGAATATTTGCCAAAACCGAGTTTAACAACACTACCCGACCGCCAATGGAAAGGGATCGATTATGCCAAACATTCAACCTTCTTCTAATCTTATCCACAACCGGCTTCCAAACCTCCCGACGGCGAGGATTAATACCAATAGGAATTCCAAGAAAAGAGAAAGACGGAGTCCCGATACCACAAGATAAGAAACTAGCTACTGCCAAAATAAAATCACTATCCAAATTAAAGCCAATGAATTTACTTTTGCTCAAGTTGACCCGCAGAGCCGAAGATAATTCAAAACCCCGAAGGATCGCCTTCACACTCCACAGATTATGCCACGAACCATCCCCCACAAGGACGGTATCGTCAGCGAATTGTAGCAACCCCAAGCTGAAACTGTCATTACAATGGAACCCTTTAAAGTCCCCAATAGCCATCGCATTGGCAACCAGACCAGACAGCCCCTCAGCCACCATAAGAAAGAGAAACAGAGATAACGGATCTCCTTGACGAAGCCCTCTAGAAACTGAGAAATCATTTGAAGGACTACCGTTAACAAGAACTGACAAAGAACTGTTGAAAACCAGCCCTTCCATCCAACCCCTCCATCTACTACCAAAGCCCATTCTAACCAAAACATATCTCAAGTAATTTCACGAAACGCAATCGCAAGCCTTTTCAAAATCCACTTTCACCACCATACACTTCCGCTTAAATCTCTTGACGTAATCCACCAACTCGTTTAGCACTAAAACACCATCTGTCATTTGTCTACCATAAATAAAAGCTGTTTGAGACTTAGCAATCAACTTTGAAATAACCTTCTTTAATCTATCTGCAAGCAACTTAGACAGTATACGATTAACGCTGCCGATAAGACAAATGGGCCTGAAATCAGCGAAATCAATAGGATTATCCACCTTTGGAATCAAGGCTAAAAAAGATGCCGTCACAGCCTTAGGAAGAACAGGGTTATCGAAGAAATCAGACACCACGTTAAACAGATCAAACTTTACAATCTCCCAACACACTTTATAGAAGCCGAGATTAAACCCGTCTGGGCCAGGACTTTTCTCCCCGTTCGAACCCCAAATCACCGCTTTAACATCATCTAACGAAAACCGCACTTCCAGGGCCTCCCTATCCTCAACAGACAATTGATTAAAAACAACACCCTCCATTAGAGGCCCAGAAAAACAAACCTCTTGAAATCTACTCGCGAAATGCATTCTAAAGCCCTCTTTAACATCATCAACTTTATCCACCCAACCTTGACAAGAATTGACCCCCAAAATACTATTTTTTCTGAACCTGTGTTTCATAACCTTATGAAAATATCGACTGTTAGAATCACCTTCAGAAATCCATTTATTCCTAGCTTTCTGCCGTAAGAAACTCTCTTTCACACGCATAGAATGCCACACCCTTCTCGAAGCATTAGATCTATTACGAGCTAAAACCTCGACATCCCCAGACATGTCATTTGCAGCCTCTATATCAAGAGAATTAAGGTCCTCCAGCGCCAGATCAATATTGAAGTCAAGAATCCCAAAAACTTCTTTATTCCAACGCTTCAAACTAGATTTCACTGCCTTAAGCTTCTCTTTAAAAATAAAAGCAGCCTTACCATGAACCACTGTTGAAGTCCAAACCGACTTAACTAACGGAAGAAAATCCGGGTGCTGAAACCAACAGTTGAAAACCTTGAAAGGTTTCGGACCCCAGTTGGAATTGTTACCTTTGATCCAAATAGGGCAGTGATCGGACAACTCCCTACTCCCCACGACCTGCCCCTCTATCTTCCAACTGTCAATCAAACCCTCAGAAAGCAGAAATCTATCAAGACGACTCATCATCGTTCCCTCCGCATTAAACCAAGTAAATTTACCACCGATCGTTGGAATATCAATCACCTCCAGCCCCTCAATGAACTGACGAAAATCCGACATCTCGGAATAGTTCACCACAGAATACTTGCTGATTCTTTCCGACTCAGACTTGATTGCGTTGAAATCCCCACCCAAGCACCACTCACCAGCCGGGAACTTACTCTTACAATCACCAATCTCTTTCCAAAGCAACCTCTCCGCCCGAGAATCACAAGAAGAATAGACATTGACAATATACAAATTAACCCTTTTCCATCTAACATTTATGCCAACAAAACCCTCCCCCGAAAAACTGAAACAGAGATCAAATAAACCTTTTTTCCACATAATGAGCATGCCCCCAGACCTGCCAACAGCTCCTTTGGAAGTCCATTCAACCTCAGAATCTCCCCACAACGAGTAAACAAATTACTCCTCAACTAACTACACTTTAGTCTCTTGAATCAAGCACACATCAAACAATTCTCTACGAATCAAATAATTAAGACGATTCCTCTTCAAAGGACAGCCACTCCCCCTCAAATTGTATGACATCACATTCATTGAGAACCTCTTTTAAGTGCATCCTTCTGACTTCTTGAAATAAAATCCCTCATTTCCAAACACTTGATAGCTTCCACATGACTGGCTACATTATCTCCACCATTAATACCATAAGCAGTGACTTTCTCCCACAATTTAGAGGCAACAGCATCAGACCCATTAACAGAAGAAGAATCACCGCATGCAGAGGATCCGCCACTCAAACTGGGAACTTGAGCAGTAGAACCTAGAACAGAGAGAGTTGCTGAAGAAGAACATACCTTTTTTGCCGGAAACTTCGATGGATTGAGAGCCGCAAAGTAAGATGGTTGACTTTCGAAACCAAAAGAAGAGTACCCCTTGTCAATAGGACCTGTATCAGCGTTAAACCTCTTACTTCTGGACAAGGCCTTACGATTGGAAATAGGCATAGAACAAAAAGGCCTTGGCTCCTTCAAGTTAGAGCCCAATTCCACAGAATGGGCCTTATCACGAACTGGCCCAACCTTTAAAATACCTTCACATGTGGATCCACCCCTAACCAGAGTAACTTTATCTTGGACCTGCTCAGAGTCACAATTGAGAGAACTCTCTCCTTCAGACGCGGTACCCACGTTCAGATTAAACAGACTGACACCTACCCCTCTTTGGTCAACCTCGTTACCAACAATGACATGACCTATCTCCAAAGGGGGAGCAACGAAACAGGCAGGAGCTTCTGATCCCAACAGAGAAATCCCTTCAGCGACAGGTTGACCAACTTTTGGAGAAAAAGAAACAACGCCATCAGCCACAACCTCGTACCCACACCTGCTATCCTCATGACAAGTCACATCACCTGGCTTCCCCTTGAACGCCTCCTCGAGCTGCGTACCAACCACACAAACTTCCCTAAGTTCCTCTCCAACTTCCGACTCCGATGACTCCAAATCCGATTCCGAAACAGCTGGCATAGAAATTCTTAAAGGACCGTGAGAATCTTCAACCACCTTCAACCTGAATTCCACTCCCTGGATTGTCACACTAAAGAATTCGTTCAACGACGATGCACAGCTAGTTCTCACCATAATTCTAGCAACATCCATTTTCGACTGCAACCGCGTGCTATCATCAGAACATAAAAACACTCCAAACGGCTTAGCAATGAAATAAAAAAACTTATCATTCCAAGCATGACAAGGAATCCCAAAAACTCTCAGCCACGTAACTCTCTCTGTATCGACCAACATAGGTTCCCACTTCTTCACCTCTTTGAATCACCGTTGAAGCCAGAGCTTGCTCTCGGATAAAAGAGCATCCAGATTACCTTCTTCCCTATCTTCTAGCAGGCAAAGGTTTGCACCCAAAGGTGTGACCTTAATAGTAAAATAACCTTCTAAATCAAATATATCTTGTAAGTTATAAGTAGAACCTGCAGTAGAAACCACTCCGACATAAGCTTTAGCAAACCTAGACGAATCCTCCGCCTCAATCTCATCGAAAACAAGCTGAGCTCCCATGGCAGCTGGAGAAACCATATTCTTCCTAGTCAAATGAGCATAAGATCTCGCGTCACGAAAAGCGCTTATACCGTGCTTATCAACTCCTCCCTTCACCGGAACAAACGACTTCGGAACACTCTTGAGAACAGATTGACCATCTCTCCCACCAGCACCCCTCTGAAACCTCGGAACATTAACGAAAATCTTCCTCTCGCCGACAAAAATATTATCAAGTTTAATAGCTAGAGAATCAGGATCCTTCACATCAAAGAATCTGACGAAACCGAATCTCCTACCTCTAGCATTCCTCCTCCGAGGGATGAACACCTCATCCACATCCCCATAACCAACGAAGACATCAAACATGGCCTTAGCATTGCACTCCTCCGGAAAAGAAGTGAAATAAAAAAAAAAAGACTCCTTCTTTTTTATTAAAGAGAGAAGAGAAACATTTGTTTATTTTATATACACTTTAACAACTTTACCCTTATCTGATACAAGTCAAATTTACTTTTTGATTAACTTTTCAATTTTGCCATTTTTGTTCACTCAAAGGACCACATGTAAGTACTAGTTGGTTACTCATTTTCGTATACCCATTAAAGAATCCAAAGTTGAAAGAGTTGTTTATAGGGTGAATTCACAAAAGCAAACCCCAAAATCTCTTGTTCGTTCCTATTCTTCATTTCTATTCATCTTCTATGCTGAATATTGCTCTAAGTCACACTCTCTCTCCATGTTATCTCATGCAACCAAAGTCCAAACAATTATTTATTATCAACTGCTTTGTTTGATGAACAACGGTGGTTTTCTTGATTAAATTGGTAAGCTTTTATTAGAACATTTTAGAACTCTACCAAATCAAATGCTAGTGACAAATCTTTTATAGTTGCTTAGTTAAAATTTTCTTTTCTCATTATTTATCTTTTCTTTCATATTTTTTCTCTTTATGGAAAATATGATTAGAAGAGAGCTTGTTCTGTAGTTGAAACCTTATGGAGCATTAAGACAGTAAAAGATTGCATTCTATTTTTAAAACATAATGTGTTAAATTTCTTATCCGCACTAAAGAAGAAGAATTTATGGAACAAACAATATGTAGAACTGATATTTAGAAACATAAATCAACTGTAGCAACACATGGTTTAATCTTTTTACTTAATTCATTTATTTGGCTATCTATTTTAACAAATTAACATAAAACAAATTATAATAGTTTTTCATGACTAATAAATAAAATATAGCAGGCTCTAAGAACCCCATTGAAAGTCCAAAGCCAGATTTGTTCTTTGGAAAAATAACGTGGAATCACTTTGAAAACGCTGCTCTTTACTACAAAGGCAGTTTCTGAAGCATTGTCAAGTTTGTTCTGGTAAAGTCTGTCCTCAAAGCAACACAAAACTACCCTGCGCCTTCCAGATAGCGAATGATGATTACACGGAGTTTGTTAATGTCCAATTCTATCCAGATGGTGACTACTACTACTGTGTCGTGTTATGTGAGAAAATGTTTGCTTTCGTGAAAAAGTTTTGAAGCTAACAAAGAGCATGGTTGTTTCTATGGTTTTACCTGGTTTAGACCTCATTTTGAGTATATAGATGAATGTTTTAGACTTTAACAAAATATTGAGTTTTGTTAGCTTTGTGATGTGATTATCCAGATGAATGTTTTAGACGATAGCATCATAAAAGTTATACATTTTTTTGTAATTATCAAAAGTACTTTTTGATAAGTGAAATCCTTCAAAAATACTTTTATTAACTATCATCAGATACATTTTTACATCAGTTACAATTTGAGATTTAACCAAACATTACCTTACAAACTTTAATCCAAACATTGCATATTCAGATGAAAGCATACAAAACTACAATCTATTTATTGTAAATGTGTCTTAAAATCTTTGTTGACGTAGAGAAAAAAAATATATTTTGGAGATTGCATTTACCGCGAAAATCGGAAGTTTTAAAAAGTTGAACGAAAAATAAAGAAAAAAACAAAAAATAAATCGGTTGGTGAATAGTGCCGCCCGTATGGATGAACAGTGACGTCTGTACGGATGAATAGTGATGCCCGTATGATGAATAGTATTGTTCATACGGTGAATAGTATTTTCGAGTTTTCAGGCTTTTTCGATTCAGTCCATAGATCCATGTGCTTTTGAGCTTTGTTTGTTGGGTAATATGTATCTCTTATATGTTTGGTGTGTGTGACAATGTTAGAGTTTACATCAACAAGGGAGAGAAAGGGTTTAAATGCATATCATAGGGTTTCAGCTATTCACAAGGAAAACCTTAGAAAAACAAAGGTTTAGGGAAACCTTTGGAGTTGTTTAAGGTTATTGTGAAACACTGTTACACCTTGGGTTTGAGTGATTCATATATTGAAAGTTGGAGAGGTTAGGAAACACTTGGGTAGAAAATAGGGTTCGTCTTGAAAATCTGAAGGCGAAGACTATTTTCTTGTAACTAATCTGTAATCTCTTGTAACAACTTTCTGAGTATAGTGAATTGGAGAGCTGTTCTCTCCCCCATAGTAGATCGTTTGATCGAACTGGGTAAACAAACCTTCTGTTTTTTCTTGCCTTATTCTGTTATATTATCTGTGTACGGATTATTATTGCTGAAAACCATTTATTTTGGTTGTTATTGTTCTTTGCCTCACAAATTGATATTGAATTTTGTCGTAATTCACAACAAGATTCACAACAAGTGGTGCGGTGAGCGTGGAGCAAAGAGATATTGTTGACAAGTGAGCACCATGGTTAGTAGATGGCAGATCGAGATATTTTCCGGTAACAACGACTTCGGGTTGTGAAAAATTAAGATGCAAGCAATTTTAATTCAAGAGAAGTGTATCGATACTTTGAAGAGTGAAGCATTGATGCCTGCAAGGCTTACACAGGTACAAAAGAACGAGATGGTGGATAAGGCCAGAAGTGTCATTATCTTGTGCATCGGGGATAAAGTTCTAAGAGACGTCGCCAGGGAGCAAACCGCAGTTGCTATGTGTAGCGGTAAAAATTGTGAGTGTAAGCTATTGATTAACTTAACTCAAAAAGCAAGAGTCGCCACCGCACTTTTATTTTATCCAAAAGAAAAGGAAAAAGAGCGAACAAAATCTAAAGAAGTTCTAAAACAAGAACAAATGAACAGAGACTGGGTAAGGGGGTTGGTTACGCAATGAGAAAATGTTAGCACCCAAAACGTCTATAGTACTCTATAGGAACCCTTTGAAATATCTACGCTTTTTGGTTTGAAAATGGTTTGTTTGAAAGAGATTGGGGAGATGAGAAGAGAAATGTTTTTTATAATATTTTTGTGTTTGGAGAGACTTATCGCCTCTTGCCTACGTACCCACAAAGTGTAATATAGGATCAAAAACCTCGTAGTTCGTGGTACAAATAACAAAAATTATTGGTTATGATTCATTTTATCTTGAAAAGATAACTCGTCATTCTCAAGAGAGAATACTCAACTAATTACCCAAAGGTATGGGAAAGAGGTATTTGCATCATATTAAGATGGACGATTTCCTTGGATTAAAATCAACAAGACTATCACTTCAACATCAAAGTGGAAAATAGCCATACTTTACGCAAAATACCATGGTTAGGAGCTTTACATCTCATAAAAAAAATGACTCATGTCTAATTCTTTTTGAAAAGTTTAAAAGAAAAAAGTGCACAAAACACAAAAAGTTTGAATGAGTTTTGTATTTTTATGTCTTTTTGAAATGGTCAAAATATGATTAAAATTGATTGACATTTATTAAAGAAAACAAAGTTTAAAAATCACTTGACCAAAGTCAAGGTTTTATTATGAAAACAGTTTTAAGTTTGAAAACAAGAAGATTTTGAAAAAAGGAAGAAGATTTTGAAAATTTAAGAAGGGGTGGAGAAGAAGAGACTATCCTAATGCATAAAATAAAATCTAGGGTGAGAAAGATCTAACCACATGGAGGCACTCCTCAAAGCATAATAAGAAAAGAATTCCATCCTCTTGAGCCAATAAGCAAGCTAAATAAAGGCTAGAATATCAAACTCCATAATGGTCCAAAGCACAAGGGAGAGAATCCTAAGTCTAAGTCCATAAGTCCATAATAAAGCCAAGAAGTCTAAGAGTAGAGATCCTCCAATGCAAGGGATAGTGGCCATAGTCCAACGATTAAGAGCACAAGTCTTTTAGTGGTTTAAGCCTTTATTAATGTTTTTGAGTCCAAATGGACAAAGGAAAAACAAAAGCACAAGATAAAATGGTCCAAGTGGACAAAAGAAAAATGACATAAACATAAACATGATATGATATAATGACATAAAGCATAAAAAATAAAGAGAGATAGGGAGTAAGAAGGAAGCATAAAAATAAGGTTAGAAGTTAGTGATTAGTAGCACAAAGGGCTCTAGTGCCATAAGCCTTTAAAAGTAACCGATTATTATGTTTCGCATCTTGAACTATAATGATTAAACAATGCACTTAGGCCAAGGTTAATGAAGACTTTTCAGAAGATTGATAGAATCAAAGGCTCTACACAACAAGCTTCAAAGATTTTGAGCCTAATACAAAAGATTAACCATCCTTGGGCTTACACAACCAAAAGGTTTGGGCCACGAAAGATCAAGCTCTGATTCGGAAGGAGGGACAAATGTAGCGCTATGTTAAGCAATCGCCAAGTAACTTATGTAAAAGTCACCCTACTCGAGGCAGGTCAATAGTGATATTTGTGCTAATGCATGCTAGATGAACGATATGTAAATCGTCATCCGAAAGCAATACCGCACGAAAAGAAAAATAGGTGATGATCTCGTCTTGATCAAGAATTCAACAAAGAAATTCTAAGATCCATAAGACTTTCATCGATCCAAATAAAGGAGAAATAGATGAAGAGAAAGCCAAATTAAACCACAAAATTATGTGATCTAAGGCTAAGAACAAAGGGAAGGGGTTAGGAATGAAGAAATAACCAAAACAGTCCCAAAAATAGGTGAAAAACACCATTCTGCACTGTGCAAATCGATTGCACCAGTGTGCAAATCGATTACACCAGTGTGCAAATCGATTGCACAACAGAAAAATCAGCAATTCTTAGGAAAAAAATACATTGTGCAATCTATTGCACAGAAATGCAAATCGATTGCACACTGACAGACATCACTAAAATCAACATTTAAAGAGAAAAACCATGATCAATCATTTCTCCAAACACCTCATGATCATGGAATCAAAATTGCACGAAATTTTAAGTAAAACAACAGTGAAAAACAACAATTAAACACAATTACAAGATCCAAAGGATCAAGTAACAAGGATCTCCAAAGATCTACATTATGGAAGATGAAGATGAAGCTTCAACAATGGTGAAAGATGAATTACCACTTCAAATATGAAAATTCCTTCAAATTGCTTCAAGATCCACACACCAAAGCCTTGATCTACAAGAATTAATGAAGAAAACAAGTTTGGATGAAGGTTTAGCTCAAAGTTGAACAAGATTCAATGTGAATTCTAGTTAACTTTCAAGAGAAGAAAAGTGAGCTTTGGTGAATTTTGTGGTTGGGAAGAGAATTTGCAAGAGGTTTGTTGGTTATCAAAAGGTTGAAGAATGAATGAAATGGGGCCTCTATTTATAGAATTTAGGCTTGGAAATAATGGTGGATTGGAGTTTGGTTTGGAATCAAAATTAGGATTGGAATTTGAATTTGGAGGAAAATTATCAAAAGAGTGGTGATTAGTGGAGGTACATGGTGGGAATTAACTGTGGTAATGTAGGGGAATTATTTTTGGGTGATCTATAATATTCTTAAATGATGAAATTGGTGCCAAATGCTTCAAAATTTGAAAAATGCTGGTTTTGGCCAATTCTGCCCTTATGCAATCAATTGCACTGTAGCGCGAATAGATTGCACTGCTGAAAACTTCAAAATCTAGGCAAAAAATGAATGGTGCAATCGATTGGACCAATAGTGCAGTCGATTGCATAGTTGAAAAACTTGAAAATGCCCTGTTGGTTGGATTGTGCTAGGCTCTGGTCGATTCTTGACTTGTCGAAGAAAGCATGGAAATAAACACATGAACCTTGGAGTCTCTTGAATAATAATCAATTAAATCTTGGAAACTCTTGATCGAATGAATTTTGAATTGTTTGCAGATCAACTTTGACTTTGTTCAGATGAAATTCATTCGAGCTGAGGGACTAATTTTAATATCCTTGATCCAAATTCTTCCTGAAAAAGTTAGTAAAGGAAAAACAAACATATTTTTTGGATTTTAATTAAGGGTTAGTAGACATAAACAAATACAAATATCAAATAAACAAAAGAACACGGGTGCTTGGCAATCTCACTCAAGAACACACCTTCAGGGGAGGGTAAGAGAACCAAAACTTGTGATCTTGTTTGTGGTATGAGATGCAAAAAGACATGTGGGATCTTAGCGGTAAAAATTAGGGTATTACAGCTGCCCCTATTTAAGTTTCTTCTATCCGGAGATACGAAGGCGAACATCTTTGTCTCAACGAGATAGAAGAGACTTAAATATAACAATAACCCAATTTTTGGCCCTAAGAGACCACAAAATGATATGATTGTGCAGATGATATGCAGACACAGGACCTCTGTGGGGAGAAAACGCCACAGGAGACAAACAAAAGCTAGGGAGCAAAGAGAAAAGACTCCACAGGGGAACACAAAAGAGGGCAAACACATCCCAACAGGGGAGGAAACAATCTCCGCTGGGGAAGAATAAAGAGAGAGTAAGATTCCACTGAGAGAAAATTACCAACACCAGAAATAAAAGAGGGATAACTCGTCCCAACAGGGAGGAAAAAAAATTCTGCTAGGGAAAAGATCGTCTAGCACCAGACATCCGGTAATAGCATGATCAAAAGGAAAGATTGCCAACTACCAACAAAGTGGCAGCTACAACAAGGCCATCAACCAAAGGATATGAGAAATATTACCTATTACCAACAAAGGGCCGGACGACAAAGGTAACAATCTCACAAAAGGGGTACGAGAAATATCACCTACTACCAACAAAGGGCAGGACGAAAAAGGTAATAAACTCGAACGGGGGAGAGATTACCAACTATCAACCAAGTGATAGCTATAACAAGGTAACCAAACTGAGCTATATTACCCACTACCAACAAAATGGGCAGGACGACAAAGGTAATAAGTCAGCTATATCACCTACTACCAACTAAATGGGCAGGACGACAAAGGTGATAAGCCAAAAGAGGGATTACCAACCATCAACCAAATGACAGTTACAACAAGGTAATCAACCAAGGATATGAGAAATATTACCTACTACCAACAAAGGGTAGGACGACAAAGGTAATAATCTCAAAAGGAGAGATTTGAACGAAATCTTCTAACAAATTCCACCCGGAGAACCTACTGCCGAAGTTAACCAGAGAATTTATAAATGAAACGCCTTCTGTTGAGGTTTGCTGTGGGGATTTCAGAAGATATCAGCTGGAGGAGTCTACTGCCGAGACTTAGGACCTCATTTGGGAATACCTTTTTGCCAAGGTTTTATTGAGAAATGTGTTAACCATCAAAATTTATTGGGGAATCTACTGTTGAGATCAACCAAAGATTTTACAAATGAAACACCTTCTGCTGAGTTTTTTTTTGCTGGAAAATCTTCTTCTGCCGAGATTTAACCAAGGATTCTACTGCCGAGATCCTAAAAAGAAAATACTTTCTGCCGAGGTCAACTGGAAATCTTCTGCCGAGATTTGCCAAGAAATGAAAGGAAACACCTTCTGCCGAAGTTTGTTGTAATCCCTTTTTTTAAAGTATCCGAGAAATCTACTGCCGATATTCTTGGAAAGAAAACACCTTCTGTCGAGGTTTACTGAAAATTCTATTTCAAAATTTACCAGGGAATCTACTGCTGAGATTAACCAAAGAATCTGAAATAGAGCCACCTTCTGCCGAGGCTTGCTGGAGATAAAAACCGTTTGATGGGATATATTGACAGAGTCGCAACAAGCTTCTCAAATAAAGAGATGCCACCTGAAGTTACACAATAGATTCCAGGAGAGTGTTGCAATAACACTGCTGGGAAAACAAAATCTTCATCTTCTGATGGTAATCATAAAAAAAAATCATCCACTGAGGAATACCAAATCCCCATGGGTGCAAAATAAATGCACTCCCAATCATCTAGGTTGCACAGCCTAGAAAGTTTCAAAGCAGTCACTGTCGGGGACCAAAGTTCAATCCAAGAACAAACTGGAGAGAAACGGTCAAACAAGACTCATCCCAAGGAGGAAATATCTCAATTGGGGCTTAATTCCATCCAGACAAAAGAACTGGGGAGGAAAACTGAAACAAAATCTCTTCCACGAGGCATAAACTTAGTGGGGAATTAACAAAGATAGGATTTTCTGCTTACGATCGACACTCTAATGGAGAGAGGACACATATGCTCTGAGGAGAATAACAGCACCAGAGAGCAAAGAAGCACCAACACAAATGCAAAATGCACAATGCAACAACAATATGCTATGCACAACAAACAATGCACATGCAATGCGTATGAGTATGAGTATGCTGACAAAACAGACATAAGGATAAACAGAGGGTGAAATGAACAAAATAACACCACTGAATACTCGGCTAATCTCAACAAGATGGAGATATCATTAGTAGCTCGGCTAGGGATTCATCTGAAGAAATCCTGCAAAAGATAAACAGAAGCCATCAAAGGAAAATAAATCCTACTACAAGGCTCAAATCTTGCTGGAGAAAGGAAGGTACTCCTTGGGGGAGAAACCCAAATATCAATCTTCTAACATCAACGATCCACAAAGAGGATAACCACATAAACTCTGCTTTAAGGATGGCAGGAAAGCTGTCGGGGAATCATAACAACCCAAATCTTTCTGACTTTCCTAGGGATAATAAAGAATTCACAGGAACTTCCACTTCAATAAGATGAGGAGATCTGCTGCAAAAAAATAATGAATCCTCTAGGGATTGTAGACATATAAACATCTGCGCAAAATCCACTGGGAAGCACAAGGCAGATCTGCTGGAGATACGAGAACACTCTCAGGGGATTAACCAAATCTGAGAAAAGCATCCTGGACTTGCTGAGGAAAACAACAAAAGGTCAAACTGTGGGGGATTTTAGATCAATACTCATCATAAATGAGAGAAAACCCGACAGGTGACTAATATATCAATACTCCTTAAATAGAGACAACATCAGCGACTTCATCAGGGGAATAGCCGCAATAGTGATGCACAATCTTCACTAGGGGGATAAATCTATGGAAAAACAATCCGGATAGAAGTACATCCACAAGACAAGATAAAACCCGACAAGCGGCCACTATGTCAATGCTTCTTAGAGGAAAATAACAGTGTTCTCTGTTTGGGGACACCCAAAGCAACAACAACACGTCTAGAGGATAAAACTCTGAGTGGGGATTCCTCATATGATTTTTGCTGGGGATAGCAAAAAAATGAATCTCTGCATGAGGACCGTCATCAAGGAGAGGTGAACCTCAAAACTACTCAACAATCTGACCATAACATAATCAGCTAGAGAAGATCCGAATCAAGACCTAGCTGGGGAAAAACCAAACAACATTGGACCTTATGAATTCAACACATCATAACAAACCTTTAAAGGAACCCATCATCTTGTCAACAACTGGTTATATGAACAGACTATGCTTAGGAATTATCAACATACTCTACTGGGGAGAACATCAACAATGACAAACTCTGATTGGTCTACAAAAGTTTTCCTCGAAAGGAAACTTTGTACCGAAATGACGTGAAATAAACTGCCCCAGTTTTTTCAAACTCTGAGAGATTCGTCGAATCTCGACGTAACTGCCCCAGATTGACTGAACTTGGCACATTCTTTGATCAATGGGGTATTCGAGCTTTGCCCCTGTGAAAACATCAACTAGGAAAACAACAAACTTGCTCATGCTCAACAAAGTCTTCAAGCAACATTCCCCTGGATATGATCATTCTTGAAATTGATTTTCCAATTACTCATCAGAGTTTTAGGCCTCAAAATATTAAGTTCATCACTGATGCTCATATGTAAGCTTCCATGATGTCAACAAATGTATGCAAGAAAAAAAATGTTAATTCTGAGAATGATAACTCTAATGCAATTACATATGTTAGTCTTGAAGTTTTTACTGAAAAGATGTGGCAAAACCTTGTGAACGAATCACTGATTTTTTTGAATGCATATGCAATACCAACAAAGGTCTTTTAGCACAACTCATGGGAGTCAGGAACGCTATCTCGTTAAAGTATACTTTCAAAATAAACCCTGCTTCAATTAGGTCTTTTGAGGGTTATAATGTGGTCTGGTTCACGGTTTTCAGAAAGAAGGATTTTTAGGGTCAAAGTTTATTTGTACCCACTCATTCTCCGTGATGTTCTTCAGTCCTACATCCAGCTAATTTGACACAAATGTTCATCTCTCAAAGGGATTTTGTGATGATTGAGAAACCAGTGAGGTTTTTCGGGGAATAACAATCAACCTTTTGTCTGTAGTGACACAGATTTGTTCAAGATTTTTCCTTGTAATCCTTTCTTTTCACTTTTTGCGCTTTTCATTCTTTTATTTTTCCCTAACTTTTGCCTGGACTAATTCTTTTGAATTTTTTATGTCCAGCGGGATGCCCTAATTTTTGCCTAAGTCACAAGTCTTACGACTTAGTGGGCTTTTATTTTTCTTTTGATTTCTTTTTTCGAACAAATCATGTGACATTGGCTTATCTGACTTGTTAAAAGGGTTGTGACTGCCTCTTCCCTTTGGAATGAGGGATAACCATTGTGGTCGGTCCTTAGATGCACACTCCTTTTGGAAATTTGAACGCTTGGTCAAATTAACTGAGACTACCCTGCCCCAGGTTAAACGTGAGGGTTTTTTCATTTAGAAAGAAACTCCTACTTCAGGGCTCAAAGGGGTTAACAAAGGATTATCTTCCTTACTCCGGTGTTTAGGAATTTGAAACAATGCCTTACATAATCAGCAGGGTCTTATTCAAAAGCATACAACCAGAAATTTTGCGTTTTCACTTCATCATCCTCCCTCCAAGAGTTTAAACAAGAAGTTGGTATTGCAAATGTAAAAAAACATTTTTTAGAGTGAATGCGAATGGATTACCTCAAGACAAACATACTCATTGCATTATGATTAATATTCAAAATCAAACACGTTCTTACATGCAAACAGAGCATTAACAATCATAAAAGATTACAAATAAAATTGCAGTAATAAACTAAAGATCTGAGGAGACTGTCTCAATCTGAGCTTGAAAGAACATCCTTAACTCTCTTGGGATACACAGAAGCAAATGCACGACCGCTGAGGGTCACTCCACTAACATCGGCAATAGGAACCTCGTTGAGTTTTTATCTTCATCATCATAAAGGTGTTCCATCCACAAATGGGTTTCCTCCCTTGAAGGTCAGCACCTCATCATCAATCAACTCTTGAACCTTTTCCTGGAAAACCTTGCACTCCTCAATCGGATGCCCCATTACTCGATTGCACAGTTGAAAAACTTGAAAAATGTCCTGTTGGTTGGATTGTTCTAGGCTCTGGCTCGATTCTTGACTTGTCGAAGAAGGCATGGAAATAAACACATGAACCTTGGAGTCTCTTGAATAATAATCAATTAAATCTTGGAAACTCTTGATCGGGTGAATTTTGAATTGTTTGCAGATCAACTTTGACTTTGTTCAGGTGAAATTCATTCGAGCTGAGGGACTAATTTTAATATCCTTGATCCAAATTCTTCCTGAAAAAGTTAGTAAAGGAAAAACAAACATATTTTTTGGATTTTAATTAAGGGTTAGTAGACATAAACAAATACAAACATCAAATAAACAAAAGAACACGGGTGCTTGGCAATCACACTCAAGAACACACCTTCAGGGGAGGGTAAAAGAACCAAAGCTTGTGATCTTGTTTGTGGTATGAGATGCAAAAAGACACGTGGGATCTTAGGGGTAAAAATTAGGGTATTACACTATGTGGGCAAAACTTGAATCATTGTATATGACAAAGTCTTTGGCTCACAGGTTGTATCTGAAACAACAACTTTATTCATTCCGAATGGTGGAGAACAAATCCATAGTTGAGCAGCTCATAGAATTTCACAAGATTATCGATGATCTTGAGAATATTGAAGTGAAGATTGATGATGAGGACAAGGCTTTGCTCTTATTGAGTTCATTACCCAGATCCTTTGAGCACTTTAAGGATGCCCTTCTTTATGGTAAGGAAGGTACTATTACTTTGGATGAAGTCCAAACGGCGGTGAAATCCAAAGAATTTTCAAAGTCGAAAGATTTGAAGATTGAAGATAATGGTGAAGGCTTAAATGTGTCAAGAGGAGGAGGTGAGCGTAAATGAATGTCCAATCAAAGAGGTCTGGCAAGTCAAAGGTAAAATGTTTTAATTGTCAGAAAATTGGTCACTTTAAAAGGGATTGTCCTGAAAGAAAGGTCAATGAAGATTCTGTTCAAGCTGTAGTTGCATTGGGTGAGGAAAGTTATGAGGATGCCGAAGCACTAGTAGTATCAAGTTTGGAAACTGAAGATAGTTGGGTCAATGACTCAGGTTGCTCTTATCACATGTGTCCAAGAATAGAATACTTTGAAACTTTGAAGATGGTTCAAGGTAGAGTAGTTCGCCTTGGTAATAATAAGGCATGCAAGGTTCATGGTATTGGTATGGTCAGATTTAAAATGTTTAATGATCGTGAACTTCTTATTCACAATGTGAGGTATGTTCCAGAACTCAAGCGAAATTTATTATCTATAAGTATGTTTGATGATCTAGGCTATTGTACTAGAGTTGAACGTGGAGTGTTGAAGATTTCGCGTGATGAATTGATTATTGCTAAATGGTCTAAAATATGTGATCTATATATTTTAGAAGGTTCAAATGTTATTACTCATTCATCGTTAACTAGTGGAGACTTTCATGACAAGGAAGATCTATGGGATTTGAGTTTAAGGCGTTATGAATGCCTTGAGAAAGTTTCAGATGAGTGCAATGAATTTTGCAGAAATCAAGGGATAAAAATGCATGTTACCGCTGAGTTTTTGGGGAAGAGCTGAGGTTAAAACAACTTACTTGGTCGGTAGAGAATTTCTTCAGAAGAAGAATAGTGAAAACCAAGGGAGAAACTTGGGAGAAACTATAACGGAGAAAACTCATTTTGAGGTGGAGTTTCCTACTATGGATGCTAGCAGTAGTGAGAGAACGGTTACAGAGATCTCTGATTATCATTTGACTTATGATAAGGTAAGGAGGGTTATTGTAGCATCTCAAAGGGACGGTTATGCTAGCCTTGGATATTATGTTTTTAATGTGGCTGAAGGACTGCAAAATAAAAGAAAAAAAACCTTTAGGGAGGCATTTGAAAACAGGTGGAGTCAAGGGTGGTTGAAAAATCATACTTGTATGCTTGTTAAAATACCTAGGCAGAAAAGGGTAATTGGGAACAAGTGGATGCAAGTTGCGAGATCAAGATTCAAGGGTTACTTGAATTTGATCAAAGTTATTGATTAAAGTTTCAACTTGGTAGAGAGCAGCAATGTTGTTGATTGTTAAATTGGTATCAACACGGTTTAAAGTCAATGTGGAGATTGTTGTAAATGTACCTTAAAACCTTTGTTGATGAAGAGAAAGAAAACATATTTTGGAGATTGCATTTACCGCGAAAATCGGACGAAAAGTCGAGGAAAAAAAATCGGTCGGTGAATAGTGTCGCCGGTACGGATGAATAGTGACGTCCGTACGGTGAATAGTGTTTTTGAGTTTTCGGGATTTTTCGATTTGGTCCATGGATCCATATGATTTTGGGCTTTGTTTGTTGGGTATTTGCTATTATAAATATGTATGGTGTGTGACAATCTTAGAGTTTACACCAACAAGAGAGAGCAAGGGTTTAAAGGCATATCATAGGGTTTCAGCTATTCACAAGGAAAACCTTAGAAAAACAAAGGTTTATAGAAACCTTTGGAGTTGTTTAAGGTTATTGTGAAACAATGTTACACCTTGGGTTTGAGTGATTCATATATTGAGAGTTGGAGAGGTTGAGAAACACTTGGGTAGAAAATAGGGTTGTTCTTGAAAACCTGAAGGCAAAGACTATTTTCTTGTAACTTATCTGAAATCTCTTGTGACAACTTTCTGAGTATAGTGAATTGGAGAGCTGCTCTCTCCCCAAAGTAGATCGTTTGATCGAACTGGATAACCAAACCTTCTGTTTTTCCTTGCCTTATTCTGTTATATTATCTATGTACGAATTATTATTGTTGAAATTCATTTATTTTGGTTGCTATTGTTCTTTACCTCACATATTGATATTGAATTTTGTCGTAATTCACAATAAAATTTACAACACTATTCGAAGCTCCAAATCAGAGAGTGTGTATGATGTGAAACTAATAGAAAAATTGAGGATAATTAAAGGCAAGTGGCGAAGAATTTTGAAGGAATAATCACTTTCTCAACGTGTGTTGTGTTTGGTTCATAAAGAAAGTTGATTTAGAAAGAGTTTATTTTAAAAATTAATATTGATTAAAATAGAATGATTTATGTTTTGTATAAATTCTTTCAAAATGAGTTGAATAGTACTAGTATATATTTGAGTATAAAAATTATATTTAAATTCAAAATCTGCAAATACAGATTCATCTAAAATCAATTTTAAAAAGGAAATCGAATTTTTGTTTAGTGATTGGAATTCATCTTTTTAAAAATGAATAAATAAAATGTTGCGTATTCGAACTTGAGTCCTACTTTTAATTCTTTTTGCATAACTAGCAACTGAACTATTTTAGCGAGACA
Organism: Lathyrus tuberosus; assembly: GCA_022829125.1. Classification (NCBI taxonomy): domain Eukaryota; kingdom Viridiplantae; phylum Streptophyta; class Magnoliopsida; order Fabales; family Fabaceae; genus Lathyrus; species Lathyrus tuberosus. The sequence continues at coordinate 8,466,332 of JALAZF010000154.1, read as the reverse complement.
AAAAATATCAATTCTACTCGAGAACAACTAAACATATCAAAATTAATTTTACTCATACAAAATCAATTTTAGATGTTTCAAAACTGAAATCAAACATAAAAGAGAAAAGAATAATATTTGATTGTAGGCGTTCGAGTTCCAATACATGATATCCAATGAATTTTGGTTATTAGTTATTCGAGAAAAAAATTAAAATAAAAGTTCAATATTTATAAAAAAAAAAATAAAATAAATAAAACAGTATTGTGAAAGTATTGTGTTAAATCACAAAAATATTTTAATAATTATTGATTCACATGATATAATGATAATCTTTATTGAACCACAATGTAAAATACTATCGATGTATGTCCATAAACCTTATATAAAAATCTAACTATTATAACTAATTAACAATATAAAATATTTTTATATTGTCCATGTATATCAACAAAAAAAATCCTATGATTAAATGTATTTATTTTTGAAATTCTAATAAAAATTAGGTTTTACTATAGCTTTTGTCCCTCTATTTTATCCGTATCACTATTTTAAATTTAAATTATTTTATAAAAAAATTATTATGTATCACTATTTTAAATTTAAATTATTTTATAAAAAAATTATTATTTTAGTAAGGACCTTATTAAATATTAGAACTAAAATTTTAAATTATTTTGTATTAATGATATCAAGATTCCAGCACAAACATATATACTTGGAGATCCTCTAGAAACACTATAGGCGTTACACTTGATCCAATATATGAGAGGAGCACTCTAATCAACCTGCATGATATTGGGAGCATTGTGGTTGGGGGCATGACAAGTTGCCTCAAAATAAATATATATATATATATATATATATATTGTTCTGGACTGGACCGATGGTCAGGCACGATCCAATCAACTTCTGCTCTCAGAACGGTCCAATTGCCTAAGTCCAATTCACGAAGGGGCAAATGTGACATTTCTGCCCCTCCAACCGGGCAAGGACTGCATAGCCCCTCCCCGGAAATGCTGCCCGTTACGCACGGCGTCTCCACTCCCCGAACAACTAAGGACATGTGCCCGAAATTATGCCTATGCCCGACATAACGACTAGTTTTGGACACCCTGCCCGACATAACGGCTAGTTTGGGCAGTTACATATTCTTTGGGAAAACGGTTATTTCGCCCCGAAAATAGGACCTTGGCCACGCGTCGGAGGAACTATATAAACCCTCTCAAGTGAGAGGGTCAGATATCAAATATTCACCCTACGAACTAATACTTTGTACTTGCCCCTTTTTTCTGACCCTTTTTTATTTGAGCATCGGAGTGCCTTGCAGGTACACCCCCTCCTCCTCTCCATACGCCCAGCATCTCAGACGTACTTGGTGGCCCACTTCAACAGGATCTGATCCAGTCTTCACGATCATATATATATATATATATATATATATATATATATATATATATACATATATATATATATGGACCATATGATTCACATCCAACATGACATTATTAAACCTACTCTTTTTCGTGCAAAACCAAACAACTTATACAATGTTAAAAATGACAAAGAGAATCATGTTTTTCAGCAAAGAACTCCATTTAAGTTAATGATGGAATTAAGGTGATACTGAGATTAGAGGCCGAGAAGCATCTCAATCATGGAAGAGCAACAATTTTAGAGATGAGAGGTAAAAAGTGTATATTGAGTAATTTAAGTGCACTAACCGATTAACACGGGGTGTAACCTGTTATAGCAAAATTAGAAACACTTTTGAATAATAGAAAAATGAAATTATCAAAGGTGTAACCGGTTAAGACCTAAGGTTAACCGGTTACCACTAAAGGTACTATTATTTTGTTGTCTACTGCAATCCATTGATCAAATGGTGTAATCGGTTACAGGTCTGAGTTTTTAGATTTTAATCATTCTGTAACACTTGTATAAACGTTTTTTGTAAACACTTGTATAAACATCTTGGAGGGATTATCATCTAAATGTAATGTGAATATCACTTCTCTCTCCCGATTTTTCTTTTTTACTATCCACATTCCAATTTTCTTTATTATTGTTCACCAATCTTATGGTTCAAAGTTCCAACAAAAAGTCACTCTAAATATAAATGATTTGCATCTTCAATACACATATTCAACAAAAATCCATGATAAAGTATTTTTTCCTGAGATTATCATCCAATTTTTATTAACAAGTTGAATTTTCCCATCATAGAAAGATGGTGCCTATTTCAAGCAGATGGATTGGTTATGATCTCATCAACTATAAGTTGCAAGTCATGTAGAAGATACTGATTTTAGTATTGAATAATTCGTTATTAATTTTGGCGATATATTGCATTCCTCAATTAGTAAAGATATAAAACAAGATGAGGATGGATTTATTTTTGGGGAAATCCAGATAACTAACCTCACTCATGTAAAAATAATCAACAGTATGATTGTGTGGCACATAGTGTTACTAGGAGTTTACATTGTACATTCAAGTGTAAGGCTACATAGGATAAAGTGAGATGTTGGTTGTATGAACAACCCATATGTTTGACATAAAGTAACCATCTTTTTGTTTTTGAGTATTAAAGAAAACACAAGGAAGATGGTGTCACTGCCAACTCTAGAACTGCCTCATGATACTGAGGATTGTCCCTAAGGATTGTTCCTAAGTGGGGTTAGAGGTCCTAGGAATTTTGTCTTTATACTCTTATGAAGATATAATAGTACTTTTATATCAGGATGATGGATCATCATTAGAATGTGACTCTCCACGAAAATGATAAGGGAATTTATAGAGAGTTTGAGATGTGTAGATTGCCGATGTATGAATTTTCGTTTTCCCAGATGGGGTCACTCTTCCTTTTTAAAACATTGAAGTTCATACTTTTAATCATCTTATAACTGCCTCTTCATAATTGCATCCCATAATATGGGTTAATGTGAAGGTCTTTCAGTATTATTGTGAGTACAATAACAACTTTCCTACATTGGTCTCTTTCTATCATATGTTCCACATGTTGAAGAAGTATGTTGATCCTAACCAAGCGCGATGACTGATCTCCTTGAAGCAAGATCGCAAAATTTCAAATGTACATATACAATTTCAAAACAAGTATTATTCTGTTACCCCCTTCCGCATCCCTATATATGAATGTCTTTGTGAGATTTCATAAGGGGTACTTGATGAAAAATAAGCGAGGTTCTACGTGTAGAAGCAAAGAGATAGTTTTAAAGTCAATATTTCTGACTGTGATTCCTTCAAGGTTCAAATGATTCCAGAGGGGGAGGTAGACCAATCTACTGAGCACAAAATTCCCCCATTGTGACCGAGATACATGAACAAGTTTAAGAAATGGTGGTCTTAGAACCACTTTTTCCCTGGCCCTGGGAAGTACATTTACAAATAGGCCAACATCTTCCAAAAGAAATATAGGTTGAAGTGAGCCTTTATGAGGATTTGGGGTGCCTTTGAATGTACATAGGAGGTTGATACTAAAGGGGCCACCCCCCATAAAGAAACTTCAATATGTTGACACTCATTTTTTGCTCGAGGAGAGCAACAAAGAGAAAAGGTAGGAAATTTTTGGCAAAAAGTGTTTTTATCCTCTCTTGTTATATTATCTTTTTGTTTACGTTCTATTATTTTTTATCTAATACATTTTGTTCCTTCTTATAAATGATATAAATAAACTGGACATCATAACATACATGCATAAGGGAACAAGGACCATTATATCCCATATGTGATATTGACACTACTACAAAAAACCCTTATCACAACGGTTAGAAAAGGGATACCATCACGGTTGATCAACCGTTGTGAGGTAGGGTGTGGTTGTAAGTATGATGTTTTTTACCAAGGGCGTGTGACCGTTGTGATAAACTAGGTAGGCACTACTACAAATAACACTTTTTATCAGTGTTTTAAAAACCGGACCGGTCATCAAACCGGTGAGGGTACTGGGTCACTGGTTTATCGGTCGAACCACTGGTTCATTGGTCGAACCGCATGACTAAACCGGATAACTCGGTTGAATAAACCTGTCATTATAATAGGTATAAAACCGGTAAAACCGGTCGAACCGGAAGATTCAGTCTCTAAAAAATATAACTAGCACTTAAATTTTTTGAAAATATCATATCATAAATTCACAGGTTCATAATTTAAATGCAAATTTTAAACAGAGTCTAATTGTAAATTTTACACAGAGTCTAAATTAAACAGAATTTAATTTAAATTCATAGTTTTAATGTTAATAGAAAATAAGTTTTAATGTTAATAATTAAAACAATACAAATATTAACATTATTCTAAATAATAAATTTTCCAAATCTATATATATATATATATATATATATATATATATATATATATATATAATGAAAATCAGTTAAGTCTAAATTATATTAGATTTAGTTTCTTAAGCTGTGTTCTTAAATTTCTATACAAATATTTGTATGATGGTTTTTCAATCAATATAAATACAAAATAGTAAAAATAGTTTTGTGGATATTACGAAACTTAATTTGTGTATCACTTGAATTAAATGAGTGATCACTATTATTCTCGGGGAAAAGTTCATATGTATTTGAGCAAAAAAAAATTTTAATTTTTTTTTTTAAAATAAGCAGTTGAACCACCGGTTTGCGAAAACCGCCGGTTTGCGAAAACCGTCGGTTTTCCCGGTTCACACCGGTTCGAAGACATGTGCGATCGAACAAGCCAGTGTTTTAAAAATCGGACCGGTCATCAAACCGGTGAGGGTACTGGGTCACTGGTTTATCGGTCGAACCACTGCTTCATTGGTCGAACCGCATGACTAAACCGAATTAAACCGGATAACTCGGTTGAATAAACCTGTCATTATAATAGGTATAAAACCGGTAAAACCGGTCGAACCGGATGATTCAGTCTCTAAAAAATATAACTAGCACTTAAATTTTTTGAAAATATAATATCATAAATTCACAGGTTCATAATTTAAATGCAAATTTTAAACAGAGTCTAATTGTAAATTTTAAACAGAGTCTAAATTAAATAGAGTTTAATTTAAATTCATAGTTTTAATGTTAATAAAAAATCAGTTTTAATGTTAATAATTAAAACAATACAAATATTAACATTATTCTAAATAATAAATGTTCCAAATCTATATATATATAATGGAAATCAGTTAAGTCTAAAATTATATTATATTTAGTTTCTTAAGCTGTGTTCTTAAATTTCTATACAAATATTTGTATGATGGTTTTTCAATCAATATAAATACAAAATAGTAAAAATAGTTTTGTGGATATTACGAAACTTAATTTGTGTATCACTTGAATTAAATGAGCGATCACTATTATTCTTGGGAGAAAGTTCATATGTATTTGAGTAAAAAAAATTAAAAAAAAAAAAATTAAATTTTTTTTTATTTTAAAAATAAGCAGTTGAACCACCGGTTTGCGAAAACCGCCGGTTTTCCCGGTTCACACCGGTTCGAAGACATGGGCGATCGAACAAGAAAACCCGACCGGTTACCTGGCCGATTTCCGGTCCAATCGGTCCGACCGGCCGGTCCGATTTTTAAAACACTAGAACAAGCAAACCCGGCCGGTTCCCGGTCCAACAATAAATTTTAAAACACTGCTTTTTATGACGAAGCTTACACCTCAAACAATAAACATTTGAGGGTATAGGTTCTGGGAGCACCATGTTAAATTATATATATATATATATATATATATATATACACACACACACACACACACAAAACTTTTTCCCTCAGTGTTTTAGAAATTCAAGGGAATATATCTATAAGGGGGCTCACTATTTTTTTCGATATTGCACATTTACTCCTCCATTGTCGGTATTGGAATTTTGAACTTTGAATGATTTGTTCGACCTCCAGGAAGTAAAACGCAAAGCTATATCGGACGACGCAACTGTCAAGCAAATTTGTTTTCTTGATCTTATGTACGAGGCTAAAGTTCTCCAAATATATGTTTTTCCTGTGCCACCATATCCATATAGGAAAAAAAATCGACATGTTTGATTATTGACTGCATCAACGATTGTTTTAAAGACATCTCTCTGTTCATCTTTTCAACTAGAAATAAACTCTCATTAGTATATAAATAATTGTACTAAACAACAAAAAGCACTATGTTAAATATGTATTAAAAATTGTATAAGACAATGTTATGAAGCATTGTTGTTTTGTAATAATTCAAATACTACAGAAGCAATCTACTACAAATATTGTTCCAAAACATGACTACAACTTGGCTATAACAGTAATTATGTATGTATACAAAATCACATAGCTATTGGTCCAAATGCCTTTGAAAAGATATTTAACTGTGTTACAACATAATGTCTTATGAAATACATATATCATGGTGTAAATTTGAAGCACAATAATGTTACCTATTAAATTTTGGAACAATTTATTGAACTCCTCTGTCTGCTGATTTGTATCATATTTGCGTTCTTCGTTAATAAGTCAGTTTTCTAATTGCTGAACCAAATATCCTTTGGGATAAGGTAATCCAGGATAATCCTCTAAACTCTTGCTGCTTTTCTGAAGCATTTTTTCCAGCTCAATCAACGTTAAATTGATCACATCTTCGCCCGATAACCTTAATTCTACAAAATAAATAATGTCGCATTACGAATTACATGTTTTGATATGGAAACTGTCGAACACAATATATGGAGTGTTATTAAAAACAAAAATATAATACCTCTGCTGTTTGCAACTATTTGTTGAGAATAAAGTATATCGTATGAAAATAGATGTCATGTCTTTTTCCATATATGTGATGGTATATTCATGTTGTTTGACTCTAACATATGCACAAATAGTAGTCTTAAATAGTATCTAGAACCCCAGTGACTTGCCTCTTCAATAGCAGCTATAACTTCCTTGTCATCATCGATAAACCCTATAGCAAAGCAAGCGTCACAGAAAGAATCATACTTGACATTGTTAACAGTTTTTATCTCATCATAACTTTGTGGAACCCTTACATGGATTAACATCATTCTAAGATAATACAACTCACCTGAGGTTGGAGGAACCCAAACTAACCTACCAATCGTGTAACTTTTATGTCGAGGTTTCCATTCTCTTTTTGTTTAACATAAACAAACTTTGAAACAAAGTTGTTGTATGTTAAGTCTCTGGCTTCAGAATATTTTTTGATTGCTTCAAACCATGAGGTAAACATCGATTCTGCAACACTTGGTTTATCAAGCACCGTGTTTATACGGTCAAAATTAGTGTAATATACAGAATTCTCACCTTCTTAATGAAAAATAATTTTTTAACAATTGGTTTCCTTCCGTGTATATGAAAATAAAATATTCTCCAACATGCCTCACATGGAGAAACATATCTACAGTCATTGTACTGTTTTATTTCATTAGTACGTTGTTGTTCAGAAGGATTTCTATCATCACTTGGAACTATGGCAACAGTGATTCTGCCGTACCCTTTGTTAATGTATTTGAACAAATACTTAATGGACGAACTTTGATTTCACCATTCCATATTTATATGAGCTTGAAACTTGACCAACAATCCTGGATTGTGTGGTACAACATGGCGGTTATCCAAATGAATTCCATTTTTCAAAATTGAATGGCCATTGTTTCTTCTTCTGTAAACTGGAAAGCCGGTGTGATCACAATTGTTTAAGTTTGAAAATTCTTTGGAAAATACTTAGAACATTTTCCCTCTTTCATACACAGCACGGACCAGTTACCACTTTCGCATGGCCCATGTATCATATGGGATTTAACCAAGCTGTACAATTCCGGGTCTGTTTCCTCATTCGAAATTTCAACAGAGATTATCCTATCAATATCAGCTGGAGTGGGATATTTGTTAGATGGATGCAGAAATATTATAATGTGGTCATGAGTTCAACACCACCCTTTCTCATTATTAAATGCCAACATATCATTTAAAATAATTAAAAATGTCAACGAAGTCATCCACATAATTAAAAATAATAATTAAAAATTAAAAAAATGTTTCCATAAGTGATTTTTTATGCATGCATGTGCAAATTTCATCTCTATAAATATTTTAATTTGTCATATTTAAGTTGATATTACATTTCATCCTTAGAATGCTTAAAGATTGACTTTTGTCTACTTTGGATCCTAACATAGTAGATTGTTTTTAAGATTTAAAGGAGAGTCGATTTAATTTTACAAGTATCTTCATGGAAACAAACTTACTAGCTTGACATCTTTTTAGTTTGGAAACATGTAGTGCTCGATAAATTTATAAATATGTATTAATTTAACAATCATTTAAAAATTATTTAAAAACATTAAAACTAATTTGTTATTCTCCTTTGTCCTATCATAAATAATCTGTTGATAAAAATATATTGTCTAATAATGTTGGAAAGTTCATATTGGTTAGAAATATAGAGACTTAATTATTTATAAGTAGAAGAACTCATACACCTACCACTTTAAGATTTTATGTGAGTATGTGACGTGTGTCTCACAAAGTTGTGTTGCTCATAAAAGAAAAACTCCAAGGTAAAAAGTGCTCCTTCATGTTGGTCACCCGAATCGAAGTGGGCCCGTTGAAAAGGATCAACGGCAATACAAGTGTATGTAGATAACAAAGTTTTCACTTGATTGAGAGTATTGTGGATAGACTCACACTTGATAGAGAGTGTTAAGAAAAACAGTGTGGAAAAGTTTCACATTAATTAGAAATGTGGAAACTTGAGCATTTATACACACACATATTATCTTAAGGTTTTGTGTGAGCATGTGGTGTGTCTCTCACAAAAATGTGTTACTCATAAAAGAAAAACTCCAAAATAAAAAATATTCCCTCGTGTTAACCCATAAACCCAAAACCCAAAACCACTCTCGAATTGTGACCCTGACAATTATGACTTATTCATTTTGATTTACATTATAACTTTTTTCTCTCAATTCTATTCGCATTTAATATCATTTGTATCATTCAAATTCAATATCTTTTGTTGTGAAAAACGATACCTTGAAACAAAATATTAACGGTTTCTTTATGGGCAAGAAACACGCAAGGGTTAGGGTTAACAAGGAAAACAAAGGAAAAACAACTCAAACCCTATTAGGGTTCACAAAGGAAGAGAAAAGAGGAAGAAGAATAGAGAATTAGTTAAATCTGTTTTACTATTCACTTTCTCAATAGGGTTTAAAGATTACAAGTGAATACCAATAATTAACCTCTCTCAACCTAATAAGGTTTTGTCACACTTAGGAAGAGAGACTAGTATGCTATTTATAATAAACCTAACATACTAAACTAATGAGCTTTTTAACAATTACCCATTACAAGCTAACTTAAACAATTGTATCCAAAACACAAGGCCCAATTCGATCTCCTACATACTAGAACACAATTCGACTATAGCATGTAGGTCTTCGACAACAACATGTGAGCGGACTTCGACGGCATGCTAAAACTAGAGTTCGATCCAATATCTCACAAATCTCCACCTTGGATCTAACTCTATATCCTCAAGAAATAAACTAGCTTTCTTCATGCAGCTTTATCAACTGCATACAGTGGAAAAACTTGCAACTGGGCAACGTCTTGGTGATCATATCAGCAACATTATGATCTTTCGAAACCTTCAACACTTGTACTTCTCCATGCTCGATTACCCCTTTGACGAAATGCAGCCTCACATCAATGTGTTTGGTTCGCTCATGATAGGATGAATTCTTCGACATGTGTATTGCACTTTGACTATCACATTTAACAGTGATAACTGTACCTTGAAGTTTCAGCTCCTTTGCAAAACCTTCAAGCCATAATGCTTCCTTTACAGCTTCAGTTAGGGCGATATATTCCGCTTCAGTGGTTGATAAGGCAACAACCTTCTGAAGTGTTGCTTTCCAACTGATTGTTGTCCCAAACATAGTGAACACATATCCAGAAATAGATTTTCTGGAATCCATAAAACCTGCATAATCAGAGTCGACATATCCTTCGATTGCTGCTTTACTATTTTCACCCAAGGCTCCACCATAAATTAGGACTGTATTCAGAGATCCATTTATGTATCTTAAAATCCACTTCAATGCTTGCCAATGAGCCTTTCCAGGACTCGCCATGTACCTGCTTACAAGACTTCCTGCATATGCTATGTCAGGTCTAGTACAAACCATATCATACATCAAAGAACCCAATATATTAGCATATGGAGTGCTATTCATATAAGCTCTTTCGACATCAGTACTGGGACACTGATCTATACTCAGTTTGAATTGAGGGTTTGTCGGAGTCACAACAGGCTTTGAATTCGACATACTATACTTTTCGAGAATCTTCCGTAGGTATGCCTCTTGAGATAAGCATAATTTTGACTGTTTTCTATCTCTTCGGATGTCAATCCCAAGAATCCTGGACGCAGCTCCCAGATCCTTCATGTCGAACTCCTTATTGAGTTCAACCTTCACCCTCATTACATCTTCGACATTGTTGCTTGCTATTACAATATCATCCACATAAAGCAATAAAATAACAAATGAATTACCAGGTCGAAATCTGAAGTAAACACAGTGGTCGAACTGACTTCTAATGAAACTTATGCGTGCCATAAACTTGTCGAATCTCCTATTCCACTGTCGAGGAGATTGTTTCAGTCCATATAAATATTTCTTCAGCTTGCACACATAATCTTCCTTCCCTTTTTTGACATACCCTTCAGGTTGCCTCATCAGGATTGTTTCATCTAGATCGCCATACAAGAACCCAGTTTTCACATCCATCTGTTCCAGTTCAAGATCGAACTGTGCCACCATGGCAAGCAACATTCAAATGAACCTGTGCTTCACAACAGGAGAGAACACATCATTGAAGTCGACACCTTCTTTCTGAGTGAACCCCCTAGCAACCAACCTTGCCTTGTATCTCTTCGACGCCACTCCTTCGATTCCTTCCTTAACTTTGAAAATCCCTTTACAGCTGACTAACCTGGCTCCAGCAGGTTTCTTGGTCAGTTCCCATGTGTTGTTATCATAAAGAGATTTCATCTCATCATCCATGGCCTTCAGCCATTCAGTCTTCTTTCAACTCCTCATAACTTCCTTATAGTCTCTAGGTTCTTCATCGAAAACCTCACTTGTAGAGATTAAGGCATAAGCTATAAGATCTGCATACCCAAGTCTCTAAGGGGGTTTGATGACTTTCCTCGACCTGTCTCTTGCTAACAAGTAGTCATTATCAGTCTCCTCATCTTCAACAACATCTTCTGCTTCTTCTTCGACTTCATCTGGGGTATGCAATTCAGCATCAACATGCTCCACCTCAACAGGAATCTCTCCCTGTTCCAGCTCTTCGTCATCATCATTAGTTTTCTTGAAATCCATCTCAGCTTCATTGAAAACTACATCTCGACTGGTGATACACCTCCTTTGACTGCTTTCTATCTCTTCGGATGTCAATCCCAAGAATCCTGGATGCAGCCCCCAGATCCTTCATGTGGAACTCCTTATTGAGTTCAGCCTTCACCCTCAAACTATAAACAAGTTGCGCCGTTAATTTATTTTTATGGCAAAACCAATCATTTTAAAAAGTACATTTATTGTCTTAGGAGATGCTAAATTGTTATGCATGAATTTTGCGCACTCCGTGCAAAAGATCCATTGTTTATGATGCAAGAAAATAAAAAATATCAAAGGCAAATGGTAGAAAAATATGTTGATTGTCGAAACACGCTTTCTCATACTTGACAACTTTACTTGAATCAACTTCGAGGGCTTTCTGTCCCACAGTAAAACCTCCAGTCCTTAGTGTCATTAATGGAAAAACCTCAATCAAACTTACACATGCATGTTTTCCTCCAACCCACTCGTTGTTATCTCAGATTTTCGACACGAGCATTAATTGTAGAGTTGAAGTAAGGATCATGCAATAATGGTTTTTCTTGTTGAAAAGTCGAAATGGTTAGTGGTGATCTTAAAGATTTCGACTTGCCAAAAAGTGGTCTCAACTTTGGTCGAAATTATAAGTAGACATGGGTTAGGGGATGTTGTTGGTTTGAGACTTAGTGAAATTCAGAGTTCTCAAATTATTTCTCTACGCAGTCAAATGAGTTGGAATTGGATAAGACCAGGTAGTTATTCAAGGACATGTGGGATTCTGTCGAAAGCAAAGGTTGCATGGATATGGAGACGTGGTGTGTTTTGTCTAGTCGGTCGTTGTAGACGGTTATGTTAGTTTAGTATATAAGTAGATGCTTGCTTATGTTTTAGAGGTCTGCAATTGTACACAAATTCTGAAAAACTCAAAGTATTTGTGTGATTGAAAAACGAGTCAAGAATGTACGTATGTGTTTCACCTTTTACAAATTCAAGTCTTTATATTCAAGTTATTTTCTCCAATCACTACTACGGAAAACCCCTTTCACAACGGTTTGAAAAGGGGTACCATCACGCCTGACATACCGTTGTTAAGTAGAGGGTCGTCGTAAGTTTGCTGTTTCTACAACGTTCTGGAAACCGTTATTGAAAGGCGGGACGCACGCCATATATCACAACGGTTATGCTAATAAACCGTTGTGATATATACACTTAGGTACTGGGTTCAAAACCCATCAGCAGCAAACTATGTAAAACATAATTATCTTTGATCTCGGTTATAATAGATAACCGTTGTTGAAAGTACCCAGAGTTTATTATATTATCTTTGATCTCGGTTACAATAAATAACCGTTGTTGTAAGTACCCAGAGTTTATTATTTTAAATGTAGATTGCTTGTTTTCCAAACACCTCATTAAAGAAATATAAAAGGATTCAATTTGATGAAGAAGTCTATAATCTGAAAATTAGACTATTCTTGAAAACCAACTTAAACAAACCAATGTTTTCTGATTGTATTCGTCTCATCGTGCATTTCACGCTCTTTTACATATATATTGTGGTTTATTGGTCTGACTCCTTCGATATATCCCTATCTTCGATTATAGTTAAATTTCCATAAGAACAAGACATTGGATAATCTGCCTCATCATCATAATTTTTATAATCGTAAGTTTTACGATTATAAGTGTTGATGGAGAGGCAGATTAACTAATAAATTATTGTTAATGAAATTTAACTATAATGGAAGATAGCGATGCATCTAAGGAGCCAGATCATTATACCATAATCTATATATCAAAGAACGTGAGATGAATGATGAGAGGCATGCAATTCGGAAACATTGATTCATATAAGTTGGTTTTCAAATACAACTTAATTTGCAGATTATAAGTATCTATGTCAAATTAAATGAATGTGTTTTAAGTGAGGGTTAGTGAAACAAACAATCTACATAGAATATAATAAACTCAAACAACATCCTATACCAGAACCAGATATTATAAACTCATACAATACGCTTGCTACCACCAACATCATCACCATGTATCATCCCCTTAACCTGTAAGGAAACACAACAAACTTCAACAATGAGCATCCTCAGTTAAAACCAAACTCTAAAACCATAATCCAGTGAAGAGTAAAAAGAGATTGAAAGAGATATATTATAAATTTCCAGGACGCACCTTTTAATGAAACTAATCGTGGAACAGGAATCAATTATGATGTTCAATTAGTTTGGGAAGCAATGAAAAAGAAATATAAGGAGGAAAAAGCTTACACAAAAGCTTCATACTTCTTATATTTCTTTTCATTGTTTCTAAAACTAGATGAAGTTTGCTGACACCGTTGTTTCTTCATTTACTAACATCTTGTTTGTGAAGCTATGAAGAAGAAGTACAAGGTGGATGAAGTTTCCATCATAGCTTCATGCTTCTTGTACTTTTTTCCATAGCTACACAAACATTATGTACCATAGCCAAAATATGGTCTTTGTTAAGGTAGTGAAGACGAATCTGAAAAAATGAGAACAATCAACAAAAAAAACATGCAACAAACGAGATAATGGGAAATATCTAACAATAGATGGAAGAAGAAGAATACCTTAATGTATGAAGCACAAGATTCACGGCTAATGGTGAAGACGAAGAGAAAAAAATGGGTTCTAGGGCTTCACTGTGAAGGCAACGTCGCTATTGTCAATAAGTGAAAGTTAATTTGCTTATATATGGGTAAACTATTTCACAACGGTTAACAATAGCAACCGTATAGATAAGTATTTAGTTATTATAAATATATCACTATGGTTAACCAGAAGAACCGTAGTGATAACCCTTTTATTTGTGAATTTTAAAATAAATAAAAAAGAAAAGGTGCGCCTTAACGTTAAAGGAATAAAATATTTTATGGCGCTGAGGTTCGAACCGACGAAAGTTTGATTGTATCACAACGGTTGGTTCTGTAACCGCTGTTATATACAAATAATTTTTAATCAAAAAACAAAATAAATATGGTAGCGCCTTAGTTAAGATATGTCACCACAGTGTAGGGAAAAACTGTGGTGACCATGGTGTTGTTGAATGCGTGTTTTGTAGTAGTGAATTAAATTGTTTTCACTTTATGTTAAGTTCTTTGCATTTCGATCTCAGTCTAAATTCTAGTCATTATTCTCAAACTTTGCTTTTTGATTTCGATGTCAAACTTGCTTAAAATTCATTATTCACACAAATATGTTTTGCGATATTTTCGAGTTTAATCCCTTAGGTATTAATTGAAAATTGTTTTTGTTTACCAAATTTCATAGTAAACATCCATACACTAGAACATCTGTTGACTTAAGTGTCGATATCCCTTTCAAAATGTTTCAACACCTTAATAATATCTTCGATAGATCTCGCATTGTCATAATCACTTCGATTTAACTCATTGTTTCGTATCGGTGATATGTGTTCCACGTAATCTTCAAATCTTCATCGGTCTTTAGCTCAAAATTTTTTAACTTCACCTTTCCTTCAGTATCAATCGATGGTAAATGATACTCGATCTTAACCACCTTTTTATGGTCGGTGGGGTACAAGAGATTATTCGATTTGGATTTCAGCATAATAAGAGATTTGCGTGTGAGAGAAAAATTTTGAGCATGTTATTAATGAAAAAATGAGAAGGATTTTTTTATGTATTACGAAAATTTGGAAGTGACGGATAAAACTTAAGGGGTGCCAAAAAAAATTCTCTCATAATTCTCGAGAAATCTTTCCTTTTTAATAAGTTACTACTTATTGTAGTATTTCTTACCAAGTTTCTTTGCTAGTTTTGCTTTGGAGACTTGCTCGAATAGGGAAGAGCAATGTAGTTAAAAAAATGCTAAATGTCCTTTTTCGTCCATTAATTATACCTTAAAATCAATTTTAGACCTTTATCTTTTAAAATGGCCAATTTTATCTCTTATTTATTAAAACAGAGTCACGTTTATCCTTTGTGTTAAATCTCTTAGTCAAAGTCAAACATATTAGTCACTTTATGTCCAGTTGGCACTGACGTGAAACCCAAACACCACCACTTCACCTCCTTGTTGTTAATCTCCATTGCAAAAGCTCAGAATCGTTCATGCAACCTTCCACTCTAGTGTGGTAGTGAAATTGAAGGATGACTATGACGGTGGTGTTGGAAGGCATACATAAGATATCTTCTGACAACTGACAATACACAAGACAACCCTTAATCGAATATGATGAATCCTCCTCCTCCCACCCCTCAATTTTCTATCAATTCTCCTTCACAGTTACCACCAATTGGGAACCGATTTCATTCCCCAATTAGGATCAAAACTCTAACCTGGCCCATTATCTTGGTTTATGCATCCCAAAAAAAAGAAAGTGTGGTAGGTCTCAACGCAATTCAACGTTGTTTCATTCTTGTCTCACTCTCAATGGCTGTTCTAACAACACTAAGATAATCTATAAAATTAGCTAGTAATTAAACAAGAGAAGAGAAAATGGATGATATACTGACATTGTAAATTATTTTTAGGGTTAATAGTCATTTACCCTTCTACAATATTGGCGAGTTTTGATTTACTCCTCTTTAAAAAAATAATTTTGGATTACCCCCTTGAAAGTTTGGGGTACCCCCTTAAACGTGTAAAAACCAGAGGGGTAAATAAAAAAAAAATTTTACAGGGGGTAATTTTTCTACCTAGGGGGCAAAAGACTTAGAATTTTAAAATTTCAGGGAGATAATCCAAAATTATTTTTTTAAAGAGGGTAAATCAAAAGTCGTCTATATTGCAGGGGATAAATGACTATTAACCCTTATTTTTACACTGCCAAACAATGACGACCATGAATCTCGTCGCATCATACTGATATTTTGAAAAAAAATTAATGTCATGACAAACTATTGATTTTTTATTGAATGACAGTCTAAAACTATTTTATACTGGAAGTGTATATCAATTAAACTCATTAAACAAACTTACACTTTAAACACTTTAAAGGATATAAATTCGCAATTATCCAACTTTCCTTGATTCCTCAATTCCGTGTCCATAAACATTCTTCTAACAACTTGGTTGAGAGTTTAATTACTCACACACATCAAAAGACTGAATCGAGTTGAATTAAAAAAGTTCAAAAATAAAGACAGGTTTTCTTCACCTGCATCTCTATGTGGAAGTTAAAATGGACAACGACCCATCAATTCTGCATAAAAACGCTGAGATTGTCACGCGCTATTTAATTCCGGCTTTTACGTTTGTGGGGCCATTATTTAATTTTGCGTTGGGATTGTCCTCGCAAATAAAACGAAACTCACAGGAATCCATTAACACAAGCTTTTATTTGTTTCAGCCTTTTGGCCATGCAATCAACCCTACCTACAAAAGCAATAGCAATATAAAACAACAACATCTTCTTCATGTCTTTTCCAACTGCACTTGTCAGTGTACAATTGGATTCTATTTTGAGATATAGTCAATAACACTTCTGTGCTGTGGGTGGGACCAGACTGGTATATATATGTAAATAATAATGGCTTCAAACGCACTGGGGTCCGGGCTCTGCTCAAAATTTCCAGTACATAGATACGCCTCTATTAAAATTAGATGTCTCTTTTGTTCATTGGTTTATGAAAAGTACACATGTTTATAGCTCTTGAAACTGCTTAATTCAAGTTTTGCTAATAGCTATAGTAATGTGTTATTCGGTTTTGTTACTTCATTAGAATTTATGAAGACACTGGTACGTTTGTTAACAATAGGAAATTATTATAGTATATAAGATAGAATGAGAATGAAATAAAAAAAAAAAGAGAAATAAGGTTAGGGTTTCAGTTAGAATATAAATATTTAAGTAGTACAATCCTAATCTATCCATTTTTTTTTATAAGCCAAATATATTACTACAAGACACTAGGGGTACCTTAACCCATCTTTACAGACTCAAAACCACCCGTTATAACAATGTCTACCTACTTGGTTACAAAAAATCTAAAGGGTGCATATGTCACTCATAAAAGTTACAATGCATATGCCCTTTAGAAAGGATTAGAACCCACCACCATTATAGAAACTTTATACGTAGAAAGATACAATCCGGATCCGGTATCTCGTCGTTAAACAAATTATTGTTTCTTGCCAACCATACATTCCAGCATACCACCAACCACAAACTACAGGCTGCATAATTTGAGATCTTCCCTTTAAAAGTTGTAATCCAACTCAGTAGATGTTTTGTAACCGACGTTTCGGAGTTGCCTTTAATCTCCAACCACCGATATACTTTGTCCCAAATCACCACAATCATTGGACAGTTGATGAATAAATGATTATTATCCTCAATATGGTGAAAACAGAAAGCACATACCTGTTCGTGAACGTCTGAAATTATTCCACACCTACTCAAATTTCCTCTCGTTGCCAGTCTGTCCATTAACAAGCGTCAACCAAAAAGCTTCACCTTTGAGGGAGTAAATGACTTCCAAGTAACTTCCATTGAATTTAAAGTTTCAGCATCCTGTCTTGCATTTCCTTCAACACCAGCTTGAAGGTTTTCGTACATAGACCTTACCGAAAAGTTACCGTTCACACCAGAAGGCCAAGTAGATTTATCTGCTACCTCCCTTGAAGGTTTTATACCATTCAACATCTCCTGTAACATGAAAAATTCAGCATATAGATTGGCATTTGGGAATGGTAAGTGAAAGCTACCAGTCCAAAGCCATGACCATGTTTCACCGTTCCAATCGCCCATCTCCTCCACCATACACCTACTATTCTTTGTGTGCAAATATAAATCTGGGAATAATGTTTGAAGAGTGTCGGTTCCTATCCATTTTGTCGTCCAAAACGATACGACTTTGCCTGCCCCCAACCTAACAGAGATACAATCTCGAACGATACCGGTTACCCAAACGATTTGATTTTCATCAAATCCCTCCACCATTGAGACTGATGTGGTTTGTAGTCGTAGTTTTCCGTTGACAGAATTGCTTTTGCGAATCCACCATACTTCTCACGAAGCAGTTCTTGCCATATTGCACCTGGTTCGTTTAGCAGCCTCCACAACCATTTAGCCATGAGTGCAATATTGAAGGTTCTCAAATCTTTCACGCCTAAGCCTTCATCCTCCTTTGATTTACATATAGTCCCCCATGACACCCAGGCCATCTTGTTCTTCTCTTCAGTCCCTTGCCACACGAATCTTCTTTGGATTGAGATAAGAGTATCCAACATTTTCTTTGGTGCCCTGAAAAAAGACAGAAAATGAATTAGTAGATTTGTCAACACAGAGTTGACCAAAGCAACCCTCCCTGCAATTGATAATGTCTTTCCTTTCCAACATGACCGTTTCTTTTTAAATCTTTAAACCACCGGCCTCCAAAACGCCACCCTTCGATGATTATCCCCCACTGTTAAACCAAGAAAAGTGAATGGTACCCGACCAATACGACATGCTAGGAATTGTTCCGCTGCCTTCAAATAAGAATCTTCTATACAAACGCCATATAAAGAACTCTTGCCAATATTGACTTTTAAACCAGATATCACTTCAAAGCCTTTCAAAATGGCCTTAAAAGCCCACAAATTCTCCCAGCTTCCATCACTCAACAAAATCGTGTCATCCGCATACTGTAATAGGTTGTAAATTACATTATTGTTGACCTTGAATCCTTTAAATACACCAGCTTCCACTGCCCTATTAATCATTATAGTCAATCCTTCCGCAACTACTGCAAAAAGAAACGGAGATAGGGGATCTCCTTGTCTCAAACCTTGACCAACCTTAAAATCTTTTGTAGGACTGCCATTTACTAATACTGACATAAAGCTTGTGAATACTCCACCCTGCATCCATCTTAACCACCTTTCGCCAAACCCCATAGCCCTCAACATTTGCCTCAGAAAGGACCAACAAACACAATCGTATGCCTTTGAGAAATCTACCTTTAATAACACACAACTTTGTTTCCTCTTTTTTGCAAAATCTAGAATTTCATTCAAAACTACCACACCATCCAATAATTGTCTCCCAGGGATAAAAGTCATTTGATTCTTCGAGATTAGCTTATCCATAACCCCTTTCATCCTAGCTGCCAGTAATTTGGATATAACTTTGTAAACACATCCAACTAGACATATAGGCCGGTATTCATTAAGACTCTGTGGGCTTTCAACTTTGGGTACCATCGCAAGAAAAGATGAAGACATGGCTTTAGGCAAGCTTCCTGTCTTATGGAACTCCTGGACACAGAGTACAAAATCTAGTCTTATAACCTCCCAAATTTTCTGACATAGACCTAGTCCAAAACCATCAGGTCCAGGACTTCTATTACTTTCACAACCAAAAACAATCTCCTTGATTTCCTGCTCCTCAAATTTTGCTTCTAGCATGTCTCTTTCTTCTACTGTCAACCTCTTTATTCCTTCGAAGTTGAAACGAAGCTCCTCCCTTTTTTGACCTTTAAACTGTTTAGAAAAGTGATTCCACACAACATTTTTTATTCCATTCACATCCTTCACAAATTCTGATCCTACCCTTATTGAGGTGATTGAATTCCTTCTTGCTCTGTGTTTGAACATACTATGGAAGAATCTAGAGTTTTGATCTCCCTTCTCAATCCATCTTACTCTTGATTTCTGCTGGAGCATGCTTTCTTTAGTATGCAGCTTCTCCCAAAATAATTGTTGTTCCCTACTTCTACCTTCAATCTCCTCCACTGTACCTCCACATTCACTCTCCATCACATTCCTTTCAAATTGGTTCAACCTCTCTACATGTCCTTCTATTTGTAGATCAACCCACCCAAATATATGTGTATTCCACCATCTCAATCTCTCCCTAAGTAGTTGGAATTTTCTATTAAGAATATGAACCGCACTCCCCGTAACCTCGAATGAGCTCCATTCTTTCTCCACAAATTTCAGGAATTCAGGATGTTCATACCAACTTTCAAATACCTTAAACGGTTTTGGCCCCCAATTAATACTCCTCCCTTTTAACCATACTGGCCTATGGTCAGAGATGTCTCGATCTCCCACTCGTTGTTCAATCGTATTCCATAAATTAATCAGGTCCCCTGATATAATAAATTTATCCAGCCTACTAAAGCAAGTTCCATTAGTATTACCGTATGTAAACTTGTTACCTACAAGTGGTAAGTCCACAAGTTCCATTTCAGAAATGAAGTTCCTGAAATCTTCCATTTCCTTTTCATTCTTCATCTTGATACCCCATCTTTCCTCCCTACTTTTGACCGAGTTAAAATCACCACCCACCACCCAACTTCCTTCTGGCAGCCTTGTTTTGAGTTCTATCAGATTTTTCCACATTCTCCTTTTTTCACTTAATACACACGACGAGTATATATTCACAAAGTATACATTCTTCCCACTCCACATAGCATTAACACACAAAAAACCACTATCCTTAAAACTACATATTGGTTCTAATACATCTTTCCTCCACAATGTGATCAACCCTCCAGAATTCCCCTATGCATCTGATGCAGACCATTGGACTTCAGACTTACCCCAAATACTCTGCACTACCTCGTTTGACATAAACTTACATTTTGATTCTTGGATAAAACAAACATCTGCCCCTCCTTTTGAGATAATTTGACATATTCTCCTCCTCTACATTCTACTAGCACACCCTCTAACATTAAAAGATATAAAATTCATTTGTACCTTTTTGCAGCCTCCTTCTGTATCATAAGAGTGTCTAAATTCTTTTCTGCCCCTCCTTTTGATATAATTTGAATGACACTCTTATTAGTGTAATATATTGGAGTGTCTAAAAAGAGACATGTAACTGATACGTCAAATACATATGTTACTTGTATCCTCATGACAATCCAATAACTTCTTGCGACTGTTGATTTGACTCCACCTACACCTTATCCTCATTATTGCTCTTATGATCATAAGTTTACTCAACTGTCTAATGCTAGGAAATTTAATGTGGCATGCAATATACATAATAATAACTTAGATCATAAGTCAGCAGTTCCTCCAATTGTTAGTTATTTAGTTGTTGAAAATAAATTTTTTGTTGAGAGGACAATAAACATGGTGTTGCTCAAAACATACTCATGAATTTGACAAAAAAGAGGTTTGACAGGATACCAAATATTAATCAAGATTTTAATGTTCGAAGCAGAAACAAAAAAACACTATATAAGAGATTCAGTATTATGATTATGGTGTAATCAAATATGGTAAATCAAATATATCTTTTATGGCATAGTGGGAGATGATTTAGGAAAGTTTTAAGAAATTTGATTAAAATATGAAGTTGCATATTAAAGAGAAGATATCTTAGATAGCATATCTAGAAATCACTATGATAATAATTTATGGAACCATTAAAAACAAAAGGTGCTCTAAAAAAGGTCAAGATGCACCAAAATTCTCCCAAGGCAAGCCTAGATGTGAGAAGCACAACTCGTAAAATAGGGTTCTCCTAGGCAAGGACACGCCATCTCAGAGACATGTTGTGTTTATCAAATGACTTTAAATGCAAGAGTGGATTGAATTGTGTTATATGATTTTTGAAAACTTTTTACTAGAAGATTAATTTTAACTTGGTCAATTTTAAGAATAAATATGAAGCATTGATTTAGGCATGGAAGATAAAATACTAGAAAGTAAAAGAGAAAAGTTAGGAAAGTGCACACCATGATTTATATTGGTTCCACCTTAAACCATACGAGCTGTACATGCCAAATATATTTGATGCCGAGTTGAGTAGTCGGATAAGAGTAAGCACGGACTAGACTATGGTAGTAGGAAAGATAGTACAATGTAGAGAGCTTGACAAGCATCATACACAACCCGACTCGGTCAGGGAGCCCGACTCCCATCAGCCGAGTTCTTACAAGGCCGAGTATTATATCCCACTAACTCGGCACCGATGCCGGTCATGAGCTCAACAAGTGTCATTCCAACAGTTGTAACGGCGGCGGCGCATCAATGCAGACGTTATCATGTCTTCAAAGCGTGTATTCATGAAGAAGAGTTACAACAATGATGGCCATGCAACGTCAGAAGGATAAGAGGCTTCTCTTAATGGCATAGCTTAAATGAAGGTGGAAGAAGGCTATAAAAGGGGCTCCCACATGAGGGTTAAGCAAGACACATCCATCTTGAGACAATATACAGCACCTGTATAGCTCTCAAATCCCCAAAGTTACTCACACAGTATAGACAACGTAGTTTCCTTTGCCTTAGAAGAGGAAACTAGCACTTTTGGTGATCTAACCATTTTCGGTAGAACATTTGGCGCCCACCGCGGGGCCTAGGTAAAATTTTCCCATGCCACACCTCTCACTAACGACGTGTCTTCTGAAGGAGATCCTCCAGACATGGCTCAACTACTAGCTATGATGGAGACCATGCGACAACAGAATGAAATGCTGCAAGACAGCATACAAGTGGTACAGCAGCAAAGTCAAGCTGACGGTGATAGTGATGAGGAGGTTCTCGAACCTCAACCTCTCTCTCAAGAAATTTGGGACGACCATGTACCAAAAAACTTCAAAGCCCCATCATTAACCTCTTATGATGGGAAGACAGATCCTCAGGAGCATGTCATTGCCATCAACAATTAGATGGCCATAGTTGCCCCTTCGGACTCACTGAAGTGCAAACTCATGGCCAGAATCTTTAAGGATATAGCTTTAATATGGTACATGAGCATTCCTTGGCTCTCCATCATAAGCTACCAAGATCTAACTAAGAAGTTAGTACAACACTTCTCGGTAAGAAGACGTCGGAAGGTGTCCATGACCGCATTGTTCAGTGTTCGACAGAAGGAGGCAGAATCACTACGTGAGTACCTGGCTCGATTCAATGAGGAAACCCTCAAAGTATCTCATCCAAATCAGGAGCTGTTTGTGGGGGCTTTTCAACATGGATTACGAGCAGGGCAATTCAATGAGTCGTTGGCTCAGATGCCGGCTATCAGCATGGACGCGATCACTACCTGGGCTGAGTGCTACATCAAAGGAAAATAAAGTAACCAAGATAAAATAGCCCAGGACAGCAATGAAAAGATAAAGAGCAAAGAAGAGGCGTCAAACAGGAGGAATGAGCATCCTTGAGGAGCTGCGCGCGAGCGACATGCTCTCAGACCATACAGGCAGCCATACAAGCGGACAGAGACCTCACTCCACTAAATACAAGCATGGGAGATATCCTTAAAGATGTCGGCCATATGAATCTATTGCCGGAGCCTCATCATCCCAAAAGAGCCAAAGCAATCATGGGAAGGCAACCTGAGGCTTGGTGTAATTACCACCGTGTACGGGGACATCACAGCGAGGACTAGCAGTAGCTGAAAAAGGAAATTGAAGCTATAATCAAGAGGGGCAAATCATCATCACAATATGGATGAACCATCATGCCTCATCAGTCTCCCCAAAGATGGGTGAGCATTCACTACTATCAAAAATTAGGGTTTCAAGCCCTCTCTGAGCCTTAGACAAAGGATCAATCAAGGAATGACATGATCTTTAACTTGTCTAAACCTCTAAAACATCCACAATGGATCAAGAGGACTCCCACAGTAAGAATCAAGCACAAGGCTGCTCGCTGCTAGGTAGATCAAGCCTCAAGATCGCCAGTGTCACCAAATTAGGGTTTTGGTCGACCAGGGCCTCCAGATGGAAATTTTCCTCTGGGCATGAGCCAATGCTTCAAAGCATAACCTAAGATGCTCCAAGGGACATCATGAACCCAATCATCAAGTCAATTTTGCCTCAGGGGATGCATTTATCAAAAATCAAGAATTAGGGTTTCTTAACCTAATTTACCCCTAAGTTGACTTTTGGGACAAGGCATAAGCCAAGACCTCAAGACATGATTTGAGGGTCCCTAACACACCACATTAATCCATTTGCAACAATGGATTGATCCAAGAAGCTTGATTCCCAAGTTTCAAGTTCATCAGAACCACAATTAGGGTTTTGAGGAAAAAGTCAACTATGCCTTTGACTTTTGACCCAGGCATGCTCCCAAACCTTGGGACATGATTCAATGCACCCTATAATACCTATGAAATTAATCCATCAAGTTTGATTTAGGTCAAGGACTTGATTTCATAGAGGATCGCACAGTTTGTAATTCATCTGACAAAAAGTCAACTGTGCACAAAAGTCAACTTTGACTTTTTGAGATTTTTCACAATTATGGTTCTTTAACCCTAAAATGATGTTAATGTGTGATTTAGATCATCATTCATCAAGAAAAATCAAGAAAAGTGGGATAACTTGTAAAAGGGGTAACCATAAAAAACTTAGAAATTTTCTAAGTTATGGAACAAAGTGGCTAGGGTACCAACTTTGGAGGATCATAACTCTTAAACCACAAGGCCATTTTCCCCCATCCAAAGCTGGATTTGTAGCTCTCATGGCCCTCTACAAAAGCTTCAAACAAAACTCATTCCAATTCCTCACGGATTTTAAGTTATGAAATGATCAAAATCACAAAAAGTGAAAATGTCACTTTTTTCCAACACTTAGTGAAATTTTCACTAAGTCAGAATCTGCCTTCACTTTTTTCCAAATGTAGGGGCATTTTTCACTTGGATCCAAAAAGTATCAAAATCAAATATGATCAAACAGTTGTTGTATCATATGAGAGCTTTCCAAAATGGCCAAGAACTCCATCAAATTTCACTTGAGCCAGAGATATGACAATGGAAATATGCCTTGCTGAAAACTGTCAAAGCAAGGCAGATTTGTGCATTTTGCTCGATTTACCAAATTTATGCAAATGACAAACACACTTATCCATCTGAACACCTCAGGAGGAGACCAAGGAGGGACAAACACTGATCCATCAGCCTCCCAAGTCCTTGGAACCAAAAGTAGCATGCCAAACCTAGAAATCCCTAAAGAGGGGACAAGACTCCAATTTTGTTTTGGAGCATTCAATGGATACACCAAGGTGGCATGGACTGAGCCATTTCCAACTGAATTCAGTCAAGACTTATCCAAGACCAAGGGAACCAACAGCCTGTGCCCTAACCTCTAGTCAATGGCTAGAGGAGACTTGGATTTTCATTGATCAACATTGACCAAACCTATACAACAGTTGTCATTCACTATTGCTTGCAAAACAAACTTGATCCACTATAAATAGAGCTCATTTGTGATCAGTTTGAGTACACCAAAGCCATCAAACAGATGTTTTCCTCAAAATCTCCTTCTCACTTCCAATTTTGCCTTCTAAGGCAAGTCACTATCGGGTTTTGAGTTTGAGAGCAATTCCAATCAAACCAAGCACACACACCTCATAAACATCATATAGAAGTGATCCAAACACTCACATAACATCTGGAACACCAAAATCACAAAATCACTAGCCAATTGCTCAAGTTCTTGACAGATTTGCAGTTGGGGTACCATCTCAAGTTCCAGTTCAGTTCAATTCATTCCAAGCATCCAGACACACTCCATAGAACCTAGGGAAGTTGTCCATATCCTTGGAACCAAGCTGTAACACCTCTAACACAAAACACGATCACCAGCTGCAAGAGGTAAGCATGAGCTCTTCTAACTCTATGATCCATGCATTTTTTGCTGCACAATAATTTGGCCATATGTTCATAATCATGCATGGAGTGCTTTCCCTCAATCAATTGCTTTGTTTGAATCATGTATGAAATTTCTGAACCTTCATGCAAATTTTAGGGTTCTTGAGGTTTCTCTTTGATTTCTTATTCCATGCTTAAAATAAATGAAATTAAAGACCATAGACATGATCGTGAGGTGAAAACGAGCAAATTGATATGTAGATTGCATGATATAATCAAGTATTCAGTGAGATTGGATAGAAAACGCAAATCTGCAGAAACAGAGGGTGGCACGTGTTCTTGCCATGTTCTTGGCGCCATTTTTGAAAATTTGAATATTTGAATTTTGTGATTTTATTTAATTGATTCAAAAATTAATTTCTCTCTGAGTTTTAATGATTTTGAGTTAATTCTTTTTTTAATAATTCACAAAAATGTTAAAATATTTTATTTTACCAAAAAATCCCAAAAATATTATTTATTTCATATATTTGATATTTTTGCAAAGAATTAATGTTTTATTTGTTTTTAACATTTAAAATATTTTTCCTCCATGATTTTCCAAACTTAATTGATTTCCAATCATTTTGTGGATAGAAACATGATTTTTGAAACATTGATCCAAGATCACAATTTGTTTTCACACATGTTTAACAATTTTGATCATTTTAATTGAATTTTTATTCAATTAAAATATATTTTGAAAACAAATTAGGGTTTTGATTAATTCAACCCTCATCAAACTTTTTAAAATCACCTTTGGGCCTCTAATAGAGTGTAAGACCCAACCCCTTTTGAAAACCAAACCTTTTTGGGCCTCAGTCATTGTATAAGACCCACTATGTTTTCAAAAATCTCGGCGCGATCACCATTTCAAAACGGAAAAACATCTGGGCCTCTCCTTGAGTTGTAAGCCCCATCTTTTCTTTTCAAATCACCTTTGGGCCTCTAATAGAGTGTAAGACCCAATCCCCCTTTTAACCAAAAGCTTTTTGGGCCTCAGATATTGTATAAGTCCCTCTGCGTTAAAAGAAAACCTCGGTGCGATCGCCAGTTTAAAAATCAAACCATCTGGGCCTACCCTCGTGTTATAAGCCCCATTCATTTTCTTTAAATAAATCTTTGGGCCTCTAAGAGAGTGTAAGACCCATCCCTTTGTACAGAAAACTTTTTGGGCCTCAGTCACTTATATAAGCCCCTCTGTACAAATTCAAAACAACAGTGCAATGACTGATAAAACTTTGGGTCTTTCCTTGAGCTGTAAGCCCCAAACAATCTTTTCAAAGCACTTTCTCCTTTGATTTTGAATATAATATTGTTATCAAAGCTTTCTTTGTTAAACAACTAACAAAACAACATGGAAGCTCTACAACCGAGTAAGTGTTTAACCACTTTCTTTATCTGCTTTCATATATATATATAACTGTATTGTGGGGCTACTCACTGTAAGTCTTCCTTCACAAACTTTTATATACTCGTCAAATATCCACTGTGTAATACTAGTATAGCTATTTAGAGTTTTTACCCGACAACTACGTCTAGCACTAGGTAAAGCCTGTTGGTCACTCGTAAATACAAACAAAACTAGATCCCCATAGGATTACCAGACACAATCTTCCCTCCTCTTGGGGTTAAACAATATGGAGACGTGAAAGGCAGCATTCTCGGTGAACCCTTTCTCAGACTGTCACTCTTAGAAATTGTCAAAGAAACTCTACTCTCCAGAGTTGATCTATTCTCCGTAAATAGCATCTCTTGAGTTTCTTCCAAATTCTCGGACTTTCCTGGCTTGATCTATTCTCTGTGAATAACATGTCTTGAACTTCTCGGGGTTTAGGGACCCATAGGCTTCCTAAAAGCAACCCCGCCTCCTCTTGGGCGTTGTACAAGGACTCTTCTGCTTCTTAAAAGCTCTTATGCCTTCTCTTGGGCTTAGTACAAGACCTTACAGGTATAGGAATAGAACCTAGTCATCAATTTGCTAGAGCTGTCTTTCTGAGTCAAGTGTCAGACCAGTTAACGGGTTGACCTTCATCCCTTAACATACCAGCCTTCTCTTGGGCATCATACAAAGATCATTCACTTATCCGAGAATCAATTTCTCAAAACACCAGTAGACTTGGATAGTCTCAATACTCTTTGGATTTCCCATTTCCTTAAAGAACAGGAAATAACCCTGATCCTTTGATTAGTACCAAAGCACAACATTAATCCATATAAGAACTGATTTTCTCTTTTATCCAACATACTGGACCTATCACTAAACTGAAACAGTCACCATCATATAGCCTCCTCTTGGGCTTTATACAAATGATTCTCCCCAGTGGAGCCAACCTTTTCAGACTCTCTTGTTGAGTCCAACCCTTTCTTTTAGCCTCCATCTCGGGCTTTGTACGAGATAGAAAAACACTCTCTTGTTGAGTATAAAAGACTCTCTTGTTGAGTCAACTTCCTTTTAGCCTCCATCTCAGGCTTCGTACGAGATACAAAACACTCTCTTGTTGAGTATAAAAGACTCTCTTATTGAGTCAACTTCCTTTTAGCCTCCATCTCGGGCTTCGTACGAGATATAAATCACTCTCTTGTTGAGTATAAAAGACCCTCTTGTTGAGTCAAACACTTTTAGCCTCCATCTCGGGTTTCGTACGAGATATAAATCACTCTCTTGTTGAGTATAAAAGACTCTCTTGTTGAGTCAATCACCTGTCAAATAGACTCTCTTGTTCAGTCACAAACCTTCTAGCCTCTATCTCGGGCTTCGTACGAGACATATAAAAACACCCTCTTGTTGGGTCAATAGCCTCCTCTTAGGCTTTGTATAAAGAAAACCCCGGTTGAGTCAATCAACCTTTTAGCATTAAACCTGTGCCTCGCTCACAGCATACAAACATCAACAACCCCCTTTAGAGATGACAAATTCTCTCTAAAACCCTTTAGCTTCACATCTTGGGCTTTGAACAAGATACAAATCACCTTTAGCTTCATGTCTTGGGCTTTGAACAAGACACCAAAACAACCTTTTTCCTCCCATAGAATAGGAGGAACTACGATTGCTCTGATTTCCCTGTTTCATCAAACGGGAATACGTAGGCATAAGATTTGAAAATCTCAGCGAGCATACTAATCAAAAACCCAAAATCCAGTATTTCCACCAAATCAACCCAGAAGCAGCAAGTCTTAACATCCTACCAAAAACCTCACCAATGATCCAGACACCGTGCTCTTAGACTAAATAACCGAAGAGGGGCCCACATCCACATAGCATCTGTAACCTAACAGACCGCTGTTCAAATTCAGTATGCAAGCAGGGTTAATTGGAGACATCTATTTCCCTTCCTTAATCAACTCAATAGGATAAAAAATGAATCGAACTGTAGTACCCAAGCGATCGTGACTCAGGACCACAAAAATCGCGCTACAAGCCGACGTATTATATTGGGATGCATTCAGAGGAACGGGGCTTGATGCAACTGAGTTACTACCATTCAAAGGCAATCTAGTAGGATTCTCGGGGGAACAGGTTCAGGTACTTGGATATCTAGCATTGCCGACTACCTTTGGTAACACGACTAATGCGAAGACTGTCCGAGTGAGGTACTTGATAGTCAATGTTGCTTCACCCTATAACATCATTATAGGTCGGCCATCATTCAACGCCCTAGAAGCTTCGCTTTCAACTCTATATCTGACAATGAAATTCCCACTTAGAGATGGTCGGGTTGGAATTGTCAAAGGCGACCAGGGGCTGGCAAGAAAGTGTTATAAGGACAGCTTAAAGTTGAAAAGAAAGGAGCCCGCAGGAGAAGCAGATCCCAAGAATTCCCTCAAAATCCACCTGGTCGACATAGACC
This sequence comes from Lathyrus tuberosus, assembly GCA_022829125.1. Lineage (NCBI taxonomy): Eukaryota > Viridiplantae > Streptophyta > Magnoliopsida > Fabales > Fabaceae > Lathyrus > Lathyrus tuberosus. The sequence goes on along the minus strand of JALAZF010000154.1, from coordinate 8,436,549 downwards.
TGCGTGATGATTCAGTTGAAGATAATATAGTGCCCAACAAAGAAACAAAGCAAGTTCAGATTGGGCATCTACCATCCCATGTTACACACATCGGAGTCAACTTGTCCTGGGAAGAAGAGAAAGAGATTATCTAAGCACTAAAGGAAAACGTGGACCTTTTCGTATGGAAGCCTTCAGACATGCCAGGCATAGATCCCAATTTCGTGTGCCATCACTTGGAAATTGATCCAGACATCAAGCCAGTTTCTCAAAGGAAAAGAAAGGGTGGCGATGAAAAGAGGAAGGCAATTGCAGAAGAAGTCGAGAAGTTGTTACAGGCCAAGTTCATCAAGGAAATCAAGTATCCGACTTAGTTATCCAACACAGTGATGGTAAAAAAGAAATCCGGAAAATGGCGAATGTGTGTGGACTTTACGGACCTCAACAAAGCATGTCCTAAAGATTCGTATCCACTACCAAATATTGACCAACTAATAGATGCTACATCAGGTTTTCGTCTACTCAGTTTCATGGATGCATACTCCGGGTACAACCAGATCCGCATGAATCCAATAGACGCACCGAAAACTGCTTTCATGACCCATCAGAGCAATTACTATTATGTGGTCATGCCCTTCGGACTCAAAAATGTTTGGGCTACTTACCAGAGGCTAATGGATAAGGTGTTCGCTACTCAGAAAATGAGGAATCTGGAGGTCTATGTAGATGACATGGTGATTAAGACAAGTTAAAACCGGTCATATGTGAAGGATCTAACTGAAAGCTTCGCATCCATTAGAAGCTACAACATGAGACTGAACCCGGGCAAGTGTACCTTTAGAGTAAAAGCCGGGAAGTTCCTCGGATTCATGCTCACCAACCGAGGAATAGAAGCAAACCCGGACAAATTCTAGGAGATAATAGATATGAGAAGTCCAACCACGAAAAAGGAAGTCCAACAGCTGACAGGGAGGTTAGCTGCATTGTCATGATTTTTATCATGTGCAGGAGAGAAGTCAATACATTTCTTTGCAGCCATTAGGAAATCTAAGGAGTTTGAATGGACAGAGGCATGTGAAGAAGCTTTTCAAGAAGTAAAGCATTTCCTATCCTCGTCTCATATCCTAGTAAGGCCCAAAGAAAATACACCTCTAGTCTTGTACTTGTCGGTCACAGATAAAGCCCTGAGCTCGGTTTTAGTACAAGATGGAGAACGACCTGTATATTTTATCAGCAAAGTTCTAAAAGGAGCAGAGATAAGATACTAGAAGATTGAACGTTTAGCCCTGGCAGTAGTCATCATAGCCCAGAAGCTGAGACATTATTTCCAAGGCCACCCCATCACAATAAAGACGAATTACCCAATCAAACAAATACTGAGAAAGCCCGACTTAGCAGGACGGATGGTCAGGTGGGAAATAGAGATCTCCGAATATGACATCAACTTTGTACCTAGGACCAGTATTAAGTCACAGACACTGGCCAATTTTGTGGTTGAATTAAGTGCACCGGCTGGAGAAGAAATCTCAAACAGATGGATCCTTTATGTAGATGGATCTTCAAACCTCAAGGGAAGCGGAGCCGAAATCATTTTGGAAGGACCCAGAGATCTAACATTAGAATACTCTTTATGTTTCAATTTTCAGGTTAGTAACAACCAGGCAGAGTACGAAGCCTTGATTGCCGGAATGAGATTGGCAAGAGAAGTCGGAGTAACACACTTGTTGGTAAAAACTGACTCCCAGCTAGTGGTCGGACAAATGAAGAACGAGTACCAGACAAAGGATTCAACCTTGATAAAGTACCTTCAGAAAGCTTCAGGAATATCCAAAGCATTCTCATAATTTGAAGTCGTCTACATCCCAAGAGAAGATAATGCTCGGGCCGACCTCCTAGCTCGGCTAGTCAACTAAAAGAATTCGGGAATAAATAAGACAGTGATTCAAGAAGTTCTCGAAACACCCAACATTCAATCAGATGAAGTATTAACCATAGAGAATGTCCAAGGGTGGATGAGACCCATTATCAGCTACTTGACCCGGGAAGTATTACCAGAAGACGTCAATGAAGCCCGGAAGATTAAAAGAATAGCTTCCCGATATATCATAATCTCGGACATGCTGTATAAGATGGGCAGTTCAATACCTATGCTCATATGTGTGTTAGAGTCTGAGATGGAGATGGTAATTAAATAAGTCCATGAAGGAGCTTGTGGTAGCCACATCGGTGGAAGAACACTATCCAAAAAGATCCTAAGAGCCGGGTACTACTGGCCACATATGATGCGAGATTGCATCGAATACGTTAGCAAGTGTGAAAAGTGCCAAGTATTCGCTCCATTTAAACATTTACCAGCCGAGTCGCTCCATCTGATTACATCCTCATGGACGTTCTACCAGTGGGGAACAGACATCCTAGGGCAATTTCCAGCTGCTTCAGAACAACTCAAGTTCTTAATTGTTGCAGTCGATTATTTTACAAAATGGGTGGAAGCCGAGGTTGTTGCTCAGATCTCTACCGAGAAGGTTCGCAAGTTTTATTGGAGGAACATCATATGTCGATTTGATTTGCCAGGAGTCATAGTCTCGGACAATGAAGCTCAATTTCCAAGCACTTCAGTTGTAGACTTTTGTAAGGATTATGGAATACAGAACAGGTTCACATCGGTAGAGCACCCACAAACCAATGGCCAAGCAGAAGCCGCCAACAAGGTTATCCTAGGTGGAATAAAAAAGAAGCTGAAGGAAGCAAAAGGAATGTGGGCCGAGTACTTGCCAGAGATCTTGTAGTCACACCACTTAACACCACATTCTACCACTAATGAAACACCCTTCAGGATGGTATATGGAGCTGATTCAATGATACTAGTGGAAATCAATACTCCAACTTGGAGGCGTGAACACTTTGATGAAATCACCAACATGGAGAATTTATCTCGGCTGATCAGATAGACGAAGTCAGAGAGATAGCACGAATCAGAGAAGCTGCTGCAAAACAGAGGTTGGCAAGAAAGTACAACCTGAAAGTCCAGCAGAGGGAGTTCCAAGAAGGCGACCTGGTCTTAAAGAAAATCACAGACCCAAAAAACAAGGGAAAGCTCGCCCCCAATTAGGAAGGCTCGTTCAAGGTAATTCAAAAGCTAAATAACAGAGCGTACAAGCTGGAAACATTAGAAGGAATAAAAATACCTAGGACATGGAATGTATCCAATCTTAGGTTGTACTTCAGCTAAATCTTATGTAATCCAATAATGAATAAAGGATCCGGGTTGCACTCTTTTCCCTTGCAAGGGCAAGGGTTTTTAACGAGGCACCTAGACTTAAAAAATTATTATGTCTAGTTTATAGGTGTTATACCCCAAATTTTACCCCTTAGATGTCATAACATCTTGCACTTGCATTTAGGTTTTAATCATCTATGCATTGTTAACTAACCATCATATCTTGCTAGTTTGTTCTTTTGTGTAAAAGCTAGGGTTTTGCACAAGAAAAAGGACAAGATCACTAAGCCAAGTTCTCACATGTTTCAAAGTCTCCTAAGACACTCTTTGGCTCCATACATCCATCACCAGTGTTCACTAGGTGATTGAGTTTGTTAGTTTGAAGTCATCTGTTCAAGAAATCCAACTGAAGCTCCAAAGTTCAACCACTTGGTCTTAAAAGCTAATCATGAGGTTCTCAAATCATATTTCATGATGTCATATGTTTAGATCAAGAGAAATAAAAAAGAGACCATTAAATCAAGGGTTATGGAATTAGGGTTTTAACCTGAAGAATCACAAGGGACCTTGGTATGATCAGTCAATGCCTTGATTGGTTCATCAACCAATTGAGCTCACATACATCCTAGAGATCTTATTCAACAAGAAATTAAGAGTGTTTGACCCCATCACAAGTACAATGAGCCTCAAAGTTCATCTGACCCTAGATTAGGGTTTTCTTTAGTGGAAAGTCGATTGTGCCCTAATTCATGGTCAAAGCATGATCCAAAACCATGGGACATGATACATTGTGTTCATAAACATCCTTTGAACTTGCCTAAAGTATTGGAGAAGTGCAAAGTTACAAATTCATTAAGGATCGCACTGTGGAATTCATCTGACCTAATTTGCACCTGACAAATTCAAACCTTTGTGTCATACCCCAAATTTTACCCCTTAGATGTCATAACATTTTGCACTTACATTTAGGTTTCATTCACCTATGCATTGTTAACTAACCCATATTTTTTCTAGTTTGTTTCTTGTGAAAACCAGGTTTACACAGGAAAGAGAACAAAAGTCAATAAGCCAGACTCTCCCGTGTTTCAAGGTCTCTGGCTCCAAATGTAACCATGTGAGCTCACCTACATCCGAGAGGTCTTACTCAACAAGAATTCAAGTGTGACTAGCTCTCATCACAAGTAACTTGAGCCACAAGTTCACCCTGCCTGAAATTAGGGTTTTGCCAAGACAAGACAATCATGGCCTTTGATTTTGATCAAGAGTTATTCTCAACCCCTAGGACATGACTCCACATGACAGAGGACACTCCTAAAGACCATCTATGAGCCTTAGATATGATGGAAGAAGCAAGATCATCAGAGATCATTCAAGTGCATTCACAGGCGAAATTAGGGTTTTGACTGAGGCCCTAACCTTAGAGATTTTGATCCAAAATGAAGCATCCAAGTCCTTAATCCATCATGACATGTCTCATTGGTGATTTAGGGCATGAGAGATCAAGTTTTAAGAAGTTTCTTGCAAAGGAAGCGAGGTTTGGGTCATGAAACCTTTTAAACATGGAAATTTCACTACTTGTGCCAAAATTGAAACAGTCATAAATTTCAAACCACACATCCAAATTGAGTGACTCAAAGCTCAAATGGAAGCTATTTCCATGATCTTCAAAACATATTAGAGGACCCTCTTCCAAAAAGTGCATGATTTTTAAGTGACAAGACTTGGAAGACAAATCACCCTTGAGGACTTAGTAAAATTTCAGCTTTTTCCCTTAATTTGCCCACAACTTTATCCCAATTTTTCATATAGTTCCAAGCTTCAAATAAAAAATCTTTGAACATGAAAGTTGTAGAGGGCATTGAGGGCTTTCCAAAAAGTACAAGAACTCCTCCATCCATTGAGTGGGATGAGAGATTCGAATTATTGAAGTTTGAGGTCCATTTCTTGACTTTCAAGTTATCAACTTATGCATAATGGTGCATTACTCTTTTAATCACCCAAAACCTTCACTCTTATGATGTTTAAGTGCAAGATTACCACATTCAAACCTCTGCTACGATTTTTACCAAGCTGAGACATTAAAATATTGAGGTATTATGCAAGTTTGTGCAACTTGACATGAAAGAGAAACTTTTTTCAACATAAAAGCATGGCAGCCACCTTTCTCCTTGAAACTTGGACTCCACACCAATCAAATCAGCCCACAACATCAAACCAAACCCTACCCTGATCATTTGTCAGAACTCTTGAAGACTTTTGAACCAAGCCAGCTCACTCACAAAGAGATCTCTCAAAAAGGGCAAAGTTGGCAAGTTGTGCCATTCTGGCCATGCCTTGAACCCTCAACATCTCCTATAAATAGAGCCTCGGTTTACTCTCCAAAGGACACCAGAATCACCTTAAAACCAAGGCTGATCCTCTCTTCATCCTCTCATCTCCATTTTCTTGCAAACTTGCAAAAACACCTCAAACATCCATGTCCCTCGTGCATTCATTCCCAAACTCCACAAACCCTCTCTAAACATCATATAGAGAAATTTCAAACACTCAAACCCTAACTGTAATCAATCCACCATTACCTACCATTTCCATACTCCTATTTGCAAGAACACTGTCCAAGCATTTTCCACTCGAGCATTTCATTCACAAACCTCACAAATCTTCCACAAACTTCCATTAGAGCTTGTTTATACACCTGAACAAGTTCTGTAACAACCTTCCCACCATCTACCATTCTCAACCATCTTTGTACAAGAGGACTCGGGTTTGAGACTTGAGGGAGTTTCCAGCTTAGCCAAGCATTGCAACATCCTTCTTAAAGCTTCATAAGGCCAATGGGAGGTTCATTTCACCACTGGATAAGCTTAAGAAGAGGCGTTGGACCTACTCCAAGAGGTAAGCCTCTAAAACCTTGAAACTCGCAAGAATGCCATGATTTGATTTGTTTCTTTGATGCTGGTGTATGTTTGTTATTGTGTGTTATTTCTTTGATTATGTGGTTGGCATTTATTTTGCTAAAACTATTCTAGCAACAAGATGTTGAAACAAGATGTTCTAATTTTATGCATTCAACATGTCAGATAAAGATGTCCCATCCTGGATCATAGGACATCGCGTCTGATTTTGGTTTAAAAGGAAGATTATGTTAGTTGTTATTTGTTACTGAATATTCTGTGAATATTTAGTTATCCTATGTGGCATCCAAAGTAAATTAAGTTGAGTTTTTGTGTTGGTTTTCAGATTTTCACTACTTTCTAAATATGGAGACATATTAGGAAACTTTAGATTGAAGACCTATTTTCTTGGAGTTTATTTTGCAGAATTATGTGCAGTCTCTCTACTGCGTTTTGAAGCCCAAATCCAGTTGGGATGTAGGTTATAAATAGGAGTGTTTGTAACCTGAGTTGGTAACGATTCCAAGATGTAAAATTATCAGGGTTTCGTTCTTGTGAACCACTCTCTAGGAGAGTTGGTATGTGTGAACCACTCGGATTATGAGATGGTCACTGTACTCCTTGAAGCTTTTAAGCAAGAGTGAGTGTTGTTTTTGGAGGAAGCTGTTAAGCAACTCTGAGTATTGTTCTTAGTCATGTGTGTCATGTCGAGGTAGTGTTATTGAAGTGTGTCTTCTAATTTTCTGTGATTGAAGAGCTGTTGGAAATTAAGCTGTTGATGCAGTGGCTGAGATGCTGGCTGCTAGACATCATTGCGATGATTGGAAGTGAGATGGAGTCTCTTACCTAGGGAGGACTTAGGTATAAGGGTCATTGGGTAGTTATTAAGTGAGTAGATTGTAACCGGGTGTGGTTGCTATGTGATCTGTAATTTGATACTGCTAATAGTGGACTTCCTTCCAGGCTTGGTATGCCCCCAGATGTAGGTTGTTAGACCGAACTGGGTGAACAAATTCTGTGTGTGGTTTATGCTTTTTGGTACTGTTATTGTTTATACCTTGCCATGTTTTCTATAACAGACCAGATGTCGTGACATCCTGTAGGACATCTGGGATCTGTCTTACCAAAATTTCAATTGGTATCAGAGCAGGCATCCTGTTCATTTTTCTGGGTGAGATCCTAGGGAAGATACTTTCTGGTAATGGGCAAGGTAGGTGGTACCTACTGAAAAGTTGTTTGAACTTGGAGAAGTTCATTTTGTTGTTTGAATGGAGGATGGACTGCTCATGACATGGTGTGTATTGGACCTGTCTGTAGCTTTGGTGGTGAGCTGCTATGTGGTTTGATTTATTTTCAAACCTATGGATTGTGGTGTTTGTGCAAAGGTATTAAGTTTTGCCTGAAGGTAGTTGAGGGGTTTTCTTCTTCTTTGTTCCGCTGCTTATGTATCTGTTAGAAAACTCCTGATGGTTTTGGTTGAAGGTGTATCACATGGTGTAGTGATACTTGAGGATAGCTTCAACTAGCTTGTTAGAGTTGCCAAAGATACTTGAGGCTCATCCCAAGTCCAATCATAAAGGCACTTTTATATGAGCTTGTTGAAAAGGGATCTAGAAGCAATTTAGTCTTACATCCAACCCTAAAAGGCCAGTCTCTGGGCTTTGATAAAAGATCTCTTGGTGTGTTTCTTGAGAAGGGAACTAATGTCTTACTAGATGCTGGAACGTCAAACCAGCAGATTGTGCAGAATCTTGTTGAATAAAGGTATGGCATATCATATGCTTAAGGGGCTAAACAAATGTGTATTGATCACATCTGTTTGGAACCTTCTCCTGGCTTGGAAGAGGAGGCATCTGGGTTGGCTGTCTAAGAAGGTTCTATCAAGAAACATGTCTTAGATAAGTGTATTTCTGATCCAAGTAAGTAGGAGTACAAAAGGTGTTTTTTTTGTGTGGAGGTCAAGCTCAAATGTCAAGGACACTCTCTTTGAAATCTGGAAGTTCCTTCTTATCTAATGGGCCAGATGTATGGAATCTTGTTTATGGCAATGAAGCAGATTCTATTTGAGTTATATGTGTGTACCAACCAAAGGATGTGCAGCTATTGGATGGGAGAATGAATAATGCCCTTAGGAGTTCTTAGCAGTTAATAAAGGAGAGTTCTTAATCTGATGATGGAAGAACTAGAAGAAATGTCAGCATATTTTCTTGACATCTTTGTATTGAGAATTTATTTTTCTCAATATTTTTTGGTGGTGTTTCTTAAAAACAGGATGGAGGTTGTTTACTCAAACTTGATATCACTATCAAGTCTATGAGAGCATGGAACTCCTGTTCTAGTGGAAGAGAAACTCAAAGGGTTGTGCTTAGAGGAGGTGTATTAACCTAACTGGTTGACTGGTGTCTTCATTGTTGGAATGTCATCCAAAACATCTAGGATGAGCATTTCAGATTTGTGTTTGGAGCAAGGAGGAGTTGGGTTTTTTTTGGGACCAAAGGATTATGGTTCCCTGATATTTGTATGAGAAGTTTCTTCTTAAGATGGAGTTCAGTTATGTGGTGTCCTCACATAATGGAACATGTTTTTTGCAAGGATTGAAGAGCATCCTTGTAGGTTGAAGTGTTGAGAGAAGCATTTTTTTACAATCTGTTTGTGATGACCAGTCAATGTTTTTTTTTTGCTCCAGAAACCTGTTAGAGGGAATCTCCTCTTTAGGTGCAGAAGGATGACATCCAAATCTCAAAGTTATACAGGAGGTCTGAACATTAGAAGTTTGAGAAGAAGATTCTTGAGATGTAGAGCATGCAGTTTCCAGCATGTGTGTATGATCTGGTTTTGAAGGTTGATCAGATACTGATGGTTGATCCTCTTGTGTCCCTTGCAAGAGTGTGTGTGAATCACTATGGTTGCTGTCTTCAAAGCTATAGTAAATGTTTAAGTCCTTGTGATTTAGACTGATGTCGGAACTGATGTTGAAACATCATTTCAGTTCTTTGCTTCCTCAGCCAAGGAAGTTTGTTTAGCTCAGGGTGGTTTGAAAGGTCAAGACACTGACCTAATCTGGAATGCTTTTGTGGTATGAATGGTTGTCATGATGGTTTGTCATGAAGAAGAATCAGCAGATGCCTGATGTGTGCAAAAGAAGAATGTCAGACCAATTGTCCTACCTTGTGTGAGAAGGTAGCCTTATCTGACTAATGATAAATACTTTGACGGGAGCTAAGTATTTGTTTGATGTGAGAATGTAAGTCTGCAGTCTGAACTCTTTGCTCCAGAGAGGGTGTGCTAGTTTATTTCTCTCTATAGTGTTCAGGTATTTATATTAACCTGAATAAGCTGCTCTGGCTGTGTTTTATTGGGAGCTTCTTGAAGGACTTCTATGCGCAATGAGTCCTTTGAATGGTGATGGGAAGCTAATGTCCCAAATGATGTTGTAACATCATGATTGTTGGTTGTTATATTTGGAATATGATTGAGACTGTGCATGTGGAGTTGGATGCTCAAGCATCTTTTTCAAATGAGGTGGTGTGATCAGGAAGGTTTGTTAAATAGTTGTTCTTTCTCTTGAAGAGATTAGATCTCAGTAAAGCTTGTAAGTAAGCTGAGAATTCGTGGAGTTTGTGAGCAGTGTCAGTGTTCTCTAGGAGTAAGAGTACAGTATGTGAATGTGCTCAGCAATTGTGTGAAGATCTGGTGCTCAAATGTTAATCTTCATTTAGAGCATTGGTTATCCATGACAGGGGGAGTACTTGTCTATGGATTTTGCTGCAAAGGTGCATATATTGTGAAGCTTGCATGCTTGTGGAGTTTGGTTGCCTCTTGTGAGGATATAATGTCAGATAACATGCTATAACATTAGGCTGCTGGATGGTGTTTTGGTGTGTGAAGCTAATTGTTTGAATCATGTGCGCACATGCTTCTGAGGAGAAGTGTGAAGGACAACTTTGTTTGTGTCTGGGAGAATTTATTTTTCTCTGTAGGTTTTGGAGATGTCACACTTGTCTTGGTGTGTGTTATTAATTCTAAGTAAGAGGAGTTTACTTAGAGTTCAGTGGAAGGCAGTGGGTTTATGCTTTAGAACTTGAGGATGATTGAAACTGATTGCTCTTGTGTTGAAGAGGAGTTAGTTGAAATTGTCAGGAGGTTTTGGCAGAAGTTCTGGGTTGAAGCATACCTTTTATTAGTGAATGATAGTTTCTGAAGTTTTCTTTGTTCAAGCTGGTGGCGCAGTGTTGTTTGAAGATCTTCAGTTGGATTACTATGCAGTGGTGGAGCATATCCAGAACCATGAGGTATGGTGTCTATGATGTGTGGAAGATGTCCTAACCAATGTTAGAACATCTTTGGGTTAGTTATCCTTGTAGTAGGTTTCTGAGATCACTTTTTGTCTAAGAGGTGTTTGTCTTATCATACGGGAGAATGATGAGTTAAGGACTGCCTTGGATGTCTGATGTGCATATGACATGCTAGAAGTGGATCAGGTTGGTGGTTGTGGAGCAAATGAGCTGCAGATTTTTGGAGCATCATTCGTGAAATATAGGGGGAGAACTTTTGTCTGTTAATTATACTAGTGTGGTACTTGGTCTGCTTGAGGATCAAGCATTAAGTGAATGCGTTCAGCAGGTGTGTTGAACAGAGGGTGCGCTCTTGAAGACATATAGATGAGTCTTATGTTCTCCATTCATTTAAGGTGTTCTTCTTGCAAAGGAGCACGAGTTATCTTAGATAGGGGGAGTTGGACTTCTGTTTTGGGTTTGTTACTGCAGTAGTACAGTTGTTTATCAAGATTGTTTGTGGTTTCAAAAATCTATGATAGTGTACCTCTGGTGAGGGTGTAATGTCAGACAAGATGTCAAGACAATGTGTGACTGGTTTAGTTCTGGGTAGACTTGACCGGTAGATCTTGGTCATGTCATTGGGTTGTCAATGTATTGAATCAAAGTTGTATGTGTTCTGCTCCTGGTTGATTGCCCTTATCGCATAGTTGCTTTGTTTGCCAAAAAGGGAGAGTTAGCCTAGGTGTTGTCTAGTTGCCTGGTGTGATTCTAGTTTGTGCAGCTGTTATGTTGTTTGAGTTTATTTTTGGGTGCAGGTGTTTATGAAGGGAAAGATGCTGAAGTTTGTGCGTGGCATTTGGTCATGTGATTGTGTGTGCATCTACTTTCTGATGTTGTTTATTCTGGTGTATGATTTGATCATTTCTCAAAATTAATAACTGTTCTACTTGCCTTTGTCATATTTATGGCTAAAAAGGGGGAGTAGTGTGCTTGTGGTGTGCTTGTGTTGGTGCTGCAGTTGAGGGGCAGTTTTTTTTTGTTGATTGTGTTTCTGCAGTTGAGGGGGAGTTTTTTGCTGCTATGCTGTGTTTTTCGCTGCTGTCTCTGATATTGCTGCAAGACTGTTTGTTGTGTAGTTTTAGCCAAAATAAGCCAAAGAGGGAGATTGTTATTTCTTTGATTATGTGGTTGGCATTTATTTTGCTAAAACTATTCTAGCAGCAAGATGTTGAAACAAGATGTTCTAATTTTCTGCATTCAACATGTCGGATAAAGATGTCTCATCCTGGATCATAGGACATCGCGTCTGATTTTGGTTTAAAAGGAAGATTCTGTTAGTTGTTATTTGTTACTGAATATTCTGTGAATATTTAGTTATCCTATGTGGCATCCAAAGTAAATTGAGTTGAGTTTTTGTGTTGGTTTTCGGATTTTCACTACTTTCTAAATATGTAGACATATTAGGAAACTTTAGATTGAAGACCTATTTTCTTGGAGTTTATTTTACAGAACTATGTGTAGTCTCTCTGCTGCGTTTTGAAGCTCAAATCCAATTGGGATATAGGTTATAAATAGGAGTGTTTGTAACCTGAGTTGGTAACGATTCCAAGATGTAAAATTATTAGGGTTTCGTTCTTGTGAACCACTCTCTAAGAGAGTTGGTATGTGTGAACCACTCGGATTGTGAGATGGTCACTGTACTCCTCGAAGCTTTTAAGCAAGAGTGAGTGTTGTTATTGGAGGAAGCTGTTAAGCAACTCTGAGTATTGTTCTTAGTCATGTGTGTCATGTCGAGGTATTGTTATTGAAGTATGTCTTCTACTTTTATGTGATTGAAGAGCTGTTGGAAATCAAGCTGTTGATGCAGTGGCTGAGATACTAACTGCTAGACATCATTGCGATGATTGGAAGTGAGATGGAGTCTCTTACCTAGGGAGGACTTAGGTAGAAGGGTCATTGGGTAGTTATTAAGTGAGCAGATTGTAACCGGGTGTGGTTGCTATGTGATCTGTAATTTGATACTGTTAATAGTGGACTTCCTTCCTGGCTTGGTATGCCCCCAGATGTAGGTTGTTAGACCGAACTGGGTGAACAAATTCTGTGTGTGGTTTATGCTTTTTGGTACTGTTATTGTTTATATCTTGCCATGTTTTCTATAACAGACCAGATGTCGTGACATCCTGTAGGACATCTGGGATCTGTCTTACCAGAATTTCATTGTGCTTAAGCATGGGAACCATTGTATCATTGTTTTGGCTCGTGTGTTTAAAGTCTTAAACTTCTGAATATTGTTGTTGTTGCTCTGGTTTTTGCTTTCGTAGGAACTGTGTGTTTCATTTTAGTTCAAATAAAGAGCACCGTGATATTCCTCATTCTTTGCTGATCAATTTAGGCTGTTAGTTTGTGAAAAATGATGGAGAGATGAGGTTGAACAGGGCCGGAAAAGAGAGGGGTTTTGCTATGGTATTTTTCTGTTTTTCACGATGAATTCGTGAGTTTTGTTTACATTGCATGGGAGAGGGAGAGTGTGTGGCAACGTGTGAGTGGCAGGGTTTTTGTTTTGTCGTTAGTCACTTAAAATCGCTTGATCAATTGATGTATGTTGTTGGCATATGTTTTGACGTGTGTTTGCAGCTGCCCCTTTTATTTTTCGCTCTTGGAATATGTATTTCTGGGGTGGGCTTATACAACAGATGTATAGCCACCCCAGTGGTAAGAGCAGCACGTGTGAAACCAAGGGGTCTGGGGTTCGAATCCCCCTCGCCCCAGACACCCTTTTGGTATTTTATTTCTTTTTTCTGCTGCTATACGAATTGGACCTGGGCCTTGTCTCATTCGCTACCCACACCCCTTTGTTTTAGGCCCATGCGCCTCACAACATGAACCCTTTTCATTTCAAGTTTTCTAGTACACCCCCTTGTTGTTTCTTTTCAAATATTTTTATTTTATTTTCTTTTTTCAAATCTGTTTTATTAAAAATAGTGTTTGTTAATTAAAAATCCCAAAAATATTCATATTAACCTTTTAATGTTTGATTTAATTTTCTAATATTTTTATTTTCATTTTTTATTTAATTTTAATAATTATTTCTAAAATTGGGAGTAATCTGAACTAAATTTTTGAATCACTTTTGCACAACCCCTTTGCCCTTTATCTTCTTGAGCTAATTTTTCCAAGTGTCTTATGACACATTAGAGGGATATTTGAGGACTAGCTTGTGACCTTGAATAAAGTTTTTTGCTTAGGTTTATGGCATTATTCAACCCTCGATTCTTAGACCTAAAACCTTTGTCACTCACCTTGGAATTTGATTCTTGAGAGTACCATTGTGCCACCCTTGTATGACACTTCACATTCTTAATTGTCGTAACTTGAAGTATGCTTTGCCTTTGGTTTTTGTCTTGTTTGTTTAACCATTTATTCATGCTTAACTGTTGTACATTCTCCTTGAATTCTTAAACCTATATTGTTTATATAAATCTCAACCCCCTTATAACATTCTTATTCATAGAAGTTTTGTTATCTTCCCATTATTCCAAAGGAAAGTCTTTCTATTGATCGCAAGGACATAGATAGCTCATTATCCTTTTTAACCTAGCCTTAGGCTTGGAGTCGCCGCACTCCGCGTAGGCGTCTTGCTGTCAGACCCTACTTTCCCGTGAACACTACATTCCCTTTTAACCTAGCATTCCCAAGAGATAGCCATTAATCTCTTATAACTCTTAAACCGCCCTTTAACCTTCACAAGAGATAGCCATTAATCTCTTCTCCTTCAAGACGGTCTAAACAATCATTTCCCAAGAGATAGCTATTAATCTCTTCTCCTAAACAATCAGTCCTCACAAGCTTTGCTTTCAAGCTTTTCACCCTACTTTCCCTTGGAACCTTGACCACAGTCAAGAGTTCCTCACCCCCATTGAGGGGAACTACGAATGCTCTGATTCCATTCCCGTCAGGATACGTAGGCACGAGATGCGATGTCTTGGCGAGCATAGTTAGTGTATATATCCCTAGGTCTTTACCTTAGCACATTTCCCTTAACAAGCAAACTTTAACATAACACAAACACAAACAAGAGGTTCTTGTAGAGTACTACAGATGCTTAGGCCCCGAACCTTAGATCTCTGAGCTGTGTTCCTACATAGCGCTTAGGGTTTTTCGATCTTTACCCTTTCCTTTGGATAAATCAAAGCTCAGTGGTGAATTTCAAAGATGTTCGATTAGAGTTAACTAATAGCTTGTTATCCAATTCTCACCGTAACACTTTGACTTTTGTTACCTTGACCCAAGATGAAGCATTCAAGCTATATTCCATCAAGACATGCTTGATTCTTGAATTAGATCATGAGAAATCACCATTTGAAAGGTTTCTTGCAAAAAGGGCAAGGTTTGGTTCCTAAAATTTTTCTAAGTGTGGAAGAATTCACTCCTTGTGCAAAATTGGAAAAGTTATAACTTTCAAACCACACATCCAATTTTTGTGACTCAAAGCTCAAATTGAAGCTCTCATCATGAACTTCAAAACATATTAGAGGGTCCTTCTTCAAATAAGGTTTGGTTTTTAAGTTAGGAGGCTTGGAAGTTCAAGGCACTTAAAGACTTATTGAAATTTCACCATTTTTGCCCTAAAAATCAGCCAACTTCATCTCCATTTTTCATCAAGATCCCTTTGGATCTAGAACTTGGTGTGAAAATGAAAGTTATAGAGGACATTTGGGGATTTCCAAAAAGTACTAGAACTCCCCAATCCATTGAGTGAGCTAAGAGATTTGAAGAAGGGAAGTTTGGTGTTCATTTCTTGAATTCCAAGTTTCCAACATGTGCATAATGATGCAAAACCATTTCTAATCACCAAAACTCTCACAATTCTGATGTTTAGAAGCCAGATTAGAGTGTTTGAGACCTATGCCACGAGCTACACACGTTGCAACATTAAAATACATTAGTTTATGTCAAGTGGATGCAAGTTGAGGCAAGGAGAGAGAAACTTTTCACAAGACACATAGTCACTCCATTTCTCTTACAGCATGGAGCCTTGTTCCAATCCCATCAGCACACCTCAATAGTGCAAACCCTATTCCTGACCATTTTCTAGAGTATTGGAGTGTCCTTGACTCAGCATTATAGCTTGCACGAAGGAAATTTAGAGAAATGGCAAGTTTGGCAAAATGTGAAATCTATCCATACCTCAAGCCCCCCATTTTCCCTATAAATAGAGGATCAATCCTCATTGCAAGAGACACCAGAATCACCTAAAAAGAAAGGTTGATACTCTCTGAAATCTCTCACTCACTCATTCTTGCAAATTTGCAAGAACCTTGCTCCAGTTCATTTGGCTCGTGCGTTTTTCTCAAACAAACTCCACAAACCACCTCTAAACACTTCATAAAGTTCATCAATACCACTGAAACAAATTTGTAACACCATATACGTCATCTGCCATTTTCAACCTCCATTGTTGCAAGAAGAATAGTGACATGTGTTTCAGTGTATTTCCAACTGATCCAGCTATCCAGACAAGTTCTAAAAGACTCAAGGAAGCTGAGAAGAGGGTTTTCTTGTATCTGTAGTAGCTGAAAAGAAGCCTTGGACTTTCTCCAAGAGGTAAGGTTTTTCAACTTTTGAAACTCGCATGTTCATGCACTGTTCTATACTCATTTGATTGTTAAAATGTAGTATGCATTGTGCTTTGTTGTTCTGAATGTATTCCTGCTTTGTTTTGTTTGAATATCACATGATACAGCATGCTGAATAATTTTGATGTTGCACTGTTGAGTGTTAATTTGTGAATCGTGTGTTCATTTTTATTGTGAGATGATGTGATATTCTGATTCCTCGTGAAAAATACTCCAACTTTGATCTTTACTTCATGATAAATGGTTGGGAAACGAGTGAAATATATTTGTTGGAAAATCTGGGTGTGAGATGATGAACTAGGGCACGAGTGAGAAAGTTTGAGGAAGAAGATGATGGTGATATAGCACCCAGTCAGCCCAACGTGGCGCTGAGGTGGCCATTTTGGTTGGTCTTTAAAATAAAAACAAATGAAGGTGTTATATGTTTGGATGTAATAGCCACCCCAATGGTAGAAACCTTGCCATGCCTTTCCCTTTCGCCTGCCTTGCCTGGATTCGATCCTGCGGATCAACCCTTTTGTGCTTTTTTCTGATTTTTCGCTTGCCTTGTTATTTCATTATGTGTTTGCATTATTTGTTCACTACGCACACATGGGCCAGTTGGTGGATGTTTTGTGGTTGAGTACCCAAGGGCGTGGGTTCAAACCCAAGGGGAGACATTTCCTTTTCTTTTTATTTTTAGCTCCTTCTTAACCCTCTTTGTTCCCCTCCTTCCAAAGGAAAGTCTCTCTATTGACCTCAAAGTCATAGATATCTCATTACCCTCTTGGCCTCATTAGAGTCATCCCTTATCCTCATTAGGATCAATCCCTTGGTCTCATTAGAGCCTCTTCTCCCTTTAACCTAGTTAGGTTCCCCTCTTGGGAGCACTATCATCATAGTTGCTCACTTCACTCCTTGGCCTCATTAAATCCACTTACCTTACAAATTAGGATCCACCTAAAGTTCTTCAACTCTATGTGAGCATCATCATAATGATGTTCCTTTCCCCCTTGGCCTTATTAGAGCCATTCACCCCTTAAACTTAGAACTAGGATAGAGTTCTTAAACTCTATGTGATTCTCATCATCATGAGTACTCACTTACCTTTTACAACTTAGACTTAGAGAGTTATTTAACTCTATATGAGCATCATACTCATTCCCCTTGGAACTTTGGCCATAGTCAATGGTTCCTCACCCTCGTTGAGGTGAACTACGGTTGTTCTGATTCTTTAGTCAGGATACGTAGGCACAAGATGCGACGTCTTGGCGAGCATACTTAGTGTATATAGCCTTAGGTCTTTACCTTTAGCCTTGGTCTTTACCATTAGGTCTTTACCTTTAGTACTTTGGTCTTTACCTTACCTTAGTAGATTACCCTTAGCAAGCAAACATAACATAACACAAATACAAATAAGAGGTTTCTGTAGAGTACTATAGATATTTAGGATGCTAACACCTTCCCTATGTATAACCAACCCCCGAACCTTAGATCTCTTAGTTGTGTCTTTACATAGCGTAATTAGGGTTTTCTTCGATCTTTACCCTTTCCTTTGGATAAATCAAAGCTCGGTGGTGAGTTTCAAAGATGTGTGATTCAAGTTAATTAATAGCTTGATATTCGATTCTCACTGCAACAATAGGTATTCGGCTGGAGATGATGAGTTATAACTCGGAAAAACTCCTATAAACATGTCAACTTGCTCCGCGTATATAGGTCGCCCATAAACGAGTTGATAAACTCCTATAAATGTGTCTACTTGCTTCGCGTACATAGGTTGCCCATAAACGGGTTGATAAACTCCTATAAACGTGTCGACTTGCACCGCGTACATAGTTCGCCCATAAACGGGTTAATAAACTCCTATAAACGTGTCGACTTGCTCCGCGTACATAGGTTGCCCATAAACGGGTTGATAAACTCCTATAAACGCGTTGACTTGCTCTGCGTACATAGGTTGCCCACAAACGCTCCGCGTACACGGGTTGAACAAACATGTCTACTAGCTCCGTGCACACAAGCCGGACAATTTAATGTAAAGATGATGAAACATCTAAGCCCAAAAAGATACTTGGGACTTATAAGTAAAAAGTCATACATGGCAAACAACCAATAAGAAAAGAGCAAATCTCTATTGAAGGGACGCCCGGGTACAAACCATAATCGGCGCCTAAGCCTACAAGAGTCAAGGACTCCTAAAAGTGTGAAGATTATACACACAAGATAACTAAAAGCTCCTTAATAATCAACTTTAGGGTAAGCTATCTAGAAAATCGTGGAAACCAAGCACAATCAAAGTAAAAATAATACCTGGCAATCTATAATCGGACACCTTAAGTTAATATAACTTAGTGCCCTAGGGGCTGGATATATGTACGGGATTATTTTGCAAAGAAATAAACATGATGAACAGCAACGACATAAATAAAACCCTTGGAAGGGCCAAAAAATTGCACATTATAAAGCTCGAAGGCTAAAAGTTCATAAGCATAAGGGGGGATAACACCAGATTCCCTCGCCAAAATACATCAAAAATGCATCCAGAAGGATGCCTAACTAATACAAGAAGGATTTCAAAATCATTCAACAACCGAGGTGCCATTAGCGCCAGCATTATCTGGGGTCTCATTCCCGCCATTGACAGGAGTAGGAGTCTTCTCCAGATTATTCTTTTCAAGCTCGTCCAGGTCTATAAGGCGGCCATCCTGAACCACCTTGAAGTAGTCAACTTCAGACATATCCAGCCCGGGATGGAGCCACAAAACTTACTCCTTTGCCCTGTTAAATGCCTCATCACCAGCAGAGAGAACTTCAATTTGAGCCTTCTTAAGAGACTCAATGAGTTCGGTATTAGAAACTGAAAGCTCTTGGTGTGAGACTTTGACTTGCCTCAGCTCCTCAGCAACCTTGGACAAAGCCGACTTATGTTCAGATTCAAGAGTCTCTTTGCTCTTCTTCTCGTCAGCCAAGTTTTTCTCTAAATTGGAAAGCTTTTCTGTTTGAACCTTGAGGGTTTCTTGTAGCCGGGTAACCTCTTCTGTCAGCTTAATTTCTCCGCCTCAGAATCATCACTAGATTCAAATAAACCCCTGGCAAGAACAACACACTACATGAGGTAAGAGCTAATATTTTGCGTAATCTTCTGCCGACTAATAGATTTTACTTTGTTAACGTCCTCAGTGGCGTTAAGATGGTCGTACAGAAACCTAAGCCAGTCAAAGTTGTTGAACCAGAATTTAAACTCCCCGGACGCAACATTTTCCCCAGGAACTCGCATAAGAGAATTGATCTCCATGTCGGCCTGACAGACTTCATCAGTCATGAGGGTTTTTAACCTCTTGGGAGCACCTTGCGAAGTTTCTTCATGGGCTGGAGGAGCTGAAGGCTGAGGTTCATTCTTACTTGGGGTCGCCTTTGCACTAGTACCCCGGGTCTATTTTGGTTGTCGGATTTATAACCCACCCATATCCGACTTGGAAGAGGCAACCCCTCCGGGTCCTTTCGAGCAGCACAAGCCTCCAACATTAATTTTTTCTGCTCAGCTACTGACAATTTAGTCATGGTATCTGAAGAAAAAGTCATAAAAGTTAGAACAAGAATAATTAAATATATGTACAAATAATAAGAAAGCAATTACCCAGGAAGGCGAGTAGTTGCTCGTCACTTAAAGGTAGCAATTCCTTAACCTTCATCATACGGAAGGAATCCAGAACAATCAAAGATTGAGTTTCCAATTCACTCAGTTTCTCGCAGTTGAAACCAGTGATCAGCAATGGGTTCTCGGCCCAATAAAAAGGAAAACGAGGTTGGCTATCTAGAGAGTACAACACTTGTGGACACCTCGGTCCACTCTTTACCCTTAGGAAATGATTCTTATAATTTTATAATTAGAAGTATATGCATGGAGGAAACTCCGCCTGGGAATCCCACTGATTTGTATCCAACTACAATTATCGACACCTTTCACTTCAAAGAAAGAGAAAAATAGACCAATTGTAGGGGTGATATCTAAGACCTCACAAACCCATTCGAAAGACTTTATGAAACCCCAATTGTTAAGACGAAGTTGAGAGGGAGCTATGTTCACATATTTCAGCATATCCGCTTCAAAATCTGAAAAAGGTATTTGTATATTAAAGTCTTCTAGAACCCCAACATAGAAGTAGAAAAAGTCTTCTTTAACACCTTTGGGGCGGAGTATACAAACGCACTCTCCAGGAATACACGATTCCAAGACAACGTCATCTTCGGACCCAGTTGAAGATATTTTCCTTAGGGACCGGAATTTCGCGATTTCTACCTCTTCAAAGGTACTATTCTTATGGTTCATGACCTCAAGATAAAAAGGAGCGACAGTCGTCATTGAAACCTCTATAAAACCTGAGAAAGATGATCCATAATCAAAATGATTCCCAGAAGTAAGAACATCGCCATAGATTTCGTTCATGATTCGTCTATACTCCTCTGGCCCTAAAGCACTTTCTATTTCCCACAACTCCTTTCTCTCCATGGCATTCATACGGACTTCGATATTACTACAGTCACCGTCTCATTTACTAAAGACTACCATATTTTCTAAAAACAAAATTGAAGAATAAAATTAAAATTATAAGTAATGGAAGGATGCCTGCGAGTAAAGAAGCCTTGGAGATTGGAAAGTGTTCTAGTTGATAAAGAGGGAAGATGATTTGGATGTAGAAATGAGAAGAGGGAAAGGGGGACTCTGATAAAACACTCGAGAGTAGCTAGGGAGTAGCCTTTAATAGTCATCATTATATTGGGGGAATTAAAAGGACACGACCCTCCAAGAAATTTTTGACACGTAAGGACCTAAAAAGAAAAACAGACCTATAACACGACACCTAGCAAATATATCCGGGCTCATGTTACTGCCAAGTACTGAACCCTTATAAACGGATATAGTACTCGGGGGGCTTATGTACATGCCAAATATATTTGATGCCGAGTTGAGTAGTCGGATAAGAGTAAGCATGGACTAGACTATGAAAGATCGTACAATGTAGAGAGCTAGACAAGCATCATACACAACCCGGCCCGGTCAGGGAGCCCGACTCCCATCAACCGAGTTCTTACAAGGCTGGGTACTATACCCCACCAACCTGGCACCGATGCTGGTCATGAGCTCAACAAGTGTCATTCCAACAGTTGTAACGGCAGCGGCGCATCAATGCAGACGTTATCCTGTCTTCAAAGAGTGCATTCATGAAGAAGAGTTACAACAATGATGGCCATGCAACGTCAGAAGACCAAGAGGATTCTCTTAATGGTATAACTTAAATAAAGGTGGAAGAAGGCTATAAAAGGGGCTCCCACATAAGGGTTAAGCAAGATACATCCATCTTGAGACAATATACAACACCTGTATAGCTCTCAAATCCCCAAAGATACTCACACAGTATAGACAACGTAGTTTCCTTTGCCTTGGAAGAGGAAACTAGCACTTTTGGTGATCTAACCATTTTTGGCTAGAACCTGAGCTACTTCAGTTGCCAAGAGTTTTCCCTTGAGAATTCCACTATCAACTTAAGCTTTTATCACATGATCATCCCACAACCTCCTTACACCCATATTTTACTCAGGTTCATCTTAGAATCTTTATATTAATTGCAATGTCACAAGAGAACAAGACTCTTGATTTATAGTTACAACATGATATGAACAAACAAAAAGTTACACGACTCTTACATCAAGTTTTTCGCTCTCACAGCACTGAAATAATAAAAAATGTATAAAATAATTTTTAAGAACATAGTAAGAAAGAAGAGTATTGTATTGGTGTATTCGTAAGGGGCCTACGAGATGTGACATGGAAAAGAGTGTTGCATGGCCTCATCCACAAAGTCGTTTTGGTCGTCTATGTATCAGATCGACCACCTCTTTATTTGATATGATGCCCATTTATTAAATATGTCACCTATTTATGGGATGACTCACCCATTATAGGAAAATTGGGAAGTGACGTGCCCTAATTCACGATGATATGATAGAAATCATAAGGAAGTTAACCACACTCTCCTGAATAACTAGGGATTGATTATCCACTCGCATATTCTCTCGGCGATGGCTGTTATTTTGAATAGATCTACGATCCAGGCCCCAGATGCTTATAAATACTTTAACCTATACAATCTTATACTTACACAAAAACTACATACATAAGGCTTCTCACACCCTATGTGAGCTAGCTCTCAACCCTAAAACATACCAGAAAACTTCTGACATCACTTGATCACTAAGGATTGTAATGTATTATAATTTTAGCAAGTATAATTAACATTCACTGTGGGTCCCAATAAAACTTGCTTGTGCCACTGTTACAACATCTACCGGATTATTGTTTTCACGTTCAACCTCTCTGACCATCATGGTGTTATTTATTTGGAAATTTGGTAAACAACCGCTAGTCTCTTATTGAAGGTTACTTACAGGATCGACCAAAAAATCCTAGGACATAGTGATAAAAGCTTTTGTTTTTAGTTTTATGTAGAATTGTGAAGAATTTCGACTTGGTCGAAATTGTTGAGAAGCAATGTGAAAGGTGATTTCGACAATGTTAATAGGGTAGAAATTGATAAAGCAAATGTAAAGTGACAATGAAATTAAAAGGAATATGAAAGAAGATTGCCAAAGAACATAAAATGAAATAAAAATCTTCGAATTTGAATAGAAATGGTGTTTCAAGATTCATACATTTTCTCAGTGAAACTTGTTTCTCTCTACGCTGGATACTTTGAGTCCTTTTGAGTTTTTCTGTAGTGAAATCAAATAAACACCCCGAATCTTAACACTAGAACTCTTATTTATACAGGTGTAAAATAAATGTTTCATAATCTTCGTCTCCTCAACCTTTGCCACGTAGATTCTTGTATGCTTCTTACTTCTGAATGTTTTCCATGTGTTTTTTGGGATAAGACGGAGAAGTAGTTATTCATTTTGAAGAAAATGCTTATTCGTGCCCAAATAATTGTTGATCAATGCATTTTCTTGATGTCGAAAACTTGAATAACAATGTCGTCGAAATGCTAGAGGAATTACCCCTTTTTCCTGAAAAAATACTAAGTCTCATTTATCTCTCATCTTGAGACTTCCATTTTTGCAACTTAACATGTCGACAAACATCTAGTTAACCTCAACTTATTTTAAGTCTTCTTATTAAGCTGAGATTTTTGCCTTTGTCTAAAATCCCAGCTAACCGGTGTACAAAAGGATAACAACTATGATTTGTAAAGAGTCTGGAGGAGAAGAATGCACCATAGAAGATATGCACGATGCTATGGACGATATACGTCGCTAGAAACAAGCTTTGGAGGACAACATCCTCCAAATCCAGAATGCTAGTAGGAGGTAGACCATAGAGACGAGGTGGAGATGTTAGACCCCCAACCTATCTCAAACGAGATATGAGAAGTTCTTATTCTGGAGAACTTTAAGCTGCCTACATTGGCAAAGAGTGATGGATACAATGATCCATATGAACATGTTGCCTCCATCAATACGCAAATGGCCATCATTGGAGCCACTATCTCCTTGAAACACAAGCTCATCTTTGGCACCTTCAGATATGTAGCCATGAAGTGGTATATGGGTCTGCCTCGACTCTCCACCAACAATTATCAGGACTTAGGAAGGAAACTAGTTTACCAATTTGCAACAAGTACACACAGAAAGATGGCTTCCACCGGTCTTTTAAACATCTGCTAAGGCCCTTCCCTATGAATCTCTGATGGAGTACCTCAGACGTTTCGATGAAGTGACGATCAAGGTAACCCATAAAAACCCATAAATGTTAGTAGGAGCATTTAGAATAGGCTCATGGCGGGAAACTTCAATGAATCCCTCGAGCAAAGGTCATCCACGTCATTGGATGAAGTAGTAGCAGGGAAGAAATGTTACATAAGGGGCGAGGAAAGCAATGCTGAAGAGAATGTCTGAGATGCGAAAGAGCTCACCTCTAATACTAACAGCTCACGAATAAGTCAATACACATCACCCATCAGAGATAGGACAACAATCAAGAAAAGTTGAAAGCCCACCGAAAACTATACGCATCTGAACACTCATTGGGAGGAGACATGGCGAGAAGTGTTCCACATGCATAACATCCCTCAACCGTCAGATCCAAAGGCAAACGTCATAAGGCCTAAGCCTAGTAGTTGGTGCAAGTTTCATAAAGTAAATGGACACCATACTGAGGACTACTATCAATTCAATAAGGAGATACATCGCTTGATCCAAGAGTGGCCCATAAATAAATATGTCAATAGTGACTCCGCTCGAGGGCCAGGAGGATCTGACTCTCAGGGGTGATATGCCTTCGGGAGTCTTATATCCAGGAAGGGAAAATAACTGAGCAATGGCAAAAAAGAGTTTCTCCCATAAAAGATATGCCCTCTAGATCCTATCTATAGTAGGCTCGCCCACCAGTTTTAATTTGGGAGAGTTAAAATTTAAGATAGATTTTTTATAGGAGGGTGTTGTGGGCATTAGTCCACATAATAATGATCCCATTCTCATCACCCTAAGATGTAACGATTGAGAAATAAAGATGGTTTTGATTGATCAATGGCATCCTTATACTGTATGAAATCATTAGAGGTTTGGCCATGGACCTTGTGAAATCAACAATATTTTTTCTTATTATTTCTAGAAGATTCTCTGACAAGGAATGGGTTTTTGATCTCGTCTTATCATAATTTCGTGTTGGCGCACTCCTAGTATATCTTCTCTTAAGAAGTGTTCAGATGGTTGTACTTGTCGAACCGACCACGGGTTCCACGGTTAGATTCCTCCCTTTTCCTCTTGGAATCTTTTATGTATGACTAAACAAATCCTGCATCTCGCGCAACCTGTTTGTCAACCCGGGCTTTAAGTTTTTCTTTTAGGTTAATGAAGGATTGCACTCTGTTCAACAGACCAATGGCCTTCATTGCCTTAATTTTTACTTGAATGAGTTGTCCTGTATTAGGTCGTTCTCAAATATCTAGCGCTTGAGGTCGTCTTTGTAAGTACAGTTTGCACCTAAGAGGAGGGTGAATTAGGTACTTTGAAATTTTTCCAGTTTTAGACTTATGTGTTATAATTTTTCCGTTTGGTTACTAAGTGATGAAAGCGGTAAAATGCGGAAAAATAAAGAACATAAAGGGATTATAGTAGTTCCTCTCACAGTCCGAGAGTACGTCTAGTCCCCTTACAACATGTAAGAGATTTTACTATCTTGTTTGGACTTTGTACAAGCTATCCTAGACACTATACATAAGATCCTAAACAAAACAATAAGGACAATCCCCATATGATTAACACTAAGTGAAATAAGAGAACAATCCTCCCTTAATCCTTATCTTGTTTCCAATAATCCTGGACAACGAGGAATTCAACAATATTCTGAATTTTTACAAGAGTTTTTGAAGTAGTATACAATGTATCAATCACTTGGATTGATCTTCTCCTTTAAGCAAACAATTCTCTTCTAGTAACACAAGTGCTCAAGTATGTATGTGGTTGAAACTATATGATTTTGAAATGAAAATTATGTGCAGAAGTTTCACCAAAAAATTTTGTTCAAGAACACTTGAAATTTGAAAGATGAGAGGAAATGATTTTGAATTGTAGATGAAAGAGGCGTGTTTTAAAATCTGGAAGTTAGGGTATATATAGAGTCTTAACACCTCTCTAAATGAGTACAAATACATGAATAGATGCCATGGTTCAAAATAAATTTAAAAAATTCGTTTCCATGAAGAATTGCCTGAACAACTTCCAGTGCTTCAGTGGTAACCGATTACCATATATGGTGTAACCAGTTACACCTGTAGCGGGGCATACAAAATTTGAAAAATATGCACATGTAACCGGTTACATCCTTTGAAAATTGCCACAAAATGTAACATTCAAGTGTGGTAACCGGTTACAGGTATTTGGGTAACCGATTACATGAGTTGGCAGAAGAAAAAATACTTAGGAAAATGAATTTTGGCCAATGTTTGATGCACTAAAACTTTAATGAATTATGGCATGATTGTATATGAATATTTTGAGAACTTGACATCATCATAGAGGTTGTATACTTGTACCTTATTTTTTCATGATCAATCCATTAAGAGCATTCCAAGACTTGAACTTTATCACTTGAAAATTTGACTTTATTGCACTGGCTCTTGATATGAGTCTTGATCCATGATTTTTGACATAAACAGATTCTTGTAGTTTCTCTTCATCAAAATAATTACTTGAGAAGTTGGTCTTCACATTCTCCCCCTTTTTTATGATGACAACCCTTTGAAAAATTGATGCAATTTGCTTTCTCTAACAATGTAACTCCCCCTTGATCAACACTCCCCTTTGATCCATGAGTGAGAGAATTTGAAAGTGTATGTTTACTGCAAATTGTTAGAGAAGTATATACACAATAACATAACATCTTCTCCCCCTTTGTCATTAACAAAAAGGATGGGAAAAGTTTATAAATTTTATAAGCATGCAAGTTGCATATATCAAGTATCACAAATGAAACATAAATGAAATTTAAACATATAAATATAACAAACCTAGGATCAACACAAAACATTTCATAACATAATGATTTTTCCATACAACGAAAATGAAAACGCAACCACAATAACTTGTCTTAATTAAACATAATACATAAACTTGTACCAAAACAAAAACTAGAGAACCATAAACTTAGACTTAATTAAACATAAAAAGGCATATAATAGGATAAGAAACACAACGAGATCATAATCACTTTCTTCCATGTCAACCTATTCCTCTTCCTCACTCTCCTCTTCACTACTTTCGCCTTGGTTTTGGTTTTGGCTATAGTAGAGGTTCTTTAGTGAAGCAACTTTAAGACGGAGTTCTCTAAACCCATTTATCATGTAAGACTCTACAGAGCACAGTTTGTTATAGAGAACTTCATTTGTGTATCCGCCTTCGAGAGTCGGTGGAAGAGCGTTAATTGAATGACCATCCTTGTACTAATAAATGGCATTCTTGTCTTGTATGATTCTGGTGTTCCTCAAAGAAGTCCCGACATTGATTTCATACTCTTTTCGGGTTCATTCTCTTCTTAGGCTCTCTTTTCAAATCCACTTCACAATGTTCCAAAATCTTGGTAATTAATCTTGCATAAGGTAAGCCACCACTCAAACTTTGTTGGTGCAACATGTGAAGCATAATAGTGTAAGACCAATTCACTTTGAATTTTTACTTTATGGCATAAATTAGTTGCATTTCCATATCACCAATATGCGAGTGATTAGAATAATTTGGAATCAAGATGTAGGCAATAATATAATGAAGCATTCTATCACTAACAGTCAGGTTTTTCCAAACAAAGTTAAACGAGATGAGGCAGGATTTTTCTTACTCAAAATATCCCGCTGAGACAGACACGTGATGCTGAAAAATAATCAACCTTGTTGTAACATGTAACGCCCCGATTTAATTATTTATTTTCTTAAATAATATTATGGGATTGTATGTGTTGATTGGCGTTTTGGTGTGTTAAGGAACCCCTTGGGTGTAGGGTAGTGGCCATAGAGAGTAGAACTTAAGGTGTTAGGGGATATGTGAGTAAAAGTGTAGAGACATGGGGATGGTGGAAGAATTATCATTGTTGCTATTATTTGAATTATAATTAATTGAATAAAATAATAATAATAATGATAATTAGATAATTATGTAATTATTATGGTGATAGTGACATAATAAAATAAATGGTTATTTTATTTAGTTGGAATAATATGATTATTTATAAATAATGGAATAAAAGAATAAGAAAAAAGGGGAATAGGAATGTCAGAGTCAGAACACGTGAAAAATTAGAGAGAAAAGAGAAAGAGGATAGGCTTGAGGAAGAAGAAGAGAACCCCATTGTTGAAGAAATAATTGCTAGGAATTCTAAGGTAAGGGTGGGATTTCCTATTGTATAGGGATTGCATGATAACATGTGGGTGGGTTTTTATATCTCTATATGATTGTTTTTCTCTTCTCTATGTTCTGAACAATTGATGTGTAATTTTGCAATTGTGTGATAATATGATCATGATGTGTTTTTGCATGAACTGTGTGTTGGTGAACAATTCCGATGTTATGTGTGGTTGGGGTTTGGAGCGCGAAACTCAAAGATATGATTTTAATGAAAATTTGGGGGTTTAGGAATGTGTTAAAACTGATTTTCGTACCACAAATTAGCAGAAAACTGCTTATGTTGCAATGGTAACCGGTTATCACTTTTGGTGTAACCGGTTACACCTAGATAGCTTTTATAAAAAGTGATTTTTTGTAAGGTGTAACCGGTTACAGGTTTTGGTGTAACCGGTTACACTGTCCTTAAAAGGCATTTTTTGGGAAGTTTTAAGGGATGTAACCGGCTACTGGATTTGGTGTAACCGGTTACACTGAGATGAGTTAGCCAGTGTTTTTGATCAAGTTGTAACCGGTTACCTATTTTGGGGTAATCAGTTACACCTGCTATGTCAAACTTTAAAAATTCATATCTTGATTTTTGGGTGTTCGTTTCAGGTGTTGTTTTTTATTTTAATAATTGTTTCAGTACATGGAAATGATTTTAAATGGTGCGTAATGGTGTCGGATAGTATGTGGCGTGTATGTTGCGGTGTGGCATTGTGGGGATTGGGTGCGAGTATCCAGTTCCAGGTGGGAATCGGTGAAGCGTTACCTATGGTGATGGTAATGATTTTTGGTGGGCTTTGATCCTATGGTGGGGATCGGGAGCGAGTGAACCTGAGAGTTCACATTTGGTACCACACACATTGACTCCTGAGTTGAGTCTCTTTGCATCTACATACATGTTGCATTATGATGTGTGGATTGTGTAGAGTGTGAATTGCAGGTTGGGTGATTATGCATATGTTGATGGTGTGCTTACATATTATTATGCATTTCTTTTTATCATTGTGATTTCTCCCCCCTTCTGTTTAAATGTTACCTTTACATGGGCATCGTGCATATAATTCGCAGTAGAGGCGTGGATGTGAGTGGAAGAGAGTACTCTTTGTTATGCTTTGTTGAGTCGGTGTTTGCTCTGATATGTAACACTGCGGGGTGGAGCATTTATTTAATTTAAATTATGTTTGGTGGAGATTTTATGTTAATATCTTATGTTGAATAAATTAATATGATTAACGTTTGTTATCATTATGTTTGAATAGTTTGAATAATCAATTGTTGATGCTTTTTCGCTGCTAATACAATGTTGGAGTTCAGACATGTTTATTATTATTATTATATATTTTTTTAATTTCCTTATGTGTTACATATCCAACTGCATGAGCTGGTTTGAGTTGAAGTAGCATCCTAATTGTTTGGTGATTTTTAAATTACTCTAATTTTTATTTAAAATTACTCGGGGGAAAATTAGGGTGTTACATAACCTAGCCATTTAGGAACTCAACCTTGCTGAACCACTTGACCTTCATGGGGAATATCTAGACATTTTCGAAAATCCTCCAAAGACAATACAATGTTTTTGTTCTTAACTAAGGATGACAGAACACAACCAGTACCAATTGATAGGTTAGCATAAAATTCTCAAACAAGGTCTGAATATATGGGTCCAGAGTCAGAGATCAAAGAAACTACTCTTTGAAACTTTAAAGGCTTATGGAAGTCAAAACCGTGAGATGGGAAAGAAGCTAGGTTACCGTATTTTATCGACATGAGATGACGATTACGGATGTTGAAAGTTAGCCTTTTATACTTGAGTGTAGGTTTTATGATGTTGGCTTCAACATCAGAAGGTTGCTCTGAGCTAGCTTCACCAATTTTTGTATTTCCCCTTTCTTTCATTGAAGGTGTCATGATAAAGCTTGAAAGTTGAAAAAGTTAGGGTTTTGGAAAGGGATTTTCGAATTTGGTAGGAGATAATTTTGTGAGTCTGGTCGCTCTATTTAGTGTGCCTAAATAGGTCTAACTGCAAGTATACAGTCGTATCGCGTAGTTTTAAAAGATTATCGATCCCACAGAGACTAGAAATCGAACGCACCGTTATCTATCGTTACTATGTTTATCTAAGGCTAATCAGAATTTGGGTTTTTAGTTCAAACGGGAAATTAAAGGGAAATTAAAATTTGGGAATACTAGTTATGAATAAGTTATCGGTATATAATTCGGTAACCTACGTGGAATTAATTAAACCTAAGCGTATAAAGATTTATCACCCTATTCATCTGTAGGAAAAACCGGTTTAAAAACCCTCACCTCACACTCCCGTGGTTATTGCTTCGGACTATACTTCTAAGTCAATACGTCTGCTCTCGCTAGCCCGTATGAGGTTAAAAATACTTTTTGAAAACTAGTTAAACCTAATTAACTTTAAAGCGCTTCCGCTGTTTTTAAAACTAATGCCCGATTTCAGCTATCCAGGTAAAGCCTCACACTCCCGTGGTCTCGACTTTAACCTATGTTACTTTTTTACTCTCGTAATAAAAGTTGGGTTTTAAATTAAGAAATCGAAGCCAGAAGAAGGATTGATTATTGATTTTAGCTTAGAGAAAATTAATCGATAGGATCGGTTTAGCTCGACATAATTAGGAAATTAAACGCAAAGGCAAGGAAATAAATAAACACAGACATAATTAAGAAAGAAATAAACAATGCCTTGAATTAAATAATGGAAACCTGGAAGTCAGTAATAACAGCAACAGCAATCCCTCCACAAGCCGGTAGGTTCTTGCTCGAATAAAGTGAATTGCAAATGTTGAAGGCAATGAAACAAAAACTAAAACTAAGCTGTAATAGTTCCTCAGTGTGAGAAACTATTACTTTGTTCGGTAATGGTTGACAAGGAAATGGAAATGCAAAGTAAAAACGAAACAAAAGCTCTAGAAATAATTTGGCAGCAAGACAGTACACTTGAAAGGAAATTTTGGCCACCCTTTGTTCTTCGTAATGACTTGTATTTATAGGCTCAGTTGAGGTAGAGGTTGGAGAGAATTTAGCCACTCACATTGACGGTTACATCACTTGAACCTAGTAATCTCCGGGGAAATAATGTGATCGTGTGAAAACTGTTCTCTGAAAATTCGTAGACACGTTTCTGCTTCAATGTGTAATATTGGGCGCATGACGATCGTGAGGAAGTGTGACGGTCGTGATACATTTTGAGGCTGCCACGGTCGTGGCGTGTCCATGACGATCGTGATATCAGCAATTTTTGGTTTCTTCAATTTTTCTTCTCTTTTCTGCTCTTTTCTTGCATGTTTTGGTTCTTTTCCACACTTAGCATACTTTGACTAGGAAAATGGGATTACCTGCAAAAACACTTAAATAATCTCAAGAAAATTGGATATTGGACGAAAAACGGAATAAGAAACTAACATAAATCAA
Organism: Lathyrus tuberosus; assembly: GCA_022829125.1. Taxonomy (NCBI): domain Eukaryota; kingdom Viridiplantae; phylum Streptophyta; class Magnoliopsida; order Fabales; family Fabaceae; genus Lathyrus; species Lathyrus tuberosus. The sequence continues at coordinate 8,405,189 of JALAZF010000154.1, read as the reverse complement.
AGTAAAAATATGATATAAATTCGTGTTATCAGAGTCGTGGGTTGTTAGAGAAATGTTTTATAAAGAGGGTTTATGAGTGGGGAATTAAGAAAAATTAATTTTGGAGTTTTGGAAATGTTGGAGTTGAGTGGGAAATGAAGAAGGTAGGTGGAAGAGTAGAGTTAAGAGAGCTGAAGAGTTCTAAGACAAGTGTGGTTAGAAAGTGAATAATAATATTTGACCAAAAGTAATGACATAAAAAATTAATTAAATTCTGAAAAAGTTATAGTTGTAACTGGTTACCTAAAAAGGTGTGACTGTAACACCATAAATAAACCCCAGTAATATTCTTAAATAAAACATCAGAGTAATTAAAGAAACACACGAAACTTAGGATGTTACAACCAACATACAAAACCTGAATATTATTTTATTCGCATCGGACTTATAAACTCGTTTATCATTTCATGGTATCCAACAATAATTAAACATGATAAAGGAGATGTATACAATCTCAAAGCAAATATTAATCATAAAAACGTTCCCACGACTCCCCAGTGTTACGATCAGAGCAGACACCAACTATAGAGAAAAGATAAGGAGACTTCATCTTCAACTCACACCTGAGTCCTACTGCAGAGTATCTGCACATTGCCCACGTGGAGGCAATATTCAAACAGAAGGGCTGAGATATCATGATAATATAAAGGAAAGCATGTTAAACGGTAAACATCAGATTAACACAACCACAATCTAACTACATATCTCACATTAATCAACCATCAATATCATCACCACTTATTCACCAACCAACAGGAAATCACATGATAACAATTCAATTAATCACACAACACCATATAATTGGCAACATATCAACATATAATATCTAATGCAATGAGACTCACACCTGACTCAATGCTTATGCATGTGGTACCAATTTTTCGTGAACACTCAGGTTCACTGTTCTGATCCACACCTCCTAGGATCAGAACCACTCACTGATTCATCACCTCTGAATCAGCTACCGACCCAATCCACACAATGGGATTTTAGTCTCACCAAAAATGGACCATTTTCCCACAAATGTATGCAATGCGGTTATTAATGCATACAACAACAACAATATCATCGTGTACAATAACCCACCACCATGGTTATTGTACACCGCCCAGATTGGCCAGCAAGCATAAAAATGTATTTCATACAGTATAGACATACATGTATATATTATGCAATCACAATAACATCATCAAACATTCTCATTTTACACCAATAACACCCCAACAACCTCTTTATTAAATAAATATATATTAAGCAGCGACGTGAATTTCACTTCACAATGTTGTGACGTGAATTTCACTTCACAATATTGTGACGTGAAATTCACTTCACAACATATTTTTTTTAAATAAAAAAACTTTTACGTTGATAATTAATAATTAATATATATTAAATTGAAAAATTAATAAATTGAATAATAAATAAATATAATTAAATACCAAAAATATAATTATAATAAAAATTAAAATAAAATTAATAATATCTTACAAAAAATATAATTATCTTTCAAAAATTAAAATAAAATTAATAATAGCTTACAAAAATATAATTATCTTTCAAAAATTAAAATAAAATAAATGCTACATATCAATCCGGATCGGGATAGTCGTCAAAGTCCAAATCATCGTCATCATCGGCATCCACCTGTCGGTGACCACTAACTCCTTCATTTCCACCAAGATTACCGCTCCTTTGTGATTGCATAAATTGTCGCATCATCGCCTCCATATCAGCTTGCCTTTTATTCATGGCCTCTATTTAACTTTGTTGCTGCTCCATTAGACGTTTTTGCTCCTCCAGTTGGGCCTTTAGCGCTGCCTCACGTTGCTCCGATTCACGTCTCGCCTCGGTTAGCGCTAGTTGTCTAACGGCTTCCATTATTTCGAGAGACAATTGTGGTGGATTTGAGGATCCTTCCCCACCTCTAACTCTTTGAAATAATGTCATATCCCCTTTCTTAAACATACTACTAATAAACATATACTAGTCATTTACCTGTGCAATGCACAGACCAACACTATGATAATTTATTATTGATTCATTTTTAAACAAATAGTTTGATATATTTTTATATAGATATAAATTTTAAATTTTAAAGTTTGGTCTAATGATAAAAAGGAAGTTTTAAATCTCTAAATCATACTTTTGAATCAAATATTAAGATTATATAATTATTATTATTATTATTAAAAATAGAAAGTAAAACTAATTAAAGAGTTTATTTTTATATAAAGTTTGATGCAATTTTATATAAAGATATTTATTATAAAATATAGAGGGTAAAAAATTTTAATACTTTTATTTATAAAAGTCTAATGAAATTTATTGGTGGGATTATCGTTGGTAGAGAGAATGAGAAAAAAACCCTTCATAAAATACCAAAATTATGTTTAGAAGGAAAAATTTATTGAGACATTATATAATTAAATAATCTTTAATTATTATAAAAACATATGATTTATAAAATGTATTAAGGGGATAATGGTTAATAGAATGAGAAAAAAAAAACTTATATACAAATTCATTATAAAATGAGAAAAAACTTATACAACTTATAAAATTAACTACTTTTAATTATTATAAAATTTAGTAATTTATATATATATATATATATATATATATATATATATATATATATATATATATATATATATATATATATATATATATATATATATATATATATATATATATTGTTAGAGATAAAGGGTAAAAAAATTAGACAAAATTTTTACATAAGAAAAATTATTAGTGGGATGGTAGTTAATAGAAATCTATTTAATTTATTAATTGGAAACGTGGAGTATTATTAATTAACTGAAAATGTGAAGATTTTTTAAAGATAATAATTGTTATTTAATTAATTAATAATTGTTATTTAATTAATTAATAATTATTATTGCTATTATTTATTTTAATTTTTTAGCAACAAAAAATAGTTGTTGAATAATTTATAGGATTATAATTTAGTAATAATAATAATTAATAATAGAGAAAAGGGGTGATGCACTGACCGTGTAAAAAAGTTTTACACTGTCAACCAATGACGATCATGCATCCCGCCAAGTCAGACTGAAAATTTTAAATTATTTAAATGACATGGTAGAATGTTATATTTCTATTGGATGACAGTGTAAAATTTTTTTTAGACAGTCAGTGCATCACAATTAACCTCTAAATAATATTTATTAGAAATTTATTTATGATGAGGTTGTATATATAGAATTTTTGAGATTTGGTTAATAAGGGTAATGAGGTAATGGGTAAAGTTTGGCAAATGGAGTTAAATGTGAGAGGTTGGGTAAATGGGCAAGTGGAAGAGAACGTGAGGAAAGGGTGGATTTTTATTAATTATTCTATTTAGTAAAAACATACTACTAATATTACATAAACACATATTACTAATAAACATAAATATATATTAAATATATACTTTAATATACTTTAATATAATTTAATATACTTTAATATTAATTTAATATACTTTAAGTAAAATTCTGTTTTTATAATTTAATATACTAAGATAAAAATTTTAAAAAATTAAAATACTTTAAATAAAAATTCGGTTTTTATAATTTTATATATTCTGCTTTTAAGAAGTATATAAGAAATAGAATATAATGAATATTAAAAATTTAAAATTTTGAATAATATAATCTGTTTTTTTTATAAATACTGTTTTTTTATATATTCTGTTTTTTTAAAATTCTATTTTTTAATAAATATTATATATTCTGTTTTTTATATTCTATTTTAAATAATACATAAAATATGTTTTTAATGAATATGTAATATATAGCATATTCTGTTTTTAAATAAATATATAATCTGTTTTTTTTATTCTGTTTTTTAATAAATATTATATATTCTGCTTTTTTATATTCTATTTCAAAAAATATATATAATCTGTTTTTAATAAATATATAATATATCATATATTCAGTTTTATAATAAATATATAATATTCTCCATTGAGTGTTTTGTTATTTTTTGACAGAATATATTAGTGATTTGGTTGCATATTTTATGGATGGAGTAAGATGCAAAATAAATCTGACAAATTGAAATGAAACCGTTACTATAATAAATAAATTAATTTTGTATTAATAAATATATTTATTCTGTTTATATATTCTGCTTAATAAATAAATATTTATATAAAAAATAAATATAATTTTTTTTTATAAAAAATATCATATATTTTTGTTTTAAATAATATATTAAAAAAATAATACATTTTTTGTTTTATTTATTAAAAATGAAATAATATATAACAACAAACACAAAAACAAAAATCACAATAAACAATAAACAACAACAACTCAATAATATATAAAATCCAGAAGAAAAAAAATAAAAGACAAAAATACCTCTTCTTCAATCTCCGTCAATCTTCTTGCTCTAATATTATATCTTCAATTTCTTGTTCAAAAAATCTCTTTCAAATCTTTTACCATTTGACAGAAAAAAATGAATAATTTATGCCAGATATATTAAAATAACAGTGGATTTAGAAATTGAATGAAAAAGAGGAAAACCATTAGAAAACCAATATTACATTTAAGTTAAATATGGAGATGAAAAATTTGTTTGGGTGTTGCAAAGATGAAGACACGATTAGAGAAAACGGATGGAAAAAGAGGAAGAGAAGATAAGAGGAAGAGGAAAGAAAAAGAGGAAGAGAAATGGAAAGATAAAGTGATAGAGTGGAGGGAGAAAGGATAAGAAAAGAGGATTGAGAATCGTATAAAGAGAAAGAGTGGAAAGAGAGAAAGGATAAGAATTAATGCTGATGGTCTGGGAAAGAGAATCTGCATTAAATAAGCCAAACTAGTTACGTGAATTTCACGTCGCATCCTTGCGAAATGAAATGCACGTCACAACACCAACGATAATAAATTAAATAATAATTTAGGAAATGAAATTAATATAAATATTTAATAGCCCAAACTAGCGACGTGAATTTCACGTCACAATGTTGCGAAGTGAAATTCACGTCGCAACACCCAACGTTCACATTTTAAATTTTGGATTAGTGAAGTGCAAATCACGTCGCAACTTTGCGAAGTGAAAAACACATCGCAACATTGTAATGGGCAAAACTTTTATCAATCCCAACCTGCACACTCTGTGCCCCATCATTTCACCGTCAGACATTTTTCCATCTAAAAGCTTGCGATGTGAATATCACTTCACAAGCAAAATTTTGAAATTTTGAAATTTCCCTCTTCTGTACGCCATTAACCTTTTTATTTTTTATTTAAATTTAAATGTTGCGACGTGATTTTCACGTCACAACGTTTTTTTTAAATAAAAATCTTTTAGCCCACGTTATATGCTGGAAAGTATTATTTTAATGTTAAATATGTTAGTGACGTGAAAAACACGTCGCAAACTCATAAATTTAGCCACATGTTTTTCACTTCACTAAATCACGTGGCTGGATTCAACATTTTTTGTAGTGGTCTACTCTTAAGGTTACTACCTCACACCAAGGGCATCCCCAAACACAATAAAACACACATAATCACAATTATACACACAACTTCACGTAATTAAATTACGAAAAAATAATTTAAAATAAAACGGGGCGTTACAGTAACCGGTTACTACCACGCAAATTGCACTAGAAATTGTAAAACGAGACCATGTAACCGATTACCACATATGATGTAACTGGTTACATCATGCAAAAAAACAGTATATAATTCTAGGATAGCATGTAAATAAAATAGAGAAAGTAGCACTTAGACATGTTAATATACATTGTTTAGCACATTTGTATCATGAATACATGTCACATATGTATATCATAAAAAATTGAATTTTCCACAAAACATATAAATAATTCACCCAATAAAATTATGAACTAAAATAGAGGTGAAAGTTTGTATGTACCTTAGGTTTTTAACCGATTATTGATGAATATTCTTGAAGAATCATATATCGAACACATCTAATATGCCAAGTTCCCTTCGAATTTTGTAAAAAGATTCCCTTGCAAGCGATTTTGTGAATATATCCACGAGTTGATTATGAGTATCCACGAATAAGACTTCACCATCATCTTTAAGCACATGATCACGGAAAAAAATGACGTCGAATGTAGATATGATTTGTCCTTGAGTGCATGACTGAATTTTTAGTTATGTTTATGGAACTTGTATTATCAAACTTTAGCGGAATACATCCAAGGTTCACACTGTAGTCGCTAAGTTGTTGTTTTAACCAAAGTATTTGAGCGCAACAACTTCCTGTAGCAATGTACTCTGCTTCAGTCGTACTAAGAGCCACACATGCTTACTTTTTGCAGGACCACGATACAAGAGCGTTTCAAGAATATGACATGCGTCGCTTGTGCTTTTCCTATCTGTTTTACATCCTGCATAATTTGAGTCAGAATAACCAATCAAGCCATATACACTACCTTTAGGATATAAGCCGACATTCACTGTTCCTTTGAGATACTTCATGATTCTCTTCACGGAGGCAAGATGTGATTCCTTCGAATTGGCTTGAAACCGTGCACATAGACACAGACTAAACATTGTGTCAGGATGACTTGCCGTCAAATATAATAATGACCCAATCATACCTCAGTATTTTGTGACTTCAATTGAAACACCAACTTCAACTTGATCAATATAAGTTTTGAATCCCATTGGAGTAGCCATTGCCTTGTAAATGTCCATGTTGAATCTTTTAAGAAAATCTTTACAATATTTAGATTTATTGATGAATATCTCATTCTTTGTTTGTTTTATTTACAACCCAAGGAAGTAGTTCAACTTACCCATCATGGACATTTCAAATTCTCCTTGCATGATTTATGAGAATTTTTCACATAAGGATTTGTTTGTGGATCCAAATATGATGTCATCTACATAAATTTGCACTAAGACAGTATGATTGTTAATTCTTTTGATAAAAATAGTAGTATCAACTTTACGTTTTTCGAAGCCATGTTTGCAAATAAAATTACTTAACCTATCATACCACACCCTTGGTGCTTGCTTCAATCCATACAAGGCCTTTTTTAGTTTGTACACATGATCAGGATGTTTGCAGCCTTCATATACTGGAGGTTGACTTACATATACTTCTTCAAGTATGTATCCATTTAGGAATGCATTTTTAATGTCCATTTGGTACAACTGAAAATTCAAAGAACAAGCATATGCTAACAATAATCTAATTGCTTCTAGTCCAACAACAAGAGCAAATGTTTCCTCAAAATCAATACCTTTCTCTTGATTATAGCCTTGGGCTAATAATCTTGCCTTGTTCCTAATAATGATTCCATTTTCATCTAGCTTATTTTTTAAAATCCATTTAGTGCCAATAATATGTTTACCTTTTGGTCTAGGGAATAAATTTCAAACTTGATTTCTTTCAAACTGATTTAGTTCCTCTTGCATGGCTAGAATCCATTGATCATCATCTAGGGCATCTTTTTCTTTAGAAGGTTCAATTTGAGAGACAAAAGCCATGTTGAGACAAGCATCTTTAAGATTCAATCTTGTTGCAACGCCTTGACTTATATCACCAATGACTTTATCAATTGGATGATCCCGATGGGTTCTCCATTCCTTAGGTAGATCACTATCTTTTGATTCTTGTTGAATTGGTTCTTCTTGGTGTTTTAGTTGATTATCATTGTTAACTTTTAGAGTATCTTCCTTAGGAACTTCTACAAAATCATCATCATCATCATCACACAAAACAATATCCTCCTTGGAAGGGTTAGATTCATCAAATGACACATGTATAGATTTTTCAATTGTTAAAGTTATTTTTATTATATATTCTATATGCTTTACTAGTAAGTCGATAGCCAAGAAAAACTCTTTCATCGGATTTTTCATTGAACTTACTGAGATTATCTTTGTCATTGTTTAGGACAAATCATTTGCATCCAAATATGTGAAAATGAGCAATGTTTGTTTTCCTACCCTTGAAGAGTTCATATGGGGTCTTTTTCAAAACAGACCTAATAATAACTCGATTACTTACATAGCATGTTATGCTTACAGCATCCACCCAAAAGTATTTTGGAAGGTTTGAATCACTAAGCATCGTCCTAGAAAGGTCAACAAGAGGCCTATTCTTTCTCTCTACCACTTCATTTTATTGAGGAGTTCTTGGTGCTGAAAAGTTATGAAGGATTCCTTGTTCTTCACAAACTCTTCAAAGGGGGCATTTTGGAATTCTCCGCCATGATCACTTCTTATGGAGGCAATCTTTAGAGATTTTTCATTTTAAATTTTCTTTGCGTACTTCTTGAATGCCTTGAATGCATCATTATTCTACACTAAAAAGAATGTCCAAGAATATCTAGAAAAACCATCAACAATAACTAAAACATATACATCACCTCCGAAGCTTCTTGTTCTTGATGGAACAAATAAGTCAATATGCAACAATTGTAGTTGTAACACCCCCAATCTATCCCCCAATTAAATAAAGCGATAACAAATAAATCAGAGTATAATTAAAACATTCATGGCATAGACGGAGGCGTCACATCAATTGAGACAAAATACAACAACCTGCTCATATAGATATGCAACAATCAGGTAGCACACAACAGAGGAACTCAGTTCCTAACACCCACAATTCAGATACAGAATAAAAGCAGAAAATCTGCAACTGAAATATCATATATATATATATATATATATATATATATCATAAAAAGTCTGTCTGTCATACACTGAGTCATACATGTACAATCCAAAGAGAACATATACATATACACATAATCACAAACGGTCTCCCCGACTACCCGGTGCTACATATCAGAGCCGACCGACAAAAGAATGAAGACCTAAGCTTCACAAAAAGACCTCCAACATCTAATCTGCAATGCCTCATAGAGCATTCAAAACAGCAGAAGGGTGAGAAACACAATTATAATATAATTGCATACAATTATATAATAACACAAAAATACACATGTCAAACATTCTCACCACAATTTACGCCATAATTCAAATACAAACCAACACAATGCATATCTCATATATCCATCACCAAGGTATATCAACCATGCTCAATTCATGTATCACTAACACACACACATATATATATATATATATATATATATATATATATATATATATATATATATATATATATATATATATATCAACAACATCAATTCCATTCATAATTCCATACAAAATCAATCCATTCATGATTTATGCAAATGCACAGAGACCGACATAACGACTCTATGCAATGCAATGCGGTACCGTTCCATCCATCATTCTCATCATTAGTTCACTCAGGAACTATTGGAATCATCGCTTGTTACTTAGTGTAACTCCCCGTCAGGAAAATGATGTTCCCCGTCGCTTTAGGTCCTCTTGGTATAAGGCTCACGACGTTTATGGATCGCTTTAGGTCCTCTTTGTATAAGGCACACGATCCGATCGCTTTAGGTCCTCTTTGTATAAGGCACACGATTGTCTATAATCATCGCTTTAGGTCCTCTTTGTATAAGGTACACGGTGTTATAGCGGATTCCCTCGGGAACCATTTCGGCGCTCACACCCACTAGGGCACACGACATCACAAGAATGCATATCCTGATGCTTGGCATATAATGACTCATGACATTCAAATGCACACATATACACATCCATAATCATGCATATACAATCAAACACCACACAATGCATTTTCTTGCCCTTAGGCCACAAACCATCATCACAACATTTCATCACATGCATTCACATCATATAACATCACACAAGTCATACGATATATATCAAAAGCATATTGCATGATAACACATCAAATACACACCACTAAAACGGTAAAAGTTGACAAAACGACACATTTCCAAATTCCCCACATAATTAAATCATCCAACAATCTCAAAACCATATTAATAAGAAAGAACATCTTAATAGCTTTCTAAAGGTACCAAGAACGCCTCGATCCGAGTTACGGATCAAAAGTTACAGCATCAGACGCAAAAATCGGGAACCATTCTACACCCTCTTTGGTCATACGTGTATTGCCTTGTGCCATACGCGTACTGCCCAGCTCGCTTGGTCATTCCATATGCGTAATGCCCAAAGTGCTACGCGTATGGGCAGAGACTGATTTCTCCCCAAAATTCCACTAAAAACTCCATACGTGTAATGCCTCACTCGATACGCGTAATGCCTTGCCAAGTACGCGTACCATTACGCAAATCAGCAGAAGGCCGTGAAAAATGTTTTCCATACGCGTATTGCCCTCATTTCCCCCTTGCCATATGCGTATTGCCCAAACCAATACGCGTAATGCCAAGCCTGATACGCGTATGGGCAGCAAAACCCAGAATTTTTCCTGCAGAATTTCTGCTGCGAAATTCAACCAAATTCACTCCCAAATCTCATCTAAACACCAGAAAATTACCAATTCAATGCACAACAACATCTATCTAACATGTCTTAGCAATCAGGAACATTAAAACATGATTTCAGACACAATTTGAATCAATTTCTAACAATCTCAACGTATTAATGGTTTTGGTTCTATATCCAATTTCCACCAAATATCACACAAATACATACATACATAATCATACACAAGTATAGGATAATCGAGTTTCACACCCTTACCCGATTAATCGTGTTTTCAAAAGTCGGTTGGATCGTTTTCTTACTCTCCAAGTTTTTCCCCTTTTCTTCTTTTCTTTCTCTTTTCCTTCTTCTCTTTTTCTTTCTCTCTATTTTTCTCTCTTTCTAACTTCTAAGTTCTATTTTAAGAAAAATAAGTAAAATGACCAAAATACCCCTACACTCAAATATCTCGCAAACGCTCCCAAAACGCGATAAAACATAATCACGATGAAAAATAATATATTACCAAATAAAAGTCAAGAATAAAATAATATAAAAATAAAATAATTAAATCGACTCGATTAAATAAATCTAACAAAAATCGGGGTGTTACAACTCTCCCCCACTTAGAGATTTTCGTCCTCGAAAATATTACCTGAGACGAACAACTCCGGATACGACTCCCACATCCGACTCTCCAACTCCTAAGTCAAATTGCCCTCAGCAGCGCCTCCCCACGCTACTTTCACAAGCGCAATATCCTTGCCTCTTAACCGCTTCAACTCACGATCTAAAATTCTCACTGGTAATGCCTCAACCGTAAGGTTCTCCCTTACCTCAACCTCATCCATCGGAATCACATGCGACGGATCCGGAACATACTTCCAAAGCTGTGAAACATGGAACACATCATGCAAATTCGAAAGATTCGGCGGCAACGCCACCCGATAAGCCACCGCACCCACTCTCGCGGATATCTGGTAAGGACCAATAAACCGAGAAGTAAGCTTCTTCGACTTCAATGCACGCCCAACACCCGTTACCGGTGTAACTCTCAAAAATACATGATCGCCTTCTTGAAACTCTAGATCTTTCCGCCTTCGATCATGATAACTCTTCTGCCTACTCTGAGAAGCCTTCATTTTCTCACGAATAAGTTTCATTTTTTCCGTAGTTTGTTGCACTAACTCCGGTCCAACCACCGAACTCTCACCAGATTCATGCCAACACAAAGGTGTTCGACATCTCCTTCCATACAACGCTTCAAAAGGTGCCATTCCAATACTCGAATGGAAACTGTTGTTATACGTGAATTCCACCAACGAAAGATAATTATCCCAAGCAACACCTTGCTCAAGAACACAAGCCCGCAACAAATCTTCTAATGACTGAATAGTTCTCTCGGTCTGACCATCCGTCTGAGGATGATAAGCAGAACTCAATCTCTACTTGGAACCTAACGCCTTTTGCAAACTTTCCCAAAATCTGGAAGTAAACCTCGGATCTCGATCTGAAACAATACACAACGAAACACCATGTAGCTTCACAATCACACGGATATAAGTCTCAGCCAACCTCTCCAAAGAAAAACTGATGTCAATCGGAATGAAATGCGCCGATTTAGTCAGCCTATCCACAACTACCCAAATGGCATTATGTCCCCTCTGTGTATTCGGCAACCCTATCACAAAATCCATAGAAATGATGTCTCATTTTCACTCGGGAATATCCAACGGTTGTAACAATCCACTAGGCTTCTGATGTTCTACCTTTGACTTCTGACACGTCAAACACGCATAAACAAACTGTGCCACATCCCTCTTCAATCCGGACCACCAAAAGATCTTCTTTAAATCATGATACATCTTATTAGCTCCTGGATGTATACTCAAATTACTCCGGTGTCCTTCCTCTAAAATCATCTGTTTCAAGTCCAAATCATCAGGAATACAAATTCTACCACGAAATCTCAAAACACCCTTATCATCCACTTTAAAGTCACCATTCACACCTTGATCCCCAACCGTCATCAAATCAACAAATTTCACATCCAACTTCTGTTTCTCGCTAACGGTTAACAGAAAATCATTAGTGACCTTTAACATACCAAGCCTCTCGCTGTCAGATGGTAATTCACACACCAAACTCAAATCTCTAAAAGCTTCCAAAAGTTCCCACTCTTTAACCATCAAAGCATACATATGCAAAGACTTCAGGCTTAACGCATCGGCTACCAAATTAGCTTTACCGGGATGGTAATTCAAGCCAAAATCGTAGTCCTTCAAAAATTCCAACCATCTCCGTTGCCTCATATTCAGCTCTTTCTGATTAAACAAGTATTTCAAACTTTTATGATCACTAAAGACTTCGAATCTTGCACCGTAGAGATATTGCCTCCAAATTTTCAATACAAACACCACAGCAGCTAATTCCAAATCATGAGTAGGGTAATTCTTCTCATGAACCCTTAATTGCCTCGAAGCATAAGCCACAACCTTACCTTCTTGCTTCAACACCCCACCTAAACCAATCAAAGACGCATCACAATACACCACAAACGGTTCAGTAGAATTTGATAAGACCAAAATTGGAGCTGTAGTCAATCTTCTCTTCAGCTCACTAAAACTTTCCTCAGACTGAATATCCCAAATGAATGCTTTACCTTTACAAGTCAGCTGGGTCAACAGAAGTGCTAACTTGGAAAAGCCTTCAATGAATCTCCGATAATATCCAGCTAAACCCAAAAAGCTTTTAATTTCAGTAACAGATCTAGGAGCCTCCCATTGTAGAACTGCATCTACTTTAGATGGATCCACATCAATACCATTACCTGAAATCACATGCCCAAGAAAACTCACTTCTGACAACCAGAACTCACACTTGGACAACTTGGCATAAAGTCTCTTCTCCTTCAAAATTTGCAACACAACACGCAAATGTTCCGCATGTTCCTCCCGGGACTTAGAATAAATCAAGATGTCATCAATAAACACAACAACAAATCGATCCAAATGCTCATGGAAAATACGATTCATATACTCCATAAACACACCTGGCGCATTAGAAACCTCGAACGACATCACAGAATATTCGTAATGTCCGTAGCGTGTTCTAAAAGCCGTCTTCTGAATATCTTCCTCTTTCACTCTAATCTGATGATAACCTGACCTCAAATCAATCTTACTAAACACACATGCACCTACCAACTGGTCCATCAAATCATCAATTCTCAGAAGAGGATGCTTATTCTTAATCATCACCTTATTCAGCTGGCGATAATCAATACACAATCGCATACTTCCATCTTTCTTTATCACCAATAAAACTGGAGCACCCCAAGGCGATACACGCGGCCTCACAAACCTCTTTTCTAACAATTCATTCAACTGCTTCTTTAACTCAACCAACTCAGATGCCAACATACGATATGGTGCCATAGATACAGGTCTAGTACCAGGAACTAGATCTATAGTAAACTCCATCTCTCGTTCTGGCGGCACATCCGAAATATCCTTTGGAAACACCTCTGGAAATTCACACACAACTGGAAACACACCAATTGCAACTTGACTATCCACGGTCAACGATGCAAACAACCCGAACAACTGAGCTTCATCCGCCAAAAGTTTCTTCAACTCTTTGGTAGATAAGAAACTCGATTCCTCGTCTTCTTCAAGAGAAGGAAATCTTACCAGCTTATGATAACAATCAATATGCACTCGATTGAACTGCAACCAGTTCATTCCCAGAACCACATCTAAACCCTCCAACGGCAGACACACCAGATCCATCTCAAAATCTTTACCATAAATGGCCAAAGGACAACTTAAACAAACCAAAGAAGTAGTTACCGACCCCATTGCTGGAGTATCAATAACCATCTCTCCACCCATCGAAGACAACAAAAGATTCAAATGCTTCACGCACTCAGACAAAATAAACGAATGAGTCGCTCCGGTATCAATAATAGCAACTAAATGCATACTATTAATAAAACAAGTACCTCTGATCAGACGGTCTGCACTAGTAGTCTGAGTTCCTGCCAATGCAAATACTTTCCCTCCAGCTGGAGCTTGCTTTAGTTTCGGACACCTCGTACTAACATGACCAGGTTCACCACAGTTGAAACACTTCACCACATTCTTCTTACAATCAACTGCGACATGTCCTATACCTCCACAATTGGAACACTTCCTTATATCCTTTCTATATTCAAACTGGCGATGTCCTAAGTCACCACACCTAAAACATCTCGGAGGATTAGACATACCTCCCTCACTTAGCTTTTTATCAAAATTACCCCTTTGCTTACCCTTGTCAGCTGGTGACACATAAGGACCACCACGAAACGGTTACTTCCCTTTCCTTTCGTTCACACTCTTATAGTCAGTAGAACGAGCTTGCTATCCTCCTAAAAAATTCTACAACAATCCACCAAATCTAAAAACCTTCTAATCCTTTGATAACCGATTGCCTGCTTGATCTCAGGACTCAATCCGTTCTCAAACTACACACATTTGGAAAACTCCGCAGTTGCTTCAGCATAATGTGGATAAAACTGAACCAGCTCTACAAACTTAGTAGTGTAATCCACAACAGACATGTAACCCTGTTTCAACTCCAAGAACTCTATTTCCTTCTTTCCTCTAACATCTTCAGGAAAATACTTCCTCAAAAACTCCCTGCTAAACAAAGTCCAAGTGACCTCTTCACCTGTAGCTTCCCAAACATGACGCGCACTAACCCACCAATCATCAGCCTCCTCCTGCAACATGTGAGTACCCAATCTCACCTTATGTTCCTCAGTAAAGTCCATCACTCAAAAGATTCTTTCAATCTCCTTAAGCCAAATCTGAGCACCATCAGGATCATGTCTCCCTTTGAAGACATGCGGTTTGTTCTTCCTGAACTCATCATTCCCACCAGCATTAGGTGCACCCCGCACAGCCTGAGCCATAACTTGCATAGCAGCAGCCAAAGCAGCGTCATTCCTACCAGCCATATTCTGTTCATATCCAATAACAGCAACTATGGTTAAACAAACAACTCACCCGAACACAAATACCGACACGGACTGGCACGAAATGACACAAACTGATAAAACTAGGCTCTGATACCACTTAATGTAACACCCCCAATCTATCCCCCAATTAAATAAAGCGATAACAAATAAATCAGAGTATAATTAAAACATTCATGGCATAGACGAAGGAGTCACATCAATTGAAACAAAATACAACAACCTGCTCATATAGATATGCAACAATCAGGTAGCACACAACAGAGGAACTCAGTTCCTAACACCCACAATTCAGATACAGAATAAAAGCGGAAAATCTGCAACTGAAATCTCATATATATATCATAAAAAGTTTGTCTGTCATACACAGAGTCATACATGTACAATCCAAAAAGAACATATACATATACACATAATCACAAACGATCTCCCCGACTACCTGGTGCTACATATCAGAGTCGACCGACAAAAGAATGAAGACCTAAGCTTCACAAAAAGACCTCCAGCATCTAATCTGCAATGCCTCATAGAGCATTCAAAACAGCAGAAGGTTAGAAACACAATTATATAATAACACAAAAATACACATGTCAAACATTCTCACCACAATTTACGCCATAATTCAAATACAAACCAACACAATGCATATCTCATATATCCATCACCAAGGTATATCAACCATGCTCAATTCATGTATCACTAACACACACACACACACATATATATATATATATATATATATATATATATATATATATATATATATCAACAGCATCAATTCCATTCACAATTCCACACAAAATCAATCCATTCATGATTTATGCAAATGCACAGAGACCGACACAACGACTCTATGCAATGCAATGCGGTACCGTTCCATCCATCATTAGTTCACTCAGGAACTATTGGAATCATCGCTTGTTACTTAGTGTAACTCCCCGTCGGGCAAACGATGTTCCCCGTCGCTTTAGATCCTCTTGGTATAAGGCTCACGACGTTTATGGATCGCTTTTGGTCCTCTTTCTATAAGGCACATGATCCGATCGCTTTAGGTCCTCTTTGTATAAGGCACATGATCGTCTATAATCATCGCTTTAGGTCCTCTTTGTATAAGGCACACGATGTTATAGCGGATTCCCTCGGGAACCGTTTCGTCGCTCACACCCACTAGGGCACACGACATCACAAGAATGCATATCATGATGCTTGGCATACAATGACTCATGACATTCAAATGCACACATATACACATCCATAATCATGCATATACAATCAAATACCACACAATGCATTTTCTTGCCCTTAGGCCACAAACCATCATCACAACATTTCATCACATGCATTCACATCATATAACATCACACAAGTCATATGATATATATCAAAAGCATATTGCATGATAACACATCAAATACACACCACTAAAACGGTAAAAGTCGACAAAACGATACATTTCCAAATTCCTGACATAATTAAATCAGCCAACAATCTCAAAACCATTTTAATAAGAAAGAACATCTTAATAGCTTTCTAACAATACCAAGAACGCCTCGATCCGAGTTACGGATCAAAAGTTACTACATCGAACGCAAAAATCGGGAACCATTCTACACCCTCTCTGGTTATACGCGTATTGCCTTGTGCCATACGCGTACTGCCCAGCTCGCTCGTCTATTCCATACGCGTATTGCCTTGTGCCATACGCGTACTGCCCAGCTCGCTCGTCCATTCCATACGCGTAATGCCCAAAGTGCTACACGTATGGGCAGAGACTGATTTCTCCCCAAAATTCCACTAAAAACTCCATACGCGTAATGCCTCACTCGATACGCGTAATGCCTTGCCAAGTACTCGTACCATTACGCAAATCAGCAGAAGGTCGTGAAAAATGTGTTCCATACGCCTATTGCCCTCATTTCCCCCTTGCCATACGCGTATTGCCCAAACCAATACGCGTAATGCCTAGCCTGATACGCGTATGTGCAGCGAAACCCAGAATTTTTCCTGTAGAATTTCTGCTGCGAAATTCAACCAAATTCACTCCCAAATCTCATCTAAACACCAGAAAATTACCAATTCAATGCACAACAACATCTATCTAACATGTCTCAGCAATCAGGAACATTAAAACATGATTTCAGACACAATTTGAATCAATTTCTAACAATCTTAACATATTAATGGCTTTGGTTCTATATCTAATTTCCACCAAATATCACACAAATACATACATACATAATCATACACAAGTATAGGATAATCGAGTTTCACACCCTTACCCGATTAATCGTGTTTTCAAAAGTCGGTTGGATCGTTTTCTTACTCTCCAAGTTTTTTCCCCTTTTCTTCTTTTCTTTCTCTTTTCTTTCTTCTCTTTTTCTTTCTTTCTATTTTTCTCTCTTTCTAACTTCTATGTTCTATTTTAAGAAAAATAAGTAAAATGACCAAAATACCCCTACACTCAAATATTTCGCAAACACTCCCAAAACGCGATAAAACATAATCACGATGAAAAATAATATATTACCAAATAAAAGTCAAGAATAAAATAATATAAAAACAAAATAATTAAATCGACTCGATTAAATAAATCTAACAAAAACCGGGGCGTTACAGTAGTGGCCTTGAAGTGGACACCACATTCTTAGGTTTTAAAGTTGATATGGTTTGTTTATCCTTTTGACAAGTATCACATAATTTATCTTTGACAAACTTTATCTTAGGCAAACCAATGACAATATCATGCTTGACTAGTTTATTTAAATGTTCCATATGAATATGAGTAACTCTTTTATGCTAAAGCCATGAGTCATTGTTGTTTACCATGAGAAATTTTACTTTCAAAGATAAATCATCTAAGGAAATCATAAATATATTATTAATTCTTTTACCTTTGAGTTTTACCTCATGTGTGACTTTATCTTCAATCAAGCATTCATGCTTGGTGAACTTGATCTTGAAGCCTTTATCACAAAGTTGGTTAATACTTAGAAGATTGTGCTTTAGTCCTTCAACATAAAGAACATCTTCAATGGATGTGAAAGGTGGTGTTCCAACTTTGCCTATGCCAAGAATTTTTCCTTTGTTGTTGTCTCCATAAGTGACATATCCCTTGGCTTTAAGCACTAAATTTGAAAATTTGTTGATATCTCCCGTCATATACTTAGAACAACCACTATCGAGATACCATAGATTTTATGTGGCCTTCAAGCATACCTACAAAACAAATTAAGTTTTATTAGGTACCCAATTTCCATAGGCCCTTCATAATTAGTTCCTTTCTTGACCCACACATAATGTCCATTAGCCACACCAAAGTTTCTAACATAGCAAGCATTGGGTGTTTGACCAATTATACCACAATAAAAGCAAGCATGAACAAATTTACTTCTATATCTAGGAACATAAGATTTCTTTTTAACAAATCTTTTCCTTTTAGGATAAGGATGAACAACTTTGGCTTTGTTTATTTTCTCTTTGGTGGTTTGGTCATTAGCCTTAACAAAGATAGTTTTGCTAGAACTTGGTTTACCAAATTTTGAATAATCAAGACCACTTTTATCATTGGAATATCTTTGTTGACTAAGAACACCCTCCAATCCAATTTTCCTTTTTTCATATCTTTCTAGAACGTTTTTTAATTGGACAATTTGGAAAGAAAGTGATTCACATTCTTTGCATACAAAACTTTGTTTTTGTTCACTAATAACCTTTTGTTTTTCAACTTCAAAATCTTTTTCCATCGACTCAATTGTCTTCTAAAGATGAAATTTGTTTCTTTTGGTTTGACACTGTTTTGTACAAAATTTTGCATTCATTAAGAAGTTCATCTATAGCACATTGTGCATCATTATCATAAATGGAAAATTCATTACTAACCTCTTCATCTTCATCATCAGAATAGTGTGAAGCCATCAATGCTAGATTTGCACATTCGTCGCTATCTGAATCGGATGAAGAACTTATCTCATTATCTTCCCATGCAATGTAGGCTCTTTTATTATTTTTTTCCTTTTTATTTTTGAAGCCACTTTCTTGGAGAGTTTCAGACAATTCGTCTTTATATGACCTTGCTTACCACATTCATAACATGTGACATCTGGTGATCAAGTGGAAGCCTCCTTTTTCCTAAAAGATTTCTTTATTTTTGCATAATTAAATGATTTATCATTTTTACCAAGAATTTTACCAAGTCTTTTCACAAGAAGCATAAAGTTCTCATCTCCTTCCGGAGCATCATCATCTTGTTCTTCTTTTAAATCGACTTTCAAAGTGATGCCTTTGGATTTCTTCTCTCGATTCTCATAATTTTCAAGTCTTCCAAGTTCAAGTTCATGTTCTTGGAGTTTTCCGAACAATGATGTGGACGTCATAGTAGAAAGACTTTTCTTTTCTGATATTGCTGTCACTTTTGGTTGTCATTCTCTGGTTAAAGATATAAGCACTTTAAAATTAAGATCATCATTAGTAAAAGTCTTATTAAGAGCAATCAAATGATTTGTCAAGTGTACAAATCTCTTTTACAGCACGGCGATAGATTCTTCGGGCTTCATTCTGAACATTTTGTACTATTGACTCAACGTATTCAATCTAGATCTTTTTACTTCATCGGTTCCTTCATGAGTTTCTACCAATGTATCCCAAATTTCCTTTGCCGATTTACATTGAGAGATACAGAAGAATACATCCATGCTAAGTTCACTTTGAAGTGTGTTGATTTCTTTTATTTCATTAAGAACTTTCTTCTTATCATCTTTATCCCAAGAGCTTTGAACCTTTGGAGTATCGACACCATTAACGACACTTGTAGGTTTATGTGGACCATTTTCGAAAGTTTCCCATATTCCTTCTCCTTGTGCTTCTAAGTGAGCCTTCATGCGAATTTTCCAAAAATCAAAATTTTCACCAGAAAATAGTGGGGGTTTATTGCTACTACCACCATCTTTGAAAACTAGATTTGTACTTGCAAAATCTATACTGGATCTGTAGGAACAGGTTACCTATAACCTGCTCTGATGCCAATTGTAAGTAGAGTTTGTACCTAAGAGGGGGGTGAATTAGGTACTTTGAAATTTTTCCGGTTTTAAACATATGTGTTATAATTTTTCCGTTTGGTTACTAAGTGATGAAAGCGGTAAAGTGCGGAAAAATAAAGAACACTGAGGGGCTATACTAGTTCTTCTCACAGTCCGAGAGTACGTCTAGTCCCCTTACAACATGTAAGAGATTTTACTATCTTGTTTGAACTTTACACAAGCTATCCTACCCATTATACACAAGATCCTAAACAAATCAATAACAATAGTCCCCTTATGATTAACACTAAGTGAAATAAGAGAACAATCCTCCGTTAATCACTATCTTGTTTCCAACAATCCTGGACAACAAGGAATTCAACAATATTTGAAATTTTTACAAGAGTTTTTGAAGTAGTATACAATGTATCAATCACTTGGATTGATCTTCTCCTTTAAGCAAACAATTCTCTTCCAATAACACAAGTGCTCAAGTATGTATGTGGTTGAAACTATATGATTTTGAAATGAAAATTATGTGCAGAAGTTTCACCAAAAAATTTTGTTCAAGAACACTTGAAATTTGAAAGATGAGAGGAAATGATTTTGAATTGTAGATGAAAGAGGCGTGTTTTAAAATTTGGAAGTTAGGGTATATATAGAGTCTTAACACCTCTCTAAATGAGTACAAATACATGAATAGATGTCATGGTTCAAAATACATTTAAAAAATTTGTTTCCATGAAGAATTGCCTGAACAACTGCCACTGCTTCAGTGGTAACCGATTACCATATATGGTGTAACCAGTTACACCTGTAGCGGTGCATACAAAATTTGAAAAATATGCACATGTAACCGGTTACAGGATTCTGGGTAACCGGTTACATCCTTTGAAAATTGCCACAAAATTTAACATTCAAGTGTGGTAACCGGTTACAGGTATTTGGGTAACCGATTACATGAGTTGGCAGAAGAAAAAATACTTAGGAAAATGAATTTTGGCCAATGTTTGATGCACTAAAAACTTTAATGAATTATGGCATGATTGTGCATAAATATTTTTAGCACTTGACATTATCAGATAGAGGTTGTATACTTGTACCTTATTTTGTCATGATCAATCCATTAAGAGCATTCTAAGACTTGAACTTTATCACTTGAAAATTTGACTTTATTGCACTTGCTCTTGATATGAGTCTTGATCCATGCTTTTTGACATAAACAGATTCATGTAGTTTGTCTTCATCAAAATAATTACTTGAGAAGCTTGTCTTCACATTCTTCAACTCCTTTTTACTTTCACAACTACTTGTATAAAATAGTCGATGTATGACCACAAACTCTGTATCTTACCCTACTTTTTTTGTGTTGAGGGAGGCTATTGTCATTGGTTTCCTTTTTCGAGTTGCGAAATGAGCAGTGAAGCTCTCGCACAAATCGATCCACGATCGTCCACCAAAGCTTTGAACTGGAGTCTAGAAAATCTCCTTAGTGTTTGTGCAAATAGTTTGTACTTTTTGCCTCTTCGGCGTGGAAGTAGTTTAATTGCTCATCAACGAGTTGAACATGCTTGTCAGGATCTCCTTTCCCTTCGTACTTCATCAGTTTCATAGGTTTTTCTAGTGACTTTGATATTTTATTGTCCATGATGTAGGCACAAAGAGGATGCTTTTGTGGATTCTTCACTAGAGGTTTCTCTACTTATTCCTAAGGAGGAATGCGACTACCTCGGTCTCCCCTAGGACTTTGAGAAGGAGCTTGATGTCACTTGCTCTTTGATGATTTAGAGATTTCAGAGCTACGTCTCTCTACGATGCGGGCGGCTCGAAGAAGATAGTCCAGCTTATCTTGGAAGCAGCTTTCTGCACGATATTCCCCTTTGGAGGTGCGTTGTGTAAGTTTTCTTTCAGAAGAAACAATCTTTCTTCTATCGCTTGCGAGTTTTGTTGTTGAACTATGTTATACATATTGTTCAGTAACTCGTTCGTGTCTTGTATTCCCAAGATAGCCTGTAACAACTAGAAACCATATAAAGCTTTTGGTCTTGAGGTTGATGGTGGTGTTGGAAGTCTGAGCAAAGGCTCGCCTTGTTGAATTTGTGGAGCAGATCCTATGATCTTAAGAGGTTGGAGGAGATCTGGATGTAACTAAGTGTTTATAACGGTTTAATCCATACTGCCTTGACAAGGAGACGGTTGATTTCTTGCGGCTTGAGCGACAACAACTTCACGCAAAGCAACTGAGCGAGTGGCTTTAGATGCAACCATTATCGAAGGATGTGGAAATTAGAAATTTGGGAATTATGAATATTGGAGTTGATCTGCTACCAGAATAGATCGAAAATAACAGATCTAAGGTTCGATTTCAGGAACTCCAACCAATTAGGTTGAGAAAGCTTTGAATTAGTGAATTAATGTAGGAGTATTCGATCATGGAAAATGCATGAATAAGAAGTTGATACCCATATACGACGCCATTGTTCTGTTATGGAACAAAAATTAATCTGAGAATGGAAGTTGTGAGATGCAATAGTAAACTTGAACTTCTGATGCAATGAATAAGGGGTTTACCTGCAAGGTTATCACTCTAATGCTCGAGTCAGTATGTCAGTAAAATGAGTGAATGAAGTTTGAATTTGTGTATCTGGAGAATGACACGCTTTTATTTATATAATGAAGCAGTCGTAACAACCCATTATTTTCCAAGTATAAGATATGGGGAGTCGTTAAATATATTTTGGACTTGAATCTCCTATATGCTATTCTGTTGGATAGTACCTTATGATGCACGTGTGTGGACGAATTGTTGTTTCACTAGACCGCGCCCGTCGGACCCTCTGGCCGGTCCAGAACAATTAATATTGTTATTTTTACTAAAAAAACAACTAATAAAATTTATTGAAGATATATTAAAAAATTACTTTTATCATCTTTAAAAAAAGTTAAACAAAATCAAATTTAACAAATTAATAAATAATTTTGTATTTTAAAATGATTAAAAAATAAAATATTAATTAATAAATTTAAATTTTTAATTTTTAATTTTTAAATTCGTGATAGGCATCTATATGTATATGGACATACTAATGAGTAATGAAATATATAAATTGAATAATGGAATAAAGTAAAGATTTCAAAGCCAATTAAAAAAAGACAATTGGTATGATTGATGCACTACGTATCAAGTGGTGCACTATATAAGCCACAAAAGGTAGCAGGTGCTGTTGTAACATGATACGTGTCGCTAAAATTATTTTCATCCACTAACGATTTTTGTTTTCTATTTAGAAACACAACAACTTTCGACGGAGCGCATTATCCATTAGAGTGGTTTATTTGATGTTCTTGTCTGTTCCATGTCATCATATTAACGGCTAATTTTCTTTACGTTCCTAACACGACACGTGGCCACATCATTTTCAGCGACCATAGTCCATCATGGACCGACCTCATGTAAGGAATTCCGGAAGTGCAATTTGACCGTACAAAAACGGCGCCGTTGGGTCAAACATACACTAGTAAGGATGATCAATTAACACTGTTAATGAAGAATATAAAATGATCTTCTCCGGGATTAGAATTATCTAGGGGTGGTCGTATCCGAACCAATCCAAAAACAAAACCGCATATCGAACCAATCCAAATCGAAAACCGCAAAAACCGCATTTGGTTTGGATGATTTTAGATGATTTTTTACTGAACCGCACGGTTTGGTTCGGTTTGCGGTTTTCATTTCACAAAACCGAAACAAACCGAACCAAACCGCATTTTAAACTTAAGTTACTAATTTCTATTATTATATTTCCAATTCCACGTGACTCACTTCCAATTCCATTCAGTCATTAGCTTTCAATACTAATATCTAATTTTTTTTATCATATTAAACTTGTTTTCTTTTTTAATACAGTAATACTACTATTTTAATTTTAAATTAAACTTTCAATTTCAATTTCAATTTATTGACTGCAATTTCAATTTCAATTCCAAATTGTATTTTCTTTGTTAGTGATAAGATTCCCTTCTAAAATGACTGCAGTATCTCTATTAATTTAATTCTAGTAATGTTTGTTTTATTTTTTTTTATTATTTTTTTTTTTGTTGAAGATTAACTTTTTATGGATATGTTTTATATGCGGTAACTATTACCCCTGTCAGAAAAACATGGCCATATAACTAGCATTTTTTAATAAACAACTTATTTGTAATAAATAACTTGCTTTGTATGATTGTTCTGTTTAGGAAATTATATGATTAGTTTCTTAGTTTTATAATTCCATAATCAATAAGTCTATAAACCGCAACCACCGAACCGATTCTAACCGCATTGGTTTGGTTTGGTTTGGTTTGGTTTGGATGAATTTTTAAAAATCAACTGAACCAAACCGAACCGCATGCATTTTTATCTCGCGGTTAGGATGATTTTTATGCTCAAAACCGAACCAAACCGCACCGCGAACACCCCTAGAATTAACATATTAATAGTGCGGATAATCATTATTTTAGAAATTTAAAGTATGAAGAGGAAGAGTTTGAGAAAGAATTAGAGAGTACAATTTATGCTACAAATATACATTCATTCACAAAATATCTCAAGGATATTAATACACAATATAAAATAATGTACAATTAACTAATAAATAAAATTGTAAACTTTTAGAGTGTAATCGGTTGACGAATTATATCAATCAGGTGCACTAACTTATTGTTTCAATTATTAACTAATTTTACATAGGTATAATCGGTTGATATATTATGTCAATTGGTTGTTCTTTGTTGCGATAGGTTATGTTAGTCAATATTAAAAGGTGTAACCAATTGACATAAAAGTGCAGTTAGTTTACATGCATATGAATTAACTTTTACACTTAACGCATCACCTTAATTCATGAGCACTTAGTCTTTTATGCCCATGTTCTTCTTCAATCTCTTGAACACTTCAATTGTGAGTCTTTTGGTCAGCAAATCGTGAAGGTGTGAGAAAACACAAGAAAGGGGGGTTTGAATTGGATTTTTAAAATGAAAGCTTTTTGTGAAACTCAAACAAAGATAAACAATAAACTAGCAATAGAGAAAGACACACGATATATCCTGGTTCACTTGAAAACTATCAAGTTAATCCAGTTCACCCGCCAAGGTGATTTCGTCTTATACACAAGGACTTAATCCACTATAATCAACTGATTACACTGCACTAGCAACTGCCGGTGACTAACAATCAAAGACTAACTGTCTCTTCTTAAGGATTCTAACCTAACTAGTCACTTAAGGAATATAAACAACTGTTTGAACAAATTTAATGTTTACAATGAAATGTTTTTACACAAGCTGATATAAACACTATGAATAGCTCAAATAACTTAGAGAAAATCTATACAGTATAAACAATGTTTCTTGCTTTGTATTGTGGTGTTTCACTGTTCACGCGTGTGTCTCTCTTTTTTTCTTCAAGTGATCAAGTCTTTATATTGTTGGGGGGAGTTTATTAGGGAGCATTAATGCATAGTGTAGGACTAAGCACCTTTGTGAGAGACACACCACTTGTCCACCTAAAACCTTAAGGTTTTAGGTGGACAAGTGATGTGTCTCTCACAAAGGTGCTTCGTCCTACACTATGTATCAATGCTCCTTAGTAAACTCCCCCCAACAAATGGTATCACGAGCCTTTGGTTCGAGAAAGGGACCGGCTTACTTGTATCGAAATGCCCAGGAAGTGGTGTCCCGTTGAAATCGAAACACCCAAGGAAAAGGTGTATTCGAAATATCTAATAAGAGGTGCCTTGAAAAAAGGTGTCAACGGCGGTACAAGTATAAAAAAGGGGGAACATTGTGGACTCACACTTGAGGGGGAGTGTTGGAATAATACAAGCAAGTGTGAGTAAGTGAGGAAATAGTCCCACATTGGATAGGAATGTGGTGACTTGAGCATTTATAAGTGGGAGAACCCACTCACCTATCACCTTTAGGTTTTAGATGGACAAGTGGTGTGTCTCTCATAAAGGTGCTTAGTCCTACACTATGTATCAATGCTCCCTATTAAACTCCCCCCAACATATATAGCCAGAAAGAGATCTGTTAGAGGGCAGATCAGGAATATCATTAAGATTGCTGGCGACTTGAAATAATGTTGTTATGCATGAATGAAAATCGTACACAAAAGTTATCTTTTGTACCACCAAATCAGGGTAGTGGAATGGTAGTGGAAAAGAACGTGTTTGATATGTGCTATGTACTATTTTCCCTTGCAAACGTTTCATCTTCTTCTGTTCATCAGAGGCTTCTGAATAGAGATGATTGAAGCATGAGTAGAAGAGTTGATCACTGGGTCTTCAGAGTCTTGAGTCATCAGAGTCTTCAGAACTTGTTCACCAGAACCTTGTCTTCAGATTCTTTAGCACTCGGTCTTCAGAACCGTTGGTTATCAGAAAATTAAGTCTTCAGAGTCTTTAGAACGTTGTTCAGCAGAACCTTGTCTTTAGAGTCTTCAACACTTAGTCTTCAGAAACTTAAGTCTTCATAGTCTTCAGAACGTTGTTCAGCGGAACCTTGTCTTCAGAGTCTTCAGCACTTAGTCTTCAGAAGATAATCATCAGAGTCATATTCAGAGGCAGAATCCAAGAGATCATTGCAGCAGCAACTTATTGTCTTCTTAGAATCTTTCTAAAAGTGAGTAGATCAGAAGCAAACTTGCTTCTTTGGCGCAGAAGCGACTTTTGCTCATATCAGAGTGACGCTCCACATGATCTCTATCAAAGTCAGAGCTTTCTTTATCAGAGTCAGATCTTATTTGTTAATTCTTCAGAAAACAAATGTTAGAGTACCAAAATTGTTCCCACACAAATACTACTTTGTTATTATCAAACCTCAGAGATATCTTGCAGAACCAAATATTGTTCTAACAATATCCCCTTTTTTTATAATGAAAAAATAATGTATTTTGATAAAGCAATTTTGTACGAAGATAATTAATAGGAAACGACAGAGATAAGTTTAGAATTAACTTTCCTTTATCAAGCTCCCCCTGAATATAAGAATTAAAACAATCTTATCAGATTAGGGATACTAGAGCCTGGTTACAAGGATCTAGTCAGATCCAGAATAGCAGAGCTTGATTATAGTGGTAATGGAGTCTGATAGCAGAGTCTGATTGGTTAGATCAGAGCCAGATTTCCAATATATAAATATTGTTCTTGAAAGGCATTCTAAGAAGTAATTTGTGCAATTAAAGTGTTAGAATGTTAGAGCTATGATTCAGAGACAAGATATTTATCAAAATAACTTTCCATTAATATACTCCCCCTTTTTGTCATAATAAAAAAGGGTAAACCTGAAAGATAATCCAAAGTACAAAAAAAGGATAAACAGACAAATGAAACTACGGGGTATCCTAGAAAGGTGCCTAAGGTTGAGAAGGAGGAGGGAGCCTCTGAAGGATATGAGCAAGTGCATTCTGAATAATGGAGATGACTTCATCTTGCTTGTTCATCCTTGTTCTGAAAAACTCTTGCTCCTTCTGAATGCTAGCCAGAGTCTTCAACACTGTATCAGAGGTAGAGTTTTCAGTAGCTTATCTCTCAGCTTGATTTTGAGCTTTCTTAGCCAACCTTTCAGCTTCTCTGTTTAGAGCTTCCTTGGTTAACCTCTCAGCCAATTCCCTTTCAGCAGCTAGTCTAGCTTCAGCTTCCTTCTTATCTTTCAACCTTTTTTCAGCTTGTTGGAAAAAATAGTCTTTTTTCTGAACAGAGAGATTCTGAATCTTCTGAAATTCTTCAGACATCCACTGGTTGAATTGATCCCACAGAGCACCTAAAGTAGAAGGCTCTTCGCTGGAACTTGATTCATCAGATAGTGTCTTGAATCTCATAACCACAATGTCCTTAAAAACAAAGAAAACTTCATCTAGGTTACTAGGGGGAAGGTCAGAGGGTTGATTCTCAAGGAATGATTGGGTTTCTTCAGTAGAATCACCCAGATTGGCAGTATCATTATTTGGAGAGGGTTCAAGATTGTCTAGTATGGGTTCTGGTATTATTTGTGGAGCGGATAATGGTGTGGTTGATGGAGAGTTGGTTGTTTGAAGAAGTTTAGTGGGAAGTTCTTTAGAAAAATATTAAGTGGTTAATGGTAGGGAGATGGTTGTTCAGGAATGGTGGAGGTTGGTTGTATGGATATGGTGGAAGATGGTTGAGTTGAGGTGATTTGAAATATTTGTGGTGGAAGTTGTATGGACGGTGCAGAGGATGAATTATTTCAGTTGGTGGTTCAGAAAAGGGTATGATGACAACAATTGAAAATAGTGGTGGTGGAGTAGAGAATGTTGGTGGTTGTGTTAAAGGAGGTGGAGATGGTGTAGGAAGAGATGAAGATAAATTTATGTTAGTAATAACAGATGCAGTTATAGAAGGAGATTCAGAAGACTTACTATTCTGCTCTGGATATGATTCCAGTGAGATGTTCCTTATGTTGGCTTCACCTAGACTTTTCTTCTGCTTCTTTGCAGTCTTTGTCTGAAGAGTTGTGTGGGTGAAGAATCTCTTATTTTTCATCATATTAGGAGGATTATCCATCAGATCTTCAATCCTGAAATCAGACACATCACAACCTTCTTCTTCTCGAAGCTGTATATATGCCTTTATAACCTCTAGATTGTCATACTTGGTGAACAGATGGAATTCGTCGATAATCAACCTTCTTGCCTTCATACTCTCCCAATCTATTGTTATGCTGGGTTCAACTCTGATTTCATCAATAATCTTCATTCTTTTCATATTTTTGATGTTCAAAAGAGTTCCAGTTACGAAGTTTAATTCATCTGTGACTGGTAGCTTTGATAGATGATCAATCATTCCACTTTCCATCAGAATATCTGAGATCAATCGACCGAGAGGAATGTAGTTCTAGAATTTCTTTGATTGATTTCTGGTTTCTCTTACAGAGTCTCTGAGATATCTGAAGAAAATTGAGGGGAGACAAATCTTCTCGCCTTTTATCAGATAATACAACATGTATTTCTGATCAGTATTGAGGATACTTGAGGTCAGTCTATGATAGATTCAACTCAGAATGATTTTGAGCCATACACGAAGCTCCTTTGATAGGCCTTGAGTCTTGAAATGAGGTTTTCCACTAGATGATTGTGTGAAAATTGTTGGGTTAACTACTTCAGATAGAAACCTGGATTTGGAGCTCATCTTGTAAATCCGCTTTCCTCAAAATTTTCCATTCCAAGTAATGTGGCTATGGATTTCTACGTGATTATGAACTTGTTTCCCAAAATGTGCGACACAATGAAGTTTTCATCAGCGTCAGCAAATCTCCAGAATTCCTTGATGAGATTTGGAAAAATGGGACCGTAGAGACGATCAAAATAGGTTTTCCATCCTTGAGCATTTAGTTCCCTAGACAAGTTAATTCCATTCTTAGGTAGGTTATCAAAGTCTGCTAGCCATTCAGTTAAAACTTCTAATTCTGAGAAAGGAGTAGCCAGATGAATATGAGTCGGGCGATCGACGATATAAACTTCAGTTGGTTTCTGAAATGTGGATAGAGATTGGTGAAGTGAAGTTGATTCCGTTGGAGCAGATGTTGTTGAAACCATTTAGGGTGATTCTGCTTGTAGGTGTTGTTGAGAGAATTCGAAAACGCTTTGTTGTTGAGGATCAGTTTGATGAAGATGATGGAGTTTACGGGGCACAAAAGGGTTTTAGGGTTTCTAAGAAAAAGTGTGAGAATTGAAAGTAGCGTAGTGTGTGATAGTGAGAGAGTGAGTATTTATAACAAAAAATATTGATGATTATGAAAAGGTGGGAGTAATAGGAATTAATTACTTGAAACCTAGTCTCACGAAATCACAACGCTCGAATTGTCTCTTCAACAGAAAGGTATGATTTGATTTTGGACAGGTGTCACAAATAATTATAGTCATTTGTTTTCAAGAGAGCACGTTTTGATATTCCCAAAGTCAAGAATACCAAGAGGTATCTGACTGGACGAGTTTCTGATCAGGACATCTTCTAACATGTAGAAGTATCGTTATTCAGAAAAAATAATGAAACAATCTGCTGAACATCAGAATCTTATTTCAGAAGTTCTGGTGACTTGACACATCAAAATATCATCTACTTATTCTGGACATGGTTTTATAAATAGATTTTACAGAATGAATACGAATATATCCTTAGCAAGGGGTTTTGTAAAAATATCAGCCCACTGGTGGTCTGTATCCACAAATTTTTACTGAAAAGTACCCTTCTGAACATAGTCACGTAAAAAGTGATGTTTTATTTCAATATGTTTTGCCCTAGAATGCAAAATAGGATTCTTAGATAAACGGATAGCAGAGGTATTATCACAGAAGATAGAAATGTTACTCTCGTGTATTTGATAATCTTTGAGTTGATTCTTCATCCAGAGTATCTGAGTACTGCACAATGATGCTGAGATATATTTTGCTTCTGTAGTTGAAAGTGCAATTGTTGATTGTCTTTTGCTTGCCCAAGAGACGAGGTTGTTCCCAGAAACTGACAGTTTCCAGAAGTGCTTTTCCTTTCCAATCTGTCTCGAGCATAATTTGCATCACAATAACCAGAAAACTTGTATTCTGATGTTTTCTTATACATCAAGCCAAGGTTAGTTGTTTCTTTTAGATACCTTAGGATCCTCTTAACAACTATTAAGTGAGTTTCCCTTGGATCTGATTGGAAACGAGCACAAAGACATACACTGAACATAATATCTGGACGAGAAGCAGTCAAATATAAAAGAGAACCTATCATACCACGATAGAACTTATGACAAACCTTTTTACTTACTTTTTCTTTCTCCAGAATGCATGTCGGATGCATAGGAGTCTTTGCAGGTTTACTTTCTGACATATTGAACTTCTTCAGAAGTTCTCTTGCATACTTGCTCTGATGAATGTACGTTCCTTCTGGACGTTGATCAATCTGAATTCCCATAAAGAATCGGAGTTCTCCCATCAGACTCATTTTAAATTCATTCTGCACTAACTTAGAAAATTCATTGCACAAGGAAGTATTAGCAAAACCAAATATAATATCATCAACGTAGACTTGAACAACTAGAATGTCATTTTTAAAGGTTTTACAAAAGAGTGTTGTATCCAATTTTCCTCTGGTAAAGTCATTTTCCAAAATAAAGTTACTTTGCCTTTCATATCAAGCTCTGGGAGCCTGTTTCAGACCATATAACGATTTTTTAAGTTTGAAAACAAAATCTGGGTTTTTAGAACTTTCAAAACCAGGAGGTTGGTGCACATACACTTCTTCGGAAATATACCCGTTTAAAAGTGAACTCTTTATATCCATCTGATATAAAGTAATGCCATGATTTACAGCAAAGGAAATTAAAAGACAAATAGATTCTAACTTGGAAACTGGCGCAAAGGTCTCTGTATAGTCTATCCCTTCTTGTTTACTATAACCTTATGCTACCAGTCGTGCTTTGTTTCTTACGACCTCACCTTTCTCATCTAACTTGTTTCTGAATACCCACTTTGTTCCAATGACGTGGACACCTTTGGGTTTCTGAACAAGATCCCAGACATCATTTCTGGTAAATTGATTCAGCTCTTCTTGCATAGCCAGAATCCACTCATTCTCCCTAAGAGCTTCATCAACTGATGTTGGCTCTATCAGAGACACCAAACCCAGAAGAGTTTCTTCAGAAGGTTTGAATGATGAACGAGTTCTGACTGGATCAACTTTGTCTCCCAGAACCGATTCTTCAGAATGAGAAGTCTTTAGTCTATTCTTCTTCTGATGAGATGGACTATTTGCTGCTTCTGGTAAGGTTGTATCTGATTCTGGAGAATCTGCATCTTTGTCTCCTTCCTTTGAATCTTCCTCCTTGGATTCTGATAAAGTAGTCTTCAGATCTGCAAACTTTTCAACTAGCTTTGACTTTTCAGGGTCAAGCTTATCATCGAATCTGACATGAATTGATTCCACAACAATTCGCGTTTCTGTGTTATAGATTATGTAGCCTTTAGAGCATTCACAATATCCTAACAGTAAACACTTTTGAGCTTTGGAGTCAAACTTGCCAAGATTCTCTTTAGTGTTCAACATAAAACAAATACAACCAAAAGGATGAAAATACGAGATGTTGGGTTTTTTATTCTTCCACAATTCCTAATGAGTCTTACCCAGAATTGGTCTGATAGAAACCCTGTTCTGAATATAACATATTGTATTTACTGCCTCTGCCCAGAAGTGCTTAGCCATGTCAGTTTCTTGGATCATGGTACGAGCAATTTCTTGCAAAGTCCTATTCTTCCTTTCCACTACTCCATTATATTCTGGAGTTTTGGGACAAGAGAAATCATGGGAAATGCCATGGGAATAAAAAAGATTCTCAAAGTATCTATTCTCAAATTCTCCGCCATGACCACTTCTGACTCTAACTATTTTGTAATCCTTCTCTGTTTGCACTTGTGAGCAAAAGGTCGAGAACACAGAATGTGACTCATCCTTGTGTTTCAAGTATTTTACCCATGTCCAACAACTATAGTCATCAATGATAACTAATTCATACTTCTTTCCACTGATTGAAGCAGTTTTCATTGGTCCAAACAAATCAATGTGTAGAGGTTCTAACGGTCTAGAGGTGGACACAACATTTTTTTTTGCTTTGAAGGAAGTTTTAGAGAACTTTCCTTTTTGACATGCTTCACAAAGAGCATCTAAAGAATACTTCATATTAGGTAAGCCTCTTATAAGTTCAAGCTTATTTAGCTGAGAAATCCTCCTCATACTAATATGGCCTAAACGTCTATGTCATACCCATTGCTGTTCATTAACAGACATTAAGCATTTGGCATTCTGTTCACAGAAATCAGAAAGTCTAATATTGTAAATGTTGTTTTTCCTCTTTCCAATAAAAAGGATTGGGCCATCTTTCTGACTGACAGCCTTACAGGACTTTTAATTAAAGATGATATCATAACCATTGTCACTAAGTTGACTAATTGACAACAAGTTATGCATCAAACCATCGACCTGAAAAACATCAATAATAGAAGGAAGGTTACCATTACCAACAGTTCCAGAGCCAATGATTTTTCCCTTCTGCTTTCCTTCGAAACCAATGAAGCCTCCAGGCTTAAGTTCCAGACTTTGGAACATATGCCTTCTTCCCGTCATGTGTCACGAGCAACCATTGTCTAGGTACCATGATTGGTATTTCAACTGAGCTGCTAAGGATATCTGCAACATAGATTATCTTGTCCTTAGGTACCCACTTTCTGGGTCCTCTTTTGTTAGTTTTCCCAGAGTGTTTGACAACTTTGGGCTTATGTGCAACAAGATAATCAAGTGGAATTTGTGCATGATATTTAGATTTAGAAATAGACTTTTGTGTCGGTGGGGGTTTCTGTGCAAGCTCAGAACAAATAATCTCAGTTCCAGAAGGCACAAAATGGTCATGGAGAGGTTTTGGTTTTACAGGCTGACTTTCGTCAATTTCAAATGTTTCTGTACACCCCAAACCTTTCTTGCCATTTCTGCTAACTCCATAGATTATGGAATCTATTCTGCTTTTATCTATGCTTTTAGCCAGAAAGTACTGGAATGCTCTATCATACTTGTTGACACAACTGGTGTCAGAGACATTGGAGATTAATTCTTCCTCTAATTTAGAAATTTTTCTTTTCAAAACACAATTACTATTTTTTAAAGAAATTTTTTTTTCATTTAGAGAAGAATTATTCTGCTCAAGCTTATCTCTTGCTTCAGAAGCAATTACATGGATTTTTTAAGATCCTTGTATTTACTTTGAAGAGTTTGATATTTTTCAAGCATTTCTGAAAGTCACGACTCTAATTCACAATGAGAGAGTTTAGATAATACCTTTGAGTCGGAGTCTGAATCTGATTTTGGTTCTGATGGCATTTTGTCTTCTGGATCTCCAGAGACTTCAGCGTCAATTGTTGTTGCCACCAACGCAACATTTGCTTGTCCTTCATCAGAATCTTCTTCTTCAGAATCAGAGTCGTCCCAAGTTGCCATGAGTCTCTTCTTCGCTTTGGAGAAGTTCTTTTTAGGCTTCTTGTCTTTCTTAAGCTTTGGACACTCGTTCTTGTAATTACCTGGCTCATTACACTTCTTTTCCAGAACTCTGCTTCTTTTGTCCAGATGATGACTCAGCACGGCCTTTGTTTCTTTTTTATCCTCTGAAGTTTCTTTGTCTATGTTTCCAGAGTTTGTCGATCCTTCTGGAAATAAGTGACAACTCATCTTCTGATTCTTCATCAAAATCTTCTGATTCTTCCTACGCTTGATAAGCCTTTGCCTTTTCGGGTTTAGACTTAAGAGCAATAAATTTACTCTTCTTATGAGGTTCATCTTCTTCCAGATCTATTTCATGACTTCTTAAAGAACTAACAAGTTCTTCAAGACTTATGTTGTTCAGATCCTTGGATAGCTTTAGAGTTGTTACCATGGGTCTCCATTTCTTGGGAAGACTTCTGATGATCTTTTTAACATGATCAGCATTTGAGTATCCTTTGTCCCGAATTTTAAGTCTTGCGACTAGCATTTGAAACCTTGAAAACATAGTCTCAACTGTTTCATCATCCTCCATTCTGAATGCCTCATATTTCTGGATTAGGGCAAGCGCCTTTGTCTCCTTAACTTGAGCATTTCCTTCATGAGTCATTCTCAGAGAATCAAAAATAGATTTGGCAGTATCTTTTTTTGTTATCTTCTCATACTCAGTATAAGAGATTGCATTTAGCAATATGGTTCTTGCCTTGTGATGATTCTTGTAATCTTTCTTTTGTTGGTTGGTCATAGCACTGCTAGACACTTTTACTCATGTAGCATCAACTGGGTGAGTGTAGCCATCGACTACAAGATCCTAAAGATCCATATCGTAACCAAGAAAGAAACTTTTAATTCTATCTTTCCAGTAGTCAAACTTTTCACCATCAAAGACTGGTGGTTTGGCACTGTAATGATCTTTATCTTCTTGAATATGACTAGTATTGGTTGCAGCCATGATATCTCACAAACACTGGATTGGTATTGAACACGGTGAACTGTTGATAAAAATTTTATCACAGTCAAAACCGGAGCTCTGATTCCAATTGAAGGTGTGAGAAAACACAAGAAATGGGGGTTTAAGTTGAGTTTTCAAAATAAAAGCTTTTTGTGAAACTCAAACAAAGATCACAAATAAACTAGCAATAGAGAAAGACACACGATATATCCTGGTTCACTTGAAAACTATCAAGTTAATCCAGTCCACCCGCCAAGGTAATTGCCCCTTATACACAAGGACTTAATCCATTATAATCAACTGATTACATTGCACTAGCAACTGCTGGCGACTAACAATCAAAGACTAACAGTCTCTTCTTAAGGATTCTGACCTAACTGGTTCCTTAAGGAATACAAACAACTGTTTGAACAAATTTAATGTTTACAATGAAATGCTTCTACACAAACTGATATAAACACTATAAATAGCTCAAATAACTTAGAGAAAATCTATACAGTATGACCAACGTTTCTTGCTTTGTATTGTGGTACTTTACTGTTCACGCATGTGTCTCTTTTTTTTTTCTTCAAGTGATCAAGTCTTTATATAGCCAGAAAGAGATCCGTTGGAGGGCAGATTAGGAATATCATTAAGATTGCTGGCAACTTGAAATAATGTCGTTATGCAGGGATAAAAATCGTAGACAAAAGTTGTCCTTTGTACCACCAAATCAGGGTAGTGGAATGGTAGTGGAAAAAAATGTTTTTTATATGTACTATGTACTATTTTCCCTCGCAAACGTTTCATCTTCTTCTGTTCATCATAGGC
Source organism: Lathyrus tuberosus (assembly GCA_022829125.1). Taxonomy (NCBI): domain Eukaryota; kingdom Viridiplantae; phylum Streptophyta; class Magnoliopsida; order Fabales; family Fabaceae; genus Lathyrus; species Lathyrus tuberosus. The sequence goes on along the minus strand of JALAZF010000154.1, from coordinate 8,368,953 downwards.
TTCTGAATAGAGAAGGTTGAAGCATGAGCAGAAGAGTTGATCACTGGGTCTTCAGAGTCTTGAGTCATCAGAGTCTTCAGAACTTGTTCACTAGAACCTTATCTTTAGAGTCTTTAGCACTCGGTCTTCAGAACCCTTGGTTATCAGAAACTTAAGTCTTCAGAACATTGTTCAGCAGAACCTTGTCTTCAGAGTCTTCAGCACTTAGTCTTCAGAAACTGAAGTCTTCAGAGTCTTCAGAACGTTGTTCAGCAGAACCTTGTTTTCAGAGTCTTCAGCACTTAGTCTTCAGAAGATAATCATCAGAGTCATATTCAGAGGCAGAATCCAAGAGAGCATTGCAGCAGTAACATATTGTCTTCTTAGAATATTTCTGAAAGTGAGTAAATCAGAAGCAAAGTTGCTTCTTTGTCGTAGAAGCGACGTTTGGTCAAATCAGAGTGACGTTCCACATGATCTCTATCAGAGTCAGAGCTTTCTTTATCAGAGTCAGATCCTGTTTATTAATTCTTCAGAAAACAAACGTTAGAGTACCAAAATTGTTCTCACACAAATACTACTTTGTTATTATCAAAACTCAGAGATATCTTGCAGAACCAAATCTTGTTCTAACAAATCGGTCACTTAGTCTTCACTTTTACAATTCCTCAATTTTAACCTTCATTCACTAACAAGTTCTCTCAAGTAGTGAAACATCATCTCAATATGCTTACTCCTCTCATGTGCAATTGGGTCATTAGCAAGGTTTATAGCGGAAATATTATCAACCATGAGCGTTACAACAACACCCTCTTCATTGCCTAGCTCCTTGCACAAATTCATTAACAACACGGCTTAGCACACACACAACGAAGCGACAATTTACTCGGCCTCACATGAAGAGAGACAGTTCTTTCTTCGAACACCATGAGATCAGTGTTTCACTTAACATAAAGATGTATCTAACTGTAGTCTTTCTATCATTATCTATGCACCAATTGGAATCGATAAAACCGAGCAAATTGCATTTTCTGCCCTTGTCCATTGCAGAAAAATAATTATGCAGCCAATCGATCCGTTGACATATCTTAGAATCCTCTTAATTGCTGCCAAGTTAGAATCCTCCATTTGAATCAACTCAAGCTATCTTTTGTGAGTTTGTAACCTCACAGCCTTCACCTTGCCAACCCCTGCATACGCCTTCTCCAAGATTTCTCACGCTTGCTTCAGTGATTCACAGTTACTAACTTTCTCGAAATTATTCGTATGAAACGCATTGATGGATTAAAAACATCACTTTGATTTTTTTTTCTTTTCTTCCTTATGTGATGCTCGTTGTGCATCCGTTGCACCTTCGACAAGAGGATTCACACCGTTATTGATCACTTCAAGAACATCTTGGTAGCTAAACAACACTTTCATTTGCTTACACCATTTGTCGTAATTCTTCACATCAAGGATGAGTAAGTTTGCATGGATTCATTCATTGGAGACAGAATTCATGTTGCATATTATGTGTTTATGGATCAGAACCAGGCTGTTGATGCCAAATGTTGAAACTTGAAACCACAAAATTCATGAATAATTGAGTAAATGAGTGTGGAGAGGGAGAGAGTGAAAGAGAATTAGAGAGTAAAATTTAGGGTGAAAATATGCTTTCATTTATTTAGTAGAGTATTTATACACAATACTACAAGATGAAGTACAATTAATTAACAAATAAAATTGAAAAAACTTCCAAAGTCTAACTAATTGACATATTATGTCAATTGATTGCACTAACTTACTGTTTTAATTTTTAACTAATTTTATACGATATAATGTTGACATATTATGTCAATCGGTTGCTCTCGGTTGCACTTTATTAGTGTAAGTTTTATTAACCAATATTAAATGGGTGTAATCAATTATGAGTTTTATATAAAAGTGATGAAGCTTTAGGGTGTTTTCAAGGGTTGCATTATCTAAAGAGTGACCACATGTGCTTCTGCTCTCATTGGCTTCTTTATTAGTGATGATAATCATATTAGTGTGCTGCTCAATTAATTGGTTGGTGATATTTTAAAGTCCTTGCTTCCTCTTTATTTGCTTTGGTCTTAATCCTATGGAGAAGACGATTTTGATAATCATAGTTGGGATGAAAGGTAACTAAAGTTTGAGCAGTTAATTGTTTTAGTTAGAATTTAAAATGATAGCACATTAAAATCTACAGTAATTCAAAAGTAATAATTACCAAACAAATTTTCATTGCATTACATAAAATAAAAAGTGAGCAATAATCAACATAAAAACGCTGAATGAATGAGTCTGCAAATTGTCATGAGCTATTTAATTCCGGCTTTTACGTTTGTGGGGCCATTATTTAATTTTACGTTGGGATTGTCCTCGCAAATAAAACGAAACTCACAGGAAGACATTAAGGCAAACTTTTATTTGTTTCAGCCTTTTGGCCATGCAATCAATCCTACAAAAGCAATAGCAATATAATACAACATCTTCAGAATTGGATTTTTTTTTAAGGTGTATGTTGCTAATGCACACTTACATGGGTGTGCATTAGTATAACTCATATATATATATATATATATATATATATATATATATATATATATATATATATATATATATATGAATTGATCATACGTATATTTTTTAACTACTAGTATGTGAGTAATAATGGTTTTGTTCCGGACTGTACCAATTACTAGACGTGACCCAATGCACCGGGCAATTTGGGGTAGCATTTACCTTTCTGCCCCTCTACCGGGCAAAGACGGTTGGATGACCCCAAGGGTCACCTGCTCCTCCTCGGTATTTTCTGCCCGTTAGAAACAGTCATGACGCCCGTGACCGGAACTGCATCTTTGCCCGTAGCAACGGCTAGTTTCGGGCACCTCTGCCCGTCCTAACGGCTAGTTTCTGGCAGTTACCTATTCATTGGGAAACGGTTATTTCGTCCTGAAAGTAGGGACCGTTGGCCACGTGTTGGGGGCATTATAAAAACTCTCTCATTTTAGAGGGTCAGGTATCCAAAAATCATCCTACAAAACACACACTTTGTAACTTGTCTTTCTCTCTCTCCCGATTCTTACTTTAGCATCAGAGTGTCTTGCAGGTACACCCCCTCCTCATCTTTCACACCCAGCATCACAGACGTCATCCTTGACCCACTTCAGGTTCTGATTAACCGTCAAGATCAGTGGCGCCGTCTGTGGGAAATCTGTCATCCCCGTCTAACATCCACCGTAGATTCAAGACCAAAACAGCTCTCTGTCCAAGATTCCAATCATGGCAAGCCAAGATCACGTTTATGATGCTCGCAACTCTGCTTTTCTCCCCGCCAGCAAGGCGGATACTGACAGAATTGCACCCTTCTTTGGAGGCGACGCCCACCACCTGAGAGATAGAGCCACTGCGTCTCCCTCCCCCACTCGTGCTGATCATGTTGAAGACCAGCCCTCCCTGGACAACCAGACTGTTCCCATTCCGCCCAACACCGACCCGGCCGTGGCGGCCCTTCTTGAAGCTCTAAACAAAACCAATCCCCTAATCCTCAATCAAAGCGCGAGGATTAGGGCCCTAGAGGAATCTGCCCGACCAAGATCCCTCCGCCGAGGAAGGAGCACCGACGATCCCGCAGCCCACCTCCCCGACAGGAAAGAGATCGTCGGGCACCATCTAAACTAGAGTCCCATGTCGTCCGGAAGCGTGAACACATCTCCCCGCGGAGCCAGTACTCCCCAGGAAACAAGAGGACTAGGAGAGACCAGCGTTCACCCCCGCCCAGGTCCAAGGGTCAGGCACGAACCCCATCTCCCCGCAGAAATCACCGCCTTGTCCCTGAGCGAAGCACCCGCTCCCCATCATGGACCAGTAGCAGCAGCGACGACGAGCCTCGCGGCCCGTTGTCTCAGGAGATTATGGTCATGCGCCTCCCCAAGGGATTGGAGAAACTACAGTCTTTGGGCACCTATGACGGTACGACGGATCTTGACGAGCACATCAAAAATATCAATGCTTTGCTCGACTATCGTGGCGTCTAAGGCGCCATCAAATGTCGATTGTTCCCTACCACGCTCAGGAAGGGAGCAATGACATGGTATAAGAAACTCCCCGACGAGTCCATCGCCTCGTGGAGACTGTTGGGGAGAATGTTCTCCAGACACTTCACGGCATCCCGCCGCCACCCGAAGACCGAAACCTCCCTTGAGGCCATAATTCAAGGGAAGGACGAGCCTCTCCGTGCCTACATCGAGAGGTTCAATAAATAAGAAGTACAGGTCTCAACGATCGATGACATGAAGAAGTTCTTGCTCGAGCGAGGACTTCGTCCCAGTACAGAATTTGCCAAAGCTGTTGGCATTGAAACTCCAAGGACTCTGGACGCCTTCCTCCTTAAGGCGCAAGCATATATCCAGCACGAGGAGAAAGAAGCGGCCAACTCTGCCCGGGTCTCATGCCACCAGGAGAGTGTTCGGGCCTCCAAGAGCGATGAACCCTCGACATCTCGTCGGGGAGATAGAAGACGTGAATATCGCCCCCAGGAATCCCGGGACAACAAAGGACCCTCCGGCCGTTTCCATGAGTATACTCCCCTGACCGTCTCCAGGGAGAAAATCCTCTCCGAATGTGCCAACTCGGAGTTCAAACAAACAGGGGTTCGATTCCCTAAGTAGATATCGGCCAAGCCGAACGCTGACAAGTCAAAATACTGCCGTTTCCATAAAAGTCACGACCATACAACCGACGACTTCATCCACTTGAAGGATGCCATTGAGATATTGATCAGGGACAGCCACCTGAAACATTTTACCAAGAAGAGGGAAACTCCTCGGCATGACGCCCAAGAGTCGAAGAAAGTCGAGGAAGAGGTGCCTTCCTCGGAAGAAACAAATCTACAGGTCGGCATGAGCGTATCGCTGCCTGAGGACTTCTACGTTCCTGAGGGGCTCAGTGCTCCCCCTACTTCGTAACACATAGCCCGTGGGAAACTTTCCCCTCCGCCATGGTCATCTCCGAAAGGGGTTTCAACAAAATTACTGAGGGCTCCGTTAAAAAGAAATTCAAGCATTTTCTTAGCACGAGCTCCAACAGAAGTATCACGCTCGACAAAGTCCGGGGAGAGTCGGTCCCCATCTCTTTTTACCGCGAGGAACTCCTCGGCGGGACTCCTAACTCAAGCATTCTGTTGCTCGTGAGAGCCTAGATGGTTAACTTTGATGTTCGCCGAATCTTAATCGACCAAGGCAGTTCGGTCGACATCATGTACTCGCAGCTGTTTTCCACTCTCCAGCTAGATGAATCGCACCTGACCCCCTACATAGGCTCTGACTTGTAGGGCTTCAACGGGTCGGTTACAAAGCCCTAGGGATATGTGGAGTTGATAGTGACTTTTGGATCTGCAGAGATGGCCAGGTCTATTAAAGTCTAATTCCTGGTTATCGATTGCCCTTCTCTCTATCAGTGCATCTTTGGGCGGCCAACCTTGGCCAAACTGGTAGTTGTACCATCAACCTTGCATCTCAAAATGAATTACTACACTTATAAGGGTCTGGTCGCTACTCTACATGGGGACATCGAGGCAGCAAAAAGATGTTTCGAAGAAGCCACCAAAGGACTCAACTCCATTGCCGCCAAGCCGAAGACTTCCAGCAAGCCGGTCCTGCCCAACAGCTCCAAGGAGCCTAAGCCGCTGCCCCGCGTCAACTTTATCGACCTCGACAGCCGCTTCTCCGAGGATGACCAGAAGGAGACCCAGACTTGTTCGAGCAGCCCTTTGGCCTCAACCAGCACCGTCGACGGCTCCCATCCAATGCGTCTAATTCTGGAAGGCGAGTTCAAACTCGTCCTGCTCGGTGACGACCCCCAGCGAGGAGTGAAGATCGGGACCGGACTCCCCGACATAGCGAGGAAACAGCTCAAAGCTTGCCTCCGAGAGAATGCGGATTTGTTCGCCTGGAGCGCCGTGGAAATGCCTGGCCTAGACCGGGTTGTCGCCTACCATAAGCTCACAATTGACCCCTCCACCAAGGTTGTAGCACAACGTAGGAGAGAGCAGTCGCCAGAGAAAACGGAGGCTGCAGAACAAGCTGTAAAAGACCTTCTCGAGGAAAACTTTATCTCGGAGGCCAAGTACACTACTTGGCTGTCTAATGTTGTACTCATTAAAAAGTATAATGGAAAGTGGCGTATGTGCGTTGATTATACTTATCTCAATAAGGCATGCCCTAAAGATGCCTACCCCCTCCCTAATATAGATAAACTTGTTGATAATTCTGTCAGTTTTAAACTGTTATCGTTCATGGACGCCTAATCAGGCTACAATCAAATACCAATGGAAAAGAGTGACAAAGGTACACAACCTTCATGACTGAGTCGGACAACTATTACTACAACGTAATGCCCTTCGGCTTGAAAAACATTGGCGGTACCTACCAAAGGATGATGAACAAGGTCTTTCGGGGAGAAATCAGGGACATGCTTGAAGTATACATAGACGATATGATCGTGAAGTCCCACGAGGAATCCGATCTCACGACCCATTTGAGGAAAGTCTTCTAGTAGGCCATTGTTGACACTGGATTTCGACTGGCGGTGGGATCCGGAGACTCCAGAGCGTGTCGGCGCAAAGGGGTACGTCAAGGTGTCGAGTCGACACCAGCAGAAAGGCACGTCGAAGAAACGACGATAAGCCTCGGCGTCGGAAGGAAATGAGGCGACAAGTTGATTTTGACTTCAAGGCACAAAGCGTTTAGGCGGGAGAAATTTGAAACTTCCAAGACTATGGGAAGTTAAAAAGAAAGTGGGGTGCCACGTGTCACCTTCAGGAGACATCCGGGTAGACAAACAGTTACATTTTAGGCCTATATAAGGCGTTGTACTTTTCATTTTAGGGGTCGCATTTTTTCACATTGTAAGGGAAAATACTCAAAGTACCAAGCTTAGAGAGAAACGAGTTCACTCCCGCAAACAAATGTACATATGCGTCCAAATTCTACTTAATGCAATTTACTTCCAGTGTTTAATTTAAATCATTGTTTTTTCTTGTTTTACTCAGCCTTTCCTTTATTTCTTTGTTGTTGCGCCAAACCCATTGATCGTTAGAACACTTTTTACGTCACCAAGGTCACCTCAGCGTGACAACTCTCACTAAAAAATCAAGAAACTAAAATGCACCACAAACATACGCTTCCAATCACCACTAGTCTGGGATTTGTGTGGCCGGTCCCGTAAGTGAACCTGCGACGGAAGGCCAGCGGTTGTTCGCCCAGGCGAACAAAGTGGCACACCCGGTGGGACACGCGTGAATTGAGTATATGTTTTTGCGTAGTGGTAAGATGGTAACACCACGATCGAACGAAGAACCGCCTCTGGAAGAAACTGCGGTGGGAACACAGACAACTGATGTTGGCTCTAGTACCATATCAGCGGCGTCAACCTCTCCTAGCGGACCAATTGCAACGCCGCGTCGAAACGACCCGAGATCAACAATGGCAGGGACTACGGGGCAATATATGCCTAGTATCACCATGCCTATACCTAGATCGTATGGAATGCCGCCAGAGTTCATGTCTAGTTTGCATTCTAGCAGCCATTTATTTGGGGAAAGTTCGTCCCCAGTGTTTTCGACTTATCAAGGGACAGGACACGTGTCGAACCAAATGATTCTACCCCCAGGATTCAACCTTGTCTCTCAGTCCATACCAACCTTTACCTCTAGTTCCGTCGCGGTCATGAGGCAACAGATGGACGAGAGTAATCATGAGATGGTCCACATGTTGACCCAACAGATGGGTACAATATTAAGACCACTGATACAAGAGTCAACCCAGAGTTACCAATAACTGGCGACTCAGATGACACGAATTGGTGACTTCTTAGGTGCTCCTAGGGCTCAAGGTCGACAGACCCCACCACCTCGACCAAAGATGCCTCGTCATCAGGACGAAGTCTTTGACGAAACTATAGAACAACCTCGTGAGTTCGAGGAGATCCCTAGGAGAGTTCAAAGGCCTCCAGTGATTGTCTATAGGAACCAAGATCTAGATTTTGTTGTCCAGCAGGTTCGACAAGACGCCTTGGCTGGAGAACATAACTTGGAGGCCATAGTCGAACGTATCATGGTCCGTAATGGGGCGAACCCAGGCCTTCGACGACCGACATATACATCCCCATTACCTGATTTTGTATTATAAACAGAATTTCCCAGGGGATGGAAATTGCCTAAGTTCACCAAGTTCGCTGGGGAAACGGAAAAGTCCATGGTCGAACACGTCACTAGGTATCAAACCGAAGCAGGCGACATAGGGAACAATGAGGACTTGAAAATGAAATATTTCCCAAGTTCCCTCACAAAGAATGCGTTCACGTGGTTTACCACGTTGGCCCCTCAGTCCATTCACACTTGGGCACAATTGGAGAGACTGTTTCACGAACAATTTTATATGGGACAATCGAAAATAAGTTTGAAAGAGTTGGTAAGCGTCAAACGCAAGGCCACGGAGTCAGTAGACCAGTACTTGAATAAGTTAGACTTTTGAAAGCACGGTGCTTTACTCGAGTTCCTGAACACGAATTAGTCGAAATGGCCGCTGGCGGTCTGGACTATTCGATCAGAAAGAAGTTGGACACACAGTATCTTAGAGATATGGCGCAACTGGCTGACCGAGTTCGCCAGGTCGAACGTCTGAAAGCTGAAAAGGCCCAGTCTAACAGATATCGTAAAAAAGAAAAAGTATCTTATGTGGCTGCTGACGAGTATTCGTCCAACGATGAAGAATCCGTCAACGAAAGTGAGATCCACGTGGCTGAACTTAAGTCGGGACCTCCCTATACATGCAAACTATTGAAACCATCGAACGGGAAAAATCCCACCGAAACTAACAAGACGGATAAATACGTCGCTAAAACTTATACTTTTGACGTTTCCAAATGTGATGAAATATTTGATTTACTGGTTAAAGATGTTTAGATAATTATTCTGTCTGGTTTGAAAGATCCCCCTCTAGAACAAAAGAAAAAGAGGGGATTTTGTAAGTTTCATAATTTCCTTGGTCATAAAACAGCTCAATGTGTTCTTTTCAGGGATTTGGTGCAAAAGGCTTCGAAGGAGGGTCGACTCCAATTTGGCGAGAAGTCGAGGATGCAGGTGTACAAATGTCTGATGGTCGAAGCTACTGAGGCCCTTGACAAACCACCCATGGCTGAAGTGGTAGAGTGCATGATGGTCGAAACTACTGAAGGTTCCGACAAGAGGGCAGAAGGCAAACTTGAAGCAGTGTACCCCCAGACTGGTGAAAGTTTGGAGGATTTTCTGGAAAAGTGCAGGATAAGCGGCTCAAAAGCTGCACTATGCCCCAGATGCAATGCTGTGTTCGATGAGAAAGCTGCTGAGAGGTATGAGGCAAGAAAGAGAGAAGTGCTTCCAGAAAGCAAGCCACCTGTCCCAAGGTTTGTGTTCGATGGGAGCGGGGCCCCTCGTCGAAATGAGGAGTACCGAAAGCTGTTCCAAGGGGAAGGCTTAAAACTTTCGTGCCCCCATCAGACTCTCCACAGGAAAGATGGATTGCCCCAGTGAATCAGAAGGGAAGCAAAAGACCAAAGTGGAAAGCTCTTGATTTGGAAAAAGAGGCGAATGTCGTCGACAAAGGGGTCGAACAAGCAGGATATAGGGTGTCCCCCAACTACAAAGGGAAAAACCCTATGACTAGGACCCAGTGGAGGCGCTATCAGCGTAATAAGAAGGGTGAAAGAGAGGCTACGACTTCGAAAGTGAATCCTGTCGGAACATCTGGGCAGAAGCGCCAATACCCAAGAGAAAGATGGGTAGAAAAAAACAAGGTGGCGACGAACCAGACCATGGCAGTGACCGTGAACACTTCAGGAGAAAAGGAAGTGGTGTCGACCCAGAGCTCAATGTGTACTTTGCTGACGGAGAACAAGAAAGAGCCAGAATATACTCCTTAGTCAGATGAAGAAGAGCCTAAATACTCCCCTCAATCCGATGAAGAGTATGACCCATCTCCTGAAGGGGATTTTGACGAAGACATGTACGACGACACCAATGATGACACCTATGGCGAAGACTTCGTGGTAAACTGTGGTATCGTGTCGGTTCTACCAGCTGAGTATGATGTGGTATATGAAATCTCTGAGACTGAAGAAGACTTCGTCACAGGTGAGAATGCGAATGACAAGACGCTATGCTATTATGTGATGAACAGTGGAGTGGTCGAGGGACAAACGGCTATGCTTGAACGTCCTAGCCCTAGGATGATGTACCATTTAAAGCCGTTGTTCATAAAGGCGAAGATTGACGAGGTGTCTGTCAATAAAGTGTTTGTAGATGGTGGAGCAACTGTGAACCTAATGCCTCACAGTCTGTTTAAGAAAATTGGGAAGACGGAGGCTGACCTCCGACAGCACAACATGGTTTTGTCCAACTACGAAGGTGTAGTGAGCGATTTCGGACGTGGTTGTGAATCACTATCGCTCTTTGGGGTTTACTACAGTTCGATTCATTTTTTATCCTATTAAAGCTGATGAAGTAAGGGAAATAGATGTCTCCAATTAACCCTGCTTGCAAACTGAGTTTGAACAGATGATCGTTGGTTTACAGATGCTACAAAGATTATGGGTCTCTCTTAGGTTATTTTGTTAAAATAGTGTCCGGTCGATTGGTGGGAGGTTAAGACTGATGCTTTTCGATTGAGATGTGGAAGTATGGGATTTTGGGTTTTGGATTAGTGTGCTCGCTAAGATTTTTCTTTCAATCTTATGCCTATGTATTCCCGTTTTTCCGAAATAGGGAAATCAGAGCGATCGTAGTTCATCCTATTCTACGGGAGGAAATGGTGTTTTGGTGTCTTGTTCAAAGCCCAAGACGTGAAGCTGAAGGTAGTTTGTATCTTGTTCAAAGCCCAAGATGTGAAGCTAAAAGGTGTTGTGTTTAGAGAGAATTTATCATCTCTAAAGAGGGGTATGTCTGTCACAGCTGTTTATACAGGAGATTTACTTTAACCGGGATATGCGAATCCTAGTAATGCCATAATTTCCTTTATAGGGGATTTCCAACCTGAAGGAGAAGACTTTAACTCAGTGTAGAGCAATGCCATCTTTCCTTAGGAATTTCTCATGCTAAAAGAGGGACAGTGGCATGGATGTAGATGATCCAGAGGCTTGCCACTTACAGCGATTAGATGAAGGGGAAATAGTTGTTGATGTTTGTGTACTGTGAACGAGGCACAGCTTTGATGCTGAAAGGTTGATTGGATCAACCAGTGGTTTTCTTATACAAAGCCTAAGAGGAGGCTATTGGCCCAACAAGAGGGTGTTTTTTTATGTGTCTCGTACGAAGCCCGAGACGGAAGCTAAAAAGTTTTTTATACTCAACAAGGGAGTGATTTGTGTATGTGTCTTGTACGAAGCCCAAGACGGAGGCTAAAAAAGGTTTGACTCCGCAAGAGAGTCTTTTAGTATCTCGTACAAAGCCCGAGATGGAGGCTAAAAAGTCTGACTCTACAGGGGAATCTTTTATATGTGTCTTGTACGAAGCCCAAGACGGAGGCTAAAGGTGGGACTCAATAAGAGAGTCTTTTATACTCAACAAGAGAGTGTTTTGTATCTCATACAAAGCCCGAGATGAAGGCTAAAAAAGCTTGGTTCCGCTGGGGAGAATCATTGTATAAAGCCCAAGAGAGAGGCTATTGTGCTGTTTCAGTTGAGTGACAGGTCTAGTATATTGGTTCAAAGAGAAAATCAGTTCTTATATGAGTAATGTTGTACTCAGGGGTTTTGATTCAAGGATCGGGGTTATTTCCTGTTCTTTAAGGAAATGGGAAATCCAAAGGGTATTGAGACTGTCTGAGTCTACGGGGTTCCTTCCCAATCTTGAAGGGTGCTTGAGAATGTCTTTGAGACTCAAGGAAATTTAACTGTCCAAGTCTAAAGTTTCATCTTTTGTATTATGCTTTGAGAAACAGTAGTAGACTCTTGGAAAAACTGTTCTATTAAGATGATTAATTTATGTTCCTATACCTTTAGGAGGTCGTCGGGACAATTTGTACAAAGCCCAAGAGGAGGCTGGAAACTTTTAAGAAGCCGAGGGACAATTTGTACTAAGCCCAAGAGGAGGCTATCATTCCCGGAGGAAGAAATCATTTATACGAAGCCTGAGAGGAGGCTGTGAATACTTCTAAGAAGCCAACGGGTCCTTGTACAACGCCCAAGAGGAAGCGGGGATGCTTTTAGGAAGCCTGTGGGTCCCCAAACCCCGAGAAGTTCAAGACAGGCTATTCACAAAGAATAGATTAAGCCGGGAAAGTTCGAGAATTTGGAAGAAACACAAGAGATGCAATTCACGGAGAAGAGATCATCTCTGGGGAGTAGAGTTTCTTGACAATTCCTAAGGGTGCTTTTAAGAAGCATGTGGGTCCCCAAACCCCGAGAAGTTCAAGACAGGCTATTCACAAAGAATAGATCAAGCCAGGAAAGTTCAAGAATTTGGAAGAAACTCAAGAGATGCAATTCACGGAGAAGAGATCATCTTTGGGGAATAGAGTTTCTTTGACAACTTCTACGAGTGACAGTCTGAGAAAGGGTTCAAAAAGAATCTGCCTTTCACATCTCCATATTGTTTAACCCCAAGAGAAGGGAAGACTGTGTCTGGTAATCCTATGGGGATCTAGTTTTGACTATTTAAGAGTGATCAATGGGCTTAATACTAGACGTAGTTGTCGGGGAAACTCTAAATATCTATACTATTATTACACAATTGATATGAGTTTATGAAAGAAGACTTACAGCAAAACAGCCCCACAATACAGTTATACGTATATGAAAATGGAAAATGAAAGCGGATAAACACTTACCCGATTGTAGAGCTTCCATGTTGTTTGGTTAGTTGTTCAACAAAGAAAGATTGAAAACAACAGTATATTCAAGATCAAAGGAGAAAGTGCTTTGAAAAGAAAGATTCAGGGCTTACAGCTCAAGGAGAGGCCCAGGGTTTTATCAGTGATTGCACTGTTGAGTTTGTACAGAGGGACTTATACAAGTGACTGAGGCCCAAAAATGGTTTGCTGTACAAAGGGATGGGTCTTACACTCTCTCAAGAGGCCCAAAAGGTTTAAATAAAAAGAGTGGGGGTTCTAACACGAGGGTAGGCCTAGATGATTTTTCGTTTAAAATGGAGGTCGCGCCGAGATTTTCTTTTAATGCGAAGGGGCTTATACAATATCTGAGGCCCAAAGTTGTTTTGGTTAAAAGGGGATTGGGTCTTACACTCTAATAGAGGCCCAAAATGTTTTGAATGGGTCTTATAGCTCGAGGAGAGGCCCAATTGATTTTTTAAAAGGCGACGATCGCGCCGTTTACTTGTACAGAGGGACTTATACAATAAGTGAGGCCCAAAATGGTTTGTACAAGGGGGTTTGGGTCTTACACTCTCTCAAGAGGCCCAAAAGATTTTTAAAGAAAAGAAATGGGGCTTATAACACGAGGGTAGACCCAGATTTGTTTTTCAACGGACGATGATCGCGTCGAACTTTTTGAAATACAACGGGACTTATACAATAAGTGAGGCCCAAAATAGGTTTGTATTTACAAAGGATTGGGTCTTACACTCTATTAGAGGCCCAAAGTGTTTTGAAAATTATTTATGAGGGTTGAATTAATCAAAAACCCTAATTTGTTTTCAAAATGTGTTTTAATTGAATAAAATATTCAATTAAAATGATCAAAATTGTTTAACATGTGGAAAATAAATTATGATCTTGGATTAATGCTTCATAAATCAAGTTTTACCCTACAAAATGATTAGAAATCATTAACATTTGCAAAATCAATAAGGAAAAAATATTTTAAATGTAAAAAACAATTAAAATATTCATTCTTTACAAAAATATCAATTATATGAAATAAATAATATTTTTGGGATTTTTTGGAAAAATAAAATATTTTAACATTTTTGCGAATTATTAAAAAAAGAATCAACTCAAAATCATTAAAACTCAGAGAGAAATTAATTTTTGAATTAATTAAACAAAATCACAAAATTCAAATATTTGAATTTGTGAAAATGGCGCCAAGAACATGGGTCAAGAACACGCGCGTTTTCTGCCTTGCCCAGATTTACGTTTTCTATCCAATCTCACTGAATACTTGATTATATCATGCAATCCACATATCAATATGCTCGTTTTCACCTCACTATCATGTTTATGACAATTAATTTCATTTAAATTAAGCATAAAACAAGAAATCACGATAAATCCTCAAGAACCCTAAATTCTGCATGAAGTCTGGGATTTTTGATACACGATTCAAACAAAGCAATTACTTGAGGGGAAACATTCCATGCATGATTATGAACATTTGGCAAAAGTATTGTGCGAGGAAATATGCATAGATTAAGAGATGACCAAGTTTAGGCTTACCTCTAGGTCGTGACAGCAAGAGCAAATTGATTTCTGAGTTGGAGGTGTTACAGATGAATTGTGATGATCTGAACAGCTTCCCTACACCCTATGTAGTGTGTTTGAATGCTTGGACTTGATTGGAAATGGTTGGATCACTTCATGGCATCTCAACTGCAACTTGGTTAAAACCTTGAGCAATTGACTGGTGATTCTGAGAAATGAGTGTTCTAGATGTTGTTTAAGTGTTTGATCAGCTCACATATGATGTATATGAGGTGTGTGTGTGATTGGTTTGAGTGGAATTGCTCTCTAATGAAAAACCCGATAGTGACTTGCTAAGAAAGGCATTTTTTAGAGTGAGAAGTGGATTTTGAGAAAGGCAAGTGTTGTAGGCCTTTGGTGTACTTAAACTGATCACAATTGAGCTCTATTTATAGTAGAGCAAGTTTGTTTTGCAAGGAATAGTGAACGGCAACTGCTGAGTAGGGTTGGCCAATGTTGGCAAATGAAAATCCAAGTCTCTTCTAGCCATTGACTAGAGGTTAAGGCACAGGATGTTGGTCCCCTTGGTCTTGGATAAGTCTTGACTGAATTCAGTTGCTAATAGCTCAGTCCATGCCACCTTGGTGCTTCCATTGAATGCTCCAATCCAAAATTGGAGTCTTGTCCCTATTTTGGGCAATTCTAGGTTTGGCATGCTATTTCTTGTTCCAAGGACTTTGGAGGCTTGGCTCAATGATTGTCCCCTTTAGATTCAATCCTCAGATGTGTCCAAAGTGATGACAAGGCTTGGAATTAGCTGATTTTGGCAAATCGACCAAAAGTGCAAAAATCTGTCGTGCCTTGGCAGATTTCAGCAAGGCATCTTGCCACTACCATATCTCAAAGCTCAAATTGAATTTGGTGATGTTCTTGGCTATTTTGGAAAGACTTTATATGATACAACAACTGTTTGATCATATTTGGTTTTGATACCTTTTGGATCCAAGTGAAAAATCCCCCTACATTTAGAAAAAAGTAAGGCAGATTCTGACTTAGTGAAATTTTCACCAAGTGTTGGAACAAAGTGACTTTTCTTAATTTTGATCACTCCATAACTCAAAATCCATGAGGAATTTGGACATAGGCCAGTATGAAGCTTTTGTAGAGGGCAATGAGATCTACAAATCAAGCTTTGGATGGGGAAAAATGGCTTTGTGGTTTAGGAGTTATGATCCTCCAAAGTTGGTACCTTTGTCACTTTATTTCATAACTTAGAAAATTTTCTAAGTTTTTATGGTTACCCCTTTTACAAGTTATCCCACTTTCTTTGATTTTTCTTGATGAATGATGATTTAAATCATACATTAACATCATTTTAGGGTTAAAAATCCATTTTTGTGAAAAATCTCAAAAAGTCAAAGTTGACTTTTGTTTTTTATCAGATGAATTCCAAACTGTGCAATCCTTTAGGAAATCATGTCCTTGACCTAAATCAAACTTGATGGACATGTTCCATGGGTGTTATAGGGTGTATTGAATCATGTCCTAGGGTTTGGGAGCATGTCCTGGTCAAAAGTCAAAGTTACAGTTGACTTTTCTCGCAAAACCCTAACTGTGGTTCAGATGAAATTGAAACTTGTTGCTCAAGCTTCTTGGATCAATCCATTGTTCCAAATGGATCAATATGGTATATTAGAGACCCTCAAATCATTTCTTGAGGTCTTGGTTCATGATTTGTCCCAAAAGTCAACTTAGGGGTGAATTAGGTCAAGAAACCCTAATTCCTGATTTTTTATGTATGCATCCCTTGAGGTTAAATTGACTTGATGATTGGGTCCATGAGGTTCTATGGAGTATATTAGGATGTGCTTTGAAGCATTGGCTCATGCCCAGATGAAAATTTTCATCTGGAGGCCCTGGTCGACTAAACCCTAATTTGGTGACACTAGCGATCTTGAAGCTTGATCCACCTAGAAGGGAGCAACCTTGTGCTTAATCCTTAAAGTGGGAGTCCTCTTGATCCATTGTGGATGTTTGAGAGGTTAGACAAGCTGAAGATCCTGTCATTACTTGATTGATCCTTTGTCTAAGAACTCTGAGAGGGCTTGAAACCCTAATTTTGATAGTAGTGAATGCTCACCCATCTTTGGGGAGACTGATGAAGTATGATGGTTCATCCATATTGTGATGATGATTTGCACAATGATGGGAAATCTTAGTGGTCAAAATTTAGGGTATGACAGAAGGCAAGACCAGTAACATCCTGGGGGTCGTCCAAGTGGACTTGGCAGTAGGTACGACCAACAGGCTGACACTTTTCATGGTCTTCAAATCGAAAGCAAACTTCAATCTGTTGTTAGGACGTGAGTGGATCCATGGAATTGGGGCAGTACCATCAACAATGCACCAAAGATTGATCATTTAGAGAAAGGATGGCATCGTCGAAAATATTGAAGCAGATCAAAGTTAATACAAAGTCGACGAAGCCAAGGGTACCAAGAAGTCTTTTGACCAGCACTTAGCAAATGTGGCTCCTTGTGATGACGGATCAGGATCGTACACTTCCGTCGACACGGGTTATGTCCTAAACTTAGACCCCGACTACGGGTCCATCTAGGACGCTGCCGACGAAGGTATGGAGCCAATGTAAACGCCACCAACGGGGTGGTCCACTACTGGTGAAAATGACGACTGAGTCAGAAAGCATGACTCGGATTTCGGCCTATCTGGCTAAAAATAGGAAGATGTCGGCACTCGAAAAGGACAAGACTCTCCAAATGACCAGGGGGCCGACCATGACAAAAAAGCTAATGGCTCACAAGACCAAAGGGAAGCTGTAGAAAATCAGAGGCTCGATGGTATTTATGATGATGAGCCTTTAGGGTTCGAAAAGGGCCCAGATCATGAACTACAGAGAATGCAAGCCCAGGACCCCCTTACAGCTCAAGGAGAGGCCCAGGGTTTTATCAGTGATTGTGTAACACCCCATTTTAATTATTTAGACATCTTGTGTTATCTTATTTGTGTGACCTTGTTTGGGGGAGTGTTTGAGTGCGTTTAAGGTTGCCCTTAGTTAGGAAGGTGAGTTGGTGAGATAAAGTCTTTAGATTAATATTAATAGGGTATAGTTAATAATAATAATAATATAATTAATAATAGTAATATTATTATTATTTTTTTATTATTATTATTGTTAGTATTGCTATTATTATTAATTAATGTAATTAAAATAAGATTAAGAGAACTAGAAGAGGTTTAGGGAAAATAGAAAGGTTTGACACGTGAAAGGAGGAATAGAGAACCAAGAGGAGAGAAAGAACAAGGTGTGCTAGGGCTTGATCTTCTTCCCCAATTGTCCAGATTTTCTATAAAGATTCGAGGTAAGGGGGGAGAAACGGGTTTAATATTGGTGATTTATTCATGATAGGGTAGTGGGGAATCCTTAACCCCGTAGGAATTTGTATGCAAACTGTTGTGTTGTTGATCTGTTGTATATGCCTGCTATAATGATGTAATCGTGCATGTTTGGATTGGTGATAATTTGAATTTTTGTTGTTGTTGCTGTTGTATGAACATCTGATGCAGATCTGTTGTTTTTTATTCAAATTGGGAGAACGATTTGAGATTATAGATATGTAATACATGTAGTAATTCTAGGTACAAGAGAAAAGATGAAAATTGGACCTAAAACTCATGTAGAAACAATTATAGGACTGGTTGGAAGTGAAGAAGTGTGGAAATCGTAGCAGAGTGCAGAATGGTGAGGTCTCTGGTGATTTGCGTAACAGATCTGGCCATACGCGTATGGGAGTGAAAGAGGAAGGGTGTTACGCTTAAGGGTGGCTGAGGGAGAGGGTTTTGGTACGACCCTCTGCCCATACGCATATGGTACGCGTAGGGTGGCATGGCAATACGCGTATGGAATAGCCTTACGCGTAGGGAGATCTGAGAGTTGGAAATTGAAGGAAAATGGGTCTCTGCCCCTACGCGTATGAAGTTAGGCAATACGCGTATGGCAGGGCGGGGAAGGAGGCCTTACGCGTATTAGATGGGGGCATACGCGTAAGGAAGGACGAGGGAGCAAGTCATACGCGTATGACTCAGGTCAATACGCGTATGGACATCAGTGGTGCAGAATTTCATATTTTTGCAATTTCTTTCCCGTCTTTGCATCGGAATTGTTTTCCCTTGGTTTGAGAGGTTGGGAATAGGTGCCAGATGCTGAGAAATAAGACATGGGTGATGAAAATATTAATTTTAATAATTTTAATTAATTAATTAATTAATTGGGTGTTTGGTGTATATGAAGCAAATTACATGACGATGGTGTTGATGATATGTATGATGTGATCAGGAGGATCGTGTGCATGTATTTACGTTTGTATACATGTTTTGTTGTGCATAGTTGAGTCTTGCATATTCATGGTGATTGGTGGGATGAATCATTGCTCAGGGGGAGTGTATGTGATTCATCCGTACTCCTATATGGAGAATGGTGGGGGATAGATCATTGCCAAGTAGAGGTGTATGTGATATATCCGGGGTTCGATTGAATGAACCAATAAGTCGGTACCGCATGCATGGTGTCGTGTTGCATTACATTATTATTTGATGTTGTTGATGATATTGGACAGTAGGTCGTGTTGGTGTGTTGTTGACTTATATATGTGAATGCTACCTTGTTATCATGTATTTATTCACCGATAATATTGAATGTGATTTCTCACCCCTTTGTTGTTGTTGTGTTTGTGCTTCTTCGGAAGTACAAATAATCCAGGTAATTAGATAGCTTGGATATTGGTGTTGCTGATCGAGTCCATAGGAGTGCTCTGATACGTAACACAGGATTTTGGGGATTTCATTCATTTAGTTATTTGTTATTCTTTTTGTTACGTATCTTTATTTTTGATGAACATTATGGTGAACCACAATTTTATGTGGAGTTTTGGTGTTATTGGCAGATGGTCGTAAATCGAATAACTGAATAAATTTTCCGCTGCATATTTTATCTAAAATAGAAGGATTTATTTGTTGGCTTTTAATGTGACATTCTACTTGGTGAAAACTCTGATTTATCTTTAGTATTTTGTTTATTTTTCAAAATGGGAAAGTGGGGTGTTACAATTTGTATCAGAGCCTGGTTGGTCCATCCGGCCAGGTGTTAGAGTTCAGTCTGTCCTTAGAATAGGAGTTGATTTGGTGTTCTGACCTTATGTTAATTGTTGAACAGTATGGCAGGAAGGAATGATGCTGCTCTTGCTGCTGCTATGCAAGCCATGGCACAGGCTGTAGAGAATGCCAATCAGGCTGGAGGTGCTCAGTTTCGTGACTTAGCACAGTTCCAGAGCAACAAGCCGCCTACTTATGAGGGAGGTATCTTAGATCCGGAGGCTGCACAGAAATGGCTGAAGGCTGTGGAGAAAATCTTCAGGACCATGGAATGCAGTGATGCTCTGAAGGTACGGTTTGGTACGCATATGCTAGAAGGAGAGGCTGAGGCTTGGTGGGACAATAGTCGTCAGAGATTGGAAGTTGCAGGTGCTGAGATTACTTGGGCTGTGTTTCAAGCTGAGTTTCTGGAAAAGTATTTTCCGGAAGACATTCGTAGTTCTAAAGAGGTTGAATTTCTGGAGCTGAAGCAGGGTGATAAGACTGTTGCTGAGTATGCCGCTAAGTTTGAGGAACTGGTTCAGTATTGTGCTCATTACAATACTGAAGAAGCTATGACTTTGAAGTGTTTGAAGTTTGAGAACGGGCTGCGTCCTGAGATCAAATTGGGTATTGCTTGTCAGAAGATAAGAAACTATCCAGAGCTGGTAAGCAGAAGCAGAATTTATGATAATGACAACAGAGCCAGGATTGCTCATTACAAAGCTGTGAATGAGAAGAAGAATAAGCAGAGATTTGGAGGTACTCCTTACAGTGCCCCAGCTGATAAGGGGAAACAGAAGACTGATGTGGGAAAGAAACCTAAGGAGAAGGGAGCAGGTGCTGATACTCTCAAGTGCTTCAGATGTGGTGGCGCGGGTCACCGTGCTAACAACTGTCAGAATGAGGTGAAGAAGTGTTTCAAGTGTGGCAAAGTAGGGCATGTTATAGCTGACTGCAGAGCCTCTATGCCTACTTGTTATAATTGTGGAGAGAAGGGTCACATCAGCACCCACTGTGAGAAATCGAAGAAGTCTCAAGCGTCTCAAACTGGTGGGAAAGTGTTTGCCTTGGTGGGAGCCCAATCCACTGAGGAGGAGCATTCCGTCAAAGGTACTTGATTTATTAATGATGTTCCTTTGATTGCTATCATTGACACGGGTGCAACGCACTCGTTTATTTCTGTTGACTGTGTGAAGAGATTAGGGATTATGCCATCTACTCTAGAGCAGAGGATGACGATTGAAACTCCATCAATTGGTTCCGTGGTTACTTCTTTAGTGTGTTTGAAGTGTCCGCTGACCATGTTTGGTAGAGATTTCAGAGTGGACTTGATTTGTTTGCCACTCGGTAATCTTGATGTTATTTTGGGGATGAACTGGTTGGAGTTCAACCGGGTGTATATTGATTGCTTCAGGAAGATGTTACTGTTTCTTACTCCTGAAGAGGAAGCATTAGCATATTCGCTATCTAGCAAGGAGTTAAGGGCGTTGTTGGAGGACGAAGCGAAGCTGTTTGCGGTGTTTGCCTCGTTATCTGTTGAAAGCAAGACTTTGGTTAATGAATTGCCAGTAGTGAATGAATTTCCTGAAGTGTTTCCAGATGACATCACAGAATTGCCTCCGACAAGGGAAGTTGAATTCGCTATTGATCTTGTACCGGGTACCAGACCTATCTCTATGGAACCGTACAGGATGTCTGCATCAGAATTGGTAGAGTTGAAATCTCAGGCCGAGGAATTGCTCGATAAGAAGTTTATCAGACCAAGTGTGTCACCGTGGAGATCTCCAGTGTTGTTGGTCAAAAAGAAGGATGGTAGTATGCGTCTGTGCATTGATTACCGTCAATTGAATAAAGTAACCATTAAGAATAAGTATCCACTTCCGAGGATTGATGACTTAATGGATCAGCTGGTAGGAGCTCGTGTTTTCAGCAAAATTGATCTGAGGTCGGGTTACCATCAGATTAGAGTAAAGGAAGGTGATATTCAGAAGACTGCTTTCAGAACTCGCTACGGACATTACGAATATGCAGTGATGCCTTTCACAGTGTCTAACGCGCCGGGTG
The DNA here is from genome assembly GCA_022829125.1 of Lathyrus tuberosus. NCBI lineage: Eukaryota > Viridiplantae > Streptophyta > Magnoliopsida > Fabales > Fabaceae > Lathyrus > Lathyrus tuberosus. The sequence goes on along the minus strand of JALAZF010000154.1, from coordinate 8,347,360 downwards.
TATTTATGGAATATATGAATCGTATTTTCCATTCTTATCTGGATCAGTTTATTGTGGTATTTATTGATGATATACTGATTTACTCTAAGTCTGACGAAGAGCATGCAGGTCACTTGAGAATTGCATTGCAGGTGTTGAAGGATATTAACTGTTTGCAAAGTTCTCGAAGTGTGAATTTTGGTTGAAGACCGTGAGTTTCTTGGTTCATGTGATTTCTGGTGATGGTATAGCAGTGGATCCCTCTAAAGTAAGTGCAGTACTTCAGTGGGAAACTCCGAAGACCGCAACGGAGATTAGAAGCTTTTTGGGGTTGGCAGGTTACTATAGAAGATTCATTGAAGGGTTTTCTAAATTGGCGTTGCCATTGACTCAGTTGACCAGGAAGAATCAAGCTTTTGTCTGGGATACTGCCTGTGAGGAAAGTTTTGAGGAACTGAAGAAGAAGTTGACTACAGCACCAGTGTTAATTTTACCAAGTCCAAATGATTCTTTTGTGGTGTATTGCGACGCGTCTAAGATGGGATTACGCGGTGTGTTGATGCAAGGTGGCAAGGTAGTGGCTTATGCTTCAAGACAGTTGAGGGTGCATGAGAGAAACTATCCTACTCATGATCTGGAATTAGCTGCAGTGGTGTTCATGTTAAAAATCTGGAGACATTATTTGTATGGATCAAGATTTGAAGTATTTAGTGATCACAAAAGTTTGAAATATTTGTTCGACCAGAAAGAATTGAATATGAGGCAAAGAAGGTGGTTAGAGTTCTTAAAGGATTACGATTTCAATTTGAGTTACCATCCAGGAAAAGCTAATGTTGTGGCAGATGCTCTGAGTCGGAAGACAATCCATATGTCTGCGTTAATGGTGAAGGAAATGGAATTGATTTAACAATTCAGAGATTTGAGTATGGTTTGTGAAACTACACCGGAAAGTATCAGATTGGGTATGCTGAAGGTGAATAATGACTTTCTGGATGTAATTAAGGAAAATCAGAAACTAGATGTGAAATTAGTGGACTTGATGCCTACAGGAGGAGATGATCCTGATAGTGACTTTAAAGTGGATAATGTTGGTGTGTTGAGATTCCAGGGCAGGATTTGTGTACCGGATAATGAGGAATTTAAAAAGGCAATCTTGGAAGAAAGTCATCGGAGTAGCTTGAGTATTCATCCGGGAGCTACAAAGATGTACCATGATTTGAAGAAGTTGTTTTGGTGGTCCGGTATGAAGAGGGACATAGCTCAGTTTGTTTATGCTTGTTTGACATGTCAGAAGTCGAAAGTAGAACACCAGAAGCCGTCGGGATTGATGCAACCGTTAGAGATTCCTGAATGGAAGTGGGACAATATTGCGATGGATTTTGTGACTGGTTTGCCAAGTACGGCAAAAGGCTTTGATGCTATTTGGGTAGTGGTGGATCGACTTACGAAGTCTGCACATTTTATACCAATTAACATCAGTTTTCCGTTGTCGAAGCTGGCAGATATTTATATCAGGATAATTGTGAAGTTACATGGTGTTCCATCGAGCATAGTGTCGGATAGAGATCCGAGGCTTACTTCAGAATTTTGGAGGAGTCTGCAGGAAGCCTTGGGTTCTAAGTTGAAGTTGAGCTCGGCTTATCATCCACAGACCGATGGTCAGTCAGAGAGGACCATTCAGTCATTGGAGGATTTGCTGAGAGCCTGTGTATTGGAAAAAGGTGGTGCGTGGGATACTCATTTGTCATTGATTGAGTTCACGTATAATAACAGTCACCATTCTAGCATCGGAATGGCGCCTTTCGAAGCTTTGTATGGTAGGAGGTGTAGGACACCTCTATGTTGGTATGAAACAGGTGAGAATGTGGTACTTGGACCTGAAATTATGCAACAGACTACTGAGACAATTCAGATGATCCATGAGAAGATGAAAGCGTCTCAGAGTAGACAGAAGAGTTATCATGATAACAGGAGGAAAGATTTGGAATTCAGTGAAGGTGATCACGTGTTCCTAAGAGTTAACCCAGTGACCGGTGTGGGTCGTGCTTTGAAATCCAAGAAGTTGGATCCTAAGTTTATTGGACCATATCAAATCCTGCAGAGGGTTGGTACAGTGGCTTATAGGGTGGCGCTGCCACCTGAACTTTCGAACTTGCATGACGTGTTTCATGTGTCGTAACTTCGGAAGTATGTTTCAAATCGGTCTCATGTGATTCCGAGAGACGAAGTTCAGATCAGGGAGAATCTTACCGTAGAGACGATGTCGTTGAGGATAGAAGATCGTAAGATGAAATAACTCAGAGGAAAGGAGATACCTCTGGTGAGAGTAGCTTGGGGAGGTGCTGCAGGAGGCAGTGTGACCTGGGAATTGGAAAGCAGGATGCGAGAGTCGTATCCAGATTTGTTTCCATCAGGTAATTTTTTAGGACGAAAATAATTTAAGTGGGGGAGAGTTGTAACACCCCATTTTAATTATTTAGACGTCTTGTGTTATCTTATTTGTGCGACCTTGTTTGGGGGAGTGTTTGAGTGCGTTTAAGGGTTGCCCTTAGTTAGGAAGGTGAGTTGGTGAGATAAAGTCTTTAGATTAATATTAATAGGGGTATAGTTAATAATAATAATAATTTAATTAATAATAGTAATATTATTATTATTTTATTATTATTATTATTGTTATTATTGCTATTATTATTAATTAATTTAATTAAAATAAGATTAAGAGAATTAGAAGAGGTTTTGGGAAAATAGAAAGGTTTGGCACGTGAAACGAGGAATAGAGAACCAAGAGGAGAGAAAGAACAAGGTGTGCTAGGGCTTGATCTTCTTCCCTAATTGTCCAGATTTTCTGTAAAGATTTGAGGTAAGGGGGAGAAACGGGTTTAATATTGGTGATTTATTCATAATAGGGTAGTGGGGAGTCCTTAACCCCGTAGGAATTTGTATGCAAACTGTTGTGTATATGCCTGCTATAATGATGAAATCGTGCATGTTTAGATTGGTGATAATATGAATTTTTGTTGTTGTTGCTGTTGTATGAACATCTGATGCAGATTTGTTGTTTTTGATTCAAATTGGGAGAATGATTTAAGATTATAGATCTGTAATAGATGTAGTAATTCTAGGTACAAGAGAAAAGATGAAAATTGGACCTAAAATTCATGTAGAAACGATTATAGGACTGGTTGGAAGTGAAGAAGTGTGGAAATCGTAGCAGAGTGCAGAATGGTGAGGTCTCTGGTGATTTGCGTAACAGATATGGCCATACGCGTATTGGACATGGCCATACGCGTATGGGAGTGAAAGAGGAAGGGTGTTACGCGTAAGGGTGGCTAAGGGAGAGGGTTTTGGTACGGCCCTCTGCCCATACGCGTATGGTACGCGTAGGGTGGCATGGCAATACGCGTATGGAATAGCCTTACGCGTAGGGAGATCTGAGAGTTGGAAATTAAAGGAAAATGGGTCTCTGCCCAAACGCGTATGAAGTTGGGCAATACGCGTATGGCAGGGCGGGGCAGGAGGCCTTACGCGTATCAGATGGGGGCATACGCGTAAGGAAGGGCGAGGGAGCAAGTCATACGCGTATGACTCAAGTCAATACGCGTATGGACAGCAGTGGTGCAGAATTTCATATTTTTGCGATTTATTTCCCGTCTTCGCATCGGAATTGTTTTCCCTTGGTTTGAGAGGTTGGGAATAGGTGCCAAATGCTGAGAAATAAGACATGGGTGATGAAAATATTAATTTTAATAATTTTAATTAATTAATTAATTAATTGGGTGTTTGGTGTATATGAAGCAAATTACATGACGATGGTGTTGATGATATGTATGATGTGATCAGGAGGATCGTGTGCATGTATTTACGCTTGTATACATGTTTTATTGTGCATAGTTGAGTCTTGCATATTCATGGTGATTGGTGGGATGAATCATTGCTCAGGAGGAGTGTTTGTGATTCATCCGTACTCCTATATGGAGAATGGTGGGGGATAGATCATTGTCAAGTAGAGTTGTATGTGATCTATCCGGGGTTCGATTGAATGAACCAATGAGTCGGTACCGCATGCATGGTGTCGTGTTGCATTACATTATTATTTGATGTTGTTGATGATATTGGACAGTAGGTCGTGTTGGTGTGTTGTTGACTTATATATGTGAATGCTACCTTGTTATCATGTATTTATTCACCGATAATATTGAATGTGATTTCTCACCCCTTTGTTGTTGTTGTGTCTATGCTTCTTCGGAAGTACAGATAATCCAGGTACTTAGATAGCTTGGATATTGGTGTTGCTGGTCGAGTCCATAGGAGTGCTCTGATACGTAAGACGAGATTTTGGGGATTTCATTCATTTAGTTATTTGTTATTCTTTTTGTTACGTATCTTTATTTTTGATGAACATTATGGTGAACCACAATTTTATGTGGAGTTTTGGTGTTATTGGCAGATGGTCGTAAATTGAATAATTGAATAAATTTTCTACTACATATTTTATCTAAAATAGAAGGATTTATTTGTTGGCTTTTAATGTGACATTCTACTTGGTGAAAACTCTGATTTATCTTTAGTATTTTGTTTATTTTTCAAAATGGGAAAGTGGGGTGTTACAGATTGCACTGTTGAGTTTGTACAGAGGGACTTATACAAGTGACTGAGGCCCAAAAATGGTTTGTTGTACAAAGGGATGGGTCTTACACTCTCTCAAGAGGCCCAACAGGTTTAAAGAAAAAGAGTGGGGCTTATAACACGAGGGTAGGCCCAGATGATTTTTCGTTTTAAATGGCGGTCGCGCCGAGATTTTCTTTTAACGCGAAGGGGCTTATACAATATATGAGGCCCAAAGTTGTTTTGGTTAAAAGGGGATTGGGTCTTACACTCTAATAGAGGCCCAAAATGTTTTGAATGGGTCTAATAGCTCGAGGAGAGGCCCAATTGATTTTTTAAAAGGCGACGATCGCGCCGTTTACTTGTACAGAGGGACTTATACAATAAGTGAGACCCAAAATGGTTTGTACAAGGGGGTTTGGGTCTTACACTCTCTCAAGAGGCCCAAAAGATTTTTAAAGAAAAGAAATGAGGCTTATAACACGAGGGTAGGCCCATATTTGTTTTTCAACGGACGATGATCGCGTCGAACTTTTTGAAATACAACGGGACTTATACAATAAGTGAGACCCAAAATAGGTTTGTATTTACAAAGGATTGAGTCTTACACTCTATTAGAGGCCCAGAGTGTTTTGAAAATTATTTATGAGGGTTGAATAAATCAAAAACCCTAATTTGTTTTCAAAATGTGTTTTAATTGAATAAAATATTCAATTAAAATGATCAAAATTGTTTAACATGTGGAAAACAAATTATGATCTTGGATTAATGCTTCATAAATCAAGTTTTGCCCTACAAAATGATTAGAAATCATTAAAATTTGCAAAATCAATAAGGAAAAAATATTTTAAATGTCAAAAACAATTAAAATATTAATTCTTTACAAAAATATCAATTATATGAAATAAATAATATTTTTGGGATTTTTTGGAAAAATAAAATATTTTAACATTTTTGCGAATTATTAAAAAAAGAATCAACTCAAAATCATTAAAACTCAGAGAGAAATTAATTTTTGAATTAATTAAACAAAATCACAAAATTCAAATATTTGAATTTTTGAAAATGGCACCAAGAACATGGGTCAAGAACACGCGCGTTTTCTGCCTTGCCCAGATTTGCGTTTTCTATCCAATCTCACTGAATACTTGATTATATCATGCAATCCACATATCAATATGCTCGTGTTCACCTCACGATCATGTTTATGACAATTAATTTCATTTAAATTAAGCATAAAACAAGAAATCACGATAAATCCTCAAGAACCCTAAATTCTGCATGAAGGCTGGGATTTTTGATACACGATTCAAACAAAGCAATTACTTGAGGGGAAACATTCCATGCATGATTATGAACATTTGGCAAAAGTATTGTGCGAGGAAATATGCATAGATTAAGAGATGACCAAGTTTAGGCTTACCTCTAGGTCGTGACAGCAAGAGCAAATTGATTTCTGAGTTGGAGGTGTTACAGATGAATTGTGATGATCTGAACAGCTTCCCTACACCCTATGGAGTGTGTTTGAATGCTTGGACTTGATTGGAAATGGCTGGATCACTTCATGGCATCTCAACTGCAACTTGGTTAAAACCTTGAGCAATTGACTGGTGATTCTGAGAAATCAGTGTTCCAGATGTTGTTTAAGTGTTTGATCAGCTCACATATGGTGTATATGAGGTGTGTGTGTGATTGGTTTGAGTGGAATTGCTCTCTAATGAAAAACCCGATAGTGACTTGCTAAGAAAGGCATTTTTGAGAGTGAGAAGTGGATTTTGAGAAAGGCAAGTGTTGTAGGCCTTTGGTGTACTTAAACTGATCACAATTGAACTCTATTTATAGTAAAACAAGTTTGTTTTGCAAGGAATAGTGAATGGCAACTGCTGAGTAGGGTTGGCCAATGTTGGCAAATGAAAATCCAAGTATCCTCTAGCCATTGACTAGAGGTTAGGGGACAGGCTGCTGGTCCCCTTGGTCTTGGATAAGTCTTGACTGAATTTAGTTGCTAATAGCTCAGTCCATGCCACATTGGTGCTTCCATTGAATGCTCCAATCCAAAATTGGAGTCATGTCCCTATTTTGGGCAATTCTAGGTTTGGCATGCTATTTCTTGTTCCAAGGACTTTGGAGGCTTGGCTCTGTGATTGTCCCCTTTAAATTCAATCCTCATATGTGTCCAAAGTGATGACAAGGCTTGGAATTGGCTGATTTTGGCAAATCGACCAAAAGTACAAAAATCTGCCTTGCCTTGGCAGATTTCAACAAGGCATCTTGCCACTACCAAATCTCAAAGCTCAAATTGAATTTGGTGATGTTCTTGGCCATTTTGGAAAGCCTTTATATGATACAACAACTGTTTGATCATATTTTGTTTTGATACCTTTTGGATCCAAGTGAAAAATCCCCCTACATTTGGAAAAAAGTAAGGCAGATTCTGACTTAGTGAAATTTTCACCAAGTTTTGGAACAAAGTGACTTTTCTTGATTTTGATCACTCCATAACTCAAAATCCATGAGGAATTTGGACATAGGTCAGTATGAAACTTTTGTAGAGGGCAATGAGATCTACAAATCAAGCTTTGGATGGGGAAAAATGGCTTTGTAGTTTAGGAGTTATGATCCTCCAAAGTTGGTACCTGTCACTTTATTTCATAACTTAGAAAATTTTCTAAGTTTTTATGGTTACCCCTTTTACAAGTTATCCCACTTTCTTTGATTTTTCTTGATGAATGATGATTCAAATCATACATTAACATCACTTTAGGGTTAAAAATCAATTTTTGTGAAAAATCTCAAAAAGTCAAAGTTGACTTTTGTGCACAGTTGACTTTTTATCAGATGAATTCCAAACTGTGCAATCCTTTAGGAAATCATGTCCTTGACCTAAATCAAACTTGATGGACATGTTCCATGGGTGTTATAGGGTGTATTGAATCATGTCCTAGGGTTTGGGAGCATGTCCTGGTCAAAAGTCAAAGTTACAGTTGACTTTTCTCGCAAAATCCTAACTGTGGTTCAGATGAAATTGAAACTTGTTGCTCAAGCTTCTTGGATCAATACATTCTTCCAAATGGATCAATATGGTATATTAGAGACCCTCAAATCATGTCTTGAGGTCTTGGTTCATGATTTGTCCCAAAAGTCAACGTAGGGGTGAATTAGGTCAAGAAACCCTAATTCCTGATTCTTGATGTATGCATCCCTTGAGGTCAAATTGACTTGATGATTGGGTCCATGAGGTTCCATGGAGTATATTAGGATATGCTTTGAAGCATTGGCTCATGCCCAAATGAAAATTTTCATCTGGAGGCCCTGGTCTACCAAACCCTAATTTGGTGACACTAGTGATCTTGAAGCTTGATCCACCTAGAATGGAGCAACCTTGTGCGTAATCCTTGAAGTGGGAGTCCTCTTGATCCATTGTGGATGTTTGAGAGGTTAGAAAAGCTAAAGATCCAGTCATTCCTTGATTGATCCTTTGTCTAAGAACTCTGAGAGGGCTTGAAACCCTAATTTTGATAGTAGTGAATGCTCACCCATCTTTGGGGAGACTGATGAAGTATGATGGTTCATCCATATTGTGATGATGATTTGTACAATGATGGGAAATCTTAGTGGTCAAAATTTGGGGTATGACAGATGCCCCTATTTAATCTTCTTGGACCCGAAGGTGTGAATGACGAAGGTATTCGGGCATTCGAGGTGCAAGAGGATTAAATATCGGAATATCCGAAATTTTGACGGCGTCTATGAATGGTAATTCACGCATTCATCTTCTTTCGCTAAGCAATGATACTAAGAAAAGGTAAACTTTCCCTCGATCCTGATCTTCAGCCAAGGAACTGGTCTTAGTTTTCTTCTGAGATGAACTTCCCCTCGATCCTGGTTTCCTACCAAGGAAAGGGTCTTAGTTTCTGATTTAAACTTCCCCTCGATCCTGGTTTCCTACCAAGGAACTGGTCTTAGTTTCTGATTTAAACTTCCCCTCGATCCTGGTTTCCTACCAAGGAACTGGTCTTAGTTTCTTTTGAGATGAACTTCCCCTCGATCCTGGTCTTCTACCAAGGAACTGGTCTAAGTTTTTGATATAAACTTCCCCTCGATCCCGGTTTCCTACCAAGGAACTGGTCTTAGTTTCTGAAATAAACTTCCCCTCATTCTTGTATTCTTACCAATGAACTGGTCTAAGTTTCTTTTGTCAATAAACCTTATTGACAAGGGACGTTACTCGTAGCGGTTTTCCTCAAACTTCTCGCCGAATTTTCCTGGGGAGATGCCATTTGAAGGAAAAAGTTGACTTCAGACTTGCTGGGGAATCCAGTCTTCTGAGTTGTAGAGGTGCACAAACTTCTCTGTTGGAGACACCATTTGTTTCTACTGGGGAAGACGAGTCTCCTGAAAGACTGCCTTTGTTTAGGGTCTTACATCATACTTTTCTCGGGATCTTCCCAGAGAAATGCCATATGATAGGATCCAATTTGAGGTGTTGATGACCTTTTCATCAGTGGTTCTTTCAGAGAAAAACTGCTGTACCACCGAATCTTTGATTAGGAGGCCTTCTCTCGGGATTTTCCTTAATCCGGGAAAGCAAGGATATCATCTTCAATGGCGAAGAGTGATGTTGACTGAGGGCTCTCTGGTTTTTCAGAGGTTCAAGTTATCAAACTGGTCGAGGAGCCAACTTCATTCCAGAAATAAACTGGAGGAGAGAGATTGTTCAGACGCAACATTTCCTGACGAGGAAAAAACGGACAACTCGATTGAGAAAACTGTTATCACTAGGGGACAAGACTGACCAGAGTGATAGCGATGCAATATGAAATGTGAATGCAAATCAATAATACATGATGTATGTATGTATATGCTGACAAAACTGACACGACATACAAACTAAAAGATGAACATGAGTGGATACTCGGCTATCGCGGGGCGAAGAAGTGTCGTTGGTCCAATAAGTAGCAATTCTACCTTGCTTAGGAGAAGTAGTCCTCGCGGGGAACTATGTTGGTCGAGCTTAGGAGATGAGAACTCAGCCGAGGTGTGTCAGACGAAACAAGGTCTCGGACACAGTTGATCCCTTCATTCAGGCGTACTGGGTTAGAAGGAGTACTTTGATTCTGCGCTTTGAAGTTCGCTTATTTCTGGAGAAGCGATCGATGTTCTTTCGATGTTCAACAGTCAAAAGAAATTGCCATCTTTATTAAAAGCAGAAAAATTTTACAAGTAAATTCATTTTTCTTTCGTTTCAAGAATCGTTAATCATATTAAAATGTCGTTCTGTAAAGCTAAAACAAGTGAGAATTACAAACAAAAGCACAAGGGCTCAAATTTTATTGATAAGATGGAGATCAGCCAAACGCGTGATTCCAAAGAGTATTTACAAAGTTAGAAAATGGTAATTTACGGGGAAAAGGGCTACGTTGAAACATAACGACCACTATCCTTCTACCAACTTTGAATTTGGGACATCCTGAGCTTCTGTCGAAGATGACCTTGACTGGAGTTTTCCTCCGATGGATGGTGTAACTGCTGCTGAGGGACTTGCCTCTATTGAACATAGTTACTTGTCATTATCCCTAACTTTTGCCTGGATTGTACTGTGATGTTTCCAATCCACCGGGATGTTTTTTTATTTTTGTCTCTAACTTTTGCCTGGACCGCCCTTTCGGGTTTTCAATCCACCGAGACGTTTTTTTTTAGGCGAAGTATTTCTTGACTACAACAACATTTGTGGGGTAGGCAAATTCCTCTCCGTCCATGGTTCCAAGTCTCAAGGCGCCGCCTGAGAAAGCTTTCGTGACCACATAGGGGCCGTCATAGTTCGGAGTCCATTTTCCCCAAGAATCAGTGAGAAATAATTGTATCTTCTTGAGCACGAGATCTCCTTTCCTGAAGACGCGAGGTCGGGCCTTTTTGTCAAACGCATTCTTCATTCTCTGTTGATACAACTGACTGTGGCATAGTACCGTGATTCTTTTTTCTTCAATCAGATTCAGTTCGTCGTGTCGACTTTGACACCACTCAGCTTCGGTGAGCTTAGCTTCCATTAATACCCTGATTGATGGGATCTCTACTTCTATGGGGAGCACTGCTTCCATGCCATATACTAAAGAGAAAGGGGTGGCCCCTGTTGAAGTGCGGACAGATGTGCGATAACCGTGAAGATCAAAGGGTAGCATCTCATGCCAATCTTTGTAGGTTACGACCATCTTCTGAACAATCCTCATGATGTACTTGTTAGCCGCTTCTACCGCTCCGTTCATTTTGGGTCGGTAGGGAGATGAGTTATGGTGTTCGATCTTGAACTCTGCGCACAACTCTTTCATCATCTTATTGTTCAAGTTAGATCCATTATCAGTAATGATCTGGCTCAGAACACCATAACGGCAAATGATATTGTTTTTGATAAATCGGACCACCACTTGTCGGGTTACATTAGCGTATGACGCTGCTTCGACCCACTTGGTGAAGTAATCAATGGCTACCAGGATGAATCGATGTCCGTTTGAAGCCTTAGGCTCAATCATGCCAATCATGTCGATTCCCCATATGGAAAAAGGCCACGGGGAAGAGAGAACTTTGAGATGCGTTGGCGGTACATGAATTTTGTCAGAGTATATCTGACACTTGTGACACTTCCTCATGTACTTGTAGCAATCGGATTCCATTGTCAACCAATAGTACCCTGCTCTTAGAATTTTTCTCGCCATTGTGTGTCCGTTGGCATAAGTGCCAAAGGATCCTTCATGAATTTCTTTCATCAGCATGTCTGCTTCTGGTCTGTCTACACATCGGAGCAAGACCATGTCAAAGTTTCTCTTATAGAGAGTATCACCGCTCAGGAAGAAACTTCCTGCCAATCTTCTGAGGGTTTTTCTATCCTTTCTGAATGCCCCAGGAGGGTACTCTTGTTTTTGAAGGAAGCATTTGATATCGTGATACCAAGGTTTATCATCTATGACTGCTTCAATTGTGAAGATGTAAGCGGGCCTTTCAAGGCGCATTATGTCGATCTTAGGTAGGTCAGTCCATTGACCTACACTAATCATGGAAGATAGAGTGGCTAAGGCGTCAGCCATGTGATTCTCCTCACGAGGGATATGATGAAACTCAACTCTGTTGAAGAAAGGTAGCAACCTTCTTGCGTAATCTTTGTAAGGAATCAATCCTGATTAGTATGTGTTCCAATCCCCTTTTATCTGATTGATAACCAAGGCTGAATCGCCATATACATCCAAGTTTTTGATCCTTAAATCAATTGCTTCCTCGAGACCCATAATACAAGCTTCGTATTCGGCCTCGTTGTTTGTACACTTGAATGTAAGTTTGGCAGTGAAAGGAATGTGGGTATCCTGAGGAGTAACAATGATTGTCCCAATTCCGTTTCCGTAATGATCGACGGCTCTGTCAAAGATAAGTCCCCATTGGGAACCTGGTTCTGGCCCTTCATTGGGTAGCGGTTCGTCACAGTCTTTCATTTTTAGATACATGACATCTTCGTCTGGGAAGTCAAACCCGATTGATTCCTGATTGTCAATCGGTTTATAAGCTAAATGATCGGATAAAATACTCCCCTTAGCGGCTTTTTGAGCGTGGTACTCTATGTCATATTCTGATAGCAACATCTGCCAACGGGCGATTCTTCCCGTGAGAGCAGGCTTTTCAAAGACGTACTTGATCGGATCCATCTCGGAGACCAACCAAGTAGTGTGATGAATCATGTATTGGCAAAGACGTTTGGATGCCCAAGCCAAAGCACAACAAGTTTTCTCGAGCATCATGTACCGAGTTTCACAGTCGGTGAATTTCTTGCTTAGATAGTAAATGGCAGACTCTTTCCATTTGGTTTCGTCCTGTTGGCCAAGTACACACCCCATCGAGTCTTCCAAGATGTGAGGTAGATGATCAGTGGTCTTCCTTCCACTGGAGGTGATAGAATCGACGGATTCAACAGGTATTCCTTAATATTGTTGAAGGCGGTTTGGCAGTCCTCTGTCCAAACGCAGTCCTGATTCTTTTTGAGTAATTTGAAGATTGGCGCACATGTTGCGGTCATGAGGAATATAAAACTGGAAATGTAGTTCAAACGTCCCAGGAATCCTCTGACTTGTTTTTCAGTTTTCGGAGAAGACATTTCTTGAATGGCCTTGACCTTGTCAGGATCAACCTCAATTCCTTTTTGGCTGATAATAAACCCTAAGAGTTTCCCTGAGCGGACACCGAAGGTGCATTTGTTGGGATTCAAGCGGAGTTTGTATTTTCTCAGACGCTCGAACAGTTTTGACAGGTTGGTCACATGCTCCTCCTCTGTCTTAGATTTTGCAATCATATCATCGACATACACTTCGATTTCCTTGTGTATCATGTCATGAAACAGAGTCGTCATGACCCTTTGATAGGTTGCCCCGACGCTCTTCAAACCGAATGGCATTACCTTGTAACAAAAGGTACCCCATGGGGTAATGAACGAAGTTTTCTCCATGTCTTTCGGCGCCATTTTGATTTGGTTATAGCCCGAGAATCCATCCATGAAGGAGAAAACTTTGAACTTTGTTGTACTGTCAACCAGCATGTCAATGTGTGGTAAAGGAAACTCGTCCTTTGGACTTGCCTTGTTTAGGTCTCTGTAATCGACTCATATTCTGACCTTTCCGTCCTTTTTCAGAACGGGTACGATATTGGCTAACCATTGAGGATATTCTGATGTGGCGAGGAAACCTGCGTCAATCTGTTTCTGTACCTCCTCTTTGATTTTAATGGCCATGTCCGGGTGAGTGCGTCTCAATCTCTGCTTTACTGGCGGACATTCCGACCTTAACGGTAAGTGATGTTCCACGATGCTGGTATCCAACCCTGGCATATCCTGATAGGACCAAGCGAATACATCGGGGAATTCTTTGAGAAGCTTCGTCAAACTCTCTTTGGCAGTTGGACTGAGCAGTGCCCCAATCCTGATTTCTTTTCTCTCTTTTTCTGAACCCAAGTTTACCATTTCTAACGGCTCTTTGTGAGGTTCAATGGACCTTTCCTCTTGTCTGAGTAATCGGGAGATCTCTTCTGGAATTTCGTTGTCAACTTCTTCTTCAGCCCCAAATATCGGGAACTCAAAGTTAGGAGAAGGCATCGGATCGTATGTTTCAACGGGGTTTAAAACAAGCAATCTGCATGACGTGATGATTCATGTTTAGAAGAGATAGAGAGAATGCAAAAGTGTGTGCAGTGTATTTTTTTATTACTGCTTGTTTTTATTATTGAATTGTTTTTTAGGATTACCATTTTCTGAGAAAAAGCAAAAAGAGAAAACAACAATTAATGCGGAAATTATAGAATGACGTTATTTTATTAATGAACAAGTCGATTCTTGAAACTACAGCCCTATAAAACAAAACTCTGTCGCTTTGGGCAAAGCGAAGAGGGAAATTTACAGAAAGCAAGCCCTATCAAAACATCTGTTTCACCTGGGCAGGGTGAAAGGTTAAAGATGGCAATTACTTTGACTTATGAACAATCCTTGGAACATCGACAGCAACCCATTGGCGGCGAACTCCTCGGTGAATCACAAAATCGGGTACCTTCATTCTTGGTTTGTCCTCAGAAATGACGCTGATTTCTGGCGGAGCTGGATCATTGGAATTTGTCTCCCAAGCAGAATTGTCGTAGGAGGATTCCTCAGTTGTATTTTGCATAGCATTTGTGCTCTCAGCTGTATCTCCCCATCCAGTTGGCTGGATATCTTCAAACTTGATACGAGAGCTTTCGGGAGCAGTGTACTTGACCATATAGTCGTATTTTCCACTCGGTTGTCCCAAGGTGTCCCACACTTCTTTGTAACTGGAGGAGTCCTCCCTCTCGATGACGTTGACCTCGGGAAAGGCATAATTAATGAATTCCAGTCCTGCAAATGTTGCAAATTCATCGTCATGTTGAGTAGCTTCTGAATGACCTGAGTGTTGATCCCATGACATGGTGGGGATGCAGGTATTCTGTTCAATGATGCTCAGCTGACTTTCATCACTCGGCTGACTTTCTGGCCCCAAGTCTCCTGGGTAAGGCTGCCACATTGGCAGGCCATCCATCGGGCCATAGTAATTGTGGTCAAAGTTGTCTTTCATCAGAGTGTCCTCCTATAATGAATTTGGCGGAGCACGACATCCTTCCGGATCACAACCTCCGTATATCATTTCGACATCTGACCGTGGTATAAATCTCAGACTCTGTGCGGGATAGCAAAATGGCGTAGGCGCCTCTTCCAGAGACATATAACCGTCCTTGTTAAGATAGGACTTCCATTCTTCATCTGTGTCGGAGGGATCCTCCTCATTGATAGCATGGATTGCCTGAGGCACTGGTTGAAGGAAACCTCCACTGTGGAAGAAGTTTTGAATGGGATGAAGACTTTCATCGTTAGCAGCTGTCTGGGTACAGGTTGCAGAGAAACCAAGACCATTCTTTGTTGTATTGCTAGTAGGAATGACAAGCTGTCCCCATCCTGTTGTATCGGTACTCTCGACCGCTTTGATAACGTCTTTGTATGAGGAAATCGAAGTTCCTCCTCCGGATTAATCGTCCTTGTGTAGCGAAAGCACTTGGAACTGGGTTCCGATTATCCCTTCTGGTTCCACATAAGTGGATGACAATAAATTGCTGACGAGCAAGGCCTGTTCCCTACAGACTGTGATAAGTTGGCCGTTCTGGACGAACTTTAGCTTTTGGTGGAGGGTCGAGGTGACCGCTCCGGCCTGATGTATCCAAGGTCTTCCTAATAAACAACTGTACGTTGCCCGGATGTCCATGACCTGGAAGGTGACTTGGAAAGTGTGAGGACCAATAGTTATGGGAAGGTCAACTTCGCCGATAACTGTTTTTTTGGATCCGTCGAACGCTTTGACGACGACCTCGCTGGTTCTCATTGGAGGGCCTTTGAATGATAATTGCATCAAAGTGGACTTTGGCATAACATTCAGGGCTGACCCTGTGTCTACCAGTACGCTGGCTAAAGCATCGTCCTGGCAGTTGACTATGATATTGAGTGCCATGTTATGACGGCGACCCTCTTCTGGTAATTCCTCATCACTAAATCCCAAATTATTGCAAGAAGTGATGTTAGAGACAATACTATCGAACTGTCTGATTGTTACATCCTATTCCACAAAGGCTTGCTCTAAGACTTTCTGTAGAGCCTCCCTTGTGCGCTTCTGAACTAAGTAACACTGATAATACCGAGATCTTTGAAGGAGTTTGTAACAGTTGATCGACAATGTTGTATTCACTCCTTTGGATGAGCTTCAGCATCTCATCATTGTTTTTCGAAAGGTCAGGATTACTGGATTGGCAGACTGATGGATCGGGAGCTTCTGTCTGAAGTTCCTTTTCTTTGTTGTACTCTCCAACTCCTCTGTTGAAGATTCTACCACTCCGTGTTACACGACTGATGTCTGCAATATTCACGACGGAGGGTAATGGAATTTCCTTTCCATTTTCAATTGTTGTTGCACCGTATTTGTAAGGGATTGCCTTAGCTGGTTTATACGGTAGTGGTCTCGGCAGATAGATGACTATGGGAACCTTCTGGTTTTTCTGACCATCATAAGTAATCTCGATTCGTTCCCGGTTGGGAATTCTTGATTCGTCAAGCAGAGGGATAATGGCAAAAACATTCATGGTGCTCTGATGATCAGAGATGATGACAACGTCCTCAATTTGATTGGCAAGGTAGTTCGGCGACCAATTGATGGGTCCGGAACCTGGATATGGGCGAATCTCTCCATGATCCACCTGCCCCTAGAGAGCTGCTCGCACAAGGTAACACCCTTGGTTACTTTCCGAACAAACTCCACAATGTTCATAATTGTGTGGTGGCACCTGGCCACGGCTACTTTGAATACAATGTAACCTCACTAGGTTAGCTTCCCCGAGTCGGACATCCTGACTTTGACGCCGAGTGGGGTTTCCGTTATTGATACTAATTTGCTGAGTATCTTCATCCATGTAGATTGGAATCCACCAATGATTTAACAAGTGCTGAAGTGCCTCCTGGACAAGGGCACATCCCTGATCGTTTTCGCAACCCGCTTTACAGCTGTGATAATTATGTGATATCAGGAATCCGAGTCGGACCTGCTCAACATGCAAATCTACCAAGTTGGTATTCATCAAGCGAATGTCGAAGATCTGAACCATATTGATCTGATAGGGATTCCTATCATGGTAGTCTTGGATCCATCCAAGATCCATCTGACGCTGGAGGGCCTCCTGTATGAAAGAGCATCCCTGTTTGTTTACCGAGCAAGTCAGATAAGAACTGTAATCGTGCCGCAGCAGATTATGATACTGGCTTTGCCTTAAATGCATTGCCACCAGGTTGACATTCATCGCACGGGTGTCGTGGTTTTGAATGATGTTAGAATTCATATAGACCATGTTAACTCCACGAACTCGGTGCTCTTGGATCCATCCGAGATCCATCTATTCCTGTAGAGCTGCTTGTACCACAGAACATCCTTGATTATTTTTAAAGCAGACATCACACTGATGATAATTATGAGGTGGCACATAGCCATATCCACTCTGTCTACAATGCATCTTGACCAGATTGGTCCTTAACAAAAGTACATCATGAATTTGATAGACATTGTTAAGTTCTTTCTCAATCAGATTGACTGCAGCTTTCTCATGTTGAGGCAGCGGGTTTGTGAGAACATTGGGATTCGTATCCTTGAAAGATAAGAGCCTGCTCCTAACAAGCTTTTGCACGTTGGATTTGAAATTGAGACAATTCTCTATGTTATGCCCTGGTCCTCCTTGATGATAAGGGCATGTCTGATCCACCTTAAACCAAAAAGGCAGATTTTTCGGTACTGTAAGAGGAGACTTAGTCTGGATGTGCCCCTTAGCCAGTAGTAACGGAAATAGTTCTACGTACAACATGGGTATAGGATCAAACCCTGGTTGCCGCGTTGTACGATTGTTATTGTATGGAGGACGAGCCTGCTGAAGAGGTTGTTGTGTCCTTTGCTGATTAGGTTGGCTCTGCGCAACCTGAGGTTGATACGTAGGAATAGGCGCAAGGCTGATAGCAGGAGTTACAGCTGCTACCGGTTGGTACCGTCGCCTTTGCTTTCTGAGAGAGATATTCCTAATATCTTGCTCTTTTTTCTTAGGGAGAGCACTACCGTATCGTTTTGTACTACTTGATGATCCAGCGTCTTTCACCAAACGTCCTTCTTAGACGGCTTCCTCAAGACGAACTCCCATGCCCACCATCTCGGTGAAATCACTGGGCGCATTGGCAACCATTCTATCATAGTAAAATGAGCTTAAGGTCTTTAAGAAGATCTTTGTCATCTCTTTTTCCTCAAGAGGTGGACAAATCTGAGCGACAATTTCACGCCATCTCTGAGCGTACTCCTTAAAGGTTTCCTTGTCCTTTTGTGACATTGATCTGAGTTGATCTCTGTCGGGTGCCATGTCCAAATTGTATTTGTATTGTTGGATGAAGGCAGTACCAAGATCTCTGAATGTACTAATCGTAGCACGGTTTAAACCCATGTACCATTTGAGTGCGGCACCGATTAAACTATCCTGAAAGTAGTAAATCAGTAGGTCCTGATTCTCCGTCTGAGCTGACATCCGCCGAGCGTACATCACCAGATGGCTCTGAGGGCAAGAGTTACTCTTGTATTTTTTAAAGTCGGGCACTTGGAACTTGTACGGAACTTTCACATTGGGGACCAAGCAGAGGTCTGCGGCGTCCTTTCCAAATAAATCCTGACCGCGGATGGCTTGCAGCTCCTTCTGCATTTCTAGGAACTATTCCTGGAATTCATCCATTCTATCGAACACAGTTTCCTTCTTACCAGAAGGTATCGGTGGAATCTGTCCTTCCGGGACAGTGTGCACCACAGGGGGTGGTACCGTGACTACGGCAGTGAATCTTGGCGTTTCCCAAAGTTTGTAACCTTCAGAAGTCTTCAGTATACCCCTGGCATCTTCGCTTTCCCGAAGTTTGTAACCTTCATGCCCAGCGGCTTCTGTTATGATTCCCTGATCTTCAGTGATCGGCGGAACATATCCTTCCGAGATATAGCTAACAGACATGCCCCAAGGATGATCTTTCGGCATTTGATACCTAGGATCATACTTCTCCACTATGGGCGTTGAGGTGATCTGAGGTCACAGTCCTTTGTAGCTGAGCTTCTGCTATAGCTTGCATGTCGTTACGAAGCTTTCTCATATTTTCTCTCAGAGCGTCGATCTCTTCTTTCAACTCTCTGTCTCCTCCTCAAGATCATCCATCTTTTTCTGACGATTGGCCCGAGTATTGTACGAATGAGACAGTTTGACTCTAGAACCGAGACGCAAACGTGAGATTCGTAGGTAAGAAGAATACGCGATGTGAGAATGATGAATGCAATGATTATATTAATTGTTTTTTAGTTTAATCAAAATAAACTTCGACAATTAGATTGTAAATATCAAATAGTGGGGAAACCCCTTTTTATTGAATTCAAAGGATTACAGAAATGAAAATACAGTAGATTACAAGGTGCGGAAACAGAAACCTAAGCTAATGGGTCCTGAGTCCTCTCTGAAGAGAAATCGGGTGCTGACTCTGGTACTTTCCTTTTCTTTGACCGAGACTCTTGGGTCGTTGTCGGGTTGTCATTCCTTTGCCAGGTGAAAGGAGTGAGCAAATTCCTTTGGTCATCTTGATTCTCTACAGCATGTTGCTCTAAAATTTCAATCAGAGCGTCCTTATCTTTCAGTAGTTGCTGTATTTTGATGCACTCCACGTTGAGGGTGCGGTACTTGTTCTTCCAAGACCTCCTCTCCCGTTGAACTTTGTTGAGAGTAACCTGAAGCTTTTCAGTCTCAGTCATGAAGTACATGACAGACTCCCTCGGTGGAAGAAATCTGTGACGAGGATAAGGCATATTTAGCTTGAGAGCTCTAGTTTGCACCCAGTTGAGATAAGGCTCCACCGAGACACAGTCGGGTGTTCCTAGAGACTCTCGTCCTTTCTTATGAACATGTTTCCAAGCGTGCACTATTTCTGTCTTTAGTGCTCTGTCATTTTCTCCTTCCTTGAAGAAAATACCTTCCAGATGAACACTCCGTGGGACGTGCCTCATTGGGTATCCAAATTGACGACGAACGAGAACTGGATGATAATTGATTCCTCCCTTAGTTCCTATAAGGGGTACGTTGGGGAAGTTTCCACAACAGTTAATGATCCTGATCCCATCATAAATCCTATTACACCAATCAATGTCAGAGTTGGTAAGAGACATAATTTTCTGCGACCAACGTAAGGCACTCTTGTGATCCCAAAAAGCAGCAGACTTAGGCAAGTGCGAGATAAACCATTTATAAAGCAGAGGTACACAGCATGTGATCTCCCCTCCACTGTACAAATTCCCTAAGTGTACAGAATGATACGCATCTGCGAGCAAAGTCGGCACAGGGTTTCCAATGAGAAAAACTTTAATGGAGTTGATATCGACGAAGTTATTAATGTTGGGCAACAAAAATAACCCGTAGGTGAGTAAAACAAAGATGCTTTCAAAAGCAGACACGTTCCCGATACTGGTAAAGTATAGGGTTTTCTTTGTCAAGAACTGGGCTGGAAAACCTTGTATGCCACCCTTAATGGTCATGTGAGTCCTGACCTCAGACTCGTCCAAATGAATTGCTCTTGCAATGGTCTGATTCTTTGGAATTTCTTCCAGTCCAGAAAATGGAGCTTGATCTGTAATGTGTAGATCAATCAAATGAGAATATTCCTCCAGCGTTGGTTCTAGCTGGTAATCCAGGAATGTAAAACAATGATAAACCGGATCGTAGAACTGAACGAGCGTCTCTATGATTCCCTCAATCACATGGACTCTTAGCAGAGATAGCAAACCTCCGTACTTGGCTCTAAAAGCCTATTGGTTTGTGATCATCCTCACCAAACATCTTAAATCCTCTAGTTTTGGAATCCTGAAGGTGTACTTATGAGTTCTTCTTCTACCAAAATCCATTAGCGCAATCCTTTTCTCTGATATTTGCAATCACAGTCTTAGTTTATTTTGAAAAGACAGAGAGATTAGAAGAGAAATTTTTTGAATGTTTTAATGTTTTTTAAATGAATGCATGAATGCAGCACACAAAAACATAGAAAAAACATGGGGTCAAAGGGTCGTTGTCATGGAGTCAAGGCTCTACCCATCCCCAAAGGTTTAATACTAGGGTGATTTTTTGTACCTGTACTCAAAATCATAGTTCCTCCCAGGATAACAAACAGCAAGCGGATCGCCAGCGAGCTGTATGAAATCTTAGAGTAAATGCTATTCACCGAGAATAGATCATCAGCCTCAAATGAGGGTAGCATCGCGTGACAACTATTTCCGATAGTTTCCGCACTACAAAAGGGTTTGGCTCCTCAGCTTCTCAGACGTCACAATCGGCTCATTGCCTATGAGAGGGAATGGGTTGCATTGGGAAGCCTCCACTGAGGTTGATGGTCGACCTCGTCGCCATCACTTATCTTAAATGTATACTCAATCTTTCCACATGTGGCATCACACGCATTCCCATTAGCAGAAAAATAAACACAGATATCAATTAGGAAAAGCAGTATATATATTTGTCCTAATGTCCCAGACTCTTTTAAAAGCTACGAATCTTATGTTCCTGACAGAAAATGGCTCCCCGGCGGAGACGCCATTCTGTGGTTCCTTCCCCACTTAAAGGGTTTTGACCTAAGATCATAGTGAAGTCAACAAAAAGTCCTATCCCCGAAAAGAATGAAAGAAAGAAAGACCGGCCATTTTTCTTCTTTTTTTTTTTTTAGGTTTCTACCTAAGAGATGGGAAGAGAACAAGATCTCGTTGTCCCCAGCAGAGTTGCCATTCTTCTGTAGCGAGCGATTTCGGACGTGGTTGCGAATCACTATCGCTCTTTGGGGTTTACTACAGTTCGATTCATTTTTTATCCTATTAAAGCTGATGAAGTAAGGGAAATAGATGTCTCCAATTAACCCTGCTTGCAAACTGAGTTTGAACAGATGATCGTTGGTTTACAGATGCTACAAAGATTGTGGGTCTCTCTTAGGTTATTTTGTTAAAATAGTGTCCGGTCGATTGGTGGGAGGTTAAGACTGATGCTTTTCGATTGAGATGTGGAAGTATGGGATTTTGGGTTTTGGATTAGTATGCTCGCTAAGATTTTTCTTTCAATCTTATGCCTATGTATTCCCGTTTTTCCGAAACAGGGAAATCAGAGCGATCGTAGTTCATCCTATTCTACGGGAGGAAATGGTGTTTTGGTGTCTTGTTCAAAGCCCAAGACGTGAAGCTGAAGGTAGTTTGTATCTTGTTCAAAGCCCAAGATGTGAAGCTAAAAGGTGTTGTGTTTAGAGAGAATTTATCATCTCTAAAGAGGGGTATGTCTGTCACAGCTGTTTATACAGGAGATTTACTTTAACCGGGATATGCGAATCCTAGTAATGCCATAATTTCCTTTATAGGGGATTTCCAACCTGAAGGAGAAGACTTTAACTCAGTGTAGAGCAATGCCATCTTTCCTTAGGAATTTCTCATGCTAAAAGAGGGACAGTGGCATGGATGTAGATGATTCAGAGGCTTGCCACTTACAGCGATTAGATGAAGGGGAAATAGTTGTTGATGTTTGTGTACTGTGAACGAGGCACAGCTTTGATGCTGAAAGGTTGATTGGATCAACCAGTGGTTTTCTTATACAAAGCCTAAGAGGAGGCTATTGGCCCAACAAGAGGGTGTTTTTTTATGTGTCTCGTACGAAGCCCGAGACGGAAGCTAAAAAGTTTTTTATACTCAACAAGGGAGTGATTTGTGTATGTGTCTTGTACGAAGCCCAAGACGGAGGCTAAAAAAGGTTTGACTCCGCAAGAGAGTCTTTTAGTATCTCGTACAAAGCCCGAGATAGAGGCTAAAAAGTCTGACTCTACAGGGGAATCTTTTATATGTGTCTTGTACGAAGCCCAAGACGGAGGCTAAAGGTGGGACTCAATAAGAGAGTCTTTTATACTCAACAAGAGAGTGTTTTGTATCTCGTACAAAGCCCGAGATGAAGGCTAAAAAAGCTTGGTTCCGCTGGGGAGAATCATTGTATAAAGCCCAAGAGAGAGGCTATGGTGCTGTTTCAGTTGAGTGACAGGTCTAGTATATTGGTTCAAAGAGAAAATCAGTTCTTATATGAGTAATGTTGTACTCAGGGGTTTTGATTCAAGGATCAGGGTTATTTCCTGTTCTTTAAGGAAATGGGAAATCCAAAGGGTATTGAGACTGTCTGAGTCTACGGGGTTCCTTCCCAATCTTGAAGGGTGCTTGAGAATGTCTTTGAGACTCAAGGAAATTTAACTGTCCAAGTCTAAAGTTTCATCTTTTGTATTATGCTTTGAGAAACAGTAGTAGACTCTTGGAAAAACTGTTCTATTAAGATGATTAATTTATGTTCCTATACCTTTAGGAGGTCGTCGGGACAATTTGTACAAAGCCCAAGAGGAGGCTGGAAACTTTTAAGAAGCCGAGGGACAATTTGTACTAAGCCCAAGAGGAGGCTATCATTCCCGGAGGAAGAAATCATTTATACGAAGCCTGAGAGGAGGCTGTGAATACTTCTAAGAA
The DNA here is from genome assembly GCA_022829125.1 of Lathyrus tuberosus. NCBI lineage: Eukaryota > Viridiplantae > Streptophyta > Magnoliopsida > Fabales > Fabaceae > Lathyrus > Lathyrus tuberosus. Next base: position 8,324,129 of record JALAZF010000154.1, on the reverse strand, counting down.
GCTGACGGGTCCTTGTACAACGCCCAAGAGGAAGCGGGGATGCTTTTAGGAAGCCTGTGGGTCCCCAAACCCCGAGAAGTTCAAGACAGGCTATTCACAAAGAATAGATCAAGCCAGGAAAGTTCGAGAATTTGGAAGAAACACAAGAGATGCAATTCACGGAGAAGAGATCATCTCTGGGGAGTAGAGTTTCTTGACAATTCCTAAGGGTGCTTTTAAGAAGCATGTGGGTCCCCAAACCCCGAGAAGTTCAAGACAGGCTATTCACAAAGAATAGATCAAGCCAGGAAAGTTCAAGAATTTGGAAGAAACTCAAGAGATGCAATTCACGGAGAAGAGATCATCTTTGGGGAATAGAGTTTCTTTGACAACTTCTACGAGTGACAGTCTGAGAAAGGGTTAAAAAAGAATCTGCCTTTCACATCTCCATATTGTTTAACCCCAAGAGAAGGGAAGACTGTGTCTGGTAATCCTATGGGGATCTAGTTTTGACTATTTAAGAGTGATCAACGGGCTTAATACTAGACGTAGTTGTCGGGGAAACTCTAAATATCTATACTATTATTACACAGTTGATATGAGTTTATGAAAGAAGACTTACAGCAAAACAGCCCCACAATATAGTTATATGTATATGAAAATGGAAAATGAAAGCGGATAAACACTTACCCGATTGTAGAGCTTCCATGTTGTTTGGTTAGTTGTTCAACAAAGAAAGATTGAAAACAACAGTATATTCAAGATCAAAGGAGAAAGTGCTTTGAAAAGAAAGATTCAGGGCTTACAGCTCAAGGAGAGGCCCAGGGTTTTATCAGTGATTGCACTGTTGAGTTTGTACAGAGGGACTTATACAAGTGACTGAGGCCCAAAAATGGTTTGCTGTACAAAGGGATGGGTCTTACACTCTCTCAAGAGGCCCAAAAGGTTTAAAGAAAAAGAGTGGGGCTTCTAACACGAGGGTAGGCCTAGATGATTTTTCGTTTAAAATGGCGGTCGCGCCGAGATTTTCTTTTAATGCGAAGGGGCTTATACAATATCTGAGGCCCAAAGTTGTTTTGGTTAAAAGGGGATTGGGTCTTACACTCTAATAGAGGCCCAAAATGTTTTGAATGGGTCTTATAGCTCGAGGAGAGGCCCAATTGATTTTTTAAAAGGCGACGATCGCGCCGTTTACTTGTACAGAGGGACTTATACAATAAGTGAGGCCCAAAATGGTTTGTACAAGGGGGTTTGGGTCTTACACTCTCTCAAGAGGCCCAAAAGATTTTTAAAGAAAAGAAACGGGGCTTATAACACGAGGGTAGACCCAGATTTGTTTTTCAACGGACGATGATCGCGTCGAACTTTTTGAAATACAACGGGACTTATACAATAAGTGAGGCCCAAAATAGGTTTGTATTTACAAAGGATTGGGTCTTACACTCTATTAGAGGCCCAAAGTGTTTTGAAAATTATTTATGAGGGTTGAATTAATCAAAAACCCTAATTTGTTTTCAAAATGTGTTTTAATTGAATAAAATATTCAATTAAAATGATCAAAATTGTTTAACATGTGGAAAATAAATTATGATCTTGGATTAATGCTTCATAAATCAAGTTTTACCCTACAAAATGATTAGAAATCATTAACATTTGCAAAATCAATAAGGAAAAAATATTTTAAATGTAAAAAACAATTAAAATATTCATTCTTTACAAAAATATCAATTATATGAAATAAATAATATTTTTGGGATTTTTTGGAAAAATAAAATATTTTAACATTTTTGCGAATTATTAAAAAAAGAATCAACTCAAAATCATTAAAACTCAGAGAGAAATTAATTTTTGAATTAATTAAACAAAATCACAAAATTCAAATATTTGAATTTGTGAAAATGGCGCCAAGAACATGGGTCAAGAACACGCGCGTTTTCTGCCTTGCCCAGATTTACGTTTTCTATCCAATCTCACTGAATACTTGATTATATCATGCAATCCACATATCAATATGCTCGTTTTCACCTCACTATCATGTTTATGACAATTAATTTCATTTAAATTAAGCATAAAACAAGAAATCACGATAAATCCTCAAGAACCCTAAATTCTGCATGAAGTCTGGGATTTTTGATACACGATTCAAACAAAGCAATTACTTGAGGGGAAACATTCCATGCATGATTATGAACATTTGGCAAAAGTATTGTGCGAGGAAATATGCATAGATTAAGAGATGACCAAGTTTAGGCTTACCTCTAGGTCGTGACAGCAAGAGCAAATTGATTTCTGAGTTGGAGGTGTTACAGATGAATTGTGATGATCTGAACAGCTTCCCTACACCCTATGTAGTGTGTTTGAATGCTTGGACTTGATTGGAAATGGTTGGATCACTTCATGGCATCTCAACTGCAACTTGGTTAAAACCTTGAGCAATTGACTGGTGATTCTGAGAAATGAGTGTTCTAGATGTTGTTTAAGTGTTTGATCAGCTCACATATGATGTATATGAGGTGTGTGTGTGATTGGTTTGAGTGGAATTGCTCTCTAATGAAAAACCCGATAGTGACTTGCTAAGAAAGGCATTTTTTAGAGTGAGAAGTGGATTTTGAGAAAGGCAAGTGTTGTAGGCCTTTGGTGTACTTAAACTGATCACAATTGAGCTCTATTTATAGTAGAGCAAGTTTGTTTTGCAAGGAATAGTGAACGGCAACTGCTGAGTAGGGTTGGCCAATGTTGGCAAATGAAAATCCAAGTCTCTTCTAGCCATTGACTAGAGGTTAAGGCACAGGATGTTGGTCCCCTTGGTCTTGGATAAGTCTTGACTGAATTCAGTTGCTAATAGCTCAGTCCATGCCACCTTGGTGCTTCCATTGAATGCTCCAATCCAAAATTGGAGTCTTGTCCCTATTTTGGGCAATTCTAGGTTTGGCATGCTATTTCTTGTTCCAAGGACTTTGGAGGCTTGGCTCAATGATTGTCCCCTTTAGATTCAATCCTCAGATGTGTCCAAAGTGATGACAAGGCTTGGAATTAGCTGATTTTGGCAAATCGACCAAAAGTGCAAAAATCTGTCGTGCCTTGGCAGATTTCAGCAAGGCATCTTGCCACTACCATATCTCAAAGCTCAAATTGAATTTGGTGATGTTCTTGGCTATTTTGGAAAGACTTTATATGATACAACAACTGTTTGATCATATTTGGTTTTGATACCTTTTGGATCCAAGTGAAAAATCCCCCTACATTTAGAAAAAAGTAAGGCAGATTCTGACTTAGTGAAATTTTCACCAAGTGTTGGAACAAAGTGACTTTTCTTAATTTTGATCACTCCATAACTCAAAATCCATGAGGAATTTGGACATAGGCCAGTATGAAGCTTTTGTAGAGGGCAATGAGATCTACAAATCAAGCTTTGGATGGGGAAAAATGGCTTTGTGGTTTAGGAGTTATGATCCTCCAAAGTTGGTACCTTTGTCACTTTATTTCATAACTTAGAAAATTTTCTAAGTTTTTATGGTTACCCCTTTTACAAGTTATCCCACTTTCTTTGATTTTTCTTGATGAATGATGATTTAAATCATACATTAACATCATTTTAGGGTTAAAAATCCATTTTTGTGAAAAATCTCAAAAAGTCAAAGTTGACTTTTGTTTTTTATCAGATGAATTCCAAACTGTGCAATCCTTTAGGAAATCATGTCCTTGACCTAAATCAAACTTGATGGACATGTTCCATGGGTGTTATAGGGTGTATTGAATCATGTCCTAGGGTTTGGGAGCATGTCCTGGTCAAAAGTCAAAGTTACAGTTGACTTTTCTCGCAAAACCCTAACTGTGGTTCAGATGAAATTGAAACTTGTTGCTCAAGCTTCTTGGATCAATCCATTGTTCCAAATGGATCAATATGGTATATTAGAGACCCTCAAATCATTTCTTGAGGTCTTGGTTCATGATTTGTCCCAAAAGTCAACTTAGGGGTGAATTAGGTCAAGAAACCCTAATTCCTGATTTTTTATGTATGCATCCCTTGAGGTTAAATTGACTTGATGATTGGGTCCATGAGGTTCTATGGAGTATATTAGGATGTGCTTTGAAGCATTGGCTCATGCCCAGATGAAAATTTTCATCTGGAGGCCCTGGTCGACTAAACCCTAATTTGGTGACACTAGCGATCTTGAAGCTTGATCCACCTAGAAGGGAGCAACCTTGTGCTTAATCCTTAAAGTGGGAGTCCTCTTGATCCATTGTGGATGTTTGAGAGGTTAGACAAGCTGAAGATCCTGTCATTACTTGATTGATCCTTTGTCTAAGAACTCTGAGAGGGCTTGAAACCCTAATTTTGATAGTAGTGAATGCTCACCCATCTTTGGGGAGACTGATGAAGTATGATGGTTCATCCATATTGTGATGATGATTTGCACAATGATGGGAAATCTTAGTGGTCAAAATTTAGGGTATGACAGAAGGCAAGACCAGTAACATCCTGGGGGTCGTCCAAGTGGACTTGGCAGTAGGTACGACCAACAGGCTGACACTTTTCATGGTCTTCAAATCGAAAGCAAACTTCAATCTGTTGTTAGGACGTGAGTGGATCCATGGAATTGGGGCAGTACCATCAACAATACACCAAAGATTGATCATTTAGAGAAAGGATGGCATCGTCGAAAATATTGAAGCAGATCAAAGTTAATACAAAGTCGACGAAGCCAAGGGTACCAAGAAGTCTTTTGACCAACACTTAGCAAATGTGGCTCCTTGTGATGACGGATCAGGATCGTACACTTCCGTCGACACGGGTTATGTCCTGAACTTAGACCCCGACTACGGGTCCATCTAGGACGCTGCCGACGAAGGTATGGAGCCAATGTAAACGCCACCAACGGGGTGGTCCACTACTGGTGAAAATGACGACTGAGTCAGAAAGCATGACTCGGATTTCGGCCTATCTGGCTAAAAATAGGAAGATGTCGGCACTCGAAAAGGACAAGACTCTCCAAATGACCAGGGGGCCGACCATGACAAAAAAGCTAATGGCTCACAAGACCAAAGGGAAGCTGTAGAAAATCAGAGGCTCGATGGTATTTATGATGATGAGCCTTTAGGGTTCGAAAAGGGCCCAGATCATGAACTACAGAGAATGCAAGCCCAGGACCCCCTTGAGGAAGTCGACTTAGGGGATGGAACAACCAAAAGGCCCACATACGTGAGTGCCAAGGCAGGCCCGACAGTGAAAGCCAAATTGGTCAAAGTGTTGAAAGAATACAGGGACTGTTTTTCCTGTGATTATGGCGAAATGCCTGGTTTGAGTCGGAGCGTAGTGGAGCATCGCCTCCCAATCCAGCCAGGCAAAAGGCCAGTAAAGTAACACCCTCGACGTTTCGCCCCGGAAGTGACGTCAAAGATCAAGCGGGAAATTAAAATACTGCTCAAAAGTCGGTTCATCAGAACTGCAAGGTATGTAGAATGGATAGCAAACATAGTTCCTGTTATTAAGAAAAATGGGACCCTTCGAGTATGCATCGACTTTAGGGATTTGAATAACGCTACTCCTAAATACGAATATTCGATGCCCGTGGCAGAGATGTTAGTTGACTCAGCCGCGGGATTTGAGTATTTGAGCATGCTCGACGGATACTCCGGTTATAATCAAATTCTCATAGCCGAGGAGGATGTCCCCAAAACCGCATTTCGATGCCCAGGAGCTTTGGGGACATATGAATGGGTGGTGATGTCTTTTGGGTTGAAGAACGCTGGGGCAACCTACCAAAGGGCTATGAATGCTATATTCCATGATTTTATTGAGGATTTTATGCAGATGTACATTGATGACATAATCATAAAGTCGTCATCATAGGATGGCCATCTCGACCACCTCCGACGCTCATTTGAGCGAATGAGGAAATATGGATTAAAAATGAGTCCACTAAAATGTGCCTTTGGTGTTTGTGCAGGGGATTTCCTGGGATTCGTAGTCCACAAGCGAGGCATCGAGATCAACCAGAACAAAACAAATGCCATCTTGGATCTCAAGCCTCCAACGACAAAGAAACAGCTCCAGTCTTTATTGGGGAAGATAAATTTCTTGAGGAGGTTCATCTCAAACCTAAGTGGCAAGACGAAAGTGTTTTCACCACTGCTCAAGACCAAGAAGGAAAGTGAGTTCTACTGGGGACAAGTGCAACAAAAGGCTTTCGACGCAATTAAAGAATACCTTACGAAGCCTCCAATCCTATTACCACCTTGTATAAATAAAAGCATGAAGTTGTACATTGCAGCGTCGGATACGACCATAGGCAGTATGTTAGCACAAGAGGATGATAGTGGCGTCGAAAGACCCATCTATTACCTTAGTAGGATATTGATAGATGCTGAGACTAGGTATACTATGATTGAAAAGCTATACCTATGTTTGTACTTCTCATGTATGAAATAGAAACAATATATCAAACCAGTTAATGTTTATGTTTCATCGCATTTTGATGTTATTAAGCATATGTTGTCCAAACCTATTTTGCATAGTCGAATTGGGAAATGGGCACTAGCGTTAACTGAATTCTCCCTGACATATGTCCCTTTGAGGGCGATAAAGGGTCAAATAGTGGCGGACTTCATTGTCGACCACGCTGTAGTCGAAATGTCGACACATAGCATCGACGTCGCTCCGTGGAAATTGTACTTTGACGAGTCGAGCCATAAAAACGGGGAAGGTGTGGGAATCCTGATAATATCCCCATAAGGGATCCCAACTACCTTTAAATGCAAAATCGATGGCAAGTGTTCAAACAACGAGGCAGAATACGAAGCCTTAATCACTGGTCTCAAGATACTCAAAGACTTGGGAGCCAAAGAGCTTGAGATAAAAGGAGATTCAGAATTGGTGATTAAACAAATCACGAGGGAGTATAAATGCTTAAAGGAGCATCTGGTAAGTTACTTTTCGTTGGCGAAGCGTTTGTTGGAACATTTCAAAATTGTCAACATCTCACATGTGCCAAGTATAAAAAACCAGAAAGCTAACGAGCTGACACAAATTGCCTCTGGTTATAAAGTGTCAGAGGGAAAGTTGAAAGGCTTCGTCGAAACTAGGAAAAAGATGGTGTCGAACGTACACGCACCATCAAGTTGGTCGATATCCAAAGTTTCAATGAGCTTGGTCGAAGGTTTAGAAAGTTGTGAGGTTTTCGTTAACGATATGCCACCAACAGACTGACGGAGGTCAATTATAGAGTATCTAGAAAACCCGTTGGGAAGCACCAATCGAAAGACTAAGTATAGAGAAATGAGTTATGTCCTAGTAGGAAACGAGTTGTTGAAGAAAACCCCAGAAGGGGTATTGCTCAAGTGTCTAGGAGATACTGACGCATATTTGGCAATTTCTGAGGTTCATAATGGGGCTTGTGGAGCTCACCAGGCTGGCCAAAAAAAGAAATGGCTTTTGTTCCGACAAGGATTCTATTGGCCCAGCATGCTTAAGGATTGTATAGATTTCGCGACAGGATGTCAGGACTGCTAAAAGCATGCAAACTTCCAGCATATCCTAGCCAGGGAATTACATGGGATTATCAAACCATGGCCTTTTCGAGGATGGCCTTTAGATGTAATAGGGCAGATTCGGCCAGCTTCGTCAAAGCAGCAAAGATTCATCCTCGTAGGAATAGACTATTTCACGAAATGGATAGAGGTTGTGCCTTTGGTGAAAGTGGATCAAGAGGCCGTGATAGATTTCATCCAGAATCATATCTTGTATAGATTTGGGATACCTGAGACAATCACGATAGATCAAGGTTCTGTGTTTGTGGGGCAGAGGATGCAGGAGTTTGCGGCGGAAATAGGCTTTAAGTTGGTTACTTCGACGCCATACTATGCTCAGGCGAATGGTCAGGTCGAAGCAGCTAACAAGATAATAATTGGTTTGATCAAGAAGCATGTGGCGAAAAAGCCAAAAAACTGGCATAAGACCTTGAGCCAAGTGTTGTGGGCTTGTCGGACGTCACCCAAGGAGTCGACTAACTCTACTCCATTCCGTCTAACCTACGGATACGACGTTGTGCTACTCGCAGAAGTATGCTTGCAGTCCGTTAGAGTGCAACGACAGTATGAGATTCCATCGGAGCAATACTGGGAAATGATGTTAGATGAACTCGTGGACTTAGACGAGGAAAGAAAGGTGGCTTTAAATGTGTTATTGCGCCAGAAGGCCCGAGTCGCCAGGGCATACAACAAGAAAGTCAAAGGGAAAACCTTTGCTGCAAACGACTTTGTTTGGAAAGTGGTGTTGCCCATGGATCGACGAGATCGAACGATGGGGAAATGGTCGCCCAACTGGGAAGGGCCATTTCAGGTAACACGAGTGTTTAGTAACAACGCATATGAAGTTCAAGTGTTGGGAGCAGACCAACGAATCTTAAGAGTAAATGGGAAATATTTGAAAAGATACAGACCCATGCTGCAAGAGGTTCACATCAAAATATAGTTTTTATTAATTTAGGGCCAAGAATGGCTTACAGAATATGGTTCATTACATTGTACCAGCATACAAACTAAGGAAATTTAGGAAATCTAGCTTTAAAATCATCAAAGAGGACCTTCTCATGAACTATCTTGCTCTCAAGAAGAACCTTTCATCGCTGCATGCGGCTGATAGCATCTCTAATCTTCATATCCGCTTCGACATGAACAAGTACTTGAGCCACTTCGTGGTCGATGGCTTCCTGAGAAGGCAGAGGTTCAGCTGAGTCTAGAGAAGCCTTTTGATGTTCGACCTCGGCAATCTTTTGGGTCAGCTCCGTTATCTGGGCTTGGTATTCAGATATTTGTTGGTCGAAAGCCTGGCGCTTATTGGAGTGCTCTTGTTTTTTGGTCTCATAGGCCCCAAGTTTTTGTTCACAAACTGAGCTAAGGTGCCACTCACGTTTCATGTCGTTGTGGTGGAACCGAATATAGGCGTCGGCCTGATGATGCATGGCAAGGTCTTTGACCAGTTAAGTAAAAAAGGCTTCGAACTCGATCAGATATGTGGCCATAGGGGCGGGGAGCCGGAATTCAGAAAGTTCATCGAGGAGTTTGAAGACGTCGTTGGCTACGGCGGAGTCCTCGGCGATAGCCGCCAGAAACTGTTCCTCAAAAAATAGGACCGCAGCTGCTGAAGTTTGAGATTGAAAGAAGCATCCACTTCTGGAGATGGGATTACGGTCGAACCAGTGGGTTGAATCTCTTCGGCTGCCTGGCGAAGCTTGTGTAGTGCCTTCAGAGTTGCTGCTGGATTTGTCGCCTTGGCTGCCAAGAGTGCTTCCGGAGTGAGAGATTCCTCGACAGGAGCCGAAGCCTTCTCTGGTCGATGTTCAGGGATTTCGAGTGTCTCCCTGACGTCAGTATCCACGACGGGTGAAGGATTGACAGTCACCCCAGGGAATGTGTCGTCATGCTCCAAGTTATCAGTTGTAGCAGGAGGCGTCTTCACCAAGTTTTCCTCAGGGATAAGTGGGTGAAACTCATCAATCTTTTGGGAACTTGGCGTAACGACGATGTTGGCAGTAGGAGCGTCTGCGGCCGATTCAGTATCGCCCTCACCAACAATGGTCGAAGTAACCACATTTTCCTGCACAAGACAAAATGCCAGTGAGTTTCGTCACCCCAAGGTCATCTAGGACACAAATAGTTAGAATATCTGCACAGGAGTTGTTGTCTTGGGGAGGGCGACAGAGGGAATTGGTTCGAAAACATCTTCAAGATTTCTTGGGACGACTAGGGCCACCATCGAGACGTTGGATTTGGAAGGTGTCCTTCGCGTGATAGCCTTTTTCTTCCTCACCAAAGGGGTCGATGGAGGAGACACTGGAGTTGCTGCAGTAAATGCTCAAGAGTGAGTGCTCTCATTCGATTCAGTCCTTTCTGGGGAAGGTACTTTCTCAGCAACCTACGCAGAAATGATGTAAGAACAAAGGGAAGACGAGGACGCAGAACAAGAAATTGAAAAATACCTGTAGAAGGTTGGCCTTAGGTTTTTTGGCAGGTCTGGTAGAAGTCTGCGCAGCCGTCGTTTCTCATTTGCGCCCCTGAAAGCAAAGCTGAAACTAGTTAGTTAAGACCTAGGGGTAGACGAAATCAAGAGTCCAGGATCTACCTTTGTCGAAGTATCCTCTGCAGGGTCGACATCTATGATAGGGGTTGTAGTCGACGGTTTAGGGATACCAGCTGTAGAAGCAAAAGCGTCAACCACGTTTGCCAGAAAAAGATTGGGAGTAAAAGCTTGAGTTTGGTACTCCAACCACCAAGCCTCAAATTCCTGAGTAGTGAAAAAGGTAGGCTGGAAGGAGAAAACCGGTAGTTCCAAGTGTTGGGAGGCTCTGACAAACCTCATGCAAGCTTTTTGACCTACGTGTGTTAAACGTCGACCAGACCGTACTATATCCTGAGGATGCCTCACTAAGGGTTTTGCCAACATCTGGCTCAGGCCAAATTGTCGAGCCACCAAATTTAGACAGTAGTTCATGAAACCATATCCATTGTTCCCCATCTCGATGCGAAAAGAGATCATGGTAGGAGTGAGAAACACCCGCCATATAGCATTCGACAGCGCAGCAGCTTGAGGTGAGACTCCAGGGAACGGTTGTTTGAACCAGTCAGACCCAAACTTACGCTCCACAAATGGCGCCATGTCAGGGACGAAAGAAGAGGTTTCCACAAACATACTGAGATACCTCATAAAGAGGGCTTGTCTTGGGGCTTCTTGGGTAGTCATCAAGGCTAGTCACAGTCCCTCAACAAAACGTGCTTTATTCAGACGCTCTATTGTTGTAGAGTCTGGATATCCTAATTTATGCTCGAAAGTAGCGTTGAGCCAATGTTGCAACAACCACATAGGCCCTGAGATGTTTAAGGCTTTAGTGGTTTGGTGGAGGAGTTTCAGTCTCATGGTCGATAGGCCAAGAGAATGGTAGAGGGAGGCCAACAAAATTTTGGCCAGAGATATCTGTCGGCCTTCGTGGATTTGAATGGCCAGACTGATGAAACTTTTAGCTATTTGCAAGGAACCAGGGCAAAACATATAATATGACAACCAGAGGGTCAGGAAGGCAATATGCTCTTCATCAGAGACTTTTGTAGAGCGTTTGTCATGATGATCTTCGATGTAGTTTTGGAAGCTAGAGCGCTCAAAGTCGAAGGCGTTGTCCGTCTCCAAAGTCGGGTCGAACGTCTCACCCAGTGGCGAAAGGCCGGTGATGGCCGCCACATCGAAAAGTGTTGGCGTGAATATGCCACAAGGAAGGTGGAATGTGTTTGTCGATCCTTCCCAAAAATACATCGACACCAGCAGCAAGCAAGGGTTAACTCTGTGGGAGGTCCTGGAGAGTTGGATGGCGTCGAAGATGCCACATTCCTTTCATTGCTTCTTGCGCTGCCCTTCGACTCTGTCAAGCCAGGCAAGGTAATCTTTGTTGCCTGGAGTAGGCATAGATCTAAAAACTCGAGATTTGGGTGCCATATATTTGAGGTCCAAGGTGCCACCTTTCTCAAAAGCAGGAGGAATCGTTTGGTCGAAGCAAGGAAAGAACTTATGGAGTTCTTGTGGGTTAGGTTTGTTGTTTGGAAAGGGGCCATGGAAACCACACAGCTTATTCTCAAGCGCGAATGGGATGACCATTTGACGGCCCCAGTTGGCCACCACCGTCTCATCAGCGGAAGATGGTTGAGGAAGAGGATGGTGTGTTTCCGCTTAAGAGATTACGTACGCGACAGGGTTGTTACCAGTAGTTTGAGGAATGTGAGTTGTAGGGGTTCTTGATGAAGCCATTGGAAGAAAGAACGCAAAGGGTGCTCTGAGACGGTAAAAGCTTTAGGAAAAGGAAATCAAAGCCTGAGTTTTTGGGGAGCAAACGACGGTTTCGTGAAGAAGGAGTTATGAAAAGTGGTAAGTTCCTAAAGAAGACTATTTATAGGGTCCATGCAGAAAAATGAAAGATCAAAAAACTTTTCAACTTCTGTGAGTAAGTGGGGTTTGGTTTCGAGGCCCATGACTTAGATGGGACTGGCCATCATGGCGTTTTCTTGGGAATCGTGGGATTGAGATTTCCATCATCATGTCAGACGGCGTTTGCCACATGTTGAGAGGAAAAACAAAACGATTGGCAAAGGTGTCGAAATCCTGTAAGAAACCAAAAAAGCCATATCTCTCCATCGACACAGTATTCAGTCGAAACTGGCCTTTTGGGGGGGGGCAATTTGTTGACACTGGATTTCGACTGGCGGTGGGATCCGGAGACTCCAGGGCGTGTTGGCGCAAAGGGGCACGTCAAGGTGTCGAGTCGACACCAGCAGAAAGGTACGTCGAAGAAACGACGACAAGCCTCGGCGTCGGAAGGAAATGAGGCGACAAGTTGATTTTGACTTCAAGGCACAAAGCGTTTAGGCGGGAGAAATTTGAAACTTCCAAGACTATGGGAAGTTAAAAAGAAAGTGGGGTGCCACGTGTCAGCTTCAGGAGACATCCGGGTAGACAAACAGTTACATTTTAGGCCTATATAAGGCGCTGTACTTTTCATTTTAGGGGTCGCATTTTTTCACATTGTAAGGGAAAATACTCAAAGTACCAAGCTTAGAGAGAAACGAGTTCACTCCCGCAAACAAATGTACATCTGTGTCCAAATTCTACTTAATGCAATTTACTTCCAGTGTTTAATTTAAATCATTATTTTTTCTTGTTTTACTCAGCCTTTACTTTATTTCTTTGTTGTTGCGCCAAACCCGTTGATCGTTAAAACACTCTTTACGTCACCAAGGTCACCTCAGCGTGACAACTCTCACTAAAAAACCGAGAAACTAAAACACACCATAAACATACGCTTCCAATCACCACGGTTCTGGGATTTGTGTGGCCGATCCTGCAAGCGAACCTGCGACGGAAGGCCAGCGGTTGTTCGCCCAGGCGAACAGCCATGAAGTATCGCATGCGTTTAAACCCAGAGAAATGCACATTCGGGGTACGAGCGGGCAAATTCCTCATCTTCTATTTAACAGAATGAGGAATCGAAGCTAACCCCGACAAGTACAGGGCCTTCTCCGAATTTCCCATGCCTAGCTCGAAGAAATTCATCCAGTCCCTCAATGGGATGCTCGCGTCACTATCCCGTTTTGTGGCCAAGTCTGTCTAACACACATTGCCCTTTTCCAAACTCCTCCGTAAGGAGGCAACTTTCAAATGGACAGAGGAGGGTGACCAAGCACAAATAGATATGATAATTGATGTGTTTTCTATCTCTCATGACTCAATGTCTAACTAAAACTGCCCATTGATCCTTGTCATACCCCAAATTTTGACCACCAAGATTTCCCATCACTGTGTAGATCATTACCACAATATGGATGAACCTTCATGCCTCATCAATCTCTTCAAGGATTGCTGAGCATTCACTACAATCCAGACTTAGGGTTTCAAACCCTCTCAGAGCACTTAGAAAAAGGATCAATCAAGGAATGACATGATATTCAACTTGTCTAACCTCTCAAAAACCTATAAAGGATCAAGAGGACTCCCACATCAAGAATCAAGCACAAGGTTGCAACATTCCAAGTGGATTAAGCCTCAAGATCGCCAGTGTCACCAAATAAGGGTTTTGGTCGACCATAGCCTCCAGATAGAATTTTTCCTCTGGATATGAGCCAATGCTTCCAAGCATAACCCAAGATACTCCAAGGGACCTTAAGAACCTAATCATCAAGTCAATTTAACCTCAGGGGATGCATTTACCAAAAATCATGAATTAGGGTTTCTTGACCTAATTCACCCCTAAGTTGACTTTTGGGACAAAGCCTGAGCCAAGACCTCAAGACATGATTTTAGGGCCTCCAATACACTACATTGATCCATTTGAAACAATGGATTGACCTAAGAAGCTTGATTCACAAGTTTCAATCTCATCTGGACCACAATTAGGGTTTTGAAGAAAAAGTCAATTGTACCTTTGATTTTTGACCAGGACATGCTCCCAAACCTTGGGACATGATTCAATAGACCCTATATCACCTATGGAATCCATACATTAGGTTTGATTTAGGTTAAGGACTTGATTTCACAAAGGATCGCACAGTTTGGATTTCATTCGATAAAAAGTCAACTGTGCACAATATCAAGTTTGACTATTTGGAATTTTTCACAAATATGGTTCCCCTAAGTCAAAAATAATGTTAATATGTGACATTGATCATCATTCTCCAAGAAAAATCAAGAAAAGTGAGGTTTCTTGCAAAAGGGGCAACCATAAGAAACCAAAATTTTTCTAAGTTATGGAACAAAAATGGTTTTGGTACAACTTCCAAGGATCATAACTTGAGATCCAAGTAACCATTTTGGGTGATCCAAAGCTGGATTTGTAGGTCGTGCTACACTATACAAAAGCTTCAACTACCTCCAACTCCAATTCTTTATGGATTTTAAGTTATGGAGTGATCAAAATCACAAAAAACATGAAAATGACACTTTTTCCAACACTTAGTGAAAATCTGCCTAAGTTACCAGCCTTGAACATCAATGTTCATGAGAATTTTTCAGTTGGATCTAAATAGTTTCAAAACAAACTATGATCACACATGTTTTGTATCATATGAGGGCTTTCTAAAAAGCACAAGAGCCTCCCATAACTCAACCTGAGCAGGGAGATATGAATCCCTCAAAATCACCATTTCCAACTGTCCCAAGCAAGGCAGATTTTGTGCATTTGTTCGATTTGGAAAATTTGGACAACTCCAAGCCTTGTCATCCATTTGGACACATCTGAGGATAAAACAAAAGGAGAATGATCTGATCCCCAAGCCTCCCAAGTCCAAGAATCTACATATAGCCATGCCAAACCTAAAAGAGCTAAAAAGTGCCAAGACTCCAATTTTGTTTCAATGCATTCAATGGATGCATCAAGGTGGCATGAACTGAGGCAAGCTTAACTGAATGAGTCAAGCCTTATCTCTGAACCAAAAGACCATAGGCCCGTGCTCTAACCTCAAGTCAATGGCTAGAGGAGACTTGAGATTCCATTTGATCCACATTGGCCACAAGCCTGCTGCAGCTGCCATTCACTATTGATGCCAAAACAAACTTGACACACTATAAATAGAGCTCAATTGTGATCAGTTTGATACACCAAAGCACCAAAACTGATGTTTTCCTCAAAATCTCCCTTTCACTCCAATTTTGCCTTCTAACTCAAGTCCCTATCGGGTTTTGAGATTGAGAGTGATTCCAACCCAACCAATCACACACACACCTCATAAGCATCATATATGAGTGATCCGTAACACAAAATCACATCTGGAACATCAAATTCACAAAATCACCAGCCAATTGCTCAAGTTCTTGACAGAGTTGCAGTTGAGGTACCATAACTAGTTCTAGCTCATTTCAATCCACTCCAAGCATTCAAAAACACTCTTTAGCACCTAAGGAAGCTGTCCAGATCATTGGAACCTAGCTGTAACACGTCCATCACCAAACTCGATCACTAGCTGCAAGAGGTAGGCATGAACCCTTCAAACTCTATGTTCCATGCATCATAAATGAATTTGTAAGTTACCATCTTGTTCCTACATGTATATAGAGTAATAACCCTCAATCAATTGCCATAAATCAATCGTGTATGGAATTTCATTGTGTTCATGCTCAAATTAGGGTTCTTGAGGTTTTCTGTTGATTTCTTTCTCCATGCGTAATATAAATGCAATTAAACTATATGGTTGTGATCCTTGTTCAAAAACGAACAAGATTGGTACTTGAATCGTGCAAAACAATTGAGAAATCATGGAGAAAAGTGAGAAAACGTAAAACTGCAAAAACAGAGGATGCGGGCAAGAACCAAGTGTTCTTGGCGCCATAATTCAAAATTTCGAATTTTAGTTATTTTGTTTAATTGATTCAAAAATTAATTTCTCTCTGAATATTTGTGTTTTTGAATTGATTCTTTTTCTCAAAATTCAAAAAAATGTTTAAATATTTTATTTTACAAAAAAATCCAATTTATATTATTTATTTAATATAGTTAGAATTTTTTTTAATTAATTTCATTTTTATTGTTTTTAAACATTTTTAAATGAAATTCCCACTTTGATTTTTCAAAACCAATTGGATTTCAAGCTTTCATGTGATTAAACATGATTTTTCAAAACATTTTTCAAAGTGTACAACTTGTTTTTGAATATATTTGATATTTTATATCATTTTTTATTTAATTTCCTTTGAAAATTATATCTTTTAAATTCAAAAGTTAGAGTTTTCTCTAAATTTTGATCTTTAAACGCTTTGGGCCTCTAATAGAGTGTAAGACCCAATCCCTTTTTAACCAAAACCTTTTTGGGCCTCAGTCATTGTATAAGACCCACTTCGATTTCAAAAATCTCGGCGCGATTGCCATTTCAAAACAGAAATAACCTGGGTCTCTCCTTGAGCTATAAGACCCATTTCCTTTTCTTTAAAACACTTTTGGGCCTCTATTAGAGTGTAAGACCCATTCCCTTTGTACATAAATAATTTTGGGGCCTCAGTCATTGTATAAGTCCCTCTGTGGTTTTCAAAACCGCGACGCGATCGTCGCCTTTTCAAAATAAATCATTTGGGCCTCTCTTTGAGTTATAAGCCCCATCACTTGTACATAAAATAAACTTTGGGCCTCTAATAGAGTGTAAGACCCAACCTCTTTTGTAAATACAATAAATTTGGGCCTCAGTCATTGTATAAGTCCCGATACGATTCCAAAAAACAACGGTGCGATCACTGTTATTTTTGGGCCTCTCCTTGAGTGTAAGCCCCAATCTTCTTTTAAAAACAACTTTCCCTTTTGATTTAGATTCAAACCCATGGTTGTTGTCAAAACTTTCTTTAATTTCTTGAACAACTAACTATACAGCTGTTACAATGGAAGCTTGCTCGCCTGTAAGTTTTTATCAGCTTTCATTTACATGCATACATATATATATAACTGTATTGCTGGAAGCTTGCTCACATGTAAGTCCTTCTTTCATATCCTTTTAAATACTTGTCATATATCAACTATATATATACTTGTATATCTGCTTAGAGTTTTCCCCGGCAACTAAGTCTAGAACTAGGTAAAGTCATTTGGTCACTCTTAAATACAGTCAAAACTAGTTCCCCATAGAAATTTGCAGATACAGTCTTGCCTTCTCTTGGGCTTAAACAATATGGAACAAAGAGAAAGGCATTATTACCGGTGAAACTTTTCTCAGACTGTCACTATTAGAAATTGTCAAAGAAGTTCATTTCCCCAGAGAGGATTAATTCCCGGTGATACCTCTCTTGAATTTCTTCAAACCCTAGAACTGTTCACTAAAGAAAAGATTATTCCCGGTGAAACTTTTCTTGAACTCTTCTTAAGTTTGGACCCACAGGCTTCCTAAAAGCATCCTCGCCTCCTCTTGGGCTTTGTACAAGGACCCTCCGGCTTCTTAGAAGTTCTCATGCCTTCTCTTGGGCTTAATACAAGGACCCTAAATACCTCTTAAAGGTATAGGACAGAACTTAGTCATCCTTTGCTAGAGCAGTTTTTCCAGAGTCAAAACCTCCGACTAATGTTAGGGTTGATTCTCATCCCTTAAAGCATCAGCCTTCTCTTGAGCATCATACAAAGAAAAACCCTTTCATCCCAATAGACTTGGATAGTATAATCTCCTCTTGGATCTCAAAGACATTTTTAAGTTCCATGCGAATACGGGAAAAACCTTGATCATTCGATCAATCTCCAGTATACTTTGAAAATCCTCACAGGATCTAAAACTCAATCTTTATCCTAAATTTCCCCCAGCTAGGGTCAGCTTATCATCAGAACCTCAAGGCATCTGATACCTCAACTCTTCTGTAAATCCTCAGCAAGAATTGATCCCCCGATTTGGACCTGCCTCTGGATCTCAATAATCCTCAGCAGAAGTCAGCCTCCTCTTAGGCTTTGTATAATGATTTCTCCAGCTTGTTCAGCCACAATCTTGGGCTTTATACAAGATAGATAAAAGCACTCTCTTGTTGAGTCAAACCCTTTTAGCCTCATTCTTGGGCTTTGTACAAGATACACAAAGTACTCTCTTGTTGAGTCAATCACTTTAAGGCACTCTCTTGTTGAGTCGACCTTTTTCAGCCTCCTCTTAGGCTTTGTATAATGATTTTCCCCAGCTGAGTTAGCTTCAAAAGGACTCTCTTGTTGAGTCAATCACCTCTTAAGCACTCTCTTGTTGAGTCAATCACCTTTCCAAACTTTCTTGAGTCAATGGTACAAAACATAAACACTCTCTTGTTGAGTCGTTCCTTTAGCCTCACTCTTGGGCTTTGTACAAGACATATATAAACTTTCTTCATCAAAGTCAAAATCTCCAAAACCCTCCCTTAAAGCTCTGGATAAATATTTCCCCAACGGAGTCAATTCCTCTCAGCCTTCTTTTAGGCTTTGAGAAATAATATTCCTAAGAAAAATTAACCTTCTTTTCAACCTCCTCTTAGGCTTTGTATAATGATTTTCTCTAGTAAGGCCAGCCTCAATCTTGGGCTTTGTACAAGACACCCATAAATATCTTCAGCTAAGTTAGTCAAATATCTTTTAGCCTCAATCTTGGGCTTTGTACAAGACATATAAAAATTTCCCTAAGCAGAGTCAATCTCTCTTTCAGCCTCAATCTTGGACTTTGTACAAGATAGATAGAACCTCTCACCAGTAGAGTCAGTTTCCCTTTTTAGCCTTAATCTTGGGCTTTGTACAAGACAGACGAAATATTTCCCCGGAAAAGTCAACCTTTAGCCTCCTCTTAGGCTTTGTATAATGATATCCCCCAAAGAGTCAGTCTCTTTTTTAGCCTCAATCTTAGGCTTTGTACAAGACAGATAAACACTCTCCGGTTGAGTCAGCCTTTTCCAGCCCCTCTTAGGCTTTTTATAAGGACTTCCCAGTGGAGTCAATCAATCTCTTAGCTTCAACCTTAGGATTTGATCAAGGCACACAAAAATCAACATCCCCTCAGAGGAAATTAAAATCTCTCTGTAGAAAGACATTTCTCTGTGGTATCACACATCAAAATAGATACAGTCAAAACAATCCCTAATTCCAGATAACTGCTATAAGTGGCACACTTGTTGATTCAAAAATCCAAGCTGTAGTCCATCTCTTATCTTGGTAAACTTTCTCTTTCATCTAATTGTTATAAGTGGCAAGCCTCTGGATTATTTACATCCACGCCACTGTCCATCTCTTAGCATGAAAACTCCTAAGGAAAAATGGCATTGCTCTATACTGAGTTAAAGTTTTCTCCTTCAGGACAAATCCCTATAAAGGAAATTATGGCATTGATGGATTCACATATCCCAGTTAAAGTAATCCTCCTTTATAAACAGTCACCCAACAGTTGTGATAAACAGACAGGATGTCTCCCTTTAGAGATAACAAATTCTCTCTCATTCAAACCTTTTAGCTTCAATCTTGGGCTTTGAACAAGACACAAATAACCTTTAGCTTCAATCTTGGGCTTTGAACAAGACACCAAAACATCTTTTTCCTCCCATTGAATAGGAGGAACTACGATTGCTCTGATTTACCTGCTTCTTTAAACGGGAATACGTAGGCATAAGATTTCGAAATCTTAGCGAGCATACCAAATCAAACACCTTAGGTCCAGAGTCTTCATACCAATCAAAACTGAGGTCCAGTACCTCGCCAAAATCATCAAAAATTCACTCTCTCTCTCTCTCAAATTTTTCCCAACCCATTTACAAATAAACACCAACAAGTACAAAGCAGAACCTAAAACTATCAACCTGTGGATAACCACATATAGGATGGATAATTGACAACTCCCCATTGTATAACCTGACCCCAAACTCCCCGAATCTCTCTTAGAGTTTGTTCAGTTAAACATTCGCGTGCAAGGTTAGTTTTAGATAGCTTCCCTTTTCCTTCCAGCTTCACGGGATAAATAAGAAATCAGAAAGTAGCACCTCTTCCCTACCGTTGCAGTGAGGAAGAACCCATGGCGATACGGTGGTCGCGTCACCGACAAAAATCGCATGCTATAATCCTTCGAGTTGATCATGTCTCAACATTGTTTTAAATTAAAGGCTTCATTTAGAGTTAATAGGGAACAAGTCCCCAATCCTTCTTCCTCAAACGGCCAATAACATTTATTCTAAGCAACGATTACCATCTTTCTTATCTCGATCTTACCTCCCCAAATGAAATTCTGTATCCACCACTCAATAATTTTTAAAATAGAAACATGCCAAGAATAGATTAAAAGAGATTGTAGAAGCATACTTTGGATGATCAATTTTACTAGAATCAGTTTTCCCGCGATAGATAAAAGGATGACTTTCCAGGAAGCCAACTTTAATCTAAAATTGCTACTATAAATTAAAAATGAATTGGTTTCGGCTTCCCTCAAAAAATCAGAGCTCCAAGGTAGATGAAAGGGGTTGTACCAACTAAAAAACCCAAAAGTTAGGCAATATTAAAGTGCCTAGTATTCGACATTGACTGGGCATAAACAATAAATTAAAGTGATTGATTTGTTGGCCAGACGACATTGCATAACTTTGAAACAGACTTTTAATAGCCTGAATAGAGAAAGCATCACCTTTGTAGAAAACCATAATGTCATCTGCGTATAGCACATGGGAAGGAATCATCTTCTTCTATGTTGCGTTAATTAACTTCATCTGATTATTGGCAACTAAAAAAGAAATACCCCTGCTTAGAACGTCTTCAGCCAAGTAAAAAAGAAGAGAAGAGAGTGGGTCTCCCTGTCGAACCTCGCTCCTACAAGAGAAAAAGTCTCTTTGAGAACCATTGATGGAAACTGAAATGGAAGCCGAGCTCAGAATACAAAGAATCTAGTAGCTGAATTTTTCAGAGAAACCATATGCCTTGAGCGCCTTAATCAGAAAATCCCAACTAAGCATATCGAATGCCTTAGAAATATCAACTTTTCAAGCCAAATTCCCGACATGACTATTGTTATGAAGAAGGTTAATAGCCTCAGATGCAACACTTATATAATCTTTAATATTTATACCTGGAATGAATTATCTTTGTTCAGGAGAAATAATGAACGGCAAAATTGTTGATAATCTGTCAGCAATAATTTCCGTCACAATTTTGTGCTTGAAGTTGGCAAGGGCTATAGGCCAATACTGCTCAATGGATTCGACATTGGACACTTTGGGGATAAGGACCAAGATGTTTGAATTGTAGTTGGGAATGATCCATCCTTCACTAAAGAACTACAGAACAACACTGAAAACATCGTTTTGAATGATATTCCAGTAGGTCTAGAAAAAAATCCACCAAAGTCGTCGGGACCTGGAGCGCTATCTTTATCCAAACTCATTACCGCATTGTAAACTTCCTCATGAGTTTGGCAGCATAGTCAATGTCTTATTATATTCTTCAGTCATCAGGGAGGGAATGGCGTCTTCGATTAAGCTATCATCCTCCAAAATAGAAACTTTGTTAAAAAGATCTGTCGCACCCTAATTTTTGACCCTAAGATACCCGCTCCGCTTTTACATGACATATTAGGTCCATCGTTTGTGCATAACTAACCGATCTATTTAGCTTTGTCTGTTTTGTTTCTTTTAAGGACAGGTGCTGCTGCAGAAAATTCAAGGTCTCGAAGGCTGTGTTGTGTGCGTGATTGTGGAGGTTCCCTGGTCCTTGAAAAATGTGTGTGGATTCCTGTGAGATGGTGCCTTTTCCCTTTCTGGTCCCTAAGCCACTACCAAGCCTTTCTTCCCTCAGACTCCTCAGTTTTCCCCCCACAAAGGTTAAGTCCTTATACCCTCTGATATGGAATTTGGTCCCCTGAAGACTGGTCACTGGTTGTGTGGTAAAGTTAGTACAAGATGGCATCTCCCCCCCTCTGTCAGCTCCTCGAGATTTAGGAGACGTGTTTGCTCGGTGATGTTATGTTCTTAAGTAATGAAGGTTAAATTGGGAAAGAAGTAGAAGTTTGGATTCCAGAGTGCAAGTTCCAGTCCTTTGTTGTCACAAGTTTACAAGATCAAATTTGAAAGCCACTACATTCTTTTGTTTCATTCTCATTCAATTAAAGTTGAAGATCATACCCTCTATTTCAAGAAGGATATTTATATTTTTTGAAGCTATCAAGTTTCTTCAAACAAGTTTGAAGATCTTTGGAATTAAAATGTTCAATATGTTTTGACCATTTACGGAAAGTTTGAGTTTTTCTTGTTAATATTGTTGTTAAAAAGGTGAAATACTATAGTCGGATTTGTTGGAGAAGTCTAGTCCTTATTTTTTTACAAGGGCTCATGTCTCGTACTTTCTAAAACTCGTGGACTCGTGGAAACACATAACGGTTGTTTACAAAATACGAACTCATGTTGAAATCCAAGTTATAAGGCATGGCTAATGGAAATCCAAATTAATTCAAGGCCTTTGACTTTAGTTTGAAATTGACAAAGTTTATTCGGTCTATTTTAAGTTACAAGGCATGCTTATTTCAAAAGAAGTTTTGGCAAGGTTAGAGGCATTTGTTTTAATTATGGCCTCAAGTTTGTTTTAGAGTTAATCCAAGGTTTTGCGACAAAGGTTTCAAGTTGAGTTTCAGTTATATTGAATTCCCAACCTAAAGTCATCCAAAAAGAACAAAGCCGAGATTGACGAAGTATGGCTGGTCCTAATACATTGTTACACTAAGTTATATATTCCTCATACATGCTCTCCCGGGTTCACATTTTTTTGTCAAGGAAGGCTCAGCTTAACTCCAGAGGATCTTGGTCGCACTTCTCATCGCGGCACTGAAGGTGTTCCAACCAAAGCATGCTCCTAGGAAATCCTGTGGTTACCTTTAATAAGTCTTGAACCGAACTCACATCATAGTACAACAGACTGTATTTTCCAAAGCTCACTCTTTTACAACTGCAGCAACATTGGAATGTTTAACCTATTAGCAGAGGACCTGTCTCACCAGCACATCAAACAAAAACATATGACAGTTGAGGAAATTGAATACAACAATCGCAACAACGACAGTTCAGCTTGATATTCTCTGACCAATTGAAAACATAATGACATAAACAAAACCAATCCATCAGCCAAAGGTGATTTACGTCGATGCGCAACGACAAACTCCATGGCCTATAAGTCCCCTTTTCATCGTTTCAAAACCATAGAACAATCAGTCACCAACCAAAAACCTAACAGGTTTGGATGCTAGTTCTAAAAATAAAACTGACATCGAACTCACCCAAGACAGAGTTAAATTCAAGGTTCACGGTACTTCAATCCGGATTTATAATGTTGAGAGATCACCAAACGATTGTAAAGGTAGTGTCTTACGTTGACCCATGGAATATCACAATTAAGACTGAACCAATTCACCTGCACAAATTAAGTTTAACATCAAAACCTCTAAACCAATTTCAAACATTACAGACCCTTATCTCAATCAATTACCTACATTTGAGTCACCACCAAGAAATCCAGTCCATGACCCTCATGATCATAACACCATCAAGGACTTCAAATCTTGAGCAAACTCAATCTTCATATATCAAATCCCCGCAACGAGCAGCCCTTGTTCGTTCAAAAGCGTCACAGCTGCATTTCAATCACGTGATACTATCAACCAAGTTAAAGGGCAACACAAAACAAAAAGAAAGAAGAACGCGTTTAGTTGCTCGACTTTCGGCCAAAACAACAACCCCTTGTTATCAAGTGCACATGAAATAGATAAATCAGGAGCCAGACTATCATCATCATTACTCATGCCAAAACAATTCACAAACGTACTACAAAGACAGTCATTGATTCATGAACAAAAGGAAGTTCTCACGCGCTGAAGCATTTGCTTCCTACGATTCGAACCTGTCAAAAGCAAAAGCATTAGAGACTGATTAGAATATCTTGCCATTTGAGATAGATGAAAAGTATAGGAGAAAGTTCAGAAAAAGATCACCATCAGTTCGTTTCTTTGCAAAGCTACCCAATACAATTAATTATGTCTCCATAACGTGAGTTAATCACATTTTGTTTCAGACGAGGTTATTTCCTAAGTCATCACTAACAAGTCGTGAAGTAAAGCTTCAGATTGTTCGAATCAGAATCTCATCATTTTCAAAAGTGAAAGTTATGGGCAATACCGCAAATAGGTACCACCAGCAAAACTTTCCAAAACTGTTCCAACATATCAGACACAAAATAAACATTTCCAAACTTCCAAAACAATGCAGCGAACCAGACATCATCAACAACCAATCAATACAAGTTACAATGTTTCCATAATAAAGCCATTTGTTTCAGACAAGGTTGTCCCTAAATCATCATTAGCAGATCGTAAAACAAGGGTCAAGATTATAGAATCAGAAATAAAGATTTCATCATTTTCAAATTTGGAAGATTTGGGCAATATCGCAGAGATACCGCCGGCAAAACTTTCCAAAAGGGGACAAAGAATCTCAGCCATATTAAGGACACAATCAAACATTTCTATTAAGTTTCCAAAGCATTTTTTTAAACACAATCAAGTGAAAGGGGAAGTGCATCAATTCGTGAAATCATCAAAGAAGGATCAGATCTTTTCCATCATTTCCAAATAAACGAAAATCAACTGCATTCAATTCTGAAATCAAGGTTGTGATTTCAAGTGAGCCTATAAAAAGAGGATCAAATACACGATCAAAAGGGGGGGGGGGGCTAACAACCAGCAAAACCAAAAACATCAAATACATCCAGCCACAAAAATCCAGCCACAAAAAATCCATCGATTACAAATAACCACTACAACACAACCATTCATAAAAAAACTTCTCACGACAATCCACCTTTTATCATATCAGAACATACACAAACATTCACCACTACGAAAAATCAGACGAAAATACCAGTTCATCATACCAGAAGTAAAAACCATCACCAATTATACGCAATACCAGAAACCCCAACAACCAAAAGTAATCAAACATTACCTTCGGGCTCAGAATCAAGGTTCTTCATCGCCACTAACCAAGTTCATCAGACATCAATACATCATTCGCCCGAAGCGCAATCACAGAAGAAGGAGAAGGAAAATACATTAGAGCGATACAACAACACATTTCACAAATTGCACAAGAAGTAAAGAAGAGGAAAGAAAATCATCCCTGAATGAGGATCCGTGAAGCTGTTCGTTTCCCTCCATCAACAATCGTCTGCTTCTTTCTTTCTCAATTTTCTTGCTTTTCAATTTGTAATTGTAAATGTAACTAAAATCATAATGAGAATCGGGGTATTGGGCTGCGTGGGAATAGGGTTTATTTGAATGTTTGATCGAAGAGGGTGAGAGGTTGGCGGCGGCGCTGTTGGGGTTTCATAAACCCTAACTCTCCTGAGAGAAGATGAGATGCGAGAACGAGAGAGGAGAGAGTCATCTTATTTTTATTTTTCTATTTTCGTTTTGTTGTGTTTGGTTATATCGTACACATGCACACATAGCCATACCATGCACCCTTTCATCGTAAGCGTTGATCTTGCTCTGCTAGCATCACACGGTTAAGATATGAGGGTCCGCGATGAACCCTCTCTCCCTGGCATACACACGATCCTTCCGTTTATAACCATTAGTTTTTTTATTAACTTTTTTTTTTCTTACAACAGCATTATTACCCCTTTTTTTTTTAACTTAATCATTTTATAAACAAAAATAGAAATATAAACCCTTTTAGGAAATTATAGTCTTTTATTTTTAGATAACCTTTTTAACCTTTTAAAATATTTTAAATAATAAACATAACTTTCTTACAATAGTAATAATAAAAACTTTCTTTAATAAAATCCTGTTTCAATAGTAATAAATAACTAAGTTAATTAAAATTTTCGTTAAAATCATTTTAAATAATGAATTTTACTAAAAAATTCTAAAAATTAAACTTTTTTTTTTTTAAATAACTTTTAGTATAGCTTTAAAGCTAAATGATTTTTTTTTTAATTAAACTTCTTAATAAGAGAAACCTTTAACTTTCCCTCCTTTAAGAATTAAAAAAAATAATCTCTGAACATAACTCTAAAATGATAATAAACCTTAAAAGTCCAACTTTTTTTCTTAATAAGTCAAACTCGTTTAGAATCTCTCGCGCCTGAGTGTACGCTTGCGTGTTTATCTGTTTACTATGCCTATCTTGATGTATGCTTTGTATGTCTAAACCTTTTCAAACTTATAAAAAATCCTCAATCCAACGTCGAGCCCATTTTCTACCCATATAAGTCGATTGCCTTTAGGCATCGCATTCAACCTTTCGGTCACTAGACACAAGACTAGCCCACTTTGCTAGCACCCTCGCCTAAATAACAATAAATTAATCGCATTAATATCCAAGGGAAAATCCCATGCATGATAACCATGTTATTGTGCATGGTGCATATCATTTGCATTTCATAATCGATACCTTAAGATAAGTCAATTAGACAACTTAGGATAGATTTCCTAGGTTAGTCCCCCCTTAATTTTTATTTTTAAATCAAACTTTAGCCCACCTAATTCTCCACACAAGAGAATTAGATGTTAATCATCTCAAAGAAAGGGACATACAATCCCATACCCCACAAAATACAAACATTTTCAAAAAACTGTGGTGGTCTTTCTGAAGATGATGACTAATCTTCTTTTCCTAAACCTTTAAACATTTAGTATCCTTAAATAAGGAACTACAAGTGCTCTGATTCCCTCCTGACAGGATATGTAGGCACAAGATGTGATATCTTGTCGAGCACACTTAGAATTAAAATAATAAATCACCTACCCTTAAACCCTTAGCAAAACAAATAACAGATAACATAAAATAAATCAAGAGGTTCCTGTAGAGTACTACAGATATCTAGTATGCTAACACCTTCCCTAGGTATAACCAACCCCCGAACTTAGAATCTTAGTGCATTTGCATTGCATTGTGGCAATTCGGTTTTTCTCCCTTCCCTTGGATAAAATCAAAGACCGGTGGTGACATTAAAAATGCGATCCTAGTTAACAAATAACTATGGTATCCAATTTTCACCGCGACAAGATCCTTGTAATAAGCTACAACATGATCAGCTATCAGATCCTACTTAGTGATGACCACTCCCTCCACTTTCAAGCTGGAAATCCTCTTTATTGTTTTCTTAATCTTAGCAAACCTATGGAAATACCTTGTGTTTCTGTCCCCACCCATGTTCCATTTCACCCTTGCCTTTTCTCTCCAAAATATTTCCATGAGATGAAGAACATCTTCAAGTTGAACATGGGAACTTTTCTCTAAAATGCTAAGAGAGTCAGTATGGCCATCCACCTCAATATCTTTTTGGATTATAATAAGATTCTCTTCAGCCCTCTTCACATTGTCATGCACATTCCCAAAAGTAGATTTATTCCATTCTCATAGCTTTGTTTTCAATAATTAAAGCTTCTTTTGAAGGATGAACGTAAAGCATCCTACCACTCTAGACCTTCAAGTATCAAAAATGATATCTTTACAACTAAGATGAGAAACCCACATTTTCAGTAATTTAAAGTGATATTCCATCTTAACCTCAGAATTGAAGATCTCCAACACAATTGGATAATCATCAGATCTGTTACGAGTAAGGGTTCTGCAAGAAAGATTAGTCCAAAGGTCTAACCATATTTTATTGTAAATTGTTCGATCTAACCTTCGCTCAGTGTGCAAGGAACCTCTTATGCCATTACTCCATGTGAAAAGTGCTCCAGATGTAGGGAAATGGAAAAAAAGATTGTCATTAGTCTAGTTGTTAAAATCGTCCATAGGAGCTCTAGCTTGAAGGTGTTTTCCTCTGTGTTCATGAGTGCCTAGGATGCAATTAAAGTCACCAATAAAAGTCCAATGGAATTTGTATTGACTTTAGAGAAGATTCATATTTTGTCAAAGGGACCTACGAATAATCACATTAGTTGAAGCATACACGACCAAAATACCAAAATTAACATCATGATGTTTCACCTAAAAACATATTTGTTGGTTGTCACGATCAATTGCCTTTAGATCAATGTTATTAAGACATCAGCACCATGTTACGGTGAGAATCGGATACCAAAGCTATCAGATCAGCTTGGCTCGTAAAATAATGATATCACCACCGAACTTTTATTTTTCCAAGAGAAGGGAGAAAAGATCAAACAAAAACCCTAAGTAAAATGCAAAGTAAAAAAGCAAGGCCTAAAGCTAAGCAAAGAGAGATCAAAGGTAAGGGGTTTGGTTATACTAAGGGAAGGTACTAGCACCCTAAGCATCTGTAGTACTCTACAGGAACCTCTTGAAATATTTGTGTTTTGGCTAAAATTGTTTGCTAAAGGTAAGGATGGGCAAAGAAAAGAGAAAAAGGTGGAAAAAGAAAAAGGTAGCTCGCTAGGATCTCACAATCATATGCCTACCTATCCTTAATAGGAAGTAAAAGCAATTGTAGTTCAGAACTACGATGTAAAAGGAAAAGGGTGTAAAAGACAAAGAGTGTAAAAAAGAAAAGGTAGCTCGCTAGGATCTCGCAATGCTATGCTTACGTATTCTCAAAAGGAATTGAGAAATCAGAGCGTCCGTAGTTCGTGGAACTACGAGTTGTTAGGGTTCTAGGAACCATGACAACAAAGAGGAAAAGCTTGAAAGTAAAGCTTGTGAGGATTGATTGTAAAGGTGAAGAGATTAATGGCTATCTCTTAGAAGGATTTGAATTGAGAGTTAAAGGTTTGTAGGGGGAGGATAAATTAATGGCTATCTCTATGAAAAGGTTTGAAGGAAGACTTGGAAAAAGTTATAAGAGATTAATGGCTATCTCTTGGGAAGGTTAAAAGTTTGTAAATGAAAATGATTTCAAAGTCCTAAGGTTGAAATAAGGTTTTGATAGTGAGAGATAAGGAATGCTACAATTATGTACAAAATGCATATGAATGACTAACAAGTCAACAAAATATCTTCTTCATTGGATTATGTATAAGGTTCACAAGTATATACATGGTAAACAAGCGAGAAGTCGACCTATAGGAACTATGAGTCGACGCAAACATGCTAAAACGCAAAAATACACATAAAAGAAATATGTGCGTCGACCTACAAGACTGTGAGTTGACATGAGCAGGCCAGAAAGTTAAAAACACTAATTTCAATCAGTATGCGTCGACACGAACATGGAAGAATGTTAAAAGCACCAATTTCAATCTGTATGCGTCGACACGAACAGGGGTTGTGCGTCGACACGAACATGGTATAATGTTTTAAAACACCATTTTTTGAACTTTCACCAATGTCAACTTGTTCAAAAATCAATGAAATGCAAAGATATAAAAATGAAAGTTGTGTGATTTTTCATGAGGATTAAGATGGTAATTTAAATGTATGCAAATGAGATCAAAATCACATAGTTTTAAAAAGAGTATGCACTTACCTATTGGAGTAAGGTCTAATGCCCTCTTCAACTGATTATAAAAGGTATTTATTACTTCAAGGAGCTTCTATGACCTTCCTTGATGCTCTTGGAATGCTTACCTTGTATGGAAACAACCTCAAAGTTTCTGCACAATTCTTCGTGCAAGATAGCAAAGGGTGAATTTGATTTTCAAGTAAATGGTATTACAGTTGAAAAATAGCCCTTGGAACAGTTCAAGGAATGTTTGTGGATGCTGTTTGAAGGCTTGAATGGGTTGGAAATGGACTATAAGGAGAGTTGTGGTATTTTGTGTAAAAAAAGTCAACAAAATGAGGTTTGAGAGTTGACTTTTTTATTATGAATGTTTTTTATAAAGATGATGGTTGGAACACCTTTGTTATGTGTTTTATGGTGTGTGTGGATGGGTGGTTTGATGATTTTGTGTATAGAGAAAGTTTTGGACAAGTTTGTGAAAATAGAGTTTTTTGGTGTAATGTGCTTTGATGCAAAATCTGGTATGTAGGCTTTCTCAAGTGTTTTTTTTTTTAGTTTTTTTTTTTTTTGGAATGAGGATGTATCCTCTATTTATAGGGAAATATTGAGATTGAAGATTATGCAGAACCAAGTTTGAAGCAAAAATGGTTTGGTTGGATTCAAAATGGTAGTTCCATGGATCTTGATGAAACATTGGAATGATTTAAGGGATATAGGTTTGCTTTCCTAATCTAGATGTTGCTTATGAGAATGAAAGATTTGCTTTTGATCTGATGTATCAGTTTGGAGGCTCAAGTGGTTGGCAAAAGCAAACTTTATCAAAATAGACGTAATGCTTTATGAAAAACTCCCATAAATGACATGAAACTTGAACAATGCTTCAAATCCTTGTGTAATGCACCAAGGGCTTATGTAATGTTCTGATCATAACAAGATTGAGAAGTAAAATAGCCTGCAAATCAAGATTATGTAGCATGGGACTTGGATTTGATCATGAACTTGCCATAGAAACAACCTAAAGTTCAGCTTAGAATGGCCCACTTCATGCCTTCGAAACTCATAGCTCAAGCATGATAAAAATGATTTCTTGTACTCTTTGGAAAGCTTGAAACATCCTCTACAACTTTCATTTTTTAAGTTTTTCTTGAATCAATTGGGATCATGGTGAAAAATGGCCTCAAAGTTGGCTTCATGACCAGGCAGATTTTGCTGAAAATTTTTCTAAGTGTTTTTTGATCCAAAAGTATTGAACCTTCCACTTCATGGGCTCATATCTCTCAATCCATGCATTTTAAGGAAAAACATCCTCTATGACAAAGTTGTAGTATGAAACAAGATCTTCATTTTGGTTTTTGGGGCAAAGAAAATGGTTGACTGAGGCGGAAGTTATGAGCTTGGAAAGCTGAGCAAAAAATCATAAGATTTCATAACTTAGAATAATCAAGAAACCCTAATCTTTACAAATCATGATCCTTGGATGTTTTCTTTGATTTTCTTGATTGATCATGATCCAAATCACATATTTTCATGATCCTTGACTTGAGGAGTCCATGTTTGACCAAAAATCTCAAAAGTCAAACTTTGACTTTGAAGAACAGATGACTTTTCATCTGGTGGACTTGAATTATTGCGCTGCTTATGAATCAAGCTTCTTGGATTAATCCAATCATATGAATGGACTAATATGATGCATTTGAGGTTCTTTAATCACTCCTTGCTTCAAAAGTCAAACCCAGGATGAAGTAGGTAAAAACCCTAATTTGGGTGCATATGATGACTTATGGCTTGTTGATCTTGATTCAATGCAACCTTGAACTTTATTATGATGAGAGGAGACCCTTGAGAAATATTGGATGAATTAGGGACTGAGATATTGAGAATATCACAATTTTTTACTGGTCAACTTCTTGAGCTTCTTGACATCCAAACCCTAGCTTATGATCAAAACACATCCAAAGCACATGCTCTTGAATTTCCAAGGGATTAGTGAATACATAAAAACACATACATGAGATGGTTGATGTTATGTAAATTATGCAAATGGAGGCATGATCTTAAGGGTAAAAATTAGGGTATGACACACCACATATTAGGCTCTAAACTTTCTCTAATGTTCACGACAAAAAGCTTAAGACCTAATCTATGTAACCATCTAACCGGAAAATTATCCACATCCATCCATGATTCAGAAATAAAACGAAATCAAGTTTATTTACAAGGATAATCCTTTTTAAAGATAATTTTGTGGGAGAGTTAGTAATACCTCTCACGTTTCAGTAGATGCCCTTCATAAGGACAGGTTAACAGGTCCAGCTCTAGATCTTGTACAAGGTTTAGAGTTATATTTTTGAATTTTCATCTTTCTTCTAGATTTGACTGGCTTGGATCCCTCATGGGATTCCTGAAGAATCTATTTTTGTGGGTCCAAATCTTCCATGTTTGCCCAAGAATTATGGAGGAACACCATGTCCCTTTGTGCATTATGGGAAGTATCTTTTATGCTTATGTTTTTTGGCCGTGTAGGAATTGGCTCAAACTCTATCATATGGGTGGCATCAACAAACTTTATCCCCAAAAAACAATCCGACCCAAGGTCATTATCAATGTGGGTATTATCTTTGGGATCACTGATAACTCCAACAGCAGGAATAATGATATCTTGGGTATCAAAAAAAACATTAGTATTCACCTGCACATCTTGATCCTCTGCATTAACAATTTCAGTCATACCTATTTTTGGATTTTCCTGGGCAATAGAAGTCGTAGGAATACCTTTGCTGAGTTCCTCTTCAATTGTTGTTAGATTTTCCACATGCTCTTTTCCTTTTCTTCTGTTACCATATCCCACCTTAACATAAGCTTTTCAATTTCCATGCTCTTCATTGGGCTTGTTAACGTGAATCTTCTCTCCTTTCCATGGAATCTTCTCTATAGGTCGACGTTTGCAAATATCAGAGTTGTAACTATTGCATTTGTAGTAGTCACAAAAGTATGGTAAATTCTCATACTCTATGTCCACGAAGAAGGTCTGGTAAAGCCTTTTCTTTCCACAAGAACTTTGTCTCTAAGTTCTCCTGTAATTTTGAGATCCACACGCACCCTAATGTAATGCCCAAAAGGTCTATCGAAACTAGGTTTGTTAGTAGCAGCATCGGTGTACAAAGGTGTTCCACATTGCTAGTGATTATAAAGAGAATATTTGGTCTCCAGTATTCCTTCGATAGCCTAAAGATACGAATTTATACTTGTGTCGAGGTCTATTTGAGATTGGGGGGTTGAAATCCCTCGTCCATGGGAAGAGCTTCAGAAAACCCGGATTGAGGTTCCAAGAATTTGACATCCTCACCCTTCAGAAAACCCGGATTGAGGTTCCAAGAATTGGACATCCTCACCCTTCTAACATCTTCGATCGTAGAGAAGTAAAACTCATAGTAACATTTCCCTAAGGATGTGATTCTTCGCTTACCTAATGATTTCCAGAAGGTAGATAGCTTTGTCTTGAAAGTAGTGATAGTGAGTGGTGTTGAACCCTTCGGCCAAATCACATGCCCATGAAGGTTATGTTTACAAGCTTCCAATACCAATTGATTTTCCTCCTCCAGTATTGAAATTGATATTCAATCTCTGATCTCCCTTCACACAAGGTGTTGGAAGCTGGATCAGAGGTATGTCATAGATATTGTTGACAACATCAACAAAGGATTTCAGTGATTTAGGGTTCATCAAATTTGGGGCTAGAATTGGTTGTTCAAATGATTTCTCAATATCTATTAGACAGTTCTGAGATATAATAGGTGGCGCCCTAAATGATTAGTACTGAGCAGTGAAAAGAGGTTGAAGAAGATAAAATGTGAAGCATCTCAAGCACCATAGTCTTTCCACTCTCGTCATTTCTCAATATTTCAAAGAACTCCTTATTAAATCGGACATACTAATCAATAATGAGGGAGGAATTTAAAATATATGAATTTAAAAATGGAATAAAGTAAAAATTTCAAAGCTATAAAATGTTGAGTTGTAATTCCTTGTGTCGAAGCAGTGTCGCTCGATAGAAACAAGGAGTAGTCAAAATGTTATAATGTGTGTGTGTCGACTTGTAATAGTGGGTCGAAGTGTCGAAGCAGGTTGCTTCACACAGGATTTCGACTTAGGCATATTTTAGTAATTTTAGCTATTTTGGGCTTTTATAGTTTTGGGCTTTGCCTTGGGGTGCAAGCTAACCTAAATCTTTAAATAGGGAGAAACCATTATTTTTGTAAGAACATATAACAGAATTCACAGTTTGCAGTTGCAAGTGAATATTGAAAGTTTCCACAATTTGTGGGCAGAGAGAAACTCTGCAGATTTTCATTTTCTTCTCCAACGTTATTATTTTCTCTTTCTCAACCTTTTTTCTTTTCATTGCCATTGTATGATTGTTAACAATCTTGAGATCAAGATTCAATAGAAAAATTCTCCATAGTTTGTGGTTGATTTCCAAAATCTGGTATCAGAGCCTGGTTGCGATTCAAGAAAGAAAATTGTGATGGCGATGAATCATCTAAACAGGCACTTTCCGGCGAGCCTTCTGATTCTCAAGAAAGACAAATATGAGAATTGGTGCAAGCAGATTAAGGTGGTTTTTTGGAATCTGATGAAGGAAGGAGTGGCATCGCTTACAGAAGACGCGACGGATCAAGAAAAGGCCACACACAAAGAATTGAAGAAGAAAGATTATAAAGCTCTCCTTATAATCCATCAATGTGTTGATCCAGATAATTTTGAAAAGGTTAGTGATGCAGAATCAACAAAAGAAGTTTAGGAGATTCTTGAAAAATCATTTGGAGGTGCAGAGAAGGTGAAAGAGGTGAGGTTACAAACTCGCAAAAGGACTTATGAATTGATTCAGATGGAAGACAATGAAAGTATAACAGATTTCTTCACAAGAGTTTCAAAGTTGGGGAATCAAATTAAGGTATGTAGAAAAGTGTTGACAGGAAGATCAGTTGTGTTAAAGATCTTGAGGTCATTGGCTCCAAAATTCGACCGCGTGGTAGTAGCCATAGAAGAGTTGAAAGACTTGTCAGTATTGATGAAGGAAGAACTTCAAGGGACGCTTGAGTCTCATGAACAAAGAATGGCTGAAAGAGCTGTAGGAAAGTCGAAGAGTGATATGGCTTTGCAGGCGCAGTCAGAAAAGGAAAGGAAAGGCAAAGGAAGCTGGAATGGCAACAAAGGTAGAGGAGTCTACACCAATTTGAAAGGTCAAAATCAGTAGGAAGGAAAATGGTCAAATCAGAGAAAACCCTGGAACCAAGGCAACCTAAGAGGTGGTGTTGCAGGTAGAGGAAGAGCTGGTGGCTGAAATCCTGACAAAAGTCACATTCACAGTTTCAATTGTCAAAAGTATGGTCACTATTTTAGTGATTGTCCAAAAAAGAAGAAGAATCAAGAAACGGATGCAAAGTTGGCGAAACATAAAGAAGAAGAGATGTTACTGATGGCCACAATAAGAGATGAAGAGAGATTCCAGATCCAGTGGTACTTAGACTCAGGATGCTCATCACACATGATTGGAAGGAAAGATTGGTTTGTCAACATGAAGCCCCCGTCGAAGAACACAGTGAAGTTTGCAAATTACAACACTCTAGCAGCTGAAGGTGTTGGTGATGTTCTGATTATGAGGAAAGATGGCAGGAGGTCAACAATTTCCAATGTGTTGTACATACCAGGCATGAAGAGTAATTTGCTCAGTATAGGGCAGTTGATCGAAAAGAACTACAAGGTGTCAGTTAAAGATAAGATGATGAGAGTTCTCGACTCAAGTGGTAGGTTAATCTTGAAGGCTCCAGTGTCTCAGAATAGGACCTTCAAGATTCAAGTCAATGTGATGGAGCACAAGTGCCTAGCAACTGCAGCCAATAGAGATAAGTAGTTATGGCATTTTCGACTAGGCCATATCAACTTCAATGACATCTGAGAGCTAAAGAGAAGAAATATGGCTTCAGGATTACCTGGAATCAACATTCCAAGTGAAGTCTGTGAAGAGTGTGTTCAGTCGAAACAACACAATAATAGCTTTAGCAAGGATGCAGGAAGGAAGTCGAAGGCAATTCTGGAAGTCATATACTCTGACGTATATGGTCCAATCTAGGTGGATTCGATTGCAGGCAACAGATACTTTGTCACGTTCATAGATGATTACAGTGGAAAGATGTGGACTTACCTCATCAAGAAGAAAAGTGATGTGATCGAGGTATTTGCCCGATTCAAATTTATGGTCGAAAGACAGAGTGCTCGAAAGCTGAAAATTCGGAGGACTGATGGTGGTGGAGAGTATGTGTCAAAAGATTTTGATGCATTATGTGAAAAAGAAGAGATTGTGCATGAGGTGGTGCCACCCTACACTCCACGGCAAAATGGAATTTTAGAAAGAAAGAACAAAACCATCATGAACATGGTGAGAAGTATGTTGAATGGAAAGCATCTACCTAAAGAATTATGGGGAGAAGCGGGTTCGACAACAACATACATATTAAACAAATGTCCGACGAAGAAGCTTGAAGGAATCACACCAGAAGAATGTTGGTCTGGTGTCAAGCCTAGCCTCAGTCACTTGAAGGTGTTTGGATCTATTGCACATAGACATGTGCCAGATCAGTTGAGAAGGAAGCTTGATGACAAGTCGAATCAGATGATCTTGATAGGATATCATTCGACTGGAGGTTACAAGATGTTCGACCCAGTGAATAAGCATGTAGTGATCAGCAGGAACGTGATCATAGATGAGCTTAAAGAATGAGATTGGACTGAGAATGCCAAGAAGGATTTAGTGAGAATCTCTTGTGAAGAACCAACCACTGGAGTCAAAAGAGAAGTTCGACAGGAAAAAGTCAGAGATGAAGCAGACCCAAGTAGACCTCGGCGAACGAGACATATGCCTGTAAGGTTGCAAGAATGTGAGATTACATCAGATGATGTGGTCGATGAAGAGGGTGAGCTGGTACATTACGCTTTCTATGCAGATGTCAAACCAGTAAATACAGCTGAGGCATTAAAAGATTCGAAGTGGATAAAAGCAATGAATGAAGAGTTAGAGTCCATCGAAGTCAACAACACTTGGTCACTTGTCAAATTGCCTCAAGGCAAGAAGGCAATTGATGTGAAATGGGTTTACATGATGAAAGTGAATCCTAAAGGAGAGGTAACTCGACACAATGTGAGACTTGTGGTGAAAGGATTTCTTCAGAAGGAAGGAATCGACTTCGACAAAGTATTTGCACCTGTTGCTAGGATCGAAACAATCAGGTTGGTTGTTGGTCTGGAAAATATGAACAATTGGCACACATGTCAGATGGACGTGAAATGTACATTTCTTAATGGCCCCTTAGACGAAGAAGTTTATGTCACACAACCAGCTGGGTATGTGAAACGAGGCGAAGAAAGAAAGGTATACAGGGTGCATAAAGCCCTGTATTGGTTTACGCATGCTTCTGGGTTTTTGAATTTCTCCAAATTCAGCATCTGTGAGTCGACGCAAGGTGATGAGTGGTCGACGCATGGTCGTTTATTTTGCATAGACACTTCCACGGGTTAGCTCCCGCCGACCCTCATTTAGTGGGCAGTCGACTCTTCGCTGGTCTGGGCTATTTTTCTGCCTCTATTTTTTTTTTTTTTTTTTGCTGTTATTTCATTTTAGTTGGTTATTCTTGCATTATATATAGTTGGATAATCTCATTTCACATAAAAACAAGAAACGTGAAAATAGATACTGATTTTTCTCTTCATCTTCATCTTCATCTTCAACCTTGTGATCTCTAGCAATTACACATAATCATTTTTGTTAGTGTCTTGCATCGTGTGAAGTGATAACGTTTAGACTTAGGTGTGTTGTAAATCCTCTGTTCTAGGTTGAGTATCAGTAGGTGTTTCTTCAATAAAACCTCAGGTTTTGTCCTCCAAGAATCAAGGAGATTTTGGGGGTTTTTGCATAAATCATTTCTTTCTACAAGGATTCAGTCGTGCGAAGGTAACCGAAGAACAGGGTGTTCGTTCGGTTTAGTAGCTACAGTCGGAGGATTGTAGAAGAAAGATTTGGGATCGAATTGTGGAAAATTGAAATCGACCGAGTGAAGGTGACTGAAGAACGGTGGGTTCTTGCAGTCTAGTAGCGTGAGACGGTGATTTGTTCAACCAGATTCGAGGCACTTGATTCATCTTAAATCAAGGGGAGAGAAGACTCTGCATCAACAATCAAAGACGTTTGAGGGTTTGGATGTTCATTGTTCTTCTCTTGTATAAATAATTTACAAACGACAATTTATATATATCTCAATTCCATTTATGGAATTGGGGGCAGAGGTACCCATAGCGAGGACGATTGGGGAATTTCCTAATCAAATCGTGTTTGTCCTCTCTTTCCCTACTCTTTTACGTTTCGATATTATTCGAATTTGTGAAGTATCAATTGATCGAAATTTCTGAGATAGTGTAATTTTGAGCTGATAAATTGTTTTGTAAAATTGATACAATCCCTTGGATTGTATTTAGAATCAGCTTAACATTCACATTATTTGGAAATTTGCACTTAGTGTGTTTGCACACACTAAGTGTTCGATAAGTTG
Source organism: Lathyrus tuberosus (assembly GCA_022829125.1). NCBI lineage: Eukaryota > Viridiplantae > Streptophyta > Magnoliopsida > Fabales > Fabaceae > Lathyrus > Lathyrus tuberosus. The sequence continues at coordinate 8,286,169 of JALAZF010000154.1, read as the reverse complement.
ATTAAATGCAAAATCGAACGCATTTGCAATTAATTTTTGTTAACCTATCTCGTTGGTAATTGGATTAACATCAAGCAAACAAAACTTGGTTGATTGTGTTTAGTTTTTGTTGATTAATCTGAATTTTTCTCATCCGTTATTTCATTCCTAATATTGTCGTGCATATCCGATCCTTTTAGTAGAGGTTCGTTGTAGACGTGTGATTTAGTGGTTGCTTCCGTAAAAAACTTTTTAAAACCAATTTTTGGTAACCATTTGCGTGTATAAAATTGTGGGATCTATTCAACCTCCCTTCTAGATCCTAGCCATCGTCTAACAAGTGGTATCATGAGCTTCGATTTATCTGGTGCTTCGGTAAAACTTCTTGGAATATGGCGAACGAACCTAAAGGGGCTTTTAATAGAGCTCCAGTTTTTACAGGCGAGAATTGCAGCTATTGGAAGGATTGTATGCGCGTCCATATAAATTCCATAGATCGGAAGGTTTGGAACGTTATTTTAAACGGCCCTATGGAAATTACAATGACCAATGCTGAAGGCATTGTCGTTCCCAAACCTGAAGCTCAATGGAATGAGGAGAACGAGAAAAAGTACAGCTATGACTGGAAGGCTCGAAATATTTTGATCTCCTCTTTGGGAGTTGACGAATATTATCGAGTCTCTCATTGTGAAACGGCCAAAGCCATGTGGGATGCTTTACAAGTAGCCCACGAAGGCACTAATGACGTTAAAATGGCCCGTATCAACACACTAACGCAAGAGTTCGATCTTTTTTACATGAAGCAAGGGGAAACCATTGCGGATATGCAAAAACAATTTACTCACATCATCAACGAATTGCATGTACTTGGTAAACCAATTCCCAACGAGGTTGCTACTAATAAAATCTTGAGGTGTCTTAACAGGGAATGGCAGCCGAAGGTCGTCACGATCAAGGAGGCCAATAATCTAGCTACTCTAGACCTCACGACATTATTTGGAAAAGTCGATGAACATGAGCAAGTGCTCATTAGCTTGGAAAAACATGAGAAGACTATAAAGAAGGAGAAAACAAAAGATACGGAAAAGAAGTCGATTACTCTTAAGGATTCTTGTTCAAAGTCCACATCTCAAGAGCAAAGTGATGATGAAACCAACAATGATGAAGATGATGATTCCTATGATGACATAAGCCTATTTGTGTAGAGATACAATAGATACGTTCGGAAGAATGAGATTCAACACTTGGATAAAAATCTAGTCAAATTTAAGAGGCAATCTAAAAAGGAAGGCAACAAGAATGGCAAGGTGAAAGGATCTTGTTACAACTGTGGAAAATCCAGGCACTACAAGCCGAATTTTCCATCACTCAAGAAAGATAAGGATAAGGATAAGGATAAGAATCGTCAACATAAAAATTCAAACAAGTCTAAACGAGCATACATCACTTGGGAGAGCGATAGCGAGTCAGAAAAAGATGACAGCTCAAGTGACGAAAGTGAATCCGTTAATCTATGTCTTATGGCACGTCAAAACAAGAAGAAAAAGGTAAAATACTCTAAATATGATCATTCTAATAGTATGTCTCATTTAGAATTACAAAAGGCTTTTGATATGTTGCACCACGAGGCTAAGGAAGCCTTTCAACGCTTAGCCTCGAACAAAAAGATTTTTTCATATTTGGAGAGAAAGGTTTCCGATTCCGAAAAGGAATTGGAAGCTCTCAAAAACTCCATGGTGGATGCATCAAAAGCTAAGATTTATGAGAATAAGTCTCCATGGTTCAAGTTTGGGGGCTGTGATACTTGTCATATTTGGCAAAAAGAGGTGAGAACCCTTAAGGCCAAATTAGACAAGGCTCTTAAGCCTAAAGTTACGTTTGCTATTGATCGATCGCATTATCGAGAAAGTATGAATAATCCGTATCAAAAGTATATGTATGTGATTCGAGATAGAGATAGCAAAGGTAAATTCTAAATGAACCGTAATTGCCTATATTGTAGCAAGCCTGGTCATACTATTGCTAAATGTCGTTTTAGAAGATTTCTTGTTCCAAAAGGCATTTATCAATGGTTGCCCAAGTGTGATCTTGGTTTCACTCACCACAAAGGACCCAATGAGAATTGGGTACCTACTTTCCCTTGATTGACTATGTAGGTACAACGTCTTGAGACCACCGAAAGAAGATGGGTTCTAGATAGTGGCTGCTCAATACATATGATAGGAGACATATCTCTTTTCAGCGACTGTGTGGTGAAGAAAAAGGGGTTTGTTACCTATAGATACAAAAACAAGGGACAAATGTCGGAAAAGAGGTTATGTATTGTTGAAGAGTCGGTACACGTTACTTTTGATGAATCTTATCTGAAAAATGTCGAAGAAGGTAGTTCTTTTCATGGTGCCAGTGTATCTTCAGAAGACATACTCAAGGACACTTATAAAGGAACTGATCAGCCCGAAGCAGTGCGTATTGAGGAGGAAAAGGATCACCAACCTATGAAGACTGAGGAGGATCATCCAACTAATGAAGATGACCTTCCTCCAGCATGGAAGTCTTCCAAAGACCATCCAATCGACAATATCATCGGTGACATCTCTAAGGGAGTAACCACCCGCTCTAAACTTAGTAACTTTTGTTATTACTCCGCTTTTGTGTCGTAAGTTGAACCTAAAACCGCAAAGGAGGCGTTACTCGATGAGAATTGGTTTTTATCAATGCAAGATTAACTAAATCAATTCAGGAGAAATGAGGTTTGGGACCTTGTCCCCCCTCCGCGAGATCATCGAGTAATCGGCACCCGATGGGTGTTGAGGAATAAACTTGATGAAAATGGAGTTATAACACGAAACAAAGCGCGGCTTGAAGCGCAAGGCTATAACCAAGAGGAAGGAATCGACTATGAGGAAACTTATGCGCCGGTTGCCCGACTCGAGGCTATACGCCTTTTACTTGCTTATGTTTACACTAAAAACTTCAAATTATTTCAGATGGATGTTAAAAGTGCTTTCCTTAATGGATATATAAATGAAGAGGTTTATGTAGCCCAACCTCCAGGTTTTGAATCCCATGAATATCCTAATCATGTCTACAAACTTAAACGTGCTTTGTACGGACTTAAACAAGCCCCTAGGGCTTAGTATGAACGTCTAAGCAAATTTTTACTTGATCAAGGGTATTCAAGAGGGAAGGTTGACACAACCCTCTTTATTAAACGTCAAGGAAAACACTTAATTTTGGTACAAATTTATGTTGACGATATTATCTTCAGGTCTACTAACATGACCTTGGTCAAGGAGTTTTCTAGTTTGATGTAGGGGGAGTTTGAAATGAGCGTGATGGGGGAACTCAACTATTTCCTCGAATTGCAAATCAAACAACTCGAAGAGGACACGTTTGTGAGTCAAACGAATATTATCTAAAGCTTCTCAAACGTTTCGGCATGCTAAACTGCAAAGCAATTGATACTCTAATGCCTACTTGGGCCAATCTTGATCGTGACAAAAATGGTAAGGATGTAGAGGTAAAAAGGTATAGAGGTATGATTGGATCTCTTCTTTATCTTACCGTATCACGTCCCGATATTATGTTCAGTGTATGCATGTGTGCAAGGTATCAAGCACGTCCTAAGGAATCCCACTTAAAAGCGGTTAAGCGCATACTTAGATACCTCTCCGGTACTCCAAAGTATGGGCTGTGGTATTCCAAAGGTAGTGTTTGTTCCTTAGTTGGCTATTCTGATTCTGACTTTGCCGAGTGCAAATCGGATAGGAAAAGTACTAGTGGCACATGGTACTTTTTCGCAAACTCCTTGGTGAGTTGGCATAGCAAGAAACATGTTTTTATTGCTTTGTCAACAGCCGAGGCGGAATACGTTGCCGCCGGCAGTTGTTGTGCTCAAGTCCTATGGCTTAAGAAATAATTGCTTGATTTCAAATTAAAACTTGAGCGTATTCCTATTTTGTGCGATAACACTAGTGCTATTAACCTAACTAAGAACCCCGTATTACATTCACGCACCAATCATATCGAAATACGTCATCATTTCTTTAGGGATCATGTAGAGAAAAGTGATGTGGTCTTTGAGCATGTTGATACTAAAAATCAACTTGCTGACATCTTTACAAAACCACTAGCTATAAAGCCTTTCTTTCACATCCGTAGGGAACTCGGCGTTCTCGACATCTCGGATCGTGTTTGATAATCATCTAAGGTAGTTGCTCTTCATATATATATATATATATATGCTTGTTTATATTTTTTTACTAACAATACAAAGAGTTATTGAGCTATATATGAGGGCTCTCATCGTCAATCATGATCAAGGTAATATCGTTCCACTTCATAAGTTTTCTTTAATATATGTACCATGTTGGATGTTTAAAAATGATGTTTATTACACATTTAAGCTTATCTTATTCATTTGAATGTTTAATTTTTGTGTTAGCATGTTTATTTATCATGTATTGGTGCATATGTATGCAAAAACTTAAATTTTTCCATTTTATACTTGGTTGAGTCGACCAAAGTGTGTCATGGGTCGACTCAAGAATGGTCCAATTTTTCAAGAGAAGGTGCATGTTATATTTTGTGTTTTGATTGTATGGCTTGTTCTTTTCTTGCATGATGTTTTGCTTTTGCTTTCATTTAGGACTATGTTACGATTTGCACTATTATGGAATGAATTATGTTTGCATCTCGTGTGCCGTATTTATCCGCTCTTATTCTCACATTAACGTCATTATGTGTGAATGCATGTTAGTGTATATGTTTGCAAATTGATTGAGTCGATCTTTCCATATTATGATGTTATATCTTTGACCACCTTCTATTTCTCTTTTTGATGTTGTCAAAGGGGGAGAAAGATACATCTACTAGCAACAGAAATTGATCTAAATTGAATGTTTAAAGACCTCACGGAGATAGGGGAGTCTTCAAATTACAAATCAAGAGTAAGACAGAAAAATGTTGCCATCATCAAAAAGGGGGAGTATGTGAGGGCTAAGTGCTTTCCATCTAGTTCTGTTTTAATGATGTCAACAAATAGGATAGCCTCTAGTTTGTAATTTGGACGGTATCACTTCGTTGTCGGTCACATTGCATTTAACCATTGATATTCATGTGTCTAAAAACATAGGACAGGGTCTACACAATTTCTACATGTGCATGATCATGGTATTAGTGTTTGGTGTGCATGAATTGAGTCTCAGTTGGTCAAAATGTGCAGAAAAATGAATTTCTGCACGACCGGGTTAGCTCCCGCCGACCAGCGGTCAACGCATGCTTCTGGGTTTTTGAATTTCTCTAAATTCAGCATCTGTGAGTCGACGCAAGGTGATGAGTGGTCGACGAATGGTCGTTTATTTTGCATAGACACTTCCACGGGTTAGCTCCCGCCGACCCTCATTTAGTGGACAGTCGACCCTTCGCTAGTCTGGGCTATTTTTCTGCCTCTGTTTTTTTGTTTTTTCTGTTATTTCAATTTAGTTGGTTATTCTTGTATTATATATAGTTGGATAATCTCATTTCACATAAAAACAAGAAACGTGAAAATAGATACTGATTTTTCTCTTCATCTTCATCTTCAACCTTGTGATCTCTAGCAATTACACATAATCATTTTTGTTAGTGTCTTGCATCGTGTGAAGTGATAACGTTCAAACTTAGGTGTGTTGTAAATCCTCTGTTCTGGGTTGAGTATTAGTAGGTGTTTCTTGAATAAAACCTCAGGTTTTGTCCTCCAAGAATCAAGGAGATTTTGGAGGTTTTTGCATAAATCATTTCGTTCTACAAGGATTCAGCCGTGCGAAGGTAACCGAAGAACAGGGTGTTCGTTCGGTTTAGTAGCTACAGTCGGAGGATTATAGAAGAAAGATTTGGGATTGAATTGTGGAAGATCGAAATCGACCTAGTCAAGGTGACTGAAGAACGGTGGGTTCTTGCAGTCTAGTAGCGTGAGACGGTGATTTGTTTAACCAGATTCGAGGCACTTGATTCATCTTGAATCAAGGGGAGAGAAGACTCTGCATCAACAATCAAAGACGTTTGAGGGTTTGGATGTTCATTGTTCTTCTCTTGTATAAACAATTTGCAAACGACAATTTATATATATCTCAATTCCATTTGTGGAATTGGGGGCAGAGGTACCCATAGCGAGGACGATTGGGAACTGCCTAATCAAATCGTGTTTGTCCTCTCTTTCACTACTCTTTTACGTTTCGATATTATTCGAATTTGTGAAGTGTCAATTGATCGGAATTTTTGAGATAGTGTAATTTTGAGCTGATAAATTATTTTGTAAAATTGATACAATTCCTTGGATTGTATTTAGAATCAGCTTAACATTCACATTATTTAGAAATCTGCACTTAGTGTGTTTGCACACACCAAGTGTTCGATAAGTTGATTAAACGCAAAATCGAACGCATTTGCAATTAATTTTTGTTAACATATCTCATTGGTAATTGGATTAACATCAAGCAAACAAAACTTGGTTGATTGCGTTTAGTTTTTGTTGATTAATCTGAATTTTTCTCATCCGTTATTTCATTCCTAATATTGTCGTGCATATCCGATCCTTTTAGTAGAGGTTCGTTGTAGACGTATGATTCAGTGGTTGCTTCCGTAAAAAACTTTTTAAAACCAATTTTTGGTAACCATTTGCGTGTATAAAATTGTGGGATCTATTCAACCTCCCTTCCAGATCCTAGCCATCGTCTAACAGTACATAGCTGCTTCTTTTTGTGCATGTCAAACAACCTGTATGGTGAACCTGGTCAAAGAGATTACATGGAAAATTCATGGAGCAATTACCATGAAGATCGACAGCATGTCGGCTATCAACTTGGCGAAGAATCCAATAGCACCCGGTCGAAGCAAGCACATTGAAATGAGGTTTCATTATCTTCAAGAGCGGGTAGCAGAAGGGAATATGAACTTGGAACACTGCAGAACTGAGAATCAGATTGCAGACATCATGACGAAGGGAGTACAGGTCAAAGTTTTCAGAAGACTAAGAGCCATGATGAATGTAGACAACTTAGACACAATGAATTATGTGGTGTGTTGAGTTGTAATTCCTTGTGTCGAAGCAGTGTCGCTCGACAAAAATAAGGAATAGTCGAATTGTTATAATGTGTGTGTGTGTCGAGTTGTAATAGTGGGTCGAACTGTCGAAGCATGTTGCTTCACACAGGATTTCGACTTAGGCCTATTTTAGTAATGTTAGCTATTTTTGGCTTTTATAGTTTTGTGTTTTGCCTTGGGGTGCAAGCTAACCTAAATCTATAAATAGGGAAAAACCCTTATTTTTGTAAGAACATATAACAGAATTCACAGTTTGCAGTTGCAAGTGAATATTGAAAGTTTCCACAGTTTGTGGGCAGAGAGAAACTCTACAGATTTTCATCTTTTTTCTCCAAAGTTATTCTTTTCTCTTTCTCAACCTTTTTTCTTTTCATTGCCATTGTATGATTGTTAACAATCTTGAGATCAAGATTGAATAAAAAAATTCTCCATAAGTTGTGGTTAAATTCCAACAAAAAAAAACAATTGATATGATGGATATGTATTAAACTTGACCAACACCGAAAAGTTTATTGTAATGGTTTGCATAAAATAAAAATTTAGAAATAAATAATTTAATGGGTCGAACCCAATTAAATTTGTCATCCCATCTATTACCTTTATGTTTTTAATATAAAAAAAATTGGATTTTCTATTGCGTTTATCGGGATTTTTGAAAAAATACTAGAATTTTCCAATAAAAAATTAATAATTTTTAGAAAAAAATTGAAGACATACCAGAATTTGTGAAAAAAAATTTTACACTATCGAAAAATTTGAAATTTTCGGTAAAATACCACACTTTTCAAAAAATTTAGTAAACTACAATATTTTTCGAAATTTTCAACTGTGTTAATTTTTTTCTTATTAAATATAAACTATCAAAATCTAAAAAATCTGAAAAAATAAGGTAGATACCAAGATTTATCAAAAAAATCAATAAAAAATATAGTCTAGGTTTGATTTCGCGTCAAAATTGGCAAAATCACGTCAAAAAGGTACGGTGACGAGAAACTCCATTTAGCTTCTTTAAAATTACGTCAAATTCATTTGTAGACGTGAATTTGTTACTTTAAAAGACAAACCAAACACTCACCGACAATTTAAATATGAATTATTAAAAATTTCTGATATGAAAAATTTTAAATGAAATTTCAAAAAAATTATTTGTACTCTTGACTCAAATATATTCATGATTTGAAAATTATGAAAATATCTTAGGTGTTAGGCTTAATTTGGGTTGCAAGTTAAATCATTAAAAAAAAAAAAAAAGAAATACGTGGTGTTGTAACATGATACTACGTGTTGCCTTCATTATATTTTCATCCACTAACAATTTTTGTTTTGTATTTAGAAAAACAACAACTTTCGACGGAGCGCATCATCCATTTGCCTTTTTCCAATGTTCTTGTCTGTTCCATGTCATCCTATTAACGGCTAATTTTCTATAGGTTCCTAACATGACACGTGGCCACATTATTTTCAGCGACCATAGTCCATCATGGACCTAATGTAAGGAATTCCGAAAGTGCAATTTGACCATATAAAAACGGCGCCGTTGAGTCAAAGATACACTAATTAATGTTTTGGTGCAATAATTATATGGATCAATAACACTGTTAATGAAGGATATCAAATGATCTTCTCCGCTACAAGGGATGGAATAGAATTAACACATTGATAGTGCGGATAATCATTATGAGTTTTATATAAAAGTGACAAAGCTTTAGGGTGCTTTCAAGGGTTGCATTGCCTAAAGAGTGTGACCACATGTGCTTTTTGCTCATTGGCTTCTTTATTGATGATAATAGATATTAGTGTCCTGCTCTTAGCTAGAATTTCGTTCAGGAGTATTTGGAATAAGTTATTAGAGTTAAAGAAGACATTTTGGTCAAGGACTTACGAATATTTTTAGATTTAGACTTAAGTTCGACGAAAATGGTTGTTTGAAGTTGCGTTCAATGAATTTAATTTAAAATGAGGCTAATAACAGTTTTTTAGCCTTATCCATTTCTTGAGAAGACACGCGGAAAGATATAACCAACGAAGTTCATGCAATCGAGAACGTGTCATATTATAGAGAAGAGATCATTTGTTGCTGTATTTTATATTATAAATAGGGATCTTAGTGATTAGGATTCTTGTGTTCTATTTTGTACAAAAACTCAAATATTACTCAAAGTATCGGTGTTGTTGAGAAACGAGTCTCTGAGTGAAATGCACGTGTGATCACCATTTTTATATTTTTTTATCAATCATTTACGATTTCATTATTTACATTTGTTGTAAATTTACTTTGAAGTCATTTACATTGATATTTATATTTATGTATTTCTTTTCAAACTTTAATATTACTTTCAACTAAAAAAACATTGTCGAAATGTTCATAAGTAATAAAATTTGAAGAAAGCAAAAGTACATGTCCTAGAATCAATATAGTTGATCCGGCGAGTAATCAAAAACATAGAATTTAAAAGATTAACACTTGTTTATCAATTTTGACGGTAAACATCTGCTCAAACACTAACGGTTGGTCTAGTCATGAAAGGTTTGAATCTTGAGAGTGTGTTCATTTTAAGATTTTAGATTTGAATTATGTTAAGTGTTAATAATTTTTGTATTGGATCAGTCCAATTAAAGAATTGTACTGGTTTTAAATAGGACTCATTAATAATTGTGAGATTGATCATCTTGGATTAGTCGATTGCAGGTACCAAATTTAAACTTTGTTTTAAAAATTCATCTCATCTAAACTTTGTTTTTATCAAAACAAATTAAAATCTAATTTGAAAGTAATAATTACCAAACAAATTTTCATTGCATTACATAAAATAAAAAGTGAGACATAATCAACATGAATGGATGAAATTTTCCAAATATCATCCTTTCTATAAAAAATGCAAACAAAAAAATGAAGAATCAAGAAACAGGTGAAGGCAGTGTGGTTGGATCAGCAGAGGAAGGTATATCAGGTCCAACACGACAACCTTCGAGCATGAAAACAATATCATTAATAGATGGTCGATCAAGAGGATCATGTGCTGTGCAAAGAAGTGCAACCTTAACACCTAACAAAAACTCTTCCCATTCTGATGATTCCTGATCAATCTCAAGCAAACCAGGTTCCAACAGCTCCGATATCAAACCTTTTTGTAACTGTTTCTTCACCCATTTCACTATATCTTCGTCTTGGCCCGTAAACATAACAGCTTTTCTTCCTGTTAATATCTCCAACAACACTATCCCGAAACTGTATATGTCTCCTTCCTTTGTCACTTGTCCGGTTAACACGGCTTCTGGGGCCACGTAACCCAATGAACCAACTGCAATCGTTGTTGAAGATGACGACTCTGCTAGTTCGGTTGGGACGCTACTAACCTTTGTTAACCGGTCTAGTCCGAATTCAGATAAATGTGCTTCAAAATCAGCGTCAAAAAGAACGTTTTGTGGCTTAACATCGCCATGAACGATTTCGACAGAGTGTAGAAAGCCCAACCCGCGAGCAATGCCTAATGCGATTAAATGACGCATTGGCCAATTCAAAACATGACCGTCTTGTTGCGAAGCTTCTTGAAGCAATGTACCTAAATTTCCATTTGGCATGTAATCGTAAACTAGTAGTCTTACATCAGGAGGTGGTCCTGCGTAATAGCCGCGTAGAACTGTTAAGTTCCGGTGCTTAACTTTGCCTAACGATTCTGCTTCTTTGCGGAATGTGTTTTCTTCTATCAATGTTGATCCGTTTGGAAGTCTACGAATTGATAGAACCATTCCATCTTGATACGAGGCTTTGAAAACAAGTCCGTGTTTTCCTCTGCTTAGAACGTTTTCTTCGTCGAAGTTTCTTGTTGCTTCTAATGTTTCGGCGTATGTGATTTTGTTGTTGAAGACAATTAATTTTGGTCCTCCGTTTTCACCGCTTCCTCTACTGTTTCTTTCTCCATTTGAGCCTGCACTTGTAGAGCTACGTTTCTTCTCGCCTGTTACTCCTTCTCGAAGCTTCTTTCGCCACCTTAAGAGACTGTAAACATAGCCGCAACAAAACAATGCTAGAAAGCATAGTCCTGCAACTGCAACACCTATGATGATTATTAGTCTTTTTCTCTTTCTTCGTCTCGATTTTGCACAATCTCTATGCAATGGTTTCCCACATAGCCTCTTGTTCATTGCAAACACAGAAGGGTCGTTGAATCTAGAACTCAGCATTTGTGGAATCTCACCCTCGAGGTCGTTATTGGAAACATTTAAATACTTCAAACCGGATACGTGCGAAAGATCAACGGGAATTTCTCCTGTCAATTGATTTGAAGACAGATTCAAAGCCTTCAAATTTGATAACTTCGACAAGGACCGCGGTATGTAATCAGTGAAATGATTACCACTCAAATCAAGTGAGCTCAAAGCCGAACACTTTGAAATCTCATCTGGGATTTCACCTTTAAGTCCATTGTTTCCTAAATTCAGCTCCTTTAAACGAGAAAGACGAGCGATAACACTCGGAACAATGTTACCTACTAACCGATTTGATTGAAGCTGAAGCACTTCAAGTTGAGAACAACCACCAATCTCGTTAGGTATTGAACCCGAAATGAAATTGTGAGACAAAGAAAGAACAGCTAAAGAACTTAGAAAACCATAATTTTTTGGAATGTTGCCGGCAAAAGCATTAGAACTAAGATTAAGATACCTTAAACTAGCAATGCTGCTGAAACCCTCAGGAACATCACCACTCAAACTGTTTCCATCCAGTGCTACAACTTCCAAGCTCGGTAATCCGAAAACCTCAACAGGTAACTCACCTGAAAGGTTTTGTTTGCTCAAATCCAACACCCTCAATTTCATCAAATTCCCAAGTGCAGATGGAACACTACCAGAAAAACCACATTGACTCAAATTAAGAACCTGCAAAGCCGTTAAGTCTCCCATACGAGTCGAAACTTGTCCAGAGAATCTATTGCTGCTGAGATTCAAAACACCTAAGTTTCCTAACTGCATAATCTCCAAAGGCAACACCCCATTCAGTTTATTACTGCTTAAATCCAAAATCTCTAACTCGTAAAGCTCTCCATAACTCTTTGGAACTAAACCAGTAAAAAAGTTACCGCCAAGAGATAACTCCTTCAAACTCTTCATCTCTCCAAGAAAATAAGGAATAAGACCCGAGAATCGATTCCTTCGAAGATCAAGAACCATCAACAATCTACATTTTACAATACTACTCGGAACAGCACCGGATAACAAATTATCAGAAAGTCTTAACTCTTCCAACAAGAAAAGATCTCCAACTTCTCGAGGCAGATAGCCTGAAAATGAGTTTCCAGAGAGATCAAGAGTCCTCAAAGATTTCACATTGGTCAACCAAGAAGGAAACAACGAATGAATAATGTGATTCTCTTTAAGGTCTAGAATCTCCAAAAAATTATTATCACATTTTCCATTTCGAGGATTTGAAACACCCGTGAGCATATTAAAACCAAGCTGAACAATTCTAAGATTAGTATTGTTTTTGTTGTTGTTATTGTTGTCTTCATTGCAAAAGAGGGTTGTGGGGACAAAACCAGAAAGTTGATTCATGGAAAGTGACAGCACTTGAAGCTTTGGCATAATCCCTACGGTAGAAGGTATCAACCCGCCAATGGAGTTATCCTCTGCGCTCAGGTGCACCATAGAGGAACAGTTGGATATAGAAGAAGGTAATGTTCCATGGAGGTGGTTGTTGTCTAGCCACAGATATTCCAACTGTTGTAAAGCTCCAATGGTAACCGGTATTTGACCGGTGAAATCATTATGTGAGAGGTTGATGAGTTGAAGCTGGGACTTGGAGGAAAAGTTCCCGGGAATGTCACCGGAGAATGAGTTCGAGGAAAGGTCGAGGAAGCGTAGAGAGTTAGAGAGATGATTTGGGATGGTGCCGGAGAGAAAGTTAGCGGCAAAGTTAAGAATCTGAAGGTTGGTGAGGTTGAGAAGCGAGGGAGGGATGTTACCGGAGAGAGAGTTGTTGTGAAGATAAATGGCGCGGAGGAAGAGACATTGAGAAAGAGAGGAAGGTATGGAGGAGATGAGGTTGTTGGAATGGAGACTTAGTTTGCGGAGCTGTGTGAGGTTGGAGAGTGATGAAGAGATGGAGCCAGAGAGTTGAAGACGAGGTAAGCGGATTTGGTGGACTCTGTTGTTGGAACAGAGAATGCCGTGCCAGTCGCATGGGGGTGAGGGGGATGATGGGTTCCAGGATGTTAGTGAGTTGAGGGGGTCGAGGAGGTTTTGTTTGAAGGTTGTTAAGGCTTGGATTTCGGAGTGAGTTATGTTGTTGTTGTTGTTGTTTGTTGATGATGCATGTGTTATGAGTATGGTGGTGAAGTATGTGAGTGAGGCAATGGTGAGAAATATAGCCGTTGTAGCCATTTGTGTTTCTGGTTAGGAACAAGAAGAAGAAATAATGATATGAGTGAATGAATGAATGAATGAGTGTTTTGTTTTGTGGGTGGGTGGATTTCTGGGATTGGTGTTTTGTTTGTTAGTGATTTAAAGGAGCGTTTGGTGTTTTGGTTACTGCAAAGGCTGTTCCCTACAACAAGAGTCAGGTCTTGTATTTGTATGTGTGATGATGTGATTCCCCTCTCTCTCTCTCTTTCTATTTTATTACTGCTAGGTCTTGGTTTCATTCCCGAAAAGTTTTGGAAACTTTTTTCCCTCATTTTTTATGTCATGTGGATGGGAAGAGTATAATAATGAAAAAGAAAGAGAAACAGGGTTAAAGCCTGAACTTTTGGAACATGGACATTGTGACTCTATTCATTACATGCGGGTGGGTCATTATTTGGATATCTAATAACACTGGTGGATACGGGTTTTATAGTCTTACCCACAATAATTATGGGAGTAATATTTTACTGTTTGGTGGGGTTTTTTCTGTGCCTCTTCCTGACATCATAGCTTGTAATTGTGTTGGGGTTAAAATTTACAATAATTGAGATTCTATTTTCAAGTTTTTTTAGACAGCTTTTCAAGTTGTTATTAAGACAGAATTTTCACTTCCTATAGTTATTATTTTGCTATATTAATAAATAAATGCAGTAGTACATTCTAATTATATAAAAACAACTGATAAATTAATATAAAAAATTAATATAAAAACAAGTCATTACCTATAAAAAACAAGTCATTACAAAATATGTGTTCCACAATATTCCCTCTGTCCTAAAATATACATCACCTTGACAATTGCTCTATTTCAAGTGTGGTTATTCTCGGCTCTTATTTTGTAGGTTATTTGAACAAGCAAATACTTTAAACAGTGGAACAAGATTTATTTGCCCAAGAATTCTATTTTTCTTTTGTTTGTTTCCCTACATTTTTTTACCAATCTTGCCTTGGGTATCAAGCATGATGTGCGATAAAGGGTTTTCCTCATTTCCATATGACAGAGCATGCAGAAAAAATAAGCCTGCAGAAAAATTTGGCAAGTTGTTAATAAAATAGAACAAAGTACAGCAGAACAAATAATCAACTTATCATATCATCTTATTCACGAATAGAAGATGAAGATGAATTGAGTTAGGAACCATTTACTTTAATTTAATCACTGTCATCTTACATTTCTTTTCAACATACACCTTAACAGAGCCTAGAATATAAAAGTGAAAGCAGATCGCAACACTAACTGAACCGACCTGAGTTTAAACAGCTGAAATGTCATTGCTTTCTTTCTCTCAAGCTAGCTCTATTAAAGAGCGGACATTGTATCCTTCCAATCAGGGGATTCCCCGCTTTTACGTCGGATAAAGAAGCCGAGTCCAAAAGTTTTCTTTGAGGCCTCACCGGTGTTAATAAAACCAACCAGCTTCCCAACAAGTGCAGCGCTTTCTCTTACATGGTTCAAATCTCTTGTATCTGTCCATACGAGCCATGCCAATTGTGTACTTCTGTTCTTAGTCTTCAAATCAATACCCCACTTCAGGTATAGTTCCTCTTTTGCCTTCCTTGAAAACTTCTTATGCACTTGCTTACTGAGCATTTTCCTCTCACGAGTCAGAGACGCGAGGCTGTTCAATAATTGCGGCAATAAAATAGTGTGAAAAATATTGTATATATGACCAAAAAAATAGAGTAAGTGTAACTTTATTTACTCGGGAATATATGACCAAAAAATAGAGTGAAAAATATTGTATATATGACCAAGAAATAGAGAGAAAAAAACCTTTTAAATAATGGTGTATTTACTCGGGATTTATTTTTTAAATACGTATGATTAAGTATAATTATGTTAACATTCGGGAACAGAAATATTTAAACAATTATGAATTTCAGTTCTAACTATAAGAGATAACTGTTATGCAACATTCTAACAGCAACAGACCACAAATATCTCTGTTTTTCATCATATATAACAAAAATATGAAACATGCAGAATGGACTAGCATGTCCAGTGAAAATCAATCAATATGGTTGATCATGTTTGCCAATGTGGATTGCAGGTCAAAAATCTACCATGAAACAAAAAGATTTTACCTTGACTTAGGTGTGACGTCAAGACCTTCTTCTCCTGTAATGTAATGTCCGCTGGAAAAAGCGTCCTTTAAAAAGGACAAACGTCTGAGCTCTACATTCAAGTACACAGAATTCGAAAGTTCACCTTGGATGAGAAGGAAAAAATAGGACCTATGTACAAGTGGCACATTGCATGTATCCCAAAGATCGATTATATCTTTCTGCTGCATCTCAAATTTAGAGGGTATTAAATCCCCCCAAACTCCGGGGAAACTGAAACCTTTTACTCTGTTCACATTTTTATTGATCCGAGGCGTGCTCACAGGTACCTATCATTCATAAAAAGCACAGACACAATTGGAAACTTCATGAAAGAACCCAGGAACCGAGGGAATAGATCATAAACTTTTAATCACGTAACATTTAGTTACAATCACAAAAGATCCAAGAGTGATAAAGATTGTTTGTTTCCATATTGAGGTTGATATTTCTTTGGAGCTGGTGTTGTGGTAACTGGTGATACTAGAAGAAGACTGAAGGTTGAAGATTTATATAAATCATGTATGTCAAATTATTGACTCAATTGTTATGTTTTCTCTTTAAAAGGCGTATATTTGTAACAAGCTTAAAGCTTAGTATGCTGCAGCTTAAGGGGGAGTGTTAAAATATTATAGAATATTTTATAATATCTTTTATTTTAATTTAGAATATCTTAGAGTATTTTTTAGTATCAGATTTTATATTAGTTATTATTATCATGGTCGGTTCTTGATTTAGGATTGGACCTATATATCCCTATGAATAGGGATTAGTCCTGAAACTTTTGTATCAAATCAATATTAAACTATTTTCAATAATATTTTTTCCCGTCTTTTACCTAAAGTCCCACAGCTTCTACAAAGATGATCAGAAAGACTTCCTAATTCTTATATAGATAAAAGCAAATCCAGTAAGTAGTAGCAAATTACAGTTTATAGTGCAATAGTGCAAATTTAAAGATAACACTTGGTGCATGCGAATGTGTGTGATTATTCTGACTTAAGAAAACCAAGTCACACTATTGTTAAACAGCATCAAAAACTCCAAACTAAATGGGAAAACTTTGATATATGCTTATTGCATCTCAACTACTACAAATTTACGCCCTATTCAGATCATTTTTAAGAATTAGCATAATAAGGTTCCTGTGCTATTATTAATACTTGAGTTTCGTCTTTTCGCCAAAAGTCTTATAGCTAATAATTAAAATTAAATAGAGTTATGAATAAGTATACTGCAAGAAAGATAGATGGCAGCAGAATTTCCATTTGTGCTTACCATAAGATTATTAATGTCCATGTCCACTGGTTTTGGCTTACTTTCGTTCATTCTTGCTTCAAAATTGAGGACGCTTGCAGTTTCCTCTGTATCAGAATCCATAACAGATTCTGCATCTTCCTCTGAAGCATTCATCTTGTGAATCAAAGAAGATTTTCTGGAAGATTTTCTTCTTTTAGCGCATAACTTCGGTTCGAATAGCTTCTCAGGAAAGCATTCCAAATTAGTAGAATATTCCTTTTCAACACCAGTCGGTGATTTGAATGATACTTGTTCCAGATCATCAAATTCAGTAGGTGACACAGTTTTAAGCTCTTCCTGATCAGACTGGGGAGGTGATGTGGATTCCTGATCAGACTGAAGAAGTGATGTGGATTCCTGATCAGACTGAAGAGGTGATGTGGATTCCTGATCAGACTGAAGAGAATAATCCTTTTCAACACCAGCTGGTGATTTGAATGATACTTGGTCCACATCATCAAGTTCAGGAGGCGACACAATTTTAATCTCCTCCTGTTCATACTGAAGAGGTGATGTGTATTCCTGATCAGACTGAAGAGGTGATGTGGATTCCTGGTCTAGCTCATTAAACGAAGGAGTTGGCACATTCTGCTCCAACTTACCGAAGTGAGAATGTCGTGAATCTTCCTGATCAACCTTACCTACTTGAGGAGACATGGCAGCCAAGCAACTAGATTTGGATTCAAATGTGTCATTATATTTTTCTGAGAGGTCCACAAGATGGTCCTTGGTCCTTTTAATGTCCTCAGTTTTTTTCTGAAGAGCATCTTGATCACTATGGCCGTTCCCTGAGGATGATTTATCATCTACTTCCTTAAATCGAATCACGGGTGAATTTCTTTCACTTTCTTCAAAAGCAGGAATGGACATATTAATATCTGTTTTGTGCTCTGTTTCCACTTCTTTTATTTCAATATTTCTTTCACTTTCTTCAAAAGCAGGAATGGATATATTAATATCTGTTTTGTGCTTTGTTTCCACTTCTTTTATTTCAATGCACGCCACTTCCTTGCAGTTATCTTCAGATTCAGATCTCCTATCCATTTCCTCCCAACCTTGACATGGATCAGGCCCAACAAACGTGGGAGGACTTCCATCCAAGAGAAAGTTGTCTTCAGAATTCTCAGATTGCTTGAAAAGGTGCTCATTAGAAATAGACGAATCGAATGCTGTTCTATTAAAATGCTCAGAATTGATGCATCTAACTTGACTAGGATCATTAGCAACGCCTGACCATTCTGAGGCCCAATCTTGACCTACTCTTAAAACCCCATCTTTCCCAACTGACTGGAGCAAATTTTGAAAGAGATCACGTTGCCGGGTCAATTCCTTAATTTCCTTATCCATCTGCAAATATTCAAATTGAGGAAAGGGACTAAATGAATAAAAATTCTCAACAGAAAAATGAAACACAACTAAGTTTCTTATAATATATTTTCTTTTTGTAATTATGTTATCAGTGAGTGTTAATTGTCTTTTGGCAACAAAATATAGAAATGGTTGATTGTCAAATAACCTTGTCAAAGTTAGCAAACTACTAGCCCCGTCTATATTTTACTTCCACCAAGTAAACAGAATTTTCTTTTGATGGTCCATGCATTAACAATTTAACAGGTATGCTTAGTAAATTTGATTGTAGTTCTAAGTTAGATAGGGCAAGGATCTAATCTAACTAGTAATGGGGATTCTTATATATAACCTTCTTAAGGGCCTTACTATGATGATCACAAAAATCTAAATCTTTGAACAGACTATAAAAATGAAACGATAATTTTAAAAATTGCAATTTCTGGCCATTATTTGAGATTTAAGAAACTAAGATATGATTATTCACAATGAATAAGGACATTTTATGAAAATGGAAAATAGACAACTTCCTCCTGTTCCATAGCTCCTAAGCTTCGTGCTGAGGAAATTAGAGAAAAGGACAGAGGACATACAATGCAATAGATTGTATTATATTATAGCAGCAAACTCATTCTTATTTGGATGTGAAACTTGCTAACCTCATAGTTCTTCCCTAATTTGGGAAAAATGAGCATCATAATGAATACAAGCTGATTATTTTCATTCATAACAGTTAGTTAATAATTTTTAACCAAGCTCATATATGCTTCTTTTTAAGTGTACCAAAATTATAAAATTGTTTAAAGTATTGTCATAATATTCAATGCAACACAAATATTACAGTAGAGTATAATTACCCTCCAAAACACAATTTATTGAGTCGTCCTCACCTGTTTTATCTGAAGTTCCCTTTCCTTTAGTATGGTGGTATTTAAGCTCTTCAACTCATCCTCCATTCTAGACAATTCCTTTTGTAGTTGCTTTACCAAAACCTTGTCTGACATCACGACGTTGACGCGAGCATTGGTAGTCACCTGTTTTGCGCAACCAGCAAAAAATAGAGTATTTTTTGATTGCTCAACCTGGCTGCGGGCAGGACTAATTGTACAAATGATGGCGGTTCTGGCATTGCCTCCTAAAGAGTTATGCAGAATGCGAGTAAGCTTAGAGTCTCTGTAAGGTATGTGCCCATTTCTTTCCTTGCTGCAATCAATGATTGTGATTTATTATTTAGATTGTTTATGTAATAAAATGCAGAGATGAAGATGAAAAGGGCAAGAATTATAAAAGATAACTTTCATTAATGATAACTTGGGGCAGGGGAAAACAGTCAAAATCCAAGATCAGAGATGAATAAAAACACAGAATTGAAGATGCAATGAAAAGGAATCAGTATTCGGTGAACCGAAAAAATCATATGCTTCAGAAATAAAAGAACTTTATAAAATGCACAAGAGAAATGCATACTCCAACGCCACATTGAGTCTTGATTCTCTATGACATTCAGTCAAAAGACCATGCAAGACTTTAGTTAACAAAATCTCTTTAAAGTGGCTAGTTCTAATATCATAGATTATCCTACATTTACACAATTCATGTACGAAATGCATAACTGCCTAATTAATCAGGGATCGCCAAATGCAGCATTAGTGCTAGCCAAAATGTTTTAAAGTATATGCTTAGAAACAAATTATACTAAACTTTTTTAAGAAAAATTAAGTTTATAATCAGAAATTATTTTCTTAGCATTTTACTATTAAAAAAATCTATGTAACATTAGCCTATTTGACACAAATTGTGAACTCAGTATAGTATGAACCCAGCCCAAAAAAAAATTCATTCAGGACAGATTTCTTGAACCCAACCCATCTCAATTAGCTCCTGGCTGGACTGGATCTTGAATGGCCTGAGTAAATTTAGTATCATGTTTCATATATTAGAAAAATGGAATCAGAATGTGGGTCGTGAGCTGTTAGGGTATATAGAATAATAGGCAAGCTCTAAATATTCTACATTGACCTAAATTTACATGTGATCGGAGTTTGGAAAACAATAATCTTGAGTTGAGAGACCCTAGCAATGAAATTTCACAAGAAATGTAAATTAGCAAAATGAGAGAATATCCGCTCTTTAGGTTTCCTGACCTATGAAACTATAACACCCACTGGTAAGCAGAACACCTTAATCAACAAATTATACAAATAATCTGCTATTGTACAAAAAAAAACAGAAAAAATACGACATGGGAGGAAATTCTACCTTAATTTCCTGATTACTGTTCCAAGGGTCAGTAAACTGCGATTTATGTGGCTACCTTCTCTCAATCTTGTGCCTGCTGATAATGCTTGAGAAGCACGCTCACTTCCTGCTAGATCCACAAAATTCTGTTCAAAGAAACTAATTCTTGTTCATTTCATCTACTAGACAACAAAAATATATACACACAAACACGCATCCCTCCTCCAGAAGGAATAAAAAACTTACCACGCTGGCAAAAAGTGCGCCAGATCTTGCAGTGCCTACAAAATCACCTGGATTGCTTTCAACTGTCTGCAGAAAACAATCAACCATTTATTTTGGGAAAATTTGGGGATACAATATGCAATTTTAATCTCAATTACCAAATTAATTTAGAGATAAAGTGAATACCAGTCGAAGAATTTGATGAGATCTGGAGCTTGTTTCATTCATGGCAGTCTCTTCTGTTGTTCTTTCAGCTGCAAGATATAGGCATATAGTGATATGGCTTGAAATGGAGCATCGGAAAGTATCAAAAGCATTTATAAGAAAAACAATAATTAGATCCTAGTACCTGCACATTTTGATATAAGTTGCTGCAACCGGTTTCTCTCTGTCAGGGTCTCCTCAGTAAGTTTCTCAACAATAGTCCCTTTCTGTTTGAGGTGCATAGATTATCAACCATTCAAAAGAACTAAAGCCAGAAAGTTTTGACATTAACACTTTCTTGACATTAACAGAATATGGGAAATATGCTATTAAGTTTACCTCTGGATCATCTAGGAGTCTCAGTGAGGTAGCATTTGAATTGAGAAGGTCTCTCACAGCTTCATTATATATTTCCATGGCAGAGAACTTCACAATAAACTCTCTTTCTTTATGCTGAGACAAAGAAGAAATGTCATATTTTTGGCAACAATCAAATAATCTCAACTATTTGAATTATTTTATACCTTTTCTATGTATTCATATATATCCCTCACAGCAAGTTCAGTAATTCCCGACATGGTATATGTCTTTCCACTGCTCGTTTGCCCGTAGGCGAAAATGCTAGCTGAGAATAAGATTCATCAATGAGAAACAAAATAAAAAACAACACTTCCACCAACCACCATAACAATAAATAAAAAGTGATGTTATTTGAACTGTCTAAAATTTGACACCGTGTTCCGACACTGAATAAAAATAATCATTTATAAAATATTCATGTGACTTGGAAGAATACTACTCACAATTGATACCCCTAACTACTGAAAGAGAAACATCCTTAATCCCTTGCTCATACACTTGCCTAGTGGAACACTTTTCCCCAAATACCCTATCTGCATCCAACAAATCATCAATAAATAGAATTAGGGATTCAGAAAACGAAATCCTCTAAAGCTGAAAATCTATCAGAATAACATTAACGGATTCAATTAACATCTTCGTTACCGAATATATACGCATCAGCCGGTGATCGCTGTTCTGCATGGCCATGGTTCTTCAACCTGACGCTGTTATGAGAAACACATTCCCACTCCGATACATCTTGTCTCGCTTTTTCTCTTTCGCTCAAAGGCCTTACTCTGATCGCAACAAAAATCCTCTCTACTGTGTTTCCTTCTTCCTCTCCAACTTCCATAACGGACGTCGTCGTTTTATCTCTAATCTTCATAAACCACGGTCAAAACACTAACACGAAAATTAACAAATTCGTAATCGTTGCAAAAGCAACAACACCTCTATTATCCATTTCGTTTCTTCAACGTTTCGCTATCGTAATTTCCACATTACTCACAAAACCTAAGGAAAATAAACATACACGATAATTCAAATATCTGCAAAGCAAAGCAAAGCAACGATCGCTTTAAAAAAAGAGAGGTTAATCGGAGATACCGTTTTCTCTGACTCTGTGGCCGCCGGTGGTGACCGGAGAGAGAGATAACGGAGTTGGAGAATCAGAGGAAGCAGGTTGTGGGGGTATAGCCTATAGGCAAAGCCGTTGGTATTCTCTTTCCGTAACCACCGCGAAATATGAAATCGTTTCGCCCGCTAAAACTGAAATTTAATAGATTCTCTATTTTGCCCTTCACTTTTTTAGTTATTCACGTTGTCACCTATTGGGATTGTCCTCATAGAACTACCCCTCATGTGGGATTGTGAAAAGGGTTATTTTCGGTTTTTTATAACTTCACCGTCTGTAATTTGTACCAGTCTGTCTATTGTTTTCCTACTATTTAAGTTCAGTATATCCCTGTTCCTTCGTTGTCAAAACAGGTTGAATTTCATCCTTTGGATTCTTCTATTTCACGGTGTTACAATTTCATAGTCGTTTGATCAAGATCAAATGGTTTATATAATAAAATTAACTTTTTTAATTTGAAAAAAATCAAATAAGTGTAAAATCTAAATCTTCATATTTTGATCATCTATTGTTTTATTCGTGTCTATCGTATACAATGAGATTGATCATATTTATAGGACATCATATAAACATTATAATAAATACAAATTGATTAAATAAGGAAAAAAATTATTGAGAGACAAATCATTCAATTATTCATAACCCTCCTCATTGGATGTTTGTTTTGGATATGCCTCGTTAAAACCTTTTTAGAAAAAACTCAGTGGGAAAAAATCTAGTGAAGGAAAAAGAGTACAATATCCTTTTAAAACAAATTTATTTCTCCCCCTCAGCTGAACGATTATTTCTTCGATGATGAAGACCAATCTTTTGTACTAGTTGATTAAAAGTACTAAGTAGGAGTGACTTTGTGAAAAGGTCTGCAAGATTGTCACATGAACGAATTTGTTGGATGTTTATATCACCGTTCTTCTGAAGATCATGAGTGAAAAAGAACTTTGGAGATATATGTTTTGTTCGGTCTCCTTTAATGTTACCATCTTTCAATCGAGTGATGCATGCAGTATTATCTTCATATATGGTCGTCGTATTTATTTTTCCTGAAGACAAACCACAAGTATTTTGTATGTATTGGATTAAGGATCTCAACCAAACGCATTCTCGACTTGCCTCATGTAGTGCTAAAAGTTCTGCATGATTAGATGAAGTTGCTGCTATTGTTCGTTTCACTGGTCTCCATGAAATTGTTGTACCACCACATGTAAACAAATAACATGTTTGTGATCTACCATTGTGAGGATATGACAAGTAATCTGCATCTGCATAACTTGTTAATTCGAGTTTGGATACTTTGGTATAACACAGACTTATGTCTATTGTACCTCTAAGATAACGAAGTATATATTTGACTCCGTTCCAATGTCTTCGTGTAGGTGAAGAACTGTATCTTGCTAATAGATTAACCGCAAATGATATATCAGGACGTGTATAATTAGCAAGGTACATCAGTGCTCCAATCGCACTGAGATATGGTACTTCAGGACCAATTAGTTTTTATCCTTCTTCTCGAGGTCTAAAAGAATCTTTTACACGTCCAGCGATCTAAACATCATCGGGGTACACGACATACGAGATTTGTCCATATACAAATGTTTTAGCATTTATGCTACATAACATATGATATTTGTCCATATAGAAACATTTTAATACTTTTCTATATAACCTTCTTGGTGTATGAAAGTTCCATTGTCTAAATGTTCATTTAGTAAGGACCTTTTATTTTCCAAGTCCTTCATCTCAAACTCTTTCTTTAAACAATTCATAGCTTTTGGAAGCTCTTCAGGAGTTCCAATGATATTTATGTCATCCACATAGACAACTATTATTGCAAATTCCTTTCCTGATCTTTTTATAAAAATACAAGGACAAATGGAGTTATTTGTATATCCCTCTCTAAGCAAATATTCACTGAGACGATTATACCACATTCATCCAGATTATTTCAGCCCATAGAGAGACTTGTTCAATCTTATGGAGTAGCTTTCTCAAGATTCAGAGTTGTGTGTATCTGGTATATTGAACCCTTCAGGGAGTTTCATGTAAATTTTACTATCAAGTGAACCATACAGATAAGCTGTTACAACATCCATCATGTGCAAATAGAGCCCTTCATGTGCTACAAACCTAATTAAATATCAAAAATTGAATTGCATCCACTATAGGTGGATATGTTTCATCAAGATAAATTTTAGGTCTTTGTGAAAATTCTTGAGCAACAAATCAAGCTTTATACCATTCTTACTTTGCTTTTTCACAAAAACTCATTTATATTCAATTGATTTCACATCTTGAGGTGTTCGAACTACAGGTCCAAAATCGAGTCACTTGTAAAGTGAGTTTAATTTTTCTTCAATTGAATATGTTCATATTGGCCAATTCTCACTTTGTCTACAATCTTTGATAGACTTTGACTCATGATTCTCGTTATCATTTATCATCTTTAGCGCTATATTATACATAAAGAGATTGCCAATATTGACTTTATTTTGGTTCCATCATATTCCATTCATGACATAATTTATCGAGATCTCTTAATTTTCATAAATTTCAGGTACTTGGTTAGTTCTTCTGAAATTCAAAATTAAATTATGCCAAAGTGCTCTTAGTGTTTTCATATCCTCACTTGGGTCATTTTTAACTTTAGTTTCTTTTCTTGGTAGAGGACTTTTAACATCGGAACCGAATTTTCTACCGCACTTGAGGCGCGACTATAACTCATTTGCAATATTATATTATCCAATATGAGAATCCACTTTGAGTGGAATATTAGCAGCTAACAATTTATTTCATAAACTTTGCAAATGAGTTGTGTTTTGAACTTTGAGGATCAAAATGATATTATAATATTTTATTTCAAATTGTTAATTTGAACTCTGGTTCACACTTTCAGCTGCTTATTCTCTCCCCCTAATATTGGGGAAATTAATTTATCAATTGATAATCAGCCTACTGAGCTTCAAGCACATATCCAATTATTGGACCAAGATAAACCTCAAATACGATATTCATGTAAAATGAATTTTCTCAACATTCTCCCAAAACACATATTAGCGTACTATATTGGAGCAATTGAATAATTACAACACGTCCAAAAGTTTACTTAGATGAGATATAATAGGTTATTAACCTAAAATAATTTGTAAGTTAATGGGAGAATCATCTTATATTAACTTGTTGGCTTAATGCGAGTAAATGTCTTAATATCATACTTTATGTGTTTCAAATATCTAATTTAGAATTGATGATCTCACAAGTATCAACTATATAACTAATTTTAGACGGCTAAAGAATGGATCTTCAAGTCCATTTTTTTATGAGCATGTCCTTTTAGATGTTCAATATTAATTTTAGTAATATATGTGATACTTATCAAGGAATTTCTGAAAAATTCAGAAAACAAGATCTTTGTCTAATTAGTTGAGAAAATAATTTCATAAACTTCTGGCTGTGAATAGACATATGCACGATCTTTTAGTCGATGCAATAATTAATGTCATAAAAACTCAATTTCTCAAATTTTCCTTTTGGAACACAAAAATTTTATTGGATTGAAGAAAGTTCTGGTTCTTCAAAACTAGTTCTCACATTATAATACATCTAAGATGACCCAACCGATTTTGCCAACAACACACTTAAGTGTGATTTGTAAACATCTAGTTTACCATAATACATATGATTCTATTCTTCTATTTGTTTCAATCTCTAGTAAATATAAAATAATTTGTATATAATATATATTTTTCAATCTTAATAATTTTACATTTATTAATATTATTCATGCAATCCTTTTGTGATTGTCAATTTTTCTAAGATCCATGAAAATTGTCATTGATACTTTTTCTGATCAATGGAGACAGAATGATCATTTTCTTATCAATCATCAAGGGATAACCATTATTTGATGAATGAATAAAAGTAATTCATTCTTTGAACAATCCTCTAGGGATCCTTTATAAATATATAATTTTTTTCGAGAGGTAGATCATAGATCTTTAAACAATGATAAAGATAAACAGTTTTCGTGCAATCCTCCAGGGATGCATTATAAGTTCTTCAAGAACTATATACATTATTATTTTTCAATCATTCATGGATCTTGATTAGTTTTTCAGGAACTATATAATAAATTATTATTTTTCTATCCTTCAAGGATGATTGATAAGTTCTTCAGGAACCATATAATATATTATTATGTTGCTCACCTTCAGGGATGCTTGATAAGTTCTTCAAGAACTATATAATAAATTATTATTTTTCTATCCTTCAAGGATAGTTGTTAAGTTCTTCAAGAACTATATAACAAACACATTATTTTATAGTCTTTCAGAGATATTTTAACATTATTTATCCGATCCTTATGGGATGCATGAAAATCATCATTGATTTTTTTCTTCTAATCAACATATCAATACAAAATAGGCAGAATTAGAAATATATATTACGAAACAAAAAATAATAATATTACCTTCTAAATCTTGGAGCTTCATATAGTTAGACCTTCATTATCAAACTATTTGTATCACTTCTTAGACAATTATAGTTAACATTCATATGGTAGAGTTTTGTGCTGATAACGTGTTATAAAATAAGGAGAAAGAATATAAAATAGAAGAGAGAAAGATTAGAATGATTATCTATTGTTTCATTCGTGTATCGTATACAATGAGATTGGTCCTATTTATAGGACATCATATAAACATTATAATAAATACAAGTTAATTAAATAAGGAAAGAAGTTATTGGGAGACAAATCATCCAATTATTCATAACAGGGTTAAATATGTATGGGTTTTTATAAATAATTTAAAATCTAATTTTA
The DNA here is from genome assembly GCA_022829125.1 of Lathyrus tuberosus. Taxonomy (NCBI): domain Eukaryota; kingdom Viridiplantae; phylum Streptophyta; class Magnoliopsida; order Fabales; family Fabaceae; genus Lathyrus; species Lathyrus tuberosus. The sequence goes on along the minus strand of JALAZF010000154.1, from coordinate 8,258,993 downwards.
GTTCATACAAATATATTTTTTTAAGGAATGGTCTTTGATCGTACCTGGATCAGACAGTGTGACAGTGGCCAGCAGCGTCGTGAAATCTTCAGCTCCGGTGAGGATGATACAGCGGGGGGGTGTACCTGCAAGGCACTCTGATGCCAAAGTCAGCCATGGCAAACAAGTACAGAGTATAGGTGAGTAAAAGAGAACGTAACCTGACCTCTCAAGTGAGAGGGTATTTATAGAGAGCCCCCAGCGCGGGGCCAACGGTTACCTGCACTGGGCTGGATTGCAAGGCCCGATCCAGGCAACTGCCAGGGCTTACGTGGCGTAGAGAAGACCAGCATGTGGTCTTCTCCCTGTGGTAACGGTCCCGAGATCTTTGAAAGGTAGGCAGACCGATTCCTTCGGAGGTGGGAGGTTACAAGGTGACGTGTCCTCGCGGGGAGGAGTACGTGGAGGCCGAGGAGAGAGGTACTCTCCTCGGCTCTGAGCTTATGCTCGACAGTGGTGTCTGCTACGTGGCCGACGAGAGGAAGACACGAGCGTGCTCGGTGCTGACAGGGTCGTGCCCGACACTGGCTATTGGAGGGGTCATATTGGGTCGTCCCAGTATTGGGTTGGGCCTGCCCGACGGTTGGGCAAACGTCGGCCTAGTCTGGAACAGGAGCCCCCCAAGTCGTTGCTCCGAGGTGTCGGAGTAATGACTTAAGGATCAGCCCCTATGACGAGGCCACCGCAAGCATGCTCGAACCACCGAGAAGAAGGTGATCGTTTGATTCGCGCTGGTAACCCCTTGCTAGAGATACATGTCGACGAGGAAACGTCTCCGAGTTGTCGAGCATAACGCAGTAAGAAGGCCATGAGCACGGGATGCTAGACGGGCAGTAATCTTAGACTCTGCTCGATTTGTGATGTCGCCGTTGGACGGTGACGCGAGGGAGATGATGGGTTGTGGGTCCGAAGAGCAAGGCAGGTGAAAGGATTAACGCGGGAACACGCGTGCCACGTGTCGCCTGCCATTAATGTCTAGGGGCGGCTAGGCCTATGGCACTCAAGAGCCTAGGGACTCCTCGAGTCCTGTGAGGGGCCTATAAAAGGGCTTGAGTTCGTGTCATTTGCACGTTCCCACCTTTTTCGCTCCGATCTCTTCTTCCTATCTCCGCCGCTGCTCAACCGCCGTTCACCGCCGTACGTCGCCGCTTCCACCGCACCGGTCCGCCCTCTACCACCGTTCCAAGTAAGCTTCTAATCCTCTTCTTTTCCATTTTATTTTTCGTTGGTGGTTGTCCGGCGAACTGATGAAGTTCCCGGTGACACCATGAAGATTCCGGCTAAAACAACGCGATGTTTTTAGGGTTCCATTTGATTTGACTGAGGCTTAGGATGATTGTCCCGGGGACCCGATGAATGCCCCGAGGACATGTGATGAATGTCCCGAGGACACGCGATGAATGTCCCGAGAAGATAAGACGTGAGAGGACCAGGGATCTGGAGAAGGTCCCTGGTCGGGAGAAAGGTATCGGGTAGTTCCCCGTTGCTCCGAGCAGCTTCCCGCTCTCATTGCCCTTTCACTTGATCGGCAGTGGAAGGGTGGATTTGGTAATGGCCAACGAATTCACCTATTTCCTCTACTTTTTCAGGTAAAAATGGTCGTGAGGCTTGCGGGCATCATCCAGATAGACACCGAACCTGACGTGGACGGACCCGCGCAGCTCCACGGGGAGGAGCCCTTGCGTCCGGCTGCCGACTGGGATGGCGATGAGCCTTTACGTATTCGCTCGCGATTTACCCGTGATGACACAGACGCTTTCGCCATCGTCGAGGACGTTGCTGTGGGCGAGCAGGCGAAGTGGACGGTCTTTCAGCCTAGGGAACACCACCGTATCTGCTCAAATTACCGTGGGTTAAGGTTCCCTATGTACGAGTTCGCATTTAAAGAGGTCGGCATTCGTCTCCCCTTCAACAACTTTCAATTGGGAGTGTTCAACCGATTGCACCTGGCGCCGTCTCAACCTCATCCTAATGCGCTCACCTTCATGCGGGCATTCGAGATCGTGTGTGACTACCTCAACATCGGGACCACTCTCTCCCTTTTTTTCCGTATATTCCACCTTCAACGGTCAACTGACCAAGGGCGACACAGCTAGGTCTCCTTCAAGCAGCCGAGGAAGTTGTTTAAGGCGTACTCGGACTCTATTCGTAACTTCAAGGATAGATTTTACTATGCCATGCCCGCGACGCATGAGGCTGTGGGCACCCTTTATGATATTGTGACCGACAAGGCCGGGAAGGAGAAGTTTGTGTCCAAGTGCCCCCTGGAGTGGAAGGATGCGCACTTCGCGTGTGGTACGGACTCCTACCTCGTGAGGCACATCGAGCTGTCGGAGGAGGACAAAGAAGCGTATGCAAAGCTGGTCGCGTACATCACCAGCTTCAGCCGGGCAGTGTGTATAACTAGGGACGGAAAATTTATCGTCGACTCTCGGGGAAGGGTTATGACCGCGACCCGCCATATAAACACCAAGGCTCTCCTTGAGTGCAAGTCCCCCGACGAGGCCAAGAGGTTCTTAGGTAGGAGCCCATTGTTCTGCTCGGGCGTTTACTTAGTTTTGTTTCCTTGTGCTAACTCGTTTCATGTTTTCCCTTGTAGGTCAAATGTCGAATGCCACCGAGCGCATCATGAAGATGGCTGCTGACCGGGCCCCCAAACGACCAAAGAGTCGTGTTCGCGAAGTTATTCAGGATGCGGTGCCCATTGGAGGAACGAGCGACTCTTCTTCTCCTCAGTGCAGTCAATCTCCTCATTCGGAGAGCACCCTTGCCAAGAGGGCGAGGACTGAGGGATCCGTCCTCGTGGACCTCGAGGGACCAGTCCCAACGGAGAAGTTTCTGCTGCCTGCCTGTCATCTCCAGCGGGATTTCTTCGGGGGAAGCCCTCCTGCTGTCGTTGAGGCCGAGGTGAGGGCAGTCCTAGGGATGGATGGAGAGGCCCAGAAGAAGGCGCTGGTCAAGGACCTAGCGGCCATAATGCGGATCTTCGAGACTGCCTTGGTCTTGAACGAGGAGACCCCCCTGCCTCCGAGCTGCAGAAGCTAAAGGACAAAAACACTGCCCTCGAGAAGGAGAAGAATAAGCTTGAGGTCGATCTGCAAGAGGCCCAATCCAAGTGCGAGAATCATGCCAACATCCTCCACGAGCTGAATGAGGCCAACGCTGCACTGAAGGCGGCTCAAGAGGAGTGTGACCGCCTCCGGACTAGGGTTACCGAGCTGGAGGTTGCTGCCCGCCCTGAAGAGAATGAGTCTGCCGAAGAGAAGGGTTTCACCAGTCGGGTGGCTCTGATTGCTAAGATCGGGGAGCTTCAGCAGGATAGTCTAGAGGCCCTCGAGATAGGCTTTAAAAATGTTGTGGCGCAGGTCGAGGCCGAGAATCCAGATGTCCAGCTTGCGCTCGACAGGATTAACCAGTTGATTCGTGTGGTCGACGACAAGTTGAACCTGCCAGAGGAGGAGGACGGGGAGACTGATGGCTGGATCGAGGAGGAGATCGTTGTCTAGTTTTTTTGTTTGCTCGGCCTGCGTGCCACTACTTTTTTGGTTTTTTTCTTTGGCCTGCATGCCATTTTTATAGTGACTTTTGCCTGGCCTGCGTGCCAAGGGCTTTTTGATATTTTGTAATACCTGTACAATGGGCTTGTTCCCACTTAATGATTTGATTTCTGCTTATCTGCGCGTGTGATGCTTGTATGATTTTGCTTGTGTGTGATGATATTGTTTTTGTCTAAGTGTTGGTAATTTGGGAGTTTGCTCGACTTTGTTGATCCTCAACTGTGTGGGGGAACTGGTCGGGTGGTCGGAGGTGTATCCCGACCTTCAACGAGGCTAAGAACTCAGTCAAGGTCTTAGCTTTGCGGCGTGAACTTCCCATCGCGAGTTGGGCGTTCTGCCTAATTGGTACTATGACGACAGAGCTTGGTCGAGGGGTCCTCGTCGGATCAAAAGTCCTCGCGCACACACAAAGCGACCCTTGATCATTGTGTCTCGTATAGAGGTGTCGCGGTTGTACCCTAGCGCGCCCCCGTAATCGCGACATTGGCGTGTCGTGGGCAGTGTCTAACTATAGTATTGCTTAAGTTTCTCAGCGTTCCATGGTCGAGCAAGTTCTTCCCCGTGTAGATTTTCGAGGTAATAGGCTCTTGTCCCCGTCTTTGCGCGGACGCGGTACGGGCCCTCCCAGTTCGCGGCGAGCTTGCCTTCTCGCGAATCTTTCTGGTTCCTTCATAGGACGAGGGTGCCTACTTGAAAATCTCGTTTAATAACTTTGTTGTTATAACGCAGAGTTATTTTCTGCTTAAGTGAGGCTTCCTGGAGGGATGCGCCCGTCCTTATCTCCTCGACGAAGTCAAGCTCTTCTCACAGGGCCTCATCGTTCGCGCCCTCATCGAGGGGGGACTCCGTCCTCCTCGAGGGTTCCCTGATCTCCACGGGGATCACCGCTTCTGTTCCGTAGGTCAGACGAAAGGGGGTATCCCTGGTCGTGGAATGTGGGGTTGTTCGGTAGGCCCAGAGGATGCTGTGTAGCTCCTCGACCCATCGTTGTTGGGCATCGTCAAGTCAGCGTTTTAATCCTCGAAGGATCACTCTGTTCGCTGCTTCATCCTGCCCATTTGTTTGAGGGTGCTCGACCGACGTGAAGTGCTGCTTCGTGCCCAGTTTGGTGACAAAGTCTTGGAAGTTCCTGTCGGTGAACTGCGTCCAGTTGTCGGTGACAATCGCTTGGGGCACACCGAACCGGGCGTGGATGTTCCTCTTGTAGAAACGGAGTATGTTGAAGGATATGATTTTGGCCAAGGCTTCCGCCTCGATCCACTTCGTGAAATAATCTACCCCGACGATGAGGTATTTGTTTTGGTATGACCCTACGACGAAGGGCCCGAGGATATCCATTCCCCACCACGCAAATGGCCATGGGGACGATAGTGTTTTGAGCTCGTTTGGAGGAACAAGGTGCATGTCCCTGTGTCGTTGGCATCGATCGCACTTCTTGACATGCTCCTTGGCGTTCTACTGCATGGTGGGCCAGTAATACCCTGTTCGGAGCGCCTTACGGGCTAAGGATCGCCCGCCGAGGTGATGTGCGTTGATCCCCTGGTGGATTTCCTGGAGTATACCGGGGACCCTAGTCTCCTCGACGCACCTGAGGAGGGGGATAGAAAACCCACGGCGGTATAGTTTGTCCTCGACTATTGTGTACGAGCACGCTCGCCGCTTAACCATCCCCGCTTCCTTGGGATCCTCGGGTAGTTTGCCCGTAGTGAGGTATTCGTATACCGGGGTCATCCAGCAATTGTTGTCCCCAATGGTGTTCACGTCCGTCGCCGAAGCAGGTTTGTCGATGCTCGGGCGTGAAAGTACTTCCTGAATGACAGACTTGTTCCCGCCTTTCTTCTCTGTGCTCGCCAGCTTGGACAATACATCTGCTCGGGTGTTACGCTCGCGTGGGATGTGGGTTACTTCCGCGAATGCGAAGTTCTTAATTTTTTCCTTCACCAAGTTTAAGTATTCGATGAGGCAGTCGTTATTGGCTTGATACTCTCCTCGTACTTGAGAGGCTACGAGCTGAGAGTCGGTGAAAATTTTGACTTCTTTGGCGCTGAGGTCTTCGGCAAGCCGTAGTCCGGCGAGGAAAGCCTCGTACTCTGCCTGGTTGTTCGACGTTGGGAAGTAAAATTTGAGGGAGACCTCGATCAGGATGCCTTCCTCGTTTTCGAGGATAATGCCTGCCCCGCTCCCTTTCGTTCTGGATGCCCCGTCGACGTAGATTGTCCACTTCTGGGATCTATTGGTCGAAGGTTCCGGGATGGTTATTTCTGCCACGAAGCCGGCCAACACCTGAGATTTCAGGGCTTTCCTTCCCTTGTGCTGAATGTCAAACTCGGCGAGCTCTAGCGACCATCTGAGCATCCTTTCTGCCATGTCTGGTCGGCCGAGGAGTTGCCTTATGGGCTGTTCGGTTCTTACCACGACCGTGTGTCCTAAGAAGTAATGGCGCAGCCTCCTGGCTGCGGTGACGAGGGCCAGGGCGACTTTCTCGATTTGCTGATACCTGAGCTCGAGGCCTTGGAGGGCCTTGCTTGTGAAGTAAATCAGCTTCTGCCAGTCAGAGGTTTCCCGGATGAGGACAGTGTTAACTGCTTCGCTCATGATGGCGAGGTACAAGAACAGCGTCTCCCCGTTCTCCGGCCGTGAGAGGACCGGGGGTTGCGACAGGACATTTTTAAGGTGGAGGAGCGCCTGCTCGCACTCCTCACTCCATTCAAACATGGCTTTTTGTCGGAGAAGCTTGAAAAACAGGAGTGCGTATTGTGCAGATTTGGCGACGAAGCGGGAGAGGGCGGTTAACATCCCGTTCAATGATTGTATTGACTTCTTCGAGTTTGGGATCGGGATTTCGGAGAAAGCCCTACACTTTTCGGGGTTTGCCTCGATTCCCCTCTCTGTGAGGTAGAAATTGAGGAACTTGCCCGCCCCGAACGCCGAAGGTGCATTTGTCAGGATTGAACCTCATGCAGCATCTCCTCGCCGTGTCGAATACCTTCTTGAGATGGACAACATGGTAGACCTCTTCTACGGACTTGACGATCATGTCGTCCATGTAGACCTCGAGCATGTCGTCGATCTCTCCCCGGAAGACTTTGTTCATCATCCGTTGGTAGGTCGCGCCGGCGTTCTTCAGGCCGAAGGGCATTACGTTGTAGTAGTAATTGTTCGACTCGGTCATGAAGGCGGTATGCTGCTTGTCGGCCTTATCCATGGGGATTTAGTTGTACCCCGAGTAGGCGTCCATGAAGGACAATAGCTTGAAACCTGCAGAATTGTCGACCAGCTGGTCGATGTTAGGCAATGGATAAGAGTCTTTCGGGCATGCCCGGTTAAGGTCGGTATAGTCAACGCACATCCTCCATTTTCCATCACTCTTTTTGACAAGTACAACGTTGGACAGCCAGATTGTGTACCTGGCCTCCGAAATAAAATTCGTCTCTGGGAGGTCTTTTACAGCTTTTTCAATAGCCTCCGTTTTTTTGGGAGATTGCCTACGCCAATGTTGAACTATGGCCCTAGCGGCCGGATCGACGGTGACCTGATGGCAGGCCACCTCGGGACCAAGGCCAAGCATCTCGAAGGCGCTCCATGCAAACAGATCAGGGTTCTCCCGGAGACATGCCTTCAGCTGTTTCTTCTCCAGGTCGGGGAGTCCAGTGCCGATCTTCACGCTTCGGTCTGGGTCGTTTCCAAGGGCGACGAACTCGAAGTCTCGTCTGGGATGGGGCGTGCTGGATGGAGAGGCTGCCCGTTGCTTTCCGTCTGAAGGTCGAGGTCAGCTGCTCCGCCTTTTTCATGCTCGCCAAGGAACCTGCTGTCGAGGTCGACCGCATTGACGCGCGGGAGTGGCTTTTGCATATCGTCCAGGGATGACTTCCCTCCGGTCTTGGGCTTGGTGCTGATGAAACTCATGTCTTTGATTGCAGCGTCGAAGCACCTCCTGGCCGCTTCAATGTCCCCGTGCATGGTGACGACCCGACCCCGACCCGTGTAGTACTTCATCTTCAGATGGACTGTCGATGGTACTGCTGTGAGTTCGACCAGGGTGGTCCTCCCCAGAATGCAGTTGTATAGGGACGGACATTCGTCCACCAAGAAGCGGGTCTTGAACTATTGGGCAGTGTCTTCACTTCCGAACGTGACCACTAGTTCGACATAGCCCCACGGTCTGGTGGTGGTGCCGTTGAATCCCTGTAGATTCGAGCCTACATAAGGGGTCAAGTGCTTCTCATCGAGCTGGAGGGTTTCAAAGAGGTGGGCGTACATGATGTCCACCGAGCTCCCTTGGTCGACCAGGATCCTACGGACGTCAAAATTTGCCATCTGTGCCCGGATCAAGAGAGGAATGGAGGCGCTAAGGGCCCCGCCTGGCAGCTCTTCGAGGTAGAAGGTGATGGGGTTTGACCTCCCCTGCACCTTGTCAAAAGTGGTGGTCTTCGCCGACGTCGCGGACTCCAGTTCGTCAAACTTTCGCTTAATCGACTCGACAGACACCTTCTCGGGGCCCCCACCAGAAATAACAATCCCCTTGGGGAAGCCTTCCCATGTGCTGTGGGCAGTGACGGGATCTTCGTCGGGGAAGCTCGCCCACATGCTGTGAACTGCCTCTTGGTCCTCGATTCCCTCGGGGATGAAGAAGTCATCGGATCGAGTAACGCTGAGGGCGACTTGCAGTCGATTTTCCCCAGTGGGAGACGTCGTCTCCTCAACGCTTTGAGTGTCTCGGGCACCCGATCGGGAAGTGTTGGAATGCGGTATAGGGCAAGTAACAAAAGTTTTGGAAGTATTTTTCCGGAAATTATCGTGTCCACAGAGATCGGTGCTACTGAACTGCCATTCGACAATTTAATTGTTAATGAGTTTGGGTTTAAATGGTTTAAAGCGTAAATGCGGAAAAGTAAATAAGAACATAAGAAAATTCATTCATCAGAGAGAAAAGACTTATCAAGCATGTATATATTCCACTCGTCACATACTTAAACCTATCGACCAGTTACACTCAACCTACAATACTCCTCAATATCACCCGGTATCGCTCACAATAGTGTTCATCTCTGACACACCGAGCTGAGAAATAACCGTATCACTCTCTTCGTCACTCTCGCGCACGAAGCCTCGAAATACGGAAGGCATTTAAGTTCCGACACCCATACAGATTGTTAGCCCTAAATCTATCTCTAGCATCCAGAAACTAGCAGATAATTATCCTTAATCGAAGTTTATGAAGTTTATCTCTAACACAACCCAAACCCCGCGCATTTAAGCAAAAATCAAGAATAATCACCAATAGAGATTTGTAAATCGGATTTTATACAACACCATGATCAACAAATATACATAAGATCAAAGTAAAAACATATACAAAACCCAACATAGAAGAAATTACAAAGAGAAGAGAGAAGAGGAACCAAACATTTCTTGGTTTGTCAACACCAATCGACGAGAGATTCGACTCCGGATCATCCAAATGCAAGCTTCCATGTTGTTTTCAAAGCTAATCTACTAAAGAAATGAAGTTTGATGGAGTGGGAGCAAAAAATACCCAAACCATCCCCTAAAAAATGTGTTTTTTCCCTATTTAATGACTGTCAAAATCGCAGACCGCGCTAAGCGCGCCCTAAAAAATTGTTAAACCACCTTAAAAGCGTGCTAAGCGGGCTCAGAGTGCACTGAGCGCGCTACTCGCTGGAATTTGCTCCTTCCGTGGGCTAGGAGCGCGCTCCTAGCATGCTTCCAAAACCAAAGCTTACTTTCTTCATAACTTTTGAACCGTAATTTCGTTTTTCGCCAGGTTCGAAGCGTTGGAAAGCTTATTCAATGCTCTTTATGAATATGGAAAGATATCCTTGATTGAATGCCTGCAAAAATGAGATAAAATCAATTAAACTCAATGATATTTACACGAAACGCAATATATACACTAAAATGTAAACTATACGTATTTATAAACAAAACAGGGTTTGTTCGTATGATATTTAACAAAAAGCAACGATAAGTGCAACAAAAATCATATACAAAAATAGGTACATTTTGCACTTATCAAACTCTCCCCAACTTACATAATTGTTTGTCCTCAAACAAAGCCAACAACTAAAGGAACAAAAGCGAAATCCAAAAAATCACGCAACAACAAGTTTTTACAAACAAAAACAAATTTAATGGTTTAATCGAAAATGGTACACACAAAGTAAATACTTACCACTAAACTTCAACGATAACATAATCACAAAACAAATGCTAAATACAAAAGTCATGCCAAACATCCTAAAACAACACAAGTTCCAATGTGAATCACACCTAGCTAGCAAAAACATTCATCGGTAGATGAAAAACATAAAATGAGGTACTTTCACTCACACAACAATCTTGCAAACAAAAGACTAAATTATGCATCCATCCAAAAATTCACATTGAACATACAAAGGCAAGAATCACAAGGACTTTTCAAGGTTGTAATGTGGTCGGGTAAACAAACAAGGGGCGATTTCTAAAGGTAATTGAAACAAAAACTTGCCTAAACCTAAAGGAGTGATCAACTCACAAAGTTTCAAACACCAAAATTTCAATCAAACTTCATACAAAATCCCAAGTGTTACACAAAACACAATACTTATTTAGCACAATTATTAGAACTTTTTTTGTTTCCTTTCACAAGGATTTTCTTTTTCTTTCTTTTTTTTTTCTTTTCTCTTTCACAAATTTTTCTCTTTTTTCTTTTCTTTTTCAATCCTCATAGAATCCAACCAATGAGTATACAACCATTCTCTCCCCAACTTGAATTCAACCACATCATCATGTGAATACTCCCTACTTTCTAAGGCAAGGCAAAATTCATACAACAACACAAAGTTGAGGTCCAAGAAAAAACAAAATCCAATAAAAAATAAGTGAACTAAATACTCATAGACAAGCATTAAGTTCAAATAAAACATGGATCAAAAAGCTCAAAGGGGTTACGAAAGATCACACGCTCACAAGGCGAATTGACTATTTGGCTAAGGTAGTTGTGCTCAAAATGAAACAAATACCTTGATCCTTTTCATGCATTCATATACACAACATAAACAACAGATTAAGCATAATAAAATCCAGTTAAAACAAGAATATTGGTACTTCGAGCATATATGGACAATGGAAGGCTTCCTCACAAAAAGGTTGGGAACTAAAGTGATTCACACAAGAACAAGTATACAAAAGAATAAATGACATAAAAGTTTGTAAAAAGCCTCAGTATCATGAATATGCTAAAGTATAGAAAGCGATAAATACATACCTTGAACGCGTACCAAACTTTAAACACTATCATCACCACGCATTCGCAAGTTGAAACAATCAAAATCGGAAAAATCATCGAATGCGACTTCAAGCAATCGGACCAAAATTTGAGTCCAAACAATCAACAAAAGAATTAGAAAAATTACTAATAATTACTAATATATAAGGCCTTGGTGGAAGTGGGAAAAAGTGGGAGCCAAGTGAACAATTAAAAGAATTCACTGGCTCAACACAGCAGAGCGCGCTAAGCGCGCTACACCAGAACCAGAAAAACCAGTACTACAACAAGGTTCTGGTGTAGGTCTCCACTTAACACCTACACAACTCAATTACAAAACATACAATATTTACACATACAAACTTCCTCAAGTTAAACACGACAAGCTTGAGGAAAACAAAACTTAACACCTTAACACGAACTACCATAAACATACTAAAAGAATGGGAGAAAAAAAACATTAGAAACTAACAACAATAAAACATGCTTGTTTTACGTCGTAAGCTCGACGCCTGTTATTTATACACACTTCTACAAGTTGCCTCTTTACACGGTTAGTGCTCACCGACGACGAAACCTAACCAAACACTTAGCAAACTTGAAGATAAACAAACATATATACTAAATTTACAAGTATGGAAAACATGTAAAATTCACAAATATGGTAAACATATACAAGTATCAATATCAACAAGTGAAAATAAACAATATATACGATATCTACAAAACTCAAAAACAAAGAAACTATCGCAATGCGATCCAATAAAAACACCAATCCCCGGCAACGGCGCCATTTTGTTGGAATGCGGTATAGGGCAAGCAACAAAAGTTTTGGAAGTATTTTTTTGGGAATTATCGTGTCCACAGAGATCGGTGCTACTGAACTGCCATTCGACAATTTAATTGTTAATGAGTTTGGGTTTAAATGGTTTAAAGCGAAAATGCGGAAAAGTAAATAAGAACATAAGAAAATTCATTCATCAGAGAGAAAAGACTTATCAAACATGTATATATTCCACTCGTCACAGACTTAAACCTATCGACCAGTTACACTCAACCTACAATACTCCTCAATATCACCCGGTATCGCTCATAATAGTGTTCATCTCTTACACACCGAGCTGAGAAACAACCGTATCACTCTCTTCGTCACTCTCGCGCATGAAGCCTCGAAATACGGAAGGCATTTAAGTTCCGATACCCATACGGATTGTTAGCCCTAAATCTATCTCTAGCATCCAGAAACTAACAGATAATTATCCTTAATCGAAGTTTGTGAAGTTTATCTCTAACACAACCCAAACCCCGCGCATTTAAGCAAAAATCAAGAACAATCACCAATAGAGATTTGTAAAGCAGATTTTATACAACACCATGATCAACAAATATACATAAGATCAAAGTAAAAACATATACAAAACCCAACATAGAAGAAATTACAAAGAGAAGAGAGAAGAGGAACCAAATATTTCTTAGTTTGTCAACACCAATCGACGAGAGATTCGACTCCGGATCATTCAAATGCAAGCTTCCATGTTGTTTTCAAAGCTAATCTACTAAAGAAATGAAGTTTGATGGAGTGGGAGCAAAAAATACCCAAATCATCCCCTAAAAAATGTGTTTTTTTCCCTATTTAATGACTGTCAAAGTCGCAGACCGCGCTAAGCGCGCCCTAAAAAATTGTTAAACCGCCTTAAAAGTGTGCTAAGAGGGGTCGGAGCGCGCTACTCGCTGGAATTTGCTCCTTCCGTGGGCTAGGAGCGCGCTCCTAACATGCTTCCAAAACCAAAGCTTACTTTCTTCATAAATTTTGAACCGTAATTTTGTTTTTCGCCCGGTTCGAAGCGTTGGAAAGTTTATTCAATGCTCTTTATGAATATCGCAAGATATCTTTGATTGAATACCTGCAAAAATAAGATAAAATCAATTAAACTCAATGATATTTACACGAAACGCAATATATACACTAAAATGTAAACTATACGTATTTATAAATAAAACAAGGTTTATTCGTATGATATTTAACAAAAAGCAATGATAAGTGCAACAAAAATCATATACAAAAATAGGTACATTTTACACTTATCAGGAAGCGTCGTTCCTCTGGGCATACTTCTTCAGATGCCCTTTCTTGATCAGGATCTCAATTGCATCCTTAAGGTGGATGCAATCTTCCGTGACATGTCCATGGCTCCGGTGGAACTTGCAGTACTTGGACTTGTCCGTGTTTGGTTTAGGGGTTGTCGGCTTGGGAAAGCGGACACCCCCTCTCTGGAACTCCGAGTTGGCGTACTCGAAGAGAATTCGCTCGTGAGGGAGCATTGAGCGGCGTGTATTCCGTGAACCGACCAGTTGGACCTCTCAGCTCGCGAGAGTCCCGGAAGCGACCTTTGTTTATTCTCTCTCCCCCACGCCGGGGGGGGGGGGAGAAGAGTCTTCATCTCTGTGGCCGCGGGGGCCATCTCGTCTCTGCGAGTCAAGGGACATTTGAGCAGCCTGTGTCTCTTCGAACTCGATGTACGATTGAGCTCGGAAGAGTAGGTCTTCCAAGTTGCGAGGTTTATGGATGCCCACAGCCTTGGCGAAGTCGGTTCCGGTGCGTAGTCCCCGTGCGATCAGGAACTTCTTCATGTCGTCAGTCGCGTGGACCTCGACGGCTTCTTTGTTGAATCTCTCGATGTAGTCTCTGAGGGATTCGTTCCGCCCTTGGAAGATGGCCTCCAGGGAGGCCACCGTCTTCGGGTGTCGACGAGAGGCGGTAAAATGCCTGGAGAACTGCTTTTTTAGTTGTTTCCAGGACGTGATGGATTCCGGAGCAAGCCTATTGTACCAAGTCATGGCTTCTTTCCGGAGGGTAGTCGGGAAGAGCCTGCACTTAATAGCTCCTTAGACATTTCTATAGTCGAGCATGGCTTTGAAACTCTCGATATGATCGTCGGGGTCGGCTATGCCGTCATAAGTCCCCAGTTGCGGGGACTTCTCCATGACCGCGGGTATAGGTGTGTCCATAATTTCCCTGGACAAGGGAGTTCTCTGGTCGTCCTCATCACTTCTGACCGACGACCGTGATGGGGGGCGATGGTTCCGACCTGGTCCATGTCGACGAGGAGAACTCCTGGAATGGCTCTTCCGCTTCTCGTCGTCATCCTTGCTCCTCTTCCTGGTCGGGGAGCGCCTCAGCTCCTTTTGAGGAGGGAAGCAGAGGAGTTTCTGAGTTACCATAGGCTGGGTTCGCTCCAAGCATGGTTCACGACCTTTGCGCCACGGGGAGGGGCTGCGAGAGTCCGCCTGGGGAGTCCTTCGCGGGGAAGGAGAATGGTTGGGAGATGGGGGTGACGATGTCTTCGCGGGGAAGATCGCCGTGGCCGCCCTCTCTCGAGCGCTTCGATTCAGAGATTTTGCTGAGCAATCAGCTGGTTGGTCTGGTTGACCAAGGGGAACAGGGCTACCGTGCCCGGATCCGCATTGGGCGGTGAAGGGACAGACTGGTAGATAACTTGCGGGATGTACTATTCAGCGGCGTCGTACGCCACGTCTTCGGAAAATGGGGAACTGATCTGCCCGTCTCTCACGTCGACATCCTCGACATGAATGGCAGCGTTGTCTTCATGGTGGTCTCCATTTTCAGGTTGCGTGAAGACGGTGTCCGGAGCTTTGTTTCCAGTCTGGTTGCTGGCCATGTTTGTTACGAAAAGAGAGATTTACTTTGGTTTAACGATGAAGGAAAAATGGGGAAGCAGTAGTTCCCACAGACGACGCCACTGATCATACCTGGATCAGACAGTGTGATAGTGGCCAACAGCGTCATGAAATCTTCAGCTCCGATGAGGATGATACAACGGGGGGGTGTACCTGCAAGGCACTCTGATGTCAAAGTCAACCACAACAAGCAAGTACAGAGTATAGGTGAGTAAAAGAGAACGTAACCTAACCCTCTCAGGTGATAGTGTATTTATAGAGAGCCCCCAACGCGGGGCCAACGGTTACTGATATGTATCTGATTGTAAATGAATTTTAGATTAATTTTCTGTATTTTAAAGCTTTTTTCTAAGTGCCTTAATGCGAAACAGCTTATTTTTAAGTGATTTTCGAATCAATGTTTTATTTTGGTCTATTTGATGTTTTTGTTTGTTTTGCAACATTTTTTGTAAAAAGGACGTGGCAAAAATCGGAAGAAAACACGATGAAATGAGCAACGTCGCGTGTCTGCAACAAACAGTGAATTCGCCTGGCGAATGGGTGGCGGAAGGAGAAATTCGCGAGGCGAGTGCCTGGCGAGTTAGCTGGCGAATGGATCTTCAAATTGAGTGCTCTCTGGAAGTGTTTCGCTGCAGCATTCGCCAGGCGACTTGGTGGCGAAAGTAATTCGCCTGGCGAGTTTGGAATTTGCCTGGCGAATTCAAGTTTTTTTCTCAGGTTCTTTGCACTGTTCTGGCACGTGGGCTGTACTTAAAGGTTTCGCCAGGCGAATTTTGTAGCTCGCCTGACGAATTTGTCTGGGCAGAAAGTGCTATTTAGTGTGTGGTTAGATATTTTTGGAGATACCTTTTTTTTTATCACTCTTTTTGTAACCTAAAACTTGTGTGAAGAAGAAAAAACTCCATTGTTACTTATTTTTCCTAGTTCCAAGCTTTTATGCTTCAATCCTTGAATCTTTGAAGATTGAAGTTCCACAAGCTTTGCAACTTAACTTGTCATCCAAGCTACCATGAGAATGTGCAGCTAAACTCTCTTGTGTTGAGGTTAGAAGTAGTTGATTCTGATTTTATGTATTGCATTTGATCTTTTGTATATGAACAAAGTCTTTGATCAATATAGATGATGTTGTTTTCTCTTAATGATCCATGTGTGATTTGTATTGCTCTAGACATAGATTCTACAAATCATGACCTAACAATTTTATCTCTTAAAAACCAAACTCTAGACATAGATTTGGGATTTGCTATTCGCATTGTGTTGATCTTAATGATTGTTGTTTAGATTGTTAGCGTGAGACATCATCTAACGGTCTAAACAACGATACTCACGACTTCCTTTTAGACATAAACTTAGTCGGGAGGATACGCGGTTGTATTGGTCGGAAACCGAGTTCATATGCTTGATTATTTGTTTATACGTGAAAAGGATTAGCGAAACCTAACCTTGACATGCTTTTATCAAAATTTTTACAAAATCTTTGTCACCAATTAATCTTTGCTACAAATGAATGTTAACAACAATTGAGAAACTTTTGAAACCATTGAACTTAAAGTATCACAACTATTGAACGACACGCATCAAATATCGAATAATCCCTGTGGAAACGATTAAAAACAACCCCCACTATTACTCTACTAACAAAATGGCGCCGTTGTCGGGGATTGTTAAGTGATATTGCAAGCATTGCGATAGTGTGCTGTTTTAAGCTTGTTAACTTTATCTTGAACTTGTTAATTTGTTTTGTTTAGTGTGCAGACTTATTTTATGCGAGGGAAACTACCGACGAACCAACTTCTTTTCGATCCTGAGATTGAGAGAACCGCTCATAGAATCAACAGCAGAACTAGACGAAGGAGGTAGCTAGCAAGACAGAAGCGAGAACAAGATGAAAGTACTTCTACACCACCACCACTTCCACAGATACTTCCAGTTATGGAGGCAGATCCACCACCACCTGCTTCTAGGCCCAGTACAAATAGTCCGAGACACAATGCTCAGTTCGCTCGCCATGCACACAACGGTCGTCATTCTGAAATGAAGACCGGTATTCTCCAGCTGTTATATCAAAGTCCATTTACGGGTATGGATCATGAAGATCCTTTTACCCATCTGACGAAATTCTATGAAATAGCGGGAGCGACTGGTGCACCTGAGGCAGAAGAGGAGTCTCTGTTCAAGAGACTATTCCCGCATTCTCTCATTGGGAAGGCAAAGGAATGGTATCTTGATCAGTCAACGGCCATAATGACGGATTGGAATGCATTGGAAGAGAAATTTTTGGAGAGATTTTTCCCTCACACTCGGTTTATGGAAGCAAAGACCGCCATCACGGTATTCACACAAGGAGCCAATGAATCTCTCAATGAAGCTTGGGAGAGGTTCAAATCAATGTTAAGAAAATGCAAGGGACATGGTTTTGATGAATTGTCACAAATTCATATATTTAGAAATGGACTTCAACTTGTACACAAAACCTTGTTGGATGCCACCGCTGGTGGATCCTTGTTAAGCAAAACCGCAGCAGAAGCCACAACTATCATTGATAAGATGGCCTTGAACGATCATCAAGGTAGTCACAACCGTGGACCTTCTCAACGAACTCCGGGAGTGTTAGAATTGGGAACAAACGATGTTATCCTTGCGCAGAACAAGTTATTATCACAACAGGTTGAGTTTTTGACTAAGCAAATGTCTAAACTGCCGCAACAATTCAAAGAAATTCATGATTCTTCAAGTAAAAATGTGCAAGTGTTAGTTTGTGAATTATGTAGAGGTGACCATCTGACCGGTTATTGTCCTCCCGTTGTGGAGGAGGCAAACTATGCGGGAAATCAAGGATACCAACCCTGACCTCCGTATCAACAAGGCAACCAAGGTTACCAACAACGGGCTAACCAAGGTTATCAACAACCATGGAGACCTCAAGAAGCCAGACCATCAAACCGTCAACAATACCAAAATTACACTTAACCTCCGCAAGCTCCCGTTGGAAATACGAAGATGGAAGACACTCTCACACAATTTATGCAAATGGCAATTTCCAACCAAAAGAGCACCGATGCGGCCATAAGGAATCTTGAAACACAAGTCGGACAATTATCAAAACAATTGGCCGACCAACAAAAAGGGCACTTTACGGCAAATACGCTTCCGAATCCTAAAGATTGCAAAGCAATTCTCACAAGAAGTGGAAGAGAGATTGACATGGGTGTAGGTAAAAGAGTAGTGGAGGAGGAGGTTGTAGTTGAAAAAGAAAAAGATAGTGATGAGATTGAAGTAGAAAAAAATGTTGAGGGTGTTTTAGTTGAAAATGAGAAGGAAAAAAGTGAGAATGAGAAAAAAATAGAGAGTGAAGAAAGAGTGAAGAGAACTAGGAAGGGAAAAGAGCCGATGAACAATATTCCGATCCAACATTAACCATATCCTCATGCTCCTACAAAGAAAGATAGTGCGCAACACTATTCTCGGTTTATGGATATTTTCAAACAATTACAAATAAATATTCCATTTTCTGAGGCTTTGGAGCAAATGCCTAAATATGTGAAATTTATGAAGGATATCCTCACGAAAAAGAAGAGGTATACGGATCAAGAGACGATTATGGTAGATGCAAGCTGTAGTGCCATCATTCAACGTACTCTCCCGAGGAAAGAATGTGATCCGGGACGAGTTACATTGCCGGTTACGATAGGAAACATTTATGTGGGCAACGGATTGATTGATTTGGGCTCTAGTATCAACTTAATACCATTGTCGATTGTGAAACGGTTAGGACACATGGAATTGAGGTCCACTCAAATGACTTTGCAACTCGCAGATAAATCCACTACCCGTCCTCACGGTGTAGCAGAAGATGTGTTGGTCAAAGTGGACAAATTTTTGTTTCCGATAGACTTTGTTGTAATTGAAATGGAGGAGGATGAGGATGCACCTTTGATTCTTGGAAGGCCTTTCATGAAAACTGCCTGAATGGCAATTGACATGGACGATGGTCTCATGAAAGTGATAGTCCAAGATGAAGAGGTGTGTTTCAATCTTTATGATGCCATGAAGCACAAGAAAGATAAAGGTGATTGTTTCCGAATCGATGCAACGGAGGAAGCGAGTTTTGAAGTTACAAAGAAAATTCATGTCATTGATCCTTTGCAAAGAGCTTTGGATGATTCCTTGGAAGTATTCTCGGTTGAAGAAGAGCAAGCTCTTGAAGAGTGTTTGTTAGAGCTTGAAGCTTTGGAAGAATTGCAACCTTGGGAGTATGAAGAGGAAATTCTAAAAAAAGTGGTTAATGATGAACCATCCAAACTTGAACTGAAAGTGTTACCTTCAACCTTGAAGTATGCTTTTCTCGATGACGGTGGTAATAAACTGGTGATCATAAGTAGTATTTTGTCTGAAAACGAGGAGAGCCGCTTAATTCAAGTGTTGAGAAAAAATTAGGATGCAATGGGATGGACGTTGTCCGATCTCAAAGGCATAAGCCCTTCATATTGCATGCACCGTATATTTATGGAGGAAGATTTTAAACCGGTTGCTCAACTTCAACGCCGGTTAAATCCAATCATGAAAAAAGTGGTTAGAAAAGAAGTGGTAAAAATGTTAGAAGCCGGAATGATTTATCCCATTTCTGACAGCCCGTGGGTTAGTCCGGTGCATGTGGTACCGAAGAAAGGCGGATTAACGGTGGTCCGAAACGAGAAAAATGAGCTCATTCCAACAAAAATCGTTACCGGGTGGAGAATGTGCATTGATTACCGTAGGTTGAACAAAGCTACGAGAAAAGATCATTTCCCTCTACCTTTTATGAATCAAATGCTCGAAAGGCTTTCCGGTCAATAATTCTACTGTTTTTTGGATGGTTATTCGGGTTACAACCAAATTATTGTGAACCCGGAGGATCATGAAAAAACCGCTTTTACATGTCCTTTTGGAATATTCGCTTATAGGAGGATGCCGTTTGGATTATGTAATGCACTGGCGACTTTTCAACGGTGTATGCAAGCTATATTCTCGGATTTGATCGAAAAGACAATTGAGGTCTTCATGGATGATTTCTCGATTTTTGGACAATCGTTTGATATTTGCTTGAAAAATTTGGATACGGTGTTGGAACGGTGTGTGGAAACCAATTTGGTGCTTAATTGGGAAAAATGCAACTTTATGGTGAACGAGGGAATTGTGCTCGGTCACAAAGTTTCTTCAAATGGCCTTGAAGTTGATAAAGCCAAGGTGGACGTTATTGAGAAATTACCACCACCGATGAATGTCAAAGGTATAAGGAGTTTTCTTGGACACGTCGGGTTTTACCGTAGATTCATCAAGGACTTCGTAAAGGTCGCAAAGCCATTGAGCAACTTGCTCGTCCAAGGTAAGATTTTTGACTTTGACGAGTCTTGCCTTTTTGCGTTTAATTTTTTGAAAAAGAGTTTAACTACCTCACCGATAATCGTTGCACCTAACTGGAAATTGGATTTTGAATTAATGTGCGATGCAAGTGATTATGCGGTTGGGGTTGTTTTGGGTCAAAGGAAAACGAACACGCTATACATTATGCGAGCAAAGTTTTAAACGAGGCTCAAATTAACTATGCAACAACTGAGAAAGAGTTATTTGCCATAGTGTATGCGTTGGAGAAATTTTGTTCCTATTTGATTGGTTCACGAGTCATCGTTTACATGGACCATACGGCTATAAGGTATCTGCTCACCAAACCTGATTCTAAGCAGAGGCTTATTCGGTGGATCCTTTTGTTACAGGAATTTGATCTTGAAATTCGTGACAAAAAAGGATCCTAGAATTTGGTGGCGGATCACTTATCCCGTCTGGTAAACGTTGACGTGACCAAGAATGAATGTGAGGTCAAAGAGGAGTTCCCGGATGAAAAATTGTTTAAGGTGCAGGTTAGACCGTGGTTCGTCGACATGGCTAACCACAAAGCCACCGGATTGATACCGGACGGTCTAACACACCACCAAAAAAGAAAAAATTTGTCGGACGCCAAGTCCTTCGTATGGGACGAACCTTATTTGTTTAAACTTGGTGTCGACACCTTTTAAGGAGGTGTGTCTCATTGGAGGAAGCCACGAATATTCCATGGCATTGTCATAACTCTCCGTATGGAGGACACTTTAATGGGTTAAGAACGGGCACTAAAGTCCTTCAATCGGGCTTTTATTGGCCGTCCTTATTCAAAGATGTGCATGCGAATGCCCTAAGTTGTGACAGGTGCCAGAGAAGTGGAGGAATTTCACGGCGGCACGAGATGTCTTTACAGAATATGTTGGAAATTGAAGTTTTTGACTGTTGGGGGATCGAATTTGTCAGTCTGTTCCCAACTTCATTTTCTAATGAATATATTTTGGTCGCTGTTGATTATGTGTCTAAGTGGGTTGAGGCGAAAGCCGATGGAAAAACAGTAGTGAAATTTTTGAAAAGAAACATTTTTGCGCGTTTTGGTACTCCGAGAGTGTTAATAAGTGATGGAGGGTCTCACTTCTGTAACACTCAGCTTGACAAAGCTTTGGAGCAATATGGTGTGAAGCACAAGGTTGCCACACCATATCATCCTCAAGCTAATGGTCAAGCAGAGGTATCCAATCGTGAGATAAAACGTATTTTAGAAAAAACTATTTCGGCCTCGAGAAAAGATTGGGCCAACAAATTGGATGATGCTTTGTGGGCGTATCGGACCACTTTTAAGGCTCCGATCGGTCTCACACCATTTAAAATTGTGTATGGTAAGAATTGCCATTTGCCGGTGGAGTTGGAGCACAAGGCGTTTTGGGCCTTAAAATTTTTAAATTTTGATTGTAATACCCCATAATTTCTGTGACCCATTTTGAATAATATTATTAGGATCAACTGGGTTCCGGGGTACTCTGAGCAATTATTGGATAAAGTAATTAGAGTAAACCGACGAACTCGGAAATTTGATTAGATTAATATTATTTAACTTGGAATTTTATTAATTGGTGCATTTGAGATAATTTGTATAATTAGTAGTATACCCAATTAATGTTTTCTATGTATATTTTCTTTCCATTTTCCTTATTTGAGAAAAGATAGAAACATTAGAGAAAGAAAAGGAAGAGAAGGAAAAGGAAGGGAAAAGAAGAGAAAAATTCCTCAAGAGCTCTAGGACTTGAATCATCAACCAATCTTCATCTTTTCATCTCAGCTTCAACCTCCTCATCTTGTAATCCAAGTGGGTTCTAGTTAGACTCTTTAAAATATAGTTTTAGTGAGTTTTAGAGTTAGTTGATATTGTTAGGAAATGAGAAATTTTACAATAGAATCATAATTTATATGCTGAAATTCGTTAATTGATTGTGTATCATACTGGTTGCGATAATTATAACATGTTTTGGTGTATTTTAGCTGAGAAAAATGGGATTTTGGGGTTGATTTGATCAACCCGTAGCAGAACTTTTCTGCAGGAAAATTTCTGGGTTTCACCTGTCCGTACGCGTAACACACACGGCCATACGCGTATTGAGTTGGGCAATACGCGTATGGAAGTGAAGGATTTTGGGCGTTACGCGTATGGTTTGGACAATACGCGTATTGGAGGAAAAAATGGAATTTTTAAGGGAAAACAGCCTCTGCCCATACGCGTATCACCTTGGGCAATACGCGTATGGCTGGGCGAGCCAACTGGGCAGTACGCGTACGGCACAAGGCAATACGCGTATCGTCAGGAAAATTGTAAAATTGTGTTTTCTCGCGATACTATTTTTCGTTATGTCCATAACTTTTGACTCGGTTATCCGTTTTTAATATTCTTGATATCATTGGAAAGCTAACAGAACGTACTTTCTTATGAAAATGGTTTTAAGGTTGTTGGCCGATTAAATTATGTCAGGATTTTTGGAATAGTGTGGTTTTGTCGATTTTTTATCGTTTAATGGTGTGTAATTGTTGTTGAAAATGTATGCATGTCAAAATATGGAATAGGTAGAGTGAGGAGCATTACCATAAGAAATGTCAGGAAAAATATAGAATGATTAGACACTAGTATGGAGCATGCGTGTTAACCGTTTGGTTGTGATAAGGCATAATGGCCTTGTGATTGTCGAATACGATCACGTTTGTGTGCGATCACGTAATCGTAACCAGTTATTTTTGCGAGTGTGTTTCATGGGTCTCGAGCTCCTCTGAAACATGTGCACAACTACTTGGCAGGTTTGATTCCCGCGTGCAGTACGAATGGCGCTCTGGGAGCGTATGCTTGTGACGGTTAATGGCCCGTGTGAAGTGACGGTTCATAACGGTTAATGGCCCGTAGAACCCGAATCCATTCGTATGTCAAGTACGTTTCGAGGATCCATGACTCGGGTCGACTTCTAGACGTAGAAGCGGACGGGAAAAGGGGATGCCTTGGTGTGGTTACCGATTAGTGATATTGTGAGTTGATGAACTCATAGCATGTTTTCATATAGTGTGTGTGTACTCAACGTCACTTCCCTTCCCTTTTGACTTGAGTTAGGTCTATTAGAACCTTGTAGAGCCGAGAGGACTCTAAGATAGGGAACTCACTGAGATTTGATGTATCTCACCCCACTGTTGTTGTTTACATCACAGGTACCGCAGGTTCCGCGAAGGGTAATGATAAGGCCGTGTGATTATCCTTACTTACCTGATGGCTTTGCTTCCGTTGTGGAGTTTTGAGATCATTAGTGATCTAGTTCTTAGTATTTTGTCTTTGGAACATCTTGTAGATATACTATGCCGTAGTTTTTTTGTATTAGGCTTTTTGGGCATGTATATGTATAATGTGTTCACTAGGAACTTATTGTGTATTTCAGTACCAAAAGTATTATTCATGTATAATATATGATTTGATGCATGTATATATATGTGGGCTTTACAGTTGGTATCAGAGCAGGTCGTATCCTCGACCTAGCCATGAAATAGAATAAGTTTTCTTTCCGTTTCATATGCGGCATGTCGCCATTGGTCTTGTCTGTTATATTTATGGTATTGAGTCTGATCAACTTAATCCTATCTGTATGAAATTCAGGAACATGGCTGACAAGCGCAGAAACAACCGTGGTAGACCAAGAACTACTCCAGCAGGGACTAATCCGCCGGGTGACGAGGGAAATGCTCCTTTATACCAATTTATGCAACAGATGCAGCAACAACAGAATCAGTTTGTGCAACAAATGGTACAGCAAATGGCTGGTGGTGTGCACCCTCCAGTGGTGGTACCAGAGGCTGCAGGGGAACCTTTAGGGATTTCATCCGTATGAATCCTCCGAAATTTCTAGGAGGGTTAGATCCAGTAAAAGCTCATGAATGGATATCAGGTATGGAACGGATTTTCCTAATAGTTCAGTGCAGTGAGGAAAACAAAGTGGCATTCGCTTCTCATTTGCTGAAGGGTCCTGCCATGAGGTGGTGGGAAAGTGCTTCAGCCTTAATGACAATTCAAGAGGTACCAAAGGTATGGGAGCAGTTTAAGATAACTTTTATGGAGAAATATTTTCCAAGTTCTTTGAGGTCTCAGAAGGAATTCGAGTTTCAACAATTGAGGCAAGGTAACTTGACTGTGGCTTCTTATGCTGAAAAGTTCGAGGTTATGGTTGCTTATTCTAGGCAGGCTATGTATGCTCCTGATGAGAGGTGGAAGATCGATCAGTTTCTGTTTGGTTTAAGGGCTGAAATTTCACACAGTGTATCTCAGAGAGAGTTTACTAGCTATGCTGAATTGTTACGACAGTGTTATGTTGCGGAACCACTAGTAGAAAAAATGCTTGTTAAGTCGATTAAAAACGACTTTTTAAGTCGGTTCCGAGCCTGACCTAATAATTCCCGACATAAGAAGTTTTGACTTCTTAAGTCGGATTTGAACCTGACTTAAGAAAATTTTATTAGATCGGTTAAACAGTGTCCAACTTAATAAGTCTAGGCTTTCATAATACACTAATGTCATTTGTACCCGACTTAAGAAGTTTCTTTTTTAAATCAGATATATATTAACCAACCTAACAAGTTAGATTTTTTCACAACACTTTTTTGGATGGCATATATATATATATATATATATATATATATATATATATATATATATATATATCAACAACAACAGATCAATACAGTAAAAAGATAAAATCAATTAGAAGTTATTTACATTATCAATGAAATTAAGTAAATTATAAATTAATAAACTTAAAAATAAACTATACTTAAACAAGCAACACTTAAGCAACACTTATTTAGAAGTGATTTTCTATTCTGATTTTATCAGAATATCAGTATGTATACAACTAACAGTAACAAATTATATTTTACAATGCATAGAATGAAACCAATAAGCCATGTAAGCTACATTAACACTAAACATGTGCAGTGATCAAACATAAACATTATTATACTTTTCACGTAAAATAATCATATACACGCCATAAACAAAATACTATCTCATACATTAATACAAAAATGTTGTATACATTACATTTTAGGTGCATAATACCAATGCTCCATCATAATAATATGCTAATTGACACAAAGTCACAAGGTAAAACTCAAGGTAATAAGAAGCTCTCGCGGTCTGGGGGGAGCGCCAGGACGGCGTCCATTTTTTACGCCAGGGTGATCAGCAAGTAACCTACCTTGGAACTCTGCCACTGGAATTTAGTCAATAAGGAAACTTAAGTTCCTAAATTTAAGCAACACTTAAACAAGCAACACTTAAGCAAGCAACACTTTAGCAATACTTAAACAAGCAACACTTAAATTTTTGAGAGAATGTCAATAAGCAACACTTAATCAAGCAACACTTAAGCAACGTTATCCCCCTTTAATCTTGTCCTCTTACCAATATGTGCCTCACTCTATATTTACTCTATAGTGTAATAATCAAAACCATCTAATACATTCAATCATTTCATCATAATAGATTGTGTTATGGTTCTCTCTCTTTGTTCTCTCTCTCTCTCTCTCTCAAGTTCTGACAGACACAAACAAATCATTCCAAAAAAAACATGGCAAAGGTTACGGTCTTACTAACATCATCATTAGTCGATGGCGGATGAGGTCCATGGAGGAGAGCCAAAAGCATGTCATACCGCCCAGCCGCTAAACAAATTATGGCAAATATCAGCCAATATTTAGCATTGCGGTGAGCCTAAAAATCACCATGTATATCCACCATTGTGTCGCCATGGCGAATGTTAGATGACAATAATCATCACACATTTATTAATATTTGGCAATATATTGGTTAGAAAAATAAAATTGTAATGTAATGTTAGGAAAGGAAAGGAAATTCCAATTAGCTTACACTATGACATCTCCTCCAAACATGCTGCCACAGGTTTTTAAGCTCATTCTTCCGTATGGGTTGAACTAGAAAATCGACAACACCTTTTACTTAAAGACTAAATCTAGAGTCATGAGATGACCTCAGACCAATCCCATTAGAAGTCATAGAAAAGAGTGGCACTTTTCAGTATGTAATTAGAAAGAAAAAAAATGCTTTGATCCAAACATGTATAGGCACTTGGAAAAACTCACTAATTACTGGAACATTCTTCCGTGTTGTGTGGCCCATAAACTTTTATAGAAGATCAGGCATTGTCACCTCAGTTAAAATATTATCAATATGATTGGTTAAATCCTCCAAAATCTTCCAAGCTTGTAATCCATTTGCTGCCTCAATAACTGATACAAACAAAAACAAAATTGTATATAAATTTGTCAGAAGAAAAAGCGGAAGAAAATTGAAGAAAATTAGGGAGAGATGGGAGGAACCGATTATTTGACCAAGTGATTTACTATTTTGATTTTATCTGAATATCAGTATGTACACAACTAACAGTAACAAATTATATTTTCCAATGCATAGAAGGAAACCAACAAGCCATGTAAGCTACATTAACACTAAACATGTGCAGTGATCAAACATAAACAATATTATACTTTTCACGTAAAATAATCATATACACGCCATAAGCAAAATACTATCTCATATTTTAATACAAAAATGTTGTATACATTACATTTTAGGTGCATACTACCAATGCTCGATCATACTAATATGCTAATTGACACAAAGTCACAGGCTAAAACTCAAGGTCATAAGAAGCTCTCGCGGTCTGGTGAGAGCGCCAGGACGACGTCCATTTTTGACGACAGGGTGATTAGTAAGTGACCTACCTTGGAACTCTGCCACTAGAATTTAGTCAATAAGGAAACTTGAGTTCCTAAATTTCTTAGGGAAGGATGAAAGATTCATCTCTTCATCATCAGAGTCACCATCTTTAGTAGCCAGTTCTCTTCTGAGGTGTTAGCATGATTCTTCTTATTACGCCTAAAGCAACAACTACATAAAGTTGCGTTGTCTTCTTTCGCACGCGGAGGGTCAAAACCGTAAAGAGCGACCCTTCTAAACGGACAACCAATTCCGACATAGACTGGACTTTGAAGTCCATCAAGGACTCTCATATTAACATCAAAGAAGACAGTATTGTGATCAACATATCTAACAGAGGGATCAGTCCCCTCAATCCTTTGAGGAAATTGAACATAGCAATGGCGGTCACAACCACAATCCGTCATAAAGCACATACCTTCCCTCATTGCCTTGGAGTTGTAGATATAGTGGTCACAGTTAATATTGAGTATAAAAGGACCATTGGACATGATGGCCGAGGCTTTAACCAATGCATTTATGGATCCAGCTTTTTTGTTAAGATCATAACCTGAGTGTTTCTCTCTAAAAACATAAACAAGAAGGGTAAGATGGATATAAGCATTAGTCATGTCAATAAGTTTTGCATCATCAACATTTCCAATAAGAGGTTCATCACATGGAGGTTTCAACATCCCCTACAAAATAAAATTTATCAAACATTTGACGACTATTTTTTACAGTATCAAATATTGCACCAGCAATTTCAAAAGCATGCTAATTAGTACCCGAATGATGCCATCATGGTCACCCTTTGAGTGCTCATATGAGGTGTTCAACCAAGTCCCAACTCCCAAGTCAATGAGATTTATCAGCCATCCATGTTCCTTTCGGAATCTTTATAGTTTCAATAGGTTTATCTCCCCTGTTTTGTCTCTGAACTTTCATGGATGTGATTTCCTCTCTTGCATGAAAAGCATCTTACCTACGATGGATAGGCTTGGGCAAACCATTGATTCTGACCTTTAACTCATCGTACTCACGCTGCAGGACATTTCACGAGGCATAACTTAGGCAATTGATCAATAAGCCAAAAGAAAAAAACCATATTTCACAAACTATAGACATGGCCTATAACCAGATTGCAACGGTATTTTAGTGTGTGGTCCTCCGATGCAGTAATAGTACAAGAGCCGTCGTATGATCCATAATATTTTAATGAGAGTTAGTAGTAATTGCTTTAAGAGAGTTTGATAGTATAAACAGATTAACAGAACTATCATAACCTTCATTCTGTGTTTGTAAATGTGTTTCTACTACAAACATTTCAGATTTAACTCAGTATCATTTTACTCTTAAACTCAACAATCTTATATTACCTTATCTACCAAGTTTCAGATTGTAAGGCAATAAGTTGAATGCAATGATTGTACTTTATTTGAGATTAACATATGTACAATTATTATTCAATGTACCTAGATAAAGGATGCTTTCTAGAGTTGTAAACTTTGATTCTATTTAATTTATAGAACCTTAATTTAATGGGAAAATTCAATCATAAGCAATACTACATTTAGAATTTCTCTTTAATTTAAGAAAAACTGTTTGCTTCAGCTGCCTGTTCAGTCTGGGAAATATCAATTAGATTGAAAATGGTTCAGTTTGGTGTCTAGAAATGGTTTACTTAACTAGAACTGGTTTGGTTTGGTTTTTCATAACCGAGAAACTAGTTTAGTTTAGTTCAATTCAACTTAAGTATTGGCTCTTACCTAAACACTGACTATGCCTATATGGCTATACTAGTGTGCATCATAGACTTGTACATCATCATCGACTCTAGTGGCACATACAAGAACAACAGATCATTAGCAAAGCCTTTAATTCCAGTGTCACCATATGTATAATTAATGTAAGGTAAGTAAATACCATATCAAAACCAAAACATGAAGAACCCAACACAAGCCACGTTTTAAAAAATTAAATTTCGTGTGCAGCAAAATGATGTCATCCTCAAAGAAAATTTCAAACAAAACCAAATCTCTTCTTAAATGTAATAATAAATCTAATATTTAACATGAAACATATATATATATATATATATATATATATCATCAAGGGAAACCATCGCAAAATTTTCACAGTTTTCAATTTGAAACAAAATAGTAATCAAGCTTAATGATTAAATTTTTATCTTTTCAATTCCAACCAAAGAAGACAACGACTTATATTATATGAAAATATTCTACAATAATGAAACATATATATATATATATATATATATATATATATATATATATATATATATATAAATCATCAAGGGAAACCATCGCAAAATTTTCACAGTTTTCAATTTGAAACAAAATAGTAATCAAGCTTAATGATTAAATTTTTATCTTTTCAATTCCAACCAAAGAAGACAACGACTTATATTATATGAAAATATTCTACAATAACATAGTCAAATTCAACGCAATTCCATTTTACAATAACATTTCATCAACATGGCGTCAAACATTCAAAGCACATGCACACCATACATGCATAATCATGAAAACATACCTAATTTGCAAACCCAGAATAGGAAAAAAAATGCAGCGTTCAAGGCCTTTGCTAGCATCAACAAACCTCCAACAAATTTTCCACTAGAACTTGTTTCAAATTCCGAAAAACAGTGAGTCACTCTCTATAATGCATTCATTGAAATTTCAGAAAATGAAGAAAGAAATGTGCTTAAATTCATCAGTAACACAAGTTCAAAACCTAACATTTCAAAACGCGAAGAGAAGGGAGAACCTGGATAGAATAGAGTGAGTATGGTGATGGTGGTAGCAGCGGCGAAGAAAGTGAGAT
Source organism: Lathyrus tuberosus (assembly GCA_022829125.1). NCBI lineage: Eukaryota > Viridiplantae > Streptophyta > Magnoliopsida > Fabales > Fabaceae > Lathyrus > Lathyrus tuberosus. The sequence goes on along the minus strand of JALAZF010000154.1, from coordinate 8,229,451 downwards.
GTTGTAGCATCGATTAGAGAGAAAATGGACGTTATAGTGAGAGATAAAGAGAGTGAAGAAACCTAAATCTGGAAGTCACTATATTAATGCATTTTCTGTTGATTATCGATTTAGGGTTTATGATTATGATTGTGGTGAGAGTGGTGATGATGGTGATTTAGGGTTTATCTATTCATGGTTTTTGAAAACACAAAGGAGATAGATTGCAGGAACCTAGGAATCTGTTTTACTGTGTGGGTCTACTCCTCTCTTGTCTCAACCAAAATATTTATTATTATAGTTTTATTTCACTAAAGTGTATGAATTTGGAATCGAACCGGCCTCTTTTTAGAAGTAAATAAAACCTCTTAGGTCAGGTGGACGACACCTGACTTAATAAATATTTTCTGGGTTTCACCTGTCCGTACACGTAACACACACGGCCATACGCGTATTGAGTTGGGCAATACGCGTATGGAAGTGAAGGATTTTGGGCGTTACGCGTATGGAGGAGGCAATACGCGTATGGTTTGGACAATACGCGTATTGGAGGAAAAAATGGAATTTTTAAGGGAAAACAGCCTCTGCCCATACGCGTATCACCTTGGGCAATACGCGTATGGCTGGGCGAGCCAACTGGGCAGTACGCGTACGACACAAGGCAATACGCGTACCGTCAGGAAAATTGTAAAATTGTGTTTTCTCGCGATACTATTTTTCGTTATGTCCATAACTTTTGACTCGGTTATCCGTTTTTAATATTCTTGATATCATTGGAAAGCTAACAGAATGTACTTTCTTATGAAAATGGTTTTAAGGTTGTTGGCCGGTTAAATTATGTCAGGATTTTTGGAATAGTGTGGTTTTGTCGATTTTTTTATCGTTTAATGGTGTGTAATTGTTGTTGAAAATGTATGCATGTCAAAATATGGAATAGGTAGAGTGAGGAGCATTACCATAAGAAATGTCAGGAAAAATATAGAATGATTAGACACTAGTATGGAGCATGTGTGTTAACCGTTTGGTTGTGATAAGGCATAATGGCCTTGTGATTGTCGAATACGATCACGTTTGTGTGCGATCACGTAATCGTAACCAGTTATTTTTGCGAGTGTGTTTCATGGGTCTCGAGCTCCTCTGAAACATGTGCACAACTACTTGGGAGGTTTGATTCTCGCGTGCAGTACGAATGGCGCTCTGGGAGCGTATGCTTGTGACGGTTAATGGCTCGTGTGAAGTGACGGTTTATAACGGTTAATGGCCCGTAGAACCCGAATCCATTCGTATGTCAAGTAGGTTTCGAGGATCCATGACTCGGGTCGACTTCTAGACGTAGAAGCGGACGGGAAAAGGGGATGCCTTGGTGTGGTTACCGATTAGTGATATTGTGAGTTGATGAACTCATAGCATGTTTCCATATAGTGTGTGTGTACTCAACGTCACTTCCCTTCCCTTTTGACTTGAGTTAGGTCTATTAGAACCTTGTAGAGCCGAGAGGACTCTAAGATAGGGAACTCACTGAGATTTGATGTATCTCACCCCACTGTTATTGTTTACATCACAGGTACTGCAGGTTCCGCGAAGGGTAAGGATAAGGCCGTGTGATTATCCTTACTTACCTGATGGCTTTGCTTCCGTTGTGGAGTTTTGAGATCATTAGTGATCTAGTTCTTAGTATTTTGTCTTTGGAACATCTTGTAGATATACTATGTCGTAGTTTTTTTGTATTAGGCTTTTTGGGCATGTATATGTATAATGTGTTCACTAGGAACTTATTGTGTATTTCAGTACCAAAAGTATTATTCATGTATAATATATGATTTGATGCATGTATATATATGTGGGCTTTACATTGATCCAACTCTTAGCGGAGAAAAAAGAAAAGTGCAATTACAAGAATTGGATGAATTACGCCTTCAGGCGTACGATTCCAATAAACTGTACAAAGAGCGTGTAAAGTCTTACCATGACAAAAAAATAATCATCAAGCAGTTTGAGGTGGGACAGCTGGTCCTGCTATTCAATTCTCGGTTAAAATTATTTCCGGGAAAGTTAAGGTCTAAATGGTCGGGTCCGTTCCGGATTCGAGAAATCAAACCTTATGGAGCGATTATAATTGAAGACACAACAACCAAATAGAATTGGACTGTGAACGGCCAAAGATTGAACGTGTACCTTGGAGGAGATTTCGAGCGGAATCCCGTCATTGTTCCCTTCCGCGATCCGTGAGATTGCGGTGGACCGTCGAGCTTATCCGACGTTAAACAAGCGCTTGTTGGGAGGCACCCCAACATTGTAAGTATTTCATCTGTTTAATTTATAAATTGTGTGTTATTGGTAGTTATTTTAGAAAGTGTTGGAAAATTCTACTTTACACCATTGACAGCTGAGAATTCTGCTTCTGGTGTAATTCGCCTGGTGAATCCTTAATTCGCCTGGCGAATTCAATTTCGCCAGTCTCTCGCCACGCATTCGCCAGGCGAATTTGGCGTGACTTGTCTCTTTGTCTGCAGAAGGAAAAGAAAAGAATGTTTTTTTAATTAATTAATTAACATATTATTTTATTAGGGTCCACTAGGGACCACACATCTCACTCTCCTTATCTCTCATTTCCTTTCACTTTTTCCTCTCATTTTCTCGCTGTCGCTCCCACTCTCACTTCTCTTATCACAAACCTTCCACTCTTAACCTTTCCTTCTTCTTCTCCATCACCTTCACTCCTATTTAAGGTATGCTTACATTCTAATTCTTGTTCTTCATTTTGTTTTTTATGCTTAATTTGTTCAATTAGGGTAAATTAGGGTTTAGTTTCACAAGGGTTAGAATGTTGTTAGAAACCCTAAGGCAATGCTTAAATGTTAGTGTTATTAAGTAGCAGGTGTTGGATTGGTGTTTGCCTGCCATGAAATTGTAAAACAGCCATTGCATGTTGAATTTTTGTGAATTTTGCAGAACTCGCCAGTCACTCGCCAGGCGAGTGTGCCGCGAGAGGTCGCCAGGTAGTCGCCTGGCGAGCTTGGGGCGAATGGCCATTTTTTTAATTTTATTATTTTTCTGTTCTGTTTTGTGTATATGTCTTATGTTCTTATGTGTTTTAGTTCTGTTTTGAATTTGTTTGGTGTTTGGATTTTGCTGACATGAGACAACGATTCCTTTACTTTGTGTCTTCCGTTTTTTTTCAGATGCCGCCAAAAACCAAAGTCACCGGTGGAAAGAAACAGAAGATGGTTGCAGGAAGCGGTTTCGGGCAACAACCTGAATTTGATCCGAACCGGTTCTTAAGTGCAGCTCATGCTGCTCGGTACAAAATGCTTGAGGGCCGACAGTTTTTATCCGAGAAAAGGTTTGATATCAATCCGGAGGGTCCGTACCGTAAGTTAGCCAAAATTTTCAACAACAAAACGTGGGGACATCTGATTAATCCTTTGGAGGCACTCAACTACGAGATGGTGCGTGAATTCTACGCAAATGCTCTTGAATTCCCCGAAACTCAAGGAGATATGCAGGTGTTCCGGTACATCACTTATGTCCGTGGCAAAGAAATTAGGTTCGATCGTGAAGACATCAATGTCCTTTTTGGGAAGCCGAGTTCTTTAGGAATGTTCGAGAAGGATGCCTACACTAAGGAGCTTGGCACGCATCTTGATCATGATAAGATTGCCAAGACCATTTTGTTTCTGGGAAAAAGTGTGGAAAGAAACGCTTGGGTGATCCCATCCGTTATCGGAGGGAGGACATGCCTCCGGGTGTGCAAGTTGTTCTTCTTCTAATCCTCCACAACATTAGGCACAAATCGCACCGTTCCTCGATTCCGCCTGATGTTGGCCTCCTACTTTATTACATCATGGAAGACAAAGAGGTTGATGTTGCTCGGATCATTGCGTATGAAATGAAAAAATTTATCGAGAATACACGACGCCCCGAGGTACATGCTATTGCCCCTATTATTTTCCCTTGTTTTGTTACAGCTCTTTGTCTCAAAAAGTGGATCATGATGCCCGACGTGATTAACGAGAAAAGGAGGGGGGTTATTAATGATGACTATATTGAGAGGTATTGTAAGAACAAGCTGATTGAGAAGAGGAAGGGTTCTAGTGTTGGTCAGTCATCCCGTTCGCAGCCTAGTGAGCAGCCTGAGGCTCTTGATTATTCGACGTGGGATCCTAGAATGCGAGCTGCATTCAATTACTCTTGGGATATGGCTGAAGCTTACCAGAGATCATCGGAGTTCAATTTCAATTGCATGCAGCAGTTGTACCAGTTTCAAACTACTCCGCAGGAGGTTGTTCCTTTTCCTACTAGGACGGACTATGATAATTATGCAAACTGGCCTGTGGACAGGCGTCCTTTCTTTTCAGGGGGAGGTGGTCCAACTGGAGCTGTTGATGCTGGGGGTGATGGTGGAGCTGATGATGATGATGATGATGATGATGATGGTGGTGACGAGATGCAGGATGATCTCCATGATATGATTAATTAGCGGAGGCGTCAAAGTGAAGGATTTTTATTATTGCGTTTTATGAATTTTATTTTCAGTTTTTTATATGACAGTTAGTATTTTATTTTCAGTTTTTATATGACAGTTAGAATTTTGGATCGCTTCGGCGAGAATTTTCGGTTGTAGTATTCTGGATCGCTTCGGCGAGTACAATTTTTGGTGTGTGTACACCAGTACTTATAATATTTCAGTTAGTGTGAAATTTTGTTTAGTTTAAATTCTGTTTTTATTTTATGTGTGATTGCGCAAAGAAAGTGAAAATTGCCCTAAATTTTTGAAAATTTTGTGTTAGCACAAGAAGGGTGCTTTGTCAGCATTCAACATTGATGGTGATGATAGAATTCTTGATTGTGTGCACAATCAAAGTGTGAATGTGCTGTGTATAATTTTAGCATGATTGTGAGTTGGTGCTTTATACAATTTATGATAATGCATTGTGTTGTAAATACTTGTTCTTGTTTGAATCAATTAGGACAAAACCACAACAGTGAGATGCTTTCCATTGTTCACCAAAAAGAGAGTCGAGTAATCGTTGTTTTACTCGTCTTGTTCATGTTTAATCTTGTGAGTTGTTTAAATGATTGGAAACTTAGAAAGGATAAAGGCAAATTTTGAGCACTATGAGGAAAACCACCGTTCCAAAAATACTTCCGAGTAACCTTGTGAGTGTGCGCGAATTTGAAACTCCTTTTGAGCCTAAAAAGAAAGATTTTTTGTTGTGTGAATCATGAACCCGAATGTTAACATGTTTTGAAGAGTTTTTAAAATGAACTTGTAGTATTGTTGAGGTTGGGGAGATTGGTTTAATTTTGAAAGGAGAAAAGAATGGTGGATATAATGCATTCTCAAATGAATTCAATAGGAGAATGATGAAAAAGAAAAGGAAAAGAAAAAGAAAAAAAAGGGTTTAAGAATCAAAGCCAGAAACGAGAATGTATTGTGAGAATTAGTGTTGGTGGTTCAAGCAAGAAGGTGTGTTAAAAAGTGAAATGCTCTTCGTGAATTTTTTTTTTTTTGATTCAATAGTCGTGTACATATGTCCCTTGTTTTTACCCCGGCCAAATTGCAACCATAAAAGTCCTTTGTGATCTTAGTTTCTACTTCTTTTTGATAACTTTGTGAGATGAATGCATGAATGATTCCGGATGTGGCACGATTGCTTGTGAGAGTGTTTTGTCCCGTGTGTAATTATGTACATAGTTTGTTAATAATAAGTAAAGTTAGGTGATTCAACTTGAGCTTGTAGGAACTTGATTTGGCATTGTGTAAGTTGTGTTTAGAACTTAACTCATAATTGTGCTTGGATTCTATGCAACTTTGTGGAAATACTTTGTGCGTGTATGTGTCAAGTTTGAACCATTGAGGTTTTCGGTTGATGTAGTGCTTGGAATTCTTGTTTGTAGTTGTTAACACTAATTTTTGTTTGAGGGCAAACAACAAGGCAAGTTGGGGAGAGTTTGATAGGTATCTGATTGTAAATGAATTTTAGATTAATTTTCTGTATTTTAAAGCTTTTTTCTAAGTGCCTTAATGCGAAACAGCTTATTTTTAAGTGATTTTCGAATCAATGTTTTATTTTGGTCTATTTGATGTTTTTGATTGTTTTGCAGCATTTTTTGTAAAAAGGATGTGGCAAAAATCGGAAGAAAATATGATGAAATGAGCAACGTCGTGTGTCTGCAACAAACAGTGAATTCGCCTGGCGAATGGGTGGCGGAAGGAGAAATTCGCCAGGCGAGTTGTAACGCCCCAGTTTTTGCCAGTTTTATTGTATTGAGTCTTTTTGGATTATTTTATTATTATTTTATTCTAATTTCGACTTTTATGTGAAAATATGTTATTTTCGGCGGGAATATATTTTATCGCGTTTTGGGAACGTTTGCGCGATATTTGAGTGTGGGGGTATTTTGGACATTTCACATTTAATTTCACTAAGTTAGTAAGAAAAGAAAAGAAAAATAGAAATAGAAAGAATAGAAAGAAAAAGAGAGAAAAGAAAAGTAGAGAAGAAGAAAAGAGAAGAGAAAGAAGAAAAGAGAGGAAAAACTTGTGAAGGAAGAAATCAATCTCCCGACTTTCTAGAACACGATTAAATCGGGTAAGGGTGCGAAACTCGGTTATTATATTGATTGTGTATGATTATGTATGTTTTGTGTGGATGTTTTGGTTGGTTTTCCATATGTTTCCGTTTATGCCGTATTGAACGAAATCGATAGAAACCGATGATTTTACGGTCGAAAAGTCGTATAAATACATGTGTTGGTTGGTTATATGTATGTGAGCTGCTGTTTAAAGTTTCATGAAGTTTGGTTATGTTTTGGTTAGTTTTCGTTATGTTTCCGTTATTTTGTCCGTTTAGGTCGAATTGTAGGAAATCGATAAAAATCGATGTTTTCACGGTTAGAATTCGAAATAAATTACGTAGTTGTATCGAGTAAGGTTAGGTCGTCGTATAGCGTGCTTTTTATTCGATTTGAAGATGTTTGAAAATTCTGGTTTTTGAAAGGTTGAAATTTAATCGAAAAATCGAACGTCGTAGAAATTTCGTTTATGTGTTCTAAATTGTTCTTATGTATTTGGTGGTTGCGCGTATATGTTTGTTTCGATGAAAATGTTCGATTTAGTCGAGTTTACGGGTACTTGGAAAAATGGCAGCAAAGGTGTATTTTGAGAAAATCTGATTTTTGGGAAAAACAGAGCTATGAATCGATTCATAACAGCTATGTATCGATACGAAATGGTTTATGTATCGATACATAACCCCTATGAATCGATGCATACTGTGAAAATTGGGAAAAACAGCATTTTTACTACAGCATGTGTCGACACATGCGAGCTATGTATCGATACATAAGGTCTTTTTGTATCGATACATAAAGCCTATGTATCGATACATACTGTGCTGAACCATAAATTCTGGTTTGTCGGGGAAACTTCGGAAATTCATATCTCTTGAACCGTAAGTCGGTTTTAACCCCCGTTTGAAGCGTTGGAAAGCTAACGAGATGTTCTTTATAGGAAAAATAGTTTTGGGGTCTGAACTTGGTCCAATCGGTACAGTTTTTACGAACCGTTTCGTAGTGTCGGGCGTCCGGTTTACATTTTCGCATTATTTTGAAATATTCATATCTTGTTAACCGTTTATCGTATTTAAGAGTTCTTTATACCGAATCGAAGCTGTCGATGAGTACTTTTTGATGATGATAGAAAATATTAGTTTTGGCCGACTTTTAGCCGACTTTTTCGGAAAACCGAATAATGGAATTTTGAGTTATTTTTCAATATTGTAAGACATATTATGATATGTTATGAGATGGCTTGTGTGATGATTCTTTGATGGGAATTTGATGTTGTGGAATGGTATATTGGTGTTTGTGGCCATTTTGGGCAATTGTGTGCATTACTTTATATGTACTTGAAATACATGATTATTGTTAATGCATGAGCATTTGATGTTGGCATGAGTCATTAATGTGTCAAGTATCATGATATGCATTCTTGCATTGGAAGATTCATAGATGAATCAGTTTTATCGTCTTACGCCCTGAAATAATGGTAGAAGCGATTAATCACAAATGATTGTGCGCCCTGAAATAGTGGACTATGGCAATCGGATTGTGCGCCTTGAAATAGTGGTCGAAAGCAATCCATAAACGTCGTACGCCCTGAAATAATGGTTTATAGCGACGGGAAACATCGTAGGCCCGACGGGGAGTTACTCTATGTAACGAGCGATGATTCCAAGAGTTCCTGGGGGACTAATGAATTACAAGGTTGGATTGGTACCGCATGCGTAGAGTCGTTGTGTCGGTCTCTGTGCATTTGCATAATTCATTACATGAATGTTTATGTGTTGAATTTTGAGAAGGATTTGTTATGCATTGTGTTAATGTATATGCTTATGTGATTGATGTGTGAACTGGGTTTAATATGTCTTGTGTTGTTTACAAGTATCGTAATTGTGTGGTGAGAATAATTGTGCATATTTTGCTAAGTGTTATATAATGATATGCAATTATATTATAATCCTGTTTCTCACCCTTCTGCTGTGGTTTAATGCTGTAATGGCATTGCAGATTAGACGCTGGAGGTCTTTTGCGAAGATTAGTGTCTTCGTCTTTTTTTTGTTCCGTCGGCTCTGATATGTAACACGGGTAGTCGGGGTTCGAGAGTAGATGTTTCTTTTAGCTTGTATATAGTGGCCTTGTATGAATATGTATATGACATACTTATCTTTTGTGATGACATCAGTTATGGATGTTCCGCTTTAATTCTGTAACTGAACGATGATATTTTGGAACTGAGTTCCTATGTTTATATGACTATCCAGGTGTTATATATCTTTATGAGCAGGTTGTTTTTAGTTCACGTTGGTGTGGCATCTCTGGCTATATCATGATAAATTATTCTTTGCTCTGATGTTTTATTTATAAGATTAGTTTATTCCGTTTTTGTACGGGGTATAGAAGGGGTGTTACATTAAGTGGTATCAGAGCCAATGTCTGTTTGGTCTGTCCGACCGTGTCTTTGTGTCGTTGTTGGACTGTTGCACTCTGTTGAGTGGTTGTTTAACCATAATTTGCCATCATTGGGAATGTTCAGATTATGGCGGGAAGGCGTGATGCTGCTATGACTGCGGCCATGCAAGCTATGGCGCAAGCGATGCAGAATTTACCCAATGCTGCGGCGGACGAGGAATCGCGTAGTATGGATAAATTTCAGAAGAATAATCCACCGAGCTTCAAGGGTACTCATGATCCTGAGGAGCACAGATTTGGCTGAAGAAGATTGAGAAGATCTTCCGTTTCATTAGGTGTTCCGAGGATCAAAAGGTACAGTTTGGTACTCATGTGTTGGAACAGGAAGCTGAAGACTGGTGGGCAAATGCTTCTCAGAGGTTTGAGGAGGATGAGATAGTGGTTACATGGGCTGTGTTCAAAGATGCTTTTCTTGAAAAGTATTTTCCGGAAGATGAGAGAGGTAAAAAGGAAATTGAATTTCTTGAACTGAAGCAGGATAATTCCTCTGTTGCGGATTATGCTGCTAAGTTTGAGGAACTTGTGAAGTTCTGTCCTAATTATAATACGGCTGGTTCGGAGAGGTCTAAGTGTTTGAAGTTTGTGAATGGCTTGAGGCCAGAAATCAAGCAGGGTATCGGTTATCAGGAGATAAGACAGTTTTCAGTGTTGGTGAACAAGAGTCGGATTTTTGATGAAGATAGTAAGGCACGTGCTACTCATTACAAGAATCTGAATGATAGGAAAGGAAAGGGGCAGTTCAGAGGTAGGCCTTATGCTACCCCTGTTGATAAAGGGAAACAGAAGTTTACTTTTGATAGGAAGCCTAGTGGTGGAGGAATGAATTCTGCTGTGAAATGTTACAATTGTGGTGGTTTAGGTCATCGTATATCGGAATGTAAGAGGAATATGAATAATGTGGATAAGTGTGCTAATTGTGGTTTGAAGGGTCATGTGGCTGCTGATTGTAGGAGGAAGAATGGGGTTACATGTTATAATTGTGGGGAAGTTGGTCATGTTAGTACGAGGTGCACGAAACCGAAGCAAGCTCAACCTAGAGGGAAAGTATTTGCATTGGCGGGAGCTCAGCCTACTAATGCAGATCGTTTGATCAGAGGTACTTGTTTTATTAATAGTAATCTTTTAATTGCTATTATTGATACTGGAGCGACTCATTCGTTTATTTCGATTGATTGTGCGAAACGTTTGAATTTGGTGTTGTCTAAGATGGGTGGAGAGATGGTTATCGATACTCCAGCTTCGGGGTCGGTAACTACTTCTTTCGTTTGTTTAAGTTGTCCTTTGATAATTTTTGGTAGAGATTTTGTGATGGACTTGGTATGTTTGCCATTGAAGGGTTTGGATGTGATTCTGGGAATGAACTGGTTAGAGTTCAATCGTGTTCATCTTGATTGTTATCTTAAGCGGGTGAGATTTCCTTCTCTTGAAGAAGAAAGGGAATCTGGTTTCTTATCTACCAAAGAGTTGAAGAAACTTTTGGCGGAGGAAGCTCAGTTGTTTGGATTGTTTGCATCGTTGTCTGTGGAGAGTCAAGTTGCAATTGGAAGTTTTCCTGTTGTGTGTGATTTTCAGGAGGTGTTTCCGGATGATTTTTCAGATGTGCCGCCAGAAAGAGAGGTGGAGTTTTCTATAGACCTAGTTCCTGGTACTAAACCTGTATCTATGGCACCATATCGGATGTCAGCATCTGAGTTGGTGGAGTTGAAAAGACAATTGAATGAGTTGTTGGAAAAGAGGTTTGTAAGGCCTAGTGTATCACCTTGGGGTGCTCCTGTTTTGTTGGTCAAAAAGAAAGATGGAAGTATGCGTTTGTGTATCGATTATCGGCAGTTGAATAAAGTGACGATTAAGAACAAGTATCCACTTCCAAGGATCGATGACTTGATGGATCAACTAGTGGGTGCAAGTGTGTTTAGTAAGATTGATTTGAGGTCAGGATACCATCAGATTCGGGTTAAAGAGGAGGATATTCAGAAGACGGCCTTTAGGACACGATACGGACATTACGAGTTTTCTGTGATGCCGTTCGGGGTTTCTAATGCGCCGGGTGTGTTTATGGAGTATATGAATCGTATATTCCATGAGCATTTAGATCATTTTGTTGTTGTTTTTATTGATGACATTTTGATTTATTCTAAGTCTCAGGAAGAACATGCGGAGCATTTGCGAATTGTGTTGCAGATTCTGAAGGAGAAGAGACTTTTTGCTAAGTTGTCCAAGTGTGAGTTCTGGTTGTCAGAAGTGAGTTTTCTTGGGCATGTGATTTCAAGTAATGGTATTGCTGTGGATCCATCCAAAGTAGAGGCTGTTCTACAATGGGAGGCTCCTAGATCTGTTACTGAAATTCGAAGTTTTCTGGGTTTAGCTGGATATTACCGAAGGTTTATCGAAGGTTTTTCCAAGTTGGCACTTCCGTTGACCCAACTGACTTGTAAGGGTAAGGCATTTATTTGGGATATTCAATGTGAAGAAAGTTTCAACGAGCTAAAGAAGAGATTAACTACAGCTCCGATTTTGATCTTACCGAATCCTAACGAATCATTTATTGTGTATTGTGATGCATCTCTAATTGGTCTAGGTGGTGTTTTGATGCAAGATGGTAAGGTGGTTGCTTATGCTTCGAGGCAGTTACGAGTTCATGAGAAGAATTACCCTACTCACGATTTGGAATTAGCTGCGATGGTTTTTGTATTAAAGATTTGGAGGCATTATCTCTACGGTGCTAGATTCGAAGTCTTTAGTGATCATAAAAGTTTAAAGTACTTGTTTGATCAGAAAGAGTTAAATATGAGGCAACGGAGATGGTTGGAACTTCTGAAGGACTATGACTTTAGCTTGAATTACCATCCTGGTAAGGCTAATGTGGTAGCTGATGCTTTGAGTCGGAAATCTTTGCGTATATCTGCTTTGATGGTGAAAGAGTGGGAACTTCTGGAACAATTTCGAGACTTGAGTTTGGTTTGTGAGCTTTCACATGAGAGTGTGAAGCTTGGTATGTTAAAGATCACTAATGATTTTCTGTTGTCTGTTATAGAGAAACAGAAGTTGGACTTGAAACTTGTTGATTTGTTGCTAGTTGGAAATCAAGAAGTGAACGGTGACTTTAAAGAGGATGATCAGAGTATTTTGAGATTCCGTGGTAGAATTTGTATACCGGATGATGCAGAGTTGAAAAAGATGATTCTTGAGGAAGGACACCGGAGTAGTATGAGTATACATCCTGGTGCTACTAAGATGTACCAAGATTTGAAGAAAATATTTTGGTGGTCTGGTTTGAAACGAGATGTGGCTCAGTTTGTTTATGCGTGTTTGACTTGTCAGAAGTCGAAAGTGGAACATCAGAGGCCTGCAGGATTAATGCAACCGTTGGATATTCCGGAGTGGAAATGGGATAGTATATCGATGGATTTTGTGACGGGTTTGCCTAATTCTCCGAGTGGGCATAATGCTATTTGGGTGATCGTGGATAGACTGACTAAATCGGCGCATTTCATTCCGATTGATATCAGTTATTCTATGGAGCGTTTGGCTGAGATTTATATCAGTGTGGTTGTGAAGTTACATGGCGTTCCGTTGAGTATTGTTTCTGATCGTGATCCGAGGTTTACTTCCAGATTTTGGGAAAGTTTGCAAAAGGCGTTAGGTTCTAAGCTGAGATTGAGTTCTGCTTATCATCCGCAGACTGATGGTCAGACGGAGAGAACAATTCAGTCATTGGAAGATTTACTGAGATCTTGTGTTCTTGAGCAAGGTAGAGTTTGGGACAGTTTTCTTTCATTGATCGAGTTTACGTATAATAACAGTTTCCATTCTAGTATCGGAATGGCACCTTTTGAGGCACTTTATGGAAGAAGATGTCGAACACCTTTGTGTTGGCATGAATCTGGTGAAAGTGCAGTAGTTGGACCTGAGTTAGTTCAACAAACGACGGAAAAGGTGAAACTTATTCGGGAGAAGATGAAAGCTTCTCAGAGTAGGCAAAAGAGTTATCATGATAAAAGGAAAAGAGATCTTGAGTTTCAAGCGGGTAATCATGTGTTTTTGAGGGTTTCGCCGGTGACTGGTGTTGGACGTGCTTTGAAGTCGAGGAAGCTTACTTCACGTTTTATTGGTCCATATCAGATATCCGAAAGAGTTGGTGCAGTGGCTTACAGGATAGCATTGCCACCGAATCTTTCGAATCTACATGATGTTTTCCATGTTTCACAGCTACGGAAGTATGTTCCAGATCCGTCTCATGTGATTCCGATGGATGAGGTTGAGGTAAGAGATAATCTTACGGTTGAGGTTTTAGCGGTGAGGATTTTAGATCGCGAGTTGAAAAGGTTAAGAGGCAAGGAGATTGCACTTGTGAAAGTGGCGTGGGGAGGCGCTGCTGAGGGCAATTTGACTTGGGAATTGGAAAGTCGGATGCGGGAGTCGTATCCGGAGTTGTTTGTATCAGGTATTATTTTCGAGGACGAAAATTTCTAAGTGGGGGAGAGTTGTAACGCCCCAGTTTTTGTCAGTTTTATTGTATTGAGTCTTTTTGGATTATTTTATTATTATTTTATTCTAATTTCGACTTTTATGTGAAAATATGTTATTTTCGGCGGGAATATATTTTATCGCGTTTTGGGAACGTTTGCGCGATATTTGAGTGTGGGGGTATTTTGGACATTTCACATTTAATTTCACTAAGTTAGTAAGAAAAGAAAAGAAAAATAGAAATAGAAAGAATAGAAAGAAAAAGAGAGAAAAGAAAAGTAGAGAAGAAGAAAAGAGAAGAGAAAGAAGAAAAGAGAGGAAAAACTTGTGAAGGAAGAAATCAATCTCCCGACTTTCTAGAACACGATTAAATCGGGTAAGGGTGCGAAACTCGGTTATTATATTGATTGTGTATGATTATGTATGTTTTGTGTGGATGTTTTGGTTGGTTTTCCATATGTTTCCGTTTATGCCGTATTGAACGAAATCGATAGAAACCGATGATTTTACGGTCGAAAAGTCGTATAAATACATGTGTTGGTTGGTTATATGTATGTGAGCTGCTGTTTAAAGTTTCATGAAGTTTGGTTATGTTTTGGTTAGTTTTCGTTATGTTTCCGTTATTTTGTCCGTTTAGGTCGAATTGTAGGAAATCGATAAAAATCGATGTTTTCACGGTTAGAATTCGAAATAAATTACGTAGTTGTATCGAGTAAGGTTAGGTCGTCGTATAGCGTGCTTTTTATTCGATTTGAAGATGTTTGAAAATTCTGGTTTTTGAAAGGTTGAAATTTAATCGAAAAATCGAACGTCGTAGAAATTTCGTTTATGTGTTCTAAATTGTTCTTATGTATTTGGTGGTTGCGCGTATATGTTTGTTTCGATGAAAATGTTCGATTTAGTCGAGTTTACGGGTACTTGGAAAAATGGCAGCAAAGGTGTATTTTGAGAAAATCTGATTTTTGGGAAAAACAGAGCTATGAATCGATTCATAACAGCTATGTATCGATACGAAATGGTTTATGTATCGATACATAACCCCTATGAATCGATGCATACTGTGAAAATTGGGAAAAACAGCATTTTTACTACAGCATGTGTCGACACATGCGAGCTATGTATCGATACATAAGGTCTTTTTGTATCGATACATAAAGCCTATGTATCGATACATACTGTGCTGAACCATAAATTCTGGTTTGTCGGGGAAACTTCGGAAATTCATATCTCTTGAACCGTAAGTCGGTTTTAACCCCCGTTTGAAGCGTTGGAAAGCTAACGAGATGTTCTTTCTAGGAAAAATAGTTTTGGGGTCTGAACTTGGTCCAACCGGTACAGTTTTTACGAACCGTTTCGTAGTGTCGGGCGTCCGGTTTACGTTTTCGCATTATTTTGAAATATTCATATCTTGTTAACCGTTTATCGTATTTAAGAGTTCTTTATACCGAATCGAAGCTGTCGATGAGTACTTTTTGATGATGATAGAAAATATTAGTTTTGGCCGACTTTTAGCCGACTTTTTCGGAAAACCGAATAATGGAATTTTGAGTTATTTTTCAATATTGTAAGACATATTATGATATGTTATGAGATGGCTTGTGTGATGATTCTTTGATGGGAATTTGATGTTGTGGAATGGTATATTGGTGTTTGTGGCCATTTTGGGCAATTGTGTGCATTACTTTATATGTACTTGAAATACATGATTATTGTTAATGCATGAGCATTTGATGTTGGCATGAGTCATTAATGTGTCAAGTATCATGATATGCATTCTTGCATTGGAAGATTCATAGATGAATCAGTTTTATCGTCTTACGCCCTGAAATAATGGTAGAAGCGATTAATCACAAATGATTGTGCGCCCTGAAATAGTGGACTATGGCAATCGGATTGTGCGCCTTGAAATAGTGGTCGAAAGCAATCCATAAACGTCGTACGCCCTGAAATAATGGTTTATAGCGACGGGGAACATCGTAGGCCCGACGGGGAGTTACTCTATGTAACGAGCGATGATTCCAAGAGTTCCTGGGGGACTAATGAATTACAAGGTTGGATTGGTACCGCATGCGTAGAGTCGTTGTGTCGGTCTCTGTGCATTTGCATAATTCATTACATGAATGTTTATGTGTTGAATTTTGAGAAGGATTTGTTATGCATTGTGTTAATGTATATGCTTATGTGATTGATGTGTGAACTGGGTTTAATATGTCTTGTGTTGTTTACAAGTATCGTAATTGTGTGGTGAGAATAATTGTGCATATTTTGCTAAGTGTTATATAATGATATGCAATTATATTATAATCCTGTTTCTCACCCTTCTGCTGTGGTTTAATGCTGTAATGGCATTGCAGATTAGACGCTGGAGGTCTTTTGCGAAGATTAGTGTCTTCGTCTTTTTTTTGTTCCGTCGGCTCTGATATGTAACACGGGTAGTCGGGGTTCGAGAGTAGATGTTTCTTTTAGCTTGTATATAGTGGCCTTGTATGAATATGTATATGACATACTTATCTTTTGTGATGACATCAGTTATGGATGTTCCGCTTTAATTCTGTAACTGAACGATGATATTTTGGAACTGAGTTCCTATGTTTATATGACTATCCAGGTGTTATATATCTTTATGAGCAGGTTGTTTTTAGTTCACGTTGGTGTGACATCTCTTGCTATATCATGATAAATTATTCTTTGCTCTGATGTTTTATTTATAAGATTAGTTTATTCCGTTTTTGTACGGGGTATAGAAGGGGTGTTACACGAGTGCCTGGCGAGTTAGCTGGCGAATGGATCTTCAAATTGAGTGCTCTCTGGAAGTGTTTCGCTACAGCATTCGCCAGACGACTTGGTGGCGAAAGTAATTCGCCTGGCGAGTTTGGAATTCGCCTGGCGAATTCAAGTTTTTTTCTCAGGTTCTTTGCACTGTTCTGGCACGTGGGCTGTACTTAAAGGTTTCGCCAGGCGAATTTTGTAGCTCGCCTGACGAATTTGTCTGGGCAGAAAGTGCTATTTAGTGTGTGGTTAGATATTTTTGGAGATACCTTTTTTTTTATCACTCTTTTTGTAACCTAAAACTTGTGTGAAGAAGAAAAAACTCCATTGTTACTTATTTTTCCTAGTTCCAAGCTTTTATGCTTCAATCCTTGAATCTTTGAAGATTGAAGTTCCACAAGCTTTGCAACTTAACTTGTCATCCAAGCTACCATGAGAATGTGTAGCTAAACTCTCTTGTGTTGAGGTTAGAAGTAGTTGATTCTGATTTTATGTATTGCATTTGATCTTTTGTATATGAACAAAGTCTTTGATCAATATAGATGATGTTGTTTTCTCTTAATGATCCATGTGTGATTTGTATTGCTCTAGACATAGATTCTACAAATCATGACCTAACAATTTTATCTCTTAAAAACCAAACTCTAGACATAGATTTGGGATTTGCTATTCGCATTATGTTGATCTTAATGATTGTTGTTTAGATTGTTAGCGTGAGACATCATCTAACGGTCTAAACAACGATACTCACGACTTCGCTTTAGACATAAACTTAGTCGGGAGGATACGCGGTTGTATTGGTCGGAAACCGAGTTCATATGCTTGATTATTTGTTTATACGTGAAAAGGATTAGCGAAACCTAACCTTGACATGCTTTTATCAAAATTTTTACAAAATCTTTGTCACCAATTAATCTTTGCTACAAATAAATGTTAACAACAATTGAGAAACTTTTGAAATCATTGAACTTAAAGTATCACAACTATTGAACGGCACGTATCAAATATCGAACAATCCCTGTGGATACGATTAAAAACAACCCCCACTATTACTCTACTAACAGTTACCTGCACTGGGCTGGATTGCAAGGCCTGATCCAGGCAACTGCTAGGGCTTACATGGCGTAGGGAAGACCTGCACGTGGTCTTTGCCTTGGGGTAACGGGCCCGAGATCTCCGGAAGGTGGGCAGACCGATTCCTTCGGAGGTGGAAGGTTACAAGGCGACGTGTCCTCGCGGGGAGGAGTACGTGGAGGCTGAGGAGAGAAGTGCTCTCCTTGGCTCTGAGCTTCTGCTCGACAGTGGTGTCTGCTACGTGGCCGACGAGAGGAAGACACGAGCGTGCTCGATGCTGACAGGGTCGTGCCCGACACTGGCTATTGGAAGGGTCATATTGGGCCGTCCCAGTATTGGGTTGGGTCTGCCCGACGGTTAGGCAAGCGTCGGCCCAGTCTGGAACAATCTTTAAAACTTTTTGTCCATAATTTTGATATTTGTTATCTATTTGGTATAACTGAAGGTTATGTGATACACTATGTCATTTAAGGTCAACATCATACTTCAACAACAACAACAAATAAGTTTTGTCCTACTAGATGGGGTCCGCTACATGATTAATTTACATCATAATGTTCTATCAAGGACTACACTTCTATCCAAACCATTAATCTCAAAAAATTTCTTAATAACTTCTCTTATAGTCTTTCTGTGTCCCTCTTTCTTGAATTGTTACATATTTTATCATGTCGAGTCTTACCATACATCCACTGCAACATCCTCATCTCTGTTACATATTTTATTCTCGTGTTGATTTTAATCACCCAACATTTTGTCCTGTACAAAATCCCAGGTGTTACCGCAGTCTGATAGAACTTTCCCTTTAACTTGAGTGGTACATTTGCATCACATAAAACACCTCATGTCATTCTCCATTTAAACCATCCAACTTGAATTTCATGGTTTACATCCCCTTCTATTTCTGAATCATTGTGTATTATGGACCCAAGATATTTAAGTAGTGTAACTTGAGGGATATATGGTCTTCAACTTTCACCTCTAGATTAGAAATGCTTCTTCTTTTGTTGAACTTACATTCCATATACTTCATCTTACTTATACTTAGGTCAACATCATACTTCACTACAAAAAAACGTTAGATTCCGGGAGTTACAAATCTCCCTAAAATCCTTTGAATATGGTAAATCTTCTTGGATCAAATCAACATGAATATTCGCGTCATAATCAAACAACTCTTCATCATGTGTAAGCATTCATTCAGAATAAATGTGAGAACCCCAAATTGAAAAAAAATTATAAATAAGGCTAAAATTAAAATTAGTTATGGTCACATTTTAGGAAATATATGCAAAATTAGAGAAACTTACAAGTCGATGACTTGCATAAATCCATGATTTCAGATTAAGTATGGGATGAATAGCCCACATGCAAGATGAGAGTGTTAGTATACATCATAAAGTTGTTTGTTAAATCCCCTCAAAGCATGAAGTCAATGGAAACATACAGCAGAGCCAAAAACATAAGAACCGAAGACAACAACAATGGTGCTAAGTATAAGAAAACTAGTTGGTACTTGACTAGCTTATTTGCACAAATGTTTTCTTTTTTCAGCAACTTGATGTTTGTGTTATAGATCTCATAGAAAAAGAAAAAGAGAAACTGAGAGCTATACATGCATCAGAGGCTACAACTTAAACAACAAATACTTCATCATATTTGAAAGAATTTAGGGATGCTTGTAACCCATCTAACTCATTTTTTTAATCATTAACTATAATGTTAACTTTAAGTAATGTGACATGCGACGTCAACTTCTGTTAGAGAAAGTAGACGATAAGCACCAAAAGTATGAATGAAAAATTTTAGAAG
The DNA here is from genome assembly GCA_022829125.1 of Lathyrus tuberosus. Lineage (NCBI taxonomy): Eukaryota > Viridiplantae > Streptophyta > Magnoliopsida > Fabales > Fabaceae > Lathyrus > Lathyrus tuberosus. The sequence goes on along the minus strand of JALAZF010000154.1, from coordinate 8,210,314 downwards.
GGTTATTCTTTGAAAGAAATTTTTATATAGACTAAAACCGAATTATGGCTTATTTATAGAGACGAAGAACATATTTAACCCTATGTTATAAGTGGTTATCACATTTTTCATACCACATATCATCACCAAATAAATAATTAAAAACATATTAAGTCATTTAAATAATTAAATAAAGCAACAAAATTTAATTAAACAAATTAATTGAACTCAGGATGTTACAACGCTCATTAGTCTCTGGTAGGAGGCATCCGTGTTCTTAAGGAAAAAAACCATCACCTTGTAATACTAGTTGCAAGTGTTAATCATTAAGGCACTCTTGGGCGTGTCTAGAAAATTTACCTTGTTTTAGTTGTGCCATGAGCATACTTCCATGAAATTGAAAATTTTGTAACGGAAAGCTACGTCAATTAGTTTGTCTATATTGGGAATATGATATGGATCTTTGGAACACATCAGGTTGAGATCAATGAAGTCTAGACACATTCTATCAAAAGTCACAAGACAAAGAATCTTGAAATTATCTTGGACTTGAGAGTCCTAGATTTCAACAGAGAAGGATTGATGGTCATTAACCTCTATTCCCTTTTAGAATAAGTTATCTTGTCGTTATTATTGTTGGATAGTATGGACAATTGCTTCCATGTTTTGGTTTTGGCATCACATATCATCTATGGCAACCTGCATCTTCATTGGGCCTTCTAGATCACAATAACTAAATGCAATGCACGTGGTCACCATTGTGAAACAACGATTATGTTAACAAAACTCTTGAAAAGGTGTAGGCCAAGAATGTTTCATCACGGTGAGCACCAACTCTACTTACTCTGAGTACAATAATATAGTCCTTACATGTGATTTCCTAAGTAAGAGAAAACAACATGCATTGACTTAACCTTAGAGGTAGATATATATAATCCTCATTGACCTGGTAAGACATGATGTGTCTTGAGGCTATTTTGTCAGTCTTGACCATCGTGATCCCACTCCATCAGAGAGCGCGGTGGATGACTCACCTCCAAAAATATCTCAAGACGAGGAAACGACACCCACATGGCAAACACATTTTATAACTTGCAAAACATTATTTAAAGTCTCGTGTGCATCTCACATGCATGTAACAAGTGAGTCGAGATCATTACAATATTCATGACAATTTAGATAAACTCTCTTTTAGAGTTTAAAAATAATTATGAATGATGAATAGAAATTATATATTTTTTTAAAGACGAATCTTAGTTACTATTATCTTTTATTTTGTTAATAGGGGAACTAAACTCATGACTATCAAAGTCAATATTTATTCTATTAAATCACCAAATCACTTTCATTATGTATGGTGGTCAGATGAAGTTGAGTAAAGCGAAAGAGTAAGAGATAAGAGAAATAGATGAGAAATATAATAAAACTATTGCATTGTTTCATATAAGAGAATAATGAGAGAAATAGAAGAGAAATCAATGATACTATTTTTTAAAAGGGTAATGCTAACCAGTGCCCCATGGGCACTGGTTAATGATCATTAATTGCATTAATATGTATTATAAGAGAGAGAAACTAAGTGTATTATATGTATTAAACAACAGAGAAAGTGAATGTATTATATGAGAGAAAAAGTTGATGTATTAAATTTATCTGAGATAATTAATACTCCCTCCTGTCACTATTATAAGCCAAAATAACTACTTTCACACGTATTAAAAAAGATAGTTAAGTGTAATTAATTTTCTTGATTTCATGTACAATCAAAGTAAAATTTACAATAATATCCTTAGTTTATTTAATGAATTAACTATCAACATTAAATGCTTTTGAATTAAATTAAGGGTATAATAGTAATACAAGCATTAATTAGTCTAAAATTTAATGACTTTTGCTTATAATAGTGACCAAGATTTAAGGTGTTTTTTTTGCTTATAATAGTGACCGGGGGGAGTAATTAAGTATATTTAATTATCACTTTTTCTAAAAGAATTTAATGTGAAAAGCATTATTTAATACACCATTACCCTTTTTAAAAAGATTAAAATATCATCTATAATCTATAATCTATAACATACATAAAGGCAAAACATGATGTTTTAGTGTAGCCTATTTTTCTATCAATTTTATCCTTATTTTAATGTGTAACTTACACAATAACTTCCATTAAAATTACTACTAGCTTCCTACTATTAACTTTCTACATAACTTCCTATTAATAACTTCCCACGTAACTTCCATTTAAAATTAATATTAAATAAAAAAAAAGGTTAAATATGTTTTTGATCCCTATAAATATCTCACATTTTATTTTTAGTCCCTATAAAAAAAGGACATATTTTGGTCCCTACAAAAATTTTATGGATCTAGTTTTAGTCCTTGCTATTTTCTAAAATTTTGAAAACTATTTAATTACCCCTAAACTTGTAGATTTTTGAATGATTTTTTTCATACGTGTTCAAATTACTATAAAATGTTTCTTTACCAAATTATATAATTTTTTAAAATAAGAAGAATTAAATATGAATTTTTTAAATTTCAAAAGAAAATGATAAAAGTAATGAAAATTTTGACTTATAAATCAAATTTTGAGTTCTTTTTTTTTCAAGGAACTTTTTATAACGTTCTAAACATATCTGCAAAACAATAATTCAAAAATACACATTGATTTAACAGCAGGGACTAAAACTACATGCATAATTATTTTGTAGGGATTAAAATACGCTATTTTTTTATAGGGACCAACAATATAATTTGGTAATTTTATAGGGACCAAAAACATATTTAACCCTAAAAAGATCATTTAAATTTTTTCGTGTGTGCATTAAAAAAGCGGACAGACAGGTACGCGAGTGCCCGTCTGGACGCTAGTAATGATTAATGTCGAATATTTCATCTATAATCTATAATCTATAACACACATAAAGGCAAAACATGATGTTTTGGTGTAGCCTATTTTTCTACCAATTTTATCCTTATTTTAATGTGTAACTTACACAATAACTTCCGAAATTACTACTAACTTCCTACTTAACTTCCTATTAATAACTTCCTACATAACTTCCATTTAAAATTAATATTAAATAAAAAAATCATTTATATTTTTACGTGTGTGCATTAAAAAAACGGACAGACGGACACGCGAGTACCCGTCTGGACGCTAGTAATAATTAATGTCGAATATTTCAAGTCTGATCTTTTGAGCTAATATAATTTGGCATTCTTTATCAAATAAGAAATAAAAATAAAAGTACCGTAATGTATGTTTATTTTTACATTACATACAAATTTAACTCTAATTTCTCAAAGCAAAGATAAAATATTATCCTCTCCGTCCAAAATTATAAATTGCTTTGATAGAAAAAATTGATTTAAATTATAATTCCTTTTACATCTATAATCTATAATCTATATCTATATCTATAATCTATAACATATATAACGGCAAAACATGATTTTTTTGGTGTAGCCTATTTTTCTATCAATTTTATCTTTATTTTAATGTGTAACTTACACAATAACTTCCATGGAAATTACTACTAACTTCATACATAACTTCCTATTAATAATTTCTTACATAACTTCCATTTAAAATTAATATTATATAAAAAAATATCATTTAAATTTTTACGTGTGTGCATTAAAAAAGCGGACAGACGAGTGCCCGTCTGGACGCTAGTTGAGTTAAAGGGCATGCTTGTTTTACGTTTAAAAATGGATTTTTCTTTGTATTTTTAAAAAGTTGATTTTATAAAATTATTTTTTAAAATATAACAAGTTTTTTTAGATTCTTTTTTTTTTAATTGAAAGACTAGTTTTGATATACTATAACATAAATATATATTATTGAATATCAAAATATACTCAAAACCTAAATTTTTTCAAAAAATTGTATCTCAAATATGTTTTTTATAAAAAGCTATTTGTAATAGCTTCAAAATTAGGTGATTTTTTTATGATTTTAATATTAAAAAAATCAATAAAATAATGAAATATACAAAATAAAATTTTAAAAATAAATATTCATCTATAATCTATAACATATATAAAGGCAAAACATGATGTTTTGGTGTAGCCTATTTTTCTACCAATTTTATCCTTATTTTAATGTGTAACTTACACAATAACTTCCATGGAAATTACTACTAACTTCCTACATAACTTCCTATTAATAACTTCTTACATAACTTCCATTTAAAATTAATATTATATAAAAAAATATCATTTAAATTTTTACGTGTGTGCATTAAAAAAGCGGACAGACGAGTGCCCGTCTGGACGCTAGTTGAGTTAAAGGGCATGCTTGTTTTACCTTTAAAAATGGATTTATCTTTGTATTTTTAAAAAGTTGATTTTATAAAATTATTTTTTAAAATATTGCAAGTTTTTTTAGGTTCGTTTTTTTTTTTAATTGAAAGACTAGTTTTGATATACTATAACATAAATATATATTATTGAATATCAAAATATACTCAAAACCTAAATTTTTTCAAAAAATTGTATCTCAAATATGTTTTTTATAAAAAGCTATTTGAAATAGCTTCAAAATTAGGTGTTTTTTTATGATTTTAATATTAAAAAAATCAATAAAATAATGAAAGATACAAAATAACATTTTAAAAATAAATATTCAGATCAAAGTTTCATTTAAATTTTTTATGAAATTTTTTTTATATATTATTTTTAAAGTTGGAGATATTTTCATTTGAAGTTGGAGATTTCAAATGAACTTCTCATTTGAAGATTATAAAAAATTATGTAACACTATAAACTTTAAAAAAAAGGGCCAAAAATCAACAAATAATTTATAGTTAATCAAATTAGTAAGATATTACGAACCAAAGGCTCATGATACCATGTTAAAGGAGTTTTACACTAGGGAACATTGAATATTAGGCCAAGAGCAACACAAGTGAAAGAGACACCACATATTCATCCAAAACCTTAAGGTGATAGGTGTATGGATTCTCCCACTTATAAATGCTCAAGTCACCACATTTCTATCCAATGTGGGACTATTATCTATACTACTCTCACTTGCTATATTATTCCCAACAAAATCTCCAACTTCTCTTCTCTTTCTCTCTTTCATATATCTCTCTCATTTATTTCTCTCACACAAATCAAAACCTTTAAGATGGTAAAATTTATTACACAAATTAGGGGTGGACAAGTTTCTTGAGTCTGGACGAAACCTGATAAATCTGCAAAAAAAGATAACGTACGGTCAATTATGGGTCGACCTACTGATTTACCATACAAAAATTACAGTTTCACATGGTTATTAATGGTCGGTTTCAGATTATCAATAAACGGCTGTCGGAGACTGAGTGTGACCGCATACATACTACAAGCTTTTTTATATATAAAGTTGTTGAGGCTCTAATTTTACAGTTTTTATTTGCTTAGAGGAACATTTGTTTATTCCTATTGTAAAGTCATATCATTTTAGAGAAGTAATGTGACTATGAACGTTAGAATTAAAAGGGTGTGGATTAGTGGGCTAATACAGTGTACAAATTTTGGTATTTTTAAAATTATATTTTAAAGATTTTATTTTGTCTCTCTTTCTTTCTTGTGTGACTTTTTTTCTCATCTTCTTTTAACTTCTACTTTCAATTTCTGCTTCTCTCTAATTTTCTGCTCTCATCTTCTCTTCAATTTCTTTTCTTCTTCTTTTTTTTTTAATTCTACTCCTTCTTATTTTTCTTCTCCACATAAAAGTAGATAATTTTTAGTTCATCTTAATTTTTAAGACAATCTTTAACATACAAAAATTTCAAATCTAGACATACTTCTCACTTTTATTTTTAGATTTAAACTTGTATGATTTACGAGATTAAAATGTGTTTGATTTGTTATAGAATGAAGGAAAATGTGAAAAATTATTATCATTTTTTTCACTATTGAGTTTAATGTTTTGTTTTGTTCCCAAAAATTAAAACCTTTTTTACTGCAAATATGTCGATGAGCATTAAGGTACAACAATGGCACAATCCGATATAATTGAACTGTACAATCCGTTACCTAAAAATTTGTAACCCGTCCAAATTGATTTTTAAAAGGGAGGAAATGAGTCTTGATATCACATTCGAGGTTTGGCCCAGGTTAAGGATTTAGGTCTGAATCCAACCCTACCCGACCGATGTCCACCCTAAGACAAATGTATGTTATTTTTATAAGGAAAGTTGACATCACACCGCATTTTATACAACCTTTAAATTAAATGCATTTTTATCAAATGTTTTCGTGTATGATGTGAACTTTTAGTGTATAAATATCACTATAATGGACTAAAATAACCAAGCTACATACCAAATAAAAATAAGGCTTAAATGGTCTATTAGTCCATGTAAGTTAGCGTGTTTTTGAATTTGGTCTATAAATTTTTTTTGTCAGAGTCCCTATATCTCACTTTTTTAATTGAGTTAGCCCCTGACGTTAGAAGTCTGTTAAGAAAATTCTGAGATGTCTAACGTTGCTGACGTAGAAATGAATAATATGTTCTTTTGTTTAATAAATTATATACGTGAAATACCGAGTGAAAGGGGGTTAAAATGGAGGACTAACTCCAAAAACGTAGACTATTTGCATCATCTTCTTCCACTCTTCAAATCATATTATGCAAATTCTTCCTTTCTAGACAACATTAATGTTAAGGTCGCTGCACATTTATTCATGGCAACATCATCAATAGGTAACTGCTCTCAATCTCAAATCCTAGCTTGTGGTTGAAATAGAGCAACGAGGATGTTCATCTCAAATTTAATTGAAAACCCTAAACGACGATTCTGGAAATGTTCAAATTCGAGTGTTATGTCAAGTTGCAAGTTATTCATATGGGATGATGAACTAGAACGCAACACATCAAATGAATTCAAAAATTTAATCAGTTGCAATTGCACAGAGGTAATGCAGGAATTAGGTTGCAGCATTTAAGACCTTGAAGCAAAGAAAAAAGAGAAGATGAAATTGAAGTTGGAAAACAAAAGGAAGAAGGCCAATTTGTTTAAGCTTTTATTGATTGTATCATGGTGTCTGTTCTTTGCTTACTAGTAATGGTAGTGAGAATGATGTTCATGGTGTTTGTATTTTTTTTAGTCCCTAGAAGAAGGATAATTGTCTAATGTCGTCCCTGTAATGGTTAGTATTGAATGGATAAGAACCTTTGAAATTAATGAAGTATGTCCCTCTATGTTTGTGACATTTTGGTTTTCATCCCTGTTTCATAATGATTTATTTGTATGTCATCCCTGTATGTTTGTGATTTGTTTGCATAATACTATAGTACATTTAGTCTTATAGATAACATAATGATGGTTCATGTCTTAAAATAACATAAAGCCAATAGGCATACAAATTTGTCTCAAAATACAACAAATATACACCATAACAAAGTATCAAACTACAACAAAATACACCATGACATAACCATAACAAAATACACCATGATAAAACCATAACAAAATGCTTAATTTTTACACATCCATAGGTTGTGATGTAAAGGTGGGAAAAATACACAAGAAGAGGGATTGAATTGTGTTTTCTGTTTCTTAACTTTGCCTTTGATCAGAGTTCAGAATCTAAACTGGTGTTCAGATTCTGATGATACATTGTAGTAAAATATTAATAGAATCTATTAAAAGATAAAGAACACACAAAGATTTATACTAGTTCCTCCCAAAAGAGAGTAGTCAAGTCCCCTTGCATCACAAGAGATTTTCACTATAACCAAAATATGATTACAATCGCTTATGCACTTAAGCATAAGACTTTTTTTTTTTGCTAAGAACCTCATCCTGAGACTTCCTACTTAAAACCCTCAGGTCTAAGACTTCTGCTTAGGTTCCACAAACCTAAGACTTCCTTGCTTAAGTTCCTCGAACTTAAGACTTCGGCTCAGACCCTATGTCCAAGACTTCCTTGCTCATATTCCACGAATCCAAGACTTCTACACAAGCCCCTCAGGCCAAAGACTTCCTTGTTTAAGTTCTATGAACTTAAGACTTCCTTGCTCAGGTTCCACAAATCCACGACTTCTGCTCAAGCCCCTCATGCCCAAGACTTCTGCTTAAACTCACAGTCTAAGACTTTCTACTCAAGCAACAACTGATCAAGACTTTTTGTGCTCTAGCACGTAGAAGGATACTTACTTGGCTCAAGCTTCACAGCAAGAGACTTTAATTCTCAAGCATATAGCAAGAGACTTTATCTAAACTACTAAACAATTATGTTTAGCAGAATAGATAACAAGGTGTACTTGATACAAAATCAAAGGTACGGGGTAATCACCTTAACAAAGACCTCTGAGCACTTAAGATTTTTAAGATATTCAATGTTTAAGAAATCTTAAGGCTTATTACAATTTACAACATATAACAGAAATTCTGCATACTTATTTGCGTTACTTATTGTATGATCTTGTTATTCCTCCATCTAGACAGAACTATAGAACACTTCTATCCTTCTTAGCTTTCCTTCTATATTTTCCCTTTTGATTTCTCCTTGTTGAAGACTTCAGTTTGAATCTTCAGTAGCTTATATAGCAGTTGTAGAAGACTAACCATTGGAAGAGATAACTTGAACAAGTGTCTTTGTTTCTCCATAGTACAAGAGACGTTGAAGAGATATACACCAAAAGATCTTAATCCATTATGTAACATGTTTCACCACCACGTCTTACATGTATTCTTGTACTATAGAGCTGTTGAAAGTAGATACCCGTAAATCATGTTAACTCTTCTTGAGCCTTGTGAAAAATAGACTCTAGCTGACAAGCTGATTTGACAATGCAACTTGCTTTTTGTAGTACGGATAACTCAAAGCTGATACATTAACTTAGTGAAGAGACGATATGTTGATCTTTTGATACTGAGGTCTTCAGATTCAGAGTCTACGCCAAACATCACTTAGAGAGTGTTCTTCAGGTTCTGATCCACCAGAAGTTAGTAACTCAGCTTCTCTCAAATGCGTCCTTATGTCAGAATCTGATTGCCTTCTTTTCAAGCCTTAGAACCTACATAGTTGGAACATACATTAGATAACACCATTATTCGTTTAATACTTTGTTATCATCAAAACCCAAGAGATATATGTCATGAACGAATCTTGTTCTAACATGATGGACCACTTTCTTCACCTTTGAGTGTTTTTGCATTTAAGGACCCTTGTCTTATCACCTCTCCTTAACTCTAATTTCCTTGAAACTTTTGGTTTGATTGGCTTCTTCTGCAAAAAAATAATAATAATATCAGAGATGCAACAGGTACAACACATTCGTTCATGTAATTATCAAATGGTCTAATAAACTCAACTGGTTTTAGAACTTTAGGTGTAGTAGAAACAAGTGTATCAAGTACTTCATCAATTGTTGGAACAGGATTAGAAAATATATAGTCTGGTGTATAAAGTGTTGTACCAGATTCAGTCTATGAAGATGTAACAGGTGCACTATGAACTGATGTAACAAGTGCACTCTGAGTTAATGTAACATGTACAATATGAGGTGATGTAACAGTTTCAACAAGGTTTGGTTGAGTCTGAGTTACCTCAAATGTTGCTGCAAGATTTGCAACAAGAATTTCGAACTTAGGGTCTATTTCAGTTTGAGGTTCATTTATCAATGGTTGTTCTTGGGTTGCAGCTACAACCTCAGTAGGTTGAGTTTGTGCTTGACTTTGTTCTTGGGTTGTATTACCAAATGATTGGGTTGTATTACATGTAGCAGTTTTCTTTGGATTTCTCTGGACATAAAATTCACACCATTAGTAAAATATCAATGTCATTAATAACATATTCTAAGTATGGACATGTTCAATACCTTCTTTTTTTTAGCTTCAGGGTCAACTACTTGACTTGTACAACTTCTTACATTATGGCCATGTATACCATGTCTTGTGCAATAATAATAACTTGTTTGTGTCCTTCCTTTATTAGGGTCTTCATCAAGTTCCCTCCTCCTCAATTTCTTTGGCCTTTCAGATCCTTTTTTATATGAGAGAGGCATCATATCTTCCATGTCAACCTCGGGCCACATGTCTTGTCCATTAATAGGACTTACATTATAATCATAACATGTCACATAAGTCTCCTTGGAATAATAACCATCCATATAATCTTCAGGGCAATGGTTCCTAAAACCTAATGCATCTAATGCATGTCTACAAGGGATGCCTACTAATTCCCAAAAGTTACAAGTGCATGTTTTTTTTGAAGTATTCACAATAAAACTATTCCTGGTATGGATATGTTCAACTTGCCATAATGTTTCACCATACCAGTTTGGAATCCAATTCCCTGCATGTTCTACTTCCTTATTTAACCTAAGTTTGGGTCTAGGCATTATCCTATGTTGCCATCTATCTACCTTTTCTATTAAGCTAGCATTCTTATTCATTAGGTAGTTTTTATCCATTCACACATAGTTAATATTGGTTTATCTATGGCCACTAATATAGTGTTATTAAATGCCTCAGATACATTATTCATAAGTACATCACATTTGGGATAAAAAGTAAAAGCATGCTTACACCATGCTTTGGTAGGTATGTTTGACAACCATTCCTAAGCTTTCACATTAATCTCCTTCCATTCTTTCATCTTAACATCCCAGACTTGGATATATGTGGCCTTTGCAGCTGCCATCATCAAGTCTCTGATCTGAGTCCCTTCATCAAACTTCTTTTTGAAATTGACATATAAATGTCTAAGACAAAGTCTATGTTATACCCTTCAAACATTTCTTCAAACACAAGGATCAAATCCTGTAAACTAGTTTCAAATATACAAAACAAACAAATATAAATAACAAAGAGCCTAATAGAAATCAGGGGCGAAATTAAAAAAATTCAAAAGTCATTTAAGGATGAAATCCAAAATTGCAAAACATAGTTAGGGTTGAAATCTAAAAGGTTTACTGAAGTGAAATGTATGTGAAAGTACCTTTTGTTGATAAGAAATGAAAACCCAGATTTTTTTCTTGACCCAATGTCCTCCAAAAGCAAGGTAAAAAATCACCTTCAAGACTCCTTTGTCTCAATTTCGCATACACCAAAAGCTAATGGATAGTATTCGTCATTTGGACCTCTACAAACAGCAATAAGAAGAGCCCCTCTGTAACGCCCTGTCATACCCCAAATTTGTCCTACCTGTGTATTACTTTTCATATGTACATCCATCCATTAACCGTTATTCAGAAAATTCAAAAAAAAAAATTTGCTTCTGGTTGTTGTAGTGTTTGAGGTTCAGTTAGACAAAGTTTGTTTCAAGATCAAGGCCTGGGTGTGATTGATTCAAGTGTTTGTGTCTGAAGTTTCAGTCATGGTTTTTTTTGTGCCAATTCAGATTATCCGTGTGTGGATCAAGTTATCAAGGTGTGTGCAAGTACTGATTGTGTGGTTCAGGTTCTTTTTCATTGATCCAGGATTCGTCAGATTTATAGTTCAATCAAGACCATGTTAAGACGGATTCGAGATTGCGGTGTCATTAATTAGAAGTTGATTCAAGGAGGATCTTTTTCGACTTAATTGAAGAATTGTGGTAGGCAAGTTTCGTTTGTCAAAGGTTTTGATTGTTGATCAAAGGTGGAGGCACATTACCGTTATCCATATCCATTCCCGCAACCATTTTGTTATTTACCCATTTTTCAATCCAATTTTTTCATTCGACTATCCATTTTCCTGTCCATTTCATTAACAAAATCCATATCCACTTTCCTAACCAATCTCTAAACCATTTCATACTCATCATTTAATATCCAAATACCATTTCCTTTTATATCCATTTTTTTAAAAAGTCAATTTTCCAATCCATTTCTCCATTCGTTTTAACCATATTTTTAAAATTGATTTCTATCCACTTCATATCCATTACCATATTATCATTCAATTCATAGAAAAAAAAATTAAATCAAGCTCAGGAAAGGTTTCTACGCAAAAGAAAATCTAGCCCATACAAAAAACCCATTCATTACAAAAGTCCAATTCTAAAACCCATTTCTTATATCCATTATTCACTGTCTTTTTTTCCATTATCCATATTTTTGAACCCATTTGTTTCCTCCCATTTTTAAACCAAATTCACCATTTCTCCTGATCCAAAATCGAATTATCCATTTTAAAATTTCAAATCCATTTTTTTTCTTCCAAGCATTATCCAATCCATTAACCCAAAGTTCCATTTCCATATTTTATTTTTAGAAACCATAAAAGTCCATTATGATAACACGAAAATGTATCGTATTTTGGCCTTGATTTACATTCAATTATTATATCGTTTTTGTCTAATATTCGATTTTCTCGAGAATATTTAAGTGTTTTTGCAGGTATTTCTATTTCCAAGTTAAAAGTATGCAAAGTGGAGAAAAGAAGCAAAACAAGGAAGAAAAGATGCAGAAAAGAGCAGAAAATAGCAGAATCCAAATTCTGCTGGTGTGACGACCGTAACAGGTCCACCACGACTGTGGCAGGCACAAAATTCATCACGAGCGTAACAGAAGCTTCACGATCGTCATGCGTCCAAAACAGGTTTAATACGTTGAGCAGAAACGTGGTCACGAAGTTTTAGAGGATCAACTTTCATACGTTTACATTTTCTCCGAAGACTTCTCCAACCTCCCACTTTCTCCACCACTCACTTATGCTCTATGGAAGTTACAGAACGGAATCTCCCTCTATATATAGGATTTCCCTTGTTATTTTGAGGCATCCAAGTTTCTGTGCGCGAAAGCGCTGTTCATAGTTTTAGGCAGTAAATTACCATTGTAAAAGTGGTAGTTATCTCACATTGAGGAACTACCACACCATTAGTATTTAGGCCTTTAATTTGTAGCTTGAATCAAAGCTTGTCGTCATTATTTAAGTTAATTCAAGTTCTTTATTTTCCACATTCTGCTTCGAGTCTTTACAGGTTCTTTATTGCATTGCTTATTATTATTGTTTATCGTTTTCCTACACTAGTTATCGTAATGCTTTCAAATTTACTTATCATGTATGTGTTGTTTTCATTTAATTCTATGTCCGGCTAAATGTTTAGAGTCCGATTTGTGAGGACCGTCATTCCGACGGGACTCGGTAATTAAATTAGCGTTAACTTATAATAAATTCAGTTTTGGTCTTTGTTTCTAAGTTTAATTTAAATAACTTCATCACGAGAGTGAGAGGTTATTTAACACTGTTTCGTCACGAGAGTGAGAAGCAATAAAGGTTAGAGCCGGCACTGCGAGAGCGTGAGGATCGAACCAGATAGTGGGAACGGGGCATTGATCCTAAAAACAGCGAGAGCACTTTATGTATCGATTAGGATCTAATTGATTTTCAAAATACATTTTCTAATTAAGACGGGCGAGCGAGAGCAAAATCCTGTGGTTAGGAGATGTGGCTTTAGTCAATAACGCGAGAGTGTGAGGCGGAGTCTTTAAACCAATATTTTCCATGGAACATACATAAATTAGCGCCAACCAATTGCTGAGTGCCTGAGGTACACGAAATTCACATTCCTGTCTCTCTCTTTTCTTTCATATTTTTCTAAGTTTTATTCTAGTTTTAGTCTTAGTTTCCCCTTAATCAATCATTCATTAGCCTTAGCTTTGCAAAGCAACGATAGATAACGATAGGTTGATATTGGTCTCTGTGGGTTCGACAATCTTTTATATTACTTCGATATTTCCGTGCACTTGCAGAGCATCACATTACAAGAATTGAAGGGCCATGTTCATTATTACAACCAAATCCACATTCCAAAATGGCAAACAAAAACGATGTGGTAAATATTCAGCTCCTGTTGTCCCTACCTAAGACCCAACCATGACTTTAAGACCGATTTTTCAAAACTCTTCTCTAACCACCAGAACCCTGTGCACTCCACGCCAAGCCTGCATTCTGTGAACTGCCCACAAGATATGTTGCCATCATGCTGCACTAATCTGCCATGTTACCATCATACTCCAGCCTGCTACAAGTGAAGATAAACACAACAATCCAAACTCTGATATACCAAGGCTGAAACAAAACCTGCCAGAAAGTGACCTATCAACAGCAAGAAAAGGGATGGATTCAAGAATTCAAAAATAAATTAGAAGGAATCCATCGAGAGAAAGGGGGAGTAGACCCAGAACTCACAGCAGTGTTCATATTTCTTATCAGTAAAAAAAACGACACAAAAAAAAACTTAAAACATTACCTTCAACCACCCTTCATCAAATCTTCATAACCTTCACTAACTTACATAGTCCCTCAAATCATCTCTCAACCACATCCATTGAACCGCAATCCACTCAACACAGCAATCTCAACCAAATCGTACCCAAAAACACCCTCTTCTTTCATCAGCTCTATTAATCTGTTTCAACAAACACATAAAGCATCATGTTGTGAATCCATACCAGAAACTCAACAAACCGATCCCCCTTCTCAACCTTTTAACCGCCGCGCAACCACCATCACATTTTCATAAACCGTGAACAAAAACAACAACTCACAGCTGCTTCAGAAACTCAAACACCACCTTTAAAACCTTTGATTCAAATCCTCTCAACCTCCATTAATCAAACTTCCACCGCGAATCACTACGCCACATCATCACGACGTCATCGCCGCCGCAGAGAAAGAAGAGGACGCGACGAAGTGAGGAAGAGAAAGCGCGGAAATCGCGATTGAAACAGAGAGTACTTGAGGGAGAGTCTCACGCAACAAGAAGAGAGAGCAACGGATTGAGAAGCGAAATCACGCGTGAGAGAGAGCGTCCGAGAGAGATTGGGCAGAGAGATCGCGAGGCCATGGAGAAGAAGAAAAGAAGAATGTGTTTCAAGGTTTGGGTAATCTGATTTTTCCATTTTCCTTTTATTTTATGTTTTATTTTTTTAATAATGTTATTAAATTAGGTCAAATTGTTGTGGGCTCACAGGCCCACTTGAATCACTCTTCACACCTTACCCACTTGTATTTAGATTGTTACTACTTTTGTTCAAACTATTTTCTCAAACTTTTTTTATTAATTATATTTTAGTTATTATTTTGCTTAGATTTATTTCTTGATTTACCTTTTCATTTCTAGCTTGATTTTCATTTCGATTTGTATTTCGGTTGTGGGCCAATGATATAACACAACTCATGATTTAGTCAAACCGATTAAATTTTGATTTATTTGAGGCCTACTACCTTTTATTTATTTTTATTTCGATTTATTTCATTATTTTATTTTATTCATTATTTTGGGTCAATGAAAACCAAAATATCAAGATTTATCGATTTTCGATTTTAAATCTTGATAAAGGTGAGACCTTTATTCTTTTTAATATCTATTCCATCTTTATTACCATTTATTTATTTTTATTTCGATTTATTCTTATTCATTTTGGTCAATAAAAGTCAAAAATCGTTGATTATCGATTTCTCGATTAAATCTTGATTAAGACAAGACCGATTTTATTCTTTTATTTACTTTTCATTTTTTATGGGTCGATGAACATCTAAAACCAAATTTTGTCGGTTAAGATGAGACTTTTCTTCGATTTCGATTTTATTTCACATTTTACTTTGCACTATATTCTTTTCATTTCCGATCAATGAAGGTCTTAAACATCATGGAACCTTTTTTTTAGAGTTCTTGATTAAGACGAGGTCGTCACCTTTTATTTCCCGATTCACCCGATTAATCATTATCTTGTTTATTTTCCGTCAAATATTATCTCGATTATATTTTTATTAATACTATTCATATTGTCCATATCATATTCATATTCATGTTTATCTAACAATTTTATTTGTTCATACACTTAATCTAAATACACTAAATTGGAGACCTTTTATTGCATGTCACCCTTTTTTTTTTCAATCAAACTTTCGAAAGGAGGAGATTCTAGGAATCTAGCATTCCTTGGGTCTTCGAATGGATGGCTCTCGAGGCACTCCCCTTGGGTTGTCATTCATTCAATCTTTCGACCTTTTCAACTAAACCATTTCCAAACCAGTCCTTGATTCGCCATCGAGCCCAATCGTAAGTCGAGCGCCTTTTGCCTCGCCATCAAACGCACACTTGCACATCTCGAGGTTTCGTTACTAGGAGCACCCCTAGGGACTAGTATCGATCCTCACTTCTTTTCATAACCAATCTGATTCAACCTATTTCAAACACTTTCTTAATCAACTAATGAAAGGAAGAGATTTTTGGAGTCTAGCATTCCTTGGATCTTCGAATGAATGGCTCTTGAGGCACACCTTTGGGTTGTTGTTCATTCAACCTTTCGTCTTAAAACACTTAATCATTATCAAACAATTTCATAATCAATAGAATGAAAAAGGTGTCGTTGAGATCTAGCATCTCAGTAATGCCCCGATTAATTGGTTGCGAGGCTGGCGTCTCGTTTATTGAATAATCGTCATTTTTCCTCTAAAATACTTTACAAACCAAACACTTCTTGCGCAATCGAAACCCTAAAACATACGCATTTCAAACTCTTTTTTTCAATCAAATCTTAACACACTTAATCCAAATCAAACAACTTTTCACAAAAAGAACATTGTTTAGTCCATTCTTCCGCGCATATGAACTAGTGCTTCAGCCTCCCATGACGAACCGACAAGCCAACGTTTAGCTGTTAGAATGCGAATTAAACACTCGTTCGTTTAAAAAATACAAACCAACTGTAGTCCCACGAACTACGAATGCTTTGACTTTCCCATTGCACGAGGGAATACGTAGGCACAAGGGTTCTAATCCTTGCCGAGCACCCTAATAAAAAACCACCTCATTTCCCCCTTAGAAAACAATATCTACCTTAGAAGAAAACAAACAAACCAAGCTAACCTTTCTCACGAATCGAATCAAGAGGTTCCCGTTGAGTACAACGGACGAAGAGGGTGCTAACACCTTCCCTCTTGCGTAATCGACTCCCGAACTCGAATTTGGTTGCGATGACTATGTTCTTATCTCCCTTTAAAGGTTTTATCGATATTTCCCTTTCCCTCTTTGGCATAAATAAAGTTCGGTGGCGACTCTGTTTCGAACTGTTTTTTCCGCGTCCATCGCGAGGATCGTATTTTTCGAGGTACGACTGATGGCGACTCTGCTGGGGAATCAATTAGCCCTATGCTAGAGAGAGTCAAGCCTAACTTGACTCGATTCGAGAGTGTTAGCTTCGCATGTTTAATTTCTTCTGGTTTGTTTTCTCCTATTACTTCTTTATTTGCTTTATGTTGCTTTCTCTTTATTATAAGTTGTTTATCATACTTGTCTGTTGGATCTTGGGATGATATCACATGTAAGGCTTTATACCCGAGTCTTGGAAAAAGAAGAGAGAACACCTAGTTTAGATTTTGGAAGTAATTAGTGTTAGTCCCCGAGGACTCACTCTTTGTGTGCCTAGCATGAAAGCTTCCCCTAGTGTAGACCTTTTCGTAGATCTTGTTGTAACGCAGCTAGCCTGTCGCACGACTTGATTCATGAAGGGTCTGTGACTCTGGGAACCACTCTTAGCACCAGTTTCCATCTTGGCGGTCGTTAGTGTTAGTCTCCGAGGACTCGTTTCTCGTGGGCCTAGCATGAAGACTACACTCAGGATATACCTTTTTTGCATCCCCGTCACAATGCGCTAGCCTGTTGCGTGGTGTTGATGCAATTAGTGTCCGTAATCCTAGGGAACCTTATCCATCAACGTAGGAGTTGTCCTGTGAGTGGGTTTAGGGGTAAAGAATTTAGAACTATCCTTATAAAGCTTACCTATTAGGAGGGTTGGGAATTTACTTGTCATATCCGGGATCCTGAATCTTCCTGCATTGCATTTGTTTGCATATCATTACATTTGCATCTCATTTGCATGGCATACCCTTCCAACCAAAACTCATCTGATCCTCTGTCCATTTCCTGCCAGCTGATTTCCCGATGCTCATACTGAACCTGTGGTAATCGCAAAACATTTAAAGCAAGTTCAAGTGGAGATAAGAGGAGCATAGACAATTTGAAAGTTGTGATGGCTATGTCAGAGGATAGTTTTCAACATATTGGGATGAAGGATTTTGACCCCCTATTAGGTTTTGCTGTGTCGACTAACCCACTGTATGATTGTCTACCTGGTGATCATCCTCCACGAGTGAACATCCCCGCTCAGTCTCAGATGATGTCGCTGACTGATTCCATGGAGAAAAGGTTTTGTGCCCTCGAAGAGAAAGTTCAAGCTATGAAAACGCGCGATACTTCTAGGCTCGATGCTGTTGATATGTGCCTAGTACCAGACTTGGTAATTCCTCCAAAATTCAAAGTAACCAACTTCGAGAAGTACGCTGGTATCAGTTGTCCAAAGCGTCATTTGATGATGTTCTGCCGAAAGATGACTTCTCATGTCCGCGACGACAAGTTGATGATTTACTGTTTCCAAGACAGTTTAAGTGGTGCATCTTTGAATTGGTACATGGATTTAGAAAGAAGCTGTATCCAATCATGGAAAGACTTATCTAATGCTTTCCTAAAGCAATATGAGTACAATTGGGACATGGCCCCCAGTCGCACGCAGCTGCAAAGCCTATCTCAGAAGAGCAGTGAATCCATTAAGGATTATACACAGCGGTGGAGAGAGTTGACGGCTAGGGTACAACCACCACTCTTGGACAAAGAATTAATTGACATGTTCTTGGATAGTCTGCATGCCACCCATCTTGAAAGAATGGATGACAGTTCATTCTCAAGCTTTTCTGACCTTATAATAGTAGGAGAACACATCGAGAGTTACCTCAAAGCTAAACAAGTCCAAGACGTCTCGAGTAATCAAGGTGGTGAGACTGAATCCTTCAGCAATCCCCAAGAGGAAGAGGATAATGAAATTGATGCAGTCATAGCAAATGTTGAGTATTCTCAGGGTACACCAGCAAGACTTTATGGCCCTTCAGCTTCTCGGCAGTTATCATTGTCAGCGCCATATCATCCTTATGGGCAACCTGTCAATTCTAGGGCGTCATACCAGAAACCCATGATTTCTCCTCGTGCAAATCAACGAGCCCGTGGTCGAGGATATCAGAATCATCATCAGAATCAGCATAAGCCTCGAAACAACTTGGAAAGAAGGGCTGCTCCTCTTCACCTAGTTCCTATGTCGTACTGTCAGCTTTTGCCGTATCTCGTCTGAAACTCACTGGTAGAGCCCAAAGCTATCAAGCCATTGCCAAAACCATACCCGCCGGGGTACGATCCCAATACGCATTATGAATATCATGCTGGATCAATGGGGCATTCGACTGAAGATTGCGAAGCTTTTCAAGCCAAGGTGCAACAATTGATTGGCAAGAAGCACATATTCTTTCAAGAAGGGAACTTGGTTGTGCACGTCAGCTTCTCACCCAAATAAGTTCCAAGACTTCAAGAGGCAGCCAGTGGTTCAGACAAGAAGACTTCCTCAGATACTGGCAATCATTGGATTGTTTTTATCATTCGCATTTGTAATTTCTTTATGATTAAATGCTACTTGTTTTGAACATTGTTTATTTTGAATGGTAATATTAATGAAGTGATCATGCATTTTTTGAACTAATCACGTCGCATTCACTCATTTTTCTTCACATATATATAAAAAAACAAAAAACAAAAATTCATCTATATAACTCTCGTCCACTTTCTTCACCAAATTGTCATTTTAGCAAAGATTGGAGGGAGGATGATGAAAACAAGGTACCCATAATTGCTGATGGTATGCTTTTGGATGGAATCCTGCCAAGGATGTACAGGCATTGTTTCAAATCCCCAAACACTGGAGAGATAAGGAGTTAATCCCTATTAAACCACTTCGAGCCTAGAAGTAGCAGTTTCCTTCAAATATTCAAACCCTTACACTCAACCTGGGGCAGGGTAGTGTTCAGTTAACCTAATTACGCACTCAGTTCACAAAAGCAAAATTCAAAAACATGATGATTGTTCATCAATTACCCATGACTTGGTAGTCACAATCCTCTGACAAAGTAAAAAAAAATAATAAAAAAAATATAAAAAAACAAAAGCCTGCTAAGCCGAGCACCTCAAAGGAGACTTAGGCAAAAATTAAGGCAACCCTGATGGACTCGAAAAGCAAAATCAGTCCATGCAAAAGATAGGGATCAAAAAATCCAAAAAGGCTTTCACGAAAGCAAAATAAGATTCAGTGAGCACCATATCAAGAATCAAAAGGGTCACTGACATCCTTAACAAAAGCAAAATAAGGTGACTGCCATTTCAAGGAAATCTTGAATCCGCATCTTCACTCTTACACTATCGAACTCTCTTTGAAGATGAATGTGTGTCAATTTAACTGAACGTAGGACTGAAGATCATCACGAAGAAGGGGTGGGTACAAATCAAGTCTTGGGCCTTATATCCTTTGTTTCTATAACCGTGAACCAGACCACGTTATAACCCTCAAAAGACCTAATTGAGGCGGGGTTTATTCGGAAAGCATACTACAGCAAGGTTGCGTAAACTGACTCCTGCAAATTTGCTAATCACTTGTTTTGGTGTCATATTCTTGCTATATCTTTCATACATCAGCTAAATCAACATTGTCACATCATTCCAATAATGATTGATTTTTTGCATGAGCATCGTATTAAAATTACCATTTGTGAACGAACAATTTTGACTGCAAGTCAGTGTTTGACATCAAGGAAATTCCAACAAGGAGCAATCAAAGGGGGGGGGGGGGGGGGCATTCAACAATGTTGGCTGGAATTGACAACACCTCATAACCCTAGGGAACAGGGGCATTAACATCTAATGATTATGGAATCAGTCAGTTTAAAGCAAGTCCCCGAAGCATCAGTTGATTATGGGATAAATCATTTAGGAATCAGGTTGATCAGGGTAAATCATCTCAAGAATCTACCAACCAGGGGCAGGCCACCCAGAGGTTCTTTTGATTAAAGGAAAACCCCTCCAATGTTCAATCAACATAAGTTAAGTTGCTCCAACGCTCATTCTGGGGCAAGCTACCTCAAGGGTACTTCGAAGCCAAATACTCCAAGAGCCAGTCAATCAAGGAAGAATCCTTTCATGGCTTGGAATTCTGGGACAAACCATCTCAAGTTCATATCATGATACAATTGTTTTGAGGCACGCCATCTCGAGTAATATCATGGTACATCTGCTTCTGAATCTTCCTTTCAAGGACAAAGCCTTTCGCGACTTGGAATTCTGGGGCAAGCCATCTCGAGATCATCTCAGGGTACAGTTGTTTCCAATTTCCCGTCAAGGAGAAATTCTTCATAGACCCAGACTGGGGAAGGATGAGCCACGCAGGGGCAAATCTCTCCGTTGCTTTCAATCTGCTCAAGCGAACACCGTCAAGTGACCTTTGAGTTCAAGACGAGTGTCGGGGAATCATGCTATCACTCCACAAATAACCTTTTTCCTTCCTTCTGATGAGAAACCTTGCTGCATAGGAACCTATCCATCCCTTATCCTGGGGCATCCTTGGAAACCTTCACATCATTACATAAATCACTCATATGCATTAGTCATGTCACTCCGCTCATTACATAGACATGTGTATCATATCATTCTTCAAGCCTAACCTTCCAGCAAGACTTGACACCAAAGTCCAACTTAGCTTGGCAATCCAAAGTCCAACTTAGCTTGGCAACCCAAAGTCCAACTTAGCTTGGCCATCCAAAAGTCCAACTTAGCTTGGCAATCCAAAAGTCCAACTTAGCTTGGCAATCCAAAGTCCAACTTAGCTTAGCAATCCAAAGTCCAACTTAGCTTGGCAACCCAAAAGTCCAACTTAGCTTGGCAACCAAAAGTCCAGCTTAGCTTGGCAATCCAATTTAAAGTCCAGTTCCCGTCTGGCAAATCATTTCAAAGTCCAGTTTTCGTCTGGTAAATCACTTCAAGGTCTAGTTCCCGTCTGGCAAAGTTAATTCAAGGCCCAGTTCTCATCTGGCAAATCTTTTAAAGCCCAGTTCTCGTCTGGAAAATCACTTTAAGGCCCAGTTCTCATCTGGCAAACCAATTCAAGGCCCAGTTCTCGTCTGGAAAATACCCTTTTAACACCAGTTCTCGTCTGGTAATTTATCCTCCAATCCAGTTTTAGTCTGGAAGTTTGACCCAAAGTCCAGTCTTCATTGGCAACCAGTAAAAGTCCATCGTCGTTGGCATCCTCATAACACCAAAATAACCAAAGTCCAATTTCACTTGGCAATCCAATCCCTGGTGATACCCTCGACAAGGAAACTTATCCCCAACGCGCCCGATCATTTGCATCGTCATGTGCATGACATGCTAGCATAACATTACATAATCATATCGATCATTAGTATATCTTGTGCATTCACACGTGCATTAGATTCCCCAGCAGTTGCATTTTAGTATGTGTTTCAGTGCATCGTGTAATGCATGGCATATCCATCCCCAGCAACATAGCATGACAGGATCCAGGATCGATTCGCAAGCATCTTGGTCAGTCCCCCCCTCAGAGTCGGCAGTATTCCTCTAAAGAGATGTTGATACCCAGCACATGCTCAAGGAACTCTATTCCCCAGCAAGTCATTCTTTAACCATGCAGTTGATAATGATAATCCCCAGCAGCTGTTGCTATTCTTACTCCCCAAGCAGAGGAAGTCCTAGAAAGTTTCTTGTGAGCTTTCCCCTACAGAGCCAGCACATTTCCTCCGACAGGAATCTTGCTCAACTATTCTTCAGCAAATTTACCACAGAGATACTGCTTTGGTATCATCGAGGAACCTTAATGGATAAGGGACTGCTTCAACGACCCACATAATAGTCTGCCTTCAGAGATACTGCTTTGGTATCATCGGAGAACCTTAATGGATAAGGGACTGATTCGACGACCCAGAGAATCGTCTACCTTCAGAGACACTGCTTTGGTATCATCGGAGAACCTTAATGGATAAGGGACTGCTTCGACGACCCAGAGAATCGTCTGCCTTTAGAGATACTGCTTTGGTATCATCGAAGAACCC
This sequence comes from Lathyrus tuberosus, assembly GCA_022829125.1. NCBI lineage: Eukaryota > Viridiplantae > Streptophyta > Magnoliopsida > Fabales > Fabaceae > Lathyrus > Lathyrus tuberosus. Next base: position 8,187,404 of record JALAZF010000154.1, on the reverse strand, counting down.
TAACGGATAAGGGACTGCTTCGACGACCCAAAGAATCGTCTGCCTTTCAGAGATACTGCTTTGGTATCATCGATGAACCTTAATGGATAAGGGACTGCTTCGACGACCCAAAGAATCGTCTGCCTTTCAGAGATACTGCTTTGGTATCATCGAGAAACCTTAATGGATAAGGGACTGCTTCGACGACCCAGAGAATCATATGCCTTCAGAGATACTGCTTTGGTATCATCGAGGAACCTTAATGGATAAGGGACTACTTCGACGACCCAGAGAATCGTCTGCCTTCAGAGATACTGCTTTGGTATCATTGAGGAACCTTAATGGATAAGGGACTGCTTCGACGACCGAGAGGATCGTCTGCCTTCAGAGATACTGCTTTGGTATCATCGAAGAACCTTAATGGATAAGGGAATGCTTCGACGACCCAGATAATCTTCTGCCTTCAGAGATACTGCTTTGGTATCATTGAAGAACCTTAATGGATAAGGGACTGCTTCGACGACCCAGAGAATCGCCTGCCTTCAGAGATACTGCTTTGGTATCATCGGGGAACCTTAATGGATAAGGGACTGTTTCGACGACCCAGAGAATCTCACGCCTTCAGAAATATTATTTTGGTATTATCGAGGAACCTTAATGGATAAGGTGTTGCTTCGACTACCCAAAGGATCTCAAGTTATTCTATTCAGTTTGGATCCCGCTACTTTATTTTGTCAACTCTTACTCCATGGCACTTTACCTTTTGTCGGACAGATTTTGGGGTCTTCTTGTATCTAATTGACTTCTACCCTTAAAATAAACGCTATGCCGCAGTTCATTCCCTGGGGTTTAAGACAATTAGATAGGAGCATCTGTCATACCCCAAATTTGTCCTACCTATGTATTACTTTTCATCTGTACATCCATCCATTAATCGTTATTCAGAAAATTCAAAAAAAATATTTCGCTTCTGGTTGTTGTAGTGTTTGAGGTTCAGTTAGACAAAGTTTGTTTCAAGATCAAGGCCTGGGTGTGATTGATTCAAGTGTTTGTGTCTGAAGTTTCAGTCATGGTTTTTTTGGTGCCAATTTAGATTATCCGTGTGTGGATCAAGTTATCAAGGTGTGTGCAAGTACTGATTGTGTGGTTCAGGTTCTTTGTTATTGATCCAGGATTCGTCAGATTTATAGTTCAATCAAGACCATGTTAAGACGGATTCGAGATTGCGGTGTCATTAATTAGAATTTGATTCAAGGAGGATCTTCTTCGACTTAATTGAAGAATTGTGGTAGGCAAGTTTCGTTTGTCAGAGGTTTTGAGTGTTGATCAAAGGTGGAGGCACATTACCGTTATCCATATCCATTCCCGCAACCATTTTGTTATTTACCCATTTTTCAATCTAATTTTTTCATTCGACTATCCATTTTCCTGTCCATTTCATTAACAAAATCCATATCCACTTTCCTAACCAATCTCTAAACCATTTCATACTCATCATTTAATATCCAAATACCATTTCCTTTTATATCCATCTTTTTAAAAAGCCAATTTTCCAATCCATTTCTCCATTCGTTTTAACCATATTTTTAAAATCGATTTCTATCCACTTCATATCCATTACCATATTATCATTCAATTCATAGAAAAAAAATCAAATCAAGCTCAGGAAAGGTTTCTACATAAAAGAAAATCTAGCCCATACAAAAAACTCATTCATTACAAAAGTCCAATTCTAAAACCCATTTCTTATATCCATTATTCACTGTCTTTTTTTTTCCATTATCCATATTTTTGAACCCATTTGTTTCCTCCCATTTTTAAACCAAATTCACCATTTCTCCTGATCCAAAATCTAATTATCCATTTTAAAATTTCAAATCCATTTTTTTTTCTTCCAAGCATTATCCAATCCATTAACCCAAAGTTCCATTTCCATATTTTATTTTTAGAAACCATAAAAGTTCATTACAAGAATTGAAGGCCCATGTTCATTATTACAACCAAATCCACATTCCAAAATGGCAAACAAAAACGATGTGGTAAATATTCAGCTCCTGTTGTCCCTACCTAAGACCCAACCATGACTTTAAGACCGGTTTTTCAAAACTCTTTCCTAACCACCAGAACCCTGTGCACTCCACGCCAAACCTGCATTTTGCGAACTGCCCACAAGACATGTTGCCATCATGCTGCACTAATCTGCCATGTTACCATCATACTCCAGCCTTCTACAAGTGAAGACAAACACAACAATCCAAACTCTGATATACCAAGGCTGAAACAAACCTGTCAAAAAGTGACCTATCAACAGCAAGAAAAGGGATGGATTCAAGAATTCAAAAATAAATTAGAAGGAATCCATCGAGAGAAAGGGGGGGCAGACCCAGAACTCACAGCAGTGTTCATATTTCTTATCAGTAAAAAAAAATGACAAAAAAAAACTCAAAACATTACCTTCAACCACCCTTCATCAAATCTTCATAACCTTCACTAACTTACACAGTCCCTCAAATCATCTCTCAACCACATCCATTGAACCGCAATCCACTCAACACAGCAATCTCAACCAAATCGTACCCAAAAACACCCTCTTCTTTGATCAGCTCTATTAATCTGTTTCAACAAACACATAAAGCATCATGTTGTGAATCCATACCAGAAACTCAACAAACCGATCCCCCTTCTCAACTTTTTAATCGCCCGCAACCACCATCACCTTTTCATAAACCGTGAACAAAAACAACAACTCGCAGCTGCTTCAGAAACTCAAACACCACCTTCAAAAACTTCGATTCAAATCCTCTCAACCTCCATTAATCAAACTTCCGCCGCGAATCACTACGCCACATCATCACGACATCATCGCCGTCGCGGAGAAAGAAGAGGACGCGACGAAGTGAGGAAGAGAAAGCGAGGAAATCGTGATTGAAACAGAGAGGACTTGAGGGAGAGTCTCACGCAACAAGAAGAGAGAGCAATGGATTGAGAAGCGAAATCACAGCGTGAGAGAGAGCGTCCGAGAGAGATTGGGCAGAGAGATCGCGAGGCCATGGAGAAGAAGAAAAGAAGAATGTGTTTCACGGTTTGGGTAATCTGATTTTTCCATTTTCCTTTTATTTTATGTTTTATTTTTTTAATAATGTTATTAAATTAGGTCAAATTGTTGTGGGCTCACAGGCCCACTTGAATCACTCTTCACACCTTACCCACTTGTATTTAGATTGTTACTACTTTTGTTCAAACTATTTTCTCAAACTTTTTTTATTAATTATATTTTGGTTATTATTTTGCTTAGATTTATTTCTTGATTTACCTTTTCATTTCTAGCTTGATTTTCATTTCGATTTGTATTTCGGTTGTGGGCCAATGATATAACACAACTCATGATTTAGTCAAACCGATTAAATTTTGATTTATTTGAGGCCTACTACCTTTTATTTATTTTTATTTCGATTTATTTCATTATTTTATTTTATTCATTATTTTGGGTCAATGAAAACCAAAATATCAAGATTTATCGATTTTCGATTTTAAATCTTGATAAAGGTGAGACCTTTATTCTTTTTAATATCTATTCCATTTTTATTACCATTTATTTATTTTAATTTCGATTATTCTTATTCATTTTGGTCAATAAAAGTAAAAAATCATTGATTATCGATTTCTCGATTAAATCTTGATTAAGACAAGACCGATTTTATTCTTTTATTTACTTTTCATTTTTTATGGGTCGATGAACATCTAAAACCAAATTTTGTCGGTTAAGACGAGACTTTTCTTCGATTTTGATTTTATTTCACATTTTACTTTGCATTATATTCTTTTCATTTTCGATCAATGAAGGTCTTAAACATCATGGAACCTTTTTTTTTAGAGTTCTTGATTAAGATGAGGTCGTCACCTTTTATTTCCCGATTCACCCGATTAATCATTATCTTGTTTATTTTCCGTCAAATATTATCTCGATTATATTTTTATTAATACTATTCATATTGTCCATATCATATTCATATTCATGTTTATCTAACAATTTTCTTTGTTCATACACTTAATCTAAATACACTAAATTGGAGACCTTTTATTGCATGTCACCTTTTTTTTTCAATCAAACTTTCGAAAGGAGGAGATTCTTGGAATCTAGCATTCCTTGGGTCTTCGAATGGATGGCTCTCAAGGCACGCCCCTTGGGTTGTCATTCATTCAATCTTTCGACCTTTTCAACTAAACCATTTCCAAACCAGTCCTCAATTCGCCATCGAGCCCAATCGTAAGTCGAGCGCCTTTTGCCTCGCCATCAAACACACACTTGCACATATCGAGGTTTCGTTACTAGGATTACCCCTAGGGACTAGTATCGATCCTCACTTCTTTTCATAACCAATCTGATTCAACCTATTTCAAACACTTTCTTAATCAACTAATGAAAGGAAGAGATTTTTGGAGTCTAGCATTCCTTGGATCTTCGAATGAATGGCTCTTGAGGCACGCCCTTGGGTTGTTGTTCATTCAACCTTTTGTCTTAAAACACTTAATCATTATCAAACAATTTCATAATCAATAGAATGAAAAAGGTGTCGTTGAGATCTAGCATCTCAGTAATGCCCCGATTAATTGGTTGCAAGGCCGACGTCTCGTTTATCGAATAATCGTCATTTTTCCTCTAAAATACTTAACAAACCAAACACTTCTTGCGCGATCGAAACCCTAAAACATACGCATATCAAACTCTTTTTTAATCAAACCTTAACACACTTAATCCAAATCAAACAACTTTTCACAAAAAGAACATTGTTTAGTCCATTCTTCCGCGCATATGAACTAGTGCTTCAGCCTCCCATGACGAGCCGACAAGCCAACGTTTAGCAGTTAGAATGCGAATTAAACACTCGTTCGTTTAAAAAATACAAACCAACCGTAGTCCCACGAACTACGAATGCTCTGACTTTCCCATTGCACGAGGGAATACGTAGGCACAAGGGTTCTAATCCTTGCCGAGCACCCTAATAAAAAACCACCCCATTTCCCCCTTAGAAAACAATATCTACCTTAGAAGAAAACAAACAAACCAAGCTAACCTTTCTCACGAATCGAATCAAGAGGTCCCCGTTGAGTACAACGGACGAAGAGGGTGCTAACACCTTCCCTCTTGCGTAATCGACTCCCGAACCCGAATTTGGTTGCGATGACCATGTTCTTATCTCCCTTTAAAGGTTTTATAGATATTTTCCTTTCCCTCTTTGGGATAAATAAAGTTCGGTGGCGACTCTGTTTCGAACAGTTTTTTCCGCGTCCATCGCGAGGGTCGTATTTTTCGAGGTACAACACGCTCCGATTTAATTTAATTAATTTTCGTGATTAAATTGAATATCGTGGTATGAAGTGTGTATTGGGTATTTTTGGTCAAGTTTGGGTTACCCTTAGAGCGGGGTAGTGCCCTTAGGATTATGAAGGATAAGGTGTCAGATGACAGGGTTAGTTGATTAATACTATTATTTAAATTATCAGAGAATATTGTTGTTATTATTGAATTGGTGAAGTAATAATAATAATAATAATATTTAGATAATAGTAATAATAATATTAGAAAATAATATTTGGATAATAAGGAAAATGGAAGGGTAAGGAGGTAAATTCGTAGGAGTAAGTAAGGGTAAAAGAGGCGACTCATAGTTAGGGGTATGTAAAGAGTGGAGAATGTAAGTTATTCTCAGATACGTGAAAAAGAGAGAGAGTTGAAGAGCTGAAGGGAGTAAAGGTGAGAAGAATCTAGGGCAAAAGGAAGAAGAAGATTCCCTTGAGAAGAAGGAAAACTCTTCACTTTAAGGTAAGGGTGGGAATTCTTTATCTCTTAAGGGTTTGCCGATATATGCATGTGGGTAGAATCGTTAGGTTGAATCCATAAGAACAATGTTTGTGGGTTGAATGAGGGTTTTGGTAGAATTCATGGGAATGTGATTGGAATGGATGAATTGGTATTGTTTGATTTGTTTGTTTGGATGGCCATAGTTAGGTGTAGACTATAGGTGCATAATCTATGGGAAATTGATGTTAAAAATCAGATTTAGTGCAGAAAATCGCAGGTGAGAAGATGCTGTTATCGCAGGGTTTTTCTGCAAAAATCGCAGAGCCCACTTAGCGCGGTCTGGAAAAATCTCGCCTCCTTGAGGCAGTGGGTAGCGTGCTTAGCGCGGGTGGGGCGCGCTTAGCGCGACCTGTGACTGAAAAATAATGTTTTTATTAGTTGAAAATTAGTGGAAAATTGTATAATTTATATTATGTGAATGTTGCTTTGTTGCTGTGATGTTGTGAGCATGTATTGGAGTATTATATGCTTGCTTTTTTGATATTGATGTGATCATATGAAATGCATGATAAATGATGCATAGGTATGTCGTGGTCGTATGACACAATGAAGTATGTTTGATAAAATGCATGTTGATTGTTGATTGATGATGTGATGTAACAATGGTATGTCATGTATTCACATTTGTCGTTGTTGCATGTTGTCGTTGAAGGTGCATAAACATGTGCATGAGTTGAGGGATGGCGTGTGCCCATATGAGGTGTGAGCGTTATCCGGATTCCTTAATGGAACCAATATGGTTGTTGTTGTTGAGGTGACTGTGTGCCCATGTGGGGTGTGAGCAATCACGATTGTCGTGTGCCCATGTGGGGTGTGAGCGATTAATCGACGTCCCGACGGGGATTGTGATCATGAAACAGGGATCGAAATGGTACCACATGCATTGAGTCAGGTAGGTGTCTCATTGCATTTTCTTGATGGTTGTGTTGCAGTGTGGTTTCGAATACATATCTGTGGTAGCGTTAAGTGTGGAATTGTTGTTGAATGTCATGATATGGGTGAATTACTTGATGATTTATACTTGCATATTATATCATTTTATTCTTTTGATTGATTGAGAATCTCACCCCTTCTGTTTGAATGTTACCTCCACGTGGGTAACGTGAAGATACACAGGAGTAGTCGTCAAGTGGAGTGTGAAGACGAGGTCTTCTGGTGTGAGTTATTGAGTCGCGTCTGCTTTGAGTTTGTAACACCGCGGGTGTCGGAACGCTAGAGTCTTTTAATTCTGTTATATGTTGTTACTGATCTAATTAGAGACATTATTTATGACAAAACATGTTTCAATTTGACTTGATTCTTCCGCTGTGTATGAATGTTAACATACTATGCTGATATTATTTTATATTATGACATTGTTACAGTATGCTTGTTAAGTTGAGTAGTTGATGTAGCATCCTAAATTCATGTGTTTTATTTTTCTCACTCTGATAAATTATGTTTAAATCATCATGGGGATTTGGGGTGTGTGACAGTCGATTATTGTTGGTGTAGGTTCCTTAACCATTGTTTCTGTTGTATATGCGTAACAATTTTCGAATAGCTGGAAGGAATGACGCTGCACTTGCTGCTGCTATGCAAGCTATGGCCCAAGCAGTACAGAATCCGCCGCGTGCTAACGAGAATGATGAGTTTCGGAAGAATAACCCGCCTACTTTCAAGGGAAGATATGATCCGGATGGAGCGCAGGCTTGGCTCAAGGAGATTGAGAGAATCTTCCGGGTTATAGAGTGTCCTGAGGCACGGAAGGTACGATTGGGTACTCACATGTTAGCTGGAGAAGTTGATGACTGGTGGGTTAACACCCGTCAATTGTTAGAGGCGACCGGGAAAGAGATCACTTGGGCTGTGTTTAGTAGGGAGTTCTTGAGGAAGTACTTTCCTGAAGATGTTCGGGGAAAGAAAGAGATCGAATTTCTGGAATTGAAGCAGGGTAGTATGTCGGTTACGGATTATGCTGCCAAGTTCTCAGATCTTGAAATTCTGGTATGACAGATCCCAGATGTCCTACAGGATGTCGAGACATCTGGTCTGTTACAGAAAACATGGCAAGGTATAACCAATAACAGTACTAAAAAGCATAAACCACACACAAAATTTGTTCACCCAGTTCGGTCTAACAACCTACATCTGGGGGCATACCAAGCCAGGAAGGAAGTCCACTATTAGCAGTATCAAATTACAGACTCAACAAACCCAGTTGATAATCTCCTAACTTAATAACTACCCAATGACCCTTCTACCTAAGTCCTCCCTAGGTAAGAGACTCCATCTCACTTCCAATCATCGCAATGATGTCTAGCAGTCAACACCTCAGCCACTGCATCAACAACTTCATTTCCAACAGCTCTTCAATCACAGAAAAGTAGAATACACACTTCAATAACAATACCTAGACAAGACACACATGACTAAGAACAATACTTAGAGTTGCTTAACAGCTTCCTCCAAGAACAACACTCACTCTTGCTTAAAAGCTTCGAGGAGTACAATGACCATCTCACAATCCGAGTGGTTCACACATACCAACTCTCCTAGAGAGTGGTTCACAAGAACGAAACCCTAATAATTTTACATCTTGGAATCGTTGCCAAATCAGGTTACAAACACTCCTATTTATAACCTACATCCCAACTGGATTTGGGCTTCAAATCACAGCATATCAGCTGCTACAAATCAGCAGAAACTTCTGCTATATAATAGCTCTTCAATCAAATATTTCCTAATATGTCTCCATATTTAGAAAGTAGTGAAAATCCGAAAACCAACACAAAATCTCAACTCAATTACTTTGGACGCCACATAGGATAACTAAATATTCATAGAATATTCAGTAATAAATAACAACAAACAAAATCTTCCTTTTAAACCAATAACAGACGCGATGTCCTATGATCCAGGATGGGACATCTTTATCCGACATGTTGAATGCAGTAAACAAGAACATCATGTTTCAACATCTTGATTAACCATCACATGACAGCAACATTGTTTTACCAAAATTGTAGCCAATTACAAGAACTAACAGATCTGGCCAAGTTTTATCCGCACTACAGTGAGGCGACTACTGAGTTCTCGAAGTGTATCAAGTTCGAGAATGGTTTGAGGCCTAAGATCAAACAGGCGATTGGGTATCAGCGAATCAGGAGGTTTCTAGATTTAGTGGATTGCTGTAGGATCTTTGAGGAGGATAGCAAAGCTCGATCGGCTCACTTTAAGGGGTTGGCCGAGAGGAAAGGAAAACAACAGATGCATCGCGGGAAGCCGTATGTGGCTCCTACTGATAAAGGTAAGCAGAGGTATACCGATGGAAAGAAGTTAAGTGGGGGAGGTGCCCCTGTTCCTCTGAAGTGCTACCGATGTGGTGAGTTGGGTCATCGTGTCAGTGAATGCACGAGTGATGTGAAGAAGTGTTTCAAGTGTGGGCAGTCTGAACATTTGATTGCTGATTGTAAGGTTAATATGGTGACTTGCTACAATTGTGGAGAGCAAGGCCATATTAGTACTCGTTGCCAAAAGCCAAAGAAAACTTCAACTAGAGGGAAGGTGTTCGCTTTAACAGGAACTCAGACTTCCACTGAAGATGGACTGATCAGAGGTATTTGTTACATTAATGATACGACTTTGATTTCTATGATTGATACTGGTGCCACACATTGTTTTATTGCTGCTGATTGTGTGAAAAGATTAAGCCTTCTTGTTTCTTTTATGAAGGGAGAAATGGTTATCGAAACTCCTGCGAAGGGATCGATGACTACTTCCCTAGTTTGTTTGAAATGCCCTTTGTCGATTTACGGTAAGGACTTTGGTGTCGATCTTGTTTGTTTGTCGTTGGATGGTCTTGATGTGATTTTGGGAATGAACTGGTTAAAATTCAATCATGTTCATATCAATTGTTACAACAAGACGGTGCGTTTCCTTGCTCCGGAAGAAGAGAAGGAATATGATTATTTATCTGCTAGAGAATTGAAGGAGCTCTTAAACGAAGAAGCTCAAGTGTTAGCAGTGTTTGCGTCCTTGTCGGTGGAGAACGAGTCTATGATTAAGGAGTTGCAAGTGGTACGAGAATTTCCAGAAGTATTTCCAGATGATGTTGCTGATATACCGCCATAAAGGGAGGTGGAGTTTGGCATTGATCTTGTACCTGGTACTAGACCTATTTCTATGGCTCCATATCGGATGTCGGCGTCAGAATTAGCAGAACTGAAGAAACAGTTGGAGGAATTGTTAGCAAAGAAGTTTGTGAGGCCAAGTGTGTCACCTTGGGGAGCTCCAGTGTTGCTGGTGAAGAAAAAGGACGGTAGTATGAGGTTGTGTATTGACTACAGACAGCTTAATAAAGTGACGATTAAGAACAAGTACCCGCTTCCAAGGATAGATGATTTGATGGATCAGTTAGTGGACGCTCGTGTGTTTAGTAAGATTGATTTGAGATCGGGGTATCATCAGATACGAGTGAAGGACGAAGATATTCAGAAGACGGCTTTTAACACTCGATATGGACATTACGAATATGTTGTGATGCCATTTGGAGTTACTAATGCACCTGGTGTATTCATGGAATATATGAATCATATTTTTCATAACTATTTGGACCAGTTTGTAGTTGTGTTTATTGATGACATTCTGATTTATTCTAAGTCAGAAGAGGAGCATGCTGAACATCTACGGGTTGTATTACAAGTGCTGAAAGAGAAGAGGCTGTATGCTAAGTTGTCGAAGTGTGAATTCTGGTTGAGAGAGGTGAGTTTTCTTGGTCACGTTATTTCTGGTGACGATATTGATGTAGATCCATCTAAGGTAGACGTTGTTCTACAATGGGAGACTCCGAAGTCGGTGACCAAGATTAGAAGTTTCTTGGGTTTGGCTGGTTATTACCGAATCTTTATTGAAGGGTTTTCGAAGTTGGAAATTACGTTGACTCAGTTGACGTGCAAGGGTAAAGCATTTGTGTGGGACGTTCATTGTGAAAAGAGTTTCATTGAACTGAAGAAGAGGTTGACCATAACTCCAGTGTTGGTTCTAGCTGAACCAAATGAACCGTTTGTAGTGTATTGCGATGCTTCTTTATTGGGTTTGGGTGGTGTGCTAATGCAGGATGGTAAGGTTGTGGCATATGCTTCACGATAGTTGAGGGTGCATGAGAGGAATTATTCGACTCATGATTTGGAGTTAGCCGCAGTGGTTTTTGTCTTGAAGATTTGGAGGCATTATCTCTATGGTTCCAGATTTGAAGTGTATAGTGATCATAAGAGCTTGAGACATCTGTTTGATCAGAAAGAACTGAATATGAGACAGAGACGTTGGTTAGAATTCTCGAAGGATTATGATTTTGGCTTGAACTATCATCCCGGTAAAGCTAATGTCGTGGCAGACGCTCTAAGTCGGAAAATTTTGCATATGTCGGCTATGATGGTTAAAGAGTTGGAATTGATTGAACAATTTAGAGATATGAGTTTGGTTTGTGTACAGGCTCCACGTAGTGTACTGTTGGGTATGCTAAAGGTTAACAACAATTTTCTTAACAGCATCAGAGAGGGTCAGAAGTTGGATGTAAAATTAGTAGACTTGATGGTTGGGAATGAACGTGCGGGCAGCAGTGATTTCCGAGTGGATGAACAAGGTGTATTGAGATTTCGTGATAGGATTTGTATTCCTGATGATACTGAGTTGAAAAGAACGATTCTTGAGGAGAGCCACAGGAGTAGCTTGAGTATTCATCTAGGAGCTACAAAGATGTATCAAGACTTGAAGAGAATAATCTGGTGGCCTGGACTGAAACGTGATGTGGCATAGTTTGTGTATGCTTGTCTGACTTGTCAGAAGTCGAAAGTAGAACATCAGAAACCTGCTGGTTTGATGCAACCGTTGGATATTCCAGAGTGGAAATGGGACAGTATTTCTATGGATTTTGTTACGGGGTTACCTAATACTCCGAGGGGACATGATGCGATTTGGGTGATAGGCGCATTTTATTCCGATTAATATCAGTTTTTCCTTGCAGAAATTGGCGGAGATTTATATCCGCGTAATTGTGAAGTTGCATGGAATTCCTTTGAGTATTATGTCGGATAGAGATCCGAGGTTCACCTCTAGATTTTGGGAGAGTTTGCAGGAAACCTTGGTTCGAAATTGAGATTGAGTTCGGCCTATCATCCGCAGACGGATGGTCAGACGGAAAGAACTATCCAGTCTTTAGAAGATTTGTTGAGGGCTTGTGTGCTTGAACAAGGAGGTGCTTGGGATAGTCAATTGTCGTTGATTGAGTTCACTTATAACAATAGTTATCATTCCAGTATCGGAATGACGCCTTTTGAAGCGTTGTATGGTCGTAGGTGTCGAACGCCTCTGTGTTGGCACGAATCTGGTGAGAGTGTAGTGCTTGGACCTGAGATTGTTCAGCAAACTACCGAAACAGTGAAGTTGATCAGGGAAAAGATGAATGCTTCGCAGAGTAGGCAGAAGAGTTACCATGATAAGAGGAGGAAGGAACTCGAATTTCAAGAAGGAGACCATGTATTTTTGAGAGTCACTCCAGTGACCGGTGTTGGCCGTGCATTGAAGTCGAGGAAGCTTACTCCTAGGTTTATTGGTCCATATCAGATATCTGCAAGGGTTGGACCTGTTGCCTACAGAGTGGCGTTGCCACCCAATTTGTCGAATTTGCATGATGTGTTCCATGTGTCGCAGCTTCGGAAGTATATTCTGGATCCGTCGCATGTGATTCCGATGGATAATGTGGAAGTAAGAGATAACCTTACGGTTGAAGCCTTACCGATACGAATTGAAGACCGCGAGGTAAAGCAACTAAGGGTCAAAGAGATCGCCCTTGTGAAGGTAGTGTAGGGAGACACTGCAGGTGGAAATAGGACATGAGAGTTGGAAAGCAGGATGCGAAAATCGTATTCGGAGTTGTTCGCATGAGGTAAATTTTCGAGGACGAAAATATTCTAAGTGGGGGAGAGTTGTAACGCCCCGATTTAATTTAATTATTTTTCGTGATTAAATTGAATATCGTGGTATGAAGTGTGTATTGGGTATTTTTGGTCAAGTTTGGGTTACCCTTAGAGTAGGGTAGTGCCCTTAGGATTATGAAGGATAAGGTGTCGGAGGACAGGGTTAGTTGATTAATACTATTATTTAAATTATCGGAGAATATTGTTGTTATTATTGAATTGGTGAAGTAATAATAATAATAATATTTAGATAATAGTAATAATAATATTAGAAAACAATATTTGGATAATAAGGAAAATGGAAGGGTAAGGAGGTAAATTCGTAGGAATAAGTAAGGGTAAAAGAGGCGACTCATAGTTAGGGGTATGTAAAGAGTGGAGAATGTAAGTTATTCTCAGATACGTGAAAAGGAGAGAGAGTTGAAGAGCTGAAGGGAGCAAAGGTGAGAAGAAGCTAGGGCAAAAGGAAGAAGAAGATTCCCTTGAGAAGAAGGAAAGCTCATCACTTTAAGGTAAGGGTGGGAATTCTTTATCTCTTAAGGGTTTGACGATATATGTATGTGGGTAGAATCGTTAGGTTGAATCCATAAGAACAATGTTTGTGGGTTGAATGAGGGTTTTGGTAGAATTCATGGGAATGTGATTGGAATGGATGGATTGGTATTGTTTGATTTGTTTGTTTGGATGGCCATAGTTAGGTGTAGACTATAGGTGCATAATCTGTGGGAAATTGATGTTAAAAATCAGATTTAGTGCAGAAAATCGCAGGTGAAAAGATGCTGTTATCGCAGGGTTTTTCTGCAAAAATCGCAGAGTCCGCTTAGCGCGGTCTGGAAAAATCTCGCCTCCTCGAGGCAGTGGGTAGCGCGGTTAGCGCGGATGGGGCGCGCTTAGCGGGACCTGGGACTGAAAAATAATGTTTTTATTAGTTGAAAATTAGTGAAAATTGTATAATTTATATTATGTGAATGTTGCTTTGTTGCTGTGATGTTGTGAGCATGTATTGGAGTATTATATGATTGCTTTGTTGATATTGATGTGATCATATGAAATGCATGACTAAATGATGCATAGGTATGTCGTGGTCGTATGACACAATGAAGTATGTTTGATAAAATGCGTGTTGATTGTTGATTGATGATGTGATGTAACAATGGTATGTCATGTATTCACATTTGTCGTTGTTGCATGTTGACGTGTGCCTATGTGAGGTGTGAGCGTTATCCGGATTCCTTAATGGAATCAATATGGTTGTTGTTGTTGAGGTGATTGTGTGCCCATGTGGGGTGTGAGCAATCACGATTGTCGTGTGCCCATGTGGGGTGTGAGCGATTAATCGACGTCCCGACGGGGATTGTGATCATGAAACAGGGATCGAAATGGTATCACATGCATTGAGTCGAGTAGGTGTCTCATTGCATTTTCTTGATGATTGTGTTGCAGCGTGGTTTCAAATACATATTTGTGGTAACGTTAAGTGTGGAATTGTTGCTGAATGTCATGATATGGGTGAATTACTTGATGATTTATACTTGCATATTATATCATCTTATTCTTTTGATTGATTGAGAATCTCACCCCTTCTGTTTGAATGTTACCTCCACGTGGGTAACGTGCAGATACGCAGGAGTAGTCGTCAAGTGGAGTGTGAAGACGAGGTCTTCTGGTGTGAGTTATCGAGTCGCGTCTGCTCTGAGTTTGTAACACCGGGGGTGTCGGAACGCTAGAGTCTTTTAATTCTGTTATATGTTGTTACTGATCTAATTGGAGACATTATATATGACAAAACATGTTTCAATTTGACTTGATTCTCCCGCTGTGTATGAATGTTAACATACTATGCTGATATTATTTTATATTATGACATTGTTACAATATACTTGTTAAGTTGAGTAGTTGATGTAGCATCCTAAATTCATGTGTTTTATTTTTCTCACTCTGGTAAATTATGTTTAAATCATCGTGGGGATTTGGGGTGTTACACCCTCCATACTTAGTCTTCACTATCATAATTGATATTCATCTCATTATCCACTCCACTAGATGAAGCTGCATTATCAACAACAATTGGAACTTTGTTTGGAGTGAGCTTATGCTTCTTTTACCCAACTACTTCTGCCCCGGTCTTCAAAGCAATCATCCAACCCAAAAGCTCTATCATCCTCATTATCATCAAATGACAAACCATCAACTTCAAAGTCATTATCCTCACTACTACCACTATCCTCATTTTCATCTTCTTGAACATCACCCACATCCTCTGTATTAAAATTACCTATATCATTTGTATGAACATCACCTACTTCATCTTCTTGAACATCACCTGCATCATCTTCTTGAACATTACCTGTATGCTTAACATATATGTGCACTGTGCTTTTCATTTCCATGACATATCAATATACCCTTTCAGCATCACTATCACTAACCATTCTACTGTACCTATCAACATCATTGTTATACCACCATAACCAATACTCTGAATGTTCTAACTCAGTTATCTCTTTCACTATACCAATTGCTTCAAATAAGGTCCACCTGTCTGAATCAATTTCTAATTTATGCTCATGTCCCCCAATGTAATATACTATACAATCCCTAAAAAAACTATCCCCGTAATGAAAAATCAAATTGAAATTCATCACTTACAGAATCATGCTTGAATTTGATGAAGTTGCGTTAGTTGGTCATTTAACAAAACTTCTCATCGTCTTCGTTCTTCGCATCCCTCCCACAATATCATAGTTACAAGGATTAAAAGTAA
The DNA here is from genome assembly GCA_022829125.1 of Lathyrus tuberosus. Lineage (NCBI taxonomy): Eukaryota > Viridiplantae > Streptophyta > Magnoliopsida > Fabales > Fabaceae > Lathyrus > Lathyrus tuberosus. The sequence continues at coordinate 8,171,842 of JALAZF010000154.1, read as the reverse complement.
AAGACTATTTGTGAACATAGTGAAATTTTTTGTGGGAACATTTTAATAGCCACGAGTCTAATTTATTAAACAAAAAGAACATATAAATTCATTTCCACGTCAACAACGTTATACATTTCAGATTTTTTTTAACAAACTTCTAACTTCAAAGTCTAACGTAATTAAAAAAATGAGATACCGAGACTTTGAAAAAAAAATTTAGAAATTAGATTCAAAAACACGTTAACCATATATATATATATATATATATATATATATGGGTCATGTTAATACACACCCATGTATAGGTGTGTATTAACAACATACACCTTAGTGTATTTTTGTGTGGGACACACCAATTTTGGGTGGGACCCACATTAGACAGATAAAGAAAAAAAATAAAAAGAAAATAGATGTAGTATATTTTTGTGTGGGACCCACCAATTTTGAGTGTGTGTTAATATATATATATATATATATATATATATATATATATATATATATATATATATATATATATATATATATGAAAAATACTAACATACACCCAAAATTGGTGGGTCCCACACAAAAATACACTACATCTATTTTCTTTCTATTTTTTTTTCATCTTTCTAATGTGGGTCCCACCCAAAATTGGTGGGTCCCATACAAAAATACACTAAGGTGTATGTTGCTAATGCACACCTACATGGGTGTGCATTAACATAACCATATATATATATATATATATATATATATATATATATATATATATATATATATATAAATTATAGAGGGTACGTTGTCCAATCTGAAAATATAAGAAACAGAAAAACAAAATGGAGATTCATTAAGTAGTAATGCAATGTTATTGCACTAAACTTCAAATTCGGGCTTAATGATAATCGTTCACAAGTAGCGATCGCGCGCAACATGTGTTTCCCGCTCGTGCGTAGAAAAATAACCGTTTCATTTCGTAAAACCCGGTGCGAATTCGAACTTGAGTTTGAACAAGTAAATGCAGATCCAAAAACCTTCGATTTTCCGTATCTTCGAATTTGCGCATTGCAGTTCTGAAACTGAATCGAGTGATGGAAGAAACCTCATCGATATTGTCACCTACTCAAAAACACGCAGCGGCTGCTTTGTTTGCTCTCGCATTGAATCAGTCGCAGATTCATCAAGGTCGATCTCCGGCTACTCCTCGCGGCGGCGGTGATGGCTCTCCGTCCACCGCCCAAACCTCTCCTAGGAGTAACGATAATTCCGGTTTGCTTTTCCCTATTTTTAGGTATTCATTTCAGCAAAACTAAGCTAATGTTGCAAAAGGCTTGATTTATGATCTGATTTTTTTCTTCTTTTTTGCTTTTTGTTTTAACAAGATGAAATTATTTTATATCATAAGATAAATTAGTTATAGGTATTTGGTTTACGTGTAGTAGAACACCGAAATTGAACGTCGTCACCGGTAATAGTTTGAAAAAATTGAATAAAATTAAACGCAATCACAAGTGTCGGTACTAGTTTAGGACACAGACACATACACACTTTTTTTAGAGGAGTCGGTGGTACGGAGGGTTTGGTCTAATTAAGCTAGTGTTCAAGGGTTCGATCCATTTGCGTTTAGAGACATTTCGGTTGGGATGGAAGAACGATGAAGATTAGTCATTGCCAAATGGTGGTCGAAACTTAGTGCCTATATATGGTAACCAAAAAAGAAAACTAGAATTGAAATCAATATGTATACTTCATTTGAGTTATCAAAAGTTGACTGTTATTAGTTGGTAGGGAATCTATTTTAATTTTTTTGAACTATTAAAGAATTTCAATTTGCTGGGACTTGTATAAAAATTGTGGGAAATTACAAGAACTTATGGAATAATTTGACATTCTCCTCCACTGATAAGAATCCGTGGTGAAAATAACAGGTTCCTTGGAGTGGATGAACAAGCCTGGCATGACCTAAAGGAAACTACTGGTTCTTCTTCCCAATTCAAGCATAATTTGAAAGATGTATGTTGTTCATTCTCTTCGTTTTTCATTTCCTGACTAAAAGTTGATTACAGGCATTACAAATTCCTTCTCTCATATTGGAAAAGGAAAACACTAAAAGGATAATTATGTCATTCCAGTTCTTTAAATTACTGTCTGAGGAAAGTGATTCATCTTCTAAAGGAAGATTAGAGAAAGAAGCTGAATTGACCAATGCCGTTGATGCAACAGAGGCAGGCATGAAAAGTAGTGCTGATTCTTTGTGTGGAGGCCATGAGCAGAAAACTAGAAGCCAAGATAATTCACATGATGCCGAGTTAAAACTATTTGCTGTAGGTTCTGAGCCTGATGGTGAATCCAAGGAGAGCTCAACTTTGCTTCCTCTAGAGACACAATCTTCCACTGCACTTGAAAATGGAAAACCTTTGGAGGAGGCATCCATCATCAGTTACCAGAGAAAAGTATCAGTTCTTTACACTCTTCTTTCTGCCTGTGTAGCAGATACTGCTGAGGTCGACAAAAAGCACTGCAAGTCAAAGCAGGGCTATGATGCTCGCCACCGTGTCACTTTGCGGCTGCTTGCTGTATGGCTTGGTGTGGAATGGAATGAAATGGTTTGTGTGCTTGGAACATGTGCTTTGCATTTTAAATATCATATGGTATTATATTATGATGTGTGAATCTTCATATAGGAAAAAAGTCTCTCGTTATTGATGAGGGTATAGTTATCAGTATGTCTATGGCTTGGTGCATATAAGAAAGTTGTTATTGGGAAGCACTGCATTACTAGGGTTTATCCTCAACATAATACTTTGCAGGAAGTAATGGAGTCTATGGTTGCTTTTTCGTTGATGGAGTCTGTGCGTAAACCAGGTGAGGAGGATCAAGAATCTGTAGTTTCAGAAACAAGTTGGGATAAATGGAAGCGTGGAGGTATTGTAGGAGCAGCTGCTGTAACTGGAGGAACCATAATGGCTATTACCGGGGGTATATATATCTGTATATCTATCCAACCCAGGTTTGAGATAGTATCAATATCTTAATTATTTGAATGCTATGGCAGGCTTGGCTGCCCCAGCAATTGCCCATGGATTAGGTGCTTTAGCCCCTACATTGGGCGGTATTATTCCTGCTGTTGGAGGAGGATTTGCTGCAGCAGCAACTGTTACAGGATCAGCTGCTGGATCTGTAGCTGTTGCTGCATCATTTGGAGGTATGGAAGATCAAATTTTAATTTACGTATGTCCTGATAGCACTTACCATCAATATATTTTTTTTACGGATAAAAAAATAGTGATGTATCTACAAACCAATGCCTGCTTATAGGCTGTCTTTTATAAATCAAATATTCTTTTGACGTGATTATATAATATATAAAGTATTATGAAATATATCAACTCCTTACTACTGACATCATTATAGAATCTTTCTTCCATTGGTAAGTAACTGTGTCTAAAATCACTTCTCTATGTGTGTGTCCGTCTCTCCCTTCCTCCCTCTCTACCTCCGTGCCAAGGGGGACTTCGACATTTTTTCATTATACGGATAAATCCTCAGTGACTCGTACCTTTTGTGCTACAGCTGCTGGAGCTGGCCTTACTGGTACTAAGATGGCTACAAGAATTGGAAGTCTTGAGGAGTTTGAATTAATAGAAGTTGGAGGCACTCAGCAAGGTGTAAGTTCCAAAATGTCAATAATACATTATATGAACTTCTGTGGACATGTTGGAATTTTCATGGTTTGGGGAATGGCGGATGTTTTGTTTGGTAGGTTCACTGGGTACTTTGTGCAAAGACTTGATGGTGAACCTAGTAGTATCTTAAATCTTAATTGTGATGTACACAAATATGATTGTTGAAATTTGAAGAAAAACCTGTTTTTTCAATTTTCAGCATCTAGCAGTTAGAATCTCTATTTCCGGGCTTGCATTCGAAGAGAACGATTTTATAAAACCTTGGGAAAGTTACAACGATAACATGGAGAGGTATATAAAAATGATTTCTTTCCAAACTAGAAAGTCTTGCTGTGTGATAAAAATGTGTTCTTCTGTGGTCAAAATACAGTTTATCCTTGTATTCCTCTCTGTAGCATTGGTTTTCATGCAGATGTGAAATTATTCTACAATTTCTTACCTTCCACTTGACAAGTTAATTAACTTTGTTTTTATTAGCTTCTATTTTTATTTGAAATTTTATTCCTCATCTTCAATTTCTTATTTTCAAAAACCAGTATATGCTTAAATGGAAGGTTGTATCAATGGTCACAAATCTTAAAGCAGATGATTTCCTTCTATAACCAATATAGCTTTCCTTTAACTTTACTGATGTTATATCTGAGGATTCAAATTTCAAACCCAGTCTGCTTTCTATCAAAAGTCACATTCTCAATATTTCTACTACTTCATTTGCACTAACAACCTGTATGTTTAGGTATGTGCTCAAATACGAATCTAAAAATTTGATTGCTCTAAGCACTGCCATCCAGGACTGGCTTACTTCAAGTAGTTTCATTGAACCCTATGTATGTTTGAGTAATGATCAAATAGATTTTACATATTCAAACTGAAAGTATTTGATGGTCAATATTGCAGAAATTATGACCGAGTTGATGAAACGAGGTGCCATGCTGACAGTATTAAGCACACTCGTAGCAGCGTTAGCATGGCCAGCAACTTTAGTCACTGCATTTGATCTTATAGACAGCAAATGGGCAATTGCAGTGGACAGGTACTTGCTTTTTTTGGTTGTAGTACTCCTATTATATCCTGTAAAATGATGAATGTTTAAAGTATTAAATGTGTGGTGGTCTAAATTTATCCCAAGTAAGATGACGCGTTGCTCTAAGTTTTCAGTTCTCAGCTTTTAACATTACTCATGATATCAAGGATTTAACATTTTAGACTTATCTGAGTCTGTATCCACTAGTCTACTCTGATCCATTTCATCTCCTTTGATTTATCTGACTTGAATCTATTGTCTCAAAATAGATAAATATAATACTACCAAAGATTCTGTTTCACACATTACTGCAAAATCAAGTGGACATCAACATTTAGTAATTCTTATGTTGATAATTTTTTTGTGTGGTCATGGAGAATATAAACAAATTTAACTTGTGGCTTTTGTTGAATATATTTCATTAGGCAGCAACTCCAATGTTGTAAGACATCTATTGTTACCATTTTTTTAATTTTAATATTATATTTAGCCTGCCTTTTCTCTTTGTTGGATCAGATCCGAAAAGGCTGGTAAGGTACTTGCTGAAGTGTTGCTGAAAGGCTTGCAAGGGAACAGGTGACACCATCTAATGTTATTGCAAAATGTTGATCATAATGTTTCCTAACCTCATTGTATAATTCATTATATTCATGTTTTTTTGTTTATGATCCAGGCCTGTGACACTAATAGGTTTTTCATTGGGAGCACTTGTCATTTTCAAGTGTCTTCAATTTTTGGCTGACTCCAAAGAAGACAAAGGTAATATTTTCCGTATGGTTTTCAATTATATTGGAAATTTATATTGGTTTGGATTATAAAATCTACATGATATGCTTAATTCTACAGCTGGACTAGTGGAAAGGGTTGTTCTCCTTGGAGCACCCATCTCAATTGAAGATGAAAAATGGGAGGTAGCTAGAAAGGTACCTAGAACTTGTCTTACACTTTATAAAAAAGAACCAATCAATCCATTAACTTTTGAGAATTTCTAGCAATATATTCCTTATTTCTCTCCGTCCTAAAATAAAGTGTTATATACTTGACACTTTCACACATTAAAAAAATGTGATAAATCAAATAGAGGGAATAATGATTTTACCAAATTATCCGTATAAACTATTGGTGTATTCTAATTATCATTAATGCAAGGTGAGAGAATAATAAATTAAAAGTTTTAATTAGAGGGTACACTTGAAAGAAAAATTAAAATTGCATTGAAAACTAAAAGTGACACTTATTTTGTGACAAATAATTTTTTCAAACATGACATTTGTTATGAGATGAAGGAAGTATTATCTTTCCAACACTCTGCTATTGCTCAACACCCTGCTATTGCTTATCACCCTGCTATTGCTTTTCTTCACTTTTACCTATGTTTTACTGATCCTGCCACTATGCAGATGGTGGCTGGAAGGTTTGTAAATGCTTACTCTACAAATGACTGGACACTTGGTATAACTTTCCGTGCCAGGTATTATCTATATGATACTCCATATGTGAGCTAGTAAAATGTTCAATATTTAGCTAGTTTTTGTTATATCTGAAATAAGAACATGGGAAAAGTTATATATATCACAATGACATTGATAATAATAGATTCTTATGATGTGACAGTTAGTGGTTATTAATACGCTTGAGACTCGTTTGGTTTAGATTCCCCTCACCAGACACCACTAATGGAAAAAAACACTTCCTGTGCGGCAATTTAACAAATGCAACTCCTTTGTTTCTTTAAGGAAACACAATTTCAGAGGCCTTGCAATCTTATACAAAAATGATTTTGGTCATCTACTAAGTACTACTAACATCCCGGTCTTCTTTTCTAATTTTGAATTACATCTATAGGTATCAAGTATTTTCTGTTATTGAAATTGATATAATCCTTTGATGCTTTGTATTGTTATTATGATGATATAATGGAGAATCTCAAATGATTGCTATCATTGGTTAGGTTCTAATTGCTCGATTCATGAAATAGCTTTTACTGAGCTGAAAATAAGCAGGAAGAAAATATGGACACATGGGAAAATTACTTACAATTGGCTGTTACATCAAAATTAGAGTTTAAAATGAAGCTTAATTCATTTTCATTCTATCTGAGTCTGAAAGCACGAAATGGGAAAGTCGTGATTTTGCTTCCATTTTCACTCTCTAGTCTCTATAGAGCATCAATGGATGAAAAGAAAAGATTTTCTATCCTAATCAATCATCACTCCTTATGTTTAGGAAATAGTAAGTGGCAAAATCAGGTAATGGCAGTTATTAGGAAGCTTGATATTAGAGGTGTCAATTTAGGGGGCTGGGGCCTAAATTTCAAGGCCCCCAAAAATAGAAGGGTCAAAAATTTTAAAAATAAATGAGCCCCAAAATATATAGGCTCTCTAAATTAAGAGCCCCTAAAATTCAAGTAGGGTCTCAAAGCCCCAACATTTTCAAAACTTGACTTTTTTTTTTTTTAAAATAGATTTTTTCAATAAATTTTTTTAAAATCGTTTTTTTTTTATTTTAGGAAAAAATCTTTTTTTTTATTTTCGGAAAAAATAAAAAAAAAAAAATTTTCGAAAAAAATCAATTTTTTTTATTTTTGAAAAAAATCGGTTTTTTTATTTTCTGAAAAAATCGGTTTTTTTATATTCGGAAAAAATTGGGTTTTTTCATTTTCAGAAAAAATCAGTTTTTTATATTCGGAAAAAATCGGTTTTTTTCATTTTCGAAAAAAATCGGTTTTTTTATTTTCGGAAAAAATCAGTTTTTTTTCATTTTGGGAAAAAGTCGGTTTTTTTATATTCGAAAAATATCGGTTTTTTTCATTTTTGGAAAAAATTGGTTTTTTTTTTATTTTTGAAAAAAATCTGTTTTTTCATTTTCGAAAAATATAGATTTTTTTTATATTCGGAAAAAATCGGTTTTTTCATTTTCGGAAAAAATCGGTTTTTTTATTATCGGAAAAAATTGAGTTTTTTATTTTCGAAAAAAAATAGTTTTTTTTTTTCGGAAAAAATCGAGTTTTTTTCATTTTCGAAAAAAATCGGTTTTTTTCATTTTCGGAAAAAATCGATTTTTTTTATTTTCGAAAAAAATCAATTTTTTTTTATTTTCGGAAAAAATCGATTTTTTTTTCATTTTCGAAAAAAATCGGTTTTTTTTTTGTATTTTCAGAAAAAATCGGTTTTTTTTTTTATTTTTGGAAAAAATCAGTTTTTTTTATCTTCGAAAAAAATCGTCTTTTTTTATTTTCTGAAAAAAATCGTTTTTCTTAATTTTCGGAAAAAATCGGTTTATTATTTTTTCTGAAAAAAAATTGAGTTTTTTTTTCGGAAATAATCGGCTTTTTTTTTTCTTCTGAAAAAACTGGTTTTTTTTATTTTCGGAAAAAATTTATTTTTTTTTATTTTCGAGAAAATCAGTTTTTTTTATTTTCGGAAAAAAGCAGTTTTTTTTTTATTTTCTGAAAAAATCAAATTTTTTTATTTTTGGAAAAAATCGGTTTTAGAAAAAAAACAGTTTTTAGAAAAAATCGGTTTTAGAAAAAAATCAATTTTATAATATAAAATATTTTATTTTAAATAAATTAGATTTTGAGCCCTTCACTTAAGCCCCCTTGAAGACAAAAATATGAAGGGACTTAAAAATAAGGGGCGAAAAAAATATTCATTTAATAAGGGGCCTAAAAAAATGGGGCCAAAAAGGGGCTTAATTATTGGGGCGTTGACATTTAGGGCTTTTTTGACACCTCTACTTGATATCTGTTACTAGGCAGGTATTCTTGGAAGCAACATTTGTGTTAAAGGTCCCACATCAGACAATATATAGTCTGAACATGTGTTTATAACTGAGATCATTTTTCACCTTAAAATCTGATTTTGTAGAGTTAAGTTAGGCGCAACCATAATTCTTAAGATGGTATTAGAGCATGTCCGGTCATTGGCTGAGGGAATGTTGTTCTATATTCTGTAATTTAGTGTGATAATCCTTTTTATCTTCTGTTCAGACTAGTGTTCTATCATTATTTAATCATATTAAATTGATGTTTTATTACATCGCATATCCTTAAGAGAGAAAAAGCTTGTAACTTTACTGTGAAATATTTCTGTGCATGCACAGTTTACTTTCTAAAGGTTTAGCTGGAATCCAACCCGTCGACCTCCCCGGGATTGAGAATGTAAGCTCTTTTCCATCAATGGTTTGTATAATTTCTTTACTTAGTATAATGGTGTATTGCTCGAAGGTGCCATCTCCTTTGTTGATTTGCAGGTTGATGTGACCCACATTATAGAAGGCCACTCTTCCTATCTAGGGATGACACCGAAAATTCTGGAGCAGCTTGAATTGGACAACTATTTTGCTGTTTACAAAGGTGAACATGAAAACCCCCTAAAAGAGAAGAGTACCATGAACTAGCTTTATATTCTATCCCTTATTCCTCATTGCTCCACTCTAACGTCTTTATTTTAATTTTTTCTTAGAATTACTATCATGCTATAGGTAAGGTAAATAAGAAGGAAGAAGCAATCTGACATGGAAATATGGAAAATATTTTATGTACAGGTTATTAGGCATAATTGTAAATTTACCAGTCAAGAAGTGTCTCTGCATGTAAATGGCAGTCAGACAGAGCGGCTTCAGTGACTGTTATGGTACAATGATAGAACTAAATCGTCTCCCTGGAATTTACCAAAAAGTCTCAGAAATCTTGACATCATTCAGTTTGACGATTTATAAGTGCACTCGAAGTTTAATAGGCTAGAGGCTAAATATCTTCAACATTCTTATTGAGAGGGAAATTGTTCATTTGGTAGTTCTTTTTTGAAGTTTATATTACTAGCATTTCTCTATGAAGAAGTTTGTAGGATTTCTTTATTTGTTGACTGTGCTCCCACAATGCGATTAGTATGATTCTTTATATGTATAAATTGGCTAAAATTGATGACATTTGATATTAGGACTGACATATGATACTTGATTTATATTACGAGGAATACAAGGATGCTTCGTTTTGTGCACTATTTTTTGGTAGTCATTTTATATGCATTATGGCCGTTATAGTTTGATATTGGATTTCACGTGGTTGGTGGGAGGCATGTGTATTGCGTAAGTGATTGGACCTATTTAATTTGGATGGTAGTAGTTAGTTAACTTTACCATGCGTCTCTCCACTAATCGTAGCCTTAAAGGCCAAGCAATTGTAATTTTTACAATACGACTCAGGGTAGATATTAGAACATACCGTATTAGGTGATGGGGTGTACGTAGTCAACTGCACCAACCAGTGTCCTGATGATGCTTGATATAGTATGCCTACAAGGGTCCAGCAGTAGTGATGATGTATGTTGGATCATGATGGGTACAAAAATTTTACTTATGGCAAAACATGAAGAGTACAAAAATGATACAAATAAAAAGTTGTTATTTTCATTACACCTGATTGTTTCAGCTATAAAAAATGATTTTATTTATTTATTTTGAAAACTAAATTTTATAAAACTGTTTTTCAAAATATTATAAGTATTTTTATATTCGTTTTTTTAAATGAAAGACTAATTTTGACATCATATAATATAAACATATATTATTTAAGATCAAAATCCCAATTTTAAAAAAAAAATTGTATCTCAAATAATTTTTATCAAAATTTATTTGAAATAGCATCAAAATTAAGGAATTTTTTAAAATTTTGATATCCCAAAATAATTTCAATAGAATGATAAAATATCTAAAATAACATTTTAAAAATAATTATTAAAACTAAATTTTTATTGAAAATTTCTTTATAATTTTTTTTCATAAAATTATACTACATTATAAAAATCATTAAAAAAAAACCAAAATAAACGGGCTCATAATTGTTATACTTTTAATAAATTTCACCTACTGAAATAAGTGAAATAAGTGGTTTTTATACACAGATGGCATTTAATGAAGATTAATAACAGATTGAACCTTCAGGGGGGGAAAAAATGAAGAAATGCATCATGTTTGAAGTGCATGTCGGGATATTTCTATTTTTTATTCTAATAATGTAACAAAACATTACTTTCACTATAGTTTTCCCCCCTCAAGCAAACAGAATATATTATATTTCTCAAAGCCAATAGGGGACCGCTGCAGTGTTATAATACATATATCTCAAGTGGCTGAAGGGTATAAAGTGAGGACTAAGATATCTTAGCTAAACATCAAACATTAACTGTTAAAATTATCTTATGGATCTGATGAAGTAGGTGGGGACTGAATATAATATTCATAGTTAATGTGTCTATATATAAGGTTAATTTGTAGGAGACATCATGCTTAAGATAACATTTCGTTTTCGTCATAGTACGTCAGTGCAGATTGGAGGTGAAAGATGGAGACCTTCAGAAGTTATGGGGTCGTATGTCTAGTACTCCTTTTAATGGCAATTGTTAGGCTCAAAGGTGAGGAAGAACACATAAGTGTCAATGCTTCTAATAAAGACAATGACACTTTTGTAACACTCTCTAATTCTAGTCAAGGCATAAAGGAAGAAGGGAAAGAAAAACATGATAGTTTGTATAGTAGAAGTGGTGGTGGTGGAGGTGGGGGCGGGGAATGGGGTGGTGGAGGGGGAGGAGGCGGTGGAGGAGGTGGCTGGGGATGGGGTTGGGGAGGAGGGGGTGGTGGTTGGTGGAAATGGGGGTGTGAAAGCAAACCGAGAGATGGTAAAAGGAGCATAGTGAAAGATTATATCGTGGGAGAGTTTGCAGAATGTATGAGAAAGACACGATGCAAAGGAATGAGATTAGAATGTCCTCTTCATTGTGGTGGACCATGTTACTATGATTGTCACCATATGTGTAAGCCTCATTGTCGCCGACCCTAGTAGGTCTTTTGTTTTTGTTTTTGTTTTCTTGTAAGGTTTTTTCATATGTTAACAATGTTTTCATACCATACATGTGCTACTTGCCATGTTGATTATGTTTCTTTTATTCATCAATATTAGAGATTGTAGTTTCCTTTGGGTAAGACAAACTTTTGTAGTTGGTAGGTGACTGTTTCATTCAACTATTTAAACTCAACCAACTAGAAACTATATATTCCTCTTATATATTCTCACCTCTCATTTAATGATTTAATATTTATTTTAATAAAAAACAATTAAAACCACTTAGAAAAAAAATAAATATTTAAAAGGCTAAATGTTGGATTAATGTATTAGATGGAGGTATAATGATATCAAATGAAATGGAACCGAGTCGGAGATTCCATTATTATTATTATTATTTTTTTAAAAGCAATTGATATATAAATGAATATAAGGGGTATTCAAGCCCTTACAAAAGGAAAAATATTCTCTACCAAATCTAATCTAAAAGACTAAAAGGATCCATACAAAATCCCAAAAAATTAGAGTTGGCATAGAGAATATTTTTAACACACCCCCACTTTCAAGCCAACACTTTAATTGTCCAACACACATCATCTAAAGAACCAACAACTGAATTAAAAATGCGATTGTTGCGTTCCAACCAAAGCGCCCAAACAACAGCCAGCCAAACAACTTCTCTACCCTTCTTCCTACCTCCTCTGCCACACCACTGTTAAAAAAACAGAACAACATCTTAAAAAAAGTCAAACTTCTCACCAATCCACCCTGTTATCCCTTTCCATACTTGAGCAGAAAAAGAAAAAGAAAACAACAGATGGTCACAATCTTCTACATGTTCAGCGCAAAAAGGACAATCCAAATCCACCTCCAATCCCCTAGCTCTAAGATTCACTCTCGACGGTATACGACTCCAAAGAACTTTCCACCCAAACACCTTAATCTTCTCAGGAACCTTAATGGCCCAAAGGGTTTTAAAACAACCAGGCTGCACAACACGCGAAATCCCGTCCCCTCCAGCCGTAAATTTGTAATAGGTTTCACGGACCTCATAACCACTCGACTCACTACCCTCCCACAACAACTCATCGACTCCTCCCTCCACAGGATCAGCCCCATCGAGATAAACAGATAGCTCCTGGAAACGTGTTCTGTTCCAATCTAAATCTAAATCAGAAACATCAAAATCCCCCCAGACCCACAACCCAGCTTCCCACTGCCCAATCTGAGCTACCATAGCCTCATTTTTCCTGCTCAAAGCAAACAGGTCAGGAAACAAACCAACCAGAGGGGAAGAACCATTCCAACTTGCGAACCAGAACGGAATAAACTCTCAATTCCCAATTTTATACTGCGTGACACCTGCAAACGAAAAAGCACAATGACCAAATAAAGAAGTATCAGCAATCTTCAACAGATCCTGCCACCAATAAGAGCAGGCCTTCTTCCTTTGGAAGCTCTCTTGTAACACCCAATACTCCAAATTGCCATATCTCGCTCTTAATACCTTCTTCCACAAAAATTCAGGCCCCGACAAAATCTTCCACCTCCACTTATTGAGTAAGGCCAAGTTGAACTCCCTCATCCTTCTAATCCCTAAACCCCCATCCTCTTTCCTTTTGCATACCACCTCCCAACTGAGCCAAGAAATCTTAGATTTCCCACCCGTGCCCCCCCAAAGAAACCTCCTTCAAATCCTATCAACCTCGTCCCACACCGCCACTGGTGCTTTATAAAAAGAAAATAAGAACACCGGTAAACTCGATAATATATAATTGATGAGAGATATTCTCCCTGCCATATTCATCAGTCTCCCTTTCCACCTAGACATATATTTTTAACTTTTTCAACTAACGGTTTCCACGTCGCCACTCTCCTAGGATTACACCCCACAGGAATCCCCAAGAAAGAAAAGGAAGGCGTATCAATCTTACAAGCAAGGAAATTCGCAGTAGCTAACAAGAAATGAGGACTGACATTTATTCCAATGATCCTACTTTTGTGATAATTAACACCCAAACCAGACACTAACTCAAAACCCCTTAAAATATCCTTCAAGCTCCAAATATTGTTCCACCCCCTCTCCCACCATTAACGTATCATCGGCGAACTGCATGACCTCCACTGAAGTAGAATCACTAATCTTGAAACCCTTAAAGGCATTGATTTTGATCGCTTTATCAATTAATTTGGTTAACCCCTCCGCTACCAGCACAAACAGAAAGGAAAGAGCGGGTCGCCTTGCATCAGACCTTTCTTAATCTCCAAATCCTCCGTCGGACTGTCGTTAACCAAAATTGAAATAAAACCATTGAAGACACAAGCCTCCATCCACTTCAACTAAACAGCCCCGAAACCCATCTTAATCAAAACAAAACGAAGAAAATCCCAATTGACAGAGTCACACGCCTTCTCAAAATCAACCTTGAACATAACACATTCTTTATTCCCCTTCTGCGCAAAATCTATAACCTCATTCACCACTACAACCCCATCCAACATACTCTTTCCCAGAACGAAAACAGATTGATTATTAGAAACTAATTTGCCCACAAATTTTTTCAATATGCTCGCCAGGAGTTTTGCTAATATTTTATACAAACAAGTCACCAAACAAATTGGCCTATAATCCTTTAAATCCAACGGATTAGCCACTTTGGGAATTAAAGTGAGAAAAGAAGACTTCACCGCCTTAGGTAAGAAAGCCGTAGCGTGAAAAACCTTCACAAAGCTACACATATCCTTCCCCAAAATGCTGCAACACTTCTTCACAAAGCCCCTATTAAAACCATCAGGCCCGGGGCTCTTTGAGCTCTCACAACTCCAGACAGCTGCCCTAATCTCTTCGTCAAGAAACAGAGCTTCCAATCCGTCTCTATCCTCCGTCGACAAACTGTTGAAACAAACACCCTCCAAAATAGGCCTATTCAAATCGCTATCAGTGTATTTATAGATGAAAAACTCTCTCACAGCCTTCTTCACATCGGAAACAGACTCAACAACCTCCACAGGAGTAAGCACCGCCCCTATGTGGAGACTCTTGTTTCTGCCCTTCACCTACATGTGGAAAATCTTGGAATTCATATCTCTCTCCCTTAACCATTTAATCTTAGACTTCTGCAAATACAAGTTGTCTTTAATCAGAAGATTTTGCCACATTTTACAACAGGCCTCAGATCTTCTTTCCACAATTCCATGGACATCCTCCTTGGCAGCTTCAACCATAACACTATCCAGATTATTCAGCACCTCCACCTCTTCCTCTACCCTAAGATCGTACCAGCCAAAGACAACTCTATTCCACTCCTTCAAATCCCTTATCAATAATTTAAATTTTTCTTTTACAACATAATCAATCCTCCCATTAACCTCATAACTCCCCCACTTATCCTCCACAAACCTGAGAAATAGCTTATGATCAAACCAACAGTCATTCGACTTAAAGGGCTTAGGGCCCCAATCGATCAAACAAATCCTTAACCAAATAGGACAATGGTCTGAAATGTCCCTTTTGCCAATCTATTGACCAAGCATACCCCATTTATTCAAAAAAGGAACATCCACTAAAAATCTATCCAACCTACCCATCTTCAAACCATCCCCACTAAACCAGGTAAAATGTTTCCCCAAAACCGGGAGATCAACCGGCCCCATAGACTCAATGAACTCAGAAAATTCCCTGTTAATAATAAGAGAAGAGAACATTGAACTCCCTTTTCTTTCCTCAACTACTACAGTGGCGTTAAAATCCCCTCCCACTAACCAAAATCCATCAGTCCATCTTTCCTTGTAACCTCTCAAACACTCCCAAAATCTCCTTTTAGATGCCAAGGAACACCCAGCATAAACATTAAAAATATAATAAACCTCCTCCTTCCACTTCAACTTAACCCCAAGAAAACCTTCCCCCTTAAAGGAGAACAACTGGACAAACTCCCTAGCGTTCCACAACGTTAAAATTCCCCCAGAAAACCATAAGGATTTACTGAAAGACCAACCAACCTCACCTTTATTCCACAAACTCGCAACAATTCTATCATCAACAAAAGCCAACTTAGTTTCTTGAATCATAAAAATACCAACCTTACCTGAATTAATGAGACTATTGACTCTCTTCCTCTTTGAGAAATTTCCACTCCCTCTGACATTAAGAGAACCAATAATCATGGATGATCCAATAATAACACCTTCTTGCCTCTTTTGAGTCCTCTATCTCTATTCTCCAGTTCTGATAAATGAGACGAAAAGTCCTTCAACCTATCCTTAGCCTTCACCCCTAATTTGGATATCCTCTTCCAAACCCTCGAACTCACATTAGAATCCAAGTTCTCCACAAACCTAGAATTACACATAACCACATCTGAATCAGTCAATGAATTGCAACAAAGAACAGCTCCTGCTGAAAGCTTCCCTTAATCCTCCGACTGAACACATGCTGACTTAAGACGAAGAACTTCGGATTCCCTTACTGAATTACCGTCTTCGTCCGACTGCAGTGAAAACTCTTCTATCGGGTCCTCAGTACAATCTGGGAACAAACTCAAGACCTGGCCCACCTTTTTGGATCTAGATTTGGGCTTCACTTTAAACTTCGGCCCAGAAAAATCGACCACCTTTTTAATCTTTGTCCTTTTCTTACTCACTTTATGACTCTCTCTTCCTATCCTCGTCCCTCCCCACCATTTCCTTAGAAACACCTGTCACCCTCTCAGAGATAGGGTCAGACCTAGGAAATTTGATCAAATCAACATATGCCACCTCTATTTGAACCTGCTTAGCCGCCTCCAAAGCCTTATCGAATTCCAAAGAAGTAGGAATAGGTACAACTACTAAACCAGGAGAAGTCTTTTCTGCCTCGAAATCTCCTCTTGATTCATTATGAACCAAATTTACATCAACTGCCTCCAAAACAGTGGTTTGAACAAAACCAGAATCGCCAGTTCTTCTAGCTAGACCCCCTTCATCCTCCGAATTCCAAAGGTCTTCCTCCTCTTCCCTAAGTTGCTTACTCCAGGCACTTTCTGACACTGATGAAGACTTCTCCCTGTCCTTCCTGGTCTCCTCCTTCTCCAATGAAATACGTAAAGGACCGTGGATATCTTCTACCATTTTTAACTTGAACTCCACTCCATCAATCAAAACGTTAATAAACTCATTAAGAACAATGGCACACCTTGTTCTGACAAGGATTCTTGCGACATCCATACACCCCCTTTAAGAGTATTATCGTCCACACAAACATAAGTCCCCACCGTCTTCATCAAAGTCTCAAAGAAGGCAAGATTCCAAGCGTGACAAGGAATTCCAAAGCATCTAAGCCAAGTTAATATTTCCCCGTCAACATCCTCATCTCTCCACTTACGTATCTCAGAAAACCATTGTCGCCACCAAGAATCGGCTTCCAAAATCAAATCATTAATTTCCCCTTCATCTGATTCCTCCAAGAGACATAGGTTAGCTCCAAGAGGGGTTACTTTAATAGAAAAATAACCCTCCAGTTCGAAACTGTTTTGAATATTGTACGTATTTCCCGGATTGGTTACAACCTATACGCAAGCCTTCCGAAATCTATCCAACACCTCAACAACCGAGTGAAAAGAGAAAATCGGTTTTGGATTGCCCAAATGAGCCCCATGCTTTCTTGCTGTTACCACATCCGCAAAAAGGATCTCCCTCATTTCCCTACCCCCTCAAACCTTTGACATCCAAATCCTTTTCAAAGTCTTTACCAGCTCCCCCACCAATGTCTTCCTGAGACTTCTTGTTTGTCTCCCCCCTGAGCCCTCACCTTTCTCAGTTCTGAAGAACCTAGGAATGTTCGCAAAGATTTTCTTTCCTTCAAGCCAAATATTGTCCAACTTCACCTCCAACAACCTAATATCCCTCACATGCAAAAATCTGACGAAGCCAAACCTCCTCCCAAACCTGTTTCTCTTACCCGGAATAACAACCTCCTTAACCTCCCCAAATTTACTGAAAACGTTAAACATCTCAGCCGCTGTCGATTTCTCTGGGAACTCAGAAAAATAAAAGGACACCTCTCCTCCTTCACCCTCTCTTCTTCCCCCTTCTCCTCTAGGAAAGATATCATAAAAACGATTCTCACTCTTCTTGAACCCCTTTCTTCTTACCTGAGTCCACTCCGATGGCCCAGTGGGAGCCATCTCTTTAATTTTGGAAGCTTAAGAGAGAAACCTGATGAAGGGAAAGCCCCATTATGTTTTTTAAGTATTTTTTAATTATAAAACAACATTGCATACTACATAAGTATTTCTTTATTATATTAATTATATTTTAATAATCAAATTTTGACAATATTTTCTATATACATCACACAAAATTAAAAGTAACATCAAATAAAATTTCAATTATATTATCAAAATAACAAGTCTTACAAACATATCAAAATAACAAAGTAATGTCGATTATATAATAACAACCACCAAAATAGATGCTGCGACAACAAAAAACACAAACATATCTAAAGATAAAAGTTGTTTCTAATCTTCCTCTCTTCCATCTTCATCAGTGTATGGATTTCGAAAATTTATCTAGTTTGAAGCATTAGAAGCATCTGTAGTTAGCCTATTAAAAATAAAATAAAATAAGTTTTGAACTCAACTTAATAAATATTTTTATAATATTCGAAATATGAACTCGAAGAATAAAATATAATATACCTGTCTTGTAGCTTGTAAAATAACATTCAAATCTTCTTGAATCGATTTTGTATTACTGACATCGTATTTGTCATAAGCACATTTTTCCTCTCTTACTTTTTCGCATTTTTTTAAGTTCATAACGAAACTCTTAATTTTCAGACAAACAAACTTTTGAAAATAAAAAATAATAAATTACCAACTCAATTTAATTGATATTTTCTTAATATTCGAAATATGAATTCTAACAATAAAATAAAATATACTTATTGAAATAATAAATATATTAAAATGAGAATGAGGAAAATAACATTGAAAGAATAGTATTGGATTAACTAATCAAGAAACTAATATTAATGTCTGACTCAAGCAAGCGATAGACTATCACATCTATACAAAACACAACCATATGTTGCAATGTATTGCAAAAACATGATACATGAAAATGAAGATCTTCTTAAGCGATACACTATCTACATCATTAATGAAGTGTAATTGAATACGATGAAATTTCAATTTTTTTATTTCATTTAATTTGCAGTGTACCCAATGAAATAAGTTATTTTTAATAAAATACACAAATAATTAAGTTAAATTTTTATTTTATTTTGTTCCATGATATTAGATTTATTTCGCTTTGTCCATTTTAGTCTATCATTTCAAACACAATCTAAAAGTACTTATATTTTCCAATAATCTTCGTGTTATCAACTTATATTTCCATTAAGATTGAGAGTGGTGGATCTTTGACAATGACTAATGGTCTCTGTCTTGACGGGTTAAACTAGAGGGGAGGTATTTATATATGGAACTTCTATTGTAAAGCCAGTATGCATAATATAGTCAATTGAATAGGAAATAAAAGACATTTTAATTAAGGCACATCATGTTCATTATATCAATGGAGGTTTTTTTTAATAAGCCCAGAATATATATATAATGAATAAGGTACTAGGGGTATCTCAACCCGAATAAACGGCCGACAAAAAAGGTCCAACAGTTACAAAAAATCTAGAGGGTGTTTGTGCCACTCATAAAAAGAACAATTGATATCCCCTTTGTCTAAAATTAAGATCCACCACCACGTAAAGAATTTTATACGTGTGAGTCACAGCTCCGGATCACAAATTTAGTCCTTGAAGATTATGTTGTTTCTTGATATCCAAATGATCCAACAGACAACCAACCAGAAACTAGCTGCGAGATTACTGGAAAGTCTACCTTCAAGACTTGAGACCCAATTTAAGAGGTGAGATGGAATAGAATTGGCTTGAATAAAATTAAGAGGTTTTCTTTTTATACCCCATAAGTTTCTTAGGTACCACGCGAATTTCCGTTTTTGCCCCCATTTTCCAAATATGCACATCCGGACGCACCATTTAAAAAAAAAACGTTGATTTATTCCGGATGTGCATATCAGGAATAATTCCTAATGTGAAAATCCGGGAAAATAGCAGAACTACTATTTTTCTTTGAGCTTTCTACGTTGATTTGTACCTATGAAAATAAAGTTCTGCTATTTTTCCGGATTTGCACATTAGGAATTATTCCTGATATGCACATCCGGAACAAATCAACATTTTTAAAAATAATGGTGCTTCCGGATGTGCATATCCGGAAACTGGGGGCAAAAATGGAAATTCGCATGGTGCCTAAGAAACTTATGGGGTGTAAAAAGAAATCCTCAAAATTAATCCCTAAGCAGGCACAAATCTTGCACCAAATGAGTTTGCTCCAATGACACAGTAGAAACAAATGAGTTGCTTCCTCAATAAAATGAAAACACGAAACACAAACCGCGTCATGAGTATTAGAGATAATTTTGCGATGAATCAAGTTACCTCGCGTTTGAAGTCGATTTAGGAGCTGCCGCCAACCAAAGATTTTAATTCTTGAAGGAGTTAAGGACCTTCAGCAAAGGTTCAGTGCTTGCTGAACCAACTCATTTCCAGCACTGTCACGGTCTCCATGTCTCAGGCCGACATAAAAACTATGAACAGAAAAACACCCCGACGAACCTAAATTCCATACAATCGAGTTAAGCTTGTTCTTAATAGGGCAGACCTGAACCAAAATGTTTTGCAAATTTGTAAGATCCTCTAGAACTTCTTCGACCAACTGCTGGTGAGGTGAAAGCATGGTCTTCCATTCCCAGCACGAATCCCTCCATAATCCCATCTCTACTATGCTGTGGTCTTGGGTCTGCACAACCTGGAACAGATTAGTAAACAGAGGTTTCAAAGGGACAGAACCTATCCACTACGATTTCCAAAAAGGAATGGAAATGCCATCTCCTAATCTAGATGAGATGAAACTGCTGAAGGACACGTGCTTCGTCGAAACGCCAATCCGCATAATATCTCGCCACCATTGTGAATGTAATATGCTTGCTTTGTACTCCTCACGAGATAGGATATGTCGTCTGTACTCTCCATGCTTTTCTGACATAATTCCGCACTAACTTGCCGTCGTTTCTGTAAGTAGTCTCCACAACCATTTAGCCAACAATGCTATATTAAAGGTTTTTATGTCTTTCACCCCCAGCCCACCATTCTCTTTTGGTTTACAAACATTGTCCCAGCTCACCCACGCAACACCATTCTTTGCCTCCGAACCAGTCCACAGGAAATTCCTTTGGATTGCAACGATTTCAGTCGAAACTTTCCTAGGAACCTTGTAGAAAGAGAAGTGATGGATAGCCATATTATTTAAGGTTGGATTAATCAAAGTAACATGACCACCTATTGATAAGTTGCACCATTTTCAAGCTGCCAATCTGTCTTTAAGGACCTTGATTATCGCCCTCTAGAAGGACTGTCTTCTATGGCTATTACCAATCCATATGCCAAAGAATTTAAACGGTTTAGAACCAATGCGACACGTTAGAAACTGTTGTGCAACCCTTAAGGTATACTCCTCCAGACCAAATCCAAATAAATAGCTTTTGGAGGAATTAATGATCAAACCTGATACCATAGCAAACCCTTTTAAAATAGCTTTGAACATCCAAAAGTTGCTCCAACTGCCGTCACTCAGCAAAATCGTGTCATTAGCGAATTGTAGGAGCTCGTATCTACAACTATGATTCACCTTAAAGCATTTTAGCAATCCATTTCCGACAGCAGTTCTTACCATGTGCGCAAAACCTTCTGCCACGATGGTAAAGAGAAAAGGTGACAGTGGATCACCTTGTCGTAGTCCCCGCGATACCTTGAAATCAGATGTTGCACTTCCATTTACAAGTATGGACATAAAGCTTGAAAAGATAGTCCCCTCCATCCACCTCATCCATCTCTCTCCAAACCCCATGGAAACCATCATCTGACGGAGAAAGTTCCAATCTACGCAGTCAAAAGCCTTAGAAAAATCGACCTTGAATAAAACACATGGTTGCTTTCTCTTCTTAGCCAAGTCAATTAATTCATTTAGCACTGTAACACCATCCAGTAAGTGACGACCAGGGATAAACGCAGATTGAGTGTTGGATATAACCTTCTCGATGACACCTCTCAACCTGTTTGACAATAGCTTGGTGATCACCTTGTATACACACCCAACTAAACAGATAGGTCTGTTGTCATCCATGCTTTGGGGACTGTCACGTTTTGGTATTAACGTAAGAAATGATGAAGTAATGGCTTTGTTGAGTCTACACGATGAACAAAATTCCTGAACACAATTAATGAATTCAACTCTGATAATATCCCAGAATTTTTGGCAGAAGCCCAAAGAAAACCCGTCTGGCCCTGGGCTCCGGTTGGCAGCACAAAAGAAGACAATCTCTCTTATTTCCTCTTCATCAAAGTCACGCTCCAAAGAGATTCTATCCTCTTCAGATAACTTAGACAAGTTCGAAAAATTAAAGCTCGTGCAGGAGTTCTCCCTTCTACAGAATTGACTAGCAAAATGGTTCCTTATAGCCCTCTTCAGAGGATCAACTCCTTCTACGAAATGATTTCCCACCCTAATAGAATTCAGAAATTTAATCTTGGCTCTCAATTTGAATTGCCTATGGAAGTAAGCTGTGTTTTGATCACCAGCTTTGATCCATTTGGCCCTCGATTTTTGGTAAGCTATTGATTCCTTGATTCGCGACTTTTCCCAAAACAACTTCTGAGCTTGAATTCTACTATCAAGTTCCTCTGCAGAAACCTTAGTAGGATCTTCATCCAACTCCTTTTCAACCTTATTTATCAGATGTTAACTACATCCCTGGTATTCTCAAAACTTATGGAAATTCAAAAATATTTTTTATTCGTGCTGTTTGAAAAATTGAAATCTGGAAGCATTTTAATATTGCTAGAATTTTGACTCACAAATGTAATATTTAAGAGGTTAGTGTCATTATTTTAATTAGTCAAGATTTAAAGGAATTTAATTAATATAATATTAAGTTTGTGGCTAAAAACATAAATGTCATGAAATGCCAGGTTATTGTATAGATACTGTAAGTCAATATTTAAGTTGATGAAGGGCCAAATTAGAATATTGAAAACTAAGAAATAACCCTAGGATTATTTAAATGGGCTATGGTCCCCATTTGTAGAATACAATAAAAATAAGGTTTATCATGTTTTCTCTCTTCATCCCCATCATAAGAGATTCAAGGAACCTTAAGAAACTCTACAAATCGGAAGATCAAATACCCGGAATCTTCAACGATCAACGATTTTAATAGCAAATTCAAGTACGCTTTCGCCTTTATTCTCTAATTGAATTATGGTATGGGTTTAAGGGTTTAGAGTTCTATTGTTGATTTCTATATCGGTAGAAATCATAAGGTTATGAACAGATCTAACAAGTGATATCAGATGCACACATATCTGATTCAATTTGTTTTTGAGTTATTTAGGATCCTTTGATCTTTCAATTGTATAAATCAATATATGTTGTGTTTTTGAGTTTTTTTTATATTAGGTTTCTAAAATTGAAATCATTTTGATATTTTAATTTGTGTAAAATTTATCTCTCGGTGATGATAATCATTATTATAATTATCATAAATTTGTGTCTATGCCATGGATTAATTTGTAGTTATAATTTTTTTTCCCGTCAATAATTGTAATATTTGTTCGGTTATTGAAATTATATAAATTCCATGACACCAATATCAATGAGTTTAGTGCAATATCGTTACAACGATATTTTGCAATATATGTTGGATATTATTGGAATAATATAAGCAAGTGTGAGTAAGTGGGGAAATAATCCCACATTGGATATGAATGTGGTGACTTGAGCATTTATAAGTGGGAGAACTCACTCACCTATCACCATAAGGTTTTAGGTGGACAAGTGGTGTGTCTCTCACAAAGGTACCTAGTCCCACACTATGTATCAATGCTCCCTAGTAAACTCCCCCATAACATGGTATCCAGAGCTTGGTTCGTAAAGGGATCAGCTTACTTGTATCGAAATGCCCAGGAAGTGGTGTTTCGTTGAAATCGAAACGCCCAAGGAAGAGGTGTATTAGAAATACCTAATAAGAGGTGCCTTGGAAAAAGGTGTCAACGGCGGTACAAGTATAAAAAAAGGGGGAACATTGTGGACTCACACTTGAGGGGGAGTATTGGAATAATACAAGCAAGTGTGAGTAAGAGAGGAAATGAAATAGTCCCACATTGGATAGGAATGTGATGACTTAAGCATTTATAAGTGGGAGAACCCACTCACCTATCACCTTAAGGTTTTAGGTGGACAAGTGGTGTGTCTCTCACTAAGGTGTCTAGTCCTACACAATGTATCAATGTTCCCTAGTGTGAAACTCCTTTAACAGATATAACTTTTTTTGGATATATTTATTCATGTTCAATATCTGTACAAATATATTGAGATACATATCTTTTAGTGGCAGTACCATTCTTTGGATGATTGATTTTATATATTTTATGGTTTATATGTTTCGTTAAATTGTTATCGGTAAAGCATTCTACACAGATATATTTATTCATGTTTAAGCCATTAGCAGTTATGGAATAATATATGTTAGTGGTTAAAAATGTGCATATTCTTTTAATGTACATTATAAGGACCACTTTTAAAGGACATTATAATGAAGTTATCACATGTGTGTATAAAGGGCACCTCATTATAACTGTATTGACTGCATTGTCCTCTTTAATTTTTTTCTCTCTCGAAAACTAATGAATAACAATATAAATAATATATATATATATTTTTGGTTTAAAAGAATTATATGTTTTTTATATTATTTATTATTTATTATAAATAATATATGTGATTTTATATTTTGAAATAAAACTTAGTACCAATGCCGTATCAGTACAATAAAATGCATTAGTGTTTTTGATTTGGATTTAATTTCAATTTTTCTTTGGTTCAATTTTGTTCGAATTTGGCGACGGAATGCATTTTTATACAGTAATTTAACATTTTTTAGGTAAGTAGTTGAAATGAAAAAGTTGGCAAAGTGACCTCTTTTATAACCATTGCTTATGAAAAATGTTAAATATTTTTATGGTTTGTGTGTATGTTTGTCCATGCGAGTATCAATTGACGCAAAGGACAATTGGTGGTTGACCGGTTTTCATACGCGCTTGTGATGGTAAACATGTGATAATTATGAGGTCCTACATGTGAATAATAAATCAATCCAAAGAGGGGTTTATTATTCGACATATTTTTATTATCAATGTTTGATCGTTACGACAAGAGTGCCACTAGCAGTCGATATTACTGTCCAAAGACTTGATATTGGTGGTGCATTGGATATCTTGAGATGAGTTATGTCTTTATTTGAACAACCTTGATGATTCAGATTTTATTTATGTGAGTATATTTAAAATGTTTAACTTTTGTTCTTTTTCAGCTACAATCGCCCTAATATCTGCTAATATAAATAGGGTTCAGGTCCTGAATGAGATAGATTTTAAGGATTGAAATGAGCACATGGAAATTATTCTTGGCTGCATGGATCTTGACCTTGCATTAAGGATGAAGCAGCCTCCTTTTCCTATGGAATTCGGTATCTCTGAACAGATGAAAGATTATTAGAAGTGGGATCGCTCCAATCTCATAAGTCATAGTTTGGTTTGTTCTGAGGTCAATTAGCTTCAGTACCTGGAAACACTTGGTGGTTAGACTCTAGTGCAACTACTAACATCAGTGTTTCAATGAGGAGTTTCCTAAACTACCAGAAGCCAAATGATGTTGAAAGATACATCTATATTGGAGATGACAAGTCGGTGAAGGTGGAAGCTATAGGGCATTTTAGATTATTAATGTGTACCAAATTTTATTTGGATTTGAAAGACACTTTTGTGGTTCCATCATTTAGACGAAATTTGATTTCAGTTTCTTATTTGGACAAATCAGGTTATTTTTGTTCATTTGGAAACAATATGTTCAAGTTGTCTTTCAATTCAGATATTGTTGGGACTTGTTCACTTATGGGTCATGATAATCTATATTTGCTTGACATAATAGCTACCTATGGCGAATCCTTGAATGTGGAATCACATGGTACTAAGCGTAAAATTGAGGACAACAATTCAGGAGCATTATGGCACAAACGCCTAGATCACATCTCTTAAAATAAAGTTTAGCGACTAGTGTCAGATGAAATTTTGGATTCCATTAACGTCACAAACTTTAATGTTTGTGTTGAATGCGTTAAAGGAAAACATGCCAAAACAAAGAAATTTGATGCATATAGAGCTATAGATGTCTTAGAATTGATACATACAGACATTTGTGGACCATTTTCGACACCTTCTTGAAATGGTCAACAATATTTTATATTATTCATAGACGATTATTCTAGATATGGATACATATTTCTTATACATGAAAAGTCTCAGTCATTGGATGTGTTCAAATTGTTTAAGGCTGAAGTTGAGAATCAACTTGACAAAATAATTAAGAAAGTCAAATCCGACCGTGGCAGTGAATATTACGGTAGATATGACAGTTCAGGTGAACAACGTCAAGGGCCTTTTGCCAAATACTTAGAGGAATATGGAATCATCCCACAGTACACCATGCTAGAATCTCCTAGCATGAACGGTGTTACTGAAAGATGAAATCAGACTTTTAAAGATATGGTAAGGAGTATGATTTGTCATTCTACCTTGCCAGAGTCACTCAGGGGAGAGACACTAAAGACTACATCTTATATTCTAAATAGAGTACCAACAAAAGCAGCTGCCAAAACACCTTATGAGTTTTGGACTGGGCGAAAGCCTAGTCTCAAACATTTTCATGTGTGGGGATGCTCAGCTGAGGCAAGGCCTTATAGGCCAAATGAAAAGAAATTGGACTGCCAAACAATGAGCATCTACTTTATTAGTTATTCTGAAAGATCTAGGGACTACAAATTTTATGATCCCAAATTAAATTCAATTTTTAAGACGGGAACTGTAACGCCCCGATTTGTTTAATTCTATTTGTTTATTTCATTTAATGAATTTTGTGAAATGTGTGAATTTATTGTATTTTACCTGCTAATTGAGTTAATTGGTTAATTTCTCTGATAGATGAAATATTTTCAATAAATTATAATTTCTTTTCAACTTTTATTTCACGAAAATATATTTCATCGCTGTTTATGTTTTATCGCATTTTGAGAGCGTTTGGGAGATATTTGGGCGTAAGGGCAAAAGGGTCATTTTGGGTAGTTAGATATTTTGTTATAAATAGAAAGTGGAAAGAAAAAGAGAGAAAAGGAAATAGAGAGAAAGAAAAGAGAAGATAGAAAGGAAGAGGAAAGAAAAGAGGAGAAAGAGAAGAAAATCGAAGATTCTCCGTTTCGAGCGCGATTAATCGGGTAAGGGTGAGAAGTTTCAATTATATCTTGCTTGTGTATGTATATGTGTTGTTTGTTGTGATTGTTTTGGTGGTTTCGCGACTTTTCGTATCGATTCAAATTAGGAGCAATTGATAGAAATCGATGTTTTCGCGGATGAAATTCGATATAAACCGTGTAGGATACTCGTTGATTATGTCTAAACATGTTTTGGTTGTTCTGGTATGAATTAGAAGGGTTTGGGTGGTAAAAATGATGTATTTTGGTCCCATTTGACCTATATTGACGCTGCTGCGAATTCTGGGTTTCGCGGGTTCGCCTAGCGAACCCCAGCGAAGGAACGGGCGAACGTTCGCTAGATGGTTCGCCTAGCGAACTTTATGACTGTTTTCCACTGCCTTGGTTCGCTAGGGTTCGCCTAGCGAATACTGGAGCGAACATGATATTTTCCAATTTTGTTTTCGTCGTAATTTTCAAACCGTAAGTCCGTTTTGGTCGCCGTTTGAAGCGTTGGAAAGCTAATGAAAAGCTCTTTCTATTAAAAATGGTTTGGAGGGCAGTAGATGAATTATTTAGGTCGTGGTTTTGGAAAAGTGTTGGGTTGTCGAGTTTTTATCGCGTATAATGTGTGCGATTGATGTGTTAGCATGATATATGCTTGTGACATGTAACGTGTAGCTTGTAGACCGTTATATGATGTGAATATACATGATGAAATGTTGTGATGATGGTTTGTGGCCTTGTGGCAAATATGTGCATTGTTTTGGATTAGACTTCGAGGCGTGATTAATGATGTTGTTGTGTAGTAAAATACATTGTTTGATTGAATGTCAATGTATGTTGTTATGATGTGTTGTGGGTAGCCTTTGTGGTGTGAATCCCTTGTGAAAGTAAGTGTGATTGTATGATTGTTGTGGTATGTGATGAAATACATTGTTTGAATTGTTTTCAATGCATGAATATGATGATGTGTATTATGCAATGTGCTATGGATATGGATGTCGTACGACTTGTATGCTGTTGTGTGACGATAATGCATGTGATGACATGTTGTGGTGATGAATTATGGCCGAAAGGTAAATAAATGCAATGTGTTGTATTTGGTTATGTATGCATGTTTATGGTTGCATATATGTGGGAAGATGCATTTGATTGTCATGAGTTCTTGTGTGTCAAGCATCATGATATGCATCTTGTGATCGTGTGCCCATGTGGGGTGTGAGCGATCGGATCGTGTGCCCGTGTGGGGTGTGAGCGATCCAGAAACGTCGTGTGCCCATGTGGGGTGTGAGCGACGGATTGGTTGCAGAGGGAATCTGCTATAACGTCGTGTGCCCATGTGGGGTGTGAGCGATGATTATAGACGATCGTGTGCCCATGTGGGGTGTGAGCGATCGGGTCGTGTGCCCGTGTGGGGTGTGACCGATCCATAAACGTCGTGTGCCCATGTGGGGTGTGAGCGACGGGGAACATCGTATGCCCGACGGGGAGTTACAGTGATGTAACGAGCGATGGTTCCAGCAGAGTTCCTGAGTGAACTTGAGATGATTGAGTCGGTATCGCATATGCATTGCATAGAGTCGTTGTGTCGGTCTCTGTGCATTTGCATAAATCATGAATGGATTGATTATGTGTGAGCTTGTGATAGCTTTGGTGAATTATTATGCATAGGTGATAAATGCATTGGTTGTGAGTGATATGTTTTGTGTATAAACATATGATATGTGATGTGGTTGTGTGCATTATGTGTGAAATGTGATTATATTGGTATAATCCTTATATGCTATGTGGTTGGATTGTTAGGAATATGTTATGTATGGGTGGCATGCTATATGTGTTAGTATGTGATGTATGTAGTGAGAAATATTATATATGTGAATTTATTTGTGTTGTGGCATATTATTATGCAATCTTGTTATAGTTGTTATTTCTCACCCTTCTGCTGGAATATGCTTTTTATGGCATAGTGCAGATTGTCAGCTTTAGAGGCGTGGAGGCAAGTGGAAGAGTTAGATCTTCGTTTGCTTAGGTCTTGGTATCTGCTCTGATATGTAGCACGGGAGTCGGGGAACGATTATGTTATTTATGTATATAATTGTTGAATATATTTGGTAGTACCTTTATATGGAAAAGTTTCCCAATTGAGGGTAATCTATTTTATGCTATGTATCAAATTTATGAGCAGGGATGATGTATTTGTTTATTTAAAATGTGGCATTCCTGTTCCTGTCGGAAAAATAAATTTTTAGTTACTCTGATTTTATTTATGTATTATTTATTCGCGATGGGAATTGGGGTGTTACATTAGTGGTATCAGAGCAGGTCGGTCCGTTCGGCCATGTTGTTGAGTCAGTTGGTGTGACAGTTGAATACTGTCATTGTTGTCTATCCCTTAGTACGTGATATCTGTGGGAAACACTGTCAGTGCTTTCTGGTTTTTCTAATCCTTTGTCTTTAGGATTGAGAATGAGATAAGTGGGGGAGAAGCTGGAACTTCTCCAAGTTGCATCAGTTGTGGAGCGTGGGCTCAGTGTGCCGTTGGTTGCAAGAGTGTAAGTTTTGTTTGGATAATGTTGTTCCCGGTTTCGGAGGGAATGCGGAGGTAAGGTTTATGTCAACTAAGGATTTGTGCCTTAGGTAGTTTTGAGCATAAGATACAAGAAATGCTATTATAGTTTGGTGAAGACGGTTTATGCCCCATCATGATTGTCGGCTGTCTATTGACAAATTGAGGAACTGATCACCCTTAATCTCTTGTTGATAGTAGACGGGAATTATGTTGGATGGAATAGACGGGTTTTTCCGGCTTGGATAGTGTGTTCCATGAATTGTTTGGAATTGAGAAAATGATTACGGATTGTTTTGATGAGTCGATGAAGATTTTTATATCTGGAAAATAAAATGGATTAGAGGTTTTGGTATGTTGGTTCAGTGGGGAAGTGGTTGAGAGAGAACGATTGGGTATTGTTAAAGGTTGTTCTCAGAGAGTAGAGTGTGAACTCAAATTGGACGAAGGTAAGGATTTGAGGTTTGGATCTGCTAAGTAAGTAGAAGAACTTTTAGGACGTGAAACTAAGATGTTGTTATGTTTGTGATGATAGTTTTCTAGAAATTGGCAGAAAGGTCACAGTGATGGGCCGTCAGTTGTGCATGGTTTTCGGAGGTGTTTTTGAATGGAACATTATGGCGTTGTGTTAGAGAGCTCCAGCTTTGTTAGTAACAAAAAGGGAATGATGATTGGAATGGTTTGGTTGAGTTTGAGTGAAATTGCAGTTGTTTAGAATGTTTGATAAGAGTGGTGGATGGTGTGAGTTAAGGCTTTGATCGATTTGATGTGACTGGTTATGTTGTTATCATCGGAATAGGTTGTTAATTACTCGGTTAAGCTTGTGTGTGAGTAGCCAGTTACCCAGTGCAAGGTTTTGAAAAAGCTTTGAGAATTTATATCTTTTGGAATTTGGTTGGGCATTCCAACGTACGGTGATGTTGCTTGGTGTTAGTAATGCGTCTGTAATATATGTGGAGTAGAGGAATCGTATCTTCCATATTTATGTGGATAAGTTCGTAATGGCTTGGATTGAGGATATTCAGATCTGTTATAAACTCAGAGGAAGAACAGGTAGAGTGTTTGGGATTTGAATTACAAGTGTCAAAAAGAGACGAAGTTTTATACTAAGTTATTCGAGTGAGAATTTGGGTTGAAAAAGGTTAGTTTTCGTGGATATGTTATTTCAGATGAGAGTATGGTTATGGATCCATCGGAAGTAGATGCAGTTCTACATGGAGAGGCTTCTAAGTCAGTTAAGGGGATTAGAAACTTTTGGGCTCAGTTGGTTGTACTGCAGGCTATGGAAGACGTTGCTAAGTTCGCACTTCTGTTATCTCAGTTGACTCGCAAAAAGGGTAAGTCGTTTGCTTTGGATGTTCTTTGTGGGAGAAGTTTGAGAGAGCTGAAGTAGGATTTGTCTACGGCTTCAGTTTTGATTCTGTGTGATCCTGATGAACCGTTTGTGAGGATATTGGGATGCGTCTTTAATAAGTTTAGTCAGTGTGTTACTGCAAAGGGGTAAAGTCGTGGCTTATGCTTTACTACAATTGAGGATTCATAGAAGGATCGATACTATTCAGGATTTGGAAATTGGACGCGATTGTATTGTGTTGGAGAACCTGGAGGTATTATTTTACGGGTTTTAGGTTCAAGGTGTTTGGATGGAGGAAATGATGGTTTTGGATGAGTAACGAGACTGCTGGAATTCTGAGTTTTCGCGGGTTCGCCTAGCGAACCAGTTAGCGAAGGTCAGCGAAGGTTCGCTGAGTTGTTCGCCTAGTGAAGTTTGGGTGTTTTTGATGTTGGTGGTTGCTGCCTTGGTTCGCCAAGGGATTCGCAGAGCGAACGACAAGGCGAGGGTTCGCCAAGGAGTTCGCCTGGCGAACTTTGTATCTGTTTTTCAGCTGATAGTGGGTTCGCTGGACATTCGCCTAGCGAAGGTGTTAGCGAATGCTCACTAGAAGGTTCGCCTAGCGAACATGGCAGGTTGTCCCATTTTGTTTCCTTCATAACTTTTGATTGGTGACTCGGATTGAGGCACGGTCGGATGATTGGAATTCCTTATTAGTTATGACTTTGGCTCGAATTATCCTATTGGTAAAGTTTATGTCGTGCGTGAGGAGTTAAGTCGAAAGTTTTACTATTGTCTGCTTTGATGGTTAAAGAGTGGGAATTTTTGGGAGAATTTAGAGATTTGGGTTGGTGTGTGAATTGACGTCTGATAGTGTGCGGTTGGGTATATTAACAGTGAACAGTGATTTTTGGTGAAAATGAGAAAGAGTTAGACTTTGGACGTGAAATTGGTAATTTTGTTGGTTACGAGTTATCAGAGTGTGAAACGGAAGCGTGGAGTGGCATGATTCGTATATGCGTGTCGGACTGGTAATAGTTCATGGGTTGAACATTGGAAACATGTAGGAATGGTGAGACTATTGGACGTTTCAGAATGGAAGTGTTAGGTGAAAGGTTCAAATGTTATCCATGGGCTACTATGTAGATGAATGTTTGGTTGTATGTTCGATTGGTGAATCGGAGCATTGTTGTTGGTGTTCTGGTTTTGTTGATGTTGTTGAGACCCTGTGGTGTCGTGGAACTTTATGTTCTTGTTTGTGTTGTTGCCTCATTTCCATGGTGATGGTTCGAGTGTGTGTGGCTAATTCCTTTGTTGGGAATTAGGGGAGTGTTACCTAGGGTAGGGTAACGATCTTGTTGTGTTTCGGTTCTAGAGTGAACCTGTGTGTTGGTATCTTGGCTTTTCCTTGTGTCGTGAGTTTGTCGTCAAGTGCATTGTATGGGCTTTGCATCTTGTCGTTGTAGTTGTCGTCGTTGTCGTGTCGTTGTGGTAGTTGGCAAGGTGGTTTGTCAGTTGTGTTATTTGTGGTGTGCCTTTTGTTGGCATGTTGATTTGTTAGTCGGATGCGAGAGTCGTATCCGGAGTTGTTCGTATCGGTTAGATTTTCGAGGACGAAAATGTCTAAGTGGGGGAGAATTGTAACGCCCCGATTTGTTTAATTCTATTTGTTTATTTCATTTAATGAATTTTGTGAAATGTGTGAATTTATTGTATTTTACCTGCTAATTGAGTTAATTGGTTAATTTCTCTGATAGATGAAATATTTTCAATAAATTATAATTTCTTTTCAACTTTTATTTCACGAAAATATATTTCATCGCTGTTTATGTTTTATCGCATTTTGAGAGCGTTTGGGAGATATTTGGGCGTAAGGGCAAAAGGGTCATTTTGGGTAGTTAGATATTTTGTTATAAATAGAAAGTGGAAAGAAAAAGAGAGAAAAGGAAATAGAGAGAAAGAAAAGAGAAGATAGAAAGGAAGAGGAAAGAAAAGAGGAGAAAGAGAAGAAAATCGAAGATTCTCCGTTTCGAGCGCGATTAATCGGGTAAGGGTGAGAAGTTTCAATTATATCTTGCTTGTGTATGTATATGTGTTGTTTGTTGTGATTGTTTTGGTGGTTTCGCGACTTTTCGTATCGATTCAAATTAGGAGCAATTGATAGAAATTGATGTTTTCGCGGATGAAATTCGATATAAACCGTGTAGGATACTCGTTGATTATGTCTAAACATGTTTTGGTTGTTCTGGTATGAATTAGAAGGGTTTGGGTGGTAAAAATGATGTATTTTGGTCCCATTTGACCTATATTGACGCTGCTGCGAATTCTGGGTTTCGCGGGTTCGCCTAGCGAACCCCAGCGAAGGAATGGGTGAACGTTCGCTAGATGGTTCGCCTAGCGAACTTTATGACTGTTTTCCACTGCCTTGGTTCGCTAGGGTTCGCCTAGCGAATACTGGAGCGAACATGATATTTTCCAATTTTGTTTTCGTCGTAATTTTCAAACCGTAAGTCCGTTTTGGTCGCCGTTTGAAGCGTTGGAAAGCTAATGAAAAGCTCTTTCTATTAAAAATGGTTTGGAGGGCAGTAGATGAATTATTTAGGTCGTGGTTTTGGAAAAGTGTTGGGTTGTCGAGTTTTTATCGCGTATAATGTGTGCGATTGATGTGTTAGCATGATATATGCTTGTGACATGTAACGTGTAGCTTGTAGACCGTTATATGATGTGAATATACATGATGAAATGTTGTGATGATGGTTTGTGGCCTTGTGGCAAATATGTGCATTGTTTTGGATTAGACTTCGAGGCGTGATTAATGATGTTGTTGTGTAGTAAAATACATTGTTTGATTGAATGTCAATGTATGTTGTTATGATGTGTTGTGGGTAGCCTTTGTGGTGTGAATCCCTTGTGGAAGTAAGTGTGATTGTATGATTGTTGTGGTATGTGATGAAATACATTGTTTGAATTGTTTTTAATGCATGAATATGATGATGTGTATTATGCAATGTGCTATGGATATGGATGTCGTACGACTTGTATGCTGTTGTGTGACGATAATGCATGTGATGACATGTTGTGGTGATGAATTATGGCCGAAAGGCAAATAAATGCAATGTGTTGTATTTGGTTATGTATGCATGTTTATGGTTGCATATATGTGGGAAGATGCATTTGATTGTCATGAGTTCTTGTGTGTCAAGCATCATGATATGCATCTTGTGATCGTGTGCCCATGTGGGGTGTGAGTGATCGGATCGTGTGCCCGTGTGGGGTGAGAGCGATCCAGAAACGTCGTGTGCCCATGTGGGGTGTGAGCGACGGATTGGTTGCAGAGGGAATCTGCTATAACGTCGTGTACCTATGTGGGGTGTGAGCGATGATTATAGACGATCGTGTGCCCATGTGGGGTGTGAGCGATCGGGTCGTGTGCCCGTGTGGGGTGTGAGCGATCCATAAATGTCGTGTGCCCATGTGGGGTGTGAGCGACGGGGAACATCGTATGCCCGACGGGGAGTTACAGTGATGTAACGAGCGATGGTTCCAGCAGAGTTCCTGAGTGAACTTGAGATGATTGAGTCGGTACCGCATATGCATTGCATAGAGTCGTTGTGTCGGTCTCTGTGCATTTGCATAAATCATGAATGGATTGATTATGTGTGAGCTTGTGATAGCTTTGGTGAATTATTATGCATAGGTGATAAATGCATTGGTTGTGAGTGATATGTTTTGTGTATAAACATATGATATGTGATGTGGTGGTGTGCATTATGTGTGAAATGTGATTATATTGGTATAATCGTTATATGCTATGTGGTTGGATTGTTAGGAATATGTTATGTATGGGTGGCATGCTATATGTGTTAGTATGTGATGTATGTGGTGAGAAATATTATATATGTGAATTTATTTGTGTTGTGGCATATTATTATGCAATCTTGTTATAGTTGTTATTTCTCACCATTCTGCTGGAATATGCTTTTTATGGCATAGTGCAGATTGTCAGCTTTAGAGGCGTGGAGGCAAGTGGAAGAGTTAGATCTTCGTTTGCTTAGGTCTTGGTGTCTGCTCTGATACGTAGCACGGGAGTCGGGGAACGATTATGTTATTTATGTATATAATTGTTGAATATATTTGGTAGTACCTTTATATGGAAAAGTTTCCCAATTGAGGGTAATCTATTTTATGCTATGTATCAAATTTATGAGCAGGGATGATGTATTTGTTTATTTAAAATGTGGCATTCCTGTTCCTGTCGGAAAAATAAATTTTTAGTTACTCTGATTTTATTTATGTATTATTTATTCGCGATGGGAATTGGGGTGTTACAGGAACAACCACATTCTTTTGAGGATATTGAGTTTGGGGGGGATAAGGTTGGAGACTTTGTCTTAGAGGAAGAATCGATAACAATTCCAGAACCGATTCATATAGTTGCTTTTGTTCAAGCAAGTATGGAACTTGCACAAGACATTGTTGCAATTCCTCAAACTCAAGATGATTTGGTAATTCATGAAGAAAAAACTCAAAATCCTTAAGAACAAGTGTTACAAGAACCGATACCTTTGCGGAGATCCACTAGAGAAATGAGAAATTCTATTTCAGATGATTACATAGCCTTTCTCCAAGAACATGAGGAAAATAATGGTATGATGGAAGATGATACAATCAACTTCCCTTAAGCCATGCAAGATTCTAACTCGAAAAGTGGGTTGAAGCAATGAAGGAGGAGTATAAGTCCATGCAAGACAATAAATTTTGGGAAATTGTCCCATTACCAGAAGGTGTGAAACTCATTGGTTGTAAATGGATTTTTAAGACCAAACGGGATTCTAACGGTAATATGGAGAGGTATAAGACTCATCTTGTGGCTAAGGGCTATACTCAAAAGGAATGGATTAATTTTAAAGAGACTTTCTCTCCAGTTTCATCGAAATACTCTTTTAGGACAATCATGGCTCTTGTTGCACATTATGATTTGGAACTCTATCAAAGTGATGTCAAGATAGCTTTCCTCAATGGCAACGTTGATGAAATAATCTATATGATGCAACCAGAAAACTTTGTGTCAGGAGACTCAAAGAATATGGTTTATAAATTGACAAAATACATTTATGGACTAAAACAGGCGTCTCGTCAGTGGTATCACAAGTTTCACGAAGTAATTTTCTCATTTGGTTTTGAGGTGAATGTTGTTGAAGATTATGTGTATAAAAAATTTAGTGGGAGCAAGTACATTTTCTTGGTCTTGTATGTAGATGACATACTGCTTGCCAAAAATGATATAGGAATGATGCACAAAACTAAGAAATTTCTATCAAGAAATTTTGAAATCAAAGATCTTGGTGATGCCTCCTTTGTATTAGGAATTCAGATACATCGAGACCGATCTCGTGGTATTCTAGGATGATCACAAATGAGCTATATTGAAAAGGTACTTAAAAGGTTTGACATGCAGGAATGTAAATCAGGAGATACTCCAATTGCTAAGGGAGACAAATTTAGTCTCAGTCAGAGCCCAAAAGGAAACTTAGAAATTCAGGCTATATTTACATGTTGGCTGGTGGTGCAGTTTCTTGGCGCAGTGCTAAGCAAACTCTTACGGCTTAATCCACCATGGAAGCAGAGTTTATAGCATGTTATGAGGCATCCAACCACGAGATTTGGCTAAGGAATCTTGTCACTGGGCTGCGAATTGGGGAAGGAATTGAAAGGCCACTTAAGTTATACCGTGACAAAAAATTATTCGTCCTGTATTCCAACAATAATAGGAGCTCGACTAAGTCAAAACATATTAACATCAAGTTCCTAGTTGTTAAGGAAAAGGTAAAAAGTGGACAGATTTCCATAGAACACTTGGGGACAAACTCCATGATAGCAGATCCTCTTACAAAAGGTCTTCCACCAAAGGTCTTTCATGAGCACGCTGCTTTCATGGGTGTTTTATCGTTAGAGGAGTCTTTGGTTTAGTGGGAGTTTGTAGATTATGAATTTTATGTTATGTGTTTGGTATTATGTATGCATACTATGATTTTTGGATATTTTCCAATTAATAAAGTTTGATATTCAGTAGTTTACATTTTATACAATAAAGTTATTGAATAATCTCACTACAGTAAAGTAGGAGCAGTTGAAAATCGACATATAAAGACCAACTTCATGTGATTTTCATGCCACATATTTCATGATGGATCTATGTCATTTAGTTGTACTATCGGTGATCATTGATGGGTTTAGTTATGATTGATATAATGAAAATCACCTTGATTATGTATATTGGCATGACTAATGGACATGATACTTTGGATATGCTTAAAGAATATAATGGCAAATTTTGAGCTCATAAAGTCTAACACATGTGTAGAGTTACATATGTGACCAGTGGGAGATTGTTAGAATTTTGGGTCACAAATGTAACATTTAAGGTGTTAGTGTCATTATTTTAATTAGTCAAGACTTAAAGGGTCTAATTAATATAATATTAAGTTTGTGGCTAAAAGCATAAATGTCATGAAAGGTCAGGTTATTGTATAGATACCGTAAGTCAATATCTAATTTGATGAGGGGCCAAATTAGAATATTGAAAACTAAGAAATAACCCTAGGGTTATTTAAATGGGTTATGGTCCTCATTTGTATAGTACAATAAAAATAAGGTTTATCAGGTTTTCTCTCTTCATCCCCATCAAAGGAGATTCAAGGAACCCTAAGGAACTCTACAAATCGGAAGATAACATACCCGGAACCTTCAACGATCAACGATTTCAATGGAAAATTCAGGTACGCTTCTGCCTTCATTCTCTAATTGAATTCTGGTATGGGTTTAAGGGTTTAGAGTTCTGTTGTTGATTTCTATATCAGTAGAAATCATAAGGTTATGAACATATCTAATAAATACGACAAATCTCTTCATCAAAAACACACTTCCATCCAAGTAAAAAATATATCTCGGTTTCAATCTCCAGATACACCATATTAGATATGAATTTCAATCTTCAGATGCACCTCATCGAAGTACACAACTACCTATATTGCCTGTGTGTATGAGATAACAAAGACACGTGATAATAAAATGGTGAATCCGAATTTCAATTTACTTACAAATTCCTGGAAAAATTTGTAATTATTGTCTCAATATATATTTCGTAAGAAAGGGGTGAATTCGAATTTCAATATTCGGACAAACCTCTGAGAAGTATTATGAACCCTGGACATTATTATGGACCATAATATAACACTCGAGATTTTTTTTCTGTCTAGTACCACTACTACATTCGTGAACTATTATGAGTTGTTTGTTTACCACTGATGTTAAGAACCTTAATGTCATTCTCATAATGAGTTTTTTGTTTGTGAACATGGAGGTGACTGTGAAGTATGTATATATATGTACTAGTTTTTTTAATACCTTCCTAATTTCAACATGTTCTTCATATGCATTGGTTATTTTCTCACACAATAAACCATACACATAAGTCATTCATAACTAAAAGTGACTTTTCATATGTACTAGTTATTTTCTCACACAATAAACCAAACATTTGCATAAACCATACATAATTCAAAATATAGTCATTCAAAATGTTTACGCTAAATTAAAAATTTAAATATAACTATTGGGTATATCTAATGCTCGTGTTCCTCCTCTGCCATATATACTGCAGTGAAAATATTGTCTATGATAATATCACCTTTAAAGTGACCCTCTTGGGAGTACCTTCATGAAACTCTCCCCTAGCTATGACATCACTTCCAAGCGCAATAATATGGTAACATATAGGCGATACATCCACGACATGGCCTGCCTTTGCCTGATTCTCTTTTAGTAACTCCTGGTGAGCTGACCTAAGGGGGTCTCTATCTGGCTCTGGTGTCATGTAAGGGTGTGACACTCTATAAAACCATTGAATATACACGTATATCATACTTTATGGACAAGGAGATAACACACTACGAACATACTTTGGCATCATATGGTCATGGTAGTGCATAAATATCACATTAATATATATATATATATATATATATATATATATATATATATATGCGATGGATATTGGTAGGAGCAACAAATGTGGGGTCCCTAGGTATACCCTGCAGATACCCGAACTATCACAATACTCGCTCAGGTAGATATGGATACATAAGTGGAAATCCATAAGCCATCCATCCAGAGTACCAAGATATCACCTCCAAGGGTTGTGTCTAACGATGCTCACCGTACAGTGTGAAACACATATCATCCAGCAGGATGTAGCCAATAGCAAGTTAGGACGACCTAGTTTCCATATTGATCTTGAGTAGGATAATAGAGCATACAAGTGAAAAATCCTTAGTTTTGTCTTCAACATAATCCCATCCGAAGATGTGTAGAAAATGATGGAGGATCCATGCTTGAATATGGTTCAGATGAAATATCAATATGGGTGTATCACAAGTATCATGGAGTTAATATCAGTAAGGGTGTAATTAAATGACCTGAAATAGACATTTACTTTCTATCATATGTCTTGTCTTCCATAAATTACCTTAAGCTAACTTGGAATAAAGGTAAATTAAGCAAGATGCCCCAAATTGTACTCGTGAATCCTCTCCAACTGCACATATAATCTAAGAGAACAATTCTATATGATATGATTTCTCTCTAGCGTGTGGTTGTTGTCAATATGATTCCGACTCTGATAAGAAGGCGTGTGACGTCATCAGACTCCATTATCAACACTCTGGAAGAAAACATATGTGTGTGTACAAAGTAAAGACAAGATTCATGAATGTTTCTAAGACAATGGTTCTAATGAACATTAGTTCTGAACATTCTAATTAAGACTTTATAAGAAAGGTCTACAAGACTTTCTAATGAAGATGCGATTCTAATGGTACAAGTTCTGAAGATTCTGAAGACGTGGTTCAAGTGAACAAGCTTTGAATATTCTGAAGACACATTTTTTGAAGATCAAGTTCTGAAGACAAGATTCTGATTAGACGAAGTACAGAAGAATCTGAAGACAAAGGATGTGTTTAATGAAATCTGAAGACTCTGAAGATAAGTTTCTGACGGAACAGGTTCTGAAGACTCTGAAGATTATGCTTCTAAAAGAAAGAGTGCCAGAGATTCTCAAGATAGATTCTGCTGAACAAAGATCTTAGAATTCTGAAGACTGAGTTTCTAAAGACTACACAAAGAATGACTCTCCTATAACACGCTTCATCAAGTAAATATCTGAAGCCTCTGAAGATGCTAGAAGACTGAAGATTAGAATGGTTTTAAGTTGAATATAATAGTATTAAAACTCTGTATCCTCTACCTCGAGAAGGTGGCACAGGAGTAGCTTTTTATACAGTGATGTTGACCATTCCTTCATGTGAACGTTGGGATATTGCTGTTGGAATATGTTTCCTAGAATACCCCTCAACATATCTATTCTCTCATGCTCTATAAATTGAAGATTTGAAGCTTGAAGATAATAGCTCGTGGCTAAGAGCTCGTGGCTCATGGCTAGAAGCTCAAAGATTATTGCTGAAGCTGCCATTGATCACAAGAGAGAAAAATAAAAGATTGTTGATTGCTGTTCATATAAAGGATTATTATTCAACAAAGCAAACAAATCAACATGTAGCAAGCAAAAATGAAGCTGCTACTATAAGTGTGCACAAATGATGAATATGCTAACACCATATGAAACTACTCAAGTGAGACATTATAAGTGAAGCATAATAGCTTAGTTGAACTTGATGGTTGAATTGGAAAAAGCATTATATGCTCAAGAAA
This sequence comes from Lathyrus tuberosus, assembly GCA_022829125.1. Taxonomy (NCBI): domain Eukaryota; kingdom Viridiplantae; phylum Streptophyta; class Magnoliopsida; order Fabales; family Fabaceae; genus Lathyrus; species Lathyrus tuberosus. Next base: position 8,131,237 of record JALAZF010000154.1, on the reverse strand, counting down.
GGAGTACGATATCCTGAAAGCTGAAGTTTAAATGAAGAATGGTCAATGAAGAAGAAGCTGAAGCATAATGATGAAGAACGCATAACGATGCAACATGCTGAAGCCATGTGAAACTCATCAAGTGAAACATCAATAAGTGAAGCATAGTAACTTAGTTGATCTTGATAGTTAAGCTGGAAGAAGCATTAACTACTCAGAAAGGAGTATAAAAGCTTAAAACTATTGATAAGAAGCCGCAATGCTCAATAAGAAATCTTTTAAGCAAATACAGAACTAGAGAGATTTATAATCTCAGAGATTTATTTTTAGATAGTTTATGTATTAGAAAGCAAGGAGTTGTTGCTCACAACTTTCTATGTACTTCAATTGTGTAATCAGCTTGTAAGAAGCATATATAGTGCACAAAGAAAATCCTTAAAAAAGGTAATGTTCCTGGAGCGGTCGAATGGTGACCAGAATGCTCAGAGGGCCAAGTCGTGGTGTAGCGGCTTGGAGGATGTTTCCTTGAGAGGCGAATGAATGTCAGGATTCTCAAGAAGGCAATGAAGGGTTTCCATTGTGGTTGTAATCATGTTGATGATTAATGGATTAAGTCCTTGGGATAACGTGAAACCACCTTGAGGGGTGGACTGAAGTAACTTCATTAACAGTGAACCAAGATAAAATAATTGTGTTCATTTATTTTATTTACTTGTTAACGCAATTGATTTAAATTCCGCAAATGGGGACGAATTATGAAACCCAATTCAAACCCCCCTTTCTTGTGTTTTTCAACCTTCAAACTAGATCCATCATTCAACACTATCTTCAAATACTGAGCATCACTAAAGAGCTCCATAATTTTATAATATTTCAGTGCTTCAACATAATGTTCCTTTTCAAGAGCCATTTTCTCATGATGAGCAGTATTCCTTTTCTTCCTAGCTGATTTGTTTACTCCCAACCACATATTTCTTCTTCTTCTTGGGAGTCTTCTTTGCCTTGGTAGGAGTAGGAATCTTCCTGTAAGGAGTCCTTTTAGTCTTCAGCACAACCTTTCTATTTCCCACCCTTTTCTTTGACTTCTTGTCAAGTATTTTACTAAGACCAGCATCTTCAGTGATTTTTTAAAAATGCTCTATGGAGATGTTACTTATTGGGGAAGGCCAATAAACATTCATGCTTGGGGAATTGTACTGGTATAGCTAGGGATATGAGAATTCAATCGTCATCGGTATAAGAACCGATGCTAAATAACTCATCATTGGCAGGACAACTGATGTAAGACCCGCGAGTAGTGACAGTGGTATAAGAATCGAAAGAAATAACAGCAGTATAAAAACCGTAAAACAAAATGACAAATGGTATAAGAACCGTAAAATAAAATAATAAAGAGTGTAAGAACCGTAAAATAAAATAACAAATGGTGTAATAACTGTAAAACAAAATAACAAATTTTTTTCTTTCAAGAATCAAACAATAAAAGAAGAAAATTCATTCCTAACATGTTGATATCTACAAAATAAAATACACTATATATTGTGTACTTAGTAAGAAAAAAATAAAGTTGAGAATTGAAAAATGATGTTGATAATAGTAAAAATTATAGAATGAACTTCACCTTCACATTTATCTTACAACTACAATTTGTTACATAATAAAAGTTAACATTTCTTCTTTTTGATTTCTTTAAAAATGGAAGAATAATTAGTAAAAAACAAACAAAAGAAAATTATATATTTGAATATGGAAACGGTAAAATCTAATTATAAAAAAAGAAGAAAGGAGAAAAGCCTTTTCATCTAGATGGACAACATGTAAATCAATTTTTTTTTTAAAATTTTATTTCTTGGTGGAAAAACAATTAATAAAATGGTTATAGTAGAGAAATTGTGACATTATTAGTAATAGAGTTAAAAGGGAGAATAATGGAAGTTAATATTTTCAATGAGGTGGATTGAAAGTCAATGGAGTAAGTGAGGAGTTAATGAAAATATGAATATGAATTAATTAACTAATAATTAATAATGGAACCAAGTTTTATTCTTAAAAAATATAAATATGAATCATAAATTTATAAACCCCCCCAAAAAAATTATAATCGTTCACATAAAATAAATAATAAATAAATAAAATTATATAATTATCATAAATTTTGACGTCAAAATATTGATAAAAGCCTTAACAACTTTTATATATAAAATTAAATAAAATAAATAATAAATAAAAAATGAATAAAATTATTAAATTACCCTAAATTTTGGCACCAAAATATTATTAAAAGACTTAACAATTTTCATATATAAGATAAAACACTTAACAACTTTTATATATAAGATTAAATAAAATAAATAATAAATAAATAAGAAATGAATAAAATTATTAAATTATCCTAAATTTTGGTGCCAAAAAATTATAAAGAGACTTAACAACTTTTATATATAAGATAAGATACATAAACGAGAAAAGAGTTAAAAAAATGGTGTTAGTAATATTATTTAAATTAAAATTAAGAAAAGACGAGAACCATCAGATAATTATCATGATATGGTTAAAAAAATAAATTAAAGTAAAATAAGAACTCTAAAAAATTTGGGACTCTTGAAAAGATTTGACTCTCTGTATTTGAGACTATGTGGGACTTTGTATGTGAAATTCTCTGTAATTGTGTCTGAAAAATTATGAGAAAAAAGTCTTTATTTATAGGACCAATTAGGTCGCTAAAAATGAAAAAGAATTATCTGTGACAAAACATAACCAATCGGAAATGAGATTTGGAAAAATTGACCAATCAGAAAAGACTATGACAAAATACATCGAATATGTATACTTTTGATATTTTTTATTTTTAATATTTCGACCCAGGACCTCGTCCTTGTAACTCCTTTAATCTCACTTCACTACCACATGGACTTTCTCATTAATTTAAGATAAAATGCAACTAAAACCCATATAATAATAAAGAAGTGGGCAAAATTTAGGGTACTACAAGTTTCATTATGAAGAGTTCTTACCCATGGGTTAATGTGCCCATCCTTGCCCTTTTTACCTCAATAGTTCATTCATGGTTAATTTAAAGGATGTACCATATTTTTTTGTAGTTTTGCAGTGAGAGACTCGCAAAAACTCATAAAGATTGAGAGTGGTAATGATGACAACTTTCGTCTTCAAACTACGATGCACATTTTCTTTATCATTTTTGGTCCAATCCTTTTCAGGTCTGTTTTCTACAACACCATTAACTTTGTATGTAGGAACAAATAGACCTTCATTCACAACCTTCCAAATATTGCGGTCCATCCCTTCTATGAAAAACTTCATTTTCTCTTTCCACAAATTATACCATTCTCCATTAAAGAATGGTGGTTTGTTTAGTGAATATCTTGAAGTCATTTCCTCTTAAGATCGTGTTAATAGTTTCTTGAGAGTAAATGACAGAGAAAATAAAACAAATATTAAATAGAAGAAAAATAAAGAGAGTAAGGGTTAGAGAGATTGCACCATAGAGTTATCCAGGTTTGGACGAACATTAGCCTAATCTTGTCCCCAAGAGGTCTTATTGAGATTTTGACTAAACTTTTGAGCTTCTACAGCTGATACCCCCAAATCTTAATACAAGTTGATCTTGAGATTTTATAGACTTATCCCCAACCACATGCTAAGCTAACAAACCTACCTTCTTAGAGATTTTAAGACTAATCTCAATAACCAAAACAAAACTTTTTTCGGCAAAACTCATTAAAATATTACGATTGGTTTATCTCAAGAACCAAACTCAATATTCTCAAGAGAATCACACTCTCAGGAATTAACTAAAATAACACTACCACTTACAGAATCTTTCTCACAACCAAGGTTTCACTCAAAAGCACTATGGCAAGTTTAAGTGAAATAAAAATGTTTCTAGAGAGAGAAAGAGAGAAAATAGATAGATAAATTCTAAAGAAATAAATTCAATAAGAGTTTGAAAAACCTAAAAAAGAAATGATCAATGAGTTGAATTAATCAACCAATCGATTGGAATTACGTTCCAATTGATTAGCGAGTCATTTTTAACCGATTACCATACCCAAATAGGAAATATTAGATATAGAGTTGTTGCAAGTCATTAAGGTTCTGTCCTAATCGCTTGGTTAATTGATTAGGCCTTCTCCAATCAATTGGCTTAACTTCCAATCCATTGGCTGACTTAAGAAGTTTTGCCAATCGATTGACTTAAATATCAAATCGATTGGTTAGTTCAAAAAAGCTTTAAATAGAGATTGAACATCTTCTTAATCCTTTGGTTTGGCCTAGAAAACAATTTTCATGATAAAAACGTTTGAAAAAGTTTTTTAAGGTGTGTGTGTTTGTGTGTGTGTGTGTGTGTGTGTGTGTGTGTGTGTGTGTGTGTGAGAGAGAGAGAGAGAGAGAGAGAGAGAGAGAGAGAGAGAGAATTACCTTAGTACTTTAAAAGCCATTCCTTACTTTTACAAAACTTTGGTCACTCAAACAAACAGACAGATAGACACAACAAGGCGGCTTTCACACTTTATCTAAGGCTTTAAGATTCTTTGATGGATTGCTCCTAATTATATAAGCACTTTAATCTTGAGTCTCTTTAAGTTGATGAGGCATGTGATGTTTCTCTAGTTAGATCATCATCATCAAGGTTGAAATCTATTGCCACCGACTTTAATTATCATTGTCATCATTAAAACACCAAAGGATTTTTTGCAGGATTATCAACTTTATATCTGCAAGCACATATATCCACAATTGAGATCAAGGCTAAAAAATGTTGGATTCGAATTAGGGAGATCCCTATTCTATTCTTGAGAAAAGTTAAAAAGTTGGTTTAAAATGTAATGGAATAGGGAGGGAAAGACTTCCCACGCCCACTTAAATGAATGTGCCTGAATTTCAATATCTAAAGATATATCTAGATTTCAATCTCAGGACTTATTTCTTACTTGTATTTGGTGTGATTTCGATATTGTGTTTGTTGCGATTACGGTGAATCTGGATTTCAATATATGGATTTATTTTTTACTTATATTTTGCGTGGTTCTGAGATTGAATTTCTTGTGTTTAGGGTGCGTTCAGGTTCCAATATTGGATTTATTTTCAAAAAAAATTCAGGAGGTGAGTAATGTATGGTTTGGAATGAACAACCCCCATATCATTCACTACGCCAAAAAGGTTATTTAATAGCGCTTTTTTAATACTTTAATAGCGCTTTTAAGCGCTATTAAAGCCGCCGCTATTATAAGTTCGCACTTATGATAGCGCTTTTAAAGCGCTATTAAAGTCTCTTTTTAATAGCGTTTCTTTTATAAGTGCTATCATATCCCTATAGTATGTCTAATTTATTGTCAGCATTTAATAGCGCTTTTTCTCCAAGTGCTATGTTATGTGCTATATTATAATAACACTTTTTCTCCAAGTGCTATGTAATGTGCCATATTATAATAGCGCTTTTTAATATTAACGCTATGTTAGATGCTATGTTATAATAGCCCTATATTAAAAAGTGCTATTATACCTACAATTTTTATTTTTTTTTTAAATTTCTTTACATTTTCTTATACCTTTCATTTTTTTGTATACCTCTGAGATATTTTGAGTGATGCAATATACTAAATAATAAAACTAATGTTCTTCTAAAAATGCAAATATCAATAATTTATCATATAAGAAATGAACTTAATTTGTATCAATAAAAAATATTATTTAGTTACAAATTAATTTTATATATGTAAGGCTTGTACATAACAAAAACATGCATAAAACCACCAAAAACACCAAGCCAGAGAAGCTCATAAGTTATCCAACGTTTAGGGCATGAATTATTTCTCCATTTATTTTCCTGTGGCACAAAAGAAAAAATCAATTATGTATTGTACAAGAAACCTACTAGTAGACAAGATGTTGTAGGTAAGAATACTATTAAAAACTTGCACGAGCAATATTCAAAATTCAGAAACACCAAACCTACTATTTGTATTGGACTGGAAGCTCAAACAAAATTTAAAAAAATATTAAAGAAGAAGGAATATGAAACTCACGAATAACATCCTGTAGCATATATGTAGCCCAATCCTCTTTGACTTCAGCTAACTTATCTTCAGAATAAGTAACACATTTGCGTGCAGGAAAGTACTTCAAACATAAACACAACACAAACTTGAGTTAGAATTTAATTACATTTTTCATGTCTAAATGACTATTTAATAATAATAATAATAATAATAATAATAATAATAATAATAATAATAATAATAATAATAATAATAATAGTTGATATTAAAATCACTTACATTCAAAAAAGTTATTCAACATATATGTGTGACAAGTCATACATGACATTAGCATAGTAATGAGAAAAAAGCAGAGCAGTGGTACTTATTGAAACAAGTCAACGAAAGCATGTCTAGTAGAACTTATTCATAATATGTTCAAAGGAATTGTTAAACATGCTACATAATATATTCAAAGGAAGCATGTCTAGTAGAACTTACTTATAATATATTCATAATTATTTAACATGCTACATATACGTGTGACAAGTCATACATGACATTAGTATAGTAATGAGAAAAAAGCACAACAGTGGTAATTGTTGAAACAAGTCAACCGAAGCATGTTTAATAATATTTAATATTAAAATCACTTACATTCAAAGGAATTTTATTTTGATTTTCCATGATGACCTCCTTCATAAATCGCATGACAAAATATCCACAATCAATACCGTTAGTTTGACAAGGGCACTGCAAAAAAATAAATTATATCAATGACCTCTATTATATGTCATTATTAAAAATAACATTAATTAGAAAATACCTTTATTTTGGTCCATGTGATTTTATTTGATTTGAACTTGGACACTTTAACATTATCAGAGACACGATAAATGTGCAAAGCACTAACAAAATAAAATTAAACTTCAAATAAATAATTGTTATAATGAATTCTAATCATATAAATATTAAATTAAAAGAAGTGATGCTTACTTTTCAAACTTCATTTTTAAATCTTGATAATTATCGTGCTCAACATTCAACGAATTCATATAATATATAATCTCAGCATTGAGATTGATGACAAGTAACACCCAATGATCCCTACACCCAAAATTTAAATATTTCAATAACTTTCACATTTAAAAGTGATTAAAGATAACATTTTGAATAGATATCTTACCCAAAATTATAAGGGGCAAGAAGCATCCTTTCCTTGAACTCTTTATTTATCAAGAGTAATTTTGCTATGTCTTTTCCTTCTTTATCATCATTCGAGACATATGGAGATATGAAAGAGAACTTATTTGCTAGTCCATTCGGAGTGATGAACTTGTCATACAAGTACCTTGAAAAGAAAAATAACTATTTTAAATATCAGTAATCATATAAGTTAATATACAATATTAAAATGGTGAAGTATTTTCATAAATGTGCTTATACCAAGAAGCTTCTAGATGAAGACGTACCTGGCATATATTGTAATAACAGTGGCACTTAACCAGTTGTGATAAACAAGTTCTTTTATGTTCTCTACATGTATATGCTCTTGAAATTCCTCACCAAATATATTTTTCTCCATGGTTATCTCAATTACCGACTCGGGCCTCATCATCATTTTTACATACATATCAAGGAATTGTAAGCTAGTAGAACTAGTTGAACCCCCAACTTTAGATGGCAACTCTTGAATTTTTGGATTTTCGGATTTTTTGATGGGTGATGCAATTGATTCAGCACTATATTGGACATTCTTATCTTTTCTTTGAGATTTACCAGGCATCTAAAAAGTTACATTACCTAAGGTTAGTGAGCAAATAATAAAACAAGTATATATACTTAGGAATCAAGCATATTGATAATAAGTCATTTACCTTTTGACATTCATCAGCAAAGTAAACTAATTCAAATGGCCATGGAACAATTGTACCTACTGCCTGACCAACCATGGAGACACACCATATTCAACAGATATAGGCAGTGGAGCATCTAACACAATAGGAACTTCAATAATAACTTTGACATATCCAGGTAGTAATTTTATGCCATGCACGATATCACTACCGATGTTATATAATTTCCCACGAGCAACTAAATGCCGATTTGGAGATGATAGATATATATTAATAGAAGAGATACCCTAAACCATTGATGAATTATAAAAAATTAATATAATTAATAGAGAAAAATTAATTAGAATTTAGAGTTTAATAAAAAAAAACAATTACCTTCGGAATGTTGTTAATTGCACCAGGGTTGCAAGAATCCTTGTCACTAGGATGTCGCCTCTTTACAACTTTATCAGGTGAACGCCTCACTCCCACTTCTTCACTTTGTTGCCTCTCTTCATCTATTGATCGCTTTCTTTCCACTTCTTTGATTTTTTGCCTCTCAATCACTTTCTTAGTTTCATGTCTCTCTAGTATTTCATCAGCTTGTGGCCTCTCTTTCTTTTCTCTCTCTAGTTTCTCACTCTCTAGTGTCTCTAATCTCTTAGTCAATGTATTGAACATGTGATAAATATTATCAATGTGTGCTTGTGTAGGGAGAGCTCGACGTGGAAATATGTCTTTAGGACTTACTCCAAAACCATAACTTCTTACACGCCCAGAGTACTCTAGAAGATCTAATGCCTGAAATAATATGTCATTACGACCAAGGTCTTCTCCTCTCTCTTCTTCAGTTAAAGATTGTGTTAATGCCTCCTGAAATTGATAAGCAAGAAAAACTTATTAACTATCGTCATAGGAAAAAAAGTTTAACATTAACGTGTGGTATATGAATGCCCCACAATATTGGAGTACTTGTTTCCATGTATTAGTAACAAAAGAAAAAAAACAAATATTTAACTTACACATTTATCCACAATTTTTTGAACATTATCATTGTCAATATCTCCATCCTTATTCACACGGGCAGCTTTCCACAACTGGTAACGGGGTATTATCTTTTCATTTGACTTTTTTTTTTCTATATACATATTAACAAATTAACAGTTAAAAATCATTTTGACACATTCTACAAAAATTTTATACACATACTTACTATTTCTTCTTCAAGACGAGCATATCCCAAACGTGATTTTCTATACGGATATAGAGGATTTAACGCTCTTTTTCGATTTTCACTACTAAGTTTCTGCATTAATTAAAAATATATTAGGTTAATACAATGTATATGGACTTAAGAATTAATAATTTTTAGACAATAATATTACCTGAAAATCATCACTCATGCACTTAGCGACGAAGATATCCCATTGCTCTTGTGTTATGTAAGAATATTTTTTCGGAGGTTTTACATTAACATTACCATCCTTATCTCTTAGGTATTTACTTCTCAATTTGACTTTAAATGTCCTAAACAACTTTCCAGCTTCTTTCATTACAAAATCGTAACGTTCATCTCCTATCACGTAAGCTTTCTGAAAGACATCAAAGATCATTACCATGTATAATACAAATAGATTAACATAATGAAAATTTTACAACAAACTTGATTGAAAGTGTTAGACCTGAATCTCATCCCAAATATTTTGTTTATAAGTTTTTAAGATGTCTTCTTTCGATCTCCAATTGTCCAAAGTAATTGGAACAAACCGACGAGTAATACATCCAATGTAACTAATAAAACTTGCGCTTTTGGTCCCATTTGGTTGGCGTGTGGGATTCCATTGAACCTGATAAAATTTAAAACTAATGATGTAAATCAATTGATAAAGAACTAATACTAATTCAAAGAAGCCCGAGGTTGCATCATGCAAAATACCAATTAGTACAATAATTTAGTGTTGTTCTTTAACTCCTAGCTCTTGGGTAAAACAAGAGATGAAGTTAATGACAACACAAGAATATTTGAGTTTTTCAGACCCTGAACAAATTAAAGTATATACAGATTTGACTCCTTAGTAAAGTGAGATAATTAAGGATTGATACTGTAACCATTCATGATTTGTTATGCATATTCATATATATCAACTATTAATTTACTTAACAATAATTGATGTTACCCAAATTAAAGTGAGTTGCTTACTTTAAAGAAATAATTAATATATCATGTAGTCATACCCTAAATCTTGGGATTATTGGAAAATACCATAACACTTTGTTTGGACTTGTTTTATCTTTCTTAAATCGCGGAGCACTGTATTTTGGACACATATCCAATGATGTATACTCATTTCGAAATAAAACGCAATCATTAGAACAAGCATGTATCTTTTCATAACTCATGCCAATAGAACATAACATTTTCTTAGCCTCGTAAGTTCGACTTGGGAGCACATTATTCTCAGGCAAAATATATTTTAACAAAGTTAACAAGTCTGTGAAACTCTTATCAGACCATCCATTTCCGGCTTTTAAGTTATACAATTTTAAGATCGTGGACAATCTTGTGAATTTAGTACATCCATCATACAACGGTTTCTTTGCATCAGTTACTAAAATCTTGTTCAATTAAATTCACAAATTCTTCAACTCGATCAAACTCTAGTTTATCATTTTTGAACATAGTTGACGTGTCTCTCAAATTAGTGGACTTTGTTTTTTCTTCCCCGTGCATTGTCCAACATGTATAACTTTTATCGATTCCATTACATATTAAGTGATCCATCAAATCATCCGCACTAACAACGTCATAACAACATTCTAAGCAAGGACATGTGATTTTATTAGTGTCTTCTGCATGAGCAACAACAAATCTAACAAACTCTTTCACTCCATCTTCGTATTCTTTTGAGGTTTGATTGACAAACATCCATTTCCGATCCATAAATTCTAAGAGAAATAAAAATAGTATCTTGACTTTAGTGTATTTTTTTTGTGTAGCAGAGTTTGGATGAGAAGGAATAAATTGGTTTTATATTATAGTGTTTTTTTTCTTTTAATATAGTTAACTCAATAGTTTTATCACCATTCAACAATCCAACTATTTCCCTCCCTAAAAGTTACATTTCTAAAGTACCATAAAAAAAGACAAACAAAAACAATGCAAACATAATAAGTCACCTGAAGTTTGATATTGCTGTGAAAGAAACTTCTCCTCAAATGTAACCCTCTAATATGTAACAACACTCAAGTTGGATGATAGTCACCTGTACAAATTTTTTTTCATAAAATAGTTGCTTCAGAGACCAAATAAATTAAAGAATTGTAAATTGATTTTATGACATCTCAATATTATAATGAAATGTATTATTGTAAGTCAACACTATGAGCAACTATTAACATTTATGTATTTGCTACTACAACTAGATCTACGTATGGATATTGACTAAGAAATAAGTGAAATTTTATGTATTTCAAGTGTAGAACAAAAATATACACAAATTCAAGTGTAGAACAAATATATACACAAATTGATTTACTCCAAGGTACAACTTTTGTCAACTGTAGAAAGCTTCCTTCTGGCTGTGTTGTTCAAGATATGCCTAATGGTTACTCCAAGGTAATTAAATTCCTAAAGTCCAATATTTTTCTTGTTCTTAGGATTTGATTGCTTAAATAATCCCTACATTTCATGTTGGACAGTAAAATTGATTTACATTCCTCCATACATTGTGTTCTGAACTTAATAATAAAGCTCTTAGTTCAAAGTAACTTAACTTCGCTATAGTCTAGTGACTACTCACTATATAACTACTATGTCAAATATAATACTAATTTTTTCCTTTCAAAGATGCTTCTCATGTGACCTAAACTATATATTAATCCACTATTTTAATCATAGAAGCCTCTATAACTTGAATTTCTGTACCTAGAAAAGCAAGTTTCCTTGTAATAATCTTATCTTACAAGTACTTTTTGATTCTATAAACAATATATATAAGTTTCTATTCCAATTCCAATCTTTGATTCTATAAACATACAAACATTATTTAAATCACGAGATTTGGATTTAGCTTAGTTCCAAGACTATTACTATATAGTAATGTATGTCATGTGTATAATATACTCACTGAATTTCTTTGTAGCATTTCAGAATTTTGTACACCATGAAGAACAAAACCAGTAAATCAAATACTACAAGACCAGAACAACAAATAATAAGCTTCAGCAAGTAGAGCTAAAAGCAACCCAACTCAGAACAGCCTGCTCTAAAAATTAAGATACCCCCTACCAAAACCAGAATGGGCATAGAGACTCCTAGATAATTAATAAACTCCAATTCGATCACCTAGCAAAATTAACGCCAACAGTCGGCAATGATTAGCATAAGCTAAAACGAACCGCCTACACGACACTGCACAGCTACTAACGATCACACACCTAGCCGCGAATTGAAACTGAAACCAGCCCGACAAGCCGCCAGAACTTGAACTGACTATACCTTCGAAAAAAACAGAAAATCACCCAGCAAAGCATATTGCAAAACAGAACAGAAAAACTAACTATCGTCGGGCCAATTGACTACAACTGCTGCTAAACTTAATGCTCAGATCAACCTATCACTATAAAGACCTATTATCGGTCTCTTGATCCTCGAGGCCCCTCTAAACTCCGGACGAATACTCAGAACACCGACAAAGACCTCTCATTGCAAAACCAAAAAGACGATAACAACCGTGGCTTTCATTCCCAACGCCAGACTAGCTGAGAACCTGTTACCTCCACCTAACCAAACCTACACACCAGAAAATTTTCAACAAACACCGGAGACAATCAAAATAAACTATATAACTAAACCAGAAAACTGCGACAGTAAAACCAAAGCGATACACCCGAACACGAGGCCAAAGATTCTGCTACTCCTGCTGCCAGATCAAACCAAGGCTCCAAGCCAGAAAACCACCATAAAACTCTAGAGGCCTTCAAATCCTTTAACTGCTGAGAAGAATCTGATATCATAGCATAAACTCTGCTAGTAAAACTGATGCAGGAAAAGGGTGAAGAGGCGAAATTGATGGCGGACAGAACAATAATTCTGAGGTTTTCCAGAACAAAGATGAACTCCTATCTAGCCATATTCCTTTAAGAATCAGTATAAACACTAACTTACACACTATTAAAACTCTATGAAAATAGATTCAATGATCAAAATAAACAGCCAATCCTCCCGTCATTCCTCTACAAGGCCTAAAGTTGCCCTTGGATTCAAATACCATGCCTCACTATTGGGATTCAAGTCCTTACCTCTTACGCTCAACCATTTCCAGGCACACAATTTCACCTTCTCCGCCACCTGTTTGGATTCTATGTTCTTGTTTTCAACTAGTTTTTCATTTCTTGCTTTCCAAGCCCCCTGATACGACAAAACAAATAGATGACAGCAGCAACTCCACCACCTGGTGCAACCAATCGCGACGCGAAAGAGCGAAGCTAAAGACCAACAAAACCAACAGCGGTATAACAAATGTTGGGCAATCAGCAAGAGCAACACTGATGTCAAGACAAATTCCACATCCGAATAAAAGATCACTCTGCTAGAGCACTCTTGCAAAGGCATTGGAACTAAAACAACTCCCAAGGAAAACAGCTACCAACAACACCCAGCACTGCCCATCTATTTTGAATTCACTAACTAAGCTAGTCTGATTTGAACCTGACCTCTGAGGTAAGGCTCCCAGCCACCTTAAGCTAACAAAATAATAGATACAATCAATCCAAAAACACCCTGGGACAATGCCACGAATGAATCCACAATTGCTCCAAATTGGGAGCCTGAACCACCAAAACAACTGCGAAAAGACCGGCCAGGCCGACAGCTGTAGAACGAACCATCTAACAGGAGAGACTTTTCCAACTTTTCCTAAAACTCCTGTCTAGTTGTGTCTGTTTTGTTTTGTTTTGTTTTAGTGGCGTAAATATTGGGAGTCAGCTCAAATTTTCCTGATGGAATTGTAAGGAAGTTTACTACCTGATTGATATATTTTAGAGTAAACTTTACTTCATGTTTGCTTAATTTATAAAAATGCAAATTTAAGAGAAAATTATATGATTAAACGTGCACAGGTTCACACATACAATTTGACCCTAAATTCTACGCCGCACCTAAAAACATGAACACCCAATACCAAATTCTACGCCGCACCTAAATTCTACAAACGTGAACACCCAGTACCAACTTAACTACAAACGTGAACACCCAGTTCCAAATTCTACGTCGCACTTAAAAACATGACTATATTGTAGCTTTGGGTGCATTAGAAAATGAGCGTGAAATCCTTAAATCTCAGGTATTGTTATTCTATGATTTCTTTTGAACTATGAATAAATAATATATCCATGCCATTACATGAATCATAATAGGCCACAATCTCCAAATCATATTTAACAACAATCTGAATTCAAAAGAATTAGACAAAACATAGAGCATTAACAATTTAAGACAAACTTACTGTAGGAGGGGCCCTGTTCTGAACAAGATGCAGATTCACCGTCAAAGCAACAACTCTACTTGATGGATCAATTAGCTATGCTGCTAGCAAACAAAAATTCTCTTTCTTAAGCTACAACAATGAAACAAGATCAGATTCATTTTAAACAATTAACATATTTTTCTATGATGCATTTAATCGAACATTTAACCATCTAACCATTTTAGTAGTAAATTCCTAAAACAAACAATGAAATCAAAAATGATTTAAAAACCATGTTATCAACCATCATCATTATGAATATACAGAAAGAAGAAGATAAAAACCAATTTTATGAAATTGAAGCTGATACTATTCTATTGTATGAAATGAATACACAGACAAAAAGAAACCCTAAAAGTCTTGTATATCTCATGGCAACAGATAAAAAGAAAAACAAAGCTAACAAAACCATGTAACATTGTACCTTTTTTATCGTTAAACGTTGGGTGGCAGAGGCTATGAAGGACTAGGAGGTTATGTTAATGGTGAGTCGCCATAGAGCGACTATTCACGACGGCGGTGGTGAGGGAATCTTCTGTCTACTGATGATTTTAGGGTTCAATGGAATTGAAAGAAGAAAATAGAAATTTCTCTTAAGCTTTCACCAAATTTTCGCAGCGGGAATGTTTTGTGAAAACAAAACGAAGAACGCGGAATATTTTGACAAAGGAATAGGGTTTTAGTTATTTGTTTTTTTCTCCTGTATTAGCGTTTATTAAAATAATATATATTTAAAAGTTTCGTTACATCATAAACTTTGTATCATGGCCAAGTGGATAATTAGTGTTTTTGAAGACCTGAGGTCATGTGTTCGAGTCTTGTTGAGATATAAAATCTTTATATTTTTGTTTTAATTATCTTTAGTTAAGATAGCGCTTTTGAAAGAGTGCTATCATAAATGCGCGCAAAAATTTTAGCCCTTCAAGCTTGAGGTCTCGAGTTCGAGTCTGGTTGGTACTAACAAATTATGCTTTTATTGTTATATTTGACTAAACATAAGATAGCGCTTTTAAATGAGTGCTATTATATGTGCGCGCTAAAACTTACCATAAGATAACGCTTTTTTTTAAAGTGCTATTAAAGGCTAAAATCAATTTTTTTTCTATAATAGCACTTATGCTTAATCGCTATTATAGATCTATTTATTTTTTTACATAATTCTAACTTATAATAGCGCCCGTGAGAAAAGCGCTATTATAGGTGTTGGGATAAGGTTTTTAATAGCACTTTACATTTAAGCGCTATTAAATATGTGCTATTATTTATCAAATTTGTTGTAGTGATTATATAGGATGTGAGATAGGGTCGCTTGTTGTGGTGTAACTTAAGATTCAAATAGTTAAGAATATAAAAAAAAAGTGTTGTAACTTAATCACCAAGTTTGTGGTGATAAGTTGTTTGTTGTAAAACGTTCTTTGAATTGGTGTAATTCAAAGTTCACCATAAATTTGGTGTTTATGTTAAGAAGATTGTAAGAGAGGTCTTGGTGTGAGATTTGTACAAATATCTAATATATTGGAAAATCTTTTAAGGTTTGAAAGGACTAAATGTACCATTGGTTGATAAGGGAAACTAGTATAATTGCCTTGTGTCATTTACATTTTCTGCATTTTGATTCTCTGTCATTTATATTGCTAAAAATATATCATTTTCATGTGCAAAGAAAATTAACATACCGCAAAATCGAAAAAAATCAAATAACTTTAATTCACTCCGTTTTAAATTGCATCTCATAGTTACACTACTACAAAACGGCCAAACAACAACGTCAGGTTTACAACGACATCCTATACACCGTTCTTATAGTGCGTACTGGATGCGCGCGCATTATTTTAATTAGAAATCTCAAGGGTATAATAACAGTTGTTATGAAAACCGTGGTGATACAATCTAGCTATTATGGGTTCGAACCTCATCGCCCTCAAATAGTTTATCCCTTTGACGTAAATGCTCCCTTTTTAAGTTTTATTAATATTTAACTAAAAAATAATAAGGATATCACGACGGCTTTTTCTTAAAACCGTTGTTACAAACTGAAGCTTCTTTTTATGTATTTTAAACACTAAGTATATATCAATTTATCCATTGAAAAAAGAAACAAGATGAAATAACCCTAACACCAACGCCATCACCATTGTCGGGAAGAAGACAACAACAAGAAAGTGTTCCACTTTAAGGTGTTGCAATGTCACATTTGAAGACAAAATCATCCAAAGGTGTTTCTACGTCTTCTTCCAGTGTAAAATCTCGATCTGGAAATTTTTGTGGTTGTGATGGTCGTATGGTTTCGTATCAATGCAAGAAGGGACAAAATAAAGGAAGGCTTTTTTGGAGATGTCCATTTTGGAGGAGCGATGAAACATGTAATTTGTTCATATGGGATGAAGACGTGGGAGAAAGAGATGGAAATGACGATGAGAGCATTATGAAGTCAGAGTTGGAAGCTGTGGGCTATCTGAAGGTTATGTATGAGGATTTAAAGAAAAAGAACAAGAATTTGAAGAACAAACTGAAATCAGAGATATTTTTTGGAAATATCAAGATGTTATGTTTTTTTGTCTCCTTTATGTTTAATATTTACTTTGTTATGAAATGTAATAGTTGAATTAGGGTTCGAATTACATTGTTGATGTTTAAACTGCAGATGCATTGTGAATTACATTGTTGATGTTTAAACTGCAGATGCATTAAGTTAGAAGTTAAGGCGCACCTTTTCTTTTTTATTTATTTTAAAATTCATAAATAAAAGGGTTATCGCTACGGTTCTTCTGGTTAACCGTAGTGATATATTTATAATAAATAATTACCTATCTATACGGTTTTTATTTATTTTAAAATTCACAGATAAAAGGGTTATCACTACGGTTATTCTTGTCAATCGTAGTGATATATTTATAATAAATAAATACATATCTATACGGTTATTATTGTTAACCGTTGTGAAATAGTTTACCCATATATAAGCGAAATAACTTTCACTTAATTGAGTAACGTTGTTGCCTTCAAAGTGAAACCCTAGAACCCATTTTTTCTCTTCGTTTTCACCATTAGCCGTGAATCTTGTGCTTCATACATTAAGGTATTCTTCTTCTTCCATCTATTGTTAGATATTTCCCATTATCTCGTTTGTTGCATGTTGTTTTTGTTGATTGTTCTCATTTTTCCAGATTCGTTTTCACTACCTTTACAAAGACCATACTTTGAAAACTTCATAATGTTTGTGTTGCTATGGAAAAATGTATAAGAAGCATGAAGCTATGATGGAAACTTCATCCACCTTATACTTTTTATCATAGCATCATGAACAAGATGTTAGTAAATGAAGAAACAACAGTGTAAGCAAACTTTATCTAGTTTTAGAAGCAATGAAAAGAAGTATAAGAAGTATGAAGCTTTTGTGTAAGCTTCTTCCTCCTTATATTTCTTTTTCATAGCTTCCCAAACTAGTTCAACATCATAATTGATTCCTGTTCCGCGATTAGTTTCATTAAAAGGTGCGTTATTCCTGTTCCTCTCTTTACTCATCACTGGATTATGGTTTTAGGGTTTGTTTTCAACTGAGGATGCTCATTTTTGAAGTTTGCTTTGTTTCCTTTCAGGTTAAAGGGATAATACAAGGTGATGATGCTGGTGGAAGCAAGTGTATTATATCAGTTTATAATTTATGGATCTGGTATAGAATGTTGTTTGAGTTTATCATATTCTATTTACATTGTTTGTTTAACTAATCCTCACTTAAAGTTTGCTGGTGGTAGCAAGCGTATTATATGAGTTTATAATATCTGAATCTGGTATAGAATTTATTATATTCTATGTAGATTGTTTGTTTCACTAACCCTCACTTAAAATACATTCAGTTAATTTGACATAGATACTTATAATCGGCAAATTAAGTTGTATTTGAAAACCAACTTAAACAAACCAATGTTGTTTTCTGATTGCATGCCTCTCATCATTTATCTCACGTTCTTTTATATATAGATTATGGTATAATGATCTGGCTCCTTAGATGCATCGCCATTTTCCATTATAGTTAAATCAAAGATGAGACAAATTATCCAATGTCTTGTTGATCTTATGGAAATTTAACTATAATCGAAGATAGCGATATATCGAAGGAGCAGATCAATAAACCACAATATATGTAAAAGAGCGTGAAATGCACGATGAGACGAATGCAATCAGAAAACAACATTGGTTTGTTTAAGTTGGTTTTCAAGAACAATTTAATTTGTAGATTATAGACATCTTCATCAAATTTAATCCATGTATATTTATTTAGTGAGGTGTTTGGAAAACAAGCAATCTACATTTAATATAATAAACTTAGGGTACTTACAACAACGGTTATCTATTGTAACCGATATCATAAGTAATTTATGTTTTATATAAATTCGCTGCTGATGGGTTTCGAACCCTGAACCTAAGTGTATGTATCGCAACGGTTTATTATCATAACCGTTGTGATATATGACGTGCGTCATGTCTTTCAACAACGGTTTCCAGACCGTTGTAGAAACAGCGAACTTACAACGACAATCTACATAACAACGCCTTCGCCCGCGTCATTATATGTCATTCTCAACCGTTGTTAAATGGGTTTTTCGTAGTAGCGTTACGTGTTATACACATTGAAAAATAATAAAAGTTTTTTATTAAAATAGTAAAGTATTAATGAAAGAAAAAAAATAAAAAAGCTAAAAACTAAAAATTTAAAAGATACTTAAAATAGCTTGAAAAAAACCAAAAACTAATAAAAAAAATAATAACTGCAAATTAAAAAATAGTTATTAAATATTTTTTTATTAATGAGAGATGAAAAACTAATAGTTACAAGTTAACATTTTTATTTTACCAAGCAGACTCTAATTAATCAAGGTGTTGCAAGAGTGTTAGAGGGTGTGGATAAGTTATTAGTTCTAAAATACAGTTTAAAATATATTTAAAACATTATATATGTTATTATTTAAAATCAACATCTGACAATAAAGTGTAACATATCCTTTGGATCCTATAAATAATATGTTATAAATATATAAAACAAATTATATGTTAATAACCTCTAAACAAGTTATAAATACAGTAACTTGAACAAATATATCAATTCAAAGAAGGCTAAAACACATTTTTCTTGCAAGTTTATGCATGTGGAAGAATTTGTAATGTTTTTTGAGATCTTAATCTTGTTATTTGTTGTTGAACTTTTTTATTTTTTCAATTCATATTTGTAAGTTATTTTTTTAAAATAGTTCAATTGATAGTTGTGAAAAGACATCATATATAAGAAACAGGTTCAGACCTAGGACATCACATATTTTTACTTTTAAGAAGTAAATTCCAATTATTATGCTACTTAATAAAAAAATTTAATAATGGAGAAAATATAAAGAAGAATACAAATCAGATGGTATCTAGACCCAGAGGTGTTCAACCAAAAATATTTTTGGTGAAACTTAACAATAAAATTTGGGTTAAGGGAATCTCAGAAATTTTACAAAGTTTTTAAAATAAATATCTTTTAATTTTAAATACATAGGTAGCTCATTATTTAATATTAAGATATTTAGACTTAATATTTTGGAAATTGACTATTCCAAATATAAAATGTGTAGGTAGGGTTGAAACTACAAGAAAAAGAAACTCGTTGATACGAGTATTTATGAGGGTAAAGTATGCAATCAAGCTTGAAGGAAAAAAAATTAATAACAAGAGAAAAATTAATATATAATTTGATACTATCTAACAAAATTTCTCATGTGAATTCATCTATCTACTTTTTATTTCATGTTTCCATTGTTTTTTTCTCATTTTTCTAGATTGCAAGAATGCTTTTTAAGGATTTAAAAATAATATTTTTAAGAAACAATCTTGTAATCTTAAAAATGGGAAAAATATTAGGGCATTTCTTAATGCACCACCCAAGTTTCTTAGGCACCACGTGAAATTATTTTTTTGCCCCTATATTCCGGATGTGCACATCCGGACGCACCAAATTTTGAAAAAACGCTGAAGTGTTCCGGATATGCATATCCGAAAACAATTCTGATGTGCACATCCGGAAGTATTTCTTATTACTTCGCGCCACACGTTCTTCCCCCCTCATTATTCACCTTTCCATTTCCACTCCTTCTCAAACTCTCTCAAACTCTCAAATTTTCAAACACCACAAATCTCGATTTTTTCCACTCGAGTTCGGCGCAGAGCAACTACTACAACGATCAACACACTCCAAATTCTCCGTATCACATTTAAATCGGTAAGTTTTCAAATTTTAGAGTTTCGGAGTAATTTTCGAGTAATCGATTTAGAGTAGACATTTAGGTGTAGAAATTGTTAGGTTGTATGAATAACATAGGTTAGAGACAATGTAAGTCATTTTTACTGTTTCAAACGGACGATCAGGGCATAAAATTGCCCTTTTGGTTGTTACAGTGGCCATGAGTGCCGTTTTTAAACTTCAAAATACGTACCGGATGTACAGATCCGGAAACAGTGAAACGTTTAGTGTTTCCGGATGTGCACATCCGGATATACCTAACGTTTAAAATTCTGAGTCCTTCCGGATGTGCACAACCGGAAGACCTTTTTTTTTCTTCCTTTTTTAATTTTGCTTGTTTGTTTGTTTTTGTTTAATTATTTTTAAACAAAATTTAATTTATTTATTATGCTTTGCAGATTACATGGCTGGCAGAGACGATCGTACCATACATGGACGGACAGCTCAGCACGCATCTGTCCGACATGAGCGGATGCAGTCTACGACCGAGGCTTCCTCCGCAGAGGGAGTTGGGGTAGCCCCTACAGCTGAGGGACATCCTACACCACATCCTACACCACAGGTTCAGGCCACTTCCACATCACAGGTTCAGGCCACTCCTCCGTCAGCCGCCGATTCTACATCTCGAAGGCGTCGGGATTCTACTGCTAGTTCATCAGGGTCCCAGCCCGCACGCAGGCGTCGTCGGGAGACTCCAGCTCCATCAGCTGCTCCTCCTCGTTCCCCTGTTCCTGTTCCTGTTCCAGAGGGTGATCACCCAACACATGAGGGTGTTGACGATGATGACGATTTCGATGAGCTGGGCGGTTACCCCGGGGGACCGTCTAATATGTCCCTACTCGCGGGGTACTCTGAGCATACTGCCAGATTTGTCTGGCTAGGACAGGTAACCTTTCTCGGTTTATTTATAGAATTGTATTCGTTGAAAATATGTTCATTTTTAACATTGTTTTATTTGGAAATTTTCAGGATAAGGATTCACAGAAGTTCTATAACCATGGGGGCAAGGTTATGGACACGATTGAGATGCTGCCTACAGATGAGTGGTTCACGTCTGCAGTTGCGGAGTCTGGTCTTGGAGGCCTGTCTAGGATTGGGTATTCCCAGATCCAGTACGGTATCCTGATGGCATTTGTTGAGAGATGGCACCCTGAGACATCCTCATTCCATCTACCGTACGGCGAGATCACGATCACGCTAGACGACATCTCGTGCCTCTTACATCTACCGATCACGGGTACCCTTCTGAGTCACGGTAGGATGATGAAGGTGGACGACATAGAGTTGTTGGTTACAGAGCTTGGGGCTAGCCCAGAGAAGGCACATGCGGAGGTGCACCAGTTGAGGGGCGCACACGTCCGGTTCTCATTTTTGATGGATAGATTTACTGAGGCGCTTGCAGAGGCAGAATGGGCAGATGGTGATCCAGCTGAGGTGGCGATCCACAGGACGCGTGCCCTAAGGTGCTACTACTTGTTTTTGCTAGGCACGCAGGTCTTTGTGGACACCAGTGCCTATTATGTTGATATCGTCTACCTCAGGTACCTTTCGGATCAGACAGAGATCCATCGGTACAACTGGGGGGCTGCTGCGCTTGCATTCACCTATTCCAGGCTCTCTGATGGTTGCCGCTGGGCAGCCAAGACTGTGGCAGGCAGCTGTACGCTATACGTGGTAACAATCTAATATTCTAAGTGATTTTTTCATTTCTTTTCTTTCTGTATTCATTATAATGTTTGACACCCATGTTATGTTTTCCATTTCAGGTGTGGATTTTACAGCACTTTCCCTATATTACTGGTTGGGGGAGTGCCCAGGGGTACACTAAGGATATGCCACGTGTTGCTGCATTTGTCCTGCTCAGAGGGAACCAGGCGCCGGACCCCTTCAGAGTGTATCTAGATCGGATGACTGCTGAGGACGTTTTGTATTGCCCCTATGACGATCACCGTGTGACGCGCCCGTTCGATGAGGTTTGTTTGTTCTCAGGATGGTTGGCATGCAGTTCGACCGTTACTGCCCGATACCTGCCAGAGCGCGTCTTGCGTCAGTTCGGTTACACGCAGACGATCCCCAGGATGCCTCATGAGTCTGCTCCTCTAGGCTTGACCCGCAGGCAGATAGATGAGCTATATGCTGACTACCAGTCCCACTTGGTACCGGAGGAGGCTCGGGCGACCAGAGCGGAGACAGACTGGAGTGTTGCTGCCGGGTACATCGTGTGGTTCTACACCGTCTCACACCCATGCATGGTGCCCACTGCTGAGGGATCGCCACCCAGACCTGCTCATCAGGAGATATTAGAGGAGCGGCAGTCTCAGCTGGACCACACTTAGGATGTCCTACCACGCTGTCGTGAGATAGAGCAGATAGCGCGGCAGGCCATTGCGGACGGTCACCTCCCTGAGGGCTCTGGTGCCAGACTTGCCGTGGACAGGATTATTGCGATTGCTCAGGGGGCACTTCAGTACCGCAGACATCGATCCAGGATGGCGGGTAGGGGCAGAGGGGGCAGAGGAGCAGGGGAGCCAGGAGAGATCCTTTGCCATACGCAGTAGTTTTTTGTTTGATGTATTATATTTATATTAGATGTATGCACTGTATTTTGACAGAGATTTATTATATATATATATATATATATATATATATATATATATATATATATATCATTTTATTTTATATATGGATGTTGTCAGATGTATATTAAATTGCGACGATTTATTAACATATGCGACCAAGCAAAAAAAACCGATTTTTTTAAAAAAAATAATGTTCTGCCTTTTTCCGGATCTGCAGATCAGGAATGTTTTCGGATGTGCACATCCGGAAAGAATCAGCGTTTTTAAAAAAATTGGTGCGTCCGGATGTGCACATCCGGAATCAGGGGGCAAAACCGGAAATTCAGATGGTGCCTAAGAAACAATGGTGGTGTGAGAAGAAATGCCCAAATATTAAGAAAAACATGAAATCAAGATGGAAAGTAGATGAACTACTGCACATGGGAATTTTTGTTGGATTATATCAAAATTCATGTTAATTTTTCTTTTTTCATTAATTTGTTCTTTGAGCTTGCAAGAATATCTCACCCACATCTAAAATCATATAAAAAACTTATTCTTCTTCTTTGTTGCGGAAGTTTTGACATTTTTTATTACTTAATCCACAATTTAAGTCAACATGAGGTAAAATTGCTTCATTTATATTGAAATCATTAATCTCAGTCTTTCTTTGTGAATGATTTCTATTATACTTGCCCTGTTGGTCATTGTGTACCATTCTTTTGACAATAGTTGTTGCGTCTTCAACACTATTTGACATTAAGGACCCACCTGCAGTTGCATAAAATACGAGTTTTAGGTGTTGTTATAGTGTGTTGTGGAATATGTGAATATGTGTAAGATCGTCAAAACAATGATTAGGACACCTTCTCAACATTAACTTGTATCTTTTCCATACTTCACAAAGTGTCTTAGTGGCTTCTTGAAAAAATACAACAATATTGGTCTTGGCTTCCATGAATTTATTATGAGGGAAAAACCTGTTAAGAAATTTCTCTTCAAGTGTATTCTAGTTTGTCATTACCTGAGTTGGCTAGACCAAGTATGTTCATTTGCTTTCCATATCACGTAAAGGGAGATATATTCCCATGAGCACCACTTCTTCTTTCTTCAGGTGCTCTAAGGGTACCATAAAGTCGGGTAAGACTTCGTAAGACAAGTGTAAGGATGTTCGTGATCTAAATATGCAAAAGGGTTATCATATATGATTTGGAGAAGTCTAATCTACATTTTGTTTGTCTGGTATTCCTTGTATGTCGGACAATGTGGTCTAGCCTTCTTGGACTGTTGTGACATGGCATGCCACTACCATTGTTGTTATTGGCATCATTGTCATTAATTTTTTTCTTACCCTGCCCAACCATGGGTTCTTCTTGTATAAGCAGTGTTGAAGAAACAAAAAAATTCCTTCCTGTTGCTCTTTCTGATTAGCTAATTGCTTTCTTTTTCTTGTTTTACTATTGTTTCTACACATTGTTCTTTCGATTTCTGAATCAAATAACAATTGATCCTTTAGAATCTTTACTTGCATAGAAAAATTTCAACAATTCTAATCAAATAACTTAGCAACAAGATAATTTAAATTATTAAATTTATGTACAAAAATGAATAGATTTAAAAAAGTGCCTAGGAAAATATGTACTTTATTAAACATGAGTTAAAATCTATTCATTTTACACTTATGTTAAATTTATGTACAAGATAATTTAGCATATTTTAAACTAGTGTTAAACATATGTTAAACTTATGTACAAATAACTTATTTTTATGTATAAAATGAATAGATTTAAAAATGAAATCGAAATGCCTAGGAAGATGTGTGTTGAAATGTTCAGGAAAGAGGTGTCAACGGTGGTATAAGTGTTTATGGACAAAAAGAGTTTCCACTTAAGGGAGAGTATTGTGGACTCACACTTGAGGGGGAGTGTTGAGAATAATAAATTCAAGTATGAGTTAGAGTCCTACATTGGTTATAAATGTGGAGACTTGAGAATTTATAAGTAGAAGAACACACACCTATTAACTTAAGATTTTAGGTGGACATGTAGTGTCTCTCACTTCTATGTTGCTCTTGGACCAATCTTAATACTCCTCTTCATGACCCAACATATAATAGATAACCTAAGACAACATAAAAGAAACTTTTTCGGTTAAAATCATTGCCTAAATACGACATAAGAAAATTCTTTTTATTAAATTTGTTGTCTAAATTTTATATAAATCAATGCTTATAAAAATTAATGTTTTGTTGCATGGGGACATGTAATCTTAATAGCTCTAATATTGGCCCATTTATTCTCTTTAATGATCAAAGTATCATAACAAATTGTATGGATTGTTTGCTATACATACCACATGTCTTACTCATCCATCTTGGCAAAAATTTTGAAATACCTCCAAAATTCAAAATTTGGAATCTATACACACCAAAACACATGCCAAATACAAGTATAAAATTATGGATATTGAATTTTGAATGCACTTCAACACACCACAACAAACTCAACTTTAAAACCATGATAAAATCAAAGCTAAAAATATGTTCAAATTTCAAAATAAGGATTCAACATACGGATTTCAAAATTCGAACATTTTCATTTAAGTAATTGTGCCCTATATTTCCATCTTCTATCCCTCCCATTTAATTTTTTTATAAAAAAAACTAATGTAGAATACAACTTTCACTAGTGTCAACTTGTGTTCCAATATTGTTCAAATCTTTCTCTCAAGTTTTACTGTTGTTCGTTCAAACCTAGGATCTTCATCAACTTCTACTCCTCTCCATTCAAACTAAGCACATTCATCTGTCACATTTTGTAAGTTTCTCATATCCTTGTTTTTTTTGTGATGCATACAATTCCTTATAAGAATATAGTTATGCTACATTAGGATAAATGTTCAATTACTCTTTTAACCATTTTGCAGTACTGCGACACATTGAAAATTATAAACTATGATAAGAAGATATCAAAGATGGTGCATCTTGATGAAATATGGTTTCAGGAAGTCTTGGAGCTATCTGGGTTGAAGAACTCTCAGTAGTACTAGATACGATTATATTGACCATGGTCGATTGTATGCATTTGTTGAGAGATTGAACACAAAGACGTCGTCATTTCATCTTCTGATAGGTGATATGACTATCACCTTTAATTGTGTATCATGCATCCTATATCACTACTACGAAAACCCCATTTAACGACGCCAGCTTTACCACGGTTTCGTATCCCACCGTTGTAACAGGATTAAAAATTTATAACGCCATATTTAACGACGGTTGTATTACATAACCATTGTAATACAAGCTCTGTAACAAGCTTCGATTCCCAGCTCTATATTTTTTTCCCATATGTTTACATTTTAACACGCTTGTATTAGAAGACCATTGTACTACATGTATCACGCTTCGATTCACATCAATGTATTCTTTAGCATTGTTACGAAGAGTATTAATTTTCATCATTGCTTCCCACTTCTTAGGATTTGTTTCACATTGTGATGATGATGGTGGTACCTATATATGAATTCATTCTGATAAGGTACATATATATGAATTCATTATGATATTGTATATGAAATTTAGTTTATTATATACTATGTATATCGTTTGTTTCACTATCCTTTTATTGAAAATGCAATCAGTTAAATTGCTATAAAACATTATAATCTGAAAATTAGGATGTATTTGAAAACCAACCTTTATCATGTCAATGTTTTCCGAATTGCATCTATTTCATTCCGCACATTTTATGTTCCTTAACATAAAACTTATGGTTCGATGGTCGGTTTCCTTCAATCCATCGATATCTTTTATTATAATTTACCTCATCATCGTCACTAATCGCCGTGGTTGTTAAGATCATGATCATTGTTATGATGATAAAATCGTGCGATTTTTGGCGATGATGAGGTAAACTATAACAAAAGATATCGATGGATTGAAGGAAACCGACCATCGAACCATAAATTTTATGTTAAGGAACATAAAATGTGCGGAATGAAATGGATGCAATTCGGAAAACAGTGGTGTGTTTAAGTTGGTTTTCAAGAACAATTTAATTTTCAGATTATATAGTTATTTACCAATTTTAATGGTTGTATTTCTTTAATAAGGTGGATGGTAAAACAAGCAATATACATTTGTATTTAATAAACTAAGGATACATTCCACAACGGTTGAGACAAATAACCGTTGTGATAGTTAACATATCTGACAACGGTTTATACTGATAACCATTGTGATAGTTAATATATATTACAACGGTTGAAATACCTAACCGTTGCAATATATCGCGCGCTTCTAGAATACAACAACGGTTTCCAAACCGTTGTAGAAACGGCGAACTTACAACAACAATCTACATAACAACGCCTTCGCCCGCGTCATTATATGTCATTCCCAACCGTTGCTAAATGGGTTTTTCGTAGTAGTGTATCTTCCGATCACATAAAGATTGTTGGATCACTCTAGAATTAGTAAACATAAGATCTTCGGCTTGATGGTGAAACAATTAGAGGTTGATCTGGGGGAAGCCACAAGGGAGATACAAGACACCAGAGGATGTCATGTTAGCTTTTCATTCCTACCAAAAAATTATATTAACCAATTAAATGCGGTTGTGGATGTTACGGGTGATGAGGAATAAGTTTCCTATCATAAAGTATGTGCATTAAGGACATACTTCCTGATTTTAGTTGGCACATGCATATTCGTGGATAAAAGTGAGACCTATGTCGACGTTGTTTATATTTAAATACTTCATGGACTTGGAGTGGATTCACGAGTATAATTGGGGAACATCTTATTTGATTTAACTATACTCTAAGTTTGTTGAAGGCAATTTATGGAAGAATAGACAGATGCAGGAAACAATTGTCTATTTTAGGTAATTTATTTACATTCTTACTGATATTAATTTCACAATACTCGTGCTACACATTCACTAATATTTCACTTGGACCATTTTCAGGCTTGGATCCTCTAGCATTTTCTAGGTATCGTCAGTTGGGAGTGTGTTGAAAACTACTCTAAGAAATTTCTACATGCATGCTCGATTATCCCACTCAAGGGTAATTCGGCGACTAAATGGTACATACTTTCTTTTGATCGCTTCCTCGAATGATATCTATTTCACACCGTACGATGACATTAAAACAAATAATGCTTTTCATGATGAAACTTTCACCTCGAACAATAGAAAACTGAGGTATAAAGTCAATGCACGCTATTTTTTATTATTTAGAAAGAAAAAGAACATAAATTCCCTTGGTTTTCATAAAGTCGAGGTGAAAAAACAAATCAGTACAAGCTTTGATTCCAAGCTATCGCAATTTATGATTCTATTTGTTTATAAGTGTAAACAAAATGTTATAACTCTTTGGTTTTCTATTTAACAGAGACATCAAATAATAAGATTTTACTATAAAAGCACTCGTTAAACATATTTTATCCCAATCCTTACTAATATGAAGCCGCCCCAAACATCATTCTCTATTTCACATTGTACGATGACACTACAACAAATAACGCTTTTCATGACGAAGCTTTCACCTCGAACAATAGAAATATGAGGTATAAAGCCAAGGCGCGCTAGTTTTTATTATTTAGAAAAATAAAAAAAAACATAAATTGCCTCGATTTTTCATAAAACCGAGGTGAAAAAACAAATCAATACAAGCTTTGATTCCTAGCTATCGCAATTTATGATTCAATTTGTTTATAAGTGTACATAAAATGTTCTAACCCTTCGGTTTTCTATTTAACCGAAGCATAAAATAATAAGATTTTACTATAAAAACACTCGTTAAATAGCTTTTACACTAATCCTTACAAATATGAAGCCGCCTCAAGCATCATTCTTTGGGATGGATTGCAAGATAGAAAAAATCTTCAATGTTCTTCTATCTTGAATAAAACATTTTTTCTTCTCTTGCAGTCTATCTCACATAATGGTATTGATGTTGTCGTTGTTGTATTTTTTTTGGAATAACCCTCGGTTAAAGAAGGGTACTCAGTTGATAGATTGCAAGTGTAGAGAATCATTCTTGCTTCAAGTTAATCAAAGAATGGAGCTTAACCAACAATGAAGGGAGCCCAACCTTTGAAAATTGCTCAGTTGATAGATTGCAAGTGGAGAAAATCATTCTTGCTTCAAGTTAAACAATGAATTGAGCTTAACCAACAAACAAGGGAGTTAGCTCAACCTTTGAAGAGTAATCAGGTGATAGATTGCAAGTGCAGAAAATCATTCTTGTTTAAAAAAAATTGTTTTAATGGGTATACAACAAAATCTAGATATCACCGAAGATTTGTTGTAAACAATGTTTTTTAATATTCTGTGTAAACAATGTATTTTAAAAAAAATAGAAATAGTCGCCTCGATTTTCTTTAAAATTGAGGTGATAGTTAATATGAAACCTCGATTTTATAGTAAAACCGAGGTGGTTAGTAATCATATTTTACTATTAAAACACTCGTTAAACAAATTTTAACCTAATACTAAATTATATGTAGCCGCCCCAAGAGAGGAAATATTCACCACCGTGCATTTCTATCATGAGTTGCTACTATAGATCTCTGGGATGGATTGCAAATGCAAAATATAAAAATTCTCATTGGATAATATATCTTTAGCATCTTGCATGGGACCTGTACATGTAAAATAAAATTTCTCATTGGGAAACAAATTTTGCAATGTATATTTAATATTGTGTAAACAATGTATTTAAAAAAATAGCTTATTCACCTCGGTTTTCTTCTTGCCCGAGGGGATAGTTAAGCATTTATTTACTATATTCAAAGCCCTTAAACAAATCTTTACCGTCCATTTAATGTTTATCAACGCTCATGAATTTGCCACTAGTGATCCGCGTGAAACCTAAGGGACATCCGTTATTAAAACATGCTGATATTGAAAATCTAACCTAAACGAAACATGAAGCGCTTGAAACATAAAGACGCTTGGAAAAGTCCTCTAAGATGGATTGAAAGAGTAAAAAATTACTTGGGTTTAAGGTTTGTTTTCTTAAATATTTATTTGAGCACAAAATCATATATTTGAATATTCATTTTATTTATCTAACCCTTATTTTGTTTTGCTTCAGAATCAAATGCATGCAAGATCAGTAGAGAATAATCATGCACCCAACATTTGATCTTCCCTAAGATTCGATAATTTGAAGATCTAAAATCTAGATCTTCAGGGATTTGATTTTTTTATCTAGATCCCTAGGGAATTTTATATTAATTTTAATATTCTGTGTAAACAATGTAATATTCTGGGAAAACAATGTAATATTATTTTTAAAAAGAAACAATCTTACCCCTCGGTTTTCAAGATAAACCGAGATGAAAGATACACTAGTTTTGAAAATAATAAAGGTGCTGCTGATGAGGCTCAAACCCGTGTGCATTTAACTTTACTTCTCGGTTTTAATATCACCGAGGTGATAAGTGGAGAGTTTTCATGTCGCCCTTCGTTACCTTGCTTCTATAGCTGAGGTATTAGGCATTTCGCGTCCGAGGTAAAAATGTTTTTTGTAGTAGTGTGAGGACCGTCAAATACGATCATTGGAGGTAAAATCCTGGTATTGCAAGAGTTATGGTATTTGTAGGGTACCCAGGGACTGCCCATGCCACTATCCTCCACAAAGATAGTGATGTAATGTTTTCGAACTAAAATTATCATATGGTTCTAAAGTATGTATGCAGTATGTCAGCTCATTGCCCATAAAGTACAGTATATGGTTACATCCAATGGTTTTACATAGTGTCCCCTCCTTACACGACATCATGCCTATATGTCACTGTATTGTTGCTATAGGGAGAAAGGGCATAGTTAGAGGAGAGTTTCAAGAAGGCACTCCTGATAGGTCACTCTACAGGTAATCTTAGAAGAAGGACGACGTGTATTTCAACATAGAAGGCAGAGGAGAAAGTTGAGCGTTAGATATACCTAATAGTTGTATTTTCATTTGTATTTCGTAGATATTTTGAAAATTTGTATGGTTAGTTGTATTTTATGAATGACTAATGTATGATTTACGAATGAGTTATGAAAGTTCGATCCTAGTTACGATTGACTTAGGTTTATAGTATATTGTGTGAATAATGTTTGGTTTTCAAATTATATGAATAATTTCTTCTTGGTTAAAACAAGGGCTCATAATACCATCTAGGGGTTTATCCAATTTTTCAAATCTTTATCCACCATATTATTCAGAAATGAAAACCCACGTAATGTGTAAAATACTAGTATGTCCAGATTTTTAACTCCTAATTCACCCCTTTTCAACACATGCAAGCACAACATATATGCAATAACACAACATACATATAATATTATTTTATGGGATAGTCCGAAGATTGAAATCCAAATACATTTTTTGCTTGAATGAGGGTGTCTTTTTGATAAAGAGTTCCGGTACTGTTTGCCTTGAAAATTACCAAACAACTGCTGATCTCCTAATTTGCGAAAAAATTAGTTTACTTGCAGGATCGATCATACAAATCCTAGGACAATGTGCTTTAAGAGTTTTGACAATTTATGTGAAAATCAAACCTTTTGTTTATTAAGTTCATCATTGTTTTCCTAAACTGATGTAATTCGATTGAAAATGATAATGTTTTGTCTTTTAAAAGGAATAACGAAAACGCAATAAAATGCAAGAATGAAATTGCAGAAAAGTAGAATAAATTGCATGTAAATAAATTAGAACTTCATTGAAATGTAAAGAATAAACTGGTGTTTTTCAAACGTACATTTTCTCAATGCTAACTCTTTTCTCTCACACGGGTACTTTGAGTATTTTTGAGTAATTTGTACAAATTTTGAATACACACACGGAAATCTAACACTATGACTCCCTATTTATATAAAGTCGAAATAACCGCCACTAACGGTCACTGTTTCTAACGAAAACAAATGGCGTTCTGCATGTCTTCGCCCCTTAGATGCCTTCCACGCGTCTTCCTTTCAAAATCAAAATTCCCTCCTTTATTCGAATTTCAAACCTCCGCGTCGAACATCTCTTCCTATTCTTCAGTCGAAACTTCTTCCAAACTCCTAGAAATATTTCTAAGTCTTTTGAGTTTCCTCCTCGTAACAAGAGGATAACCTTCGACTGAACTTTCTTACGAACATGCTTCTTCTGTCGAAACTTCATAAACTTCAAATATTTTCTTTCTTGGAGGGAGACTCCGATCCCAACGTCAGGCGTCGAAATTAGGAGCCAACAGGTACGCATTTTTTTTTAAATTTTTTGTTTATGTTTTTTTTTATAATTTTTTTACATTTATATTTAACAGATATGGATATTCCTTTGATGATATGCGATAAAAACCAGATAAGTAGAGATACCACTGAGATATTCTCAACTATTGAAAAATTTGCTACACGAGAAGAGGCGACAAAGTGGATTAGGGAGGTTGGAATCAAGAATAAAATGACATTTATAATAACTCGTTCAGATACCAAAATAGGCAAGAGAGGAAGAAGTGACAAAGTAATATTTGGTTGTGATAAAGGTGGAAAATACAAAGAAAGAGATAGTCTAACATAAAGTGCTACTAAGAAATGTGGTTGTCCATTCAAAATTAGGTTAGCACCATCAAAAGATGGTTCTGGTTAGAAGATTGATGTAAAATATGGATTTCACAATTATGGTTTACCGGATAGATTAGAAGGTCATTCATTTGTAGGTCGACTAAATGCTGATGAACAACAACATGTTGTTGATTTGACAAAACATCATGTTCCACCAAGACACATATTATTGTCATTGCAAAAATGAGATTCAGAGAATGTGACTTAGATCACGCAAATATATAAACATAAGAGTAAGATTCAGAAAGACATCAGGGATCCTAGAATGGAAATGCAACATTTGTTTAAGCTGGTAGAGGATTCAGATTATGTTTACTGGAGTATAAAAAAGTATGAGTCAGAAGTTGTGAGAGATATCTTCAGGGCCCACCCAGAATCATTGAAGTTGTTGAATATGTTTCCTAATGTGTTGATTAAGGACAACACATACAAGACAAACAAGTATAGACATCCTCTGTTTGGAGTAGTAGGTATGACATCAACCGATTTAACATTTGCTGTTGCATTTTCCTATGTTATTTCTTTGATTCTGTGGTTGGCATTTATTTTGCTAAAACTATTCTAGTAGCAAGATATTGAAACATGATGTTCTAATTTGCTGCATTCAACATGTCGAATGAAGATGTCCCATACCTGCTCATAGGACATCGCGTCTGGATTCAGTTTTTAAAGCAGATTCTGTTGCTGTGAATTGTTACTAAATATTCTGTGAATATTTGGTTATCCTATGTGGCACCCAAAGCATTTTTGGATTGTGTTTATATGTTGGTTTTTCGGATTTTCAGCTGTTTCTAATTATGGAGACATATTAGGAAACTTTGGATTGAAGACCTATTTTCTTGGAGTTTATTTTGCAGATTTGTGAGCAGTCTATTTGCTGCATTTTTGAAGCCCAATTCAGTCCAGATTAAATGCTATATATTGACTGATGTAAACCTAGTTTAGGTGTGGAACTTACATGTGTTTTGTTAGGGTTTTCGAGTGTATTTTGTGAGCCTAACTGGTATCATTCTGATAACAGTATAAGGACTGGTTTTTTTGTGTTGTAAGTTCTGTCAGTTACTCATAAGCTTTTAAGCATTGAGTTTCTTGTGTGTCTATTCTCATAAGCTTTGAAGTATTGAGAATTATCTGTTTTGAAAGTGTGACTTTCGGTTTGTTACTTGTGTGGAAAGAAACCAATCATTGTCTGTGGTTGTAGAGGGATTTGAGGAGGGCCTCATACCTAGGCGAGTCTTAGGTAGAAGTCATAGGAAGGGTAAAGATTAAGTGAGTAGATTATTCGGTAATTGTATGATCTATGAATTGATACTATCGTATATTGGTTTCATCCTTGGCTTGGTAGCCCCTAGAGTAGGATTGTTAATCCGAACTGGGTAAACATATCACTGTGTTATTTACTTTCTGCACTGTTATTCTTATTGTTATCTTGTTCATTGTGTTGGATATCAGTGTCTCAACATTTGTGTAGGACATCTGATATCTGTGCCAGAATTTCAATTGGCATCAAGAGCTTGCACCCTTATTGGTTCTGGGTGAGATTCAGGGAAGGTACTTTCTGGTACAATTGACAAGGATAGAGGATTTTTGAACAAACCACCTCTGCTTGATGGTTCCAACTATGACTATTGGAAACCAAGGATGATAACATTCATCAAATCCATGGATGATCAAGCATGGAAAGCTGTTATAAAAGGATGGGAGCCCCCAAAGGTTAAATATGAAAAAGGTACCCCTACTGATATGGTGAAGGAAGAGGAAGACTGGGATGATGCAGATTACAAAGGGTCCGTGGGAAATTCTAAAGCCATGAATGCATTGTTTAATGGTGTCAACAAGAATATCTTCAGGTTGATTGAACATTGCACCATTGCAAAAGAGGCGTGGGAGGTCTTGAAGGTTGCTCATGAAGGGACTTCAAAGGTGAAGATGTCAAAACTTCAGCTTCTCACTAGCAAGTTTGATAGTTTGAAGATGAAGGAGGATGAGAGCATTCATGATTTTCACATGAACATTATTGAGATAGCTAATGCCTCTAGTGCCCTAGGTGAAAAGATGTCTGACAGCAAACTGGTCAGAAAAATCCTCAGATCTCTACCTAAGAGATTTGACATGAAAGTGACTGCTATAGAGGAAGCTCAGGATATAGACAAGATGAAAGTGGATGAACTGGTGGGATCTCTTCAAACATTTGAATTAGGGATCAGTGAAAAGTCAGAAAAGAAGAAGAGCATAGCTTTTGTGTCAAATGTTGGTGACTCAGAAGATGAAGGTGACCTGGTCAGAGATGAAGGGGTGTCTAAAGATCTGGTATTGCTTGGAAAATAATTTAACAAAGTGTTGAAAAGGATTGACTGGAAGTCGAGAGCAAATGCTCAGAACAAGTCACTCGACATCAGTAAAAACCAGGATAGAGGCAGAAGATCCAGAACTGAAGAAAACTCCAATCAAGGGAAGAGAGTTCAGTGTTTTGAATGTAAGGGATATGGGCACATAAAGACTGAGTGTCCCACATATCTCAAAAGGCAGAAGAAGGGCTTATCAGTGTCTTGGTCAGAAGGAGAGTCTGAGAGTGATCTTGAAGAAGAATCTGCAAAATTAGTGACAGCTTTGACTGGGATCTGTAAGGCTGATGGAGAAACTACTTGTGAGTGCGACTCTGACAAAGAATCCTATTTGGAGAACTCAATAAGGAAGAAGTCTTCACAGGGTTCTCAGAGTTGTGTATCAAGAATGAAGAAA
Organism: Lathyrus tuberosus; assembly: GCA_022829125.1. Lineage (NCBI taxonomy): Eukaryota > Viridiplantae > Streptophyta > Magnoliopsida > Fabales > Fabaceae > Lathyrus > Lathyrus tuberosus. The sequence continues at coordinate 8,095,715 of JALAZF010000154.1, read as the reverse complement.
GATGCCAGATAATATTAGAACAGAAGGTTCTAATAGCTCAACTAGAAGCTGAGAAGGAAGAACATCTATCAACCATTGCTGATCTGAAAGAGGAGGTTGAATGGAAAAAGTAAAAACTTGACAATATGACCAAATCTATAAGAATGCTGAACAATGGTACCACGCAGCTGGATGAGATTCTTCAGACTGGGAAAGATGCTGGAAATGTGCAAGGCCTTGGTTTTAAAAATCAAGCAGAGACTTACAAGAAGCCTGTATTGAAGTTTGTTCCTCAGAAAATAAAGCAAGAAGAGGGGATGTCAAATCACATGTTTCAACATCAGATGAAGCATCAGAAAAGAGTTTGTAGATCAAAGTATAAACCATGGAGATGCCATTACTGTGGAAAGATTGGTCACTTAAAGTCCTTTTGCTACAAGTTGAACGACTATCCCAAAACTGCTCAGCAACAAAATAAAGGACAGAGTTGGGGTAAAGTGAAGAGAATATGGACTCCTAGAAAAATGATGGCTGGTCTCATAGCACATACCTCTCTTAGAGCATCTGCAAGAGAAGATTGGTACTTTGACAGTGGTTGTTCAAGACACATGACTGGTGTGAAGAAATTCTTGTCAGATATCAAGCCTCACTCCACCAATTATGTCACTTTTGGGGATGGATCAAAGGGTGAAATAAAAGGTGTTGGAAAGCTGGACTACACAGGACAACCAAATCTGGATCGTGTTCTATTTGTCAAAGGGCTGACCGCAAATTTAATCAGTATAAGCCAATTGTACGATGTAGGTCTCAAGGTAAATTTCACCAAATCTGAATGTCTAGTAACCAATGAGAAAGATGAAGTTGTTATGAAGGGAACCAGGTCTAAGGATAACTGCTATCTATGGAATCCTCAAGAATCGGAAAGTTTGTCTACTTGTTTGATGTCAAAGGAAGATGAAACCAAATTGTGGCATCAGAAATTGGGTCACTTACACCTGAAAGGGATGAAGAAAGTTATGTCAAGTGAAGCTGTTAGAGGTATTCCCAAGCTGAAGATTGATGAGGATAAAATATGTGGTGAATGTCAAGTTGGGAAGCAAACAAGGGTGTCACACAAGAGGCTTCAACATCTTACCACAACTTCTAGAGTTCTGGAACTACTTCACATGGACTTAATGGGACCTATGCAGGTTAAAAGTCTTGGTGGGAAGAAGTATGCCTATGTTGTCGTAGATGACTACTCCAGATTCACTTGGATAAGTTTTATCAGAGAAAAGTCTGAAGTATTTGTAGCCTTCAAAGAGTTGTGTCAAAGGATTCAACAGGAAAAGGATTGTGGTGTTGTTCGGATCAGAAGTGACCATGGGAAGGAATTCGAAAATAGCAGGTTTGAAGAGTTCTGCCTATCTGAGGGAATCACTCATGAATTCTCATCACCGATCACTCCTCAGCAGAATGGTGTGGTGGAACGCAAGAACAGGACTATACAAAAGTGTGCAAGAGTCATGATTCATGCCAAAAAGCTTCCATATCATTTTTGGGCTGAAGCCATGAATACTGCTTGCTATATACACAATAGGGTGACTATCAGATTAGGTACTTCTGTCACTCTTTATGAGCTATGGAAAGGTAGAAAGCCAAATGTGAAGTATTTCCATGTGTTTGGGAGTAAGTGCTATATCTTGGCGGATCGTGAGCAGAGGCGAAAGATGGATCCTAAGAGTGAGGAAGGAATATTTTTGGGATACTCTACAAACAGTAAAGCATATAAGGTATTTAATTCCAGAATTAAGGTGATGATGGAATCCATAAATGTGGTGGTTGATGACTCTGGCAAAGACGAAGATGTCCCAGATGATGTTGGAGCATGCCTTCCCATGAACAATGAAATCCCCCAAGACATTGAGTCTGTAGAAGATAATGCTCAAGAAACCGACACTAGACCTGAGAATGAAGAGGTGGAGGATGCTAACAGGGGACCCTCTATAAGGATTCAGAAGGATCACCCTAAGGAATTGATTATTGGAGATCTGAATGAAGGTGTAAGAACCAGAACGAGGGAGACTGTGTCAAATGCATGCTTTGTTTCAAAGATTGAACCAAAGAATGTCAAAGAAGCATTGACAGATGAGTTTCGGATAAGTGCTATGCAAGATGAACTTTGTCAATTCAAGAGGAATGAAGTATGGGAACTGGTACCACGACCAGCAGGAACAAATGTGATTGGAACAAAATGGGTTTATAAGAATAAGTCTAATGAACAAGGAGTTGTTACCAGGAACAAAGCCAGATTAGTTGCTCAAGGATACACACAGATTGAAGGAGTAGACTTCGATGAAACATTTGCTCCTGTGGCTCGATTGGAATCCATCAGATTGCTGCTAGGAGTGGCATATTTGTTGAAATTTAGATTGTTTCAAATGGATGTCAAGAGTGCCTTTCTGAATGGCTATCTTAATGAGGAAGTCTATGTTGAGCAACCTAAAGGGTTTGTGGATCCAAATTCTCCTGATCATGTTTTCAAGCTGAAGAAGACTTTGTATGGGCTGAAACAAGCTCCACGAGCTTGGTATGAAAGACTGACTGAGTTCTTAGTCAACAATGGATACAGGAAGGGTGGCATTGATAAAACGCTTTTTATCAAGGAGAAGGATAGGAAACTAATGATTGCTCAGATTTATGTAGATGATATTGTGTTTGGTGGGATGTCGGATGAAATGGTCCAACATTTTGTCAACCAAATGCAATCTGAATTTGAGATGAGCTTGGTAGGTGAATTGACCTACTTCCTTGGATTACAAGTTAAGCAGATGGAAGATTCCATTTTTATCTGTCAGAGCAAATGTGCAAGGAACTGGAAGATTCCATCAGAAGAGACACTGCTCGGAAGGCCAAACTTGAACAGTTAATCAAAACCTTCATGGAGAAAAGGAATGCTTCTGCTGGGACAGCTGGTAAAGACCAAGGAACTGATGAAGGTGATGCCTCTGTAGAATCTGATAGAGAATGTGAACAGAGTTCAGATGACTCAGGATCTAGGAGTGGTGATACTGATACTGATGCTATTGATGATGGAGATAGTGAATACATTGCAGAATCTGACGATGATGATGCTGCATAATAATGGCATAATTTCTGCAGAAGTCTTATTTTATTTTTTGTTGTTTTTGTCTGAACACCTAGAATAGATTTTCTATGTATCTCTTCTGAACTTTAACCTTGTTGTGTTTTACGTATAACTATTCTACTTACCTTTGTCATATTCATGGCTAAAAAGGGGGAGTAGTATATTTGTGTGTGTTCTACTTACCTTTGTCATATTTAGAGGAGAGTTTCAAGAAGGCACTCCTGATAGGTCACTCTACAGGCAATCTTAGAAGAAGGACGACGTGTATTGCAACATAGAAGGCAGAGGAGAAAGTTGAGCGTTAGATATACCCAATAGTTGTATTTTCATTTGTATTTCGTAAATATTTTGAAAATTTGTATGGTTAGTTGTATTTTATGAATGACTAATGTATGATTTACGAATGAGTTATGAAAGTTCGATCCTAGTTACGATTGACTTAGGTTTATAGTATATTGTGTGAATAATGTTTGGTTTTCAAATTATATGAATAATTTCTTCTTGGTTAAAACAAGGGCTCATAATACCATCTAGGGGTTTATCCAATTTTTCAAATCTTTATCCACCATATTATTCAGAAATGAAAACCCACGTAATGCGTAAAATACTAGTATGTCCGGATTTTTAACTCCTAATTCACTCCTTTTCAACACATGCAAGCACAACATATATGCAATAACACAACATACATATAATATTGTTTTATGGGATAGTCCGAAGATTGAAATCCAAATACATTTTTTTGCTTGAATGAGGGTGTCTTTTTGATAAAGAGTTCCGGTACTGTTTGCCTTGAAAATTACCAAACAACTGCTGATCTCCTAATTTGCGAAAAAATTAGTTTACTTGCAGGATCGATCATACAAATCCTAGGACAATGTGCTTTAAGAGTTTTGATAATTTATGTGAAAATCAAACCTTTTGTTTATTAAGTTCATCATTGTTTTCCTAAACTGATGTAATTCGATTGAAAATGATAATGTTTTGTCTTTTAAAAGGAATAACGAAAACGCAATAAAATGCAAGAATGAAATTGCAGAAAAGTAGAATAAATTGCATGTAAATAAATTAGAACTTCATTGAAATGTAAAGAATAAACTGGTGTTTTTCAAACGTACATTTTCTCAATGCTAACTCTTTTCTCTCACACGGGTACTTTGAGTATTTTTGAGTAATTTGTACAAATTTTGAATACACACACGGAAATCTAACACTATGACTCCCTATTTATATAAAGTCGAAATAACCGCCACTAACGGTCACTGTTTCTAACGAAAACAAATGGCGTTCTGCATGTCTTCGCCCCTTAGATGCCTTCCACGCGTCTTCCTTTCAAAATCAAAATTCCCTCCTTTATTCGAATTTCAAACCTCCGCGTCGAACATCTCTTCCTATTCTTCAGTCGAAACTTCTTCCAAACTCCTAGAAATATTTCTAAGTCTTTTGAGTTTCCTCCTCGTAACAAGAGGATAGCCTTCGACTGAACTTTCTTACGAACATGCTTCTTCTGTCGAAACTTCATAAACTTCAAATATTTTCTTTCTTGGAGGGAGACTCCGATCCCAACGTCAGGCGTCGAAATTAGGAGCCAACAGGTACGCATTTTTTTTTAAAATTTTTTGTTTATGTTTTTTTTTATAATTTTTTTACATTTATATTTAACAGATATGGATATTCCTTTGATGATATGCGATAAAAACCAGATATGTGGAGATACCACTGAGATATTCTCAACTATTGAAAAATTTGCTACACGAGAAGAGGCGACAAAGTGGATTAGGGAGGTTGGAATCAAGAATAAAATGACATTTATAATAACTCGTTCAGATACCAAAATAGGCAAGAGAGGAAGAAGTGACAAAGTAATATTTGGTTGTGATAAAGGTGGAAAATACAAAGAAAGAGATAGTCTAACATAAAGTGCTACTAAGAAATGTGGTTGCCCATTCAAAATTAGGTTAGCACCATCAAAAGATGGTTCTGGTTAGAAGATTGATGTAAAATATGGATTTCACAATTATGGTTTACCGGATAGATTAGAAGGTCATTCATTTGTAGGTCGACTAAATGCCGATGAACAACAACATATTGTTGATTTGACAAAACATCATGTTCCACCAAGACACATATTATTGTCATTGCAAAAATGAGATTCAGAGAACGTGACTTAGATCACGCAAATATATAAACATAAGAGTAAGATTCAGAAAGACATCAGGGATCCTAGAATGGAAATACAACATTTGTTTAAGCTGGTAGAGGATTCAGATTATGTTTACTGGAGTATAAAAAAGTAAGAGTCAGAAGTTGTGAGAGATATCTTCAGGGCCCACCCAGAATCATTGAAGTTGTTGAATATGTTTCCTAATGTGTTGATTAAGGACAACACATACAAGACAAACAAGTATAGATATCCTCTGTTTGGAGTAGTTGGTATGACATCAACCGATTTAACATTTGCTGTTGCATTTTCCTATGTTATTTCTTTGATTCTGTGGTTGGCATTTATTTTGCTAAAACTATTCTAGCAGCAAGATGTTGAAACATGATGTTCTAACTTGCTGCATTCAACATGTCGAATGAAGATGTCCCATACCTGCTCATAGGACATCGCGTCTGGATTCAGTTTTTAAAGCAGATTCTGTTGCTGTGAACTGTTACTAAATATTCTGTGAATTTTTGGTTATCCTATGTGGCACCCAAAGCATTTTTGGATTGTGTTTATATGTTGGTTTTTCGGATTTTCAGCTGTTTCTAATTATGGAGACTTATTAGGAAACTTTGGATTGAAGACCTATTTTCTTGGAGTTTATTTTGCAGATTTGTGAGCAGTCTATTTGCTGCGTTTTTGAAGCCCAATTTAGTCCAGATTAAATGCTATATATTGACTGATGTAAACCTAGTTTAGGTGTGGAACTTACATGTGTTTTGTTAGGGTTTTCGAGTGTATTTTGTTAGCCTAACTGGTATCATTCTGATAACAGTATAAGGACTGGTTTTTTTGTGTTGTAAGTTCTGTCAGTTACTCATAAGTTTTTAAGCATTGAGTTTCTTGTGTGTCTATTCTCATAAGCTTTGAAGTATTGAGAATTGTGCGTTTTGAAAGTGTGACTTTCGGTTTGTTACTTGTGTGGAAAGAAACCAATCACGGTCTGTGGTTGTAGAGGGATTTGAGGAGGGCCTCATACCTAGGCGAGTCTTAGGTAGAAGTCATAGGAAGGGTAGAGATTAAGTGAGCAGATTATTCGGTAATTGTATGATCTATGAATTGATACTATCGTATATTGGTTTCATCCTTGGCTTGGTAGCCCCCAGAGTAGGATTGTTGATCCGAACTGGGTAAACATATCACTGTGTTATTTACTTTCTGCACTGTTATTCTTATTGTTATCTTGTTCATTGTGTTGGATATCAGTGTCTCAACATCTGTGTAGGACATCTGATATCTGTGCCAGAATTTCAATTGGCATCAAGAGCTTGCACCCTTATTGGTTCTGGGTGAGATTCAGGGAAGGTACTTTCTAGTACAATTGACAAGGATGGAGGATTTTTGAACAAACCACCTCTGCTTGATGGTTCCAACTATGACTATTGGAAACCAAGGATGATAACATTCATCAAATCCATTGATGATCAAGCATGGAAAGCTGTTATAAAAGGATGGGAGCCCCCAAAGGTTAAAGATGAAAAAGGTACCCCTACTGATATGGTGAAGGAAGAGGAAGACTGGGATGATGCAGATTACAAAGGGTCCGTGGGAAATTCCAAAGCCATGAATGCATTGTTTAATGGTGTCAACAAGAATATCTTCAGGTTGATTGAACATTGCACCATTGCAAAAGAGGCGTGGGAGGTCTTGAAGGTTGCTCATGAAGGGACTTCAAAGGTGAAGATGTCAAAACTTCAGCTTCTCACTAGCAAGTTTGAGAGTTTGAAGATGAAGGAGGATGAGAGCATTCATGATTTTCACATGAACATTATTGAGATAGCTAATGCCTTTAGTGCCCTAGGTGAAAAGATGTCTGACAGCAAACTAGTCAGAAAAATCCTCAGATCTCTACCTAAGAGATTTGACATGAAAGTGACTGCTATAGAGGAAGCTCAGGATATAGACAAGATGAAAGTGGATGAACTGGTGGGATCTCTTCAAACATTTGAATTAGGGATTAGTGAAAAGTTAGAAAAGAAGAAGAGCATAGCTTTTGTGTCAAATGTTGGTGACTCAGAAGATGAAGGTGACCTGGTCAGAGATGAAGGGGTGTCTAAAGATCTGGTATTGCTTGGAAAATAATTTAACAAAGTGTTGAAAAGGATTGACTGGAAGTCGAGAGCAAATGCTCAGAACAAGTCACTCGACATCAGTAAAAACCAGGATAGAGGCAGAAGATCCAGAACTGAAGAAAACTCCAATCAAGGGAAGAGAGTTCAGTGTTTTGAATGTAAGGGATATGGGCACATAAAGACTGAGTGTCCCACATATCTCAAAAGGAAGAAGAAGGGCTTATCAGTGTCATGGTCAGAAGGAGAGTCTGAGAGTGATCTTGAAGAAGAATCTGCAAAATTAGTGACAGGTTTGACTGGGATCTGTAAGGCTGATGGAGAAACTACTTGTGATGTGACTCTGACAAAGAATCCTATATTGGAGAACTCAATAAGGAAGAAGTCTTCACAGGGTTCTCAGAGTTGTGTATCAAGAATGAAGAAAGATGCCAGATAATATTAGAACAGAAGGTTCTAATAGCTCAACTAGAAGCTGAGAAGGAAGAACATCTATCAACCATTGCTGATCTGAAAGAGGAGGTTGAATGGCAAAAGTTAAAACTTGATAATATGACCAAATCTATAAGAATGCTGAACAATGGTACCACGCAGCTGGATGAGATTCTTCAGACTGGGAAAAATGCTGGAAATGTGCAAGGCCTTGGTTTTAAAAATCAAGCAGAGACTTACAAGAAGCCTGTATTGAAGTTTGTTCCTCAGAAAATAAAGCAAGAAGAGGGGATGTCAAATCACATGTTTCAACATCAGATGAAGCATCAGAAAAGAGTTTGTAGATCAAAGTATAAACCATGGAGATGCCATTACTGTGGAAAGATTGGTCACTTAAAGTCCTTTTGCTACAAGTTGAACGACTATCCCAAAACTGCTCAGCAACAAAATAAAGGACAGAGTTGGGGTAAAGTGAAGAGAATATGGACTCCTAGAAAAATGATGGCTGGTCTGATAGCACATACCTCTCTTAGAGCATCTGCAAGAGAAGATTGGTACTTTGACAGTGGTTGTTCAAGACACATGACTGGTGTGAAGAAATTCTTGTCAGATATTAAGCCTCACTCCACCAATTATGTCACTTTTGGGGATGGATCAAAGGGTGAAATAAAAGGTGTTGGAAAGCTGGACTACACAGGACAACCAAATCTGGATCGTGTTCTATTTGTCAAAGGGCTGACCGCAAATTTAATCAGTATAATCCAATTGTACGATGTAGGTCTCAAGGCAAATTTCACCAAATCTGAATGTCTAGTAACCAATGAGAAAGATGAAGTTGTTATGAAGGGAACCGGGTCTAAGGATAACTGCTATCTGTGGAATCCTCAAGAATCAGAAAGTTTGTCTACTTGTTTGATGTCAAAGGAAGATGAAACCAAATTGTGGCATCAGAAATTGGGTCACTTACACCTGAAAGGGATGAAGAAAGTTATGTCAAGTGAAGCTGTTAGAGGTATTCCCAAGCTGAAGATGGATGAGGATAAAATATGTGGTGAATGTCAAGTTGGGAAGCAAACAAGGGTGTCACACAAGAGGCTTCAACATCTTACCACAACTTCTAGAGTTCTGGAACTACTTCACATGGACTTAATGGGACCTATGCAGGTTAAAAGTCTTGGTGGGAAGAAGTATGCCTATGTTTTCGTAGATGACTACTCCAGATTCATTTGGATAAGTTTTATCAGAGAAAAGTCTGAAGTATTTGCAGCCTTCAAAGAGTTGTGTCAAAGGATTCAACAGGAAAAGGATTGTGGTGTTGTTCGGATCAGAAGTGACCATGGGAAGGAATTCGAAAATAGCAGGTTTGAAGAGTTCTGCCTATCTGAGGGAATCACTCATGAATTCTCATCACCGATCACTCCTCAGCAGAATGGTGTGGTGGAACGCAAGAACAGGACTATACAAAAGTGTGCAAGAGTCATGATTCATGCCAAAAAGCTTCCATATCATTTTTGGGCTGAAGCCATGAATACTGCTTGCTATATACACAATAGGGTGACTATCAGATTAGGTACTTCTGTCACTCTTTATGAGCTATGGAAAGGTAGAAAGCCAAATGTGAAGTATTTCCATGTGTTTGGGAGTAAGTGCTATATCTTGGCGGATCGTGAGCAGAGGCGAAAGATGGATCCTAAGAGTGAGGAAGGAATATTTTTGGGATACTCTACAAACAGTAAAGCATATAAGGTATTTAATTCCAGAATTAAGGTGATGATGGAATCCATAAATGTGGTGGTTGATGACTCTGGCAAAGACGAAGATGTCCCAGATGATGTTGGAGCATGCCTTCCCATGAACAATGAAATCCCCCAAGACATTGAGTCTGTAGAAGATAATGCTCAAGAAACCGACACTAGACCTGAGAATGAAGAGGTGGAGGATGCTAACAGGGGACCCTCTATAAGGATTCAGAAGGATCACCCTAAGGAATTGATTATTGGAGATCTGAATGAAGGTGTAAGAACCAGAACGAGGGAGACTGTGTCAAATGCATGCTTTGTTTCAAAGATTGAACCAAAGAATGTCAAAGAAGCATTGACAGATGAGTTTCGGATAAGTGCTATGCAAGATGAACTTTGTCAATTCAAGAGGAATGAAGTCTGGGAACTGGTACCACGACCAGCAGGAACAAATGTGATTGGAACAAAATGGGTTTATAAGAATAAGTCTAATGAACAAGGAGTTGTTACCAGGAACAAAGCCAGATTAGTTGCCCAAGGATACACACAGATTGAAGGAGTAGACTTCGATGAAACATTTGCTCCTGTGGCTCGATTGGAATCCATCAGATTGCTGCTAGGAGTGGCATATTTGTTGAACTTCAGATTGTTTCAAATGGATGTCAAGAGTGCCTTTCTGAATGGCTATCTTAATGAGGAAGTCTATGTTGAGCAGCCTAAAGGGTTTGTGGATCCAAATTTTCCTGATCATGTTTTCAAGCTGAAGAAGACTTTGTATGGGCTGAAACAAGCTCCACGAGCTTGGTATGAAAGACTGACTGAGTTCTTAGTCAACAATGGATACAAGAAGGGTGGCATTGATAAAATGCTTTTTGTCAAGGAGAAGGATAGGAAACTAATGATTGCTCAGATTTATGTAGATGATATTGTGTTTGGTGGGATGTCGGATGAAATGGTCCAACATTTTGTCAACCAAATGCAATCTGAATTTGAGATGAGCTTGGTAGGTGAATTGACCTACTTCCTTGGATTACAAGTTAAGCAGATGGAAGATTCCATTTTTATCTGTCAGAGCAAATGTGCAAGGAACTGGAAGATTCCATCAGAAGAGACACTGCTCGGAAGGCCAAACTTGAACAGTTAATCAAAACCTTCATGGAGAAAAGGAATGCTTCTGCTAGGACAGCTGGTAAAGACCAAGGAACTGCTGAAGGTGATGCCTCCGTAGAATCTGATAGAGAATGTGAACAGAGTTCAGATGACTCAGGATCTAGGAGTGGTGATACTGATACTGATGCTATTGATGATGGAGAGAGTGAATACATTGCAGAATCTGACGATGATGATGCTGCATAATAATGGCATAATTTCTGCAGAAGTCTTATTTTATTTTTTGTTGTTTTTGTCTGAACACCTAGAATAGCTTTTCTATGTATCTCTTCTGAACTTTAACCTTGTTGTGTTTTACGTATAACTGTTCTACTTACCTTTGTCATATTTATGGCTAAAAAGGGGGAGTAGTATATTTGTGTGTGTTCTACTTACCTTTGTCATATTTAGAGGAGAGTTTCAAGAAGGCACTCCTGATAGGTCACTCTACAGGCAATCTTAGAAGAAGGACGACGTGTATTGCAACATAGAAGGCAGAGGAGAAAGTTGAGCATTAGATATACCCAATAGTTGTATTTTCATTTGTATTTCGTAAATATTTTGAAAATTTGTATGGTTAGTTGTATTTTATGAATGACTAATGTATGATTTACGAATGAGTTATGAAAGTTCGATCCTAGTTACGATTGACTTAGGTTTATAGTATATTGTGTGAATAATGTTTGGTTTTCAAATTATATGAATAATTTCTTCTTGGTTAAAACAAGGGCTCATAATACCATCTAGGGGTTTATCCAATTTTTCAAATCTTTATCCACCATATTATTCAGAAATGAAAACCCATGTAATGCGTAAAATACTAGTATGTCCGGATTTTTAACTCCTAATTCACTCCTTTTCAACACATGCAAGCACAACATATATGCAATAACACAACATACATATAATATTGTTTTATGGGATAGTCCGAAGATTGAAACCCAAATACATTTTTTTGCTTGAATGAGGGTGTCTTTTTGATAAAGAGTTCCGGTACTGTTTGCCTTGAAAATTACCAAACAACTGCTGATCTCCTAATTTGCGAAAAAATTAGTTTACTTGCAGGATCGATCATACAAATCCTAGGACAATGTGCTTTAAGAGTTTTGACAATTTATGTGAAAATCAAACCTTTTGTTTATTAAGTTCATCATTGTTTTCCTAAACTGATGTAATTCGATTGAAAATGATAATGTTTTGTCTTTTAAAAGGAATAACGAAAACGCAATAAAATGCAAGAATGAAATTGCAGAAAAGTAGAATAAATTGCATGTAAATAAATTAGAACTTCATTGTAATGTAAAGAATAAACTGGTGTTTTTCAAACGTACATTTTCTCAATGCTAACTCTTTTCTCTCACACGGGTACTTTGAGTATTTTTGAGTAATTTGTACAAATTTTGAATACACACACGGAAATCTAACACTATGACTCCGTATTTATATAAAGTCGAAATAACTGCCACTAACGGTCACTGTTTCTAATGAAAACAAATGGCGTTCTGCATGTCTTCGCCCCTTAGATGCCTTCCACGCGTCTTCCTTTCAAAATCAAAATTCCCTCCTTTATTCGAATTTCAAACCTCTGCGTCGAACATCTCTTCCTATTCTTCAGTCGAAACTTCTTCCAAAATCCTAGAAATATTTCTAAGTCTTTTGAGTTTCCTCCTCGTAACAAGAGGATAGCCTTCGACTGAACTTTCTTACGAACATGCTTCTTCTGTCGAAACTTCATAAACTTCAAATATTCTCTTTCTTGGAGGGAGACTCTGATCTCAACGTCAGGCGTTGAAATTAGGAGCCAATAGGTACGCATTTTTAAATTTTTTTTTTTTTTTATGTTTATTTTATAATTTTTTTACATTTATATTTAACAGGTATGGATATTCCTTTGATGATATGCGATAAAAACCAGATATGTGGAGATACCACTGAGATATTCTCAACTATTAAAAAATTTGCTACACAAGAAGAGGCGACAAAGTGGATTAGGGAGGTTGGAATCAATAATAAAATGACATTTATAATAACTCATTCAGATACCAAAACAGGCAAGAGAGGAAGAAGTGACAAAGTAATATTTGGTTGTGATAAAGGTGGAAAATACAAAGAAAGAGATAGTCTAACATAAAGTGCTACTAAGAAATGTGGTTGTCCATTCAAAATTAGGTTAGCACCATCAAAAGATGGTTCTGGTTAGAAGATTGATGTAAAATATGGATTTCACAATTATGGTTTACCGGATAGATTAGAAGGTCATTCATTTGTAGGTCGACTAAATGCTGATGAACAACAACATATTGTTGATTTGACAAAACATCATGTTCCACCAAGACACATATTATTGTCATTGCAAAAATGAGATTCAGAGAATGTGACTTAGATCACGCAAATATATAAACATAAGAGTAAGATTCAGAAAGACATCAGGGATCCTAGAATGGAAATGCAACATTTGTTTAAGCTGGTAGAGGATTCAGATTATGTTTACTGGAGTATAAAAAAGTATGAGTCAGAAGTTGTGAGAGATATCTTCAGGGCCCACCCAGAATCATTGAAGTTGTTGAATATGTTTCCTAATGTGTTGATTAAGGACAACACATACAAGACAAACAAGTATAGACATCCTCTGTTTGGAGTAGTTGGTATGACATCAACCGATTTAACATTTGCTGTTGCATTTTCCTATGTTATTTCTTTGATTCTGTGGTTGGCATTTATTTTGCTAAAACTATTCTAGCAGCAAGATGTTGAAACATGATGTTCTAACTTGCTGCATTCAACATGTCGAATGAAGATGTCCCATACCTGCTCATAGGACATCGCGTCTGGATTCAGTTTTTAAAGCAGATTCTGTTGCTGTGAATTGTTACTAAATATTCTGTGAATATTTGGTTATCCTATGTGGCATCCAAAGCATTTTTGGATTGTGTTTATATGTTGGTTTTTTGGATTTTCAGCTGTTTCTAATTATGGAGACATATTAGGAAACTTTGGATTGAAGACCTATTTTCTTGGAGTTTATTTTGTAGATTTGTGAGCAGTCTATTTGCTGCGTTTTTGAAGCCCAATTCAGTCCAGATTAAATGTTATATATTGACTGATGTAAACCTAGTTTAGGTGTGGAACTTACATGTGTTTTGTTAGGGTTTTCGAGTGTATTTTGTGAGCCTAACTAGTATCATTCTGATAACAGTATAAGGACTGGTTTTTTTGTGTTGTAAGTTCTGCCAGTTACTCAGAAGCTTTTAAGCATTGAGTTTCTTGTGTGTCTATTCTCATAAGCTTTGAAGTATTGAGAATTGTGTGTTTTGAAAGTGTGACTTTCGGTTTGTTACTTGTGTGGAAAGAAACCAATCACGGGTTGTGGTTGTAGAGGGATTTGAGGAGGGCCTCATACCTAGGTGAGTCTTAGGTAGAAGTCATAGGAAGGGTAGTGATTAAGTGAGCAGATTATTCGGTAATTGTATGATCTGTGAATTGATATTATCGTATATTGGTTTCGTCCCTGGCTTGGTAGCCCCCAGAGTAGGATTGTTGATCCGAACTGGGTAAACATATCACTGTGTCATTTACTTTCTGCACTGTTATTCTTATTGTTATCTTGTTCATTGTGTTGGATATCAGTGTCTCAACATCTGTGTAGGACATCTGATATCTGCGCCAGAATTTCATCCTATATGGAATCAGAGCAGACATAAAACTTTTGTTGGGTATTGGATAAGTTGAAACAGTTGTTTACTAAGCAAGGGTATGGCCATAAGTTATTTTGACTGATAGAGATTTTGCTTTGATGAAAGCAATTGAAACAGTATTTCCAAGGACAATTAATTTGCTTTGTCGATTTCACATCCACAAAAATGTGAAATCAAAGTGCAAGGAATATGTTATGAATGATATGCGAGAGTCGATAGAGAAACTATGGTATGAACTTGTAAGGGCTAGTAATGAGGTGGAGTGTAATCAACAGTTGTAATAGCTTGAGCACACATGTGTTGAGTTTAGACCATTTTTTGATCATGTGAAAGTCACATGGTTGACTCCTCATAGGCATAGATTTGTTGGAGCTTGGATCAATCAATTGTTGCATTTGGGTAACACCACGACTGATAGGTATGTTTGATTTTAGCCATAGTTTTTTTTATCTAAATATTAAGGATACTTATTTGTTTTTTTGAGGTTTGAGTCTGCGCATTGGAAACTAAAGCAGATGTTGGAGAACAACTTAGGTGATATGTGAAAATGTTGGGAGGCTATGAATGGAAATCTTAAGCTACAATTGGGCAATATTAGAGCTTCATTTTAGAAGAGTTTGTATGAAGTTGAGAAAATGCTAGAGCTTAAATACCTCCTTCTACCGAGCCATCATATAATAAGCACCCCTACGATTATGGATCTCTTCTGCTGCCTCCTCAAATGAAACACCCAATAGATCAATAACAATAGTAATAGCATCAACATCAATGAAACCTCGTGTAGGGTTCTAGAACTCCCCTTACACGGTAAATGAAGAAGACAAGAAACATCGTCCAAAGTAATTGTCATCTTGCCAAATAACATTTGAAAGGACGATGTTTTTGGATGTCGTATCTCTACAAATGCTAATACTAAATTTTGATCTATCCTCGATAAACTGGCTCTCAATAGAGAGGATATACCAATATCAGACGACCATCTTTCTATTAGCGGTGGGAGACTATGTGGAACTCATCCTATCCATTTGCTACCATGTGCAACAAACTTTAATTCTTTCTTCAGATTTTTCTCCTAAAAAATTTATAGTATATGTTATAACATGATAGAGATTAACTTACCTCGCTGAACCATAAATGGCGAGCAACATGATCTTGATATTTGGTCAAAAATAAAAAAAAAATCTTTTATAAGATGTTAATTTTCATGTTGATTTTCAATTTTCAAGATCAAGTTTGATTTCGTGTTAAAAAACTTTTGGAACAAATTGATCAAAATTTAAGTTGAAGGTTAAAAAAAAACATCAAGTACTATTATTTCATAAATGTTGCATAGAAAACAATTGTCTGATCATCTAAAATGAAAAAGAAAGAAACTAATTGAAATTGATAATAAATCTCAAAAGGGTGTTATTCATAATTTTTTTGTGGAAAACACCCTACAATTTCTATTTTGAATGATGCAAATCTAGGTAATTTGAACCTTGAAGCTGAGTGTTTAGAGAATGAACAACTAAATAGGATTGTTGAAGAGTAAAATATTTTGGTTGAAAACAATGAAAATGAAGATGATGATGAAGCTAAAAATTTTGATGATGAAGGTTATAATAATGAAAATGAACATATCCCTGTTTTTCTTGATGAACAACCTAACGAGTCTATTCTATTGGACATTTATGTTCCAAGAACATGGAATAACCTTAGCGATGACTTAAGAGATGAATTACTAAGAAATGGTCCTAAAAGAGATGTGTCGATTGTGAATGGTCCTAAAGATACTTATGGTAGGAATTTCTCATCATCATGTTATATCCGTTATTGTTCTAATGGAGAAGAGCAAGATTGGAATTGGCTTGTTTATTCAAAAGAATTGGATAGAGTTTTTTTGTTTTTGTTGTAAGTTATTTGGTACAAGTTGTAGAATGAATTGCTTAGCAAATAAAGGTTTTAATGATTGGAAACATATTTATGAAAGGCTTAAATAACATGATTCAAGCTGTGCACACATGTCTTTCATGAGTAAATGGATTGGGTTACAAATTAGATATAAGAAAAATATAACAATTGATAAACATCTTCAAGAGCTTATAAAAAATGAAAAAAAGGCATTGGAAGGATGTCTTGCTTAGGATAGTTTCTGTTACTAGATATCCAGCTGATTAAAATTTAGCATTTTGTGGAAAACATGAGAGGATTAATGTGGAAAACAATGGAAACTTTCTTCCTCTTATTGAAATGATAGCTGAATGAGATCCTGTCATGCAAAAACATTTTGAACGTATTAAGAATAATGAAATTCATTATCATTATCTTAGTCATAAGATTCAAAATGAATTGATTAACATGTTAGGTAATGAAGTCAAAAGTGAAATAGTCAAAAAAATCAAAGAAGCAAAATATTTTTCCTGTGATTCTTGATTGTACTCCTGATGTAAGTCATCAAGAACAAATGACTCTCATTATATGTTGTGTGGATGTTTCTACAAGTCCAATAAAAATTGAATAGTTTTTTGTAAAGTTTTTGAAAGTCTATGACACAACAGGTCAAGTATTGTTTGAGGAATTACAAAATGTATTGGAAACTCTTGATCTAGATATTAATAATATGAGAGGACAAGGATATGATAGTGAATCAAACATGAAAGGTAAACATTAAGGTGTACAAAGAAAATTATTAGATGTTAACCCTAGAGCATTATATACACCATGTGGTTGTCATAGCCTTAACTTGACACTTTGTGATATTGCAAATTCTTGTACTAAAGCTAAAGATATTTATGGAGTGTTACAACATATTTATACTGTATTTTCTCATTCAACAAAACATTGGAAAATTCTTAGAGACAATGCGAAAGGTTTAACTATTAAACAATTGTCACAAACACGTTGGAAAAGTCATGTGAATAGTGTATATGCAATTAAATCTTAAACTTTAGATGTAAGGGAAGCAATACTTCAACTAGCTGAACAAGATAATGATCCCAAAATTAAGAGTGAAGTTGAATCTTTAGCAACTCATGGAATTGGAAACTGTTGTGAAAAAACGATGTCATTATGCAAAGTATAAAACGGTTTCTTGATGATAAAGAACCAAAATAATGGTTTAACGGAAAAGAAAACAAGAAGAAGAAGAAATAACAACAAGGATTGGGCAAATATAATTCTGTTTACTATTCACTTTCACATTAATGTTTACAAATGCTTACAAGTGAATATCACAATTTTCCCACACTCCACAAATGAGTGTGCTAGTCTATTTATAGACTAACTAGGTAACTTGCAGCCCAAGAAACCTAAACAATTGGATCCTTAACACAAGGCCCAATTCGACATAATATAAACATTTTGACAGAATACATATAAGAACAGACTTCGACTACTATATCTAACTAACAGGCACCAGCATGTGAACACGCTTCGATGGCATGCTTGCCTCTTGTCGAAATACATGAAAGCTCTCCTTCGACACAGATGAGTTCGACCCAAATCTCACAAATCTCCACCTTGGATCTAACTCAGCAACAGAGGGAAAACAACTAGCTTTCATCATGCAGCTTTATCAATTGCATACAGTGGAAGAACTTGTAACTTGGCAATGTCTTGGTGATCATATCAGCAGCATTATCTTCAGTCGAAACCTTCAGCACCTGGACTTCACCACGCTTGATTATCTCTCTGACGAAATGCAGCCTCACATCAATGTGCTTAGTTCTCTCATGATAAGCTGAATTCTTCGATAGGTGTATTGCACTTTGACTATCACATTTAACAGTGATACTTCGACCTTGAAGTTTAAGCTCCTTTGCAAAACCTTCAAGCCACAATGCTTCTTTCACAGCTTCAGTGAGGGCAATATATTCAGCTTCAGTGGTTGATAAGGTAACAACCTTCTGAAGCATCACTTTCCAACTGATTGTTGTGCCAAACACTGTGAAAACATATCCAGAAATAGACTTTCTGGAATCCATACAACCTGCATAATCAGAGTCAACAAATCCTTCGATTTCGACTATGCTATCACCATCACAGGCTCCACCATAAATCAAGACTCTTTTCAGAGACCCATTTATGTACCTGAGAATCCACTTTACAGCTTGCCAGTGTGCCTTTCCAGGATTGGCCATATACCTGCTCACAAGGCTCACCCCATATGCTATGTCTGGCCTCGTACATACCATAGCATACATCAAAGAACCCACTACACTAGCATATGGAATGCTACTCATATAGATTCTTTCAGCTTCAATACTCGGACTTTGAGTAGTACTAAGCTTAAACTGAGGATTTGTAGGTGTCACAACAGGCTTTGAATTCGACATACCAAACTTGTCGAGAAGCTTCCGTAGGTATGTCTCTTGAGATAAGCACAACTTCGACTGCCTTCTATCTCTCCGGATGTCAATCCCAAGAATCCTAGCTGCAGCTCCCAGATCCTTCATTTCGAATTCCTTACTGAGTTCAGCCTTCACCTTTGTTACATCCTCAACACTGTTGCTAGCTATGAGGATATCATCCACATACAACAGCAACATAACAAATGAGTTTCCAGGTCGAAATCTGAAGTAAACACAATGTTCGAACTGACTTCTAGTGAAACCAATGTGTGCCATGAACTTGTCGAATCTCCTATTCCACTGTCGAGGAGATTGTTTCAGGCCATACAAAGACCTATTCAGCTTGCATACATAATCTTCTTTACCCTTTTCTGCATACCCTTCAGGTTGACGCATCAGGATCGTTTCATCTAGATCACCATACATAAATGCTGTCTTCACATCCATTTGCTCAAGTTCCAAGTCGAACTTTGCCACCATGGCCAACAACATTCGAATGGATCTATGCTTTACAACAGGTGAGAACACATCGTTGAAGTCGACTCCTTCTTTCTGAGTGAACCCCCTAGCAACCAGCCTCGCCTTAAAGCGCTTCGATGTCACTCCTTCGATTCCTTCCTTAACCTTGAAAATCCACTTACAGCTGACTAACCTGGCTCCTGTAGGTTTCTCAATCAGTTCCCAAGTGTTATTATCATGAAGAGATTTCATCTCGTCATCCATGGCTTTTCGCCATTCAGTCTTGTTTCGACTCCTTATAGCTTCCTTGTAATCTCTAGGTTCTTCGTCAAGTACCTCACTTGCAGAGATTAAGGCAAAAGCTATAAGATCTGCATAACCAAGTCTCTGAGGTGGTTTGATGACTCTTCTCGACCTATCTCTTGCCAGTAGGTAATCATCGACAGTTTCCTCAGCCTCTTCAGCATCTTGCTCTTCGACTTCATCAGGGCTATGCACTTCAACATCACTATGCTCCACCTCAACAGGCATCTCTACATGTTCCAGCTCCTCTTCAGAGATTTCTGCACTTCGACCAACATCACCAGTTTTCTTGAAAGCCATTTCGACCTCATTGAAAACTACATCACGACTTGTGATACATCTTCTGTGACTTGGTTCTAGGAACCACAACCATAACCCTTGACTCCCTCAGGATATCCAAGGAACATGCATCTCAGAGCTCTAGGTTCGACCTTGTCTTGCCTAATATGAGCATAGGCTAAACATCCAAATACTCTCAGTTTGTCGAGATCTGGTGGATGATTCGACCAAACTTCTTCAAGTGTCTTCATTCCCAGCGCAGTCGAGGGACATCTATTTATCAGATAGACTACTGTCGAAACAACCTCTGCCCAGAACACCTTCTTTAATCCAGCACTAACCAACATGCATCTAACCCTTTCAAGGATTGTTCGATTGAATCTCTCAGCTAAGCCATTTTGTTGAGGAGTACCTGCTACAGTCTTATGCCTTGCAATCCCAGACTCAACACAGTAACTGTCGAACGCTTCGTTGCAGAATTCAAGGCCATTGTTGGTTCTCAACCTCTTAACCTTTCTGCCAGTTTGAGTTTCGACCAGAACCTTCCAACTTTTGAAATTCTCAAAGGTTTCATCCTTCGTCTTCTGAATGAATACCTATAGCTTTCAGGAATAGTCATCAATGATGGATATAAAATACCTTGCACCTGAGTGTGAAGGATTCCTTGCAGGCCCCCAAAGATCAGCATGAATGTAATCAAGGGATCCATGTGTTCTTTGCTTGACTTTGTTAAACTTCGCTCTACAGGATTTACCAAATACACAAGATTCACAAAACTCCAGCTTTTCGACTTTGTCACCTCCTAGCAGATTCTGCTTCCCCAATTCGACCAGGCCTCTTTTGCTGACATGGCCCAATCTCATGTGCCATAATTTTGTCTTCGACATAGGTTTCGTGGATACAACATTTGTCGAACCACTTACAACCTCAGCCTCAAGGGTATACAAGCCTTGGTTTTTCACGCCTCTCAAGACTTCCTTTGACCCTTTCATGACTTTCAGGATACCTTGCTCTCCTTTGAAAACATATCTCTTTTTGTCGAATTCACCAAGAGAAATTAAATTCCTCTTAAGATCAGGTACATACCTAACCCTAGTCAATAGCTTTATTGACTCATCATTGAGCTTGAATCTAACAGATCCAATACCTGCAATCTTGCAAGCTTTATTGTTCCCCAGCAGCACTGATCCACCATCTTGATCACACAATTCTTCAAACATATTCTTGTTTGGAGTCATATGCTAAGTACATCCAGAATCCATAATCCACTCTTCGCAAGAGTTGTTGCTCGACACCACAAGGACATCAGATGATTCATAACCATCTTGCACAATAGCTACATTCCCATTGTCCTTACCTCCATGATTATTCAGGCGCTCAGGGCACACCTTTCTTGTGTGACCCTTCTTCTTACAGTGATAACATTTAATACCAGACATATCACCACCATAAGACTTCTGCTGAACCTTTCCTTTCTTCTTGTCAAACCTAACATCTTTCTTCGATGATCTTCCTTTCACGGACAACCCTTCGCTAACTGATGAAGGTTTCTGCTCCTTTCTTTCGTTAAGTCCTTTGAATACAAGACTGCTTGAACTTCTTCAAAGGTCAGGGACTCTCTTCCATACAAGAGAGTTTCTTTGAAGTGAGCATGCGATCTTGGCAAAGCACACAACAGCAGCAATGCTTGATCTTCATCATCAATCTTCACATCAATGTTTTCAAGATCAAGAATCAGCTTGTTGAAAGAATCCAACTGCTCAGCCAAAGCTTTATCTTCATTCATCTTGAACGAATACAAGGCTTGCTTCAGGTAAAGACGATTCACCAACGACTTGGTCATGTACAAGATTTCAAGCTTCACCCATAATCCCGACGTCGTCGTCTCCTTTGACACATGCCGGAGAACCTTATCACCAAGGCTCAACAATATTGCGTTGTGTGCTTTCTCGATCATTGCCATCTTTTCTCTTTCCGTCAACGCAGTATCCATGGCTGCCATTCCCTTCAACGCTTCCAAACATCCCTGCTGCACCAGTAGGGCTTTCATCTTCAAGCGCCACAGACCGAAATCGTTCACTCCGGTGAACTTTTCAACCTCATACTTTGTTGAAGCCATCTTCTCCACGCTCACCGCACCAGTTTGTTGTGAAAAAAACAATGTCTTTATGCAAAGTATAAAACGGTTTCTTGATGATCAAGAACCAAAACAAGGGTTTAACAGAAAAGAAAACAAGAAGAAGAAGAAATAACAACAAGGATTGGGCAAATATAATTCTATTTACTATTCACTTTCACATTAATGTTTACAAATGCTTACAAGTGAATATCACAATTTTCCCACACTCCACAAATGAGTGTGCTAGTCTATTTATAGACTAACTAGGTAACTTGCAGCCCAAGAAACCTAAACAATTGGATCCTTAACACAAGGCCCAATTCGACAGAATATAAACATTTCGACAGAATACATATAAGAACAGACTTCGACTACTATATGTAACTAACAGGCACCAGCATGTGAACACGCTTCGATGGCATGCTTGCTCATGTCGAAATACACGAAAGCTCTCCTTCGACACAGATGAGTTCGACCCAAATCTCACAGAAACCTTGAATTTTTAGTAGTGTTGGTTATTTGGTTTGAATTGTTAACTGTTGTTAATGAAATTAGCAAAAGTTTGCAACAAAAAGACATGCGTATTGATGCGACTATAGAACTAGTAAAAGGTTTGATCAAGTATTTGAAAAAATAGAGATAATCTAGATTTGTAAATGCTAAGGCTAGTGCTGAAAAGATTGAGAATGAAATGGAGATTGAATGTGTGTTTATTAAAAAACGTCAAATTCGTAGAAAACAACACTATGATGAAAATACATCTCAACCCACAGAAATGAATCTTGAGTCTGTTGAAGAGTCTTTTCGAAATCACTATTTCTTATATATTATAGATCAAACAGTTGGCTCACTTGATAGAAGATTTGAGCAATATAGCACATGTAAAAATATTTTCGGATTCCTGTTTAGTATTGAAAGGCTTCGATCATTATCTGATAGGGACTTGAAATCATGTTGTAAACATC
Source organism: Lathyrus tuberosus (assembly GCA_022829125.1). Classification (NCBI taxonomy): domain Eukaryota; kingdom Viridiplantae; phylum Streptophyta; class Magnoliopsida; order Fabales; family Fabaceae; genus Lathyrus; species Lathyrus tuberosus. Next base: position 8,072,860 of record JALAZF010000154.1, on the reverse strand, counting down.
TTGAAACTTGTTTAAAACATGACGATTCTCTTGATCTTGATGGTGAAATTTTGTTTGAAGAATTGAAAGTTATTAGAGAAGTTTTAAAAGTCGAATCAAAATCAAGCTATATGATATTGAGTTCTTTAAAGACTTTTAATTATTTTCCTAATGCATGCATAACTTATAGAATAATATTGACTATTCATATCAGTGTTTCATCTACTGAAAGAAGTTTTTCTAAATTAAAATTATTAAAATCTTATTTGAGATCTACTATGTCACAAGATAGATTAAATAGTCTTGCGTTGATTTCAATTGAAAATAATTTTTTGAAGAACCTTGATTATGAACGAATTATTAATGATTTTGCAACAAAAAATTCTAAGAGGGTGATATTTAAATAATTTTAAAGGTTTGGTCAATTTTTTATAAGAAAAAGGATCGGATCAAGAAGAAGAAGAAGAAGAAGAAGAAGAAGAAGAAGTCTCTTTATAGTAGTTTATGTTTTGATGTACTATAAACATTGATTCAAAGATCCATACTTGTATTCTTTTTGTACAATGTCAAATGAAAATGTGTTTTTTATCTAATTATTTATTTTATTCTTATATATTTATTGTTAAAAAAAATTATAGGGGGCACCACTCTTTTAATTCGCCCAAGATACCCGAATTCAAATGACCAACACTGAGTCTAAATATTTATACAAAAAATATTTTGATCTTAGCTCATAATTTATAAGGGTAAAGGGATAAACGAAATAGTACAGAAATCATACTTACTCATCACATGAAAACAAGTAAATTGGTACAGAAATCATACTTACTCATCACATGAAAACAAGTAAATTGGCCCATATTCATTGATGCATTTAACGTGACATTTAGACCTTAACAGCAATCAAGAACTAAAAAATGTGAGAGGATATCTGATCCCACCCCTTGATACTCGTAAGCACCTCACAAAATTCCTTTTATGCCCCCTGCTTCCGGAGATACACATCTGGACGCGCCATTTTTTTCTTTACGCTGGATGCTTCCGGAGACATATATACGGAAAAAGTTCTGTAGATGCATCTCCAAAATCTTATCAGAACATGTTTTTTAAAAAAAAATCAAGTTTCGTTGGTCGCAGATGGAAATTAACTGTCGCTGATGAATATAAAATAACATACATTCGTAAATAAAATAAAATAATATATATATATATATATATATATATATATATATATATATATATATATATCATAAGTAATATGTCATAATCATAAAAAATAGTACATAAATGTCATCAAAATATATACATCAAAAAGCACATCACAGTCACTACTGTGTGTGCCTGATAACATCTGCATCCCCTCCTCTGCCTATGCCTCTGCCGCCTCCTCGACCGCCTGGTCTGTGTCCTCGGCCATCGATCCCACCCGTCCTGGCGCGATGTCTGTGATACATAAGTGCCCCCTATTCCACATCAATGATCTCATCCAATACACGCATGTGGTCAGACCCCTCAGGGAAGAAACCGACGACAATGCCTGCCCGCCCCATCTCCAATATCTGACGACAGCGAGGCAGGACATCCTGAGTGTGGTCTAACTGAGACTGCTGCTCCTCTAAGATCTCCTGATGAGCTGGTTTAGGCGGTGATCCTTCTGCAGTGGGCACCATGTATGGGTGTGAGACGGTGAAGAACCAAATGATGTAGTCATCAACGCAACTTCAGTCTCTCGGTCCTCTGGTCGCCTGAGCCTCTTTCAGTACCATGTGCATATGGTAGTCAGCAAAGAACTCATCTATCTGCCTACGGGTCAAGCCGAGAGGAGCGGATACAGCTGGGTGTCTGGGTATCGTATGTGTGTACCCAAACTGCCGCATGACACGCTCGGGTAAATAGGAACAGTGATGGTCGAACTGCATGCCAACCATCCTGAGAATAGTGATATGTCGTCAAACGGGCGCGTCTCACGGTGATCGGAATAGACGTCGTAGCGGATGTCCTCAGCAACCAGGCGATCGAGATAGACTCTATAAGGGTCGATCGCCTGATTCCCCCTGAACGGGATAAAGGCACGGGTACGCGGCATCTGCTCTGTGTAATCAGGCACACTCCCCCACCCGGCGATAATGGGAAAGTGCTGGAATATCCAAGCCTGAAATGAAAATAAAAAACATCAAGATTAAGCATTATCACAAATATATAATGAAAAGAAATGAAAAAAAGTTATCAGGATATAAGATTGTTACCACAAGTAGTGACACGCTGCCTGCCACAGTCCTGGTCTTCCACAGGCATCCCTCTCCAAGCCTTGAGTACGTGTAAGCCAGGGTAGCCGCCCCCTAGTTGTACTCATGGATCCGCGTGGAATCCAAAAAGTACCTCAGGTAAGCGACATCGGTATATGTGGAGGAAATGTCCACAAACAGCTGTGTGTCGACTAAAAATAGAAAATAACACCTCAGCACACGCTGTCTGTGTATCTCAACCTCAGCTAGATCGCCATATGCCTGGCGTGCAGCAGCGAGCGCCTCACGAAATCTACATGTCAGAAAGGAGAACCGCACATGAGCCCCTCTGGTCTTATCCACCTCCTCCAGCGCATCCACTATATCATCCCTAAGCTCCTCGATCAACATCTCTCTCGCCTCCTCCTTCGTCATCCTACCGTGACGGAGGAGGGTGCCCCTGATCGGTATATGCAACAGATAAGAGATGTCGTCCAGTGTAATAGTCAGCTCGCCGTGTGGTAGATGGAAGGAGGATGTCCCAGGGTGCCATCTCTCTGCAAATCCCATAAGCATCCCGTTGTAGATCAGACTGTAACCGATATCACAAAGGTCCTTCAAACCAGAGGCGACAATGACATCCTGGAACTAAGCCTCTTGTGGCTGCTCCAAAGATAATATCTTCCGCCCATGGTTGTAGAACTTCTGCGGCTCACGAGTCTGAAAATTTTCCATAAATAAGAAACAATGTTAGTAATCAATAATGGTACAAATTATAAATTTCCAATGAAAAAAAAAAGAAACAATCTGAGTAATGTTACCTCTCCATCCCTGACATGTCTGGTAGTATGGTCAGCGTACCCTGTCAGCAGGGACATATCTGAGGGACCCCCTGGGAAACCCTCATGCTCATCATCATCGTCGTGACCAGCATACTCCGCTGGTGGGTCATCAGCCTATGGAGGTAGCACCGGAGCAACATCATCGACAGGATAAGGAACAGGAGTATCCCAACGAGGCCTGCGGGATGACGGGGCCTGTGATGAGCCCTCAACTGAATCCCGTCGCCTCCGGGATGAAGAAGTCGATGATGGGGTGGGATACGAGGTCGAGGGAGTGTCCTGGACATGTGATAAAGAAGGTTGTCCAGTAGGCTGTGCCTCAGCTGTATCGGCCTCGGTAACGGTGGTCTGGCTCCGCTCACGTCTCACAGATGCATGCTGCGAAACCCGTCCAAGACGCAATCTATCGTCTCTGTCTGCCATAATGTCTGCAACGGAATAACCAAGAAAAAACAATTAGATATAAATAAATCAAAAAACAAAAAACAAAAAAAATTAACATTTTCTACTTCCGGATACACACACCCGGAACAAGTTCCGTAGATGTATCTACGGAAGAACTCAGAATTTACAACGTTTGGGTTGTTCTGGAGCTGCATCTACGGAAGTACCCTAATGTTAAATTGTTCCGTAGATGTAGATCCGAAACAACTTGCAACTCAAAAGTTACGGCAATGGCGTCCTATACCCATGCAAATGTAATTTTTGAAGCCCTGATCGTCTGTTTCAGCCAACAAACAATACCTACATTGTCTCTAAACTATGTTTCTAAAACTATCTAAGGATTTATACCCCTAAAACTATCCTCTAACTCGTTTACAGGAAATACTCGAAAATACCTCGAAAACTAAAAAATTTACCGATTATATCGAGCTTTGAATGTGTTGGTGTTTCTTGATCGTTGAAATGAACGCTTTTTGTCGAACTTGATTGAAAATAATGAAGTTTGGTGGAAAAATGTTTTTTAAGTTTGAGAATGAGAAGATGAAAAATGAAGAATGAGGGAGGAGAAGAGACTCTGGCACGCACATGTATTCTAATTTGTTCTGGAGCTATATAAATGGAAACCTTCCGTAGATGTAGCTCCAGAAGTTAAAAAAAGGTGCGTCCGGAGATATATCTTTAAAAACAGAGAATATTTTTGGAAGCGCACATAGTGCATAAGACCCCCAAGAAGTGAGATAAAAAACTCTCAAAATGTGATAAAAGATCTTTCAGCCTTTGAGACCCCATTCAATATATGTTAAGACTTTGAACTCACTTTATACATACAATCCTTCAAAATTGTTAGTAAAAAATCAACTAGTATTTTTTATGATTATCCTTTTATAGAATCAAAATATTCATTCAAAAATTTGACCGACCTGTCACTGAAATGAAATTCATTCAAAACTATTCATGAAATTTATTTTCATATCATCTCAAAATTCATTAATATAATCAAAATTTGCATCATATAAACTAAAAACTTTATAACTATTAGAGTCTCATATAATTTTCTTCATTTGACGAAGCAAAGCTCCATTAGTTTAAGTGATTAAGCGGTTAAAATGGGTTAACTCATATGAATCGATCCGTCATATCCGAAAAATTATAGAATTTAGATATTAAAATTAGAGTTTATATTATTTGTAGTGTTCTTTTAGAGCAATCCTAAAAAATCTGTTATCCATTAAGATTAACCCGTATAAACCGTGTGTAGTTTATTAGGTCCGCATAGCCAGAAACAGACCCAGAAATATTATGTAGTGGGGACAAAAACTCGCATATAAATTTGTATCATTACAAATATAACAAATAAAATTTTGAAATGTTTTTTTTTCTAAAAAAATGTCAAATTTAAATTTTTATCTCAAAATAATTATCACATTAAAATACAAATACATCAATAATTATATTTTCATTAAAATACCATATTAAAGTATACTCCACTAATTATAATAAATAAAAATATTTTAGTATTTTTATTATTAAAATCAACTTCACTGATTAATTTCTTAGAACCTGCTTACAACACAAATATCATATTTAATTTAGACGGAAAACACCATCATAACAATAAATCAACTTTTTAAAATATATACGTGTAAAACAAAATATGATAATATGTACTCCCTCCGTCTCATAAAAAGTGTCTCATTTGCACTTTTCTCATGTCTCAAAATAAATGTCTCTTTAGAATACCAATACAACATTTATTATTTTTTTTCACTACTATACCCCTATTTATTAACTTTCACGCTTTTCAACTACTTCATTTATTATAAAGTAAGGGTATTTTAGTACAAACATATAATTTTATCTTTAAAGTTAACACATCCAATCATTTTCTTAAGAACCGCGCATATTCCATTTCAGACATTTTTTATGAGACGGAGGGAGTATAAAACAAATAAGTGTATATAATTATATGTTTATATAGTAGTTGTTTTTTAAACATAAGTCCTTAAATGCTAGTGGGGGCTTTTGCCTACACAATGATAGGTGTAGGTCTGTCCTTGTGCATAGCTATAAATTAAAAAAAAAAATTATATTTATATCATTTTATTTTAAAATATTAAATATTTAAATATTATTTTATATAATTTATAAAAGATAATATATTATTTAAAAATTATTATATTTAAAATAATATAATTTTTAATTTAATTTATAATAAATATTATGAGATTTTTATTTTAATTTTTTATTAGAAAAAATTATTTATGGTCGGATAATCTGAAATCTATCTATGACCGAATTCAGATAGTAATTTTTAAGTCTATATTACAACAATATTTTTTTAACTTAACTCTTAAAAATTCAAAATTCATCAAATAGTCTATTTTAACAATTCTAAATTCACTTAAAAAAACTGAAAATTTATATTTTACATGTCGGAGACAACCTTTTAGATTTAAAGTAGTTGTCCAAACAATTAAAAATGTCTAAAATTGCAATCACTGCTTGCATTCAAACTCCAACAACTCCAATACGAAGGATGCGATTATGTATTTTCATACTTGAAACTAAACCTTAAAAAACTTAAAATTAACATCGCTCTTTTTCAACCAAAGTAATCCTACAATGAACACAAAATAATAAAAGTATCTATAACTCACAATACTTTAAAATTTCATGAGTTTGACCCAACACAATCTTATAAAATCAGGTTTTTTAGGCACCTTTGTAAGAGACATGCCACTTGTTCATCTAAAATCTTAAGATGATAAGTGAGTGGGTTCTCTCACTTATAAATGCTCAAGTCACCACGTTCCTATATAATGTGGGACTATTTCATTTTTTCACTTACTCACACTTGCTATATTATTCCAACAAAGATCACTTATGTATTAATATTAATGGTTAAATTGCAACATGTTTAACCACAATATTATTAAACATCAATATTAGTATATTCTTTGTTCCAAAATAAATGATATAGATACCTATTTTTTTTCCAACACCAGTGTTTGATCCACTGAATCGATTAATTTGAATTGAAGATCAATTCTAACATTAAATAGTTTCAACCTCTTCCAATCATAAATGTAGATGATCGAACTCTAATCCTCTCTATTAACTCTGACACCAATTACCACTAAATCAACTAACTAGTGGTAGATAACTATTTCATAAATATTAGAAAAATTATACAGTCTTGACTCTTAATTATGAAGTAAATTATTGTGTGACCGTGGGCAACCAGATTAGGGAAATTGCTGGCTAAAGTTGGGACTAATAAGCCGTAAATACAACGCCGTTTAGCTAGGTATGCAACAACATAAAAAGTTCACTTGTTTCGATTATGGTCCCCTTTTTCTTTCCCTCTTTATGCTTTCCCCCATAAAAGTAACATTTTTTTTTTCTTTTTTAAATGCGTTTTTTTTAGTGGAATTTAAATATAATTTAAATCTTTCTATTTTTAATTTTTAATTTTTTGATATCTCTATTTGAAGAACTAGTTTTCCAATCCTTCAATTTTTTTTTTAAAGGAAATTAGTCCTCCTCTCAATTTTAGTATTCATTTTGCCATTGTGGCATAGCTAATAATGACATGGCATTACACATGTAATTTAAAGTATTTACATATCATTACTCTTTTTTTCTTTTATTTTGTGTTTAAAAAGTATTAAAATAATAATAAAAAAGGCTTAATAATTAAATAAAACCATAATTGAGAACTTTTATTTCCAAAAAAAAATTACTCATATTTTCAATTTTTCATCTTTCCAACTCATAATTGTAATCCAAATTTTTTAATTTCTATCTTCTATTTTTCATTAATCCATTAGGCCAGATTTTTCTCTCCCTCTTCTATTTTTATAAGGTAATAAATCTCTAACATTAGTTCATTCCATAATTCACAAACTCCTAAATTCAGTTATTTGAACAAAATAAGCTTTCTAATTTTATTTTTCCTTATTTATACAATCCAAACTTATGGTATTTGGATCGAATTCTAGTGTCGACAATGATAGTTTCATGGTTCGACAGGAGTTGTGCACGCTGGAGTCGAAGTCTGTTCAAGCATGTTGTCGAAATATGTTAGCTTTGTGTTTAAGTTAGCATGTCGAATTGGGTCTTGCTTGTAAGCCTAATTATTTAAGTTAGCTTGTAGTCTAAGTTAGCTTAGTAGTCTATAAATAGACTAGTTCTCTCAGGTTGTTGAAAGAGGTTAATTGTTGGTATTCACTTGTAATCTTTGAATCCTTATTGAGTAAGTGAATAGTAAAATAGTTTTAATTAATTCTTATTCTTTTTCTTCCTTCATCTCTATCTTTTGCAAAACCTAATAGGGTCTCTTGTGTTTGTTCAAGAAACTCAATCTTTTTCTCATATTTTAGTTTGTTCTTGACGACATCAATTCACAACAAACTAGTGCGGTAAGCGTGGAGGAGAAGATGTCATCAACAAAGTATGAGGTTGAGAAATTCACTGGTGTGAATGATTTTGGTTTGTGACGCTTGAAGATGCAAACCCTTCTTGTTCAACAGGATTTGTTAGAAGCGTTGAAAGGATCGGAGAAGATGGACGCTGCCCTATTGGAGAAGGAGAAGACAACGATGGTCGAAAAAGCCAACAATGCATTGTATTGAGCCTTGATGATAAGGTCTCCAGCAGATTTCAAAGGAGAAAACGGCAGTTGGTGTGTGGACGAAACTTGATGGTTTGTACATGACAAAATCGTTGGCTAATCGTCTCTACCTGAAGCAAGCTTTGTATTCATTCAAGATGAGTGAAGTAAAGCCTTGACTGAGCAACTGGATATGTTCAATAAGTTGATTCTTGATCTTGAAAATATCGAGGTCAAGATTGATGATGAAGATTAAGCATTGTTGGTGTTGTGCTCTTTACCTAAGTCTCATGTTGACTTCAAAGAAACTCTCTTGTATGGTAGAGAGTCGTTGACTTTTGAAGATGTTCAATGTGCCTTGTACTCTAAGGATTTGAACGAACAAAAGGAGCACAAGTCGTGTTCTGTTGGTGAAGGTTTATCCGTTAAGGGGAAATTCTTGAAGAAAGATGGTAGGTTTGAGAAGAAAAAGGGTAAAGTTCTACATAATTCTTATGGTGGTAATGCTCCTACTATTAAGTGTTATCATTGTAAGAAGGAGGGCATACATGAAAAGTATGCCCTGGTCGACTGAACAATCCTAGTGGAAAGGATAATGGTAATGCAGCCATTATGCAAGATGGTTATGAATCATCTGATGTCCTGGTGGTTTCAAGCAGCGACTCTAGCAAGGAGTGGATTATGGATTTAGGGTGTACTTGGCAGATGACTCCAAACAAAGACGTGTTTGAGAAATTGTGTGATCAAGATGGTGGATCAGTGCTGCTGCGAAACAACCAAGCTCGCAAAATTGCAAGTATTGGATCTGTGAGACTCAAGCTCCATGATGAGTCAATACGGATATTGACTGATGTTAGGTATATACCTGATCTTAAGAGGAATTTGATTTCTCTTGGTGAATTCGACAAGAAAGGATATGTTTTCAAAGGATAGTAAAACATTCTAAGGGTAATGAAGGAGTCGAAGGAAGTCTTGAGAGGCGTGAGGAAACAAGGCTTGTATACCCTTGAGGATGAGGTTGTAAGTGGTTTAGCAGATATGGCATCCACAAAACCTTTGTCGAACACTGAGATATGGCACAAGAAGCTTGACCATGTCAGTGAAAGAGGCTTGGTCGAATTGTCGAAACAAAATCTACTGTGTGGTGACAAATTCGAAAAACTGGAGTTTTGTGAACCTTGTGTATTTAGTAAATCCCGTATAATGAAGTTTAACAAAGGTAAACAAAGAACGCATGGATCCCTTTATTACATTCATGTTGATCTTTGTGGGCCTGTAAGGAATCCTTCACACTCAGGTGCAAAGAATTTCCCATCCATAGATGATGATTATTCTAGAAAGTTATGGGTATTCATCTAAAAGACTAAGGATGAAACTTTTGAAAATTTCAAAAGTTAGAAGACTGTGGTCGAAAACCAAACTGGCAGGAAGGTCAAGAGGTTGAGGACCGACAATGGTCTTGAATTTTGCAATGAGGCTTTCGACAACTATAGTGCTGCGTATAGTATTGCAAGGCACATAACTACGGAAAGGACCCCCTAACAAAATGGTTTGGCTGAAAGGTTTAATCGAACCATTATGGAAATGATGAGGTGTATGTCTGTAAGTGCAGGATTGAAGAAGGTATTTTGGGTAGAAGTTGTTGTGACTACATCATGCTTGATAAATAGGTGTCCTTCGACAGCCTTAAGAATGAAGACACTTAAAGAAGTCTGGTCGGGACATCCACCTAGTCTTGAAAAACTTAGAGTATTTGGCTGTTTGGCCTATGCTGATATTAGGAAAGACAAGGTCGAACCTAGAGCTCTGAGATGTATGTTCCTTGGATACCCAGAAGGAGTTAAAGCTTATAGGTTGTGGTGCCTAGAGCCAGGTCACAAGAGGTGTATCACAAGTTGAGATGTAGTTTTTAATGAAGCTGATATGGGTTTCAAGAAAACTGATGACATTGGTCGAAGTTCGAAGATCTCTGAAGAAGAGCTGGAACAGGAAAAAATTCATGTTGAGGTGGAGCATAGTGATGCTGAATTGCATAACCTAAATGAAGTCAAAGAAGAATCTCAAGTTGTTGATGAAGATGAGGAGAGTGATAATGACTATCTGTTGGCAAGAGATAAATCGAGAAGAGTCATCTAGCCACCTTAGAGACTTAGTTATGCAGATCTCATGGCTTATGCCTTAATCTCTACAAATGAGGTTCTTGACGAAGAACCTAGAGACTATAAGGAAGTTATGAGAAGTCGAAATAAGACTAAATGGCAGAAAGCCATGGATGATGAGATGAAATCTCTCCATGATAATATTACTTGGGAGCTGATCGAGAAACATGCAGGGTGATTCGTTGTCGCGCACGGATCAAAAACGAGTGATTTTAAAAGAAATATAATTAACGGTAACGACAACTCGAGTATCGTTCTCAAGGATTCTTGTACTATTATTAACCAACAATTGGAACAACTGGGGGTTTTAAATTTTGATTAAAACACAAAATTACTGCAAATAAGTGATTTAAATAAGTGATTATAATAATAAGCCAATCTACTGTTTTCAGTTTCCGGCTAAACACTGGTTTTTTCCCTTACCAATTCCCTAAGCGCCTTTGATCTCTATTCAATTTCAATATCAAATGACAAGCGCACTAAGATATAGAACATATTGATATTCTTATATTCCGAATTAAGTAAACGAATAAACACGATTGCGAATTAAGTAAACACGATATAGAAACGCGATTTAACGACAAAGCGACGTAAACAACGATTAAAAGTTAGAAATACAATCATACGAATTAAATCAAAACATTCCACAAAATAACAGATTAAGCAAATGTAATTTCATAGAATAGAATTGAAAGAGAAATGAAATTGGATTGATAGAATAAAAACCTCAAAGCGTTGGAAACGCGATTACAGTATATCGACTCTGGATGATTAGTTCTTCATCGTAGTCGTACAAAAGTAAAAAGTATTTTTTAGTGAATAGCGTGATCATCCCCAGTATGGTGACTAGAAAACCTTTTAACAAAATAAGGATTTCACTAATAATTCAAATCGGGTCGGAAACTTAAACCAGGTCCATAAAAATGACCCAAAACAAATTATTTCCTAAAGTCTGAAACTTCAACGAATTATTTGGAACTCCTACACTCCGAATCAGCTCTCGGCTTCAACACAAAACTTTTAGCTCTTTGTCTCAGCTTTCCAACGCATATTAAAACGCGCAAAATGGCATCTTGTAGCTCCAGTTATGATCCGAACAGTGGACAGGTATCAAATAATTGTTAATGCTGAAAATAAACTACGAAAATAGATTAAAGGCAAACAAAGACTTAATTCTAAAAACATAATAAAATAGTAAAATAAACAAAACAAACTAGGGAAATGCCTAAGTACAAACATAAGAGAATATGCATTAAAATGCATTGATCATAGGGGCCAGGTTAGTCAGCTGTAAATGGATCTTCAAGGTTAAAGAAGGAATTGAAGGAGTGATGTCGAAGCGTTTTAAGGCAAGGTTGGTTGTTAGGGGGTTCACTCAGAAAGAAGGTGTCGACTTCAATGATGTGTTCTGACCTATTATAAAGCATAGATCCATTAGAATATTGTTAGCCATGGTGGCAAAGTTCGACCTAGAACTTGAACAGATAGACGTGAAGGCAACCTTCCTGTATGGTGATCTAGATGAAACAATCATGACGAGGAAACCTGAAGGGTATGAAGAAAAAGGAAAGAAAGATTATGTATGCAAGCTAAATAGATTCTTGTATGGCCTAAAACATTATCCTCGACAATGAAATAGGAGATTCGACAAGTTCATGGCACACATTAGTTTCACTAGGAGCCAGTTCGACCATTGTGTTTACTTCAGATTTCAACCTGAAAATTCACTTGTTATTTTGTTGCTTTATGTGGATGACATCCTCATAGCAAACAACAATGTCGAAGATGTTATGAAGGTGAAGGCTGAACTCGACAAGGAGTTCAACATGAAGGATTTGGGAGCCGCCTTCATACTTCTTGGGATTGACATCCGGAGAGATAGAAAGCACTCGAGATTATGCTTATTTCAAGAGGCATACCTGAAAAAGATTCTCGACAAGTTTGGTATGTCGAATTCAAAGTCTTTTCTAACACCAACTAATCCTCAATACAAGCTAAGTACGACTCAACGTCCTACTACTGAAGTCGAAAGAGGCTATATGAATAGCATTCCATATGCTAATATAGTAGGTTCTTTGATGTATGATATGGTCTGTACGAGGCCATACATAACATACGGAGTGAGCCTTGTAAGAAGGTATATGACCAATCCAGGAAAATCGCACTAGCAAGCATTAAAGTGGATTCTTAGGTACATCAATGGGTTTTAAGAAGAGTCTTGATTTATGATGGAGCCTGTGGTGATGATAGCAAAGTCGAAACCGAAGGATTTGTCGACTCTGATTATGCAGGTTGTATGGATTCCAGAAAATCTATTTCTGGATATGTGTTCACTATGTTCGGCATAAAAATCAGTTGGAAAGAGACACTTCAGAAGGTTGTTGCCTTATCAACCACTGAAGCAGAATATATTGCCCTCACTGAAGCTGTGAAAGAAGCATTGTGGCTTGAAGGTTTTTTTAAGGAGCTGAAACTTCTAGGTCGAGTTAGCACTATTAAATGTGATAGTCAAAGTGCAATACACATGTCGAAGAATTCAGCCTATCATGAGCTAACCAAGCACATCGATGTGAGGCTGCACTTCGTCAGAGAGATAATTGAGCGTGGAGAAGTCCAAGTGTTGAAGGTTTTGACTGATGACAATGCTGCTAATATGATCTCCAAGACATTGTTGAGTAGCAAGTTTTTCCATTGTATGCAGTTGATAAAGATGCATGATGAAAACTAGTTTGTTCCATTGTTAGTGTACAATTTGTTCCAAGGTGGAGATTTGATGTATTGGGATCAAACTCTAGTGTCGACAAGGGTAGTTTCATGGTTCGACAGAAGTTGTGCAAGCTGAAGTCGAAGTCTGTTCAAGCATGTTGTCAAAATATGTTAGATTTGTGTTTAAGTTATTAGCATGTCGAATTGGGTATTGCTTGTAAGCCCAATAGTTTAAGTTAGCTTAGTAGTCTATAAATAGACTAGTTCTCTCAGATTGTTGAAAGAGGTTAATTGTTAGTATTCATTTGTAACCTTTGAATCCTCATTAAGTAACTGAATAGTAAAACAATTTTAACCAATTTTTATTCTTCTTCTTCATTCTTCTCTATCTTTTGTACAACCTAATAGGGTTTCTTGTGTTTGTTTAAGAAACTCAATATTTTTCTCATATTTTGGTTTGTTCCTGATGACATCAACTCACAACAAACTAGTGTGGTGAGCGTGGAGGAGAAGATGTCGTCAACAAAGTATGATATTGAGAAATTCACCGATGTGAATGATTTCGATTTGTGGCACTTGAAGATGCAAGCCCTTCTTGTTCAACAGGATTTGTTAGAAGCGTTGAAAGGATCGGAGAGGATGGACGCTGCCCTATCGGAGAAGGAGAAGACAACGATGGTCAAAAAAATTGTGTCTTGCTAATGAAGTGGTATCTTCCTATACTTTAAAACTCATCATGGCGAGTTATGTTAATTTGTTAGCTAAATGTTTTCTCAAACATAATCGGTCTCATCCAAAGAGAACGGTCACATGGAATGCACACAAAAGTAGTAATATGATTTTGAATGTTATTTGTATTAACTTCGGTAATTCCAGCGTCTCGAGTTTTGGTGGATTGATTTGAAATGCTGATGACGCGTGGGTTCACGATTTTGCGGGTAATATTGGTCATTCCAACATCCTTCACGCTAAGCTAATGATATTGTATCATGGTTTGTGTATGGTCTGATAACTTGACATCAAAGACTTATCTCAAAGTTGATTAATAATTGGCATTACTATACCATAATTCTACACAATATTAAAGAGTTTCTTACTAGAGAATGACAAGTTCAAATATTTCATATTTAAAAAAAAAGGAATATTTGTGTCAACTATCTAACAAACCATAAAATTAGTAATGATGGAGCGTACCAACCTTTTGCAAAACCTCATATAAAAATCATAATTATCTTGCTAACTAATGCTAATAGAACTTTATTTTTTAGATAATTTGTTTTCCACTTTTTTTTTTCACTTGTTAAAAAAACAACAACCAACATATTAATTAAATATTTCTTCATTTTATTGAAGGGACACTATTGCTTATTTATAGAAAACTAGTGGGACACCCGTGCGGACGCACGGGTTCCGCTGCGAACCTTTGAAATTGGACCAATATATTTTGACAGGGAAAAATTTAAATTCACAATTTTTAAAGGATTACGTTAATAAAAAAAATGTAATATCAAATATTGATAAGTCACAAAAGGTTAGACAGAAAAAAATTCAAATTATGAAGATAAAAGATGTTAGGTATATGAAGCCATTAAGAAAAATAAATAAGCACAGAAGAAAATAAGATATTTACTATAAATTGTAAAAAGAATAGTGGACTGCGGAATTGTCACAAGTTAGATTATGAAATTCAAATAATAAATAGAAAATATTTAAATTTAATTTAAAAAAAATAACATGAAGTAGTAAAAGAAAAAAATATAAGTGAATCTAAGAAAAATATTTAAATGAAAGACATATTTTTAAAATAAAAAAAAGGGTTAAATATGTTTAAGGTCCCTATAAATATCCCACCTTTCAAAATTGGTCCCTATAAAATTTTTCTTCAAACATTGATCCTCCAAAAATTTGCCGTTTCCAAATGTAGTCCCTGACGTTAAATTCATGTAACGGAAAGTGATGTGGCATGCCACGGTGGAACGAAATCCAATGCCAACTGTGTATCATTTGGTTGACTATTCAAAATGGATAATTATTTTATTCATTCTCTGTTGCCTTTAACGTGTGGCTTCTTCTTCTTCTTTTTTCTCATCATTCACCAACAAATCCCTAAACCCCCAATATTTCTTATTGTCCCAATCTTCTTCTTCTTTCTCAATCTTGTTTGTCTTTATTTTTTCCATTAAGATTCGTGATGTCCACATCTTCTAGGGTCAGCAAGGTTGTTTCACGTCACTCCAAGAGTTTAAACAACAGTGAAGGGAGAAAGTGTGGTTGCAAGGGAAGTTTGATTTCATACGTGTGCAAGAGGGGGAAGAACGAAGGTAGATTGTTTTGGAGATGTCCGTTTTGGAAGAATGAGGGAACGTGCAACATGTTTCTTTGGGATGATGAAATTGGAGGTGGGATTGAAGAAGTGCAAGGGGGATATAGAATGGAGCAAGGAAGAGAGGGAAATGAAAATGGTGGAAACCTTTAAGGATCTTTATAAAAGTTCGATGAAGAAGAACAACAAGCTGAAGATGAAGCTCAAGGCAGTGGAATTCTATGGAAATTTGAAGACTTTTTTTGTCATAATTTTAGTAGTGGTGAACATGTATTTTCTGGTTAGGTGTAATTGTAGAATTGAGTGAATGACATTTGTTGTGACTGTAATGAGATTGTAATGTTTGTTTTGTTTTTAGGAGTTGTAATGTTGTATTGTTTTGTTAAATTGTAAGAATGTTGTTATATGGTTTTGTTTGGAAAATGTAAGAGCTGGTTGTGGTAAATGATATATGTTATGTACTGTTTTAGGAGTTGTTTTAATGAAATCTGTGTTAAATGGTATATGTTGTTGTCTTGTTATGAAATCTTGTTTTGGTGTAGATCCAAATTAAATGTTGTTTTACAGGTTATATAGATCCAAATTAAACTGTTGTATTACAGTTTGTTTTATAGATCCAAATGAAATTTAACAACAGAGAATTTTACTCAAAAGAGATGACATATATTTCATTGACATTTAACAACAGTCAATTAAACCTTAGTACCCTTACATAACATCATAACATAGTAAGGTAATGTATTTTGGGCCTAAAGACCACTTCAGTACCCCTACATCAGAAATTAGAATACATAATAGTGACCAAAACATGATAACAGGTGTTCAAAAAACATCAGTTAAACAACAACAAGAAAGTCTTCATTGTGTGTGCCCCTTGGCATTGATGCCTTCATCCTCAGGTATAATCACATGATCTACATTGTCTTTCCCAGGGCCTGGGATGCTCTTTGTTTTGAGTGTCTTCAACCTCTGGCTTTATCTTTTTTCAGGCAACCCACATTCATAGGCCTTGTATCTACTCCGTGTCCTGATTTTTGGTGGTTCACTACAGCTTGGTGAAGACAAAGTTGTTCTTATACCAGGTGGTTTGAAAGGAGTATTCCTGCCCACCTTTGGTTGACTCCCAAAGAAAACCCTTGGGCCAGTTGGAATTGGCTTAGAAGTCTTGCATGGTGACTTATCAATCCTGAGAGGTTGAATGTTCAAGACTGCAGAACCTGTAAGAACAGCAGTAATACTGTCATCTAATGATGTTGGGTTTTCCACCTCAATGCCCTCAGGCTCATCTGTATACAATTGGTCAGAATTATCCTTGACAAAGTCATCCTGAACAGCAGACTTTGGATGAATTCCATCCTTCACAGCAGGTCCTGAAGCAATGTCCTCATTGACACCATGTCCTGATGCAATCTCCTCATTGACACCATGTCCTGATGCAATCTCCTCATTGACAGCAGGTCCTGAAGCTATTCCCTCATTGACAGCAGGTCTGGATTCACCTTCCTCATTGAGATCAGGCCTTGATGCACTTCCTTCTTGGGGTGTCTCCTTCTGAATACCTGAAGCTTCATTAACTGGTGCATTCTGAGTAGTTGAGGCTGCCTTGGTTGTTGCATTCTGAGTAGTTGAAACTTCATTGGTTGTTGCCTTAACAGAAACTTTTGTTGCCTTGGTTGTTGTCTTGGTTGTTGTCTTAACAGAAACTTTTGTTGCCTTGGTTTTTGCCTCATTGGTCTTTACCTTTTTAGGTCCTTTGCTAGTTGATGCTCCTTTAGGCCTCCCCTGCAAAAAACATAATTGGAATACACTATGACAACACATACATAACAAAAACAACATAAGAATACAAACTGGTAAAAACAATTACCCTTTTTTTTGCTGTCACATTGGAGTCTACCACAACTTGACTTGCTTGTGTAGGTATGTCTTGAGCATCTTGGGTGGGGTTTTCTTGACCAGCAAGTGTCTTAGCTTCCACTTCTTGCTTCCATTTCTTACAAGTCCTCTTGTTATGGCCCAGTTCAAAGTAGAATTTGCATCTATGGCTTGTGTTTGTTCGTTGCCACTTAGTTTGGGAAGCTTCATCAGGTTCTCTCCTTCTCAATTTCTTAGGTCTACCTGGCCCACGTTTAAACTTAGGTGGAAGCATTGACACATTTTTAGTTCTAGGCCACTTGTTTTGTCCATTCAATGGAGATATAACCTCACTGTAACAAGCTTGGTAAGTGCTTTTGTGGTAACACTTATGTACATACTTCAAAGGGTCATCTACCTTCCTATGTATTGCAGCTACAACATGCCTACAAGGAATACCTACAAGCTCCCAATAATTACAAGAACATGCATGTTTTTCAAGGTCTACCACAGAACTGTCTGTGAACAACACATGAGTAACTTGAAAGGACAAATTGCCAGCATATGTTGCTGTCCAGCTAGCACTCTTTTCTATCTCCCTATCCAATCTCCTTAGGGGTTTTGCCATGATAGTTCCCTTATAACCCTCTACCTTTTCCCTAAGTGTGGTAAACCTCCCCATTAAATAATTTCTAATCCACTCCAACATAGTTATGATGGGTTTATCTCTTTGTAACAAAATTGTTGCATTAAATGACTCACTCAAATTGTTCATCAAAACATCACACTTTGAAAAAATTGGAAAAGCATGCTTACACCATTTCTGTTTTGGAATTGCTTCAATCCACTCATATGCAGCCAAACTGACCCCTTTAATCATTAACATCTTTGCCTCATGTGCTTCAAAGTAGGTAGCTTTTGCAGCAACCATCATAAGATCTCTAAACAAGGTCCCTCCTCCAAATTTCTTCTTAAAGTTTGCATAAAGATGCCTTAAGCAAAACCTATGCTCATATGCTGGATACTCCTCCTCAAACACCTGTACCAGACCCTATTCAAGAAAAAAAATCTTCAGATTAATACAATATTTACAATGTTTTAACTATCATGTAAAAATGAAGCACATTCTTAAGAATACCAATAATGTATTAATGAATCACATGAATACCTTTTGCTGGTCACAAATAAAGCACCATCTTCCATCACCTATGTCTTCAATTAGCAACTTCATGAACCAGCTCCAAGAATCCCTAGTCTCCATCTCAACCACAGCAAATGCAATTGGTAGGTATTGATCATTAGGATCTCTCCCAACTGCAATCAAAAGTATTCCACCATATTTGTGTTTCAAATGGCAACCATCTAATCCAATGAAAGGTCTACATGATTTTGTCAAAGCTTTCTTAGTTCCATCTAGGGACATATAACATCTCTCAAATCTTGGACTCATCCCTTCACTTGGAGCACTTGTGGTTATTTTAAAAGTGTTGTCAGCTGATGCCCTTCTCAATTCAGTAGCATAAGACCATAGAAGGCTGAATTGTTTGCTTGAGTCCCCTTAAACAATGGCTCTTGCAATCTTTCTTGCCTTGAATGCCCTACATGCTGGGATCTCTGTTGCATACCTTTGCCTTACATCAGCTACCACATCACTTAATCTCATCTTAGAATTGTTCTTCAAACCATCAACTATGACTTTAGCCACCCATTCTGCTCTGGCATTACTGTTAAAAAACTTCCTTCCACACTTGTGCTTTGCATACAAAGTTTTAATTCTAAATGTAGTGGATGTGAGCACCCTACTACATAACACAGTGTAATCACATTTTTTCTTGTCCTTACAAACAATCCTACACCTATTTGAGTCATTTTTTTCAAACTTTACTTCTCTACCATTCAACACATTGTGTTCTAAGATTGCATCTTTGAATTGCCTTAAAGATGAAAACTCCATTCCAACTTTAAAAACATAATCTTTACTCAATGATTCATCCTGATTATACCTCAAAACACAGGGCCTTTCATCACAGCTATCATCATCACCACCACTGTCAAGCTCATCTGTCATATATTCATCCTCAATTAAATGCTCCTTACCCATCTCTTCAGTTATAAATACTTTCTTATCTTCTTCAGACTTGCACTCTTCAGTTTCAACTTTTTCACTTTTCTGTACTACATCATCCCTATTAATAGACACATCCACCAGCCCTTCTTCAAAACCTGCCATCCTCTCATCTTCACTATCCTCAAAATACACACCTTGCACAGAATTATCACTAGAATCAACACTTGATTCACTCAAATTGTCAGCATTGTCTTCACATTTAACTCTCTTTCCTTTCTCTAAATACTTAGTCATAAAAGTATCCTTTCCCTCAAGGATAGCCTCACAATAAATCTCAACATCACACTTAGATCCAATTGAATACAAGGCTAACTCATGTGCATCTCCATCATCCCTAAATTGTTTTAAGTCTTCCTCAAGCAATCCACCCTCATGTTTCCACCACATCTTAACAGTAGTATAATCAAATTCTGGTTCAACTATTTTCACTAGGTCACATGCCTCAAAGAAACTCCAATAATCTGGATCTTGGCCAGCAAATGCATAGACTTACCCACCCTCATATTTTAGGTTATTGTCTTTTACAAAACGACCCTTTGAGTAAAAAACTACCTTGAACTTATCCATTACCCTGTTGACATAGATTAATCTAAGTTTAATTTCATTTACCATTTCTGGAACAAGCTCAATAACCATAACTTTTTACCAAGTTTAAAACAAAAAACACGAATTGCAAAGTTACTATTTACTCTTAGTTATACTAACCCTAACATTAACTAACAGTAACAAAACCTAAAAATTTGAAGCTGGGACCACAAATAAATAACTCAACAATGGCAGACAAAGTTACTAACCTGGGACCACCGCTGCTACGATACACACTATGACTCCTTGGGACCACCACTTCAACGGTCTTTGTCTTCCTTCCTTTGCAAAACGCAGAACAAAGATGAACCTAGGGCACGAGTGAAGGAGGGATAAAATGTGTTCTTTGACTGACCATTCACTATTAAATTATTTATGTTTCACCGTGGCATTCCACATCACTTTCCGTTACATGAATTTAACGTCAGGGACTACATTTGGAAACGGCAAATTTTTGGAGGATCAATGTTTGAAGAAAAATTTTATAGGGACCAATTTTGAAAGGTGGGATATTTATAGGGACCTTAAACATATTTAACCCTAAAAAAAATGAATCTCTAAAAGAAAGACATGAAAAATATATATTTTAATTATTCATATATTATCTTTAAAAAAATTGTATGTTAAATTAAAAATAATTAAAAAAAACAATATTAGATATCAATGCATTTACACGGTACTTGTGTACAACCCGTGCGTTCACAAAAAATTTGGCCTGCGAACCCATGCATTACCACACGGTACTGATGTGTTACCCGTGCATTTGGTCTGGATATCCGTGCGTTCACACGGTATTGGTATATTATCCGTGCGTTGACACGGTACCAGTGTGTTACCCGTGCGTTCACAGTTATTTTAGTCTGGTTACCCGTGCACTCATACGGTACAGGTGTGACCCGGTCCTTCGCACGATACGTGTAAATCCGGTACGAACGCTTGTGTTTTGAAAATATAATTAAATTTTAAAAAGAAAAGCCAAAATAATTTACAAAAATTATTAATTATGTATAAAAGAAAGTCAATTTATTAATAAAATATATATTTATAAAAGAAAGTCAAATTCTTAATAAAATATAGTTAAGAGTTGAGTTCATGGTGTTTTCTAAGATTCAAATGAATGTACGTTAAGAGTTGAGTTCTAAATACTTGTACTCATCATATACCACAAACTTAACAGACTGAACAGAAAAGAAAAATAAAAAAATAATAAGAAAGATGAAAATTAGTGTATTATTTATAAAAGAGAAAATTAAAATGCTGCTAATATTCATCTGTATATAAATATATCTTTGTAGCGAGCGATTTTGGACGCGGTTCTTAAGCGCTGGTCGCTCTCTGCGGTTGAGCTTAAAACTACAGGTCGATTCATTTTTTATCCTATTAAAGCTGATGAAGGAAGGGAAATAGATGTCTCCAATTAACCCTGCTTTGCATACTGAGTTTAAACAGCGGTCTGTTAGGTTACGGATGCGATCAATGTGGGGGGGCCTTTGTACTGGTTATTTGTATTTTCGCCAATACTGTTTTCTTTCTTTTTACCTTGGCAGAAGGTTTCTGGCGGGGAACAAGGATTAGGATGTTAGGACTGATGCTTTTGAATTACTGCTTTTGGTATGGGATTTGGGTTTTTTGTTGATTGCGCTCGCTAAGATATTTTCTTTCGATCTTATGCCTACCTATTCCCGTTTACCGAAACAGGGAAATCAGAGCGTTCGTAGCTCCTCCTATTCTATGGGAGGAAATTGGTGTTTGGTGTCTTGTTCAAAGCCCAAGACGTGAAGCGAAAGGTGATTTGTATCTTGTTCAAAGCCCAAGATGTGAAGCTGAAAAGTCTATTTGTGTCTTGTTCAAAGCCCAAGACGTGAAGCTGAAGGACCTCGACTTTAGAGAGAATTTGTCATCTCTAAAGAAGGGTTTGTCTGTCACAACTGTTGGGTGACTGGTTTATAAAGGAGGATTACTTTAACCGGGATACGCGGATCCTAGTAATGCCATAATTTCCTTTATAGGGGATTTTAACCTAAAGGAGAAGACTTTAACTCAGTGTAGAGCAATGCCATCTTTCCTTAGGAATTTCTCATGCTAAAAGAGGGACAGTGGCATGGATGTAGATGATCCAGAGGCTTGCTGCTTACAGCAATTAGATGAAGGGAAAGGAGTTGTTGATGTTTGTGTACTGTGAACGAGGCACAACTTTGATGCTAAAAGGTTGATTGGATCAACCAGTGGTTTTCTTATACAAAGCCTAAGAGGAGGCTATTGGCCCAACAAGAGGGAGTTTTTATGTGTCTCGTACGAAGCCCGAGAGAGAGGCTAAAAGGGTTGACTCAACAGGAGAATCTTTTATACTCAACAAGAGAGTGTTTTTTGTATCTCGTACGAAGCCTGAGATGGAGGCTAAAAGTTTGACTCAACAAGAGAGTCTTTGTATCTCGTACGAAGCCCGAGATGGAGGCTACAAGGTTTGACTCAACAAGAGAGTCTTTGTATCTCGTACAAAGCCCGAGATGGAGGCTGTTGTTTATTTGGCTCAATAAGAACCTTTTTGTATCTCGTATAAAGCCCGAGATGGAGGCGAAAGGGGTAATTGACTCAACGAGGGAGTCTCTTATGTGTCTCGTACAAAGCCCGAGAGAGAGGCTAAACATTGTTTGACTCCGCTGGGGAGAATCATTTGTACAAAGCCCAAGAGGAGGCTAAGAAGACTGTTTCAGTTGAGTGACAGGTCCAATATACTGATTTTGAAAGAGAAAATCAGTTCTTATTTGAGCAACACTGTACTCATGCATTTGATTCAAGGATCCGGGTTATTCCTGTTCTTTAAGGAAGCGGGAAATCCGAAGGGTATTGAGACTGTCCAAGTCTACGGGTTTCCTTCCTATTTTTTGAAGGGGTCACTTGAGAATGTCTTTGAGACTCAAGGAGATTAGACTGTCCAAGTCTAGAGTTTTATCTTTTTGTACTATGCTTTGAGAAACAGTAGTAGACTCTACGAAAGGACTGTTCTATGAAGATGATTAAGTTCTGTTCCTATACCTCTAGGAGGTCGTCGGGACAATTTGTACGAAGCCCAAGAGGAGGCTAGAGACTTTTAAGAAGCTGACGGGTCCTTGTACGAAGCCCAAGAGAAGGCTATCATTCCCGGAGGAAGAGATCATTATACGAAGCCTAAGAGGAGGATGTGAATACTTCTAAGAAGCCGTAGGGTCCTTGTACTAAGCTCAAGAGGAGGCTGAGGTACTTTTAGGAAGCCTGTGGGTCCTTGTACGATGCCCAAGAGGAGGCCAATGCTTTTAAGAAGCCCGTGGGTCCCCAAACCCCGAGAAATTCAAGGCAAGCTATTCACAAGGAATAGATCAAGTCAGGAAAGTTCGGGAATTTGGAAGAAACTCAAAGATGCCATTCACGGAGAAGACATTCATCTTTGGGGAGTAGAGTTTCTTGACAATTCCTAATAAGGACAGCCGAAGAGAAGACTGTATCTGGTGATCCTATTGGGGATCTAGTTGTCTATTTCTACGAATAAACGAAACGACGTCACCTAGTTCTAGACGTAGTTGCCGGGGAAACTCTAAATATCTATACTATTATTACACAGTTGATATGAGTTTATGAAAGAAGACTTACAACGAAACAGCCCTACAATACAGTTATATATATATATATGAGTTTGTGAAAGGAGACTTGCAGTGAAACAGCCCCACAATACAGTTATATACATATGAAAGTGGTAAATGAAAGCGGGTAAACACTTACTCGGTTGTAGAGCTTCCATGTTGTTTGGTTAGTTGTTCAACAAAGAAAGATTGAAAACAACAGTATATTCAAAATCAAAGGAGAAAGTGCTTTGAAAAAGAAAGATTTGGGGCTTACAGCTCAAGGAGAGGCCCAGGGTTTTATCAGTGAGCGCACTGTTGAATTTGTACAGAGGGACTTATACAAGTGACTGAGGCCCAAAAATGGTTTTCTGTACAAAGGGATGAGTCTTACACTCTCTTAAGAGGCCCAAAAGGGTTTTAAGAAAAGGAGTGGGGCTTATAACACGAGGGTAGGCCCAGTTGATTTTTCGTTAAAAATGGCGATCGCGCCGGGGTTTTCTTTTAACGCAGAGGGACTTATACAATAAGTGAGGCCCAAAATGGTTTTGGTTAAAAGGGGGTTGGGTCTTACACTCTATTAGAGGCCCAAAAGTTTTGAACGGGTCTTATAGCTCGAGGAGAGGTCCAAAAGGTTATTTTTCAAAAGGCGACGATCGCGCCGTTGGTTTTTGACGGTATCGGGACTTATACAATACACTAAGGCCCAAAATGTTTTGGTCAAGAAAGGATTGGGTCTTACACTCTATTAGAGGCCCAAAAAGTTTTAAGAAAAAGAAATGGGTCTTACTACTCGAAGGTAGGCCCAGGTTTATTTAAAAAAAAGGCGACGATCGCGCCGTTTATTTGAAAATGTACAGGGGGACTTATACAACGAATGAGGCCCAAAATATTTATGTACAAGTGGGTTGGGTCTTACACTCTCTCAAGAGGCCCATGAGTGTTTGAAAAAGTTTGATGAGGGTTGAATTAATCAAAAACCCTAATTTCATTTTTTTAAAGAGCATTTTTCAAAGAAAAATCAAGTAAAAAATGATAAAAAAAATATCAAATAAAATCATTAATCATGTTATAAACAGTGATTAAGGTTTATGAAAAAGTATTTTATCCACATGAATATTTAAAATCATTTTGGTTTTAAAAATTAAGAAAAAGAAATCATTTTAAAAGCATTTAAAACAATTTAAAACAATATTTTTGAATATATTAAAAATATATCAAATAATAATATTTTTTGTGATTTTTTGGTGGATTAAAATATTATGGAGTATGAATAACAAGTGTGTAAAACAGATTTTGAAAATGATGATTTTTGCTATGTGAAAGAAATGGTTGAGTTTTGAAGATAAACTAAGAAAAAGAGGAAAGATGTCACAACATCTCATTCGACATCTTTCATGAGTTTTCAACATCTTTTTTATCAAACTTCCAACACCCATAACTTTCTCAAATCTCAATGGTTTGAGACAAAATTTATATGCATCTGGCCCAGAATTTCACAAGGAATCCAATGGTGGTGGTAGTTTTTTCAGATCACACTCCCTCCTCAAAACCCGATAGTGGTTTTGAAAAGGACCTATAATTGCATTTTCTGTGCTACACTTTGATACAGGCATGGATTACATGGTGAATTAGCCCAAACACAACATATACAACATGTATGAGATGTGTATGATCAGTGGACTTCAAAGTAATACATGATTTCAAGGATTCCAAGTTGTGATGCTTACCTCTTTTTGAGCTTTTTTGGAGTTTTTGTGCAATCTGTCAAGCCTCTTGTTTCAGAAATGATTTGATGCTTTAGACACACTCAAATGATCCCTTAGAAGCTTTTAGGATGATTGGAATCAACTGGTACCTGCAAAAACACAAACTGTCTCTTTCTTGCAAAAGGGGTTAAAAGTGACCAAAATAGCAACTCTCTCAAATGGTGTTCCAGATGTTGGGAACCATTTGGGACAGTTCAAGGATGATATTTGGAGTGTGTTTGAGGTTTTATCTGGTTTGGAAAGTGACTGAATCAAGACATGGCTTGAAAAATGCAAAAAAGTGCCATTTTGAGGTTTTGAGAAGTGACTTTATGATTTTATGATTACAGGTCACTTGTGATAGTTTGCACAGCTTACATATGATATATATGAGGTGTGTGTGTGATTAGTTTGAGTGGAAATGCTCTCTAACTCAAAAACTCAGAATTACTTGCTTTGGAAGGCAAATTTGAGGTGAAAGAAGAGATTTTGAGGAAAGCATCTGTTTGATGGCTTTGGTGTACTTAAACTGAACACAAAGGAGCTCTATTTATAGTAGAGCAAGTTTGTTTTCGCAGCAACAGTGAATGGTGGCTGCAGCAGAGGTTTGGCCAATGTTGGCCAATGAAAATCAAAGCCTCCTCTAGCCATTGACTAGAGGTTAGGGCACAGAGCTTTGGTTCCCTACATGTTGGAGGAATGTTGACTGAATTCAGTTGCAAATGTGTCAGTCCATGCCACCTCTAAGCATCTATTAAATGCTCCAATCCAAAATTGGAGTCTTGCCCCTATTTTAGGGATTTTTAGGAATAGCATGCTACTTCTTGTTCCAAGGACTTTGGAGGCTTGGCTCAGTGATTGTCCCCTTTAGATTTGATCCTCAGAGGTGTCCAAAGTGATGACAAGGCTTGGAAATTCGTGTGGCACAAGAAATGTGCAAATCTGTCCCATGAAAAATTCAGCTGCAGCAAGCCGTTTTGTAAAATTCATATCTCCCTGCTCGAGTATGCTATACGGACGTTCTAGGACTTTCTGGAAAGCTTAGATGACGTACTTCAACTTTTATGTTGGACTTTGGTCTTGATTCAGCTCGCAAAGTCATCAAAAATGGCCTTGAACTTATGTAGTCAAATCTGTCCCAAAAGCTGTCATGAAAATTCTGCATTATCAATGCTTCTTGCGAAAATCATATCTCCCTGCTCGAGTATGCTACAAGGACGTTATACACCTTTCTGGAAAGCTGAGACAACGTACTTCAACTTTGATGTTCAAGGTTTGGCTTGTATCAACTTGGATCATGGAGAAAAACATCCTTGAAGTTGGGACATTCTTGCTGGAAAAATATTAATGATGTCCCTATGCAATGTTGAAACATTAGACATTGAACATTAATAATTCCAAACTTTAATCACTTGTATCTTTTAATCCACTATGATATTTTGAATTAAAGTGAACTGCATCTTTGATGCTTGTCTTGCATGGTGACAAAGCTTGAAAATTGGGTGGCACAAGAAAAGTGCACAAAATCTGTCCTTAAAAATCAGCTCGAGCAAGGCCTGTTGTGAGGTTCATAACTCCTTGCTCAAGATGAATTAATGGGAGTTCTAATACATTTTGGAAAGCCCTAATGACATACTTTAACTTTGATGTTTGACTTTGGTCTTGGTTCAGCTTGCAAAGTCATCAAAAATGGTCTTGAACTTGTGTAGTCAAATCTGTCCCAAAAGCTGTCATGAAAATTCTGCTTTATCACTGCTTCTTGCGAAGATCATATCTCCCTGCTCGAGTATGCTACAAGGACGTTCTACACCTTTCTGGAAAGCTGAGACAACGTACTTCAACTTTGATGTTCAAGGTTTGGCTTGAATCAACTTGGATCATAGATAAAAACATCCTTGAAGTTGGGGAATTCTTGCTGAAAAAATATTAATGATGTCCCTATGCAATGTCAAAACATTGGACATTAAGAATTCCCAACTTTGATTACTTATATCTTTCAATTCTTATGATATTTTGAGTTGATTCCTTCTACAATGTTGAAGTATCAAATACCCTCTTTAAAAGTAGCTCTTACTCAAAATCAATGGATGCTTGGATCAATAGTTACAACCTTGAAAAGTTGTGCACTTAAACATGATTTTAACTTAGAAAAAATTTCTAAGTTTCTTTCAATTTGATCAATTTTGCAATTTTGCATGATTTCTTGATTTAAATTTGATCAAATTAAATCATCCATCATATTTTCTTGAGTAATTGCTTGTGAACCTCATAGTTGACCAAAAAGTCAAACTTTGACTTTTTGCGTCAGTTGACTTTCTGCGTCAGTTGACTTTGTATTAGATGAACTTGAGGCTTGATCCACCTGGAATTTTGCACTCTTGTGCCTAATTCTTGACGTGGGAGTCCTCTTGATCCTTTGTGGATGTTTAAGAGGTTAGACAAGTTGAAGATCATGTCATTCCTTGATTGATCATTTGTCTAAAGGCTCTGAGAGGGCTTGAAACCCTAAGCTTGATTGTAGTGGACGCTCACCCATCTTTCGGGAGACTAATGAAGTATGATGGTTCCTCCATATTGTGATGATTATTTGCACAATGATGGGAAATCTTAGTGGTCAAAATTTGGGGTATGACAATCTTAATCAACAATTTATAAAAATCAATAATCCATGGCTGCTAAAGATCATAAAAAACAACTCTGGTTTTTCCACAGCTTAAAGATGTAACAGAAGTATAATTGTATCTATCTATCACATTGCAAACACAAAATTGATAGAAAATGACATCAAAGAAATTAAAAATTAATTTGCAAACTTAATCAGAATCTCTAAATCTCCAGGCAGACATAGAGTTCTCCCATGTATAGTCCCGCTCATCGTCATCGTCAGAATCAACCGGTTCGTAGTTGCGCTCTTCGGCTTCATCAGAATCATGAAATGTACATTTCCTCAGATATATGGATGCTTTTGTTTTTCTTTTCCTCTTTCGTCTGTTACGTACCACACGAGGGGCATGTACCTTAAGAAGAAAAGCAGTTTATCAAATTTGTAAATAGTCAAAAAAGAAAGGATCGTCGGCTAACATAAAAATTAACGCTTAGTGAGAAGAAATCTGTTCCGATCGCACCTGCAGAAGTGGTTGAAACTGGGGAGGCTGTTGGTCGGGTTCAGCGGGGGGAAATCCGTAGGTGGCTGGTTGTCAGGAAGGGGTTGATTATCGATCGAAGGTTGAATATCTTGTTGGGTCTGTTCATGTTATGTACAAAAAGAGTTATTGATAAAGAAATGCAGAGAAAGAGATGTTGATGAACAAAACCTGCAGAATATGAAAAGGCCAAACCTGTAGTGCCGGTTGATCATTGACAGACTGATTGCCACCGTCTGGTAGTTGCAAATGGGGTGAAGGTTGCTGGTGAGGCGGGGTCTGGACATGAGAAGGGTCTGGTGGCGGTGTCTGAACATCAGTTTGGTCCGGTGCATTGATAATCTGGTTGGATGCCATTGAAAATCTGCAGTCTTGTTGAACTTTGGTGTGGTATATAGAATATAGGAGGCATGAATATATAGTGAGGTTTCTGACTCTCAACCTTCCCCCTACATTGGAAATGAAAATGATTTAATACTTTAGAAACTGTACAGTAGGAAGATTGAGAGGCAAATTAATAATGAGGCATGATTGTTAAGTGTACCATGTTAATGGCTAATACAATGTATAGAATAATTGGTCAATAAATGCAATGAAAAGCATCCACTTCTGAAATAATTTGTAACGTTACATGAGATATGATTAACAAATGTGATCTGAACAACAAATTTGACAAACATAGTATGACTGTTGAGTTAAAAACATAAGAATACTCAAATTAACAGATATGAAAGGTTAATGTAATGTAAAAGCATCAACAAAATAACCGTGATCGAAACAAAACATATAGGTCTATGCTTTAGTATAGTAACATCCCTTCTCACTATCAGTTCCATCACCATCTCACGTCTCTCAGCTTTCATCACCTCTGATAGTCTCTTTCTCTGCATTCACACAATCATAATTCAGTATAGTTCTGTCAAGATCAAGCAAGATAAGCACTTAAAACCAGAATGAAAGTCTATTCTTGCACGATGTTATTTTACCTGAGTAAACTATTGCCTGTAGGCTGTAGAACCTGCAAGTTGCCGGAAAAAAGGGAAATACTTAAAAAAGGGAAATATAGTATTAAGTAGAACTTGCAAGTATTTTACAAACCAAACATAAACTAATAAGAACCATAACAATTAGTTCAGCAGGTTGCCGGACCAAATTATGATTTACTTTATCCAACGATATGTTCATGTCCAGCACCATAAAGAACAAGTCTGTTATACGCAACATGATAAGGCCAACAAGGTCTTTCACAGGTACTGAAACCACAATATTCTGCAGATGAAACATTGATAAAGCCTCATATTGAATACTTGCCTAAATTTCATTTCCATAAATATCGGAAAACAAAAGACCTTCGTGGTAAGGAGTCCATTCTGCTCCAATAACTACAACCTTCATGAAATTCGTATTTCACTCATATAATCGAACGTGTATTGAATCTATTGAGGGAAAAATATAAGAGTCAATACTTAAAAAGGGGAAATATAGTATTAAGTAGAAACTGCAAGTATTTTACAAACCAAACATAAACTAATAAGAACCATAACAATTAGTTCAGTATCAGTTAAAAAACCTAAACAGATCATCTTTGATTCATAGCAATTAATTTTGATTCATAGATTCATAGGACCAGCACGTAAACCATGTCCAACACCATAAGGAACAACTCTGTTATACACAACATGATAAGAAATAATACCTTTGGTTGAATGGATAAAGCAGAAGCCTCAATAGCAGCTGTAACAGCACCAACCATGTTTGATGAACCGTGTATATTTTGATGTCTGCTTCCAGCCCCAACCTGCACTCAAACACCGACAATGCGAGAAATCAACAGAGTTTACAAACACTACAGATCAAACATTGATAAAGGCTCATTTTCAGTACTAACCTAAATTTCATTTCCACAAATATATTCAGTTGTATCATGATAATATGAACAAATAGTAATAGCAGAAAATTGTAAACTTCATATGAAGATGAAAACATTAAAAAACATCAAATGAGTTTCCAACCCTAACAAAACATAACATAAAAAAAGAACCCCAAATCATAACAAATCAGTCCAACCTACAAAACATAAAAAAGGAAAACATTAACAAATATTATGGAGGGATCTAACAGTATAAAATACAATGACAAGCTTTGATAAACCCTCTTCTATATACCTGCAACAGATCTGGATCTACAATGAAGCTACACCGTCCACAAACGATTCAAAAATGGGTATACGTTTCAACAATGACCATAGCTTCCAACAACGGAACGGATAGAAGCAACAACTTTCAGAAGAGAAAAGGCAAGTTTGGAGCTACTATGTTGGTAAAACTCATCAGATATTTCGATTCCAATCACCACACCCTCGCCGCCGAAAACGCGTTGCCTCCAACACAAGTATACCATTGATGTTCAACCAGACAGCATAGAAGACAAACCTGAAGAAAGAAGAGAATGAGAGAAGTTCGAAGAAGAGAAACACTGAGATGAGCATCGAGAGAGAGAGAGAGAGAAAGAAGGAAACAGTAAGGTAGAATAGTGATGTACGTGTATCAGACTTTGATAGTAGGAAAAAGCAGAAAAATTGAATAGAATTGGTTAGTTTGTAACCAAAAAGGAGGACACAATATTATTCTAACATAATCAATTGGTTACAAATGAAAAAGGAGTACATTTAGTTAGGAAAAATAATTTGTAGACATCAAATGCCCTCACTTTGAACACATGGCAGATAGAAGAGTGAGGGCCAAATTGGAATTTCCACAACCTTCATTTTTCTTATATAGTAAGATGGGATTTTGATAAGATTTGCTAACTCTATCAATTAGCAACAATAATAGTTAAGAACGTGCAATGATAAATAACAAGGTGATCATTAATTATTTTTTAACAAATCCAGTTGTCAGATCAGGAAACCTGTCTTAGACAAATATCTACCTACTCTAGTACTCCTTGTCGTGTATTCACAAAGTTAAAGGCCAGAATCACAATAATCTTTGCAAAAACCATGTTTGATTAAAATATACTCCAAATCATACCATCTTTAAATTAAGACAATTATTTGGTGATAGAGAAAGCAACCTAATTTACCCTCCACTCCAAATTATATTTTCTTCTTTTTCATCCATCTATTAAGTAGTTTAGGAATAATTAATCTATGTTCTCTTGGGCAAACAAGGCGTATTAATCAATCTTTTCTTGGGTAAACAAGGGATATGCTTCCCTCAACCAAATTTTAAAATGAATGTAAGTTAAGATTTTTCACACAAATTAAATAAAAAATATAAAAATATTATTGAAAAAGGACATATTTACTAAACTAACATTCTTAATGCATTGAAAGATATGTATACCATAATAATTAAAGAGGATAAATAATGTTCTGGACTGGGCCGAGGCTGCCCAACAGTCGAGCAGGCCCAACCCGTACTGCCTGGAGAGGCCCAATAAGGTCCATCTGCAGACACGTGACTGCCACGCACGCACCACAGCTGCGTCGGGCACTGAGTCATCGTCGGGCACCTGGCAATAAGAGAAGAGGGCATCACGTCCCACTGAGATATGCCTCCTCGACAGGATAGCTCCTCCTCGCGAGGCCCTGCCTTCCCTACGGGCCTCACATCTCCTCGACACATAAGGCTCCTCCCCCGCGAGGAGCACCCAACGGTCCACCCCGCGTGGACACGTTCCAAGTAACCTCCCACTTCCGAAAGACTCGGTCTGCCCTACTTCCAGAAATCTAGGAGCAGTTACTCTAGGGCGAAGACCATGTGCTGGTCTTCACTACTACACGTAAGCCCTAGCAGTTACCTGGAGTGGGTCTAGTTGATCCAGCCCATTGCAGGTAACCGTTGGCCCCGCGCTGGGGGCTCTCTATAAATACCCTTTCATTTGAGAGGGTCAGGTTAGACACTATTCTTCCTACCATTCTCACCTTTTGTATTTGCTGATATTCTGTACACTCTCTCACTTGAGCGTCGGAGTACCCTGCAGGTACACCCCCCCCCCCCCCCCGGCGTCTCTCACCATCACCGGAGCTGCCATTCCAGACGCCGTTGGCCACTATCTCTGTCTGATCCAGGTACGATCAGTGGCGCCATCTGTGGGAACAACATAAGCTTCCTCGTTTTTCTGTTCGATAAACCAAAGCTTTCTCCGTTCAACAACCATCATGGCCAACCCGTCGGCGAATCAAGCTCTAGACAATGTTATTGCACAGCTCAACACTGGCAACCACGTCGACAACAGCTCGGCCCGACCCGTCGTGGAAAACGACGTCAGAGACGGACTCACCGCCTCCCCGTCTTCCGACGAAGTGGAGTACGAGACAGCTCACCAAGACGGACAGGAAACGGTCCTCCAGCTCGTCTTCCAGCCCGTGGACCCGCCGCCAAATGCGGATCCGAGCACTGCCGCCCTGTTTGCGTTGGTCAATCAGACCAACCAGATGATCTTCAACCAGAACATCCGGATCGAGGTGCTGGAGAAAAGTCGTGGTCGGTCTTCCCCGCGAAGGCACCGACCACCTCCATTTCCTAGACGTTCGCAGTCCCTGGAGGCATCGCGTAGTCCTTCCCCGGTTCCCAGAGGTCGCAGGCCACGCTTAGAGCGTACCCAGCCGGAACAGCCTCAGAAACGCCACCGCTCCCCGCCACCAAAGGGACCAGTTCGATCCTCAAAAAATAAAAGGAACAAGACGGAAACCGAGGACCCGAAAGGACGCCCAAGGGACCACTCCCCGAGACGTCACTATGTTCGTGGACGACACTCCCCCTCTGTGTCTCCGGGAGCCAGCGAGGACGGCGACTACCAGACCCCTCTGGCCAGGCACATCATGGACGCCCCTATTCCTAAGGGCCTGGAAAGGCCCCCATCCTTAGGAACCTATGATGGGACATCCGATCCTGATGACCATGTCGAGAGTTTTTAGGCTCTGCTCGATTTCAGGAACGTCTCCGGCGCCATCAAATGTCGATTATTCCCTACGACTCTTCGGAAAGGGGCTATGGCTTGGTATAAAAACCTAGCTTCTGAATCAATCATGTCGTGGAGGGTCCTGAGGGAACGCTTTTGAAAACACTTTACGGCGTCTCGTCGACATCCGAAGACGATAGCCTCCCTGGAAGCCATCTTTCAGGGGAAGGATGAACCTCTCCGGAGCTACATTGAGAGGTTCAACAAAGAGGCAGTCGAGATCCACATGACCGACCACATCAAAATGTATCTCATCATCAAGGGTTTGAGGATAGGATCTAAGTTCGCAGAATCCGTTGGGCTGCACCGTCCCCGCAGCTTTGAAGGCCTCCTCAAGAGGGCTCAGTCGCATATTGAGTTTGAGGAAGCTGAGGCTGCACAAATTTCCCTCGACTCGAGGCGCAGAGAAGGCCCCCGCGGCAACAAGGAAGAAGACTCCCCTCCACCCAGGCGGGGTGGAGACAGGAGAAGAGAAGACTCCCCTCTACCCAGGCGAGGTGGGGAAAGAAAGAAAGAAGCCCAGACCAAAGAGCCCCGCGAATCACGGGGACCGTCTGGCCTTTTCAAAGATTACACACCGCTGAACGTGTCCCGCTCGCGCATTTTCAGCGACTGTGCCAACTCGGAGTTCGTCAAAGGGGGAATGCGCTTCCCGAAACCGACGGCTTCCAAACCAAATGTTGACAAGTCCAAGTATTGCCGATTTCATCGCAATCACGGGCACGTTACTGAAGATTGCGTCCACCTTAAGGACGCAATCGAAACGCTGATTAAAGAAGGGTACCTGAAGAAGTACACCAAGCAGCAAGAGGCCCCCCGCCCTAGCGGCCAGGAGGCTCAGAATGTCGAGGAGTCGACTCCCTCTCCCAACAACTGATCGCTGCAAGTCGCGTTGAGCATCACGCGACCTAAAGACTTTGGTTTTTCGAGAGAACTCGACAGCCCTGAAGTTGTCCGGGACATGTGGAAGAACTTCCCGACTGAAGACTCGATAAGTGCCTGAAGCACCTGGGAGTCTTTCCCCCAAGCCCTGGTCATATCAGGCGGAGCCCCTGACCGCTTGACCCTGGGGTCAATAAAGAGGAAGTTTGACGAGCTGAAAGCAACAACTCCTCGAGCTCCTACCCTCTAGAGGGTTAAAGGAAGATCGAATCCGATTACCTTCTACCTCGAGGAACTTCCCGGCGGGGCGCCGAACGCCAACATCCCCCTCCTGATCCGGGCACAGATGGCCAACTTTGACGTCCACGGAATTTTGGTCGACCAGGGGAGCTCGGTGAACATCATGTACGTCCACCTTTTCAAGACCCTCCAGCTGACCAAGCAACACTTGTCCCCGTACGTAGGATCAGACCTACAAGGTTTCAACGGCGCGGCCACCAGACCGTGGGGTTTCGTGGAATTGATGGTCACCTTCGGGATTGAGGAAACTGCTCGACAGGTGAAGACGCGTTTCTTGGTGGTGGACTGCCCGTCCCTCTACAACTGTATAATGGGGAGGACCACGTTGGCGGAACTGACGGTCGTACCTTCAACGGTCCACCTGAAGATGAAATACTACACGAAGCGCGGACGTGTGGTCACCCTCCACGGAGACATCAACGCGGCTAGAAGGTGTTTCGACGCGGCAATCAGGGGTCTGAGTGTCGTCGGCGGCACCAAAGCTAAGACTCAGGCCGAGACACCTCCAGACGTCGTGCAGGCTCCGCTCCTGCCGGTCAGCGCGGTCGACCTTGACAACAGATTTCCCGGGGAACAGGAAGAAGCCGCAGGCGAGGACCTCCCAGTTGAAGTCAACGGGAAGCCTCTCCACCCAACACGCCCCGTCCCAGACGGAGATTTCGAGCTAGTTCAACTCGGCGACAACCCTGACTGAAGCGTGAAGATTGGCTCTGGACTCCCCGACCTGGCGAAGAGGCAACTGAAGGCATGCCTCCAAGAAAACGCAGATTTGTTCGCCTGGAGTACTGCAGAGATGCCCGGACTGGACCCTGAAGTAGCTTGTCATCAGCTGACCATAGATCCGGCCGCTAGGGCTATAGCTCAACGTAGGTGTAGGCAGTCTCCAGAAAAAATGGAGGCTGCTGAAAAAGCTGTAAAAGACCTCCTAGAGGCAAACTTTATTTCTGAGGCCAAGTACACTACTTGGCTTTCAAATGTTGTACTCGTTAAGAAAAATAATGGAAAATGGAGGATGTGCGTTGACTACACGGATCTTAACCGAGCATATGCCCGAAAGACTCTTATCCCTTACCTAACATCGACCAACTAGTCGATAATTCTGCAGGATTTAAATTACTATCCTTTATGGATGCCTATTCGGGGTACAACCAAATCCCCATGGACGAGGCCGACAAGCAGCACACCACTTTCATGACCGAGTCGGGCAACTACTACTATAAGGTAATGCCCTTTGGCTTGAAAAATGCTGGCGCCACCTACCAACGGATGATGAACAAGGTCTTCCGGGAAGACATCGGCGACGTACTCGAGGTCTACATGGACGACATGATCGTCAAATCTGCGTAAGAAGTCGACCATGTCGCTTATCTCCAGAGAGTGTTCGACAGGCGAGGAAATGTCGCATGAGGTTCAACCCCGACAAGTGCACCTTCGGTGTTCGCGCGGGGAAGTTCCTCGGCTTTTACCTCACAGAAAGGGGCATCGAAGCGAACCCCGACAAATGTAGGATATTCTCCGAAATCCCTACCCCGAACTCGAAGAAGTATATCCAGTCACTCAACGGAATGCTGACTGCTCTTTCCCGTTTCGTGGCCAAATCTGCTCAGTACGCTCTCCCCTTTTTTAAGCTCCTCCGGCAGAAGGCGACTTTCGAATGGAGTGAAGAATGCGAACAAGCCCTCCTCCATCTAAAACAAGTCTTGTCACAACCCCCGGTCACGAGCAGAGCCCTTCAGGGCCCCGAGCTCAGATACCAACAGATTGAAAAGGTCGCCTTGGCCCTCGTATCTGCAGCCCAAAGATTACGTCATTACTTCCTGGCCCACACAATCGTGGTAAGAACAGAGCAGCCCATCAGACAGCTCCTCAGTCGGCCAGATATGGCGGGGAGAATGCTCTGGTGGTCTCTCGTGCTATCCGAGTTTGACCTTCGATACGAAGGAAGAAAAGCCCTGAAAGCCCAAGTACTGGCCGACTTCGTAGCGGAAATGACCGTCCCTGAGTCCTCGACCAATGGCTCCCAGAAATGGACGATTTATGTCGACGGGGCCTCCAGTGCGAAGGGAAGCGGAGCGGCCATTATCCTGGGAAACGAACAGGGCATCCTGATAGAGGTCTCCCTTGAACTATCTTGCAAGACATCGAACAACCAAGCCGAGTACGAGGCCTTCCTCGCGGGACTTCGACTTGCGGAAGACCTCGGCGCAAAAGAAGTCAAAATCTTTATAGACTCCCAGCTTGTGGCATCACAGGTTCGGGGAGAATTCCAGGCCAAAAACGACAGTCTCATCGAGTACCTCACCTTGGTGCAAGAAAAGTTGAAGAAATTTGTCTCCGCGGAAGTGGCTCACATCCCGCGCGAGCACAACACTCGGGCAGACGTGCTCTCCAAGCTTGCGAGCACTAAGAAAAAAGGAGGGAACAAATCAGTTATCCAGGAGATACTGGCCCAACCGAGCATAACCAAAACCGCACCGACCACGGAAGTCAACGCAATCGGAGACGCAAACTGTTGGATGACCCCAGTTCACGAATACTTGACGACGGGCAAAATGCCTGACGATCCTAAAGAAGCGGGGATAGTCAAGAGGCGGGCATGTGCGTATACCGTCGTCGAAGGTAAACTATACCGTCAAGGATTCTCCATTCCCTTACTCCGGTGTGTCGAGGAAGGCAAAGTTTCGGGGATCCTCCAAGAAATCCACGAAGGAATCAACGCCCAGCACCTCGGCGGAAGGTCCCTAGCCCGAAAAGCACTCCGAGCAGGGTATTATTGGCCCATTATGCAACATGATGCAAAGGAGCACGTTAAGAGATGTGACCGCTGCCAAAGACACGGAGACATGCACCTCGCTCCTCTAAACGAGCTTAAGTCATTGTCGTCCCCGTGGCCATTTGTGTGGTGGGGAATGGATATCCTCGGACCTTTCGTCATGGGGTCGTACAAAAACAAGTACCTCATAGTCGGGGTGGATTACTTCACGAAGTGGATTGAGGCCGAGGCACTGGCCAAAATCACTGCTTTCAACATACTCCGTTTCTACAAGAGAAACATCCTTGCCCGATTCGGGGTGCCCCAAGACATTGTCACGGACAACGGGACACAGTTCACCGACAGGAACTTCTAAGACTTCGTCGCCAAACTGGGCACAAAACAGCACTTCACGTCGATCGAACACCCTCAAACTAACGGGCAGGCCGAAGCAGCGAACATAGTGATACTCTGGGGACTGAAGCGACGACTCGGCGAGGCCAAACAACGGTGGGTCGAGGAATTGCACAGCGTCCTCTGGGCGTATCGGACAACCCCACACTCCACGACCGGGGAGACCCCGTTTCGCCTAACGTATGGGACCGAAGCGGTTATCCCCGTGGAGATCAGGGAACCTTCAAGGAGGACAGAGGCTCCCCTCGACGACGAAACGAACAACGAAGCCCTGCGAGAGGAACTCGACCTTGTCGAAGAGATAAGGACCAGTGCTTCCCTCCAAGAAGCCTCTTTAAAACAAAAAATAACTATGCGTTATAATGACAAAGTTATCAAACGAGACTTCCAAGTAGGAAGTCTTGTCCTACGAAGAAATAAAAAAGATTCACGCGAAGGAAAGCTGCCCGCAAATTGGGAGGGCCCATACCGCGTCACCGCGAAGACGGGGACGGGTGCCTATTACCTCGAGAACCTCCACGGTGAACAACTTGCTCGACCATGGAATGCTGAGAAGCTCAAGCAATACTACAGTTAGACACTGCCCGGGACAATACAACGTCGCAAACACGGGGGCGTGCAACGGTACATGCGCGACACCTCTATATAACACACGACGGCCAAAAACCACGAAGTGTGTGCGTGAGGCTTTTTGGCCTGGCGAGAAGACCTCAACCGAGCTCCGTCGTCGACGTACCAAATAGGCGGAACACCCAGCTCGCGATGGGGAGTTCACGCCACGAAGCTAAGACAACGACCGCTTTCTTAGCCTCGTCGAAGGTCGGAGTACAACCCCTGACCACTCGGCTAAGCTCTCTTCGCAGTCGAGCATCATCAGAGTCGAGCAAACGCCCAAGGCGCCAGTGATCTCAACTACTTAGACAAAAATAAGTAATGCATAAAATATCACACACAAGCAAAATTAATAAAGAGGCATAACGAAGTATGAAAATCGGGCAAAACCCTTAGTACAAAAATGTTATGGATACAAGCCCACAAGCCGGGCAAAAATAACCATTGTGCTAATAGTACATCAAATAAGCCCACAAGTCGGGCAAAAATAAAATGGCACGCAGGCCAAGCAAACTATGTCCCTACTCTGTGCCAGTCTCAGTGGCGTCCGACCCACCTCCCTCGTGGCGTCTCCTCCTTGCCCGGGCGGCACTATCCGGCCGTCGACGACCTCAAAGTCAGCATCTGCCCCATCGGTCACCAGGTCGGGGTTTAGGACCCGAAGCTGCGCCACCGCATTCCGGAACCCTATGCCCGCAGTTTCAAGAGCATCATCCTCGGCTAGCCGGAGATCCTGCTCGAGTTTCCTGAGTTGAGCCACCAGCGCTGCTCGAGTGGTTAGAAGCCTGTCCTCCTTGTTTTCGCCTTCGGCCGGTCGCACAACATCCTCTAACTCGGCGATCCTTTCCTTGAGCCGCTTCTCCTCCGCCTCCAGCTCGGCGATTCGGGCAAGGTGGCCTCTTTCCTTTTCCTCGACTTCCTTCAGCTTGGCCTCAGCCCGCTGCTGCTGCTCGCTTTGTTCTTTGTTCAGGTCCCTACATTCCTTTAACTCCTTGCGCATGTCGAGCATCTCAGCATCCAATTTCTCGAGCTTGTCTTACAGTCGAGAAAGCTCAGCAGTGGGGCGAGTCTCATCATTAAAGACAATGGCAGTCGAGCAAAGCCGCATGACCGCAGACAGGTCCTCGAAGATCGTCTTCCTCCTTGCTTCCGCGGCTGTCCCCAGCACAGCTTGGACTTCAGAGGGAGGGACACGAGGATATATGACTTCGGAGAAGAAGCGAGGCTTTTGATGGCATGGTGAAAGATCAAAGCTGGAAGGAGGCGGGGGACTGTCGTCGTGTCCCAGGTCGACGACCTCCACGCTCGAAACCCGTTGTCGTTCCTTGGGTACCCGGAGACTGGCTCCCAGCAAGAGGTGTCCGCCTCTTTGAAATCCCCGACACAGTGGAAGCAGGCTGAAACTGACTGGAACCTTCGGGCATAGCGGCCGAGGAAGCACCCTCAGGCATGGCCCCAGAAGGAGCAACATCTTGGCCCTTTGAACGAGATGCCTCTCCCCGGGCCTGCCCGAGCCCTCTTCGCCTTCAGTTTCTTGATTCTCTCATCGGCTCCGGCCATTTTTCCTGCAAAAAGAAAGAAAACGTTAGTAAGTCAAGGAATACAGATGCGAGGAAGGCTTAGATTGTGGGCGTTTTCACCACCTAACAACTCGATTGCTTCTTCGTCGGAGAAGGTCTCGAGCAGAACGCGGGTATTGATCAGACGACGTTGTTTCTTCACCTGCCCGTCTGCTCCCGTTATAGGCTGGTCGTCCAGCGTTTCGTGCTGAGCTTCATTAAAGCTTTCAACGAAAGCGACGATTTTATCGTAAGCTTCCCGTTCA
Source organism: Lathyrus tuberosus (assembly GCA_022829125.1). Lineage (NCBI taxonomy): Eukaryota > Viridiplantae > Streptophyta > Magnoliopsida > Fabales > Fabaceae > Lathyrus > Lathyrus tuberosus. The sequence goes on along the minus strand of JALAZF010000154.1, from coordinate 8,032,763 downwards.
TAGACGTCCAACTGAGTATGCTTCACCTTGTATTTGTCGACTCCCTTCTTGAAGTGTTCCTCCGTCCAGTACAGAGGGAATTTCGGCTCCAGGACCTCCTCGGAACGACCGTCGACGTCGCGAGTGACTTTCTGGTACAACGAGTATACGGCCCCGACGGTGACCGGCTTCATGAAATAGTAGCGGAACTTGAAGTCCCGGATAGAATCTAAATATGTATGGAACAAAGCTTTACTCTGCTTGAAATACACCCATCCATGTCGTCCATCGGCTGACGACCTCTAAAGATGGAATATCCAGAAAAAGAGGGACACTGTCAGAACGATTTTTAAATTCTTACAGACGAGCTCGAAGGCCCGGATGAAGGCCAGGGAGTTTGGATGAATCTGCGAGGGGGCCAGCTTCAACCAGGCGAAGATTCCCTCTTGTAAGTCCGTGAAGGGCAGCCTCCACCCCGCCTTGTCGAACATAAATTCATATAAGGGGACGCGCATTCCCCGATAAGGCGAACATATCCGATGGTACTCCTCCGGGCGGAAAACCTTCCAGGATTTGTCAGACCCGATGAGCCGGTGCTCTACGGTGCAGAACGTGTCGTCCACGTCTTTGTAGACGAAGATGGACGACATCTCCAGTGCTTCCTCGCACACCCACTCCGCGAGCGGGCGCTCCTGCGCAAAAGCCATGTGAGCCATGGGAGATCCGGGTTGGTCTTCGTCTTCTTCGAATGATCCCACGGCCACTTTCGTAGCCAAATCGTCCATTTACCTGAAAAGCAGAAGGAAACGGTGAATTCGATGGGTCATATCAAATTCACCCCTCGACCGCTGTTCAAGCAAACGGGCGAGGAAGGGGCAAGGCTCTCTCGGTTCCCCGACATAACCGGCCGAGGATCGACATCTTCGCCGGGGAACTCATCGCCTCCCCGAAAGATTCTGCCCCCGTGTCCCCGTGACGCTAATGAAAAGAGTAATTATTGAGGACCCCGAGACATTCAACGGGTCCCCGACATGTTCATCCCTAGTCCCCGAAATATTCAACAATAGCGGGTGAAATTCTTAGCACCCCCTCTCTCAATAACTAAAGATTCCCGCCGTATTCGCCAGGAATCCTCTCATTTCTCGTGGGAACATCATCAGTTCACCAAGGAAATGCCATATACTAGTTGAAATTAAAGAAAAACGCAAGAGAAAGGTCAGTTTTGAAGCAAGTACCTTGTAAGCGGCGGTTTAGGGTTCCGGACGGAGTTTCCGGCGGTTTGACGGCGGCGAACGACTGTTGTAGAAGAGAGTAGGTTTTCGGCACAGAGTGTCCGTCGGTTGACGGCGGCGAGCTGCAACTAAAGAGGGTAGAGAGAGAAGGAAAGGAATTCTGGAGAGAGAAATGGAAAAGTGGAAAATGAACGAGGGGAGCAGCTTTTATAAGCGATTCTCGCGGAACTCGAGGGGCATAGGGCACTCGAGTGCGCTACCCTAGCTAGCCGCCCTAGCCTCCCTAGGTAATAATGGCAGGCGACACGTGGCACGCATGCAACCGCGCGTCTTCCCACGCGTGTCGTTCCAGTTTTCCCCAACGTTTTAAATCTGAGACCCCTCATCTCCCCGGCGTGCCGACCAAATGCGACTGAATGATGCCCGACTTATGTGCGACTGCATGGACGTCGACCACGAGAATGGCCTCCTCGGTTCCTCTCCTGGCGTATCCCCGACGTGCCAGTAAGCCTTAAGTCATTACTCTAACACCTCAGAGCAACGACTTGGGGGGCTCCTGTTCTGGACTGGGCCGAGGCTGCCCAACCCGTATTGCCTGGAGAGGCCCAATAAGGTCCATCTGCGGACACGTGACTGCCACGCGCGCACCACAGCTGCGTCGGGCACTGAGCCATCGTCGGACACCTGGCAATAAGAGAAGAGGGCATCACGTCCCACTGAGATATACCTCCTCGACAGGATAAATCCTCCTCACGAGGCCCTGCCTTCCCTACGGGCCTCACATCTCCTCGACACATAAGGCTCCTCCCCCGCGAGGAGCACCCAACGGTCCACCCCGCGTGGACACGTTCCAAGTAACCTCCCACTTCCGAAAGACTCAGTCTGCCCTACTTTCGGAAATCTAGGAGCAGTTACTCTAGGGCGAAGACCACGTGCTGGTCTTCACTACTACACGTAAGCCCTAGTAGTTACCTGGAGTGGGCCTAGTTGATCCAGCCCATTGCAGGTAACCGTTGGCCCCGCGCTGGATGCTCTCTATAAATACCCTCTCATTTGAGAGGGTCAGGTTAGACACTATTCTTCCTACCATTCTCACCTTTTATATTTGCTGATATTCTATACACTCTCTCACTTGAGCGTCGGAGTACCCTGCAGGTACACCCCCCCCCCCCCCCGGCCGTCTCTCACCATCACCGGAGATGCCATTCCAGTCACCGTTGGCCACTATCTCTGTCTGATCCAGGTACGATCAAATAAAAATAAAAATACCAGTCAATTTTAGATTCATTTGAAAACAAATTTATTTGGTAAAATTGCCTCATAGAGCTTATGTTATGCGTTCAACTTTGGTTGGTTAGGGAAGGTAGATTAGAGAGAGTCTTGTAAGAGTTAATTTATTCGTATTGAATTTCTTGATCAGAATTGTAACAAAATCACTTTTTTTATTCTGCGGGATTGAAAAACACTAGTGTTTGGTGAGATCTGAGTGTATTACACAAAGTTGAGGATGAACGAAAACAGTAATATGAGTACCAAGTTTTCAGTGTTCGATGGCAAGAACTGGAATCGGTGGATGATCAGATGCGTGTGTTGTTTGGCGCTTAAGATGTTCTTGATCTCATCAATGATGGTTACGTTCTGGTTGCACTTCTAAAAAAATGCAACGGATGCGCAGAGGAATGCTCAGCGTGATCTGAGGAAGAAGGATCAAAAGGTGTTGTTCTACATCCATCAGTGTGTGAATGTGAATGTTTTTTAGAAGATCGTTGATTCGACAGCGACGAAGGTTGTGTGGGACACACTGGTATGGTGCTACTGCGGTGATGCATTAGTGAAGAAGGTGAAGCTTCAGTCTCTATGTAAGCAATATGAGAATCTTAGCATGAAGAACAATGAGAAGGTACCTGACTACATCTCTAGAGTGATTCTGATCACAAATGAGATGAAATTGTGTGGAGAAACCCTCTCTAATGAAAGGATCATTGAGAAGATACTTAGATCTCTTACTCCTCAGTTTGATTACATTGTTGTAGCAATTGAACATTCTAAGAATCTGAGCAGCATGAGAATAGAAGAGTTATAAAGTAGTCTAGAGATAAAAGAGTTGCGTCTGACTGAAAGAACCTCTGAGAGAGAGGTAGAGCAGGCTTTGAAAGCTTCTTTTATCAAGAAGGACCAGAAGTAGTCTTCGTTAGAGGCCCAGAAAAGAAATAGTAGGTCTTAGAAGTCAGATACCTCAACTTATAGAAGGAAAAAGAATGCTCATAAGGAGAATGAGAAGTATGGCAGGAGAAAGGTTCAGTGCTACGGTTGTAAAAAATTTGGCCACTTCGCTCCTGATTGTTGGTCAAACAAAGAAAGAAAGTCAAAAGAAGCAAATGTAGCCAGAAGAGATTATGATGATAAATCTGTGCTATTAATGGTTTCTGAATCTGATGATGCATATTTAACATAATGGTTGTATATGGACACTGGCTGCTCAAACCATCTTACTAGAAATAAGAAATGGCTTATTGACTTTGACTCTAGAAAGAGGACAAAGATCAGATGTGATGATAATAAATACCTCAATGTTGAAGGTATGGGAAATGCCAGAGTAGTTCTGAATAATGGTAAAATAGCATTGATTCAGAATGTGTGGTATGTTCCTGGCATGAGAAGCAATCTGATGACGTAGGCCAATTAATTGAGAAAAGGTTTTTCAGTTACGATGAATAACAATCTTTTGAAGTTGTATGACTGTAACCAGAAGCTGATTATGAAGTCAGAATAGGGGAAGAATAGAACATTCAAAGTGAATGTTAAAATTGCAGGCTCTAAATGCCTTAGTGCAACAAGTGTTGTGAAGGAAAGCGAGTTGTGGCACAAAAGATTTGGTCATTTAAACATCAAAAGCTTATGGCATCTGAGTTTAAAGAAGTTGGTACATGGAATTTATGCAATTAAGAAGCCATAGAAGTCATGCAATGTGTGCATGAGATGGAAGCAACCAAGATTGTCATTTGCATCAGAAGTAGCCCCAAGAGCAAAGCATGCTTTAGGAGTAGTGCATTCTAATGTGTGTGGACCATTTCCAGTACCATCACTTGGAGGGAATAAATACTTTATTTAATTTGTGGATGACACAAGGTGTTTACTGAATTTAAGAAATTCATAATCAAGGTTGAGAATCAGAGTGCTCAGACTCTGAAGATTCTCAGAACTGGTGGTGGAAGTGAGTATAACTCTACTGAGTCAGAAAGTTCTGTGAGAGAATGGAATAGAGCATGAGGTGACTGCTCCAAACTTTGCTTGATATGAAGAGGAGCCTGTTGAAGCTTAAGAAGCTCCATCACACATTGTAGGGAGAAGTTGTTGCCACGGTAGAATATGTGCTCAACAAGTGTCCAACAAAGAAGCTGAAAGAAATTGTTCCTTTAGAGAAGTGGATTGAAGATAAGCAAAGTGTGATTCATCTAAAGGTGTTTGGTTCTGTGTGTTACAAACATGTTTTAGATGCTAAAAGAAGGAAGTTGGATGATATAAGCAGAGTCATGTTGCTTATAGGGTACCACAGTACATGTGATTATAAGCTTTACTTTCCTATCACTAACAAGGTTGAATTCAGCAGAGATGTTGTTGTGAAAGAGTCAGAAGCGTGGGATTATAGTGAATCTCAATCCAACTCTGGTACGGTGTTAACACCTGAGCTAACTTCTGAAGATACTTCATAATCTGACGGTTCTGAAGATGAGTCAGAATCAGAAGCTGATTCTGAAGGTGAGTCTGAAAGTGAATCTGAAGCTGATGAAAATTCTGAAGGTGAATCTGATTCTGATCCAGATTTTGATGGTGATTCAGACTCTGGTGGTGATCTAAACTCTGGGAATGTTTCAAACTCTAATGGTGGTCATGCCTCTGAAGGTGGTACTTCTGGGGTTCCAACATCTAATACTGTTCTAGAACCCGAAGACAATTTTGAACAAGTTCAGAGGCCACAAAGAATCTGAAACATACCAAGTAAATTTATGGAGTTTGACAAGCTGGAAGATACTAAAGTAAACTCTGAAGAGGAAAGCATTCAGTGTGTCTTGTTAGTAGACTTTGAACCAGTCAGTATTAAAGAAGCGCTCAAGAAGAAATTGTGGCTGAAGACCATGAAAGAAGAACTTGAGGCTATCGAAAGTAACAAGACTTAGAAGTTGATTAAGCTTACAAAGGACAAGAAAGCCATTAGCGTCAGATGGGTTTTCATGGGGAAATTGAAGCCATATAGATGAATTGGTAAACACAAAGCAAGGTTAGTAGCAAGAGGATTTTTACAGAAACTTGGGTTAGATAACTTTGAAATGTTTGCACATGCAGCGATACATGAGACAACCAGACTGGTGATTGTGATAAGTGCTAACAGGAATTGGCCTTTGATGCATTTAGATGTGAAATCTGCATATTTGAACGGTCCAATGCAAGAAGAGGTATATATGTCACAACCTCATGGATTTGTGAAAAAGAATAAGGAAGGGATGGTTTACAAGTTACATAAAGTGTTGTATGGACTGAAACAAGCTCCTAGAGCTTGGAATCTGAAAAATTGATTCATTTTTCAAGCTCCAAGGATTCATAAAGTGTGAGATGGAGTACAACATTTATGTTCAGCATACTTCTGAAGGCAATATGATTCTGGTGTGTTTGTATGTTGATGACATACTGCTAATAGGGAGTTGTGAACATGAGATGGCTAAGTTCAAGAAGGTGTTGATGAATGAGTTTAAGATGACTGATCTAGGAAAGATGATATATTTCCTAAGGATGAAGTTTATGTACTCTATGAAGGGTATCATTTTGCATCAGCTGAAGTATAAACTTGAGCTTCTGGAGAGATTCCAGTTACTGAATTGTAAGGTTGTTGTCACACCGTAAAAAACAAATCACAAATTGGATTCTAATACTGAGGGTGATGATGTTGATGCTACAACTTTCAAGTAGTTGGTTGGTTCTCTGAGGTATTTTGTAATACCAGACCTGACATTTATTATGCATTTGGAATGGTTAATATATTCATGAGTAAACTGAAGTGGTCTCATTACTAAGCTACTGTAAGGGTTTTGAGGTATATTAAAAGGATTCTGAAGTATGAAGTGTTGTTCCCTTCTAGAAGAAAGGATAATTCAGAGCTGATGTGTTACTCAGACTCTGATTGGTGCGGTGACAGAGTTGACAGAAGAAGTACTTCTGAATATTTATTTAAGTATTTGGGAGGCCCTATTTTTTAGTGTTCCCAAATGCAACCAATTGTTGCTTTGTCAACTGTGAAGCTGAGCACATTGCAGGTGTTGTGGCTGCATGTCAAGTTGTTTGGCTTCTGAATTTATTGTAGGATTGCATCTTGTGTTTCGCTTCGAATAGGTAGAAATTCCTAAGATGTTGAATAGTATCTAGTTCTAGTAATGCGGATTGCGTCTTGTGTTTGGAACAGATGGAGTTAGTTGATCATCTTTTTGTATTGTATGAGGTCGTTTCAGCCATCTTGTAAAGTCTTTAGATGGGTGGGGCGGTCAAGGTCTTTACCTTCACCAATTTTTGAAGTGTTTGAACTATTTCAAGGTTTGGGTCATGGGAAAAAATATTTCTTTAGGTTTGGTCTCGATTTGGTATTCAGTGGTCTGGATTATTAAGAAAATGTGGAATAAAGTTATTTTCATTTGAGTTAACAATTACTCACTAGATGTCTTCGATTATTAGCTTAGTTTGGAAGTGGGTTCATTCCCATGTTCCGGGTTTTGTTGTTTGAGAGCGTGATCTGCTCAAGTGGTGTCTTGGGTGACCAACTTACATCTTTTGATTTGCATTTTGTGCAGGTGGTTGTGTCTTTCTTCCTCTAACTTACTCTCTCTGAAGTTCTGATGTGTCCTCCATTTCAAAATAGTTTGGTTGGTTGATTAATCTGTTTGGCTTGTGTTTCTTTTTAACGAGTCTGTTTTATTATGTGTAATTTTGTTTTTAACTTTTCTAGGATTTTTTTATACTAGTTGTTCCTTGTGTACTTTTATTTTATTTTTTTTGTTAATATTTTGTTTTTATTTTACTATTAAAAAATTAATATATAATTTTTATTTTAGGAAAACCAAATGTTTACATAAGATGAATCCTTCCTTTTACTAGTGATAAATGATTTTTTAAGTAGGTTTCAACATGTATTGGTATTAAATTTTCTTTAAAAAAGTTTTATTTATAGTGATTTTCTTGGATTAGAGAGTTTAAACTCTGCAGTTGTGCGAGTTAATTTTTTTTATTACATTAAAAAAACGCTATATAATTTTCTTTAAGCAAAACCGAATTTTTTCATACAGTAGGATGAATTTGTTGCAAATTTTGATTATATTTCAAAAGTTCTAAATAAATTTTGTCACATCTTTGAAAAACAAATATGAGAAAAATATTTTTATAATATTAATTATTATTATTATTATTATTATTAATTTTATGGTTTATAATAGTTTGACTTGGTCAAATAATTATATTTAATTCATTTGACTAGACTTAGTCAAATCATTTACTCAATCTTTCTCTCTCTTATTTAACTACTCCCCTACCATGTTTTACACAATATATAGAAACGAAACATATTGATACATAGAATGGCTGAAAATATTTTTGTTTCATATATTCCTGGTTACATCTTCCAGTCATCTTAGAGATTACTTCTTGTTGTTCTGATGCCTCAGAGTCTTATTGAGAATCTGGGAAGAACCTATTGAATCCTGGGGATTTGCGCTTATGAGGCGGATAAATTCTTAAGGACAGTGTTTTTACACGCCTCAGGTTGTTTAACAGTTTATTATTTTGCAGGATTAATATTTTGTGATTATCAGAAGATGTGATGAGTTTTGTTGGTGACAATTGACAAATTATACAACAATCTTAAGGATTTATGCATTCTCATGGTTGATGTTGTTTAACCTTCAGGTTCTATATTTTCAAACTCATATTATATTGTTCTGATTTTTTATACATTCAATAATTGCTAAAACATAGCTGTGATTCTAAAGGTTTTTGTGTTATTTATCACTAATATTATAGTATAGTATGTGAAAATAATGTTGTTCATGTTTGTCTATAATGAATTTTTAGCCAATGGTAATTGGAAATTATGTCTCTGATTTAAGTTGGTGTTTGATATTTTGTAATAGGTAGAATTACGCTACTATTTATTTTATTTTATGTTTTGTGAGATAAATTATAGAAATATAAAAAATCAATTTAATTAAGTTTTATTCTTAGGAAGAAAAATTAATTCTTTTAATTTAGATTAAAAAAAATTGTTTATTATACTTCGATTATGAAATGAATTTTATATGATTGTCTCTACATATGATTTAACATATTATTTTATATTAAATTTGTTATTGAATAAAAAAAGTATGAAAGTATTATGAATTGCTAAAAAAAATAAATAAATAAATAAATAAATATTGATTTAATATTATGCATTTTCATTATTTATTTAGATGGTCTTTTTTACCTAAAATCAAAATATAAAAAATTGTTCCTTAAATATTAATTATATTAATTATATAGTATTAATTATTATTAATATTACGTTATAAAGATAGACGTTTTTTATATAATATAAATGTATATTAGAAACTGACTGGATGGATATTATTGCTATTATTTCTTGCATTAATACAAATTAATTATGTTTTTAAAATAAATGTTTGATGATTGTAGATTAATTGTCATTTCTAGTGCGTAAATGAAATTTAATTTTTACTAATTATCTATTATATTAAATATTTTTAATAATGAATATTTATTAGATTATTATGTGACTTTGAAAAATTATAACTTTGGAAAGTTATAATATTGATGAATGTTTTTTTAATTATTTAGGGTGTGTTTGTTTAAAGGATTAAATTTATAATCCTGGGAATATTATTCCCTGGAACAAGAATACCAGGAATTTTATTCATGTCTATGTGTTTGGTAAGTAATTGAAGTTCCTTGGAATATTTATAAAATATATTTAATTTATTTTTTAAAAAAATATATAAAAGAGTTATATTAATTTTGAGTGGGAGGTTATGGGTGGTTATCTTTTATTCCCATGGGAATGTAATATTCCCACCCTTTTACATGGGAATAAAAAATATCAAAGTAATGAGTAAATTATATTCCCAGGAATAAAAGATACCCGGGTATAATTTGATAAAACTTGAAACAAACGTGGGAATACGATTTCCAACCTCACACATTCCTGTGAATAAATTTTAAATCCATGAAACAAACACACCCTTAGTTGAGTGTAAATATGTAGTATGTCATTTTTAATAATTAGATAGATTTATTTTGTGACTCTAAGGAAAAAAATAGTTATTCTGAATCACATGAAGTTGTAAAATGTAGATTTATCTTCTCCTTTTTATTTATTTAAAAAAAAAAATCTATTTAAATTCCAACACATGGTATTATTATTGAAAATATTTTTATAAAAATAAATATTTTTATTGAATTTGTGTTATAGTTGGACCATTTTGTTATTGTTTCAATAGCGATAGCGATACGTCTAAATTTTTTTTTGGACGAATGCTTATTTCTATTGTGCCTTAATGTATATGAGCTACCACTGTTATGGAGTTTTGTGTTAGCTTTATGTATGGAAAATTATTTATCATATTAAATTAATTTAGATACTAATATATATATTCACTTAATGTGCTTTAGTGGATTTGAATCTTGGGTTTAATTCTCATCGATATTAGTTAAACATAAATTAATATTTATTTAATATTAATAACTAATTGGGTTAAAAGTGTAGAATTGAAATATATTTTTGTTATGACTCAAATTTTTGTGAGTATATAAGATATTAATGTGTCCACTTTTAATTTGTTTGAAATATATTTGAATGTGGGGGCATATAGTATTTATATTAGAAGAATTTAATTTGATAGGTGTATATGTGTATGAATAAAATGATTTGAGATACTTTGTTTCATTATATGATATGAATGAGAGAAATAAGTGAAATAGAAATAGTGGTATTTAGATATAATCTTAGCTTTGATGTATAAATCATTTGAGCATTTGATAGAATCAAAAGATATTTGTGAGATATTATATTTAATTAGTGTTGTGAAAATATTTTTATGATAATTTTAATTGAATAAAATCTTTGAAGAGATAATATGAATTATAATATTATTTTTAATGGCGGGAACATTGTATTAAATTAATACAATAATGTTAATTGAATATGATCCTAATGAGGATAATATATAAATATGTATATATATTTTTTATCCAATGAAAAGTTGTCGCTTGAAATTCATTCAAGCAGACCTGCAAAATAAACATTTAAATAACATATTTATATTTATCATTGTTGATAATGATGTCGTCTAATAATTATATAAGCAAACCTGTATAAATCTATTGCGGAGACCAAAGTATTTTCTTAAACATAGATTTATATTTAATGAAAAATAATGATGTCGCTTATTAGAAGTATAAATAGACTTGTATAAATTTAATTTTAGAGATCGATTTTATCATAAATAGTGAAATCTTGGGAGGTTGTTTGCATGCTTGAGCATGATCCAATGCTACGTGAATTTAATTTATAGAAAATTAAATTTATACGTGAATATATTTAATTTTATTTCTTAATGAGATGATGTCACTTAAAAGTATTTTAAGTAGACCTGCATGATAAATTCATAAAAGAATTTATTTTATATCTTATTGAAAACAACATATATATTTTGAAGGTGAAGTCACTTAGATATATATAATTAATGAAATTTAATTTATTATTATAGATTTGTTAAATAAACTTTTGAGATTGATTGACTTAGAGACGTCTTAGTCAATATTTATTGATGGAAGAAACTGTGTGTCTTCCTCATTTGTATATAAAGTAGCTACTAAATAACGAGGTAAATATGCTCTATTTATGTGAAGTCAGATCAAAGTAGTCTTAGTTGATCCTTTGACAAAGCCCCGGGAAGAAATTGATTTGTGAACACATCGAGGAGAATTGAACTTAAAGTCAATTGAAATTAACAAGTGATGGGAACCCAACCTTTGTGATTGGAGATCCCATGAATAAGGTTCATATGGGTAAGAACAAGTCACTTGTTAATTCTGCTAGCACAAAAAAAAAATTTGATTAATTTTTCTTGCGTTCTTTTCTTATGGTGTAAGTGAGAAAGTGCTAGACATTGCATTACTGAGAGGATAAGCTTACATAGCTTTTAATGAATTTCATATCCTTTATTGGTGGTGTATGATTTGCAGCATACACTTGATGAAATCACTTATGTGAGTGTTGAGTGTGGCCGCTTGTATGGGATCTTAGCGAAATCTCTAGAACACTCATGAAATAACAAGGCACGCGCATGGCCTATTAGCGCACCACAGCGTTAACAACAAAAATTGCGGGGGTGTGATGTGAGTGGTAGACCTCTAACATACATCAAGTGTCTTTGGTTCATATAGCTTGCTACACCAACTTCACTGTGTGTCAAGTACTATCATTCTATAGTTAGTTCATATAGCTTCTTGCTACACCAGTTTGATGCATCACATCCATGATGTTAATCCAGAAAATTCCTTATTATTATTATTAATTTTACAACTTTTGAAATATGTGGGGGATTGTTGCAAATTTTAATTATATTTCAAAAGTTCTAAATAAATTTTGTCACATCTTTGAAAGACAAATATGAGAAAAATATTTTTATAATATTAATTAATTATTATTATTATTATTATTATTATTATTATTATTATTATTATTAATTTTATGGTTTATAATAGTTTGACTTGGTTAAATAATTATATTTAATTCATTTGACTAGACTTAGTCAAATCATTTACTCAATCTTTCTCTCTCTTATATAACTACTCCCCTACCATGTTTTACACAATATATAGAAACGAAACATATTGATATATAGAATGACTGAAAATATTTTTGTTTCATATATTCTTGGTTACATCTTCCAGTCATCTTAGAGATTACTTCTGGTTGTTCTGATGCCTCAGAGTCTTATTGAGAATCTGGGAAGAACTTGTTGAATCCTGAGAGATTTGCGCTTATGAGGCAGATAAATCCGTAAGGACAGTGTTTTTACACGCCTCAGGTTGTTTAACAGATTATTATTTTGTAGGATTAATATTTTGTGATTATTAGAAGATGTGATGAGTTTTGTTGGTGACAATTGACAAATTATACAACAGAATTCTGCCTTTTACTAACTAGTAGTAAGCAGAACTTAAACAACCTCAATCCAACTAGAAATTAACCTTCATAATTTCAAAATGTGAAAGAGATAATTTACATCAATTTTTGAACAAGTACACCTAGTTGAGAAGTAACAGTTTATCAGAATAGTGCTCAGCCGTAGAGGATCCACTTCCAAGTAAGAAAAGGTAGAATGTGAGTTTACAAAATTGACAAGAACTAGCATTGGAACAAGTCACCTTCAAGTTTCAATCATCAAGAACAATGAAAGCAACTAACAAGCTATAAAGCATAGACTCCGATACGAACACTACGACACGACACGGACATGAACACGACACCGAAAATGTTAAAACATAGGACACCGACACTACTAATTAGGAGGGTTTATTATCTGTGGAACTGTGAAATTATTATCATCCCTCAAGCTGCCACTGCTGCTGAATAATTTGATGTTTGTGTCTGATGAAATGGCGAATCTGTTATCCATTTTTGAAGAATAATAAAGAGAAGAAGTTGGTGCTTGAGGAACCCTAATCCCACCTGACAAAGAAACCATATTTTCCGGATCATTATCAGCATTATCATCATCCACCAATGAGAACTTATCTTCACCAACATGATTCTGAAGTTCATGAAAATGAACCGAAGAAGGAGAATCAAAGAACTCTTCAAATTTCCAACCCGGTATATTGTTTATCAAGTACTCAGATATGGTGAAACCAGTATCAGTTTCTTCATTTGAAGCCACTTTGTTGAAAGCTGGAGTAGGAGGAGCTAGAGAGAGTGGTGGTGGTGGTGGTGTAGAAGAAGGAGAGAGAAGCTTGATCCCACTGAGAAGAAACCTACTATGCTTCTTGGCATGTTCATTGGAACCATGATTCTTGAAATCACACTCTTTGCACACAATGGATCTATCTTGTTGACAAAACACAAAACCTCTTCTTTCCTACAAACAAAATTGAACAAAGAAATCAGAAACCCTACATATATAAAAACGAAAAAAAGTAGAGAATTAACTTACAAGGCAAATATCGCAGAGAGGGAAGTTGTTGGGAGAATTAGCATGGTTGAGAGAGAAGCGGTGGTGTTTGGAGGCGAGCTTGTTAGCATGGTGGACACGGTGGTCGCAGGCGGAGCATAAGGCAGCTTCGTCGGCGGTGCAGAATAACGATGCCTGCCGTTTGTTACACACGTCGCACTGGATCTTCATAGAGAGTTAGAAGAGTAGCTAGTATGAAAAATCATTCATCAAACACAAGAAAGAAACAATGACGAATTTAATTTTAAAGGAGAGATGCAGAGATATCAATGTTTCACCATTGTAGTATATAATTTTTTCTCCCTCCCAATTTATAGGAGAAAATTGAAATTTTATGAAATTGTGTTTTATTAATATTATGAAGAAAAAAAATTTAAAGAAGAGAGAGTAATAAATAGTATAAGATAAAATAAAATAAAAGATTATTAATGGTGTATTTCTTATATAATACGGTTTATAATTTAAAATAATTTGTATTGTAAAATGATTTATTAGAACTAAGAAATTATAATTGTTTAGCAATGCCACTTTTTCTTTGTGAATTTATGGTAGAAAAATGATTCATGTATATCTTTCCCTTTTTGTTGCCTTTGATCCTCTAGGTTGGTGATTGGAACTGATATTGTTGGATGTTTAGATATTTTTTTTCTGAGTATATATATATATATATATATATATATATATATCGTTTTTTTAATGTACGTGTAAAAATATAAATGATATTTTTTTTACTTAATATAATTTTAAATGGAAGTTATGTAAGAAGTTAAGAGTAGGAAGTTAAATAGGAAATTAATAAGGGGGAGTTACGTGAAAGATGATAATAATTGTTTTAAACTTTTAATGAAAGTTATTCTGTAGATTATACATTAAAATAAGGATAAAATTGGTAGAAAAATAGGCTACACCAAAATCAAATTTTGCCTTTATATATATATATATATATATATATATATATATATATATATATATATATATATATATATATTCTTTTGCCTTTCAAAATAAATCATATGTAAAATAGTGTTTAATTCAGTTGAGTAAATGATTAAACTAATTTATATTAAAAATGAGATTAATTCATATAACTCACTTAATTATAATTTTGACTGGGGATTGAATTAATCAACTTCTCAATTAAACTAACAACATTTTTTGCATGTGACTAACTAGGTGTCACGCGAGCCATTGTACAAAAGAGAGTTGTATATATATTTATTGGGAAAATCCTAAGTCGCACGTTAGTAATTAGATATAAAGCTTTGAAAGTGTTTATATAGAGTGACATCTTTCATCTTATAAATCAGTTTTGTAAGGATGACTTTGGTCAAACTCTGATATAGTATTAATCTTCATTTGATTCTACCTTCCGCTAATCTACTCACTACTTCTCTTCCCACTGTTTGTGTCTTGAATTTCATAAATGTAAGAAATTGATGAAATTCTCACCATATTCCAAGAATCTAACCACTTCATATGATGCAACTTCAGTGTTTTGAAGGTTTTTTTCTTCTCCATCTTTTGAACCCAAGCTTTTGATCAAACTGTAAGATAACAACTATTTGTTATGAAATCAGTAGATAGAAGGTATGATTCTATTGAACAAGCTCCATTGTTATATGGTGAATCCTAAAATTCCTCATGTGTTCAAAATATATGAAGATAGTCTTCAAAACATCATCTTAGGAGAATACAAAACTTGGATAATGCAAGATCAAGCTCTGTTCACGTGGTTGCTTTGAGTGCTCTCGTGTTTGCTTTCTTGTAAACGATCATATGAGGTGTGAGATAATTTTCACAAGAATTTCACAACAATTATGAAAGCACCCTTGAGACAATTGCACACTAATCTCAAAACTACCAAGAAACTTAATTGTTTTGTGTTAGAGTATTCTTTGTATCAAAGCTATTACAGATTCCTTGCTTTCCGTAGGTGACTACATATCTGAACAAGACCAAATTAACATTTTCTTAGACGGACTTCCTAAAGAGTACAATTCATTCGTGATGCAAGTGTACAATCATCTTAAACTCCTACAATCTATTATGTTGAAGCATTCTTTATATTCAATAAGCTAAGTTTGATACATTCATGCAAGAACTTTCGATATCCAATGTCTCGATAACCTAGCTCAGCATAAACCTTCTCCTAATCATGTAAGTCAGAGCATGCGTGAAAAAAGAAGAAACATCTGGTTTAGAGGTTAGAGGTCCTAGTCCCTCTAGAGGAGGGAGTTCAGAAAATAGGCCAACATGACAACCTTGTGGAAAATATAGACATGTTGTGCTTGAGTGTTGGCACATGTATTATACTTTGTCCCTGCAAAAAAGACTCAAGGTGTTTATGGAAATGTGCATGTGGATTATAGTTAAACTAAAGGTGACGTGTCTGATACCCTAGCTAGCTCCAACACTCCAACTTCAATGATGGCCACAACAGATCTACAAGTGTACACTAAGGATTATTCCATGCCACGTGAATTAGAGTCCCAAATATGGTTTGCATACTCAAGTGTTTTCCATCACATTACAAGTATTAATTTGGAGAAGTTTGTTATAATTAATTTTTAGTTATTAGAAATCTGGTTAGAGTTAGTTAGAAGTGGTTGTGGTAGTTACAGTTTGTTAGAGCCCAACCAACTTCAACTAACTCTATATATATAGTTCTTCCATATCCATGTAAAAACTTGAGCTTTTGAATCAATGAACAATGAAAATGAATCAGATATTTAACTCATCAAAGCTACCTAACAATTCTAATATGGTATCAGAGTCTATCAATCATATCATGGGCCATCCACAGTTTGTATCCATGCACCAAACCCAAAAGAGTGTTGGGCATGATGGGTGTATTAGAAAAATCCCATGTAACACCCCACATAATATGCATCTAAAATCGCATCATATTAAGTCTTAACTTGGCACTTAGTGCATACAATTAGTGTCTAAATGACATCTCAAAACATGTATGATACAACATATAAAAAAAACATTGTACATGAATTACAAAGAGGCAGGTAAGTGGGAGAGACAGTTTTGGGTTTGAGATATTAAATGGGATGGATTTTAAGTGGAGAATAGTTCGTATTTTTGAGCGTTAGCGTGCATGGATAGCTGATATTCTCTTAGTTGTTATGAGGGTATCTCTTGTCCTTTTTGTTCTAGAATCTTAGAGTTGTATGTCCATCTTTTTGTGACCTATGACGTAGTGGTGTATTTTTTGTATAGGATTTTTAGTTTGTTGGGTTGGTCCATAGCTTTACCTGGAGATCCCCTGATTCTTTTCCAGATGTTTTTCCCTATTGGTGGTCCTCCTAGGCTTAGGGAGTGTGTCTTATGATTCGACATGATGTGATCTTGTCGATCTGGAAATCTCAGAACGATATAGTGTTCTCAGGTAAGTTAGTGAATGCAAAGGATGTGGAAGAAATGAGTATCCTTTCGGCTTGGAAATGATATCTTGCTAGGTCTGTGGGGAACTCTTGTACTTTCTCGGCATGGCTTGAGAACCATATCAGGCATCTGAGATAATAGAGGCTTTGAGTGTCTTTGATCTCCTCTTAGTGTGTTCTTGATGCTTCGATGGAGTTTGGTTGCTGCTTTTGTTAATCCTAAGCTCCAAAGCTCTATCT
This sequence comes from Lathyrus tuberosus, assembly GCA_022829125.1. Lineage (NCBI taxonomy): Eukaryota > Viridiplantae > Streptophyta > Magnoliopsida > Fabales > Fabaceae > Lathyrus > Lathyrus tuberosus. The sequence goes on along the minus strand of JALAZF010000154.1, from coordinate 8,015,651 downwards.
CATTGTTTGTCAGGTGCCTTATTTCTATCCTGTTATTTTTTGTTCGTCTTTTTATGGTGTTTCTTTTTTTTAGGGTTTGGTGGTTGTAGTGTGTAGTTGTGTTCATTCTTGTTTTCTTTTTTGCTAGGTTTTTTGGGTACCTCTTATGCCTCTTCCAGCCTCCTTATTTGTACTTTGGTTTTTATGCCTCTTTACCATTTTTCTATTAATATATTTGCTTTAAAAAATATGTCTGCACAATATTCCTACATAAGATCACACAACAGAAACAAAATATGCTATAACGGAAACTTCATGACTTCATGTCCCCTTGCCTTTACCCTTGTCCTTCTTCGAGCTAGCTGAAAATCAAAAACATGAATGGGGTGAGATACTATATCTTAGTGGAGTTTCCCTATCTCATGGGTCCATTCGGTTCTAAAGGGTTTCTCGTCCAACATATTATTCCACTAGTACTACACTCACATACTATGATAGAAATTAAGGACTCAAAACTTAGTCTCGCTTCACACATCACGTGAAAATTGATGTCCTATGTACACTTGCCACGTAGAACAATTAAAGCTACATATTTTTGCCACGTTGAATCAAATCGGACAAGTAAATCCACTGCCCACATAAGTAAGGATTTACGTATGTTCTTGCCCCCTTATATTTTATCATTCCATTAAGGTAGGTTCTAGAATCACCCGCCCTATTTTCTTAGGATCGTGTCTAATAAGGCGGTATCCAGAGATTTTCTTACCTTTCCTCTTATCGGGTCTTACTCTCCTACATTTCGAACTACAAATTGAGCAAGCCCTAGGAGTCATGCTTTCACCTATTAGATTCCCTCTTAGTCAGAATCGCAATGTCGATGTACACTGAGGGTTGAATTTTTCACACTTCTGAGAATTTCCCACCGACGGATATTATCTCAATCCTAGAGTGTTCTCACTTACCAAGTAGTTTTCATTAGGTAAACACATACACAAATCAATAGAATTACTTTAATAATCCATCCTAATTGATTAACGTACCAGCCTAAGTCCAAGCAAACGGAAGATCAAGATTCCAAAATCTTTCCAACAACTCGTGTTCTAGCACCATCAACTCAGTCGTACACATCTCCTTCCGACTTAGCGCATTCGCTATTTTATTTTATTTTCCTAAATGGTACTTCAACTCAAAGTCATAATATTTGAGATACTTCATCTTTCTCCTCTATCACATATTCAACTCCTTCTAATCAAGATATATTTCAGACTCTTATGACCGCTGAACATTTCAAAATGAACTCCATACTGATAATGACGGCACACACTGAGTGCAAATACAATAGCAACTAACTCAAGATTGTGCGTCCGATAATTCTTTTCGTGAGGCTTCAACTTTCGAGATGCATACACTATAGCCTGACTATTTTGAATTAGAACACCTCTTAATCCTTTCTTCGAAGCATCACAAAACACCTTATAAGGTTGATTGGGACTGGAAATTATCAATACGAGAGCGGTAGTTAATTTCTATTTTAACTTGAGAAAACTACACTCGCACTTAAAATCCCAATAGAATGGAATTTCATTTCGATTGAGTCTAGTCATTGGCAATGCCATCTGAGAAAAACCTTTTATTAATCTCCGATAATATTGAGGCAGCCCTAAGAAGCTTCTCACCTTAGAGGAATTCTTAGGTCTCACCCAATTAATCACATCTTCCATTTTATTAGAAGAAATCACCCTCTTTCTCTCTCTACAAATTCTGATTTCTAGTGAGATGGATGATTGAGTGAAAATGAAACTATCACTATCATTTTGCTTTATATAATGCTAGCACGAAAAGACTGAAACACTCTTACACTTATGTTTTAGACTTACTAATCATTTCATTAAACAAACTAATCTACCATTAATAGAGTAACATTTAGCATTAGGAAAACTAGGGTATTACATCCCAAGTCCCACATTGATTAGAGATATAACCTTGAAAGAGTTTATTTAGAATGTCCCCCTTTATCATACAAGTCGATTTTGTAAAGATGCTTTAGGGAGGATTCTAATAATGTCATTATTGTTTGTGGAAGTTTTTTTTGAAGGAAATAAGAATATATAAATAAACAATAAAGTTTTCAAAAGGGATACAAGAGAAGAAGAGCATGCAAAAAAAAAAAGCAAAGATAAGACACAAGAAGTGCCCAAGAGCACGAAAAAGAAAAAAATGTGGTACAATAACGAAAATTAAAGTGATAGAAATTCAAAAAAAAAAAACCAATTTAACTACAACAACATTAATGATAACCAAGCTAGATCTCAGAAACGATAACCACCATTAATAGAATGTCATCCTTTGAAAGCACCAAGAAAGATCACAGCCCCAAGAATCCAAGTCACAAACTCTTGAGCTTATATTGGCTCAAATAGAGAACATGGTTCTCAAGTCATATAGAGAAAGTACACGAGTAAAATAGTGACCTATCCAAATGTCATTTCCCTTCAGTTGGCACTTCTAATCAAGGGGAAAAGTGGTGCACTGTCCAGTTTTTCCCCTCGACCTTTGGCCCGAGGTGAAAAGTGACGCACTTTCCATAACACATTTTGTTACCTCGCCTACCAAACTGAGTTAAAATCCGTTTTCAAACTGAGGTAAAAGTCCTTTTTGTAGTAGTATCAAGTGAGGTATAAAGAGTACACGAGTAAATTGGCGAACTACCCAAATTTTATTTCCATGCAAGGGAATTGTTCTTATCTTCCACACCGTCTCCATTTATTGACGTACTTAAAAAAATAAAGTTGTTTCTGGATTTTCAAATAGTCCAAACTACTGAATGCCAAATTATTATAAGGCCTTCAATAATCCTCGCAAATCCTTCTAAGAATGTAAAAAAAACTCAAACTCCCCCTCCCTATCCACCTAAAAATCATATACCACAACACAGGTCTGCCGCCATATCACGGGTAACGAACAAGTGAGAAACAAACTCTGCAAATCTAGTATGTGACCCACAAGAAAGATCGCCTTGGTCTAGAATGATTCTCCTCCTAAATAAATTATCTCTAGTTGTGATCTTATCTTGCAGGAGTTGACAGGAAAAAACCAACACTCTAGAGGGGGCCTAAATACCCCAAATAGAATCCATAATATGTTCCAAACTACTATCAGAGGTAATGGAACGAGATTTTGCCTCGAAAGAGTTTTATAAGCATATGCAACATAGTAAGAGTCATACTCCTAATGGCACCATAAACCAACAATCTATATCCAAGAAAAAGGTAATACCTTAAATAGGCAGAAGAAGGTCTTTGACCAACTCCAATTTATAATCAAATAGGAATTTTCTCCACTGTAAATTCAAAACCAAATTCGGACCCTCCCAAAATATGATACCCCCCATTTTTCCCCCCTTTTTGGTCTGAGATGGGATATAAAACCTATGAAACATAACCCTAAGAGGGATATGCCTCACCCACAAATCGTCCCAAAAAGAGGTAAGCATATCATTCCTCACTTTTTGCCTTAAACCATCCACAACCCAATCAAAAGAGTCTCTATGCTTAGCTCTGAGTGACACCCTTTTTATGGTATAGTGTAATATTTTGTTACCTACAAATTTTAAAATTTTGTAAATTATAATTACTTAATTTCTCGTAATTTCCTAAAAAATAAAATTGGTAAATTTATTTATTCTGTAAAAAATAAAAAATAAAATAAAATTTATTATAATTTAATTTAGATTTGTAATTTTTAATATAATAATTTATATTTGTCGAATTGGATAAGACTGGCCCTTGCAACTGGTTATTAGAGGTGTGACTGACAGTTATAACTTTTGTGGTTTTCGTATTAGAGTCACTTGTTTGACATGTAAAAAGGTTAGAGGTTGTGGAAAGTTTTATGCATCTTGCTCACTCTATTTCCTAGGGTATTAAAAGCGGAGTCTCTAAACTATTGATTAGCAAAGAGATTAAGTGAATGTAGGCTTATTTTTGGGTTAAACACTAGTGAAAGGGTACCGTGAGAGAGAGGTGAATTTCTATTATTGTACCTGTGTATTTAATTTTAAAAAAAATAAAAAATTTCTGAAAACCTACTTTCCACCTTTAAAAGTTATTTATTTTTATAATCTAATTTATAATATATAAATAATTAATAATGGTTTTCATTTATAAAATTGTATGAGGCGTTCTTTAAAATACATCATATTATTTTTAATTTGAAAATATAAATCAAAATTAAGTGATTTTAAAATAGCTTGGACAATTTTATGATTGAGAAAAAAAAGAAAGATATAAATTGTAATTAACCTTATCTAAATTGAGTGGAACCTGTTGAGAGAGAAGATAACAGTAGAAGCATTTCTCTTAATTAGCAATAAGCCATTATATCACTTTTCTATTTTCATCTTACTATCACTTATACTAATCCCCAAATATAAGAAAATATGTCGAAAGTGTTTAAAACTTGTAAAGTTGTTAACTTTCTCTCCATTTCCTGTCCTCCACATGCTTAGCACAATCGAGGAGATCTTATGTAGTCATTTGTCTTGTAAGAGACATAATTCTTTTAGCAAAAGCCGATAAATTAACAATCTTACAAAAAGATGTACAACATTCATTCCAATGGAAAATTTTGCTTTCTCGAAGCATTGTGGTCCTCACTAAAAATAATAGTAGTAATTTAAAAAGATAGGTTTTTTAAGTAAAAATATGTGAAATTCCTTAGATAACTGCCAAAGCTAAGAACTAATTGGATAAAGATCTACAAAGCACACTGAGACAACCTGGACACCAGACACTGTATTTACACATTGATTCTAACAATAATAATTAAATATTATTAAGGGTTAATATTTATCCTGGTTTAAGAGTCTTTTGGGTTTTCCTCCTGTAAAATATTATTTTAAAAAAACAAGTTTGTCACATGAAAATTCTCTTGACTTAAACCTTTTAGTGGTCAGATTCACTTGACGGGTTGATGTGGAGCTGATGTAGTAAGTGGGTGTTGAGTGTATGTAAAAAATGATTGCTACATATATCAAATGTGTCACATCTGTTGACCTAATTCGTCTTCTACCTTTCACGCATAACCTAGGTCATCTTCTTCCATCTTCGTTCATGCATAACCTAGGTGATCTTCTTCCATCTTCGTTCACGCGTATTAGGGGTTTCAAATGACATACAGCAAATCGCCCTCGATCGGTACTTCGAATGGAAAACAAATGCCTAGATGTGGTTGCAATCAGGTCATGAAGATCTGGGTCTCAAATATGTCAGAAAATCCCAAGAGGAAATTTTGTAGATGCAAGAATTGGCAAAAGGTATGAAAATCATGTAACAGTGTTTCTTATTTTTCGTTCTTCCCTAAATTCATGTTTCCTTTGGTTCTAAATATAGACAGGGATTATCTGCGATTTGTTTATTCGGGATGAGGAGCTTGATTAAATTGAGTGAAAATCTGGAATTAAGACAGTTGGCAATAGCTTAGCAGGTGATTGCAATAAAGGGAAATACATGATTGGTTACCTGAGAGAGTTTGGAAAGGAATTGGCAAAGGAGTTTGGGAAGGAGTATGCCAAGGAATCTTGCTCAAAGAAGCTTGAAAAAACCAAGAGGAATCTGCAACATGAAAGGAACAAAAGCTATTGGTTAACTGTTGCACTAATAGTGTCATGGGTTTTGTTTGTCATTGTATTCAATATGATGTAGTTGTTTCATTACAGTTTGAAGTAGTTGTTGAAGTTGTATTTAATTTGAAGTAATTTTTCCATTGTAACAGTCTGAGATTTTAATAAATGAGTAGCACTTTGATTCAATATCAGTTTGTAGCAATTTGAAGTAGTTGTTGAAGTTATTTTATCAGTTTGATTCAATATCACTTTGATTCATTACAGTTTGTATATCAGTTTGTTCCAATATCACTTTCAATGTATATTAGTTTGTTCCAATGTATATCACTTTGGTTCAACGAAAACAAGTTTGGTTCAATGTGTATCAGTTTGGTCAAATGTATATGTGTTGCTTTAATGTATCAATTTGTCTCAAAATGAGTTTTCAAAATGAAATGGGTTTGATTCAAAATCAAAATGATTTTTCAATTGCAGTATTACTTTTCAATATAAGTTTGGTTCAAAATCAAAATATCATTACAGCACATGTAGCAAACCAAAATATCATTACAAAATAGCATATGTTGTGCAATTGTCATTACATAATAGCACCTGTTGTGCAATTGTCATACAAAATTTACTAATATTACTACTTAATAGCACTTGTTACTAATAGTGTCATTACATAATAAGGCAGAGTAGTCATTCAAAATAGGACATGTTGCAACCCAAAATACCATTACATAATAGTACCAACTGTCATACTAATTAATTCACATCATACTAATCACAACATAACATGGCAGTAGTTTCTTATGTTAATGTGTCATCTCCATCCTCTACAGTTCCACAATTCTATTTATTGCAATAGGTATTTCAACTGCACCAATTGTAAGAGGTACTTCAACTGGACCAATTGTAAGAGGTATTTCAACTGCACCAACTACAAGAGGTATTTCAACTGCACCAGCTGCAAGGGTTACCTCAACTGCACCATTATTGACTTTTGATTTCTTTGCATAATGTATAAGGGTTTTCTCTACAAATTACATAAGAAAACTAAGTACACGACAATAAGGCCCATTTTGACAAAATTAAGTACACAAGAAAATTATGACAACGTTACCTTTCTTTTCAAAGCCTCTGAATTCTGAATTGCTTCCTTGCATTTTCTTGAGTTATGGTCCATTTTGTCACATTTAGTGCATTTATAAGTCACTCCAACTCTCCTCATTCTTGATCCACCTTCACCTAACTCTCTAAACCTAAGTTTTGTTGGTCTCCCAGGTCCTTTCTTGTACAAAGGAGGATTTAATTCATCTGCATCAACTTCAGGCCACATGTTTATTCCATTTATGGGACTCACAACATAACTATAACAAATGGCATACATCTTCCTTGAATAACATCCACAAAGTCCTCTGGTATTTTTTTTGTGTGTATAAGCTAATGTTGCACAAGCATGTCTCCAAGGAATGTCCGTCAAATCCCAAAACCTACATGTGCAAGTTCTCTTGCCTATATCAACAACAAATTGATGGGTGTTGTAGACATGTTTTACCTCTCATTCATCATCCATGGACCATGTTGGGATTCATTGACCACTTGTATAAACCTTTTTATCTAGCCTCTTCCTAGGTATTGGTGTAATCCTATGTTCCCACCAGTCTAGATTTTTTGTAGAGTTTGACACCTTATTCATTAGGTAGCTTATAATCCATTCACGCATGTTTAGAATAGTTGTATCCCTTGCAGCCAATATTGTGGCATTAAATGATTCATAAATGTTGTTCATTAATACATCACACTTAGGATAAAAGTTGAAAGCATGCTTACACCAAGTCTTAGTTGGAACTTTCATCAGCCATTCACATGCATTTGTGTCAAGCAACTTCAGCTTCTGCATTTTTTCATGTCAACCTTGGTAATATGTGGCTTTGGTTGCACCCATCATTAAATCTTTCATTAAAGTACCTCCACCAAATTTCTTTTTGAAGTTAGCATAAAGATGTCTCAAGAATAACCTATGTTCTATCCTTTCAAACATCTCATCAAACACACTTATCAATCCCTGTAATTGTTAAACCCTATAAGTTAAATCACACTATGAAGACATATCAGTTAAAACATACAATGGAGAGTATACCTTTTGTTGAAACAAACATGCTAACAACATATCAGTTAAAACAAACATGCTAGCAACATATAACTTAAAACATACTAACAAATAAAAGTCATACCTTTTGTTGGTCAGATATGAAGACATATTTTCTTTCTTGCCTTATATTCCTCTATTAGTAGTTGTGAAACTATCTCCAGCTTTCTTTGGTTTCTGTCTCAATAACTCCAAAGGCCAATGGAAAGTATTGGTCATTTGGATCTCTTAACACGGACCATATGTTGTCTTCAAATGACAACCATCAACACCTATAAATGGTCTAATACCCTTTGTCAAACCCTGTTTGCAAACATCAAAGAAAAAATAGAAAGAACCAACCCTAGGTTGAATTGAAGGATTGGGTCTGTCCACATTAATCTTTGCAGTATTCCCTGCACAAACTCTTTTTAACTCAGCTGCATACCTCTAAATAATAGCATATTGTCTAGCAGCATCTATTTCAACTATACCCTTTACTATTTCCTTTGCCTTTCATGCCCTACCTGATGTTATCCCAACTGAGTAATTCTTCCTCATATCTTGCATGATGTCAGCAATTCTAACCTTCTCACATGTTTGAATCTTACTAACCACAACTTTTGCTTGGCTTTGGCACTTCTATTGTTCAAAACCCTAGCACAAGTGTGGGTGCCCACAGTAACACCCTAAACCCCAAATCGCAATTATAAAAGATAAAATACACTATAGGATGTTACTTCAACATATTTAGATATTGCTCACATATAAAAAGCCATACTAGCGGTGGAAATTAAAATTATTACATCGCCATATTATCCAAAGATAAGGAAACGAAGATAAAGTTCAACAAACATTAGAAACCACATACCCGGCCTATGATGTTACGTAATCAGAGCAATATCCCTCTAATACAACGGAAAATAAAAATAAAATGCAAAGGTAAGATGCATAGCCATCTTCCACTCACAAGCAATCGCTGCTGCTGATTATCTATACAACAAGCATAAAAACATACAAAACAACCGGAAAGGGGTGAGAATAATCCTTACAAATGTTAGCGGTGAAAATAAACAGCAGGATAGTTAAAAGTTAAATTTCAAATTAATCTCACACACCGACATCAATAATAGAAATTATAATGCAATGCTAATGCACCAACACCTAATCAAAATGCATGTAGTACCAAGTTTTTGGATATTAGAGGTGTGTTACTGATATTATCACACATCACTGAACAACAACCCTAACACCATTGGACCGAAGTCCTACGTCACTTTGAGACAATAGTCCCACATCACTGAGCTGAGGTCATATGTCATTAGACCGAAGTCCTACCTAATCTCCATACTAGTATGATGCATGAACATGAGAACTCATCAACATAACTCAAACATCATACACGCATCAAAATAATTATTATGCATAATCACGCCACAACACTTCAAAATATAGGTTCCACCCTTGAACCTACTCATAAATTATTTATATAATTAAATTCAATAATTATATAATTTCTCAAAATAATTATAGCTTTTATATTAATTCAACAGAGTTATCAAGGAAACTCTAAACAACTCTTTAATAATCCTTATATCTCAAAAATAACTCTAGAGTACCCAAAAGTACTCTAAAGTGCTCTAAAGTGCTCTACTAATAGCTTACGAGTGATAACTATAAAAACTCTAAATAATTACATATTTCTAACTAAATTCTAAAATATTATATTTAATAATATTAAATTATTATTAATATTAGTATTACTATTATTATATTATTATTTTTAGTATAGAATAAAGTTCATCAGCTTTAATTTTAAATAATTCGAAAACAACTTTGACAACTTTAAACATGTCAGAGTTATTCAAAACAAATAATCCAGTTGACAACTCTAACCTGATTAAATTATAACTCTAGTTAGTCAATTAACTCATTCTATTCAATATCCCTCAATTTTAACTCAAAACTTCACAGATAAATATAAAATAATCATCCCTCAATTTAACTCAAAACTTGACAGGTAAATATAAAGTAATCAGATTATTTAACTAAATAATAGTTATTATTTTTATAATAAAATATCATGTTACTGTACCGATGCAAAAATTATAATTATACTGGGAATTATCCTTTAGAACCTAAACCCTTATATTTCAATAGGATCTAATGATATGTCCTGGAAGTAATAACCTTCAGGTTTCTCTAAATACATATATATTATAACAAAGTTAGAGAAACACTACAAATTCACATAGCAAAGAAAACAAATACAAAACAATAGACATATCCACACAACACTCATACAACCATTCATCACAAAAATCCCAAAAGGACACAAGTCACAGATTATACTCAAGAAAGTAAGGGAAACATATCAATAGATGACCACAAGAATTTATTCCGAATCCCAAAATGGCGTAATTCACCTATAAACATATTCAATGATCAGTGACCTCAGGGATTTTTGCTCAAAATCCATTTGGTTACAAACCAAGCCACAGGCCATGTATAATGAAAATATAGAGATGGGAGGGTAAGGACCCCTCCCTATCCTGACTGTCCATAAGCACCCATTAGTAAAGAAATTTCCCCCTTACCTCGAAATAACTATTCTTCCTATATCTTCGGTGTATTCCAATCTTCAGGTTCCTTCAATTTTTCACGATAATTTTCATTATCTTTTTCTGTGTTTTTTTTTTCCTTTCGTTTACGATATCACATACAACACTCTCTCTCCCTTCCCATAATAATAATAATAATAATAATAATAATAATAATAATAATAACCATAATAATAATAATAATAATAATAATAATAATAATAATAATAATAATAATAATAAACTACATCAATTGCCCCTAACTTTTCACTTCTGTCTATCCCCTCAAATCATACGACTAAATAAATTTTCAAAATTAAATACCTAATTAATCATCCCAACTAAATAATTATTTAACTTTAATAATTAAATACTGTCACACCTTAAATAATTATTTAAATATTTAATTAAATATTTAAATCAATTAAATAAATATCTAAATAATTATTTAAAAAATACTAAATTAATTAAATAAATATTTCTACCCTCCTCGTTCTCAAAACCAACCAACCCCATTAATTATAAAATTACCAAAATACCCCCAATTATCATAAATTGTTGATAACATCAATCAAATCACACAGCAAACACAAAAATAGTTTAAAATAGAAAAAATTCTAAGTTGGGGCATTACCTGATAAAAATAGATCCGGATAAGACTCCTTCATCCGACTTTCCAACTCCCAGGTCATGCTCCTTCCAGCAGGTCCTCCCCAGACGACCTTCACAAGAGCAATCTCCTTACCTCCGAGTTGTTTGACTTCTCGATATGCAATCCTCAAAGGTAAAGCCTCCATAGTCAGATTATCCCTCACATGCACATCATTCATTTGAATCACATGAGAAGGATCAGGAATATACTTCCGGAGTTGGGACACATGGAACACATCATGCAAATTCGCCAGTGACAAAGGTAAAGTTATTCTGTAAGCAACGGCTCTAACCCGCTGAGTGATCTAATACGGACCAATGAAATGAGGTGTAACCTTCTTCGACTTCAGTGCACGCCCAACACCGGTCACCGGAGTGACTCTCAGAAAAACATGATCACCCTCACTGAACTCAAGAGCATTCCTCATCTTGTCATGATAACTTTTCTGCCTGCTCTGAGATGCCTTCATCTTCTCTTGGATCATCCTTACCTTCTCGGTGGTTTTCTGAACAATCTCAGGCCCAGTCACAATATTCTCTCCAGTCTCATACCAACATATATGAGTTCTACACCTCCTACCATAGAGATCTTCAAAAGTTGTCATTCCAATACTAGAATGATAACTATTATTATATATGAACTCTATCAATGGAAGGTGGTCGTCCCAAGCACATCCCTGCTCTAAGACACAAGCTCACAACAAATTCTCTAGAGATTGAATCGTCCTCTCAGTATGGCCATCATTCTGTGGATGATAACGCAGAACTTAACCTCAGCTTAGAACCCAAAGCATCGTGTAAGCTCCCCTAAAATCTAGACGTGAACCTCGGGTCTCTATCTGAAACAATACTAGATGGAATATCATTAAGCTTCACAATTATGCTGATATAAATCTCTTCTAGCTTATGCATTGAAAAGCTAATCTTAATCAGAATAAAATGATCCGATTTATTCAGCCTATCCACAATGACCCATATAGCATAATTTCCTTTAGCAGTGTTTGGTAAACCTGTCACAAAGTCCATCGATATATTGTCCCACTTCCACTCGGGGACATCCAACAGATGCATCAGTCAACCTAGTCTCTGGTGCTCCACCTTTGACTTCTGACAAGTCAAGCAGGAGTACACAAATTGAGCAATGTCTCTCTTCATTCATGGCCACTAAAACAACTTCTTCAGATCTTGGTACATCTTGGTAGCACTTGGATGAATACTCAAACTGCTCATATGGCTCTCCTCCAAAATCATCCGCTTGAGTTCCGGCATATTAGGTAGACAAACCTTATTCCGAAATCTCAATACACCATTATCATCATGCCTGAACTCCACATCCGCACTTTGGTTATTTGAAGACAACCGATCGACTAAATTTACATCCTTCGTCTGACCCTCTCTAATCTCATCAAGAAATCCACTGGTCAACTTCAAAATACCCAATATCACACTAGCAGTTGTCACTTCGCATACTAAACTTACGTCTCAGAATTGTTCGATCAAATCCAACTCCCTTACCACCAAAGCTGAAATGTGTAAAGATTTCTGAATCGAAGCATTTGCTACAACATTGGCTTTACCGGGATGGTAATTCAAACCAAAGTCATAGTCTTTCAATAATTCTAACTACCTCCTCTGGCGCATATTCAGTTCCTTCTGATCAAACAGATATCTCAAGCTCTTATGACACTGAATACCTCAAATTAGGAACCATACAAATAATGTCGCCACATCTTCAGCACAAGTACAACTGCAGCACAAATCATTAGTAGGGTAGTTACGTTCGTGAATCCTCAATTGTCGAGAGACATAAGCTACCACTTGACCATTCTGCAACAAAACACCACCCAAACCCATCTGAGACGCATCACAATAAATAACAAATGGTTTTGAAGGTTCTAATAATATCAAAACTGGTGTCGTCGTTAACTTCTTCTTCAGCTCTTGAAAATTATTCTCACACTGAATATCCCACACAAAGGCTTGACCCTTTCGATTCAACTGAGTTAGAGGTAAAGTTAGCTTCGAGAACCCCTCAATAAATCTTATGTAGTAGCCAGCCAAACCAAGGAAACTTCGAATCTTAAAAATTGTCTTCAGAGCCTCCCACTGGAGTACTGCATCAATCTTCGCCAAATCAACAGCTATACCACCACCTGTAATTACATGTCTGAGAAAGTTCACTTCTCGTAACAAGAACTCACATTTAGATAACTTGGCATATATATTTCTTCTCTTTCAATATTTGTTATACCATGCGAAGATTCTCTGCATGATCCTTTTCTGATTTAGAATACACCAATATATCATCAATGAACATCACAACGAACCAGTCCAGATAAGGATGGAAAACAAGGTTCATGTACTCCATAAACACACCGAAAGCATTAGACACCCCGAACGGGGTCACAGAGTACTCATAATGACCGTATCGAGTTTTAAATGTCGTCTTCGAAATATCTTCGCTTTCACTTGGATCTCGTGATAATCTGACCTTAAGTCAATCTTAATAAACACACAAGCCCCCACTAATTGATCCATTAGATCATCAATTCTGGGAAGTGGATACTTGTTCTTAATCGTCACTTTATTTAGTTGGCGGTAATCAACACACAGCCGCATACTCCCATCCTTTTTCTTTACAAGCAACACTGGCGCTCTCCAAGGTGACACACTTGGTCTGATAAATCTCTTCTCAAGCAATTCTTCTAACTGTTTTTTCAGTTCACTTAACTCTGATGGAGACATTTTGTAAGGAACCATCGACACAGGTCTAGTACCAGGTACTAAATCTATGGCGAATTCAACTTCTCTTTCTAGAGGGAGATCACTGATGTCGTCAGGAAATACATCTGGAAAATCCCAAACTACCCGCAGATTACCGATCACTTCTTTTGTCTTAAGTTTTAAGGAAGAAAACATAGCAAACACCTGTTATTCACCTTTCAAGAACTTTTCCACCTGACTAGCAGAAATAAACATATAATCTTCCTCTGCAACAAATTCTGGAAAAAGCACGGACTTGTTGTAACAGTTGATGTAGACGTGGTTGAATACCAACCAATTCATAGCTAAGATAATATCGAGTTGACTTAACAGCAAGCACACTAAGTCAATTATAAAATCCCTGCCATAAACAGTCACAAGACAACTTAAACAAACTATCGTAGTTGTCACTAAGCCATTAGTTAGAGTATCAATGGCCATATGACCATTCATAGAAGACACCTCAAGATTCAACCTTTTCACACAATCAGCAGACATGAAAGAATGTGTAGCACCCATATCAATAATAGTAGCCAAAGAAATTCCATTAATAAAACTTGTACCTCTGATGAGATTATTGGAATTTGAGGCATCTGCACCACTGAGAGCAAAAACCTTCCCTTGAACATTAGTATTAGCAGTCTTCTTGGGCTTCTGGCATTGAGTACTAATATGACCTTGCTCTCTACAATTAAAACAAGTTACAACAACACTTTTACATTCAGCAGCACAGAGACCAACCTTCCCACATATGTAACAAGTCAAAGCAGTACACTCTAAAGCACGATGATCTAGTACTCCACACTTGAAACACTTAACAGGAGTAGGAGCACCTCCCCCACTTTGAGTCTTCACACCAACATTCTTCGGTTCAAACCTCTATTTTCCCTTAGCATCTGGAACCACATAAGGCTTGTTATAATTCTGATTACCACTTCTCTTGTCACTAATGCACTTGCAATGACTGGATCTGGCACAACTATCTTCATCATAAATCCTGCACATGTTGACCAGAGTGGAAAATTGTCGAATCTCCTGGTAACCAATGAATTGCTTAATCTCTGGACGCAATCCACTATCAAACTTAATGCACTTAGATCCTTCAGCTTCTACCCCATTATAATGAGGGCATAACCGAGACAATTCCTCAAACTTGGCAGCATAGTCCGCAAGTGTCATGTTACCCTGCTTCAGTTCAAGAAATTCGATCTCCTTCTTGCTACGAATGTCAACTGGAAAATACTTCTCAAGAAACTCTCCCTTGAAAGCATACCAAGTAATAGCAGTGCCTGAAGCCTCTAACCTCTGGTGAGTATTATTCCACCAATACTCTGCTTCCTCAGACAACATGTAAGTACCAAACGAAACTTGTTGAGCATCCGAGTAAGCCATGACTCTAAAAATCTTCTCAATCCCTTGTAGCCAACTCTGAGCACCTTCTAAGTCATACCTTCCCTTAAAGGTCGGAAGATTATTTCTTTGGAACCTATTCAGATCACAAGATCCATCAACAACGCCTCCAATTTGTTGATTCTGCTTATTATGATTTGCTATCGAATTAGCCCGTGCTTGCAATGCGTTAGCAATAGCGTGATCGTTCCTTCCTGCCATTTTTCTGCATACCAGTAAACAAATATTAGAAGAAACACGTATTGACGGATTTATTACACCTATCGTATACTACGAAATAGATATAATTCAAAAAAAATTGGGCGGACAGACCGACCTGCTCTGATACCACTAAGTAACTCTCTAAACCCCAAATCGCAATTATAAAGGATAAAATACATTGTAGTATGTTACTTCAACATATTTAGATATTGCTTACATTTAAAAAAGACATACTAGAGGTGGAAATCAAAATTATTACATTGCTATACTATCCAAAGATAAGGAAACGAAGATAAAGTTCAACAAACATTAGAAACCACATGTCCGTCCTATGATGTTACGTAATCAGAGCAATATCCCTCTAATACAGCGGAAAATAAAAATAAAATGCAAAGGTAAGATGCATAGTCATCTTCCACTCACAAGCAATCACTGCTGCTGATTATCTATACAACAAGCATAAAAACATACAAAACAACCAGAAAGGGGTGAGAATAATCCTTACAAATGTTAGCGGTGAAAATAAACAGCAGGATAGTTAAAAGTTAAATTTCAAATTAATCTCACACACCGACATCAATAATAGAAATTATAATGCAATGCTAATGCACCAACGCCTAATCAAAATGCATGTGGTACCAAGTTTTTGGGTATTAGAGGTGTGTTACTGATATTATCCCACATCACTGGACAATAACCCTAACACCATTGGACCGAAGTCCTACGTCACTTTGAGACAATAGTCCCACATCACTGAGTTGAGGTCATACGTCACTAGACTGAAGTCCTACCTAATCTCCATACTAGTATGATGCATGAGCATGAGAACTCATCAACACAACTCAAACATCATACACACATCAAAATAATTATTATGCATAATCACGCCACAACACTTACCTACTCATAAATTATTTATATAATTAAATTCAATAATTATAGAATTTCTCAAAATAATTATCACTTTTATATTAATTCAACAGAGTTATCAAGGAAACTCTAAACAATTCTGTAATAATTCGTATATCTAAAAAATAACTTTAGAGTACCCAAAAATACTCTAAAATGCTCAAAAATACTCTATTGATAGCTTACGAGTGATAACTATACGGAACTCTAAATAATTACATATTTCTAACTAAACTCTAAAATATTATATTTAATAATATTAAATTATTATTAATATTATTATTACTATTATTATTATTATAGAATAAAATTCATCAACTTTAATTTTAAATAATTTAAAAACAACTCTAACAACTTTAAACATGTCAGAGTTATTCAAAACAAATAATCCAATTGACAACTCTAACGTGATTAAATTATAACTCTAGTTAGTCAGTTAACTCATTCTATTCAATATGCCTTAATTTTAACTCAAAATTTGACAGATAAATATAAAATAATCAAATTATTTAACTAAATAATAGTTGTTGTTATTATTATAATCACATATCATGTTATTGTACCGGCGCAAAAGTTATAATTATACGGGAAATTATTCTTTAAAACCTAAGCCCTTAGATTTTAACAGGATCTAATGATATGTACCGGAAGTAATATCCTTCGTGTTTCTATATATATATATATATATATAAACCTAAGCCCTTAGATTTTAACAGGATCTAATGATATGTACCGGAAGTAATATCCTTCATGTTTCTATATATATATAAACCTAAGCCCTTAGATTTTAACAGGATCTAATGATATATACCGGAAATAGTATCCTTCATGTCTCTATATATATATATATATATATAAACCTAAGCCCTTAGATTTTAACAGGATCTAATGATATGTACCGGAAGTAATATCCTTCATGTTATATATATATATATATATATATATATATATATATATATATATATATATATAGTTACCGAAACACTACAAATCCACACAACAAAGAAAACAAATACAAAACAATAAACATATCCACACAACACTCATACAACCATTCATCACAAAAATCCCAAAAGAACATAAGTCACAGATTATACTTAAAAAAATAAAGGAAACATATCAATCGATGACCACAGGAATAATATATTCTAAATCCCAAAAGGACATAATTCACATATAAACATATTCGTATGATCAGTGACCTCAGGGGTTTTTGGCCAAAACACATTTGCTTACAAACAAAGCCACAGGCCATGTATAATGAAAATACAGAGATAGGAGGGTAAGGACCCCTCACTGTCCACAAACACTCATTAGTAAAGAAATTCCCCCTACCTCAAAATAGTTCTTCTTCCCAACTCTTCCGTGTATACCAATTTTTCAAGTTTCTTCAATTTTCCACGATAATTTCCAGTTTTCTTTTTGTGTTTTTTTTTCTTCGTTTACAATATCACATACTTCTCTCTCTCCCTTCACATAATAATAATAATAATAATAATAATAACAATAATAATAATAATAATAATAGTAATAATAAATTTCAAAAATTAAATATCCCAATTAATTATCTCAACCAAATAACTATTTAACTTTAATGATAAAATATCGTCACACCTTAAATAATTATTTAATTAAATATTTAAATCAATTAAATAAATATCTAAATAATTATTTAAAATACTAAATTAATTAAATAAATTTTTCTACTCTTCCCGTTCTCAAAACCAATTAAACTAATCAACCCCAATAATTATAAAATTACCAAAATACCCCCAATCATCATAAATAGTTGATAACATCAATCAAATCAATCAAATCACACAGCAAACACAAAAATAATTAAAAATAGAAAAATTTCTAAGTCGAGGCGTTACACCCACCCATGTTTTTATTTGATAAGTTAGAGGCCCACCAACTTTAGAGCATAGAGCCAAAAAACGACACTTGCCCTTAAATTATACCCTTACCCTATAACTTTCATTCTTGTAAATGTAATTTTCCTTCCATTTAATACCGACCATTCAATTATGACATCTTTGAAATCAATCAATGAATTAAATTTCATACCAAGCTTGAATTCATAGTCTTTCCTAAGTTGACCCTTTCTAAACTTTTCATATTTAGGTAACGTCTCATCTTCAGAAGCATCTGGGTCTGAGCTACCTAATTCATCACTCACATATTAGTCTTCCCCATCATCCTTGGGTTTATGATCTTCTACTTCATAAGCATCTTTTGATTTCTTAGCAGGTGACGTAACCTTCACCTTCTTTGGGGTTAATTTCTTCTTTTTCATATGTGACTTACTTCCACACATCTTAATCCTATATGACTTTTCATTTACGTCAACTCTGTTTGAACCTTCTTTGGACCTCTCGACTTCAACAACTTCAAATTCATCATTCAATCTAGTTGGTCTATCCTCCTCACTGTCATCAAACCTAATATTTCTTGCATCATCATCACTTAATTCATTCCTAACCGTAACATCATTGCATTGAGGCTCAACCACTTTGACCTTTATGTCCTTCACATTGTGTTCAACATACAAATGACCTTCAGTGGAGTTTCCATCAGCATAAGTAGCAACATCAATAGCACGATGGTCCTTGTTAATTTCAAAATAACAGTCACTTATACCTTCAAGTTTGCTTCATACCCTAAACTTGTTTCTTTCATAACTCTAGTTAAGAACGATATTCATCACCTCAGATAAACCCCATTTTTCAATATGTTGTTCATGGACAGTGCTTTGAACCCCACCCCTGTAAAACATTGTTTTCTCCCTAACGAACTCTTCATCGTGATGGAAAACCACACTAAACATGATCAACTACAGAAATGAGAAACTTAACCGAGAAAGTTTACCTGTGAATGAAACTTCGTTTCCAGAACACGAACCATATTGTCACCTCTTTAATGCCGCTTTCACTGCAACTTCTTCAGCACTTCAATGGCATTTCTATTTTAGAGAAAATGTGAAGGACGGAAAGCAAGGAAAAATTCCCAATTATAAGTGGTCAACTGATGTGGCAAACATTTTTTACATTCAGTCAACACTCACTTGCCACATCAGCTCCTCAAGTGAATATGTCCACTAAAAGGTTCAAGTCAAAGAAATGTTTATATGGCAAGTTGTTTTTTTTTAATATTCCACAGAAGAAAACCAAAAGACCCCTAAATGCCAAGGGTAAATATCTATTAACCTACCTTCTAATAATAATATGAAAAGATAAATTAATTAAATGTTATCTTTACAAGTATTAGTATCGTAGGTGTCAAACCCTAAAATATAGACACCAAACACATTATTGTTTAAAGATGTGGATGCTACATAACTAAAGACCGAGTAGAGATACATCCCAAGTCGAAAGGGGTTAGGTCAAATTTTACATCCTGGGACGATAAACAACAGAGTAAGAGGCATTGAAAGTATAAAAGTTAAACTAACCCTCCTACTCAATACAAGTAAAATAAAAACAGCAAAAGAATTAAAAATATGAAAAGAAAATAGAGGCATGTGCCGAAAGACCATGTCTAGATGCAAAAGAACAAGGACCACAATACAATAGATACAATAAACTACACCAATTTCAACTACAAACTTACTTTCTCTCACCCCTATAATTAGACTAATCTAATTTGATCAATCCCTTTATCCGATCTAAGCATAAGCAAATTCACAATTTGAGATAAGTAAAAGTTTATCTTTTTGTAAAACTCCAGCCAATCAAACTCAACCACTTGATGAGTTTGTTAGTTTGGATTGCTGATAAGATTTAAAATATGTATATATATAAAAAAATATATAAAAAAAAAAACTCCAGAAAATATAATTATATGAACTTTTATTCTGCAACACAGAAGCAGAACCCTTACCTCTAGCTCACATGTTTTGTTCCACCTGTCCCATTTGGCTCTACAACTTTATCTTGACAAAATATTAGGAAAAAAACAACATAAAATGAAAAAATATTGTACTTGTAATTTGAATCTAATCATATGCAATCAATGCATAATCTCCTTTAATCTATCATGGTTTCGATATAACAATTGGTAAACAAACTGAACGAACAAGCTCAAAAACATTGAAAACAATGAAAGCCCGATTTTAAATAATAGGTAATTTTTTCTTTTTATGCATTTAAAGATAATGATAAAAACCAGCACCAGGTTTCAAAAGGACTGTCTTCATGCAGGATAGTAATGAGATTCAGATTCTGGGTTCCAATAAATTTGCCATACTACAAAACTTTTGGGTTGAAGAATTATCTATTCTAGCAGGCAAAGGAACATGGAGGAGAAAAAGAGTTGTGCAACTCTATTTCCGGGAAAAACACTTCATCAGTAAAAGCAATGACATACTAGCATGGCCACTCCTCATCAAAAATCAGAAAGCGCGTACAAATGCGTACAAATAAGCACTTCCTGTGTTAAGGGACCTTTACAGTCGCACAGAAATGTCGGAAAATTGTCAGTGCTACGAGTCAGCTGCTACTGCTTCATGGAACTTTGATTTATCTCGAATATCAATTGCATGCCCTTCAACTGCAAAATAAGATAAGAAATCACATTTTCAATTAAAATAAGAATCCAATAGAAAAAATCTGCCTTTTTCTGTACTTTTCGCAAGCCAGTCAAAATTGATTTATCGGGAGAAAAAAAACACAGTTGCCATCAGACAGTAACCGTGAGAATACCTCGATCAAATGATGGGAGAACAGTCTTTGAGACTGATCAGTGTGCAACTCTCTGTTATTTACCAGCATTGAACTCTTGCCAATATTTTTAATGTAGAATGATCCATCTTTATCCATCTTAATGATTGCCTAAAACATGATAAGGGAAAAGTTTACAAATGATATGTTGAGGTCAATTTACATTTCATAGTGAAGACAACACAACACCTTACTAGAATTTGAAGTACAACAACGTGATATTTTAAGAACTGACATTGCAGTGTGTGCACCAGATGACGTGTGTGCAACAGGAAACCAAAAGTTTCCCATTAAAGTATTTTAAAGCATATTGATGTGATGAGTTAATTATCAGTGAAAAACACATTTTCAGACGCATACACAGCATTGTTCACTGCATTAAGTTATATTTGGTAAATAACTAAATATAACCAACCTGGCGTCTAGATATTAGATTGGTACCACCTCCTTTGCCTAAGTCGATATCTACATGAACACCTTCTGTTGCTCGTCCAAGTAAAACCTGCAGGATGATTTAATTTGTGATCTCACGGAAAATATTGACCCCTCCAAATTTATAAACATAAACAGACTGCTATTTTAGCTGGGGCACTTTTTCAAAGAACATATATGTTTATCATTGCAAAACAGGTCATTTCAACAAATTCACTGCCTTCCGGGCTTTGAAATAACTCCAAAACATAGAGAAAAAAAAAAGGTTACTACCTCAACCTAGAAACACAAACGGCCATATTACTAATAATCTTAAGTAGTGCATGTATAATTTTACTCTTCTAATTTAAAAAATAAAATGTTAAGTTGGAGGATTTTTCAAAAATGATTGATGTTAATAATTGTATAATAGATCTTTGTTGTTTGACATAACAGAAAATACATGAACCTGTATCTGTAATGCATGCGACTTTTTATGCCATAGTGAAAATTATTTTAAAAAATAACATGAATTATACTTACATTCAAAGAGTAATAATTGGAAAACATCTTCACACAACATGTAAATCAAGAAGTTTTTGCGGTTAAGTGATAAATACCTCGGTTTTCTTGATATAGTAACTTGAGTGGCGGCTATATAATAGAGCCAATGCTCCATGTGAAGCCATGGCTCTTTGCGCAAAAGAGTGAACCCCTTGCTCCAGCCTTACGATAGTCCGTTTAGTTTCCTCGTGTTGATATCTTGATACTAAATTGTAATCAGAATATAAATTGTTAATCTATAATAAAGTCATAAGAAAACAATAAATTACACAAGCAAATTAAATCAAATCAGTCAATTATTTACAAAGACAAGTGGATTGTTTTTTCTTTTGACTGACATATGTTGGTTATGGCAAAACATTCACAAGAACTGAGCCTATCAACTGCCCAAATAGCTGAAACACCCTCCCGTACCACGAGACAGCATCAAATAAGCAAATAGGAAAATAGAAATGTTCTTAAGTTGAGTCACTAACTCAAATAGTTGTCTCTTTTTTCAATAGGAAAAAAAAAAGCAAATTAGCAAGTAGCACAAAGCAATAGTATTACCTTCTTCATTTTCATATAAATCCTGAACATCAGGTTCCAAGTCCATATCAAGTATCTGAAAGAGGGAATCATAAATAAGTCAGAAAATTGCAAGAGTTGTGGAAAAGGTTAAGCCGACTGTTGACTGAAAGGTAAACAGAAAATGCCTTACCATCGCCTCTATATCAGAATAATAAGGAATATCATCATCACTTTCGATATATTGCTCTTCCTCATCTAACTTTTCAGGAATAACCACCAGCTCTGACCTTAGAACTTCTGTAGATCCCATTTCAGCATGTTGCAACTTATTATCATCAACTGGCAAAGCTACATTTTGTTCCTGTTTCAAGCAAGAACCATTAGGTTGGACATGATTTATGAAGCCCTTTCCGAGGGCTGGTTTCTCATGTGACAAACTTGTCACATTATTGCTTAGATGCTTTACAAAGCTAACATTGCCAAGCTTTTCGTTAGGATTTGCATGTAGAGCAGCATGAGTTTTGTTTGTTAAACTGTTGCTTCCACCTAAGCCACGGGAAGCAATAACTGCACTCCTAGATAGTGTGTGTGATGAATGGTTATTAGATAACTCGCATTGCATTTTCGAACCACAAACAGGCCCTGAATTCCCTCGGGCTCTTGTTGTCTGGGAAGGCACATGAGCTCCTATGAAGTTTTTTTGTTCAACCTGCGTCAAAACTTTACCTCTTCTGCTAGCACTAAATCCACAATCATTAACAGATGATGGAACTGGTTTATTGGATTTTGTAACAGCTGGTTCAGATGAAAACATTGTTGGGGGAGGCTCATTAAAGGGTAGAAAAACATCATCATTGGATGGAATTTCTGGGTCCTCGGTATTTGTTCTGCAGAAAATAACTCCATTAACTAGTTCAGGAAATTGAGGGTATTTAGCTGAGGCAGAAGTTGGCATTTCGAACGCTGATTTGTGAACTACTTGCGCACCATTAGGTTTTGACACTGTATTGTCATCTACTTCTGCACGAGCACGACATGGAGCTGAGAGATCATTAACATGTGCATCAAATGCAGCTAACAAATCTGTTTCGACCGTTCCTGCATTGTCATCTACTTTTGTGCGACGTGAAACACACGGATTTTTTACTTCTTCGGGTGGTGTCAATAATAACTTTGCTCCATCCGTTTCAGGCATCTGATCAGAAGAACCATCAATTGGAGAGCTTACTAAAAGTGAGCTCAGACCATCATAATAAGATTTACCAATCCCATCTTTTTCGACATAATCCATCAAGTATAGCTCTTCCTCGCCAGTGAAGGTTAAGAGATCATCGGACAATTCTTTCAGGTAACCATCCTCGCAAGCAGTCGAATCTTTTGAGCCATGACATGGAATACCGCCATGTTCTTCTGTTCTCCAGTCTGGGATGTCCGGAATGTCAGGAAGTGAAGATAACTGTAAATCGTCAAATGAATCTCCACACTCTAACTCAGGTGAATCAAATAGACAATCTTCATCAAACTCGGAGCATATATTTGTAGGGTCATTGTTGATTTGTTGAAATGTATACAAAGATATTTCCTCTACATCCTCGTCTCTAATAAATTTTTCAATATCTAATTCGATCGGAACACCCATTTCCTCAGCAGCTCCATTCAGAGGCACGTTATCTTCAATAATTTGGTTATCTTCAATAATTTGATGATCCTCCACGGGCATATGGTTTTGGCCAATGAGAAAATCCTCTCCAAGAGTATCATCAACAACTCCAGTGTAAAACGCTTGATCAGTAACTCCATTAATTGCAACATCAGCATCCATAATATTTTCTAGAACACCGTAGTTTTCCGGATCATGATTTGGAAATTGATTCCAAGTTGAACCC
This sequence comes from Lathyrus tuberosus, assembly GCA_022829125.1. NCBI lineage: Eukaryota > Viridiplantae > Streptophyta > Magnoliopsida > Fabales > Fabaceae > Lathyrus > Lathyrus tuberosus. Next base: position 7,991,313 of record JALAZF010000154.1, on the reverse strand, counting down.
TCAGGTACGCAGTTTAGATGCAAAGGCCCGTCTCCATTTACAGCATAATTGTCATTTTCTGGTTCAACCAAAAAATCGAAGTCCATGGAAGTTTGTGCTTCTTTGCGCATTCTTTTACGCATCGCATAGTAAGAATCTCGAGCCCTGACAGGTTTTCTCTTAACAGAAACAATATCCTGTTCTTTTAAACGTATCATGGCAGCAGAGGCTTCCAAGGATACATCAGGGTCGAAGAAGATAGAATGCCATCTCTCTTTTATTTCCCCAATACTATATTTTTGAGAAAACTGCACCGCACCTTTCGCAAGTGCCTCCAACGAAGCACCACTCTGTAAATACAAAATCATGCAAAAAAATTGATTTAAACCAAAATCCTAGAATGGTTATCTTGTCTCTAATATAGCCAAACACACTCTAATATAACCAAACTCAGCCAATAGAACCGACACCTCTGGAAAAAAAAAGCGTGTCTGTGTAGTGTCCGTGTCCAAAACCGACCACACCGACCAACACAACACTTGTGATTACATTTAGCATTCATTTTTTTCAAATTATTAACGGTGTTGACGCGTCAGTGTCATTGTCGTGTTTCCGTTGTCCGTGCTTCATACAAGAAAAATGAAATATAGATCTATTCTATTCAATTCAATTCAATTCAAACCTCATGAAATCTATCCCAAAAATCAAACACAAAACATCAACATTCAAATACAGATAAAAACCTAGATAAACAAGCTTACACTACAATGTGTCACCAATATTAACAATAATCTGAAATAAAATCCAATTCAATTTCAATCAAGAGTTCATGCTGTTTATCCTAAAAATCAAACATAAAAACTTCAACAATCAAATTCAAACACAAATAAAAACCTAAAAAAAAATTCAAAAAAAAACGAAAAATTAAAAAACCTCAACGGAGTTCTTGAGTAAAAGATCGTCTTCATAAGTCCACGGAGAAAATGTAGCACAAGCTCCCATGGCGAAACAGCAGCGTCTTCTCTCTCTCTCTCTCTCTCTCTCTTCTAAAACCCCCAAAATCTCTTCGCTAGTGATGAGGGTGACTCACTCACTCACTCACTGAGTCAGTGTTGAACCTGCAAATGTGACGCTTAATTGAAGGGTTTAAGTTTTTTTTTGCACACGTGTGGCAAATAAAAACCGTTCAACCGTCTAATCGAATTTTTTGCCAATATTTTCTTTTTAATTGACAATTTCTATTTTCTAGAATTTTATAAATATTCGTTGAATGAAGTAATGAACTAAATAAATATATTGACGAATGAACGGTGGCGTTTTTTTTCATAAATGAATTTAAATAATGACTTTTTTTTGTCATTAATTAATTTTATTAATGGATACAGCTGCATAAAGGGAAAAAAACTATTTAGGAAATGAATATTTTATTGTCTTTTATAGTGTATATATATTTTTAAGAGGTTTAATTCTTGACTAAATCATAGTAACAATCAATTTAATTACTTAAATAAATTATGACAGCTAAATTCATGCTTTCTTTATATTTTGTTTGATTATTAATAGATATATAAATAAATATAAGGAAAAACAAATTTTTTATACTTATTTGTTGATAGCACATAGTTATCTACTAGTTTGATATAAAAATAAAAGTAAATATAAACAAAGTAATAAGAAGAAATATTTTTAAATATATTCAAAAAAATTATTATGTCCATAAAAATTGAAATTAATGTAAATAAAATCAATACATTTTATTAGCCGTATGTGCTATCAAAAAAATTATTATGATTAGCAAATTTTTGTAATAAAAAATATTTTTTACAATCAACAAAAACAAAGACATGGAATTTTTACAGTATTTGGTGCGTACTAGGCCTGAGCAGCAGGACCATAATTTGTTGGTTAGTAATTTAATTGACAATGACCTTAATTGTTGGATTCCTGATCGTGTGGAACATTACTTTGGTAGAGGCTGCCAATGGCATCTTGGACATTCCTTTATCTTGGAGACATCCAATAGACAAACTAGTGTGGATGGTAGAAAAATCAGGGGAGTACTCAGTTAAATCGGCGTATCATGGTCTTCGGGAGAAAAGAATTCGCAGTAGGCCTGGCCTTTCCTCATCTGGTGGTAATATTCTGTGGAAAAACATTTGGCATGCCCCGGTGCATCCGCAATTTTCTTTGGAGGCTTGTTAAAAATTTCTTACCTCTCAGATCTAATCTAGGTAGGAAAGGTGTCAAAACTGTCTTGGATTGCCCCTTATGCCATGAGGATCAGGAAACTGGAGATCACCTTTTCTTGCAGTGCAACATCGCAAAGTTGATTTGGTTTTCTTCCCCATTGGGATTTTATGCAGATTCTATACCTGGTGTCGTCCCGTGGCTTCAAAGTTGTCTGGCTGATAATGATCCTCGGGAATTCAGCTGGTTGCCTACACATTGCACAACATTTGGTTTTGTAAAAACCAAGCCATTTTTAATGGAGCCAAGGTAATTCCTCATTCTGTTGCAACTGAGGCTGTTTAAAGGGTGCAGGAGTTCATTGAGGCAAATCTGGTGCTAAAGTGGAAAAAGAGGATGGTGGCCCCTGAGTCTATACCTGAGTAGCTGGCTGGCCATAAGAGAGTTCATGTGGATGCGGGGTGCTTTGAAGATGGTTATACGGCTATGGGTTGTCTTATTTCTGACCTGGATGATGGGGTAATTCTTTCTGCTTCTAAAAGGGAGCATTCCTGCAGGGACCCTGCTCTTGCAGAGACTTTAGCCATTAGATGGCCGCTCAATATTGTTGCCAGCCTAAAACTTGAAGAGGTCTTGATATTGTCTGATGCCAAGGTAGTCATAGATTGTCTAATAGGGATTGAACACAAATCTAACCTTGAATTGATTAATGTTGATGTTTTAATGTTGTGTAACAAGTTCAAAAATGTCTCTTTCATGTACATTAATAGGTCTTTCAACCAGGAGGCTCATTCCCTTGCAGTATTGGGTAATGTTGTTGGTTCTAGAATCTGGTTGGGTTTTACCCCATTGCCTACTGCTGCTGTATCGGGTGCTAGTACCCCTATTTTTCTCTCTTAATGAATTTCCTTTGCCATAAAAAAAATATGACACAAACTAAGGGAGATAGACATGGCATTGGTGAAAGACAAATCAACCAAATGTGAAAGTGGATGCAGATGGTTTTCAACAGGTGAGATCAAGATCAAAAAGGAAAGTACAAAAAGATTCATTCATCTAGGAGCAATTACATGTCAAGGCTAGGTAGTACTTAAATTTTCCCATGAATTATATATTTTGGAACGCGAGAACCTTGGATGGATGTCTCAATGCTTCCTCCAAATTAGACTAAAAGAATGAACTTAAAATTGTTTGCTATTAACAATTGGGATAATAATATCCTTAACTTATTGAAGTATACAAATCATACTCATGAAGAAATAGATAAAGAAGTGATTACAAGGGCAATACATACTAACTGAATTAATTTAATTTAGTTTTAGTTTGTGATCGTACTTGGATCAGACAGTGGCCAACGGCGTCGTGAAACCTTCAGCTCCGGTGATGGTGATACAGCGGGGGGGTGTACCTGCAAGGTACTCCGACGCTCAAGTCAGGTAAGGTCAGAGAAAAACAAGTACAGAAAGCAGGTGTGAGTTTAGAATATGAAGTAACCTGACCCTCTCAAGAGAGAGGGTATTTATAGAGAGCCCCCAGCGCGGGGCCAATGGTTACTTGCAATGGGCTGGATTGCAGGGCCCAATCCGAGTAACTGCCAGGGCTTACGTGGCATAGTGAAGACCAGCGTATGGTCTTCGTCCTGGGGTAACGGTCCCGAGATCTCCGAAAGGTGGGCTAGCCGAATCCTTCGAAAGTGGGAGGTTACGAGAGAACATGTCCTCGCGGGGAGGAGTCCTTGTGAGGCGGGGAGAGACGTGCCCTGCGGGGCTTGACGTCTCTGTTCGACGGACTCTGCTGCACGTGCCCGACACTACTGAAGGCTGGCACGTGCTCAACACAGGTATTCCTTACGGGCCTCATTAGGCCATCCCAGGTCGTGTGGGTTGGGCATGCCCGTCTGAAGGGAAGGCTCCGGCCCAGTCCGAAACAGTTTGTTATTTGCATCTTAAGGTACAATATAGTATGGCATGGTGTAGAGTGTTATGGTACAGCTCCATACTTTATATATATATATATATATATATATATAAATAAAACACATTGTACACTCACTTCTAATCAATGAGAATCATTTTATTCTTCTCCATATGATACCATATTGAAACTAATCAACATGAACATTATGGAGAAGAATAGAATGATTCTCATTGATTAGAAGTGAGTGTACAATGTGTTATATATAAAAAAAAGTATGGAGTTGCACCATAACACTCTACACTATACCACACTATATTGTACCTTAAGATACAGGTAACAAACTAAAACTAACTTAAACTAATTCAGTTAGTATGTTTTTCACTTGTAATCACTTCTTCATCTATCTCTTTATGAGTATCATTTGTATACTTCAATATAACTTATGGTGCTTGTATGACAATAATATGAACCTTGTCATAATGGATTTAGATTATAACAAATATCATTTACTTTTAAGGTGAATGTCAAAATCTTTGGAATTTTTTTGTTGTTTATGCTTCCACGTTGTAATACAACTAGGAAAAACCTTTGGGCTAAGCTGCATAATGTGCTGATTAATAATAATTTCCCTTGGTATTTTATTGGTGATTTCAACACCATTTTAAGGACTCATGAATAATCTAAATCTTTCATGTCTTCTATGGGGTCAATGGAAGACTTCTCTAATTGAACCGACACCAATCATCGGCTGCACTTACCAACTGATGGAGCTAAATTCACATGGTCTAATGGTAGAATAGGTTTAGGTCATACTCATAAATGGTTGGACATGGTAATTTGTAACCAAGTTTGAGTTTATGTTTGTGTCATAACTGTTAGAACAAGATCTTGATTCTGAATAATATCTCTAAGTTTTGATAATAACAATGCATATATTTTATATGTAACAATGTGGTACTCTAATTCTATTTTAAGTGCGCAGATATACAATTCTAAATGGAATCAAATTGAGCGCAACTCAACAAGTTTCTGATACATATCAAGGTTTCTGATAAAGAATATATGTGCGTATCAAAATAGCATTCGTTTCTAAAGAAAGGATTCTGAAGACTCTGATCAACGCTTAAGTTCAAATTACATGATAAAGATCAAAAGCTCAAAGTCCAAAGCAAAGCACAAAGACCAAGAATCTGTACAAACGGCTCTTTCCTAAAAAATGCAAAGCTGAGATTTCTCTCAGAATTGACCAGAAGGCTTTCTAACCTTTTACTACTTCTGCTCTCCAAGAATTCTACCGTTGAAGACAGCTGACCAAGCCAAAAGACGTTTTTATCCTTCAAAGAAGATATAAATAGAAGACCATGATGCATTACAGAGAACAACGATCTTACAAGTCAAAACGTTGAAAGAATATACTTTGTAAAAGAATCTCAAAAACACAAAGATTTACTGCTCATATTTGTGTATAAATATTGCTCTTAAATTTGTTTCAACCTGCTTATTGAGAAGCAATATTGTAAACACTCTTGTAAATTTTCTAAGTGATTTTCCTTGAGTGACTAAGTGTTTTAGTCGGTAGACTGAAGAAGTCTAAATTGTTGTTGAACAATTTAAAGGTTGTTTGTAAGTTTTTCCCTGAGTGACTAAGGGTGTTTAGTTAGAAGACTCAAGAGGGATAAGTTGTTGATGACTTAGAGGTTGTTGTAATCTTGTCAAAGATTAGTGGATTAAGTCCTTGTGATAAGGCAAAATCACTTTGGCGGGTGGACTGGATTAGCTTAGTTAACAGTGAACTAGGATAACCAGTTGTGTTCTTTCTTTCTGATCGTACCTGGATCAGACAGTTTCTGGTGGCCAACGACGTCTGTTGAACTTTAGCTCCGGTGAGGTTGAAGACGGCGGGGGGTGTACCTGCAAGGTACTCCGACGCTCAAGTAAGGTGGTTGTCAGAGAAAAAGCAAGTACAGAAGTGAGAGTAGAAGTGAACATAACCTGACCCTCTCAAGTGAGAGGGTATTTATAGAGAGCCCCCAGCGTGGGGCCAACGGTTACTTGCATTGGGCTGGATTGTCAGGCCTAATCCAAGTAACTGCCAGGGCTTACGTGGCGTAGTGAAGACCAGCACGTGGTCTTCGCCCTGGGGTAACCGTTCCTAAATCTCCGAAATTAGGGCAAACCGATTCCATCGGGAGTGGGGCGGTTACATGAGAACGTGTCCTCGCGGGGAGGACTCTATCGTGTCGGGGAGAGACGTGTCCTCGCGGGGGAGGACCCTTATGTGCAGAAGGTAGGCTCCTCGCGGGGAGGAGCACCCTGAGTGTCGAGGAGGGACGATCCCGGGGAGGCCTAGCGTCTTGCCCGACGCTCAGTGTCCTGCGTGCGCCCGACGCCTCGGAGGAGGTGCAAGTGCCCGACACTGGTCAATCCAAAGGCCTTTGTTGGGCCATCCTAGGGAATGCGGGTTGGGCCTGCTCGACTGAGTAGCAGTCCCTGGCCCAGTCCAGAATAGGAGCCCCCCAAGTCGTTGCTCTGCGGTGTCAGAGTAATGACTTAGGGATCAGCCCCCTGTCAAGGAAGTATCCCGTCGAGGAAGGGGTTTTGAACGAGGAGTGGTCGGTCAACCGGGCAGAAAAAGTCAACTTGCTAGGGGTCCACTGGCCGTTGCGTCGGGGATACGAGAATTTGGGACTTGTGTATCGAGGCAAACGGAGAGACGCGTGTTGGGGAGTGAACAGTCGCATTTGTGCCACGTGGCAAACGCCATTAATGCCTAGGGCGGCTAGGCTAGTGTAGTGCACTTCAGTGGCCTAGACCCTTCGAATTCCGTGAGAATCCTATAAATAGGTCTCACCTCGTTTCATTTGCACCTTTTGCTCCTTTCCTCTCAGACTCTCTCTCTCTTAATCTCCATTCTTCCGTCGTAACCTTCCGCCGTATTCCGCCGTTCTCCACCGACGATCGCCATGCCGGAAACCCAAGAAGTGTATTTCAAGTAAGTCCCTTTCTCATTTTTCCCTTTTCGCTTGCATTTGTAGGGTGATTTTTAAATGAACTGATGAAGTTCCTATAGAAATCACGAAATATCCGGCGAAAAAGGCGGAATTTCACAGTTTACTTGTTGAATCCTGCGGGGAGAGACGATGAAGCCCCCGAGGACATGAAGAACGTCCCGGGGTCGTGGGATGAACGTCCCCCAGTTCTTTTTGATGAATCTCCTGGGGACAAATGATGAAACCCCTGAGGACATGAAGAGTGTCCCGGGTCCTTGGTTGACTATCTTGGGGGTCCCCCGCGGACCCGAGGACGGTCGCGGGTTCGCGTTCCCCGACGTTCCCTCCTCGCCCTTTCACTTGATCAGCAGTGGAAGGGGTGGATTTGATATGGGTCATCGAATTCACCGTTTCCTTATGCTTTTCAGGTAAATGGACGCGTTGCAAGTGGCTGTAGGGTCATTGGATATTTACGACGGACCTAGTTCACCTATGGCGGAGACGTCCAACACCGGGGATAGGACGCCCGACGATTGGGCCTGCGAGGAGGCCTTGAACATGATGTCTGAGTTCGTCGACCTGGAGGAGGAGGGAATATTATGTATTGTCGAGCACTGCCTTGTAGGCTCCCCAAAGTCATGGAACGTATTTAGGCCTCTACCGCACCATCGGATCTGCTCGACGTACAGCGGAATGCGGTTCCCCGTCTACGAGTTCATGTTCGACGAGGTGGGGTGGCGTCTGCCTTTCACCGACTTCCAGCAGGCCGTATTTACCTGGCTGTAACTGGCCCCCTCTCAGCTCCACCCCAACTCTCTTGCGTTTATTAGGGCCTTCGAGCTGGTGTGCAAGTATCTGAAGATCGGGGCGACGGTGCCCTTGTTTTTCTGCATCTTTCACCTCCAGCGACAGGTCGGGGATGGTAGGCACGGTTGGGTGTCCTTCAAATAGGTGACAAGCCTGTTTCACATGTATATGGACTCCGTGCAGAATTTTAAGTACCGGTATTACCTCGTGAGGCCGGTCACACACGAGGCGGTGAATACCATTACACCCGGGCCGTCAAGCAGGTGGGCGGACGACGCGAGGAGACCCTTGTGCCTAAGTTCCCGTTGTTCTGGACCGAAGAACATTTCAAGAAGGGAGCGGACAGCTATACCGTCAGGCCTAGTCGTCTCGTCGAGGGGGATCGCTTGGCCTACGAGCAGATAGTGGCATTCGTTAATGGTTTTAACAAAACAAAGTTCGTGGCGCCAAACGGGGACTTCATTTTGGGTGATGACGGACAGGTCTTGACGAGGTGCCGAGTGATCAATACTAGGGCTCTTCTCGAGACGTTTTCTGATGAGGAGGCCCTCGAGTTGTTAGGTGAGGGTGATCTCCCCGACATGTCCTTCCTTTTACCTTTCCTTTCGAATTGCTAACCTCTTTGTTTTCTTTGCAGATAAGATGTCGAATGCTGAGGAGCGTTTCAAGAAGCTGAAAGCCAACCGTGCTTCGAAGAAAGGAGGCAAGAGTCGTGTCGACCAGCTCCGGGTGCAGATGTCCGTTCCCTCCCCGACCCCTGGGGGATCCTTTGGCTCTCGCCAGGGAAGTGACTCCGTCAGCCCCCCGGGTTCTCCGAAGAGGCAGAGGACTGCTGAAACTGTGGACGTCGACCTCACCGAGCATGATAGTCCTCCTGCCGTGAAATTTATGCTTCCGCCCTGTCACACGAGGCCGAACTTCTTTACTGAGAACAATTCGCTGTGCGTGGGTGGCTCCGAAACTCAGGATATCTTCAGCGTCGATAAGGTGTCTCGACGGAGGATGTTGGTGGAGGACGTGTCTGCGTGATGCGGGTCTGCGCGTCTGCCTTGGCTCTGAACAACGAGGCGTGCCCCGCCAGCGAGCTGAACAGACTGCAGAAGAGTTTTCAATCCATCTCGACTGAGATGGAGAGGGTGAGCAAGGAGCTGGCCGACTGCAAAAGCCAGAACCAGGCCCAGCTCGAGCTTCAACAGAAAATGGAGGAAAAGTTGAAGAGTGCCGAGGAGGAGCGAAAATGCCTGGCAGGTGTCGAGGAGGAGAGGAGTCGTCTCGCTGCGAGGATCGCTGAGCTGGAGGAAGCTGTCCGCCCCGCCGAGGAGGAAACCGAAGAGGATAGGCTGTTGACTTCACGGGCTGCGCTGATAGCGAAGCTCCGTGAAGCTGAGGAAGACAATCTTGTGGTGGCGGGCATAAGCTTCAAGAATGCGGTGGAGCAGCTTGGGGTCCTTAATCCCGACCTCGTCACCGAAGGGATTGACCCCGACGCCAAGGTGGTGGATGGTCAGATCGTGCAGCCGATGAGGGTGGACGAAATTCACGAGCACGAGGAGCCCGACGGGACTGCAGCTGAATAGGCTTTTTTTATCTTTGTTTTGGTCGGCCTGCAAGCCGTTTTGATTTATTGTAATGTTTGTGCCCGGCCTGCGTGCCAGGGGTTTTTCTTTGATGTTTGATTGTAACACCTATACAATGGGCTTTTGCCCGCTCAATGCATTTTTGTTTGTCTGCCTGTGTGATGTTTGTATGTTTTGAATTGTGTGTGATGTATTATTTGTTATACTTTATTTTTGCCTAAGTAATAAGGCTTTGGGATTTGCTCGACCTTGATAGTCCCTGATCCCGTGGAGAGCTGGTCAGGCGGCCGGAGGCGTATTCCGACCTTCAACGAGGCTAAGAGCTCGGTCGAGGTCTTAGCTCCGTGGCATGAACTTCCCATCACGAGCTGGGTGTTCTGCCCGATCGGTACAACGACGGTGGGCCTCGATCGAGGTATCCCCGTCGGATCAAAGGTCCTCGCGCACACACAACGCGGTCACTGATCATCGTGTTCTGTGTAGGGGTGTCGCGCCCGTACCTAAGCGTGTCCCGATGATCGCGGTGCTAGTGAGCCGCAGGCAGTGCTTAACTGTAGTACTGTTTTAGCTTCTCAGCATTCCATGGTCGAGCAAGTTCTTCCCCGTGCAGATTTTCGAGGAAATAGGCTCCTGTCCCCGTTTTCGCGCGGATGCGGTACGGGCCCTCCCAGTTCGCGGCGAGTTTGCCCTCTCGCGAGTCTTTCTGGTTCCTTCATAGGACGAGGGTGCCTACCTGAAAATCACGTTTAATGACTTTGTCGTTATAACGCAGTGTTATTTTTTGTTTAAGTGAAGCCTCTCGGAGAGAAGCGCCTGAGCGTGTTTCCTCGATGAAGTCGAGCTCTTCCCTCAAGGCTTCGTCGTTCGCGTCCCCGACGAAGGGGGCTTCTGTCCTCCTCGAGGGTTCCCTGATCTCCACGGGGATCACTGCTTCCGTGCCGTAGGTCAAACGGAAAGGGGTTTCCCCGGTCGTGGAGTGCGGGGTGGTTCAGTAGGTCCAGAGGACGCTGTGTAGCTCCTCGACCCACCGTTGTTTGGCATCGCCTAATCGGCGTCTCAATCCTCAGAGGATTACCCTGTTCGCGGCTTCAGCCTACCCGTTCGTCTGAGGGTGCTCGACTGACGTGAAGTGTTGCTTCGTGCCTAGTTTTGTGACGAAGTCTTGAAAGTTCCTGTCGGTGAATTGTGTTCCGTTGTCGGTGACGATGGCTTGGGGCACGCCGAATCGGGCGAGGATGTTTCTTTTGTAGAAACGCAGTATGTTGAAGGCTGTGATTTTGTCCAATGCTTCTGCCTCGATCCACTTCGTGAAGTAGTCCACCCCGACGATGAGGTATTTGTTTTGATATGACCCCTGGACGAAAGGTCCGAGGATATCCATTCCCCACCACGCAAACGGCCACGGGGAGGACAATGGACTGAGCTCGTTGGGAGGAGCCAGGTGCATGTCCCCGTGTCGTTGGCACCTGTCGCACTTCTTGACGTGTTCCTTGGCGTCCTGTTGCATGGTGGGCCAGTAATACCCCGCTCGAAGCGCCTTACGGGCTAACGATCGTCCGCCGAGGTGTTGCGCGTTGATTCCCTCGTGGATCTCCTGGAGTATGTCGGGGACCTTGGTCTCCTCGACACATCTGAGGAGGGGGATAGAGAACCCTCGCCGGTATAGCTTATTCTCGACTATAGTGTACGAGCACGCCCGCCTTTTGACCATTCCTGCTTCTTTGGGATCATCGGGCAGTTTGCCCGTCATGAGGTATTCGTATACCGGGGTCATCCAGCAGTCGCTGTCCCCGATGGCGTTGATATCCGAAACCATGGACGGTTTGTCAATGCTCGGGAGGGAAAGCACCTCTTGTATGACGGATTTGTTCCCGCCTTTCTTCTTGGTGCTTGCCAATTTGGATAAGACATCTGCTCGGGCATTGTGCTCGCGGGGGATGTGAGTTACTTCCGCGGAGGTAAACTTTTTCATTTTTTCTTTTACCAAGGCCAAGTATTCTATGAGGCTGTCGTTCTTGGCTTGGTACTCCCCTCGGACTTGCGAGGCTACGAGTTGGGAATCGGTGAAGAGTTTGACCTCCTTGGCGCCGAGGTCCTCCGCCAGCCGAAGTCTTGCGAGGAAGGCCTCGTATTTGGCTTGGCTGTTCGATGTCGGGAACGACAGTTCGAGGGATACCTCGATCAAAATGCCTTCCTTGTTTTTGAGGATGATTCCCGCCCCGCTTCCCTTTGGGCTAGACGCCCCGTCGACATAGATCGTCCATTTCTGTGATCCATTGGTCGAAGTCTCCGGGACGGTCATCTCTGCTACGAAGTCGGCCAGTACCTGTGTCTTCAGGGCTTTCCTCCCTTCGTATTGGATGTCAAACTCGGCGAGCTCAAGCGACCACCTGACCATCCTCCCCGCCATGTCCGGTCGCCCGAGGAGCTGTCTTATAGGCTGTTCGGTCCTTATGAAGACGGTGTGGGTGAGGAAGTAGTGGCGTAGCCTCCTGGCCGCGGTGACGAGGCCCAGGGCGACTTTCTCAATCTGTTGATATCTGAGCTCGGGACCTTGGAGGGCTTTGCTCGTGAAGTAAACCGACTTCTGCCCGTCCGGGGTTTCTCGAATGAGGACGGCGCTGACTGCTTCACTCGTGATCGCAAGATACAAGAAGAGTGTCTCCCCGGTATCAGGCCGCGAGAGGACCGGGGGTTGTGACAGGACTTGTTTTAGGTGGACGAGTGCTTGCTCGCATTCGTCGCTCTAATCAAACTCCGCTTTTTGTCGAAGAAGTTTGAAAAATAGGAGTGCGTACTGTGCGGATTTGGCGACGAAACGGGAAACGGCGGTGAGCATCCCGTTCAATGATTGTATCGACTTCTTTGAATCCGGGGTTGGGAGCTCGGAGAAAGCCCTACACTTGTCGGGGTTGGCCTCGATTCCTCGCTCTATGAGGTAAAATCCGAGGAACTTTCCCCCCCGAACGCCGAAGGTGCACTTGTCGGGGTTAAACCTCATGCGGCACCTCCTCGCCGTGTCAAACACCTTCTTGAGGTGTGTGGCGTGGTCGACTTTTTCTACAGACTTGACGATCATGTCATCCATGTAGACTTCGAGCATGTCGTCGATTTCAGCTCGGAAAACCTTGTTCATCATTCGTTGGTAGGTCGCACCGGCATTCTTCAGTCCGAAGGGCATTACGTTGTAATAGTAGTTGCCCGACGCGGTCATGAAGGCCATGTGTTGTTTGTCGACCTTGTCCATGGGAATTTGGTTGTATCCCGAGTACGCGTCCATGAAGGACAGTAGTTTGTAACCTGCAGAGTTGTTGACCAGCTGGTCGATGTTAGGCAAGGGATAGCAGTCTTTCGGGCAAGCCCGGTTAAGATCAGTATAATCAACGCACATTCTCCATTTTCCATTATTCTTTTTAACAAGTACAACGTTGGACAACCATGTCGTGTATTTGGCTTCCGAAATAAAATTTGCCTATAGGAGGTCTTTTACAGCATTTTCAGCAGCCTCCGCTTTCTCGGGAGACTGCTTTCGCCTACGTTGTGCTATGGCCCTAGCGGTCGGATCTACTGCGAGCTGATGGCAAGCCACCTCGGGGTCGAGGCCAGGCATCTCGGATGCGCTCCATGCGAAGAGGTCAGCATTCTCCCTCAGACACGCCTTCAGCTGCTCCTTCGCCAGATCGGGGATCCCGGTGCCAATCTTCACGTTGCGGTCAGGATCGTCCCCGAGGGTTACGAGCTCGAAGTCTCCATCTGGGATGGGGCGCGTTGGGTGGAGAGGCTACCCGTTATTCTCCGCCGGGTGGTCGAGATCTTTGACTCTGTCTTCGTCGGGTTCGCCGGAGAATCTGCTGTCGAGGTCGGCCGCGTTGACGCGCGGGAGAGGTACCTGTTCGGCATCCGGGGGCGGCTTGGCCACGGTCTTGGGTTTGGGGCCGATGAAACTTAGGCCTTTGATGGCGGCGTCGAAGCACCTTCTGGCCGCGTTGATATCCCCGTGCATCGTCACTACCCGTCCCCTGGTCGTGTAGTACTTCATTTTGAGGTGGACCGTTGATGGTACCGCCGTAAGCTCGGCCATAGTGGTCCTCCTGAGGATGCAGTTATAGAGGGACGGGCAATCGACCACCAGGAAACGGATCTTCACCTGTCGGGCAGTGTCTTCGGCCCCGAATGTAACCATCAGCTCCACGTAACCCCATGGCCTGGTGGTGGTTCCATTGAACCCCTGTAGATCTGAACCGACGTACGGGGTCAGGTGCCTCTCGTAGGGCTGAAGGGTCCCGAACAGATGAGCATACATGATGTCGACCGAGCTCCCCTGGTCGACTAGGATCCTTCGAACGTCAAAGTTCGCCATCTGCGCCCTGATCAGGAGGGGAATAGTGGCGTTTGGTGCTCCCCCGGGGAGTTCCTCGAGGTAGAAGGTGATGGGGTTGGATTTTCCCCGCACTTTCTCGAGGGTGGTCGCCTTCCCCGATGTCGCGGATTCCAGTTCGTCAAACTTTCACTTGATTGATCCAACCGACAATTTCTCGGGACCACCTCCGGAGATGACCATTGCTTTGGGGAAGCCTTCCCATGTACTACGGGCAGTGACGGGGTCCTCGTCGAGGAAGGTCGCCCACATGTTGCGGATTGCTTCTTCGCCCTCAATAATCGGGGGGGACGAAGAATTCCTCGGGTCGAGTGACGCTGAGTGCGACCTGAAGCTGGTTGTCGCCGGGAGGAGGTGTTGTCTCCTCGACGTTCTGCGCTTCCCGTGAGCTCGGACGAGGAGGGTCGTTCTTTTGGGCATATTTCATCAAGTGCCCCTCTTTGATGAGAATCTCAATTGAATCCTTGAGATGGATGCAGTCTTCGGTCATATGCCCGTGGCTCCGGTGGAACCTGCAGTACTTTGATTTATCGACGTTCGCTTTGGGAGCAGCGGGCTTCGGGAAGCGAACTCCTCCTTTCACAAACTCGGAATTCTGGCATTCAGAGAGGATTCGAGACCGGGGAGTGTTAAGCGGGTGTACTCCGTGAATCGGTCAGCTGGTCCGCGCGGTTCCCGGTGATCACAGTTACGGTTCTCTTTCTTTCTTTCTCCTCCTCGTCGGGGAGAAGAGTCTTCATCTTTGTGGCCGCGGAGGCCTTCTCTGCGTCTCGTCTCCAGAGTGATCTGAGTTGCTTCTGTCTCCTAGAGTTCGATGTACTTTTGAGCTCGAGCGAGGAGGTCCTCGAGACGTCGGGGTCTGCGGAGGCCTATGGATTTGGCAAAGTCAGATCCAGCACGTAGTCCATGGAGGATTAAGTATTTCTTCATGTCGTCGGTCGTGTGGACCTCGACAGCCTCTTTGTTGAATCTCTCGATGTAGTTTCGGAGAGATTCGTTCTTTCCTTGGAAGATGCTCTCTAAGGCAGCCTCCGTCTTCGGGTGTCGACGAGACGCGGTGAAGTGTTTGGTGAAGCGCTGCCTAAGTTGCTTCCAGGAGGTGATTGACCCGTGTGCCAGACCCTTATACCAAGTCATGGCTCCCTTCCGCAAGGTGGTGGGGAACAGCCTGCACCTGATGGCTCCCCTGACATTTCAGAAGTCAAGCATTGCTTCGAAACTCTTCACGTGATCATCAGGGTCGGTCAGCCCGTCGTAGGTCCCCAATGGTGGCGGTTTCTCCATGCCCGCAGGTGTCGCTCCCGGGATTTTCATCCTAGTACAAACGCGAAAGTGGCACCGAAACAGAGTCGCCAGCAATGTGTATTTATCCCATGAGAGGGAAAGGAAACACCGCATAAACCTGAAGGAAAGGATAGAGCATGGTCTTGCGACCAAGAGAACTGGATTCGGGAGTCGGTTACGCGAGAGGAAGGTATTAGCACCCCCTCGCGTCCATCGTACCCGATGGGATCCACGCTTGCTTGTTTCGATCAAAGGGTGATAGAAAAGGATGTTGGAAATGGAACTGAAAGAAAGAAAGAGAAAGAGAAAGAATGGAAAAGGAATGAGAAACAAATGTAGGGAAAATAAAAGAAGTGCTCGCATGGGCCCTACCCCACTGCCTACGTATCTCATCGGGAGCATGAGAATCAGAGCGACGTAGTTCCCCTCACTAGGGATGTTTGTGTTTTTTAAGGAACGGCTAACGTTCTAGCTCAGGTGTTGCAGGCTCGCTGGTC
Organism: Lathyrus tuberosus; assembly: GCA_022829125.1. Lineage (NCBI taxonomy): Eukaryota > Viridiplantae > Streptophyta > Magnoliopsida > Fabales > Fabaceae > Lathyrus > Lathyrus tuberosus. The sequence continues at coordinate 7,975,697 of JALAZF010000154.1, read as the reverse complement.
CGAGTGCGTTACCATCTTGCAAGAGAACGAGTAGGAGCGCGTTCGTGCGTTGAGAAGGAATGAGATGAGAAAAGAATTCCCGAAGGAAAGACGTTATTGTTTGTTTTTGTCTTTTAGAAGTTTTTTCATTTGTTTGCATATGACAGTGTATCTGAATCTTAGTCATTGGAATGTGTACATTCTCACATTCCAAGATGGAATGGGTAAGAAAGCACACTAAGGGTGAAGAAGACCCCCACACTTAGTTCCAATTGTCAAGGTTCAAACACACTAGCATACTTGTGTTGATTAAGTGTTTTTATTAATTAAGAAATGAAGAAGTGTTTTTTATTTGTACCTTCAACAAGTATTGCATTTAAGTCCCTCATACAAGATCAAATGTTTAACACATTGACCCAAGATGGGCTATATGCTATACATTCTAAGATTATAAGAGAAGACCCCTTATAACCTTTTCTTTATATGAAAGGCCTAAATGCAATAAATGCCTACCTTTATTAGATGTTTTGAGTTTCCTTTAAGAGATGAGAAGAGAGACTCAAGAGAGGAGAAAAGGTAAAACCTATGTGGACTAAGACTCAATCCTAATTGAAGATTAAAGGGAGTGATCCTAAAGGTTTGTGAGGTTTCAACCTAAAGTCTAAAGAAAGAAAGAATTAAACAATTCACTTCTAAAGTAGAAGATGAATTGTAATTCAAAAAGGGAAAGTAATGAGTTATTAAAAGAAAGCACATAAGTGCTTAACAAAACATAAAATGGAATTGTAAAAGAGAAAGGATAGAAGTTGAATGTGGATTCCTTATCCACACTCAATTGAAACTTACCAAAGCCCCTACATGGTTAGTAAACATGTATAAGAAGTATAAGAAGTAAAAGAAGTAAAAGAACATGTAATGCATCATAAAACTCAAAAGAATTACATGAGAAACCAAATCCTAGAGCCACAACCAGAATGTACATCATATGGAAACAAATGGTTATTATCAATCAAACTCAAGTGGATAGGCAACAAACATCCTCCATGACATTAGAACATGATATCATAAGAAAAGGGAGAATGAAAGATGAAAGAGAAAAGAAGAAATGTGCATAAATGGAACATGTAATCCATGGATCAGAATTGAAATGAAATGAAAAATGATTCACAAACATCTCACAAGTATTCATGCATGACACATCAAAGCATTTAAGAAGTGATAGAAGAAGTAGGATTGAAATGGAAGTTCCAAACAAAGGAAAGTGCAAACACAACATGTTAAAGGTGCACAAGGTTCAAATGATAATCAACAAGCAAAGATGACATATGATATGTATCAATGTCCTATAATGTCAAGAGTGTAGCTCAGCAAATAGGCAAATGATCATGCAAGTATACACAAAAGAAAACATGTAAACATGCACAAAAGATTACAATGATATGACATGTTATAATGCTTTAAATGAAATGCATCAAACAAAAATCAAATGGCCTCATGAAAATTATGAAAACATGGTATTGAAGTTCACCAATCATAGATGAATCACATATCAAAGTAGCATGCAAGGAACCAAGGCAAAATGATGTCAAACAATGCACTTAGGTCAAATAGACATATCATACAAAGTAGCACAAAAGTGAACACCAAACATGCCATAAAATGACCTAAAAAATCAAATAAAAATCAATTAACATACCTCAAGATGCTAATGACTCAATGCAAAAAGAAGAGCATCAAAACAATTTTTAATGATCAAGAACAAAATTAAACAAGATCATGTACCATATTAAGAATGCACATCAAAGAAATTCAAAGAAAAATATGGAGCAGGGGTAAAAAGGTCATAAAATCAGAAAATAAAATCACCAAAAATTTTCTAAATGTTTTAATGATGCTCATGAATTTTTTTGGAATTTTATGATACTATTTAGTATTTTTAAAAATTAAAAAGCAAACGTGTAGAAAAATGGAAAAATAAAATGCAATGCAAAAATGAATGGGGGTGCATGCCTAATAAAAATGAGTTCAAAAATCATTGGGCTTTTAGAAATGGAGGTGTGGATAGCAAAATAGTCTAGGTCCAATAACACGCATAACACAATAACAAGCATACACTCTCAGTCAACAAAATTGACTCACTCATGGCCATTGGATCAAGTCAAGGTCAAACGAAAGTCAAAGTAACCAGATCTAACACACGCGCGTGAGTGACCACACAACATACAGTGTGCCACACCACATAATGTTCACTCTGATTAAAATAAAACATGTGCCACGCATGTGACATTTTTATGCGCTGTCATCACACAAGCCACACGATGATGAACATCCAACGGTCCACGTTCAAACTGCAAATAAAACCCTAAACAAGTTCACCGGCCGGAGAGGGACCTCCGGTCACCTTCTCCGGCGAGAACCACCACCTGCAACACTCACATGTTCTCCAAAACACACAAATCGCCTACCAAATTGAAGCTAAGCTCATGTAGATCAAGAATATGCTCATAAAAACAACAAAACATGCACACACAGCAAGAACAGAGGAGATGAACTTGTGCCCTAACTTTTGGATCTAAGCCTTTAAGAAGCTCTATCAACTAGCCAGAGTTCAAATTCTCCTAGTGAGCTCATATCACCATGAAAACAACAGAATAAACAAGTAAACGTGAGAGGAGAGTTTGTAAGCTTCGGAACCTGATCTTGCAGTCCTTGTAGAGTCTGAGAAAACCAGAGGAAATGCTTGCTTCTTCCTTAAGCTTCACTTGGCCAAATAAAGGCTTTGATGAAGATGATGATTCAGGGGAGAAGAAATGAGATCCAAGCTCAAAAATCAGTTGCTCTTTGGTGAAGTTGAGAGAGAATCATAGAAGATTGAGGAGGAGGCTGAACAATATGAACTCGAAGCTTCCTTGCAATGGTGATGTTGAGAGTAGAGCAGAGAGAGTTTTTTGGAGAGAATGTGGAAGAATCAGAGAGAAAATTAGAGAGTGTTTGGGAGTGAAATGAGAAGAATGGAGTTGAAAATGAAATTAGAGTGTGAGTTTTCTATTTATAGTGTGAGTTTAACTATGGTTTAGTGAGTGGAGTTAAATGAGTTAGCATGGTTAAACTGAGTGCACCCTAACTAACTGAGCCAAGTTAGTTAGGGCGAGTTATCCATGGCTGTAATTGTGTGATGATGGTTCATGGTGAGTTATGGTGGGAATGAAGAGAAACTGGTGTGGCACGGCTGGTACAGCATGAAGCTTGTTCAACAAGTTGTCTTTTTTTCCATTCTTATGTATTATGAAGCACGTGGCATTATGAATGTGATGAGTGTTTGGTTTAATGAGGAAAGAAATGAGAAAGTGTTTGTGGTGTGTGTGAACCAAATCATGCAGCATGCCATCAATATATCAATGTCAACATAGGGTGGTTTATGGAGGTTTTTTTTTCTCTACTCAATGACTGCATTAGGGAGTGTATGGGTTCATTGGAAAGAGGACACATAGGAGAGCAATGTTGATGTGCAACTTGAGTGGAAATGATGCCTCAAACATGTCTAAAAATGACCATAAACAGATGGGCCAAGAACTGGTACATGGGTGCGCAGACTTGTGGCATGACCTGGTTGTGACCTGGTCAAATTTCAGTTGCAATGACCATTCTTTGAGCCATCATAACTCCTTAACCTTTGATCAGATGAAAAATTGATAAACACCAACTTTGAAGATCTCACATAGAGGAACAACTTTTATGTTGAAAGATTTTCCATTTGAAGCCTCTAATCATGAGTAATTGATCAATACATTTGGCCCACCAAGTGTTTGAGAAAATGACTGCGCGCGTGCCCTGAAAATCTTGGTCATGACCTAGTTTTGGACCTACTTTGCTCCAACTTTGATCAATCATATCTCACTCAATTTTTATCCAATAGAGATGTTCCACATATGGATGTGAAGCTTAAAACAAGATCTTTTGTTGTGGCCGAGTGGAATTTTCATTTGGTGCTTCAATTTTAAATGGCCTTGGTTCAAACTCTGATGCAAAATGGCCAAAACTTGCTATTTTTAGTAACCCTTCCTCTTCCAAAAATAGCAACTTTCCACCTCTTGATTTTTTCATGATTCCTTTGGAGTTTCTTGACCAAATTTTGTACATTCGACATATGTAACATGAATTTCATGATTTTGGGCTCAAAAAGTCAAGAGTTGACTTTTTCCTCTGATTATTTGACCTGGCCCCAATTTTCCTGATTTCTGATCTTTCTTCCAATTGAAACACTTCCAAAACCAATTGAGAGGCAATTTTCCATACACATACACTTAAGAACATGTAGAATACCATGACATCAAGTTTTGTCCAAAAAATCAAAGATTCCCTGATTTAATGGGAAACCCTAGTTTTGGTGCCCACCTCCTAGGAGAAAAATGTGCAGTCTTCAATTTCAAATTCTTCAGAGTATGTTGTGTACCTTCTTAAAGGATGATGATATATGCCATTTGAGGATGATTTTGGATCAATGAGCTATCTCCTTTGAGGGTTTTCCTTCAGTTTTTGAACCTCTTGCATAGTGAAAGATGTAATGCTTCAATCTCCCATTGTATCTCTCATCCTTGAGGTTGTGGATGATCAATTGAGATGGCATGAGACATGAAAGACCTCTTGGCTTGCCTTGAGGGCACTTGATTGACCTTTTTGTGCTTTGAATGATCTCTTGATTGTCCACCTCCCACCTGATCACATGCCCTGATGGTAAGAAGGATGCTATGCTTCATTTTTCTATGTTAAATGCAATGTAATGTTAATGAGGTGGATATGATATGATAAATGATAATGCCATGCTATGATGACAAAGAGGGAGAGCAAATTTTGGGGTATTACAGCTGCCCCTATTCAAGCGCTGTAGACCTGAATGCCTGAAAGCAATTGCTTTCGGACTTTCAAGGTATATAGTGATTGAATACCAAATATAACCAAAAATTTGCTCTGGATGATGAGGAAGAAACTCCCACGACATTGCTAGCTTGAATCTTCAATGAAACATTGTCGGAGAAAACTGTCTTTTGAACGACACCAGACGACTACTGGCTTGCCACACTGCTGGTGGACTTTAATAATGTCTTTTATGCAATTCCAGACGACTACTGGCCTGCCACGCTACTGGTGGACTTTAATAATGTCTTTTTGAACGACGCCAGACGACTACTGGCTTGCCACACTGCTGGTGGACTTTAATAATGTCTTTTATGCAATTCCAGACGACTACTAGCCTGCCACGCTACTGGTGGACTTTAATAATGTCTTTTTGAACGACGCCAGACGACTACTGGCTTGCCACACTACTGGTGGACTTTGCAGCTTCGTGCCACCCGAAGATGGACTTTTGCCAATCCACTGTTGGACTTTTGCCACCCGAAGACGGACTTTTGCCAATCCACTGTTGGACTTTTAGAATATGCCACCCTTAGATGGACCTTTCGCCAATCCACTGTTGGACTTTTGCCACCCGAAGACGGACTTTTGCCAATCCACTGTTGGACTTTTGCCACCCGAAGACGGACTTTTGCCAATCCACTGTTGGACTTTTAGAATATGCCACCCTTAGATGGACCTTTCGCCAATCCACTGTTGGACTTTTGCTAACGTCTTTTAACAATGCCAGACGACTACTGGCTTGCCACACTACGGGTGGACTTTCGCAAAATTCCAATACTGGATTACACTCTGCATCCGTGTCAGACATCTCTGCCGACTTTGCTGAGGAACAATGATCAATGACTTAACTTTAGAGGTTCCTGAGAGGATAGCATCTCTGTTGGATAATGAATGAACAATCCGTCTGCTCCGAATTGTCAAGTTTGCCAAAAATAAATTGGACTTGAAGAATAATAGATCTGCCAGTAATCACTTCATCTGCTGGGGGAATGAATTCTGGTCACAGCGACTCCGCTGGGGATGAGAATTTCTTTGCATGGCGTCTTGCTAAGGAAGAAAAGTCATAAAAAAAACTCTGCTTGGGGATCTATCCAATCCAAGACCCTTTGTAGGGGTTATCCACCTTTTGACCCGGCTGGGGAAAGCCTGTGCCATCCTTGTTGAGGAATAGATTCTACCGATCTTATAAACCTCTGCGGGGAGAACAACAACTCAGCTGGGGAGTATTGCTGACAAGATTCGATGCTGACCTCTGTGGGGGATCATTACCAGAGACACAAACTTGCTGGGGATCAGGGCTACTTTGCCAGGGATATGCGAATCCTGGTTAGAACATTCCCCTGCAACTTGCTAGGAAAGAGTCCTTAGAGATCTGTTGGGGAAACCTAAAGCAAATCCACAGTAGTCTGCTGAAGAATATGACTGTCAAGCTTAGGATAAGCACCACAATGCCCCATGTTAGGCGAGCTTCCCTTTAGACAATTCCGTTAGGGATGACGAGTTTATAACAAACTCTGCTTGAGGAAACTGCTTTAAAACGTCTCGTGCTGGGGAATGCCTTTTGAGAGGATTTTACAGAAGACCAACTGTCCTCGAACTCTACTGGGGATGATCAACACTTCATGCTGGGGAAACAAACATGCCCTATGCTTGGACAAACCAACAATTTGTCCCCGAAGAAGATGTCATAAGAGGATTTTACAGAAGATTTAACCTCTTCAAACTCTTGTGACTTCGCTGGGGATAATGACCATCAGTTTCGGTGTCGACGAGACCACTCTTTTGGGGAACCTGTGACCGTTATCGACACAGAAAAACTTGTAGCTATTGGAAGTACTGTATGAGAGAATCGACTTAATAAGATACAACGGTACCCAGTTGAACTTAATTCACTGAGATCGACCCGTTATGAACAATCGTCGACCGAACGATGAACGCCGATCTCCTTACCCATAATTGCCCCAGTCTTTTGCGTGGGGTGATTTATTACCGGTCTTGTGCTTAACATCATCTGCACCTACTACCTGCAACAAAAGAAAATGCACACATGCCCCGAATATTGCGTGGCTAGAATCCACCATCCGGGGGTATTCAACATTCAAAGTAATTTCAAATGTTCTTTCTGCGCATGTTATTGCAAGGCCGCCATGTTTTCAAATGCAATATTTTATCAACAATTAGGACATTTTTGCAAACAAAGCAATAAAACAAAAATAGAAAGCCTTTTATTGAAATTCAATTTATTGACTGAGAGCCCAGAATAGGCAATTACATCAGGAAGCAATCCCTGGAAAGAGGTGATCGCTGAAAATTGAGAAAAGAAACTATCCTAATGGCAATGTGAAAACGGAATTCCACTGAGTTTCCATTCTGTTATGACCAGTATGTCTTCAAAACTCCCCGACCTTGCCTTCTGAGGAACGATCAGACCGATCCCTATCTTTCAGAACGTCAGTTGTTCAAACGGCAATGGGGTACAGATAACTCAGACCGTAGTCATTCGCTTAAATCCCTCTTTTGTGTGGACCGCCCTTTCAGGTTTTCGATCCACCAGGATACCCTTTTTTGCCTAAGTTGCCCTTTCGGGTTTTCAACTTACCGGGTGTACAATTTTTTTCAATTATATCCCTAATTTTTGCCCGAACCTTATTCTGTTTTTGGTTCGCCGGGATGCCCTTTTTTGCCTGGATTTTTTATTTTTATTATCCAGCGGGTCTATTCATGCGAAGTATTTTTTGACTACGTCCGAGTTGACAGGAGATGAAAAGTCTTCGCCATCCATGGTTGTAAGCAATAAAGCTCCGCCCGAAAAGACCTTTTTAACCACGAATGGACCTTCATAGTTAGGAGTCCATTTGCCCCTGTGATCTGTATTGGGAGGAAGGATCCTTTTGAGTACCACATCTCCGACTTTGTAAACCCGAGGACGCACCTTTTGGTCAAATGCCTGCTTCATTCTGCGCTGATATAGTTGCCCATGGCATACAGCCGCCAATCGCTTTTCCTCAATAAGGCTCAACTGATCAAATCTGGCTCGTACCCATTCAGCCTCATCTAGCTTAACATCCATCATGACTCTGAGGGACGAAATCTCCACTTCAACTGGTAGTACTGCCTCCATACCATATACAAGTGAGAATGGGGTTGCCCCAGTGGACGTGCGTACCGATGTTCGATACCCATGCAAAGCAAATGGTAACATCTCATGCCAATCTTTGTACGTGACAACCATCTTCTGCATAATCTTCTTGATATTTTTGTTGGCCGCTTCGACCGCGCCATTCATCTTTGGGCGGTACGGAGAAGAATTGTGATGTTCGATTTTGAAGTCCCGGCATAACTCAGCCATCATCTTATTATTCAGATTAGAACCATTATCAGTAATGATTCTTTCGGGAACTCCATATCGGCAAATGATATTCCGTTTTAAGAAACGAGCGACCACTTGTTTTGTAACATTGGCATAGGATGCGGCTTCAACCCATTTGGTGAAGTAATCAATTGCCACCAAGATGAAACGATGACCATTGGAAGCTGTAGGCTCAATCTTTCCGATCATATCAATGCCCCACATGGCAAACGGCCAAGGCGACGACATGATACTCAACGGATTTGGAGGCACATGCACCTTATCTGCATAGATCTGGCATTTATGGCATTTGCGGGCATATTTGCAACAATCTGACTCCATAGTCAACCAATAATATCCCGATCTTAACAACTTTTTAGCCATTGCATGTCCTCCGGCATGGGTACCGAAAGAGCCTTCGTGCACTTCAATCATCAACAAGTCTGCTTCATGTCTATCCACACATCTAAGCAGGACCGTGTCAAAATTTCTTTTATACAGCACGCCATCTTTGTTCAAGAAGAAACTACCAGCTAACCTTCTCAACGTCTTCCTGTCTTTGGACGATGCCCCGGACGGGTACTCTTGACTTTTTAAGAAACACTTAATGTCATGAAACCATGGCTTGTCATCAGACGCTGCATCGACTGCAAACACAAATGCTGGTCTGTCAAGGCGGGATACCTCAATCTTAGGCACATGGTTCCATCCTTGCACTTTGATCATGGAAGACAAAGTGGCCAAGGCATCAGCGAACCTATTCTCATCTCGAGGAATATGGTACAGTTTCACTGTTGTGAAAAATGTCAGCAATCTCCTTGTATAATCTCTATACGGCACTAGATTTGCTTGGTGCGTGTACCAACTCCCTTTCACTTGATTGATTACCAAAGCTGAATCACCGAATATATCAAGGGTTTTAATCCGTAGATTAACCGCCTCCTCGATCCCCATTATACAAGCTTCGTACTCTGCTTCATTGTTGGTGCATCCGAAAGTTATTCGGGCAGTGAAAGGCATATGAACACCTTCCGGCATGATAAGAACTGCTCCAACTCCGCACCCATTCATATTGACAGCCCCATCAAACATCAGACCCTATTTGGATTCAGGGTCTGGCCCCTCCTCCGGAAGTGGTTCCTCGCAGTCTTTAGCTTTGAGAAACATGATGTCCTCATCAGGGAAGTCAAATTTCATGGGTTGGTAATCATCAATCGGCTGTTGCGCAAGATAGTCGGACAAGATACTTCCTTTGATGGCCTTTTGTGAAGTGTACTGAATGTCATACTCTGTCAAGACCATTTGCCACCGTGCAACTCTGCCTGTCAATGCTGGTTTCTCGAAAATGTACTTGATAGGATCCATTTTTGAAATCAACAAGGTTGTGTGCCTAACCATATATTGCCTCAATCGCTTAGCGGCCCATGCAAGCGCACAACATGTCTTTTCAAGCATTGAGTATCGGGACTCACAATCATTGAACTTTTTGCTCAGGTAGTAAATAGCATGCTCCTTCCTACCTGTCTCGTCATGTTGACCGAGAACACAACCCATGGAACCTTCAAGCACTGTCAGATACATTATCAGCGGTCTCCCTTCAACTGGAGGCATTAGAATCGGAGGTTCCTGCAAGTATTCTTTTATCTTATCGAATGCCAATTGGCAATCGTCATTCCACCTGACCGTTTGATCTTTCCTTAACAATTTAAATATTGGCTCACACGTGGCTGTTAGGTGAGATATGAACCTTGCAATGTAGTTCAATCTACCCAAGAAACCACGAACCTCTTTTTCTGTTCTCGGTTCAGGCATTTCTTGTATTGCTTTCACCTTGGCAGGATCAACCTCGATTCCTCTTTCGCTCACAATGAAACCCAGTAACTTTCCAGAACGCACCCCAAACGTGCACTTGTTTGGATTTAATCTCAGACGGAACTTTCTCAACCTTTCAAACAACTTTTTCAGGTTAATCAGATGTTCCTCTTCTGTTCTCGACTTGGCAATCATATCATCTACATAACATTCGATCTCCTTATGAATCAAGTCATGAAACAATGTCACCATCGCCCGCTGGTACGTTGCCCCTGCGTTTTTCAACCCAAAAGGCATTACTTTATAACAATATGTACCCCACGGAGTAATGAACGTGGTCTTCTCCATATCTTCAGGTGCCATCTTGATCTGGTTGTACCCGGAGAAACCGTCCATAAATGAGAACACTGAAAACTGAGCTGTATTATCGACCAGCACATCAATATGAGGTAGTGGAAAATCATCTTTCGGGCTAGCTTTATTAAGATCTCGATAATCCACACACATTCTCACTTTTCCATCTTTCTTCGGTACTGGCACGATGTTGGCTACCCACGGAGGATATTTTGTCACAGCAAGAAAACCAGCATCCCACTGCTTCTGGACTTCCTCCTTGATCTTTAAAGCCATGTCGGGGTGAGTCCGACGAAGCTTCTGCTTGACTGGCGGGCATTCTTCTCTTAATGGTAGCCTGTGCACGACAATGTCCGTATCCAACCCCGGCATGTCTTGATACGACCAGGCGAAGATGTCAACATACTCGCGCAACATTTCCGTCAAAGTTTGCTTCACATCTGCTTGCAAGCTGGCACCAATCCTGATCTCTTTCTTGGCGTCCTTGGTACCAATATTGATGATTTCTACAGTCTCCTGATGAGGCTGGATGACCATTTCCTCTTGTTTCAACAATCTGGCCAGTTCTTCAGAAAGTTCACAATCTTTCTCATCCCCTTCTTCGGCTTGATAAATCGGATTGTCAAAGTCATACATAGTCATATCAAAATCGTTATCAGTGGTATCCGGAGGATCAAGTCTGCATGAACGGGTTCATGCCTTATTTTAGAATTTATTTTTAAGCAAAACAAAAGAAAATGAAACATTGCCATTTTATTTTTGTGCAAAAATAAAAACTGAAAGACAGAGAACAAAATTTGATTGCAAAACGTCCTTTATTAATGATTAAACATTGCAAATGCAACCATGGTGGCCCTACAAATGAATCTATACGCCTTGGGCAGAGCGCAAGATTTTGACATGCATTATGGTTAGAAAAAAACAAAGAAAAATTACTCTGTCTGAAGAGTAACCCGGATGACTTCTTCAACGGACCAGTTTTGCACTTGTTGTCCCAGAGCATGAGGGCATACCCAGTTGTCTAGGTCACAATTACTGTCAACACTATCCTCTGTGGCTGCACAAGACTGGTCCATGTAGATAATTCCCCCACTATTGAAAGTAATGGGTCCCCTGCTCCCCGCATCTAAAGTTGTAGAGGGATGATAACCAATACCAAATTTGTCTTCCTTCATTGGGGTCTCTATCAACCTGCCCCAACCTTGGGCGTTGCCTGCCCTGACGACTTCGACAGCTTGTTTGTAAGATGAAATGGAGGTACCGGCCCCAACTGGTACAGAAGAAGACTCAGGTGCATCGTCAATATTGACTGCTTCAAATGATTGGCACAACATCTCATGAATTTCCCCATCCATTTCAATGTACTTGAACGTGGACAAGTGACTCACAAAGATGTCTTCTTCACCGCAAACCGTCACAACCTGCCCTTCAAACTCATACTTTAACTTTTGGTGTAAAGTGGAAGTAACAGCCCCGGCTCCGTGAATCCAAGGGCGCCCCAATAGGCAGCTATATGCAGGTTGTATGTCCATTACATGGAACGTGGATTTGAATACCTGTGGTCCAATTTGTACGGGCAATTCCACCTCACCAAACACAGATCGTCTAGTTCCATCGAATGCTCTGACCACCAATTCACTAGGCCTTAAGATCAACCCATCAACTTCCAGCTTCATTAATGCCTTCTTGGGCAAGACATTGAGTGATGAACCAGTGTCTACCAGTACATGAGATAACACTGCGCCCTTACACTCCATCGTGATATGCAAAGCCTTATTATGGTTTCTTCCTTCAACAGTCAAATCTTTACTTGTAAAGCCCAAGCCATGGCTAACATTAACATTGGAGATTACGCCCTCGAGCTGATTAACAGTAATTTCTTGTGGCACGTATGCACTCTTCAACACTTTCAGCAACGCCTGCCGATGCGCATCAGAGCACATCAATAGTGACAAGATTGAAATCTTTGAAGGGGTCTGATTCAGTTGGTCCACAATCTTATAATCGCTTTTCTTGATTATCTTCATAAATTCTTCCATTTCCTTATCAAAAGTAATCTTTGTCTCTGCTTCAGGTGTAGGCGCATTTTCAACCACCTGTTTACCTTTAGCCTTTGCTGCGGCTTCTGCCTCTTTATCACTTCTCAAGGTTTGGGGAGCGAACAACCTTCCACTCCTTGTAAAGCCCCCTACACCCCCTACGTTATCAATATTTGGGCTGACTGACGACTCAACTTCCTGCTTTTTACCTTCGTAATATACATCTGCCCCATAGTGCCATGGGATAGCCTTCGTAGACGTGAACGGAATTGGTCCTGGCACCGTGATAGTGACAGGACTGGGTCTTTCTGGCGCAACACTCGCCACGGGAACTGCATTGACCGGCATTTGAATCTCAGCGGGAGTGTAATAGATGGTCACGGTTGATATCTCATCAGTGTCTTTCATGACTCTGTCGAACTGTAGACATCCTTCATCGATCAGATTCTGTAAACCCATCTTCAACTTATCACAGCCGTTCTCCTGATTCATACACTCAGAGCAATCTTGATTACATCCCGGGAACACCTGTCCCTTCAATAAACGATCTTTTACAACCAACAAAGAAGTTTTCACTTGATGGATATCTGTCACCAGATTCAATCTCCTCCCATCTTCAATAGCGTACACATTTGTTGCACTATGATCAGGCATGGGATGCTGAGTAATATTAGGAGCGGGAGAGAAATTGATGGCTTTAGCATCAATCAAATCTTGTACTTTATGATGGAAAGCCCAGCATTTTTCAATGGAGTGCCCCTGAGCACCTGAGTGGAACTCACAACGAGCATTAGCATCGAAGTTAGGTGGCAGGTTTCCAGCAACCGGAGCTTTCATAGTACGGAGTTCTACCAACTTTAACTCGAGTAGCCGGGGCAACAGCGCAGCATAAGTCATAGGGAGAGGATCCATCTTACGATCCCTCTGCCTAGACCTTTGCTGGAAAAAAGGTTGTTGCTGTTGAACTTGTTGTTGGGGTTGTTGTTTCTGAACAGACGGTGTGGGGATTGTTACAGCATCTACCTGATAATAAGCTTGAGAACGCCCTCTGCCTCGTCCTCTAAACACAGCATTCGTATCACCTTCTCTTCTTTTCTGGTTACTAGCAAACGGTTTCTTCGTCCCCGAAGAGCCAGCCCCACTCACATCCTGGATCTTTCCAAGCTTTAACAGACTTTCTATTCTTTCTCCCGCAATCACAATATTAGCAAATCCAGTTGACGGACAAGCAGCTAATCTATCAAGATAGGCTCCTTGCAAGGTGCCCATGAACATATCTGCCATTTCTCTGTCTGACAAGGGAGGTTGAACCTGGGCAGCCATTTCCCTCCACCTCTGTGCATATTCTTTGAAACTCTCCTTGGCATTTTGTGACAACCCCTGCAATTGAGTGCGGTTGGGCGCCATGTCAATATTATACTGGTATTGCTTCAAGAACGCTTCTGCCAGATCTTTCCAACTCTTCACAGCAGCTCTATTCAACTTCATATACCAGGTCAAGGACGCCCCAGCCAGACTGTCCTGAAAATAGTGCATCCATAGCTTCTCGTCATCCGTATGGGCTGCAATCTTCCCAAAGTAAGCTTGAAGATGCGTTTGGGGACACGCATTGCCGTGATACTTATCAAAAGTAGGAGGTTTGAATTTAGGGGTAATTCTGACTCCTGAGACCAGCCCCAAGCTGGTAACATCAATACCCATAGAGTTCTTGCATTCTATGGCCCTGATCTTTTCTGCTAACTCATCATACCTTCGATCACCTTGATTACCCACATCAGCATCTAGTAGAGTAAATTGGTCTTCCAGAGTATCTTCAAGAGTAACACCAGCATGCCTACCATTTCCATTACCCCGATTGTTACCACCAGGAGGAGGGTTGCCACCGGGAGGAGGGATGCCATGTCCCTGTGAATTGTCATGCTGATCACCTTCGGGCCCATTGTCTGGACGCTCGACCAGAAGCCTCAATCTCTCCTGATTTTGCGCCATGCCAGTCATGAGGGTCATGAACTGGTCCATACGCGCCCTCATTTCGGCCAAATCACTTTGCACTTGATCCATGATTCTTACTTGATTTCTTCGCGTCGAATATCGTTGAATATGACTCTCCGCTATACTGCCTGAAACCAAATAAAGGTTAGAGACCCTGCAACGAGTACCTGAAAAGCAAGTAACATAAATGCAGAATGTTATGCAATGCCATGCAATGTTATGTTTATCATTTTCAAAGTGCTTTACATCCTGATTCCAATCCAAACCACGGAAATCTGAAGACCAGAAATCGTGATATAAAGAGACGTGTAGTGGTCATGTGCTTGTGTACAACTATCTGATAAGGAATAATTCTGAATAAAACTGCTCATACTCATTCAACGAAGTATTCAAGTACATTTAAGAAAGGTTCAACCGCAAATGCGATACAAGGAAAAATGGATCCATCAACAAGCCTGATGGTAACCATTAATAACAAAAAATAAGGAAAAGAACATCAATCTGACAATTCCACATCCTTCAGCCTGTCACTTGAGTATTTGATCTCCTCAAAAAGTATACGAGTACGCTGGTGAGTCGGCTTTTCAATCATTTCTTTGATCAAGACATCCCTTTTCTCAAGAGCTTCAGTTAAAGAACCCATATGCAGCATAAGAGCTTCGTCATCATGCACTCCTTTGTGTCTCTTTACGCCAGCTTGCGTCTTGAGTATCTCTCTTTCTATCATGGCTTCTTCAAGCTCTTTCTTGGTATTCTTCAGCTGGCTTCTAGCTTCTTCTAACTGTTCTTGACTTTTACCGAGACTTTCCCGATACTTTCTCCTCTGCTCATGTGCCTTTTTTAGCTCCTCGTCTTTAGTCTTCGACTGATCCTTTAACTCGGCATTTTCAATTCTGACTTCATCCCAAGCTTGACGAAGTTGAGCTAATGAATCCTTGCTTCGGGCTAAAGCCTGTTTTGTAATCTTGTGAGCCTGACTAGTGTCATCTGCTCCCAAAGTAAGTTTCCGAAAGTACCGAGCTCTGTCATCAAAATCTTCCTCTTTGTCAGCCAAGGTTTTTTCCGCTTTCAAGGCTCTCTTTTCCAACTCTTTGTTGTCAGCTAGAGCTTTCTGAAGACATCTGCTCATTCCAGAATTCTCTATCTGCAACTCTCTGACCATTTTCTTCCACTTCTCACATTCTTCAATAGCCACCATAGTGGGTTGTTCTGGCTGTACTGAACATAAAAGAGGTCCCCTTGAAAAGGGTAAAAGCAATTCCTTTACTTTCGTCTCAATCCACCTGTCATATTCAGGATAAGATCTACAATCTCCTTTTCCAAAAACTGCTTTTCCAATTTTGTGCTTATCTTTCCAAGCATTCACTACTTCTACCACCTTCGCATCTTTAGTTCCTGTAAAGAATAAAGATTCTCCCACATCTTGCTCTGTAGGAGGATCCCTGGAAGCATACCCAAACTGTCGGATGGCCAAAACTGGATTATAATTGATCCCTCCTTTTCTGCCAATCAAAGGCACATTTGGAAAATTTCCGCATCTTGTGACAAGCTCTATTCTCAATAACCGGTGGTCAAACCATACAATGTTATCAGCAGTTAAACCCATCAATCGTTTAGACCATTTCGCCACATCTTTGGTTTCCACAAAGGCACCTGTCTGAGGCAAATGTTTGAAAAACCAATGACTCAGCAGTGGAGTACAACAACTAACAGATCCTCCCCTCCTTTTCTCATTCTTGTAATGCACGGAATGATAAAAATCTCCTAACAAAGTAGGGACTGGATTTTTAAGGACGAAAACTCTCGTTGCTTGCATATCCACAAAGTCTTGCTGATTGGGAAAGAAAACTAGGCCATATATGCAGAGAGCCAGAATGGAATTGTAAACCGTCCAATTTTTAGCACTTGCAGCCTCTTGGGCTTGTCCAGACAGAAATTCTAAATGAAATCCGCTAACTCCATTTTTACTGCTCACACCACTCTTTACCACTGCCTGATCCATTTGTAACGCAGCAGCAATTTCTTTTACGCTGGGAGAACTACCAGAGAAGAATGGTATTGCCGGCGTGATCGGAATTCCCAAAATAAATGAGAATTCTTCCAGTGTTGGCATCAAAATGTAATCTGAAAAAAGAAAGCATCTCAACGAAGGCTCGTAGAACTGCAGCAGAGTGTGCAAAGCATCATGTTCATACTTGGTGATTGTACGGACCATCCCAACCAAATTCCCGTAGCTCTTCTGAAACCTATCAAGAATACCCGGACCAGCCATATCTATAACTTTGAGCAATGAATCCAAGACAGGATCTGGAAACTTGTAAGACACATTGTTCTTTCTCTCGGCAACGATCTCTGTTGAACCCATGGATTGGAACCAGAAATGTATTATGCACCTGAAAATGACAAACATAACTGTTATGATATGATAATGCAATGCAAAAGGGCATGTGATCAGGTAATCAAGTGTCTGTGTCTGTATTGAACTGTGTGCACTGTGTGTCTGTACTGAATCTGGCAATATCTGAGATGAACACTTAAATCACTGTCATAGGATACAATGTCTGAAATCCTCATAGAATCACAAGTAAGGTAGGTAGGAGGCTGGGTTTCCTGCAAACCTGTAAACATCCCGCCCATACTCACATGTGGTTCTTAGAAAATAAGGCTTGTCAGCTTCGGAGGTTTGAGAAGCCCTAGCACATTCAGCCCGTAGGATACAATGCTATGCCAATCAAAGAGGTCGTCCACTGACTCCCCTTAGAAAATAAAAGTCATCCTATGCAAGTTCCAAAGTGGGCCCTCGGGTGCGAATGGGTTTGCCACAGAATGTGGTCTGCCATTGTCACCGCTAAAGAGGGATGTTTCCACTAAGGTCCTCATGATCGGTCACTAGAGTCGACAGCTCTCTAGATCTACATCCTGGAATACGCAAGATGCGCATGCCACGACGTGTCCCAAGATAGCCTCGTCTAGTTGTGAATTTCGTGAACACCCAACGCACTCCAAACGGCACGTAGGTCCCACTACTCTCCACTCTAATTCTAAGTGTATCCTCAAGCCTGTGTAATGGGCTTATCTCTCAGAAATCCCATCCCGCCAAACAGAAAACAGCACAGTCCAGCATAGCATAATATACCATATGGAATAAAAATGCTAAAATGCAGTAAATGCAGTAATATACAGTAATATACAGTAAAACGGTAAATACAGCACAACAATAAACACCCAATGAAAGAAAAACAGACAAGCGTTAGGATTGACTCACTTAGGATGGACCAGCAATAGGTCAATCTGTCCCCAGCAGAGTCGCCAGCTGTCGCTCCCGGGATTTTCATCCTAGTACAAACGCGAAAGTGGCACCGAAACAGAGTCGCCAGCAATGTGTATTTATCCCATGAGAGGGAAAGGAAACACCGCATAAACCTGAAGGAAAGGATAGAGCATGGTCTTGCGACCAAGAGAACTGGATTCGGGAGTCGGTTACGCGAGAGGAAGGTATTAGCACCCCCTCGCGTCCATCGTACCCGATGGGATCCACGCTTGCTTGTTTCGATCAAAGGGTGATAGAAAAGGATGTTGGAAATGGAACTGAAAGAAAGAAAGAGAAAGAGAAAGAATGGAAAAGGAATGAGAAACAAATGTAGGGAAAATAAAAGAAGTGCTCGCATGGGCCCTACCCCACTGCCTACGTATCTCATCGGGAGCATGAGAATCAGAGCGACGTAGTTCCCCTCACTAGGGATGTTTGTGTTTTTTAAGGAACGGCTAACGTTCTAGCTCAGGTGTTGCAGGCTCGCTGGTCCGAGTGCGTTACCATCTTGCAAGAGAACGAGTAGGAGCGCGTTCGTGCGTTGAGAAGGAATGAGATGAGAAAAGAATTCCCGAAGGAAAGACGTTATTGTTTGTTTTTGTCTTTTAGAAGTTTTTTCATTTGTTTGCATATGACAGTGTATCTGAATCTTAGTCATTGGAATGTGTACATTCTCACATTCCAAGATGGAATGGGTAAGAAAGCACACTAAGGGTGAAGAAGACCCCCACACTTAGTTCCAATTGTCAAGGTTCAAACACACTAGCATACTTGTGTTGATTAAGTGTTTTTATTAATTAAGAAATGAAGAAGTGTTTTTTATTTGTACCTTCAACAAGTATTGCATTTAAGTCCCTCATACAAGATCAAATGTTTAACACATTGACCCAAGATGGGCTATATGCTATACATTATAAGATTATAAGAGAAGACCCCTTATAACCTTTTCTTTATATGAAAGGCTTAAATGCAATAAATGCCTACCTTTATTAGATGTTTTGAGTTTCCTTTAAGAGATGAGAAGAGAGACTCAAGAGAGGAGAAAAGGTAAAACCTATGTGGACTAAGACTCAATCCTAATTGAAGATTAAAGGGAGTGATCCTAAAGGTTTGTGAGGTTTCAACCTAAAGTCTAAAGAAAGAAAGAATTAAACAATTCACTTCTAAAGTAGAAGATGAATTGTAATTCAAAAAGGGAAAGTAATGAGTTATTAAAAGAAAGCACATAAGTGCTTAACAAAACATAAAATGGAATTGTAAAAGAGAAAGGATAGAAGTTGAATGTGGATTCCTTATCCACACTCAATTGAAACTTACCAAAGCCCCTACATGGTTAGTAAACATGTATAAGAAGTATAAGAAGTAAAAGAAGTAAAAGAACATGTAATGCATCATAAAACTCAAAAGAATTACATGAGAAACCAAATCCTAGAGCCACAACCAGAATGTACATCATATGGAAACAAATGGTTATTATCAATCAAACTCAAGTGGATAGGCAACAAACATCCTCCATGACATTAGAACATGATATCATAAGAAAAGGGAGAATGAAAGATGAAAGAGAAAAGAAGAAATGTGCATAAATGGAACATGTAATCCATGGATCAGAATTGAAATGAAATGAAAAATGATTCACAAACATCTCACAAGTATTCATGCATGACACATCAAAGCATTTAAGAAGTGATAGAAGAAGTAGGATTGAAATGGAAGTTCCAAACAAAGGAAAGTGCAAACACAACATGTTAAAGGTGCACAAGGTTCAAATGATAATCAACAAGCAAAGATGACATATGATATGTATCAATGTCCTATAATGTCAAGAGTGTAGCTCAGCAAATAGGCAAATGATCATGCAAGTATACACAAAAGAAAACATGTAAACATGCACAAAAGATTACAATGATATGACATGTTATAATGCTTTAAATGAAATGCATCAAACAAAAATCAAATGGCCTCATGAAAATTATGAAAACATGGTATTGAAGTTCACCAATCATAGATGAATCACATATCAAAGTAGCATGCAAGGAACCAAGGCAAAATGATGTCAAACAATGCACTTAGGTCAAATAGACATATCATACAAAGTAGCACAAAAGTGAACACCAAACATGCCATAAAATGACCTAAAAAATCAAATAAAAATCAATTAACATACCTCAAGATGCTAATGACTCAATTCAAAAAGAAGAGCATCAAAACAATTTTTAATGATCAAGAACAAAATTAAACAAGATCATGTACCATATTAAGAATGCACATCAAAGAAATTCAAAGAAAAATATGGAGCAGGGGTAAAAAGGTCATAAAATCAGAAAATAAAATCACCAAAAATTTTCTAAATGTTTTAATGATGCTCATGAATTTTTGTGGAATTTTATGATACTATTTAGTATTTTTAAAAATTAAAAAGCAAACGTGTAGAAAAATGGAAAAATAAAATGCAATGCAAAAATGAATGGGGGTGCATGCCTAGTAAAAATGAGTTCAAAAATCATTGGGCTTTTAGAAATGGAGGTGTGGATAGCAAAATAGTCTAGGTCCAATAACACGCATAACACAATAACAAGCATACACTCTCAGTCAACAAAATTGACTCACTCATGGCCATTGGATCAAGTCAAGGTCAAACGAAAGTCAAAGTAACCAGATCTAACACACGCGCGTGAGTGACCACACAACATACAGTGTGCCACACCACATAATGTTCACTCTGATTAAAATAAAACATGTGCCACGCATGTGACATTTTTATGCGCTGTCATCACACAAGCCACACGATGATGAACATCCAACGGTCCACGTTCAAACTGCAAATAAAACCCTAAACAAGTTCACCGGCCGGAGAGGGACCTCCGGTCACCTTCTCCGGCGAGAACCACCACCTGCAACACTCACATGTTCACCAAAACACACAAATCGCCTACCAAATTGAAGCTAAGCTCATGTAGATCAAGAATATGCTCATAAAAACAACAAAACATGCACACACAGCAAGAACAGAGGAGATGAACTTGTGCCCTAACTTTTGGATCTAAGCCTTTAAGAAGCTCTATCAACTAGCCAGAGTTCAAATGCTCCTAGTGAGCTCATATCACCATGAAAACAACAGAATAAACAAGTAAACGTGAGAGGAGAGTTTGTAAGCTTCGGAACCTGATCTTGCAGTCCTTGTAGAGTCTGAGAAAACCAGAGGAAATGCTTGCTTCTTCCTTAAGCTTCACTTGGCCAAATAAAGGCTTTGATGAAGATGATGATTCAGGGGAGAAGAAATGAGATCCAAGCTCAAAAATCAGTTGCTCTTTGGTGAAGTTGAGAGAGAATCATAGAAGATTGAGGAGGAGGCTGAACAATATGAACTCGAAGCTTCCTTGCAATGGTGATGTTGAGAGTAGAGCAGAGAGAGTTTTTTGGAGAGAATGTGGAAGAATCAGAGAGAAAATTAGAGAGTGTTTGGGAGTGAAATGAGAAGAATGGAGTTGAAAATGAAATTAGAGTGTGAGTTTTCTATTTATAGTGTGAGTTTAACTATGGTTTAGTGAGTGGAGTTAAATGAGTTAGCATGGTTAAACTGAGTGCACCCTAACTAACTGAGCCAAGTTAGTTAGGGCGAGTTATCCATGGCTGTAATTGTGTGATGATGGTTCATGGTGAGTTATGGTGGGAATGAAGAGAAACTGGTGTGGCACGGCTGGTACAGCATGAAGCTTGTTCAACAAGTTGTCTTTTTTTCCATTCTTATGTATTATGAAGCACGTGGCATTATGAATGTGATGAGTGTTTGGTTTAATGAGGAAAGAAATGAGAAAGTGTTTGTGGTGTGTGTGAACCAAATCATGCAGCATGCCATCAATATATCAATGTCAACATAGGGTGGTTTATGGAGGTTTTTTTTTCTCTACTCAATGACTGCATTAGGGAGTGTATGGGTTCATTGGAAAGAGGACACATAGGAGAGCAATGTTGATGTGCAACTTGAGTGGAAATGATGCCTCAAACATGTCTAAAAATGACCATAAACAGATGGGCCAAGAACTGGTACATGGGTGCGCAGACTTGTGGCATGACCTGGTTGTGACCTGGTCAAATTTCAGTTGCAATAACCATTCTTTGAGCCATCATAACTCCTTAACCTTTGATCAGATGAAAAATTGATAAACACCAACTTTGAAGATCTCACATAGAGGAACAACTTTTATGTTGAAAGATTTTCCATTTGAAGCCTCTAATCATGAGTAATTGATCAATACATTTGGCCCACCAAGTGTTTGAGAAAATGACTGCGTGCGTGCCCTGAAAATCTTGGTCATGACCTAGTTTTGGACCTACTTTGCTCCAACTTTGATCAATCATATCTCACTCAATTTTTATCCAATGGAGATGTTCCACATATGGATGTGAAGCTTAAAACAAGATCTTTTGTTGTGGCCGAGTGGAATTTTCATTTGGTGCTTCAATTTTAAATGGCCTTGGTTCAAACTCTGATGCAAAATGGCCAAAACTTGCTATTTTTAGTAACCCTTCCTCTTCCAAAAATGGCAACTTTCCACCTCTTGATTTTTTCATGATTCCTTTGGAGTTTCTTGACCAAATTTTGTACATTGGACATATGTAACATGAATTTCATGATTTTGGGCTCAAAAAGTCAAGAGTTGACTTTTTCCTCTGATTATTTGACCTGGCCCCAATTTTCCTGATTTCTGATCTTTCTTCCAATTGAAACACTTCCAAAACCAATTGAGAGGCAATTTTCCATACACATACACTTAAGAACATGTAGAATACCATGACATCAAGTTTTGTCCAAAAAATCAAAGATTCCCTGATTTAATGGGAAACCCTAGTTTTGGTGCCCACCTCCTAGGAGAAAAATGTGCAGTCTTCAATTTCAAATTCTTCAGAGTATGTTGTGTACCTTCTTAAAGGATGATGATATATACCATTTGAGGATGATTTTGGATCAATGAGCTATCTCCTTTGAGGGTTTTCCTTCAGTTTTTGAATCTCTTGCATAGTGAAAGATGTAATGCTTCAATCTCCCATTGTATCTCTCATCCTTGAGGTTGTGGATGATCAATTGAGATGGCATGAGACATGAAAGACCTCTTGGCTTGCCTTGAGGGCACTTGATTGACCTTTTTGTGCTTTGAATGATCTCTTGATTGTCCACCTCCCACCTGATCACATGCCCTGATGGTAAGAAGGATGCTATGCTTCATTTTTCTATGTTAAATGCAATGTAATGTTAATGAGGTGGATATGATATGATAAATGATAATGCCATGCTATGATGACAAAGAGGGAGAGCAAATTTTGGGGTATTACAGCTGCCCCTATTCAAGCGCTGTAGACCTGAATGCCTGAAAGCAATTGCTTTCGGACTTTCAAGGTATATAGTGATTGAATACCAAATATAACCAAAAATTTGCTCTGGATGATGAGGAAGAAACTCCCACGACATTGCTAGCTTGAATCTTCAATGAAACATTGTCGGAGAAAACTGTCTTTTGAACGACACCAGACGACTACTGGCTTGCCACACTGCTGGTGGACTTTAATAATGTCTTTTATGCAATTCCAGACGACTACTGGCCTGCCACGCTACTGGTGGACTTTAATAATGTCTTTTTGAACGACGCCAGACGACTACTGGCTTGCCACACTGCTGGTGGACTTTAATAATGTCTTTTATGCAATTCCAGACGACTACTAGCCTGCCACGCTACTGGTGGACTTTAATAATGTCTTTTTGAACGACGCCAGACGACTACTGGCTTGCCACACTACTGGTGGACTTTGCAGCTTCGTGCCACCCGAAGATGGACTTTTGCCAATCCACTGTTGGACTTTTGCCACCCGAAGACGGACTTTTGCCAATCCACTGTTGGACTTTTAGAATATGCCACCCTTAGATGGACCTTTCGCCAATCCACTGTTGGACTTTTGCCACCCGAAGACGGACTTTTGCCAATCCACTGTTGGACTTTTGCCACCCGAAGACGGACTTTTGCCAATCCACTGTTGGACTTTTAGAATATGCCACCCTTAGATGGACCTTTCGCCAATCCACTGTTGGACTTTTGCTAACGTCTTTTAACAATGCCAGACGACTACTGGCTTGCCACACTACGGGTGGACTTTCGCAAAATTCCAATACTGGATTACACTCTGCATCCGTGTCAGACATCTCTGCCGACTTTGCTGAGGAACAATGATCAATGACTTGACTTTAGAGGTTCCTGAGAGGATAGCATCTCTGTTGGATAATGAATGAACAATCCGTCTGCTCCGAATTGTCAAGTTTGCCAAAAATAAATTGGACTTGAAGAATAATAGATCTGCCAGTAATCACTTCATCTGCTGGGGGAATGAATTCTGGTCACAGCGACTCCGTTGGGGATGAGAATTTCTTTGCATGGCGTCTTGCTAAGGAAGGAAAGTCATAAAAAAAACTCTGCTTGGGGATCTATCCAATCCAAGACCCTTTGTAGGGGTTATCCACCTTTTGACCCGGCTGGGGAAAGCCTGTGCCATCCTTGTTGAGGAATAGATTCTGCCGATCTTATAAACCTCTGCGGGGAGAACAACAACTCAGCTGGGGAGTATTGCTGACAAGATTCGATGCTGACCTCTGTGGGGGATCATTACCAGAGACACAAACTTGCTGGGGATCAGGGCTACTTTGCCAGGGATATGCGAATCCTGGTTAGAACATTCCCCTGCAACTTGCTAGGAAAGAGTCCTTAGAGATCTGTTGGGGAAACCTAAAGCAAATCCACAGTAGTCTGCTGAAGAATATGACTGTCAAGCTTAGGATAAGTACCACAATGCCCCATGTTAGGCGAGCTTCCCTTTAGACAATTCCGTTAGGGATGACGAGTTTATAACAAACTCTGCTTGAGGAAACTGCTTTAAAACGTCTCGTGCTGGGGAATGCCTTTTGAGAGGATTTTACAGAAGACCAACTGTCCTCGAACTCTACTGGGGATGATCAACACTTCATGCTGGGGAAACAAACATGCCCTATGCTTGGACAAACCAACAATTTGTCCCCGAAGAAGATGTCATAAGAGGATTTTACAGAAGATTTAACCTCTTCAAACTCTTGTGACTTCGCTGGGGATAATGACCATCAGTTTCAGTGTCGACGAGACCACTCTTTTGGGGAACCTGTGACCGTTATCGACACAGAAAAGCTTGTAGCTGTTGGAAGTACTGTATGAGAGAATCGACTTAATAAGATACAACGGTACCCAGTTGAACTTAATTCACTGAGATCGACCCGTTATGAACAATCGTCGACCGAACGATGAACGCCGATCTCCTTACCCATAATTGCCCCAGTCTTTTGCGTGGGGTGATTTATTACCGGTCTTGTGCTTAACATCATCTGCACCTACTACCTGCAACAAAAGAAAATGCACACATGCCCCGAATATTGCGTGGCTAGAATCCACCATCCGGGGGTATTCAACATTCAAAGTAATTTCAAATGTTCTTTCTGCGCATGTTATTGCAAGGCCGCCATGTTTTCAAATGCAATATTTTATCAACAATTAGGACATTTTTGCAAACAAAGCAATAAAACAAAAATAGAAAGCCTTTTATTGAAATTCAATTTATTGACTGAGAGCCCAGAATAGGCAATTACATCAGGAAGCAATCCCTGGAAAGAGGTGATCGCTGAAAATTGAGAAAAGAAACTATCCTAATGGCAATGTGAAAACGGAATTCCACTGAGTTTCCATTCTGTTATGACCAGTATGTCTTCAAAACTCCCCGACCTTGCCTTCTGAGGAACGATCAGACCGATCCCTATCTTTCAGAACGTCAGTTGTTCAAACGGCAATGGGGTACAGATAACTCAGACCGTAGTCATTCGCTTAAATCCCTCTTTTGTGTGGACCGCCCTTTCAGGTTTTCGATCCACCAGGATACCCTTTTTTGCCTAAGTTGCCCTTTCGGGTTTTCAACTTACCGGGTGTACAATTTTTTTCAATTATATCCCTAATTTTTGCCCGAACCTTATTCTGTTTTTGGTTCGCCGGGATGCCCTTTTTTGCCTGGATTTTTTATTTTTATTATCCAGCGGGTCTATTCATGCGAAGTATTTTTTGACTACGTCCGAGTTGACAGGAGATGAAAAGTCTTCGCCATCCATGGTTGTAAGCAATAAAGCTCCGCCCGAAAAGACCTTTTTAACCACGAATGGACCTTCATAGTTAGGAGTCCATTTGCCCCTGTGATCTGTATTGGGAGGAAGGATCCTTTTGAGTACCACATCTCCGACTTTGTAAACCCGAGGACGCACCTTTTGGTCAAATGCCTGCTTCATTCTGCGCTGATATAGTTGCCCATGGCATACAGCCGCCAATTGCTTTTCCTCAATAAGGCTCAACTGATCAAATCTGGCTCGTACCCATTCAGCCTCATCTAGCTTAACATCCATCATGACTCTGAGGGACGGAATCTCCACTTCAACTGGTAGTACTGCCTCCATACCATATACAAGTGAGAATGGGGTTGCCCCAGTGGACGTGCGTACCGACGTTCGATACCCATGCAAAGCAAATGGTAACATCTCATGCCAATCTTTGTACGTGACAACCATCTTCTGCACAATCTTCTTGATATTTTTGTTGGCCGCTTCGACCGCGCCATTCATCTTTGGGCGGTACGGAGAAGAATTGTGATGTTCGATTTTGAAGTCCCGGCATAACTCAGCCATCATCTTATTATTCAGATTAGAACCATTATCAGTAATGATTCTTTCGGGAACTCCATATCGGAAAATGATATTCCGTTTTAAGAAACGAGTGACCACTTGTTTTGTAACATTGGCATAGGATGCGGCTTCAACCCATTTGGTGAAGTAATCAATTGCCACCAAGATGAAACGATGACCATTGGAAGCTGTAGGCTCAATCTTTCCGATCATATCAATGCCCCACATGGCAAACGGCCAAGGCGACGACATGATACTCAACGGATTTGGAGGCACATGCACCTTATCTGCATAGATCTGGCATTTATGGCATTTGCGGGCATATTTGCAACAATCTGACTCCATAGTCAACCAATAATATCCCGATCTTAACAACTTTTTAGCCATTGCATGTCCTCCGGCATGGGTACCGAAAGAGCCTTCGTGCACTTCAATCATCAACAAGTCTGCTTCATGTCTATCCACACATCTAAGCAGGACCGTGTCAAAATTTCTTTTATACAGCATGCCATCTTTGTTCAAGAAGAAACTACCAGCTAACCTTCTCAACGTCTTCCTGTCTTTGGACGATGCCCCGGACGGGTACTCTTGACTTTTCAAGAAACACTTAATGTCATGAAACCATGGCTTGTCATCAGACGCTGCATCGACTGCAAACACAAATGCTGGTCTGTCAAGGCGGGATACCTCAATCTTAGGCACATGGTTCCATCCTTGCACTTTGATCATGGAAGACAAAGTGGCCAAGGCATCATCGAACCTATTCTCATCTCGAGGAATATGGTACAGTTTCACTGTTGTGAAAAATGTTAGCAATCTCCTTGTATAATCTCTATACGGCACTAGATTTGCTTGGTGCGTGTACCAACTCCCTTTCACTTGATTGATTACCAAAGCTGAATCACCGAATATATCAAGGGTTTTAATCCGTAGATTAACCGCCTCCTCGATCCCCATTATACAAGCTTCGTACTCTGCTTCATTGTTGGTGCATCCGAAAGTTATTCGGGCAGTGAAAGGCATATGAACACCTTCCGGCGTGATAAGAACTGCTCCAACTCCGCACCCATTCATATTGACAGCCCCATCAAACATCAGACCCCATTTGGATTCAGGGTCTGGCCCCTCCTCCGGAAGTGGTTCCTCGCAGTCTTTAGCTTTGAGAAACATGATGTCCTCATCAGGGAAGTCAAATTTCATGGGTTGGTAATCATCAATCGGCTGTTGCGCAAGATAGTCGGACAAGATACTTCCTTTGATGGCCTTTTGTGAAGTGTACTGAATGTCATACTCTGTCAAGACCATTTGCCACCGTGCAACTCTGCCTGTCAATGCTGGTTTCTCGAAAATGTACTTGATAGGATCCATTTTTGAAATCAACAAGGTTGTGTGCCTAACCATATATTGCCTCAATCGCTTAGCGGCCCATGCAAGCGCACAACATGTCTTTTCAAGCATTGAGTATCGGGACTCACAATCATTGAACTTTTTGCTCAGGTAGTAAATAGCATGCTCCTTCCTACCTGTCTCGTCATGTTGACCGAGAACACAACCCATGGAACCTTCAAGCACTGTCAGATACATTATCAGCGGTCTCCCTTCAACTGGAGGCATTAGAATCGGAGGTTCCTGCAAGTATTCTTTTATCTTATCGAATGCCAATTGGCAATCGTCATTCCACCTGACCGTTTGATCTTTCCTTAACAATTTAAATATTGGCTCACACGTGGCTGTTAGGTGAGATATGAACCTTGCAATGTAGTTCAATCTACCCAAGAAACCACGAACCTCTTTTTCTGTTCTCGGTTCAGGCATTTCTTGTATTGCTTTCACCTTGGCAGGATCAACCTCGATTCCTCTTTCGCTCACAATGAAACCCAGTAACTTTCCAGAACGCACCCCAAACGTGCACTTGTTTGGATTTAATCTCAGACGGAACTTTCTCAACCTTTCAAACAGCTTTTTCAGGTTAATCAGATGTTCCTCTTCTATTCTCGACTTGGCAATCATATCATCTACATAACATTCGATCTCCTTATGAATCAAGTCATGAAACAATGTCACCATCGCCCGCTGGTACGTTGCCCCTGCGTTTTTCAACCCAAAAGGCATTACTTTATAACAATATGTACCCCACGGAGTAATGAACGTGGTCTTCTCCATATCTTCAGGTGCCATCTTGATCTGGTTGTACCCGGAGAAACCGTCCATAAATGAGAACACTAAAAACTGAGCTGTATTATCGACCAGCACATCAATATGAGGTAGTGGAAAATCATCTTTCGGGCTAGCTTTATTAAGATCTCGATAATCCACACACATTCTCACTTTTCCATCTTTCTTCGGTACTGGCACGATGTTGGCTACCCACGGAGGATATTTTGTCACAGCAAGAAAACCAGCATCCCACTGCTTCTGGACTTCCTCCTTGATCTTTAAAGCCATGTCGGGGTGAGTCCGACGAAGCTTCTGCTTGACTGGCGGGCATTCTTCTCTTAATGGCAGCCTGTGCACGACAATGTCCGTATCCAACCCCGGCATGTCTTGATACGACCAGGCGAAGATGTCAACATACTCGCGCAACATTTCCGTCAAAGTTTGCTTCACATCTGCTTGCAAGCTGGCACCAATCCTGATCTCTTTCTTGGCGTCCTTGGTACCAATATTGATGATTTCTACAGTCTCCTGATGAGGCTGGATGACCCTTTCCTCTTGTTTCAACAATCTGGCCAGTTCTTCAGAAAGTTCACAATCTTTCTCATCCCCTTCTTCGGCTTGATAAATCGGATTGTCAAAGTCATACATAGTCATATCAAAATCGTTATCAGTGGTATCCGGAGGATCAAGTCTGCATGAACGGGTTCATGCCTTATTTTAGAATTTATTTTTAAGCAAAACAAAAGAAAATGAAACATTGCCATTTTATTTTTGTGCAAAAATAAAAACTGAAAGACAGAGAACAAAATTTGATTGCAAAACGTCCTTTATTAATGATTAAACATTGCAAATGCAACCATGGTGGCCCTACAAATGAATCTATACGCCTTGGGCAGAGCGCAAGATTTTGACATGCATTATGGTTAGAAAAAAACAAAGAAAAATTACTCTGTCTGAAGAGTAACCCGGATGACTTCTTCAACGGGCCAGTTTTGCACTTGTTGTCCCGGAGCATGAGGGCATACCCAATTGTCTAGGTCACAATTACTGTCAACACTATCCTCTGTGGCTGCACAAGACTGGTCCATGTAGATAATTCCCCCACTATTGAAAGTAATGGGTCCCCTGCTCCCCGTATCTGAAGTTGTAGAGGGATGATAACCAATACCAAATTTGTCTTCCTTCATTGGGGTCTCTATCAACCTGCCCCAACCTTGGGCGTTGCCTGCCCTGACGACTTCGACAGCTTGTTTGTAAGATGAAATGGAGGTACCGGCCCCAACTGGTACAGAAGAAGACTCAGGTGCATCGTCAATATTGACTGCTTCAAATGATTGGCACAGCATCTCATGAATTTCCCCATCCATTTCAATGTACTTGAACGTGGACAAGTGACTCACAAAGATGTCTTCTTCACCGCAAACCGTCACAACCTGCCCTTCAAACTCATACTTTAACTTTTGGTGTAAAGTGGAAGTAACAGCCCCGGCTCCGTGAATCCAAGGGCACCCCAATAGGCAGCTATATGCAGGTTGTATGTCCATTACATGGAACGTGGATTTGAATACCTGTGGTCCAATTTGTACGGGCAATTCCACCTCACCAAACACAGATCGTCTAGTTCCATCGAATGCTCTGACCACCAATTCACTAGGCCTTAAGATCAACCCATCAACTTCCAGCTTCATTAATGCCTTCTTGGGCAAGACATTGAGTGATGAACCAGTGTCTACCAGTACATGAGATAACACTGCGCCCTTACACTCCATCGTGATATGCAAAGCCTTATTATGGTTTCTTCCTTCAACAGTCAAATCTTTACTTGTAAAACCCAAGCCATGGCTAACATTAACATTGGAGATTACGCCCTCGAGCTGATTAACAGTAATTTCTTGTGGCACGTATGCACTCTTCAACACTTTCAGCAACGCCTGCCGATGCGCATCAGAGCACATCAATAGTGACAAGATTGAAATCTTTGAAGGGGTCTGATTCAGTTGGTCCACAATCTTATAATCGCTTTTCTTGATTATCTTCATAAATTCTTCCATTTCCTTATCAAAAGTAATCTTTGTCTCTGCTTCAGGTGTAGGCGCATTTTCAACCACCTGTTTACCTTTAGCCTTTGCTGCGGCTTCTGCCTCTTTATCACTTCTCAAGGTTTGGGGAGCGAACAACCTTCCACTCCTTGTAAAGCCCCCTACACCCCCTACGTTATCAATATTTGGGCTGACTGACGACTCAACTTCCTGCTTTTTACCTTCGTAATATACATCTGCCCCATAGTGCCATGGGATAGCCTTCGTAGACGTGAACGGAATTGGTCCTGACACCGTGATAGTGACAGGACTGGGTCTTTCTGGCGCAACACTCGCCACGGGAACTGCATTGACCGGCATTTGAATCTCAGCGGGAGTGTAATAGATGGTCACGGTTGATATCTCATCAGTGTCTTTCACGACTTTGTCGAACTGTAGACATCCTTCATCGATCAGATTCTGTAAACCCATCTTCAACTTATCACAGCCGTTCTCCTGATTCATACACTCAGAGCAATCTTGATTACAGCCCGAGAACACCTGTCCCTTCAATAAACGATCTTTTACAACCAACAAAGAAGTTTTCACTTGATGGATATCTGTCACCAGATTCAATCTCCTCCCATCTTCAATAGCGTACACATTTGTTGCACTATGATCAGGCATGGGATGCTGAGTAATATTAGGAGCGGGAGAGAAATTGATGGCTTTAGCATCAATCAAATCTTGTACTTTATGATGGAAAGCCCAGCATTTTTCAATGGAGTGCCCCTGAGCACCTGAGTGGAACTCACAACGAGCATTAGCATCGAAGTTAGGTGGCAGGTTTCCAGCAACCGGAGCTTTCATAGTACGGAGTTCTACCAACTTTAACTCGAGTAGCCGGGGCAACAGCGCGGCATAAGTCATAGGGAGAGGATCCATCTTACGATCCCTCTGCCTAGACCTTTGCTGGAAAAAAGGTTGTTGCTGTTGAACTTGTTGTTGGGGTTGTTGTTTCTGAACAGACGGTGTGGGGATTGTTACAGCATCTACCTGATAATAAGCTTGAGAACGCCCTCTGCCTCGTCCTCTAAACACAGCATTCGTATCACCTTCTCTTCTTTTCTGGTTACTAGCAAACGGTTTCTTCGTCCCCGAAGAGCCAGCCCCACTCACATCCTGGATCTTTCCAAGCTTTAACAGACTTTCTATTCTTTCTCCCGCAATCACAATATTAGCAAATCCAGTTGACGGACAAGTAGCTAATCTATCAAGATAGGCTCCTTGCAAGGTGCCCATGAACATATCTGCCATTTCTCTGTCTGACAAGGGAGGTTGAACCTGGGCAGCCATTTCCCTCCACCTCTGTGCATATTCTTTGAAACTCTCCTTGGCATTTTGTGACAACCCCTGCAATTGAGTGCGGTTGGGCGCCATGTCAATATTATACTGGTATTGCTTCAAGAACGCTTCTGCCAGATCTTTCCAACTCTTCACAGCAGCTCTATTCAACTTCATATACCAGGTCAAGGACGCCCCAGCCAGACTGTCCTGAAAATAGTGCATCCATAGCTTCTCGTCATCCGTATGGGCTGCAATCTTCCCAAAGTAAGCTTGAAGATGCGTTTGGGGACACGCATTGCCGTGATACTTATCAAAAGTAGGAGGTTTGAATTTAGGGGGAATTCTGACTCCTGAGACCAGCCCCAAGCTGGTAACATCAATACCCATAGAGTTCTTGCATTCTATGGCCCTGATCTTTTCTGCTAACTCATCATACCTTCGATCACCTTGATTACCCACATCAGCATCTAGTAGAGTAAATTGGTCTTCCAGAGTATCTTCAAGAGTAACACCAGCATGCCTACCATTTCCATTACCCCGATTGTTACCACCAGGAGGAGGGTTGCCACCGGGAGGAGGGATGCCATGTCCCTGTGAATTGTCATGCTGATCACCTTCGGGCCCATTGTCTGGACGCTCGACCAGAAGCCTCAATCTCTCCTGATTTTGCGCCATGCCAGTCATGAGGGTCATGAACTGGTCCATACGCGCCCTCATTTCGGCCAAATCACTTTGCACTTGATCCATGATTCTTACTTGATTTCTTCGCGTCGAATATCGGTGAATATGACTCTCCGCTATACTGCCTGAAACCAAATAAAGGTTAGAGACCCTGCAACGAGTACCTGAAAAGCAAGTAACATAAATGCAGAATGTTATGCAATGCCATGCAATGTTATGTTTATCATTTTCAAAGTGCTTTACATCCTGATTCCAATCCAAACCACGGAAATCTGAAGACCAGAAATCGTGATATAAAGAGACGTGTAGTGGTCATGTGCTTGTGTGCAACTATCTGATAAGGAATAATTCTGAATAAAACTGCTCATACTCATTCAACGAAGTATTCAAGTACATTTAAGAAAGGTTCAACCGCAAATGCGATACAAGGAAAAATGGATCCATCAACAAGCCTGATGGTAACCATTAATAACAAAAAATAAGGAAAAGAACATCAATCTGACAATTCCACATCCTTCAGCCTGTCACTTGAGTATTTGATCTCCTCAAAAAGTATACGAGTACGCTGGTGAGTCGGCTTTTTAATCATTTCTTTGATCAAGACATCCCTTTTCTCAAGAGCTTCAGTTAAAGAACCCATATGCAGCATAAGAGCTTCGTCATCATGCACTCCTTTGTGTCTCTTTACGCCAGCTTGCGTCTTGAGTATCTCTCTTTCTATCATGGCTTCTTCAAGCTCTTTCTTGGTATTCTTCAGCTGGCTTCTAGCTTCTTCTAACTGTTCTTGACTTTTACCGAGACTTTCCCGATACTTTCTCCTCTGCTCATGTGCCTTTTTTAGCTCCTCGTCTTTAGTCTTCGACTGATCCTTTAACTCGGCATTTTCAATTCTGACTTCATCCCAAGCTTGACGAAGTTGAGCTAATGAATCCTTGCTTCGGGCTAAAGCCTGTTTTGTAATCTTGTGAGCCTGACTAGTGTCATCTGCTCCCAAAGTAAGTTTCCGAAAGTACCGAGCTCTGTCATCAAAATCTTCCTCTTTGTCAGCCAAGGTTTTTTCCGCTTTCAAGGCTCTCTTTTCCAACTCTTTGTTGTCAGCTAGAGCTTTCTGAAGACATCTGCTCATTCCAGAATTCTCTATCTGCAACTCTCTGACCATTTTCTTCCACTTCTCACATTCTTCAATAGCCACCATAGTGGGTTGTTCTGGCTGTACTGAACATAAAAGAGGTCCCCTTAAAAAGGGTAAAAGCAATTCCTTTACTTTCGTCTCAATCCACCTGTCATATTCAGGATAAGATCTACAATCTCCTTTTCCAAAAACTGCTTTTCCAATTTTGTGCTTATCTTTCCAAGCATTCACTACTTCTACCACCTTCGCATCTTTAGTTCCTGTAAAGAATAAAGATTCTCCCACATCTTGCTCTGTAGGAGGATCCCTGGAAGCATACCCAAACTGTCGGATGGCCAAAACTGGATTATAATTGATCCCTCCTTTTCTGCCAATCAAAGGCACATTTGGAAAATTTCCGCATCTTGTGACAAGCTCTATTCTCAATAACCGGTGGTCAAACCATACAATGTTATCAGCAGTTAAACCCATCAATCGTTTAGACCATTTCGCCACATCTTTGGTTTCCACAAAGGCACCTGTCTGAGGCAAATGTTTGAAAAACCAATGACTCAGCAGTGGAGTACAACAACTAACAGATCCTCCCCTCCTTTTCTCATTCTTGTAATGCACGGAATGATAAAAATCTCCTAACAAAGTAGGGACTGGATTTTTAAGGACGAAAACTCTCGTTGCTTGCATATCCACAAAGTCTTGCTGATTGGGAAAGAAAACTAGGCCATATATGCAGAGAGCCAGAATGGAATTGTAAACCGTCCAATTTTTAGCACTTGCAGCCTCTTGGGCTTGTCCAGACAGAAATTCTAAATGAAATCCGCTAACTCCATTTTTACTGCTCACACCACTCTTTACCACTGCCTGATCCATTTGTAACGCAACAGCAATTTCTTTTACGCTGGGAGAACTACCAGAGAAGAATGGTATTGCCGGCGTGATCGGAATTCCCAAAATAAATGAGAATTCTTCCAGTGTTGGCATCAAAATGTAATCTGAAAAAAGAAAGCATCTCAACGAAGGCTCGTAGAACTGCAGCAGAGTGTGCAAAGCATCATGTTCATACTTGGTGATTGTACGGACCATCCCAACCAAATTCCCGTAGCTCTTCTGAAACCTATCAAGAATACCCGGACCAGCCATATCTATAACTTTGAGCAATGAATCCAAGACAGGATCTGGAAACTTGTAAGACACATTGTTCTTTCTCTCGGCAACGATCTCTGTTGAACCCATGGATTGGAACCAGAAATGTATTATGCACCTGAAAATGACAAACATAACTGTTATGATATGATAATGCAATGCAAAAGGGCATGTGATCAGGTAATCAAGTGTCTGTGTCTGTATTAAACTGTGTGCACTGTGTCTCTGTACTGAATCTGGCAATATCTGAGATGAACACTTAAATCACTGTCATAGGATACAATGTCTGAAATCCTCATAGAATCACAAGTAAGGTAGGTAGGAGGCTGGGTTTCCTGCAAACCTGTAAACATCCCGCCCATACTCACATGTGGTTCTTAGAAAATAAGGCTTGTCAGCTTCGGAGGTTTGAGAAGCCCTAGCACATTCAGCCCGTAGGATACAATGCTATGCCAATCAAAGAGGTCGTCCACTGACTCCCCTTAGAAAATAAAAGTCATCCTATGCAAGTTCCAAAGTGGGCCCTCGGGTGCAAATGGGTTTGCCACAGAATGTGGTCTGCCATTGTCACCGCTAAAGAGGGATGTTTCCACTAAGGTCCTCATGATCGGTCACTAGAGTCGACAGCTCTCTAGATCTACATCCTGGAATATGCAAGATGCGCATGCCACGACGTGTCCCAAGATAGCCTCGTCTAGTTGTGAATTTCGTGAACACCCAACGCACTCCAAACGGCACGTAGGTCCCACTACTCTCCACTCTAATTCTAAGTGTATCCTCAAGCCTGTGTAATGGGCTTATCTCTCAGAAATCCCATCCCGCCAAACAGAAAACAGCACAGTCCAGCATAGCATAATATACCATATGGAATAAAAATGCTAAAATGCAGTAAATGCAGTAATATACAGTAATATACAGTAAAACGGTAAATACAGCACAACAATAAACACCCAATGAAAGAAAAACAGACAAGCGTTAGGATTGACTCGCTTAGGATGGACCAGCAATAGGTCAATCTGTCCCCAGCAGAGTCGCCAGCTGTCGCTCCCGGGATTTTCATCCTAGTACAAACGCGAAAGTGGCACCGAAACAGAGTCGCCAGCAATGTGTATTTATCCCATGAGAGGGAAAGGAAACACCGCATAAACCTGAAGGAAAGGATAGAGCATGGTCTTGCGACCAAGAGAACTGGATTCGGGAGTCGGTTACGCGAGAGGAAGGTATTAGCACCCCCTCGCGTCCATCGTACCCGATGGGATCCACGCTTGCTTGTTTCGATCAAAGGGTGATAGAAAAGGATGTTGGAAATGGAACTGAAAGAAAGAAAGAGAAAGAGAAAGAATGGAAAAGGAATGAGAAACAAATGTAGGGAAAATAAAAGAAGTGCTCGCATGGGCCCTACCCCACTGCCTACGTATCTCATCGGGAGCATGAGAATCAGAGCGACGTAGTTCCCCTCACTAGGGATGTTTGTGTTTTTTAAGGAACGGCTAACGTTCTAGCTCAGGTGTTGCAGGCTCGCTGGTCCGAGTGCGTTACCATCTTGCAAGAGAACGAGTAGGAGCGCGTTCGTGCGTTGAGAAGGAATGAGATGAGAAAAGAATTCCCGAAGGAAAGACGTTATTGTTTGTTTTTGTCTTTTAGAAGTTTTTTCATTTGTTTGCATATGACAGTGTATCTGAATCTTAGTCATTGGAATGTGTACATTCTCACATTCCAAGATGGAATGGGTAAGAAAGCACACTAAGGGTGAAGAAGACCCCCACACTTAGTTCCAATTGTCAAGGTTCAAACACACTAGCATACTTGTGTTGATTAAGTGTTTTTATTAATTAAGAAATGAAGAAGTGTTTTTTATTTGTACCTTCAACAAGTATTGCATTTAAGTCCCTCATACAAGATCAAATGTTTAACACATTGACCCAAGATGGGCTATATGCTATACATTCTAAGATTATAAGAGAAGACCCCTTATAACCTTTTCTTTATATGAAAGGCCTAAATGCAATAAATGCCTACCTTTATTAGATGTTTTGAGTTTCCTTTAAGAGATGAGAAGAGAGACTCAAGAGAGGAGAAAAGGTAAAACCTATGTGGACTAAGACTCAATCCTAATTGAAGATTAAAGGGAGTGATCCTAAAGGTTTGTGAGGTTTCAACCTAAAGTCTAAAGAAAGAAAGAATTAAACAATTCACTTCTAAAGTAGAAGATGAATTGTAATTCAAAAAGGGAAAGTAATGAGTTATTAAAAGAAAGCACATAAGTGCTTAACAAAACATAAAATGGAATTGTAAAAGAGAAAGGATAGAAGTTGAATGTGGATTCCTTATCCACACTCAATTGAAACTTACCAAAGCCCCTACATGGTTAGTAAACATGTATAAGAAGTATAAGAAGTAAAAGAAGTAAAAGAACATGTAATGCATCATAAAACTCAAAAGAATTACATGAGAAACCAAATCCTAGAGCCACAACCAGAATGTACATCATATGGAAACAAATGGTTATTATCAATCAAACTCAAGTGGATAGGCAACAAACATCCTCCATGACATTAGAACATGATATCATAAGAAAAGGGAGAATGAAAGATGAAAGAGAAAAGAAGAAATGTGCATAAATGGAACATGTAATCCATGGATCAGAATTGAAATGAAATGAAAAATGATTCACAAACATCTCACAAGTATTCATGCATGACACATCAAAGCATTTAAGAAGTGATAGAAGAAGTAGGATTGAAATGGAAGTTCCAAACAAAGGAAAGTGCAAACACAACATGTTAAAGGTGCACAAGGTTCAAATGATAATCAACAAGCAAAGATGACATATGATATGTATCAATGTCCTATAATGTCAAGAGTGTAGCTCAGCAAATAGGCAAATGATCATGCAAGTATACACAAAAGAAAACATGTAAACATGCACAAAAGATTACAATGATATGACATGTTATAATGCTTTAAATGAAATGCATCAAACAAAAATCAAATGGCCTCATGAAAATTATGAAAACATGGTATTGAAGTTCACCAATCATAGATGAATCACATATCAAAGTAGCATGCAAGGAACCAAGGCAAAATGATGTCAAACAATGCACTTAGGTCAAATAGACATATCATACAAAGTAGCACAAAAGTGAACACCAAACATGCCATAAAATGACCTAAAAAATCAAATAAAAATCAATTAACATACCTCAAGATGCTAATGACTCAATGCAAAAAGAAGAGCATCAAAACAATTTTTAATGATCAAGAACAAAATTAAACAAGATCATGTACCATATTAAGAATGCACATCAAAGAAATTCAAAGAAAAATATGGATCAGGGGTAAAAAGGTCATAAAATCAGAAAATAAAATCACCAAAAATTTTCTAAATGTTTTAATGATGCTCATGAATTTTTGTGGAATTTTATGATACTATTTAGTATTTTTAAAAATTAAAAAGCAAACGTGTAGAAAAATGGAAAAATAAAATGCAATGCAAAAATGAATGGGGGTGCATGCCTAGTAAAAATGAGTTCAAAAATCATTGGGCTTTTAGAAATGGAGGTGTGGATAGCAAAATAGTCTAGGTCCAATAACACGCATAACACAATAACAAGCATACACTCTCAGTCAACAAAATTGACTCACTCATGGCCATTGGATCAAGTCAAGGTCAAACGAAAGTCAAAGTAACCAGATCTAACACACGCGCGTGAGTGACCACACAACATACAGTGTGCCACACCACATAATGTTCACTCTGATTAAAATAAAACATGTGCCACGCATGTGACATTTTTATGCGCTGTCATCACACAAGCCACACGATGATGAACATCCAACGGTCCACGTTCAAACTGCAAATAAAACCCTAAACAAGTTCACCGGCCGGAGAGGGACCTCCGGTCACCTTCTCCGGCGAGAACCACCACCTGCAACACTCACATGTTCACCAAAACACACAAATCGCCTACCAAATTGAAGCTAAGCTCATGTAGATCAAGAATATGCTCATAAAAACAACAAAACATGCACACACAGCAAGAACAGAGGAGATGAACTTGTGCCCTAACTTTTGGATCTAAGCCTTTAAGAAGCTCTATCAACTAGCCAGAGTTCAAATGCTCCTAGTGAGCTCATATCACCATGAAAACAACAGAATAAACAAGTAAACGTGAGAGGAGAGTTTGTAAGCTTCGGAACCTGATCTTGCAGTCCTTGTAGAGTCTGAGAAAACCAGAGGAAATGCTTGCTTCTTCCTTAAGCTTCACTTGGCCAAATAAAGGCTTTGATGAAGATGATGATTCAGGGGAGAAGAAATGAGATCCAAGCTCAAAAATCAGTTGCTCTTTGGTGAAGTTGAGAGAGAATCATAGAAGATTGAGGAGGAGGCTGAACAATATGAACTCGAAGCTTCCTTGCAATGGTGATGTTGAGAGTAGAGCAGAGAGAGTTTTTTGGAGAGAATGTGGAAGAATCAGAGAGAAAATTAGAGAGTGTTTGGGAGTGAAATGAGAAGAATGGAGTTGAAAATGAAATTAGAGTGTGAGTTTTCTATTTATAGTGTGAGTTTAACTATGGTTTAGTGAGTGGAGTTAAATGAGTTAGCATGGTTAAACTGAGTGCACCCTAACTAACTGAGCCAAGTTAGTTAGGGCGAGTTATCCATGGCTGTAATTGTGTGATGATGGTTCATGGTGAGTTATGGTGGGAATGAAGAGAAACTGGTGTGGCACGGCTGGTACAGCATGAAGCTTGTTCAACAAGTTGTCTTTTTTTCCATTCTTATGTATTATGAAGCACGTGGCATTATGAATGTGATGAGTGTTTGGTTTAATGAGGAAAGAAATGAGAAAGTGTTTGTGGTGTGTGTGAACCAAATCATGCAGCATGCCATCAATATATCAATGTCAACATAGGGTGGTTTATAGAGGTTTTTTTTTCTCTACTCAATGACTGCATTAGGGAGTGTATGGGTTCATTGGAAAGAGGACACATAGGAGAGCAATGTTGATGTGCAACTTGAGTGGAAATGATGCCTCAAACATGTCTAAAAATGACCATAAATAGATGGGCCAAGAACTGGTACATGGGTGCGCAGACTTGTGGCATGACCTGGTTGTGACCTGGTCAAATTTCAGTTGCAATGACCATTCTTTGAGCCATCATAACTCCTTAACCTTTGATCAGATGAAAAATTGATAAACACCAACTTTGAAGATCTCACATAGAGGAACAACTTTTATGTTGAAAGATTTTCCATTTGAAGCCTCTAATCATGAGTAATTGATCAATACATTTGGCCCACCAAGTGTTTGAGAAAATGATTGCGCGCGTGCCCTGAAAATCTTGGTCATGACCTAGTTTTGGACCTACTTTGCTCCAACTTTGATCAATCATATCTCACTCAATTTTTATCCAATGGAGATGTTCCACATATGGATGTGAAGCTTAAAACAAGATCTTTTGTTGTGGCCGAGTGGAATTTTCATTTGGCGCTTCAATTTTAAATGGCCTTGGTTCAAACTCTGATGCAAAATGGCCAAAACTTGCTATTTTTAGTAACCCTTCCTCTTCCAAAAATGGCAACTTTCCACCTCTTGATTTTTTCATGATTCCTTTGGAGTTTCTTGACCAAATTTTGTACATTGGACATATGTAACATGAATTTCATGATTTTGGGCTCAAAAAGTCAAGAGTTGACTTTTTCCTCTGATTATTTGACCTGGCCCCAATTTTCCTGATTTCTGATCTTTCTTCCAATTGAAACACTTCCAAAACCAATTGAGAGGTAATTTTCCATACACATACACTTAAGAACATGTAGAATACCATGACATCAAGTTTTGTCCAAAAAATCAAAGATTCCCTGATTTAATGGGAAACCCTAGTTTTGGTGCCCACCTCCTAGGAGAAAAATGTGCAGTCTTCAATTTCAAATTCTTCAGAGTATGTTGTGTACCTTCTTAAAGGATGATGATATATACCATTTGAGGATGATTTTGGATCAATGAGCTATCTCCTTTGAGGGTTTTCCTTCAGTTTTTGAACCTCTTGCATAGTGAAAGATGTAATGCTTCAATCTCCCATTGTATCTCTCATCCTTGAGGTTGTGGATGATCAATTGAGATGGCATGAGACATGAAAGACCTCTTGGCTTGCCTTGAGGGCACTTGATTGACCTTTTTGTGCTTTGAATGATCTCTTGATTGTCCACCTCCCACCTGATCACATGCCCTGATGGTAAGAAGGATGCTATGCTTCATTTTTCTATGTTAAATGCAATGTAATGTTAATGAGGTGGATATGATATGATAAATGATAATGCCATGCTATGATGACAAAGAGGGAGAGCAAATTTTGGGGTATTACAGCAGGGATTGGGGCGTTCATGATTTCCCATGACAAAGGGGTCCTCTGGTCCTCGTCGTCGCTACCAGTCGTGGATCTCGAAGGTGATCGACGGTGCCGTGGAGGGGAGTTCCTCGAACGGTTCTTTGATCTTTCTTCGGTCTGCTTGGACTTCTTGGAGGTGATGGAGGCCCTGGGTTCCTTCCGAGGAGGGGAACGAGGGAGTTTCTGGGAGATCGTCGGTTGGGGGCGCTCGAGTCGCGGTCGGCGACCCTGGCGTACCGACGACGGGGTCTGAGATTCTTCGGAATGGGTCCTTCGCGGGGAAGGAGAACGGGGAGGTGACGGGGGACGAAGATGTCTTCGCGGGGAAGATCGTTGTGCTCGTCCTTGCTCCAAGGCTTCAATTCTGGTGTTCTACTATGCGATCAGCTGATTGGTCTGGTTGATCAATGCAAACAGGGCCACGGTGCTCGGGTCCGTATTGGGCGGCGGAGCAACTAGTTGGAGAATGGCGTGCTGATCGTCCTGGTGGGCGACGTTGTAAGCCACATCTTGGGAGTCCGGGGAGGCGGTCTGCCCGTCTCTTATGTTGCCTTCGCCGCCGTTGAGGATGACGGCGTCCTCACGGTGGTTCCCGTTCTCAAGTTGTGCGAGCACGGTGTCTAGAGCCTGGTTAACTGTCGGATTGGCCATGTTGGTGATGAATGAAGGAAGCTTTGGTTTATCGAGCAGAAAAACGGGAAAGCTTATAATTTCCCACAGACGGCGCCACTGATCGTACCTGGATCAGACAGTTTCTAGTGGCCAACGACGTCTGTTGAACTTTAGCTCCGGTGAGGTTGAAGACGGCGCGGGGGGGGGGGGGGTGTACCTCCAAGGTACTCCGACGCTCAAGTAAGGTGGTTGTCAGAGAAAAAGCAAGTACAAAAGTGAGAGTAGAAGTGAACATAACCTGACCCTCTCAAGTGAGAGGGTATTTATAGAGAGCCCCCAGCGCGGGGCCAACGGTTACTTGCATTGGCCTGGATTGTCAGGCCCAATCCAAGTAACTTCCAGGGCTTACATGGCGTAGTGAAGACCAGCACGTGGTCTTCGCCCTGGGGTAACCGTTCCTAAATCTCCGGAATTAGGGCAGGCCGATTCCATTGGGAGTGGGGCAGTTACATGAGAACGTGTCCTCGCGGGGAGGACTCTATCGTGTCGGGGAGAGACGTGTCCTCGCGGGGGAGGACCCTTATGTGCAGAAGGTAGTCTCCTCGCGGGGAGGAGCACCCTGAGTGTCGAGGAGGGACGATCCCGG
Organism: Lathyrus tuberosus; assembly: GCA_022829125.1. Taxonomy (NCBI): domain Eukaryota; kingdom Viridiplantae; phylum Streptophyta; class Magnoliopsida; order Fabales; family Fabaceae; genus Lathyrus; species Lathyrus tuberosus. The sequence continues at coordinate 7,933,085 of JALAZF010000154.1, read as the reverse complement.
GGAGGCCTAGCGTCTTGCCCGACGCTCAGTGTCCTGCGTGCGCCCGACACCTCGGAGGAGGTGTAAGTGCCCGACACTGGTCGGTCCAAAGGCCTTTGTTGGGCCATCCCAGGGAATGTGGGTTGGGCCTGCTCGACTGAGTAGCAGTCCCCGGCCCAATCCAGAACACTTTCCATACCTTGTCAGCATGCGTGTGTTATACACTTCCATTAAAAAATTTAAAAACCTAATTCAAACCCTTTTTCTTGTGTTTTTCTCAACCTTCAATTTGAATTAGAGCTCCGGCTCTCTTATTAATTTTTCATATCAAACACTTAACTGTGTAGATATGAAAGAGACAGTTACAACACCAAGCCTCTTGTATTTTATGGAGAAAAATTTGATTACTGGAAAGATATAATAGAAAGTTTATTTTTAGGTTATCATGCATATCTTTGGGATATAGTAACAAATGGTTACGAAACACCATTCTCTGCTATTGGAATACATATTCCAAGAAGCAAAATGAATGATGAGCAGAAGAAAGACTTCAAAAATCATCACAAAGCAAGAACCATTCTTCTGAATGTGATCTCATACAATGAGTATGAAAAGATCACTAACAGAGATACAACAAAGGATATTTTTTTATTCCTTGAAAATGAATCATGAAGGCAATACTCAAGTCAAGGAACCCAAAGCTCTTGCGTTGGTCCAGAAGTATGAAGCCTTCAAGATGGAAGAAGGTGAAACTATTGAATCCATGTTCTCAAGATTCCAAACCTTGGTAGCAGGACTCAAAGTTCTAGACAAAGGATATACTACTGAAGATCATGCTAAAAAGATTGTGAGAATTCTTTCTAAGAAATGAAGACCAATGGTTACTGCATTAAAGTTGTCCAAAGATCTGAACAACATAAGTCTTGAAGAATTGGTTAGCTCACTCAGAAGTCATGAAATAGAGCTAGAAGAAGATGAACCTCAGAAAAAGTCTTCGCAGACACCGAAGCTACAACACTTCAACATAAAAAAAGAGATACACTTAAAGCTTTCTTTGTATATCTTTTTAAGCGGATTCATTTTAACTTCATATTGTGTGTTATCAGCATATCAAGAAGAAAACTCTATAAACACAAATTTGTTATAACCAAGTTTGGTTATATTCCTCAAGCAACACTACTACAAAACGCTAAAACAACAACGCCAGGCTTATAACGCATCCTTTTATGCCGTTGTAATAGGTTAAAAATTCCGCGCTCATTTAAAAGCTGAGTCATTTAATGACGGTTGAATGAAACCACCGTAGTAATAAATAAAATGTATCAAGCTTCGATTCCCTGCAACTACATTTTTTCCAATTTTCAGAGTACATTTAGCGTGTGTCAATTAAGTCCATTATTTATAAAATAAATTGTAAATTATTTTACAACGGTTAAGATGAGCAACCGTAGTAATAAATGAAATGTATCAAGCTTCGATTCCCTGCAACTACATTTTTTCCATTTTTTAGAGTACATTTAGCGTGTGTCAATTAAGTCCATTATTTATAAAATAAATTGTAAATTATTTTACAACGGTTAAGATGAGCAACCATAGTAATAAATGAAAAGTATCAAGCTTCGATTCCCTGCAACTACATTTTTTCCATTTTTTAGAGTACATTTAGCGTGTGTCAATTAAGTCCATTATTTATAAAATAAATTCTAAATTATTTTACAACGGTTAAGATGAGCAACCGTAGTAATAGAGTACATTTCACTTAAGATTCCACTACGGTTTGTTTTTCCACCGAGATTAAAAGGTTTACTGATAAATTAAAACAAAACTTATTATGTATTTCTTTCATAAGACGCCTTAATCGAACAAGTGAGCCAGAGACGCCCTAACCTTTACCCTCTTCGTATCCATTCATTTGGGGCTCAAATATTGCTCAAATAAGGTACTCTTCAACATCTTCATTCCTTTTTTCTTGGTTTATGCTCAAATATTGACCGTCTTCATTCATTTGCTTCTTCAGCTTCGAAGTAAGGTTCTCTTCAACATCTTCATTCCTTTTTTTCTTGGTTTATGCTCAAATATTGACCGTCTTCATCATTCATTTGCTTCTTCAGCTTCGAAGTAAGGTTCTCTTCAACATCTTCATTCCTTCTTTCTTTGTTCATATTGTATATGCTCAAGTCAGAATGAGATATTTCATATGCTTTACGTTTAGTATTAGAGTACATCTTCATTGATCTTTTCTTTGTTCATATTGTATATGCATATGCTTGAGTTTTTGGATTAGATTTTGGTGCGTCATTCACATTATTATACATGTATAAATTTCAGAAGTTGTAATGGATCGTAGTTGGATAAAAGCCAATAGATTAGATCCGGTTTATGAGAACGAAGTTTGTGAATTCCTTGAATACGCTGATAAACATCTTCCTGGCAATGATGGTATCTTTTATTGTCCTTGTGTTGTTTGCGCTAATATCAAAAAGGGTACAAAGAAAGAAATACACAATCACCTTTGTTGTGATGGTATATGTCAAAATTATATAATATGGGCGTGGCATGGTGAGGTGGATAATAAGGAAAGTTGGGCGTCACAAAGTCAAAGAGTGGAGGAAGATGAATATATGGAAGATCACCTAGAGGATATGTTCCGTGATATTAGGGAATCTTCTTTTATGAATGCTCATATTTATGATAATTTATGTAGTGATAAAGACACCCATTTATATAAGGTATGCAAAGAGTTCACACGATTGTCGGCGGTGTTAAAGTTGTTTAATCTGAAGGCAAAAAATGGATGGTCGGATAAAAGTTTCACGAAATTACTTGAATTGCTACAGCAAATGTTATCAGAAGATAACAAATTGTCGGATCGTTGCTATGAGGCCAAGAAGATATTGTGTCCACTGGGTCTGGAGTATATCAAGATACATGTTTGCCCTAATGATTGCATATTATTCCGAAAAGAGTATGAAGACTTGTTTCAATGTCCGAAATGTGGTGTGTCGCGTTACAAGCAGAAGGCTAGCAATGGTGATGACAATGATCACTATGACAATGTTAGTAGGAAGCATCCTCCTGCTAAAGTGTTATGGTACTTGCCAATACTTTCACGATTAAAGAGACTTTTTGCTAATTCGAATGACGCAAAGAATCTTAGATGTCATGCAGATGAAAGGATTTGTGATGGAAACATTCGCCATGTAGCTGATTCTTTGCAATGGAAGAAAATTGATTCGTTGTTTCCGGATTTTGGAGTCGAGCCAAGAAATCTTAGGCTTGGGCTTGCCACCGATGGAATGAACCCCTTTGGTAATATGAGCACTAATCATACTTCGTGTCCTGTTCTTCTCACTATTTACAACCTATCTCCTTGGTTGTGCATGAAGCGCAAGTATATACTGTTAAGTATGATGATTTCTGGACCACGACAACCTGGTAATGACATAGATGTTTATCTTAGTCCATTAATTAATGATTTACGACTCTTGTGGGATGAAGGCGTTGAAGTTGATGATGCATATTCTGGGGAAAAGTTTAATATGCGTGCAATGTTATTTTGCACAATTAACGACTTTCCGGCTTACGGTAACTTGGCGGGATACATCGTCAAAGGACATAAAGCGTGTCCTATATGTGAAGATGATACTTGTTATCACCAACTTGAGTTTGGAAAAAAGACTGTTTACCTTGGGCATCGAAAATTTCTAAAACCGGGGCATCCTTATCGTAGATTACGAAAGGCTTTTAATGGAAAGCAAGAGTTTGGTGAGGCTCCTAAACCTTTAACCGGTGATGAAGTTTATCAACGGCAGGAATACATTAATGTTGTCCTTGGGAAGAGAGAAAAAGAAAAAGGTGGGAAGAGAGAAAAAGAAAAAGGTGGGAAGAGAGGAAAAGAAAAAGGGACAGTTGCGAAAAATATATGGAAAAAGAGGTCCATCTTCTTTGATCTTCCATATTGGTCAAGTCTTGATGTTAGACATTGTCTTGATGTGATGCACGTGGAGAAAAATGTGTGTGATAGTTTGATTGGCACACTTCTAAACATTCCGGGCAAGACTAAAGATAGTAAGACTTCCCGTCTTGATATGGAGAAGATGGGTATACGAAAACAGTTGGCTCCAATAGAGAAAGGAAAAAGAACTTATCTGCCTCCAGCATGTCACACTCTATCTAAAAAGGAAAAGAAGATGTTATGCGAGTGTTTGCAAGGTATTAAAGTTCCGCAAGGTTACTCATCAAACATCAAGAAACTTATATCAATGAAAGATCTCAAGTTAATTGGTTTAAAATCTCATGATTGTCATGTATTGATGCAACAACTTCTACCAGTGGCTATTCGTGGGATCCTTCCAAAAAATGTGAGAGTAACTATAACGAGACTGTGTTTATTCTTCAATGCCATATGTAATAAAGTTCTTGATTTCAAAAAATTGGATGAATTAGAAGATGAGGCTGCCATAATCTTGTGTCAATTGAAGATGTATTTTCCGCCATCATTTTTTGACATTATGGTTCACTTACTTGTTTATCTCGTAAGAGAAATCAGAATTTGTGGTCCAGTTTATTTAAGGTGATGTATCCAATAGAGCGATATATAAAGATCTTTAAAGGATATACGAAGAATCATCACCGACCGGAAGCTTCGATTATTGAAAGGTACATCACAGAAGAAGCTGTTGAGTTTTGTACAAACTATTTGTCGGATGCAGATTCTATAGGAATTCCAAAGTCTCGTCATGCCGACACAGACAGAAGAGGTATTCAAGGTCTAAATGTTAGGTCAATGGTTCGGGATGTAGTTATTCAATCACATTTCTATATTTTGAATAATATAGATGAGGTTCAACCTTTCATAGATACTCACAAAAGACTTATGAAGAAAAAATATCCTCGAATGAATGACAAGTTGTTATTGATAGAGCGTAACAATAGATTCATGGATTGGTTTAATAAAAGTGTATCTAATGATCTTAGTGCATCCGAGATACTTAGATGGTTGTCGTACGGGCCAAAATTTTGTGTCATTACCTGGAGTGCATACGACATTGGTCATTATACCTTTTATACAAAATCAAAAGATGATCGTAGTACAATGCAAAATAGTGGGGTTATGGTTGAAGCCGAATCGATGTATTTCTCTAGTTCGAAAGATAAGAATCTGGTATTGGCAACTACCGCGTTTTATGGTGTCATTGATGAGATTTGGGAGATTGATTATGTTATTTTCAAAGTGGCTTTATTTAAATGCAAGTGGGTTCCCAATAATAGTAATGGTGTTGACATTGATGACTTAGGATTCACCCGGGTCGACCTTGGCAAGGCATATTTTAATACAGAACCATTCATCATGGCTTCTCAAGCAAAACAAGTTTTCTATGTTTCCAATCCATCGGACAAATCGGGGAAATGGTCAATCGTTCTCCAAGGAAAATACATTCCTCTTAGTGATGAAAGTCTTGATATTCCGTCCACACCTTCTTACACAACACAAGTTCCTACCTCATATGATGAAGTTGATGGAGATGCCGTGCATGCTATACGACTCGATCATGAAGAAGGCATATGGAAAAATTAACAAGTACGTAATTTATTATTTATTCATAATATATTAATTGTATGTTATAGTTTAGAAGTATTTTTACTAACAAGTATAATTATTTCAAAGCATAGGTATTTTGAGTCCAGACACCAGGCCAGGAGACAAGACACCAAGAGACAAGATACCAATACACCAAGTTACAATTATGTGAAGTTATGTAATGTGTGTAAACTGTAATATGGTATATGTGATATTTTATTTATGTAGGTTGTTTGTTCTGATAAACTGTAATCTGGTATATGTGATATTATGAATATGACACGATTAATATTATTATGAAAACTGTATCACAAAATGTGAATTGTATTTTTCTACTGTGCTGAGATATGGAGAACAATAACACAGGTAAAAAATGGGATTAATTATAAAAGTAGGATGATATTTGTTAATTTTGCTGAAACTTTAGCGACGATTATATTTCCTAACCGTTATAATATCTGGCGCATTGTCCAGCAAAAAATAAATATTAAAACTGTACTGCTGGGAATCGAACCGAGGACAATTATATTTATTACAATGGTGTAATGTAAAACCGTTGTGATAGTTAGTGCGCTTTCCTCATTATTACAACGCAACACAAGGCCGTCGTTGTAAGTATCATATATACAACAACAATCTACATAATAACGCCCTCGCCCGCATCATTATATGTCATTCTCAACCATTGTTAAATAGGCTTTTCGTAGTAGTGCAACCAGGTTTGTGAGGTTCTTGAGACGACATTACAGATTGTCAAAGAGGATAAATCTTCTTAAGCAACTAGGTTGGTCAGGATCATAATGAGTCAATGACCGTCATATTTCTTAGGGGATCAGGTTGGTTGGAATTCTTAGCAAAATCACTGACAGACTGTCATTATTTTGTAATCAGATTGATTATTAGGTTAAATCCTTTTCTAAGGAGAAATCACTCAGATGGGTGGACTGGATGTAGCTTTGTTAACAATGAACCAGGACAAAAATACTTGTGTCTTTTATCATGTCCTTATTATTGTTGTTGTTATCCTTGCGTTTGTCTTGGGAAAGAAAAAGTTGTCATACTAGAAACCCAATTCAACCCCCATTTCATGTGTTTCTTGCACCTTTAATTAGTATCAGAGCACTATATCTGCCATTGACTTGTTATGTCAAACACTTAACCGTGTCAGAAAAAGGTCCATTTTTCAAAACACATTAAGTCAACACAAGCAACAACGATAAAATGTCATTAATCCGCCACATGCACACATCCTGCAAATGTTGATGATGTTGAACTGAAACAAGATGAATGAACAACAAAGAAATACTACTAGAATCATCTTGGATTTAAACTATCTCTTTAAATGTTATTTCTTAGAATGAGTATGAAAAGATTGCAAATGAAAGCTCTGTTAAGTCTTCATTTGAATATTTGAGAATGACTCATAAAAGAAATGAACAAGTACAACAATCCAAGGTGTTGACCATGATTCAAGTTTGAGCCCTTTAAAATAAGGAATGTTGAAACTTTTTAGGACATGATGCTCAAAATTTCAAACTCATGTTTTTGTTTGAAAGTCTTAGACAAAGGTCACTACTATAGACCAAGTTAATAAGTTTATCAAAAGCTTACTAGTGGAGTGAAGAGCTATGATGACTACTCTGAAAAGTGCTTAACTAACCAGAATCAGATGCTGACATCAATCTACTAACTTTAAGGATACTTAGGTATGGTTTTCGTATTCAAAGGGATTGGTTATGGAAAGTCAGTATAATACTCTTAAAAAGATGTGCCTTTGAACTAGTTATCAATCTGAAGTCAGAACGTTATTCAAGTCAGAATACCTCTGGGAATTCATGTCATATGGACTCTCGATTTAAAGCAATCAAACACAATTATGTGGCTCTTAAGTAAGACAGGTTTCATACAATAAGCCATCTGAACGTGTGAAGAAATCTCTGGTAACTCACCTTTTCTTAAGCTCAAAAGCAAATGGGGAGGTTTTTTTTTAAATTGACTCAAGAGTACTATAAATCCTGCACTTGTTTCAGAGAAATGTAAGATGAAAGCAAACATTATCTAGATACAACACTTATATTTTCATATTCTCCAAACAAGAAGATTATCAAAGTAATAAGAGTAAAATTCCACTTCCCTATGATAATTCTTTCTCCTTATGTTTATCTAAGAATCATATTTTGCATTCAAAGTGCTAACCATACTAAGATAAACATCATTTCATCAAAAACAAATGTTCAGAAGGATATTCTCTAATACAGACCTTCAATGAGCTGATATCTTATCTAAAATCTCTTGTTGAATATAAGATTCTTTTCATTTAGAAGATCTTGAAAGAATTTTATATGAAATCTTAGTATATGTAACATTAGAATGGTAAAATCTTATTTTAAGTTATTCGCCTCTGAACTAGCCAATTCTCTAAGTGAGAAAGTTGTCATGGTCAGAAGATTCGAAGTCAGAACCCTTTTGGTAATTTTCTGTCTTTTGGTCCCTGCAAATTTATTGGTTATTCTCAAGTACTTTTATTAAGGCTAAGATGTATGACAAGTTGTCCCATTATCTTCTATGCCATCAAAAATGCTTGAAGTACCTCTGGGTAATCATTATTTTCTTGGATAAAATGAAATCATGCTTCGGCGCCCCCTATATCATTAATTAATTAGAATAACAATGATCATCTTTATTTAGATGTTTCGTGTTGATTCATTTCTTTTCAGTTTTCATAGTGACATTTATGTTCCCTCTCGTTTCTCTCTAAGCTTTGAGTCTTTCAAAATGCTTGCTCTTCCTCTCCTCCACCTCTATATAAACCAAGTCTTGTTTTGTTTTCTTATCATCTAGCTCCTTCTTTTTTTTTTCACTCTCATCTCCTTTTAGAACCTATCTCTTTAATGGCTTCTTGCAAAACCTTCAAAGGTGATGAAACCAAGTTTGTTAATATCCTAGAACAAGTTGTTAACTATTAAAAGTTTTAGGTTCCAACATTCAAAATCTTGTTGCCTCTAAACATTGAGAAAACTACTTCGCTATGCTTCCTGGTCCAGTCTTTCCCATTCTTGTAAAAAACTTTTAGATGAATGCTTCGATTCATTTTAATGATGAAAATGTTGAGAAAATCCAATTTGTTATCTTAAACACTCTAATTACTATCACTCCTTCACTTATTGTTGATGTTAATAAGTGTGAAGAAGATGGTGCTGATGTTGAATGGTACATAACCAACCTCATCTTTCATAGAGACATACTCTTCATCACCAAATGTTCTGGAAACTGTAACGCCCAAATATTTAATTATTTATTTAATTGGATATTTACTAATTGTTTGTGAATTATTCTGTTGATTTTGGTGTTGCGGTGAATTAAGTCGTTAAGTCAGTATATTAAGTCGGTAAGTCGTAGAAATAATATTAGAAATAATATTATAGTCGCGGAATAATATTAGTAGTAATATTATAGTCGTAGGAGAGTATTCAAATTAAGTGGGCTTGGTTTCGTGTCGGAATTAGTAAATTAAGGGGTGTATGTTTTAGGCCCATTAGATATTATAATTGAATATTATTATTTTAATAAAATAAATAAAATAAAGGAAATAGAAAGAGTGGGGAGTTATTGGATATCAGTAAAAGAAGAAGTTACACGAGGCAGTTGGAAAACAAGGTTGGAAGGGAATAGAGTGGAGAAGACGATACGAAAAAAATTGCCGCCGGTAACCAAGTTCGAAGTTTCGAGCTACCTTCAATCCAATCAGGTAAGGGTGGGTTCGATTATTATAACTGGGTTATGATGAATGTTATTTGGGTGATGGTTATTGTGTAGAACTAGTATAAGAATTACCCTAAAAATTCCCTGTGAAAGCTGAAGTTATTTCGATTAAAATTAATCTCTGAAATTATTAATTTTGATGTTTGAAAACTGAGTTTTTGGTGATAGTTTAGAGACCCATTTAATATTTGGGGTACTTTCTGATGTTGAAAATCTGGGAAATACTCCCCTGGTTCTATTTCAAAGTAGCGCAAAAAGGGTATTAATTGATGGAAAGTATGTGAATTAATTAATTTATTAAGTTGTTTCACATGGCCAATAAGGGCGGCGCAGGGCACCCTAAGTCAAAGGAAATTTAGCCATTTTGTGTTAAGGCATTGGGTTTTGTTCGGTCACTGTATCATCATAGTAGGCAATAGTTTTAATTAATATATTTGATGGTAGTAGCATGTAGATTGGCCAAGTGGTTACATTATTATATATTAGTGGCGCAGGCTTTATGGATTGTAGGGAATTAGCAGGTGGCGCAGGTCTTATTGAAAAGTAGGACCTTCACTTTAATTCTTATGCTAAGATACATATTATCATGTATATATATTATCATGGTTCTTAATTAATTGGCTTTTAATGAATTGAAAGATAGTGTGGCACAGGCCACTTGACTTCTAAGCAAGGGTGGTGCGGGCCACCCATGAGGTTAAGGGGTTGGGTTTTTAACATGTGTATTAGCCTTTAATTAATCCATGAATTATTTGTGTGTTTGAGTGACAGTATGCTAGACTAATTAAGTAAGCTCACCTTATTAAATTCACATGGAAGAATAGAATGTAGCAGGAAAATAATCTGTCTTCTAATTATTTAAATGACAGAAAACTGGTATGTTCACTAGTCATTTTGGTAGTAGAAATTTAGCAGTTTTGACAGAAAAATAAGTAAGTAGCAGTAATAACAGTTTTAGCAGAAAATGGAAATAACAGGTTTTGTACATCGAACAGAAGTTTGACAGAAAATTGGAATTGTAGTCATATGTTGCAGCAGTGGTTTAACTGAATTAATAAATTAATCAGTAGTAATTAATAAAGGTGAAATAGTGCAGTTTTAGTCGGTTTAGCCAGTTTAGGCGAAAAACTTAGTTGTCTGGAATTTAACAAAAATTGTCAGGGTAAGTCGGGTAAATTAGTAGATGACTTTTGCTGAATTGTTTTGTTGAAATATTGTCGAGAAAGTCGAATTGCCGGTACAGCTGAGTTGTAATATTGTTCCGGTTTACGGACGAATTGTAAGTTGTAGGCTTGATAAGCCAACGTTGATATAAGTTGTTTGTGTCAAAAAAGTTGCTATGTTGTTAAGTTGATTATGTTGTGGATGTTGTTGAGTTGTTTATGTTGTTGAGTAGTGCATGTCATAAAACATACATTGCATTTTGTGTCGGAGCGTTGCTCACACCACATTGGCCTGGATTGGCATATGTTGAAAGTTGAAAGTTGAAGGCTTATGCCTTGATGCCTCGATAAACTGGCAATATTAAGTTGGGAGTTTTACTCCGATGGTACCACATGCATAACATTGTCGAGTCTCATTAGAGTTGCATTTGCTTAAGTTGTTGTTGATTTGATTTTATTTGTTGGTTGTTGATGTGAAGTGGTGATTATTTGTATGATTCTTGCCTATGTATTATTTATCATACTCCGTTTATAATTTTTGGTAACTCACCCCTTCTGTTTGAATGTTGTCCCTATGTTGGCAACATGCAGATAATCAAGAGGAGTAGCCGGTTACCGTAGTTCGAGTCGGTGGTTGTCGCTCTGATACGTAGCACTCGGGGGGACGACGCATGTCTTTTATTTATTAGTCTACATGCTTAGTTTTTAGTGAAATTGCTGAAAAATACTTTGTTGTTTAATTTGAAGTTGTTTTATGTTAAATAAAGATGCTACTAAGTTGTTAATGAATCCGCTGCGTTGTGTTTGCTTAAGTTGAATAAAGTTGAAGACCATTTGTTGTTTTGTGTTCCCTGAAGTGTTATGTGTCTTTCATGAATAACTATTATGTGGTTGATTTTTTTAAAGTTGAAAATGTGATATCCCGTTAAAGTTGAAAATTTTCATAACTCTGATTTTAATATAATTATTGGGTAGAAATGGGGTGTTACATTAGTGGTATCAGAGCAGGTCGGTCCGTCCGGCCAAGTGTCGAGTCGTAGTTGTTTAACAATCGAGTATTGTTATTTAGTTCTAATCGTTGTTTATGTTGCAGTGATAAGTTGAGATGGCTAGAAGGAACGATGCTGCAATGGCTGCTGCAATGCAAGCAATGGCTCAAGCTGTGCAGAATTTACCGAACGCTGGCGAGAATGATGGATCTCGTAGTCTGGCGAATTTTCAGAGGGAGAATCCGCCTACCTTCAAGGGCAAGTATGATCCTGATGGAGCATTGGACTGGTTGAAAGAGATTAAGAGAATCTTCCGTGTGATGGACTGCACTCCAGCGCAGAAGGTTCGTTATGGGACTCATATGTTAGCAGTCGAAGCTGATAACTGGTGGCTAGAGACTCGTCAGAGGTTGGGGACTACAGGTGAAGTTATCACTTGGGATGTGTTCCGAAGAGAGTTTCTGAGGAAGTATTATCCCGAGGATGTCCGTGGTAAGAAACAGATTGAATTTCTTGAGCTGAAGCAAGGAACTATGTCGGTTACTGATTATGCTGCAAAGTTTGTTGAGCTGGCTAAGTTTTATCCGTACTATACCGGTGATGATGCTGAGTTTTCTAAATGCATTAAGTTTGAAAGCGGTTTGCGCTCTGAAATCAAGAAAGCTATTGGGTATCAGAAGATCCGTGTCTTTTCTGATTTGGTCGATAGTTGCAGAATTTATGAAGAGGACAATAATGCTCACTACAAGATTGTTAGTGATAGAAGAGGCAAGCAACAACAGAACCGTGGCAAGCCTTATGATGCTCCAGCTGGAAAAGGTAAACAGAAAGCGACTGAGGGCAAGAAGACTAGTAGGGGAGATGCTCCTGCTGGCATAACTTGTTTCAAATGTGGAAAATCTGGTCATAAGAGTACTGCGTGCACTGCTGAGGCGAAGAGGTGTTTCCGATGTGGTAAGATTGGACATGCAATATCTGATTGCAAGCACAAGGAGATGATCTGTTTTAATTGTGGTGAAGAGGGACATATTGGTAATCAGTGTCCGAAGCCAAAGAAAGCTCAGACTGAAAGAGTGTTCGCGTTAGCAGGAACTCAAACAGCTAATGAGGACAGACTTATCAGAGGTACATGTTTCATTAATAGTACTCCTTTAATTACTATTATTGAAACTGGTGCTACACATTGTTTTGTTTCTGCTGATTGTGTTCAAAGAGTGGGTCTTAAATTGTCTGCTATGAATGGAGAAATGGTCGTCGAGACTCCGGCTAAGGGATCGGTGACTACTTCTCTTGTGTGTTTAATGTGTCCTTTATCGATCTTCGATAAAGACTTTTATGTTGATTTGGTTTGTTTGCCGCTGACCGGAATGGATGTAATCCTGGGTATGAACTGGTTAGAGTATAACTATGTTCACATAAATTGTTATCGCAAGCCGGTGAGGTTTTCCTCTCCGGAAGAGGAAGGGGTTGGATTGTTGTCTTTCAGAGAGTTACAGCAATTGATGAAAGAAGAAGCTCAGATGTTTTCGTTGATTGCAACGTTGTCTATTGAGAGCAAAGCTAAGATTGAAGAATTGCAGGTGGTAAATGAATTTCCTGAAGTTTTCCTTGATGAAATTCTTGATGTGCCGCCAGAGAGAGAGGTTGAATTTGCAATTGATCTTGTACCTGGTACTAGACCTGTTTCGATGGCACCATACAGAATGTCGGCATCCGAGTTATCTGAATTAAAGAAGCAGTTGGAAGAGTTACTTGAGAAGAAGTTTATAAGACCAAGTGTATCACCGTGGGGAGCTCCAGTGTTGTTGGTAAAGAAGAAAGATGGAAGTATGAGACTTTGTGTTGATTATAGACAGCTGAATAAAGTAACAATCAAGAACAAGTATCCACTCCCGAGAATAGATGATTTGATGGATCAGTTAGTAGGTGCTCGTGTGTTTAGCAAGATTGATTTGAGATCAAGCTATCATCAGATTAAAGTGAAAGATGAGGATATTCAGAAGACGGCGTTCAGAACACGGTATAGACATTATGAGTATTCAGTGATGCCTTTCGGTGTTACTAATGCGCCGAGAGTATTCATGGAATACATGAACCGCATTTTTCATACTTACCTGGATCGTTTTGTGGTTGTATTCATTGATGATATTCTGATTTACTCTAAGTCAGAAGAAGAGCATAAGGAACATTTGAGAACAGTGTTGGAAGTCTTGAAAGATAAGCAGTTGTATGCGAAGCTGTCCAAGTGCGAGTTCTGGTTGAAAGAAGTTAGTTTTCTGGGTCATGTGATTTCAGGTAGTGGTATTGCCGTGGATCCTTCTAAGGTAGATGCTGTGTTGCAATGGGAAACTCCAAGGTCGGCTACTGAGATTAGAAGTTTTCTGGGACTAGCTGGTTATTATAGAAGGTTTATTGAAGGATTTTCTAAGTTGGCACTTCCGTTAACTAGATTGACTTGTAAAAGTAAATCTTTTGTGTGGGATGTTCAGTGCGAAGAAAGTTTTACAGAATTGAAGAAGAGGTTGACGTCGGCTCCGGTTTTGACATTACCGAACCCAAGAGAACCGTTTGTGGTTTATTGTGATGCTTCGTTGATGGGTTTAGGAGGTGTGCTGATGCAGAATAATAAAGTAATTGCTTATGCGTCTCGACAGTTGAGAACTCATGAAAGGAATTATCCTACGCATGATTTGGAACTTGCTGCGGTGGTTTTTGTGCTGAAGATTTGGAGGCATTATCTCTATGGCTCTAGATTTGAAGTTTATAGTGATCATAAGAGCTTAAAGTATTTATTTGATCAGAAGGAGCTGAATATGAGACAGCGAAGGTGGTTAGAATTGCTGAAAGATTATGATTTCGGTTTGAATTATCATCCGGGCAAAGCTAATGTTGTGGCTGATGCTTTAAGCCGAAAGACCTTGCATATGTCAGCGATGATGATTAAGGAATTGGAATTAATTGAGCAGTTTCGAGATATGAGTTTCGTTTGTGATGTGACACCGCAGAGTGTTATGCTGGGTATGTTGAAAATTAACAATGATTTTCTGGACAGTATTCGAGAGGCTCAGAAGCGGGATGTGAAACTAGTGGACCTCATGAATAGTTGTGGCCAATCGGATGAGAGTGACTTTAAGATTGATGCACGAGGTGTGTTGAGACTGCATGATCGAATTTGTATACCAGATGATACAGATATGAAAAAGAAAATTCTTGAAGAGGGTCATAGAAGTAATCTGAGTATTCATCCGGGAGCTACTAAAATGTATCAAGACTTGAAGAAGATATTTTGGTGGTCCGGAATGAAAGAAGATGTAGCACGATTTGTGTATGCATGTTTGACTTGTCAGAAGTCGAAGGTTGAGCATCAGAAACCTGATGGGTTGATGCAACCGTTAGAGATTCCAGAATGGAAATGGGATAACATTTCTATGGACTTTGTGACAGGGTTGCCTATGACTTCAAGAGGACATGATTCGATTTGGGTGATTGTTGATAGGCTTATGAAGTCGGCTCATTTTATACCTATTAACATCACCTATCCGATTGCGAAGTTGGCAGAGATTTATATCCGAGTAATTGTGAAGTTGCATGGTGTTCCTTTGTGTATTGTGTCGGATAGAGATCCGAGGTTTACGTCGGAGTTTTGGAAGAGCCTACAGGAGGCGTTGGGTTCTAAGTTGAGGTTGAGTTCGGCGTATCACCCTCAGACAGATGGTCAAACTGAGAGAACTATTCAGTCGTTGGAGGATTTGTTGAGAGCTTGTGTTCTTGAGCAGGGAGGTTCGTGGGATACTTATCTTTCATTGATAGAGTTCACTTATAATAATAGTCACCATTCTAGTATCGGAATGGCACCTTTTGAAGCGCTGTACGGTCGGAGGTGTAGAACTCCGTTGTGTTGGCATGAATCTGGTGAGAGTGTAGTACTTGGACCGGAATTAGTTCGAGAAACTACCGAGAAAGTGAAGTTGATTCGAGAGAAGATGAAAGCTTCCCAAAGTAGACAGAAAAGTTACCATGACAAGCGGAAGAAGGATTTGGAATTTCAAGTGGGTGATCATGTGTTTTTGAGAGTCACGCCTGTGACTGGTGTTGGGAGAGCTTTGAAGTCTAAAAAGCTCACTCCTCGTTTTATTGGTCCGTATCAGATTTTGGACAGAGTTGGGAAGGTTGCTTACCGAATGACGTTACCGCCAAATCTTTCGAACCTGCATGATGTATTTCATGTGTCGCAGCTTCGGAAGTACATTTCAGATCCGTCTCATGTGGTGAATATGGATGATGTGCAAGTTCGGGATAATCTCACGGTGGAGACGAAGCCTGTGCGAATCGCGGATCGTGAAATGAAGACTTTGCGAGGGAAAGAGATCACGTTGGTGAAAGTTGTCTGGTTGGGACCTACCGGAGAAAGCATGACGTGGGAGTTGGAGAGCAAGATGCGAGACTCCTATCCCGAGCTGTTTGAATCAGGTAAATTTTCGAGGACGAAAATATTCTAAGTAGGGGAGAGTTGTAACGCCCAAATATTTAATTATTTATTTAATTGGATATTTACTAATTGTTTGTGAATTATTCGGTTGATTTTGGTGTTGCGGTGAATTAAGTCGTTAAGTCGGTATATTAAGTCGGTAAGTCGTAGAAATAATATTAGAAATAATATTATAGTCGCAGAATAATATTAGTAGTAATATTATAGTCGTAGGAGAGTATTCGAATTAAGTGGGCTTGGTTTCGTGCCGAAATTAGTAAATTAAGGGGTGTATGTTTTAGGCCCATTAGATATTATAATTGAATAATATTATTTTAATAAAACAAATAAAATAAAGGAAATAGAAAGAGTGGGGAGTTGTTGGATATCAGTAAAAGAAGAAGTTACACGAGGCAGTTGGAAAACAAGGTTGGAAGGGAATAGAGTGGAGAAGACGATACGAAAAAAATTGCCGCCGGTAACCAAGTCCGAAGTTTCGAGCTACCTTCAATCCAATCAGGTAAGGGTGGGTTCGATTATTATAACTGGGTTATGATGAATGTTATTTGGGTGATGGTTATTGGGTAGAACTAGTATCAGAATTACCCTAAAAATTCCCTGTGAAAGCTGAAGTTATTTCGATTAAAATTAATCTCTGAAATTATTAATTTTGATGTTTGAAAACTGAGTTTTTGGTGATAGTTTAGAGACCCATTTAATATTTGGGGTACTTTCTGATGTTGAAAATCTGGGAAATACTCCCCTGGTTCTATTTCAAAGTAGCGCAAAAAGGGTATTAATTGATGGAAAGTATGTGAATTAATTAATTTATTAAGTTGTTTCACATGGCCAATAAGGGCGGCGCAGGGCACCCTAAGTCAAAGGAAATTTAGCCATTTTGTGTTAAGGCATTGGGTTTTGTTCGGTCACTGTATCATCATAGTAGGCAATAGTTTTAATTAATATATTTGATGGTAGTAGCATGTAGATTGGCAAAGTGGTTACATTATTATATATTAGTGGCGCAGGCTTTATGGATTGTAGGGAATTAGCAGGTGGCGCAGGCCTTATTGAAAAGTAGGACCTTCACTTTAATTCTTATGCTAAGATACATATTATCATGTATATATATTATCATGGTTCTTAATTAATTGGCTTTTAATGAATTGAAAGATAGTGTGGCACAGGCCACTTGACTTCTAAGCAAGGGTGGCGCGGGCCACCCATGAGGTTAAGGGGTTGGGTTTTAAACATGTGTATTAGCCTTTAATTAATCCATGAATTATTTGTGTGTTTGAGTGACAGTATGCTAGACTAATTAAGTAAGCTCACCTTATTAAATTTACATGAAAGAATAGAATGTAGCAGGAAAATAATCTGTCTTCTAATTATTTAAATGACAGAAAACTGGTATGTTCACTAGTCATTTTGGTAGTAGAAATTTAGCAGTTTTGACAGAAAAATAAGTAAGTAGCAGTAATAACAATTTTACAGCAAATGGAAATAACATGTTTTGTACATCGAACAAAAGTTTGACAGAAAATTGGAATTGTAGTCATATGTTGCAGCAGTGGTTTAACTGAATTAATAAATTAATCAGTAGTAATTAATAAAGGTGAAATAGTGCAGTTTTAGTCGGTTTAGCCGGTTTAGGCGAAAAACTTAGTTGTCCGGAATTTAACGAAAATTGTCGGGGTAAGTCGGGTAAATTAGTAGATGACTTTTGCTGAATTGTTTTGTTGAAATATTGTCGAGAAAGTCGAATTGTCGGTACAACTGAGTTGTAATATTGTTCCGGTTTACGGACGAATTGTAAGTTGTAGGCTTGATAAGCCAACGTTGATATAAGTTGTTTGTGTCGAAAAAGTTGCTATGTTGTTAAGTTGATTATGTTGTGGATGTTGTTGAGTTGTTTATGTTGTTGAGTAGTGCATGTCATAAAACATACATTGCATTTTGTGTCGGAGCGTTGCTCACACCACGTTGGTCTGGATTGGCATATGTTGAAAGTTGAAAGTTGAAGGCTTATGCCTTGATGCCTCGATAAATTGGCAATATTAAGTTGGCAGTTTTACTCCGATGGTACCACATGCATAACATTGTCGAGTCTCATTAGAGTCGCATTTGCTTAAGTTGTTGTTGATTTTATTTTATTTGTTGGTTGTTGATGTGAAGTGGTGATTATTTGTATGATTCTTGCCTATGTATTATTTATCATACTCCGTTTATAATTTTCGGTAACTCACCCCTTCTGTTTGAATGTTGTCCCTATGTTGGCAACGTGCAGGTAATCAAGAGGAGTAGCCGATTACCGTAGTTCGAGTCGGTGGTTGTCGCTCTGATACGTAGCACTCGGGGGGACGACGCATGTCTTTTATTTATTAGTCTACATGCTGAGTTTTTAGTGAAATTGCTGAAAAATACTTTGTTGTTTAATTTGAAGTTGTTTTATGTTAAATAAAGATGCTACTAAGTTGTTAATGAATCCGCTGCGTTGTGTTTGCTTAAGTTGAATAAAGTTGAAGACCATTTGTTGTTTTGTGTTCCCTGAAGTGTTAAGTGTCTTTCATGAATAACTATTATGTGGTTGATTTTTTTAAAGTTGAAAATGTGATATCCCGTTAAAGTTGAAAAATTTCATAACTCTGATTTTAATATAATTACTGGGTAGAAATGGGGTGTTACAGAAACCCTTCCAAAGCTTCTGATCTAACTTTCGCGACAAATTTGTGGTATCATATGATTATCACAAACTTTTTACCAAAGGATTAAAACTCACTCTTCCTGTCTATGGATGACAAACATCTTCTCGATTTCCTCATTTAAAGGGTAAGAGTTAATCTACCTCTTACTATCTTTAACTATCTGAATGAGAAAATCTTGACCTCTCATGAGGGTGAGTTTTCCTTCATTCTTTTTGGGAGAGTTCTCTCTGAACTTTTTGTTCAAAACCGGATAGTTAAGGAAATATATATGGAAGGTCTAACTGAAGCACTTGAGACCTCCTGGGAAAATAAACTTGTAGATGTTACGAGCTTGGATACTCAAAGGAAGAGGAAGCGTGGCCCTTAGGAAATATTCTCTAGATGCTTTTCTGTCCTTATGTTTGTCTGTTTTTTCTTCTTGTACTCCCTCCAACTGTTTTGTATCTTTTTCTCATTTAATGAATATTTTTATTTTCTCCATCTTTAGTTAATCTCTTTGATTATTTTATATAATTCTTTTTTATGATGACAAAGGGAGATAAGAGTAATGATTTTGATCATTTTTATCCAGTTGATAAAATCCAAAACATTAAGAGTATGATAATATTAACATTCAAAATAAATCAAGAATAATGACTCTAAAGAATTTAATTTGAAAACTCTAAAAAAAAATTTATTTATAAGCCTTTCATGAAATCAAAATTTTAAGTTTATCCTTAAAGGAAGCTTGCAAACTTCACTTAATATTTAAACTGAAGAATTCTAATAGTCTAAAAACTCTAAAGAAGTTTACAAACCTTACTCTAAAACTGTCTATCCCAAAAAGACAAACACAAAACATCAACATTCAAATATAGATAAAAACCAAGATAAACAACCTTACACTACAATGTGTCACTAATAGTATTAACAATAATCTAAAATAAAATCCAATTCAATTTCAATCAAGAGTTCATGCTATCCAGGGTCGGTCCAATAAATCTGGAGGTCCCGTTCTAATATAAAATATGGGCCAAATTTTTAAAAATATTAAAATAATTAAAAATAACATATAAAATTATAGTTATATATTAATTAAAAATAAATTTTATTATAATTATTTAAATTTTGATCATCTCATTTTTTTATATATTGAATTTTTTATCGTATCATTTATTTTATTTTAATACATTTTTATTATAATATTTTTTTTATATTTATTAATATTAATTAAAAAAATTGCACCTTTAAAATTGTAGAGTCCTCTAATATTTGAGGCCCTGTGCAATAGATCTTATTGCTCTTGCACAGACCGGCCCTGATGCTATCTATCCTAAAAATCAAACATAAAAACTTCAACAGTCACATTCAAACACAATTAAAAAACCTAAAAAGAAAAAAAAAATAAAAAAACTTCAACGGAGTTCTTGAGTAAAAGACTGTCTTCATGAGTCCACGGGGAAAATGTAGCACAAGTTCCCATGTTGAACCATCAACTCGATTTTTTTAGCCAATATTTTCTTTTTAATTGACAATTTCTATTTTCTAGAATTTTGTGAATATTCGTTGAATGAACTAAATAAATATATTGAACGAATGAACGGTGTCGTTTTTTTTCTTCATAAATGAATCTAAATGATGGCTTTTTTTGTTATTAATTAATTTTATGAATGGATACAGCTTCATAAAGGAAAAAAACTATTTAGGAAATTAATATTTTATTGTCTTTTATAATGTCTATATATTTTTAAGAGGTTTAATTCTTGACTAAATCATAAAAAATCAATTTAATTAATACAATTTTTTTTGACAGAATAAATTAAGACAACTTAATTCATGTTTGTTTATAGTATTTTGTTTGATTATTAATAAATATATAAATAAACAAAAGGAAAAACAAATTCTTTATAATTGTTTTTTGGTTACATTATGTCACATGATTATTTACTAGTTTGATTCAGTTAATCTAATCGACCAAAAAATTTCATTATAGCAAAATATTGTAACAAAAATATATTTTTCTTATAATCAACAAAAACTTAAGAAATTAGAATCAGTGAAAAATTACAAAAGTAAAAGAAAAAAATAGGAGCCAAAACTTAAAATAATAATTAATTTTGTATGATAAAAAATCATTTTAAAAAATAAATAAATTATTTATTATTAATGTAGTGATCAACAAATACTCTAATATCCCGTTAATTCAGTTTAATGGGTAGTTGTATAGAAAAATTATTATTTTTCTTAATATATACTTATAAGAAAAAAAACTAATTTTTATATTAAATCTATAAAGGCCATCAACAATCTTCTCAAGAGACATGCAGCTTGTTCAGGGAAAATCTTCAACAGTCTCAAAATACTTCTTGGCTAATTAGAAATGGTAAGGATGTTAACTTTTGGATTGATGAGTGGTGTGGGCATCTTCTTGCTTCTAGGTACAATATACCTCCCATCTTTCATAATCATTTGCAAGTGAAAGTTTCTAACTAGATTGTGAACAAAAACTAGTCCTTGCCTCACAATATCCTTCTGGCTTTCCCTGACATGATGGACCACCTAAGCAAATACACTATACCTCTAGAGGAAAAATCTGATTTAATAGTTTGGAAGCATTCTGATAATGGTGCTCTATCTTGATGATTCCAACAATACTCACTAGAGTAAGATGACATGGAACATCTCTATCTCTCCTTCTAAATCTCTTATCCTTTGGAGAGTTGTGTACAATGTTGTGCTAACTGAAGAAAATATTCACAAAAGAGGCATCATATTTCCTTCTCAATGCTATATTTGTCACAGTCACGAAGAAACCACTATTCATCGATTCTTCTAATGCTTGTGGAGTTATGTTTAGAAATTCTAATGGTGACCACGTTGGTTCTTTCTCTTACTTTATTGGGGATGAGAATGCTTTAATTGCGGAATTCATTGGTGCGATCATGGTAATGGAGGTGGCCATTGACAAGAATTGGAACAAAATTTAGATTGAAATATACTCCTTGCTTGATTATTGCTAGAGCTCTTTACAATAAAGTCTTGTCCTTTGGTTTATCAAGAGCCATTGAATTACTTACATAGAATGATGATTTTTTGTCCATGATAACATAGAATTATATATTTTCAAGCAGAATTTTAAAGAGGCCAAAACGAAAGTTGATTCTTTTTTAATCTCACAAATTTTCAAAATCTAAATTGATTTTTCACCTTAATAAATTAATCACCCCAAAAAATTATTTTAGAAATGAATAATACATTATCTTTTATGATGCATATGTATTTTTTAGATAGACAATCAATTTTTTTTATATGTAGTAATAATCACATATAAAAATCTATGTTTTAATTATTTACAAAAACTATAAAATTTAATTTAGTCGTTCAAATAACTAAATAAAAATTAAGAAAACTAAATTCATGCTTTCTTTTCATTATATATATATGTTGAGAGAAATATAAATAAATAAATAAATAAAAATAAAATAATTATTTTAAATTTGAATTAAAATTTAATAAAAACAATAATTAAAAAAAGAAATATTCTTAAGAGTATTTAGAAATTTTATTAATGCCAATAAAAAGTTATAAATAATAAAAATAAAATAACTTAGTTGTTGATTTATAAATATCAATTTATTTAGTTATACTAATATATAAATATAATTAAATGTTGTTCTATAGAATTTATTCCGTTATCGAACTAGAAATAGAGATAAATATGGAAGCTGCGACAGAGAAAGACTTCCGATGTGACAGAGCGAGGATGTATCCGTAAGGTTAGCACTCTAATACTCAAGTCAGTATGTGAAAGAGTAGAGAGTATTTAAATTGTGTTGGAAACTTGTTGCCTAAAATGATGTCATTCCCTATAAGTAGGGTATAAGCAGTGGTGGATGTACTTGGGGGCGGGTGGGAGCCACGGCTCCCTTCACTTTTTTTTTAATTAATAAAAATATAATATTTGGAATAAATAAAAATTAGAAACGTTGCATCTTCTCACTAATCTAATAACACCACACCTTATTAACCTTTTCTTTTTCTTTTGTCACAACTCACAACAATACTATCAACAAAAACAAAACCATAAATTCAAAACAAAAACCTCTCTGTCTTCTTGTTTAGGTACGATATCGACGGCGGCAACAAACAACTACGAGGACGACGGTGTTCACGTCACGGCGACGTCGACGACATTGTTTACGGTTTTGACAATAACTTCCACAACTCCATTTCGTTTACAATTTTAACGACGACGACAACTTTATTTACGGTTTTGACGATGACGGCGGTGTTGTTTTCTTCCCTTACGGTCATATAAGCACAAATCAAAGGTGTGTAATTTCTAAATGTATTTGATTGAACAAAGTTTCTTACTTTGCTCTTTGTTTCCTGCAAGTTATGATCCATTTAGAAATTATAATTGAAGAAATACAATATCTATTTATTTGTGTTGTGTGACACTGTGAGTTATGTTTATTTTAATCCATTAAAGTTAAAACAGAACAGAGTGTCGGTGTATGTGTCAACATTTTAAAGTGAATCTCTTTTGTGTTATAATTGATCAACAATTGCAGGAATTAAATCATAGGTTTTGTGAGCAAACAATGGAGATTTTAAGTCTAAGTAACAGTTTGATTCCTAAGGATATTTACAAAGCATTTAATATGGATAACATATGTGCTATTGTAAATAAATTATATCCTAAGGATTTTAGTGAGAATGAGAAAATTAGTTTGAGATATCAACTTCAACACTTTCATCTTGATGTTGTTGGTCATCCAGATTTAAGTAACTTGTCAACTATGTCTGAATTGTGTGAAGCTCTTAAAAAGCCAGGGAAGGCAGATATATATTATTTGATTGATAGACTAATCCGTCTCATCTTAACTCTTCCAGTTTCTACAGCTACTACAGAAAGATCATTCTCAGCAATGAAGATAATCAAGACAAGATTGCGCAATAAGATGGAGGATGAATTTCTTCCTGACAATATGATGCTTTCCATTGAAAAAGAAATAGCTGGACACTTCACCACTGATTTCATTATTGATGAGTTCAAGTCTTTAAAAGAGCGAAAGGCGGTACTTTAATTCGAGGTTGGATATCTCTTTTAATATATTCTATTCTTATTTTGTGTTAGTTATTTTGAATATTTGAAAAGAATTGTATCTAAAGTTTATAATTTTTAGTCAATTTCAATTATAATATTTTAATTAAAATATATCGCCCCCCCTAATATTTTAGTCAAGATCCGCCACTGGGTATAAAGATAACAGGCTCGTTATCTTTCCGACGTAGAATGCAGAGGATCATTGAATGCGCCTGAGATGAGAATCTTCTACAGCAAGGTGTGGGGTATGTGAGTGCATTTCTATTCTAATAGTATGTTTTGATTGATGTCAAAACTAAGACACTTAGTATTTATGTACATTGGATGATATCCTCTTAATCTAGTGTGCATTTTCATGACCAGGGGTGCATAATCATCCTAGAATCATTCTTATTTGTTTAGAGTAATTTCCTAAGTCAAAAACAAGGTTTTGTGTCAAAATAAATTTTATAGGCTAACTCATGAAATCCACGGATCAACTCATACTGCACAAATAATGTGGGAAATTATTTTCACTCAGCATGCATTGACTCATAGCAGCTATAGGTCGATGCATGAAGACTCAATTTTAAAAGAAAACTCCCTGGATAGTATGCATCGACTCACCCATGTTACAGGTCGACGCATAGAAGAAATTTTTATTCTATGAGTCGACGCATATCTCTATGGGTTGATGCATAAGTTGTGTTTTTCACAAATCATTTCTCTCTATCCTTCTTGCATCAACGGATGCAGTTTTATGAGTCGACTCATAGTTTCTTTTGTTGAAAAAACTCTGTTATTCTTTGCACATATTTTCTGTTACACTTCCTCTTTCTCACACACATATAAATACATTCATGCATCTCATTTCAAAGTATTAAAACCTGAAAATATACAAAGGTTGCTTTTCATCTTCACTTTTCTTCTTTGCATACATTCAACAATTACACAAAATCATTATTGTTGATTGATTTAGATTGAGAGTGATAACGTCCTAGTTAGGATTTGTAAAATCTTAATTGGATTGAGAATCTTTGGGGATTTCATTGATAAAACCAATCAGGGTTTTCCCTCCAAGATTGGGATTGATTTGGGGTTTTTTGACAAGCATCTCGCAAAATTAAATTCACCCAAGTGAAATCCTTGAAGAACAGTGGGTTCTATCAAGGGAGTAGAGATAACCAGAGGATTGTTTTGGAGAGCTTGGGTTCACAAGAAGCTTGCGATTTGATTCAGACGAGTGAAAGCCTTGAAGAACGATCGTGTTTATCAAGGGAGTAGCGGTAATTGGAGGATCAATCGAGGTTCTTGGGTCACTTGATCTTGCTTAAGATCAAGGGGAGAGAAGAAGATATGATCGACATCAAATATTGAATTTGAGGGTTTGCATTGCTATTTATTCTCTTGTATAACATTTTGCAAAAGGTTATAGAAACTATCTCAATTCCCGTTTGGAATTGGGGGCAAACGTACCCATAACAAGGTCGATTAGGGAATTGCCTAAACAAATATTCTCTCTCTCTATCTATCTATCTATCTATCTATCTATTTATATTTAAAGTCTGCATACATTTTCTGTCATGGTGATTCCAACAATACTCACTAAAGTAAGATGACATGGAACATCTCTATCTCTCCTTCTAAATCTCTTATCCTTTGGAGAGTTGTGTACAATGTTGTGCCAACTGAAGAAAATATTCACAAAAGAGGCATCATATTTCCTTCTCAATGCTATATTTGTCACAATCACGAAGAAACCACTACTCATCTATTCTTCTAATGCTTGTGGAGTTATGTTTAGAAATTCTAATGGTGACCACGTTGGTTCTTTCTCTTACTTTATTGGGGATGAGAATGCTTTAATTGCGGAATTCATTGGTGCGATCATGGTATTGGAGGTGGCCATTGACAAGAATTGGAACAAAATTTAGATTGAAATAGACTCCTTGCTTGATTGTTGCTAGAGCTCTTTACAATAAAGTATTGTCCTTTGGTTTATCAAGAGCCATTGAATTACTTACATAGAATAGAATGAGGATTTTTTTGTCTCATGATAACATAGAATTATATATTTTCAAGCAGAATTTTAAGGAGGCCAAAACGAAAGTTGATTCTTTTTTAATCTCATAAATTTTCAAAATCTAAATTAATTTTTCACCTTAAAAAATTAATCATCCCAAAAAATTATTTTAGAAATGAATATTACATTATCTTTTATGATGCATATGTATTTTTTAGATAGACGATCAATTTTTTTATATGTAGTAATAATCACATATAAAAATCTATGTTTTAATTATTTACAAAAACTATAAAATTTAATTTAGTCGTTCAAATAACTAAATAAAAATTAAGAAAACTAAATTCATGCTTTCTTTTCATTATATATAATTATTGAGAGAAATATAAATAAATAAATAAAAATAAAATAATTATTTTAAATTTGAATTAAAAGTAAATAAAAACAATGACTAAAAAAAGAAATATTCTTAAAAGTATTTAGAAATTTTATTAATGCTAATAAAAATAATTAAATGTTGTCCTATGGAATTTATTCCGTTATCGAACCAGAAATAGAGA
This sequence comes from Lathyrus tuberosus, assembly GCA_022829125.1. Lineage (NCBI taxonomy): Eukaryota > Viridiplantae > Streptophyta > Magnoliopsida > Fabales > Fabaceae > Lathyrus > Lathyrus tuberosus. The sequence goes on along the minus strand of JALAZF010000154.1, from coordinate 7,906,787 downwards.
TAGATGTGGAAGCTACGACAAAGAAAGACTTCAGATGTGACGAAGCGATGATGTATCTGCAAGGTTAACATTCTAATGCTCAAGTCAGGATGTGAAAGAGTAGAGAGTATTTAAATTATGTTTGAACGTATTGCCTAAAATGATGTTGTTCCGGACTGGACCAATGGCTAGACATGACCCAATTCACTTCTGCTCCCAGAATGGTCCAATTGCCTAAGTCCAGTCAAGAAGAGGCATAATTTACCTTTTTGCCCTCCAACCGAGCACATATGGATGGATGGACCCCCAGGGCCATTTGCTCCTCCCCAGTATTCTTGCCCATCACACACGCTTCATTATCCAGGGACAGTCAGGGGCATGTGCCCGGAACTACGCCCTGCCCGACATAACGGCTAGTTTTTGGCACCCTGCCCGACATAACGGCTAGTTTTTGGCAGTTACATATTCTTCGGGAAACGGTTATTTCGCCCCGAAAATAGGGACCGTTGGCCACGCGCCGGGGGCATTATATAAACCTTCTCACTTGAGAGGGTCAGGTATCCAATTTTCATCCTAAGAACACACTCTGTACTTGCTCTTTTCTCTGACCTTTTCTTACTTGAGCGTCGGAGTGCCTTGCAGGTACACCCCCTCCTCTTCTCACACCCAGCATCACAGACGTCTTGGTGGCCCATCACAGGATCTGATCAGCCTTCACGATCAGTGGCGCCGTCTGTAGGAAACTTATTTTCCCCGTCTTAACATCCACCTCAGTTTCTAAGACCGAAACACATTCCTCGTCCAAGATTACAATCATGACCTCTCAAGATCACGTCAAAGGTGCTCACTATCTCTTTGTCTACCCCGTCAACAAAACCGATGCAGACGGTTCCTCATCCCTCCTCGGAGGAGACGCCCATCGCCTGAGGGACGGGGTAATCGCGTCTCCCTCCTCTACTCCTGCTGACCGTGTTGACGACCAGCCTGTTCTGGCCCTCCAGCCCGTTCCAGTTCCACCCAACGCCGACCAGGCCGTGGTGGCCCTCCTCGAAGCGATCAACAAGACTAACATCTTGATCCTCCAACAAAACGAGAGGATTGGGGCGTTGGAAGAATCTGCCCGTCCGAGATCCTCCAACCACTAATGTAACACCCTTTTCTACCCCTAATAATGTTGCAGGAGAAACAACTCAAATATCAGAGTCATGCATAAAAATTACCTCAAATGGTGCACATTTCTCATTAAATCAAAATAACACAATTACCCTGTAAACAAAGGGTTTCTCTCAAAATAAATCAGAAAGCCTTCACATGGCAGCGGAACTCAAAATTCTCAAATAAAAGGTTCCTCAACAACCGTCATAATAATCAAAATAAAACCATATCATCAAATGACAACAAAAATAAGGAAACAACATAGTTCGACTCAAAGGACCCCAACCCGATGTTACACTATCAGAGCAAGACCCTCTAAATCGACCAAAAGCAAATAAACTTCAAGGTCCTCAAAAGCATCCACAGCTAAACCTGATCACCTGCACGTTACTCACGTGGAGGCAACATTCAAACAGGCAGGGTGAGTAATCACAATTCATAATAATCATTATAAAATAAGATATACATAAAATGACATTATCTTCATGTACAACATCATCAAGGTCATTATCAAGGGAAACATCAGGACACACTATATCACAATTCGTCAATGTCACATAAGATGCAATGCATAACACGACTCATGCATGTGGTGTAACACCCCAATTCCCATCGCGAATAAATAATACATAAATAAAATCAGAGTAACTAAAATTTATTTTTCCAACAGAAACAAGGATGTCACATTTAAATAAACAAAACATCATCCCTGCTCATATACTTGATACATAGCATAAAATAGAATACCCTCAAAGGGGAAACTTTTTTCATCTAAAGAGAAAGGTCAATTATGGAATAAAGCGGAAAGATCCATAACCGACTTCTTTTACAAATAAATGGTTTTATAACATCAAAATGTAAATACAAAAGTAATACAAAATATATCTAACAAGAGTATACATATAACATAATCGTTCCCCGACTCCCGTGCTACGTATCAGAGCATACACCAAGACCGACAAAAGAACGGAGGACTAATCTTCACAAAAAGACCTCCAGCAACTCTAATCTGCAATGCCTCATAGAGCATTATAAAACAGCAGAAGGGTGAGAAATAACAACTAAAATCAAGATTGCATAATAATATGCAAACACACATGAAAATCACATACACAGTTATTCTCACCTCACGCATCACATACCAATACATATAACATATTCCTAACATTCCAACAACATAGCATATATCAATTATTCCAACATAAGGCACACCAAGGTTATGACATATGGAAACTCACCACCACACCACATATTTTCACACATAGCATATCGTCCATAAACAATGCATTTATCACGTATACACATCAAATTACCAATGCTATCACAATCTCAACACATAACAAATCAATGCACAATTTCCACACATAATCAATCAAATCATGATTTTCCACACATAATGCATCCATGATTTATGCAAATGCACAGAGACTGACACAACGACTTTATGCAAATGTCATGCGGTACCGACTTCCAATATTTCTCATGTCTCATCATCAGTTCACTCAGGAACTATTGGAACCATCGCTCGTTACTTAGTGTAACTCCCCGTCGGGCATACGATGTTCCCCATCGCTTTAGGTCCCCACATGGGCACACGACGTTTATGGATTGCTTTAGGTCCCCACATGGGCACACAACCCGATCGCTTTAGGTCCCCGCATGGGCACACGATCGTCTATAACCATCGCTTTAGGTCCCCGCATGGGCACACGATGTTATAGCATATTCCCTCTGGAACCAATCCGTCGCTCGTACCCTCATGGTACTCGACTTCACAATATGCATATTATGATGTTTGGCATACAATGACTCATAACATTCATATGCACACATTTACTCATCCATAATCATGCATAACTCAATTATTACAACACATTGCAATTTCTTGCCGTAAGGCCACAAATCATCATCATCATATGTCATCACATCATATACATCACACAAGTCATACAATATCCATATCAAAAGCACCTTGCATGATACACATCAATTACACATAATTACAACGACAAAAGTCGACAAAACAACACCATTCAAATATCATACATCCATCACCAATGCGTATCAATCATGCACAACATTTCATCACATATATTCACATCATATAACAGCATACAAGCTACACGTTACATAACAAAAGCATATAGCATGATAACACATCAATTGCACACATTGTACGCGATAAAAACCCGACAACCCGACTATTTTTCCAAAAACACGAATTAATTAATTCATATTTTACTCTCCAAACCATTTTTAATAGAAAGAGCTTTTCATTAGCTTTCCAGCGCTTCAAACGGGGGTCAAAACGGACTTACGGTTCAAAAGTTACGATCGAAACAATTTTGAAAGAAAACCTACAACAGAGCTGACACGACCGCCTGTGTTGCGTGACACGGCCGTGTCACCCAAAAATCCCAAATGGCCGCAAATTGACACGTCTGACACGGCCGCCCGTGTTGTGTGACACGGCCCGTGTCAGAACCCAGAAAAATGCATTTTTTTACCGTCGGAAGCCTTCCGGACCTCCGATTTCGATTCCGTAAAAAGCCCCGGTCTCAGAATTCAACGTACTACAATATTCTCACCATTAAAAGACCATCCAACACATTTTACATTTTTGAAATATTTTGAAACATAATTTTATCAATTTCACCCGATTCCAAACTCGATCAAAACCACTCGAAAACACACCAACAACCATTCACCGATTAAATATCAACCTATACCGATATTACCAGACATATCCAAACACTTTTACTCGATCACAACATCAATTTGCACAAAAACCTCAATATATATCAAAAACTCAACAGTTACAAATTCGACTCGATTCAATCAAACGATCACTCTAAATCACGACCCAACATCACTCGACTCTACTACACGATTTATTCCGACTTTCATCCGTGAAAACATCGATTTCTAACCATTTTTCTCATTTCGACCTAGAATGGAAACTAGAAGAAAATCACCAAAACAATCCAAGAAAACATACACATATACATATACAAGCAAGATATAATTGAAACTTCTCACCCTTACCCGATTATTCGCGCTTTAAACGGAGTTTTCTCGATTTTTCCTCTTTTCCTCTTCTCCCTTTTCTTTCCTCTCTTTTCTCTTCTCTTCTTCTTCTTTCTTTTCTCTCTTTTTCTCTCTCTCTCTTTCTATTTATACAAAATATCTAACCCCAAAAAGACCAAAATACCCCTCAGCTCAATTATCTCCCAAACGCTCTCAAAATGCGATAAAACATAAACAACGATGAAAAATAATATATTGCCAAATAAAAGTCAAGAATAAAATAATATAATAATAAAATAATCAACTAAACTCGATTAAATAAAACTGATCGGAGACGGAAGGATCTTGAGTTTCAGGAGGGCGATCACGTATTTTTGAGGGTTACGCCGGTAACGGGTGTTGGTCGTGCATTGAAATCGAAGAAACTTACTTCTCGATTTATTGGTCCTTACCAGATATCCGCGAGAGTGGGTGCTGTGGCTTATAGGGTGGCGTTGCCGCCGAATCTGTCGAATTTGCATGATGTGTTCCATGTTTCACAGCTTCGGAAGTATGTTCGGATCCGTCGCATGTGATTCCGATGGATGAGGTTGAAGTAAGGGAGGACCTTACGGTTGAGGCACTACCAGTTAGTATTTTGGATCGCGAGGTGAAGCGGTTGCGAGGCAAGGATATTGCTTTGGTGAAGGTAGCGTGGGGAGGCGCTGCTGAGGGCAATTTGACTTGGGAATTGGAGAGTCGGATGCGGGAGTCGTATCCAGAGTTGTTTGTTTCAGGTAAGATTTTCGAGGACGAAAATTTCTAAGGGGGGGAGAGTTGTAACGCCCCAGTTTTAGTATTTTTATTTAATTGAGTCGTTTTTTATTATTTTATTATTATATTATTTTATTTTTGACTTTTATGTGAAAATATGTTATTTTTCAATGTTGTGATATTTTATCGGGTTTTGGGATCGTTTGCGAGATATTTGAGTGTGGGGGTATTTTGGTCATTTCCGGATATTTTCTTAAGTTAGATAGAATAGAAAATGGGAAGAGAGAAAAATAGAAAGAAAGAAAGAAAAAGAGAAGAAGGAAAAAGGAGAGAAAAGAGAAGAAGAGAAGAAAAAGTGGAAAAACTTGGAAATCAAGAAATCGATTCCCCGACTTTTCTAAACGCGATTAAATCGGGTAAGGGTGCGAAGCTCAATTATTGTATGCTTGTGTATGATTATGTATGTGTGTTGGTGGTTGTTGTTGGATTGAAATGGAAAAATTTAGTAAAACCCATATTATGTGAAATTGATTAGAAATCGATTAAATGTGGTTGAAATTATGTTTTTGATGTTCATTATTGTTGATACATGATAGATACATGTTGTTAGGCATTGTATTGGTGATTTTCTGATGTGTAGGTAAAAAAATTGGATGAATTTGGTTGGAAAACGCAGAAACTCGTTCTGCAGAATTTTTCTGGTTTTGCCCTGGCCGTACGCGTAAGGGGCATGTCCATACGCGTATGAACCTAGGCGTTACGCGTATCATTGGCTTGTTTTTGGGCCATTACGCGTATGAAATGTGTCTTTTCCCGGCCATCTGGTGATACGCGTATGGTGTTGGGCATACGCGTATGGGCTTTGAAACATGACATTTGTGAAGGAAATGGGTTCTGCCCATACGCGTATGGGCATTGGTGATACGCGTATGGGAATGGCGAGGAATTTGGGCCGTACGCGTATGAGAATGGTGATACGCGTATGGTCAGGCCAAGTGTAAAAATTGGATTTTTCAAAATGTCATTTTCGTTTTCTGTCATAACTTTTGTTCCGTTTATCTGATTTTTACATTCTTGGTATCGTTGGAAAGCTATTGAGTTGTAATATGTGATTATGATGATTTGGAATTCGTTAGCCGATTTTATTTTGTCGAAAACTCGGAATAGTGTCGTTTTGCCGACTTTTGTCGTTTTAATTGTGTGTAATTGGTGTGTTTCATGCAATGTGTTGTTGATATGGATATGGTATGATTGTGTGCTGTTGTTGGGTATAAATGCATCATTTTGGGCTTAAATTGCAAGCATGAATTTTGTTAAGTGTGATGGTTGCATATATGTGTGCATATTAAATGTCATGAGTCTTCGTATGCCAAGCATCATGATATGCATTGTTGTGACGTCCTGAGTGACGGTTTGATTCCAGAGGGAATCTGCTATAACATCGTGCGCCTTAAACATAAGAGGACTTAAAGCGATTGATATATCGTGTGCCTTAAAAATATAGAGGACCTAAAGCGATGGTTATAGACGATCGTGTGCCCATGTGGGGACCTAAAGCGATCGGATTGTGTGCCCATGTGGGGACCTAAAGCAATCCATAAACGTCGTGTGCCCATGTGGGGACCTAAAGCGACGGGTGAACATCGTAGGCCCGATGGGGTGTTACTTGAGCTACCCTTAGTAACGAGCGATGGTTCCAATAGTTCCTGAGTGAACTGATGATGAGACATGAGACATTGGAGTCGGTACCCGCATGGCATGTGCATAGAGTCATTGTGTCGGTCTCTGTGCATTTGCATAATCATGAATTAATCGTGTATGTTAATTGTGAATGTGATTAATGAGATGGAATATGTATAATTGTGTTGATGATGAGTGCGTTGTGTATGATTGTTGTGCAGTGGTGATAAATACCTGATACTTGTACGTTGTTGTGTTTTATTCAATTGTGGTGCATTTGTGGTGAGAATATTATACTTGTGCATTTTTGTGTTAATATATAATTTTATGCAATTGTACTATGATTGTTTTTCTCACCCTTCTGCTGTTTTATAATGCTTTATGAGGCATTACAGATTAGAGTTGCTGGAGGTCTTTTGTGAAGCTTTGTGTCTTCATTCTTTTGTCGGTCGGCTCTGATATGTGACACCGGGTAGTTAGGGAGGTCGTGTTGTGATTATTTGTGTATTATGTATATATATCTTTTGACTTGTACATGTATAACTTGGTGTATGACAAATTTTCATGATACATATATATATATATATATATATATATATATATATATATATATATATATATATATATATATATATATATATATGATATTCAGTTTTAGATTTTCCGCTTTTATTCTAAAACTTGAAATGTGGGTGTAAGGAATTGAGTTCCTCTGTTGATTGCTACCCCACTGTTGCATATCTAAATGAGCAGGTGTTGTATGTTATGTTTTGTTTCAAATGTAATGTGACTTTCCCTGTCTATGCCGTGTTTTCAATTATACTCTGATGAAATTTCGAATTTTTTTTCTTGTACTGCTTTAATAGCTTGGGGGTATAGATTGGGGGGTGTTACATTAAGTGGTATCAGAGCCAGTCCGTGTCAGTTTGTGTCAGTCCTTGTTGGTCTTTGTGGTTCGGTGAGCTGTTTGTTTAACCATAGTGCTGTTATTGGAAATGAACAGAATATGGCTGGAAGGAACGATGCTGCTTTAGCTGCTGCGATGCAAGCTATGGCTCGGGCTGTGCAGGGTGCACCGAATGCTGCGGGTAATGATGAGTTCAGAAAGAATAAACCGTCTGTCTTCAAAGGAAGATATGATCCGGATGGTGCACAGATTTGGTTGAAAGAGATTGAAAGGATTTTCAGAGTTATGGATTGTGATGAGGATCAGAAGGTGAGACTGGGTACTCACATGTTACTAGAAGAAGCTGATGATTGGTGGGTCGGTACTCGTAATGTGTTAGAAGCTGCAGAGGAGGAAGAGATTACTTGGGAAGTGTTTAGCAGGGAGTTTCTGAGGAAGTATTTTCCCGAGGATGTAAGAGGAAATAAGGAAATTGAGTTCTTGGAACTGAAACAAGGTAATATGTCTGTAGTTGATTATACTGCTAAGTTTGTTGAGCTGGTGCAGTTTTATCCTCATTATGCGGAAGCGACTGCGGAGTTTTCTAAGTGTGTTAAGTATGAAAGTGGGTTGCGTCCTGAAATTAAGCAAGCTATTGATTATCAGAGGATTCGTAGGTTTGCAGACTTGGTGGACTGTTGTAGGATTTTTGAGGAGGACAGTAAGGCTCGTTCAACTCATTACAAGAGTTTAAGTGAAAGAAAAGGGAAGCAGCAGTTTCGTAGTGGTCCGTATGTAACTCCAGCTGATAAAGGTAAACAAAGGGGTAATTTTGATCGAAGGTCAGGTGGAGGTGGTATGGCAAATTCTCCGAGGTGTTTTAGATATGGTGAGTTGGGGCACCGTCAGTCCGAATGTAGGAAGAATTTGGATAAGTGTTCTAATTGTGGTGGTGTCGGACATGTTGTAGCTGATTGTAAAAGGAAGAATGTGGTGAAGTGTTACTGTTGTGGGGAACCTGGTCACATTAGCACTAAGTGTCCGAATCCGAAGAAAGCTCCAACTGGTGGGAAGGTGTTTTCATTGGCGGGGACTCAAACTTCAAGTGCAGATCGTCTGATTAGAGGTACTTGCTTTATTAATAGTACGCCTTTAGTTGCTATTATTGATACTGGAGCGACTCATTCGTTTATTTCGTCTGAGTGCGCGAAGCGTTTGAATCTTGTGTTGTCTTTGATGGGTGGTGAGATGGTTATTGATACTCCAGCGATGGGGTCAGTAACTACTTCTTTGGTTTGTTTGAGTTGTCCTTTGACCATTTATGGTAAAGACTTTGAGATGGATTTAGTGTGTTTGCCGTTGGAAGGTTTGGATGTGGTTTTGGGAATGAATTGGTTGCAATTTAATAGGGTCCATATTGATTGTTATCATAAGCTGGTAAGGTTTCCTTCTTTTGAGGAAGACGAAGACTTGAGTTTCTTATCTACCAAAGAGTTAAAGAAACTTTTGGCGGAGGAAGCTCAGTTGTTTGGGGTGTTTGCATCTTTGACTGTGGATAGTCAGGTTTCGCTTGAGGTGTTTCCTGTTGTGTGTGATTTTCCGGAAGTGTTTCCTAAGGATATTTCAGACTTGCCGCCAGAGAGAGAGGTGGAGTTCTCGATAGATCTAGTTCCTGGTACTAGACCTATTTCTATGGCACCTTATAGAATGTCGGCATCTGAGTTGGTTGAATTGAAAAAGCAGTTGAATGACTTGTTGGAAAAGAGGTTCGTGAGACCAAGTGTTTCTCCTTGGGGTGCGCCAGTTTTGTTGGTGAAAAAGAAAGATGGAAGTATGCGGTTGTGTATAGATTATCGCCAGTTGAATAAGGTGACGATTAAGAATAAGTATCCTCTTCCAAGGATTGATGATCTGATGGATCAGTTGGTTGGTGCTTGTGTGTTTAGTAAGATTGATTTGAGATCAGGATATCATCAGATTATGGTGAAGGAAGAAGATATTCAGAAGACGGCCTTTAGGACACGATACGGTCATTATGAATATTCTGTGATGCCGTTCGGGGTTTCTAATGCACCTGGTGTGTTTATGGAATACATGAATCGTATTTTCCACGAGCATTTGGATCGATTTGTTGTTGTCTTTATTGATGACATATTGATTTATTCTAAGTCTCGCGAGGAGCACGCAGAACATTTGCGTATTATTTTGCAGGTTTTGAAAGAAAGGAAGCTTTTTGCAAAATTGTCCAAGTGTGAATTCTGGTTGCCGGAAGTGAGTTTTCTTGGACACGTGATTTCAGGTAATGGTATTTCTGTGGATCCATATAAAGTAGAAGCAGTTCTACAATGGGAGGCTCCGAGACCTGTTACTGAAATTCGTAGCTTTTTGGGTTTAGCCGGTTATTATCGACGGTCCATTGAAGGGTTTTCTAAGCTAGCATTACCTTTGACCCAGTTGACTTGCAAGGGTCAAGCGTTCATTTGGGATATTCGGTGTGAGGAGAGTTTTAATGAGCTGAAGAGAAGATTGACGACAGCTCCGATTTTGATTTTACCGGATCCTAATGAACCATTTGTGGTGTATTGTGATGCGTCTTTGATTGGTCTAGGTGGTGTTCTGATGCAAGAAGGTAAGGTCGTGGCTTACACTTCTAGGCAGTTGAGAGTGCATGAGAAAAATTATCCTACTCATGATCTTGAGTTAGCGGTTGTGGTTTTTGTGTTGAAAATTTGGAGGCATTATCTTTTTGGTGCGAGGTTTGAAGTTTTTAGTGATCACAAGAGCTTGAAATATCTGTTTGATCAGAAGGAACTGAATATGAGACAACGTAGGTGGTTGGAATTCTTGAAGGACTATGACTTTGGCTTGAATTACCATCCTGGTAAAGCTAATATGGTAGCCGATGCGTTGAGTCGGAAATCGTTGTATATGTCGGCTTTAATGGTTAAGGAGTGGGAACTTTTGGAGTCGTTTAGAGACTTGAGTTTGGTATGTGAAGTGACTTCGGATAGTGTAAGGCTTGGAATGCTAACGATTACCAATGATTTTCGGATGACGGTTAGTGAGAAACAGAAGATGGATTTGAAATTTGTGGATTTGATGTTGGCGGGAGAAAAAGATGCGACTAGTGATTTTCAAGTAGATTCAAATGGTGTTTTGAGGTTCCGTGGGTGGATTTGTATTCCAGATGACTCGAAGTTGAAATGGATGATTTTGGAAGAAGGACACCGGAGTAATTTAAGTATACATCTGGGAGCGAATAAGATGTACCAAGATTTGAAAAAGATTTTCTGGTGGTCTGGGTTGAAAAGAGATGTGGCTCAATTTGTGTATGCATGTTTGACTTGTCAGAAGTCGAAAGTGGAACATCAAAGGCCTAGTGGTTTGTTGCAACCGTTGGATATTCCTGAGTGGAAGTGGGATAACATTTCGATGGATTTTGTAATGGGGTTACCGAACACTCAGAGATGGCATAATGTTATTTGGGTGATTGTTGATAGGCTGACTAAATCGGCTCATTTTATTCCGATTGACATCAATTTTTCTTTGGAGCGGTTAGCTGAGATTTACATCAGTGTGGTTGTGAAGTTGCATGGGGTTCCAGTGAGTATTTCTTCTGACCGAGATCCGAGGTTTACATCGAGATTTTGGGAAAGTTTACAGAAGGCTTTGGGTTCTAAGTTGAGGTTAAGTTCGGCTTATCATCCGCAAACAGATGGTCAGACGGAGAGGACGATTCAGTCGTTGGAAGATTTGTTGAGGGCGTGTGTTTTGGAACAAGGTGGTACGTGGGACAGTTATCTTGCGTTGATTGAATTCACGTATAATAACAGTTTTCATTCTAGTATTGGTATGGCACCGTTTGAAGCGTTATATGGACGAAGGTGTCGAACACCGTTGTGTTGGCACGAATCTGGTGAGAGAACGGTGGTAGGACCGGATTTGGTACAGCAGACTACGGAGAAAGTGAAGCTTATTTGAGAGAAAATGAAGGCTTCTCAGAGTAGGCAAAAGAGTTATCATGATCGGAGACGGAAGGATCTTGAGTTTCAGGAGGGCGATCACGTATTTTTGAGGGTTACGCCGGTAACGGGTGTTGGTCGTGCATTGAAATCGAAGAAACTTACTTCTCGATTTATTGGTCCTTACCAGATATCCGCGAGAGTGGGTACTGTGGCTTATAGGGTGGCGTTGCCGCTGAATCTGTCGAATTTGCATGATGTGTTCCATGTTTCATAGCTTCGGAAGTATGTTCGGATCCGTCGCATGTGATTCCGATGGATGAGGTTGAGGTAAGGGAGGACCTTACGGTTGAGGCACTACCAGTTAGTATTTTGGATCGCGAGGTGAAGCGGTTACGAGGCATGGATATTGCTTTGGTGAAGGTAGCGTGGGGAGGCACTGCTGAGGGCAATTTGACTTGGGAATTGGAGAGTCGGATGCGGGAGTCGTATCCAGAGTTGTTTGTTTCAGGTAAGATTTTCGAGGACGAAAATTTCTAAGGGGGGGAGAGTTGTAACGCCCCAGTTTTAGTATTTTTATTTAATTGAGTCGTTTTTTATTATTTTATTATTATATTATATTGTTTTTGACTTTTATGTGAAAATATGTTATTTTTCAATGTTGTGATATTTTATCGGGTTTTGGGATCGTTTGCGAGATATTTGAGTGTGGGGGTATTTTGGTCATTTCCGGATATTTTCTTAAGTCAGATAGAATAGAAAATGGGAAGAGAGAAAAATAGAAAGAAAGAAAGAAAAAGAGAAGAAGGAAAAAGGAGAGAAAAGAGAAGAAGAGAAGAAAAAGTGGAAAAACTTGGAAATCAAGAAATCGATTCCCCGACTTTTCTAAACGCGATTAAATCGGGTAAGGGTGTGAAGCTCAATTATTGTATGCTTGTGTATGATTATGTATGTGTGTTGGTGGTTGTTGTTGGATTGAAATGGAAAAATTTAGTAAAACCCATATTATGTGAAATTGATTAGAAATCGATTAAATGTGGTTGAATCATGTTTTTGATGTTCATTATTGTTGATACATGATAGATACATGTTGTTAGGCATTGTATTGGTGATTTTCTGATGTGTAGGTAAAAAAATTGGATGAATTTGGTTGGAAAACGCAGAAACTCGTTCTGCAGAATTTTTCTGGTTTTGCCCTGGCCGTACGCGTAAGGGGCATGTCCATACGCGTATGAACCTAGGCGTTACGCGTATCATTGGCTTGTTTTTGGGCCATTACGCGTATGAAATGTGTCTTTTCCCGGCCATCTGGTGATACGCGTATGGTGTTGGGCATACGTGTATGGGCTTTGAAACGTGACATTTGTGAAGGAAATGGGTTCTGCCCATACGCGTATGGGCATTGGTGATACGCGTATGGGAATGGCGAGGAATCAGGGCCGTACGCGTATGAGAATGGTGATACGCGTATGGTCAGGCCAAGTGTAAAAATGGGATTTTTCAAAATGTCATTTTCGTTTTCTGTCATAACTTTTGTTCCGTTTATCTGATTTTTACATTCTTGGTATCGTTGGAAAGCTATTGAGCTGTACTATGTGATTATGATGATTTGGAATTCGTTAGCCGATTTTATTTTGTCGAAAACTCAGAATAGTGTCGTTTTGCCGACTTTTGTCGTTTTAATTGTGTGTAATTGGTGTGTTTCATGCAATGTGCTGTTGATATGGATATGGTATGATTGTGTGCTGTTGTTAGGTATAAATGCATTGTTTTGGGCTTAAATTGCAAGCATGAATTTTGTTAAGTGTGATGGTTGCATATATGTGTGCATATTAAATGTCATGAGTCTTCGTATGCCAAGCATCATGATATGCATTGTTGTGACGTCCTGAGTGACGGTTTGATTCCAGAGGGAATCTGCTATAACATCGTGCGCCTTAAACATAAGAGGACTTAAAGCGATTGATATATCGTGTGCCTTAAAAATATAGAGGACCTAAAGCGATGGTTATAGACGATCGTGTGCCCATGTGGGGACCTAAAGCGATCGGATTGTGTGCCCATGTGGGGACCTAAAGCAATCCATAAACGTCGTGTGCCCATGTGGGGACCTAAAGCGACGGGTGAACATCGTAGGCCCGATGGGGTGTTACTTGAGCGACCCTCAGTAACGAGCGATGGTTCCAATAGTTCCTGAGTGAACTGATGATGAGACATGAGCCATTGGAGTCGGTACCGCATGGCATGTGCATAGAGTCGTTGTGTCGGTCTCTGTGCATTTGCATAATCATGAATTAATCGTGTATGTTAATTGTGAATGTGATTAATGAGATGGAATATGTATAATTGTGTTGATGATGAGTGCGTTGTGTATGATTATTGTGCAGTGGTGATAAATACCTGATACTTGTACGTTGTTGTGTTTTATTCAATTGTGGTGCATTTGTGGTGAGAATATTATACTTGTGCATTTTTGTGTTAATATATAGTTTTATGCAACTGTATTATGATTGTTTTTCTCACCCTTCCGCTGTTTTATAATGCTTTATGAGGCATTGCAGATTAGAGTTGCTGGAGGTCTTTTGTGAAGCTTTGCGTCTTCATTCTTTTGTCGGTCGGCTCTGATATGTGACACCGAGTAGTTAGGGAGGCCGTGTTGTGATTATTTGTGTATTATGTATATATATCTTTTGACTTGTACATGTATAACTTGGTGTATGACAAATTTTCATGATACACACATTTATATATATATATATATATATATATATATATATATATATATATATGATATTCAATTTTAGATTTTTCGCTTTTATTCTAAAACTTGAAATGTGGGTGTAAGGAACTGAGTTCCTCTGTTGATTGCTACCCCACTGTTGCATATCTAAATGAGCAGGTGTTGTATGTTATGTTTTGTTTCAAATGTAATGTGACTCTCCCTGTCTATGCCGTGTTTTCAATTATACTCTGATGAAATTTCAAATTTTTTTTCTTGTACTGCTTTAATAGCTTGGGGGTATAGATTAGGGGGTGTTACAATACACGTCATGTCATCACATATTCGTCAAATAATCACCAAAACATCACCATATAATCATCAGTAACATCATAGAAAATCATCATAGAAATCACAGCATCAAGACATCAAAAACAGCACAACAGCATAAACCAGAATTTGCGAACAACATACGTTTGCTCCAGGGTTCGCCTAGCGAACCTGTTTGCTGTGGCCTTCGCCTAGCGAAGCGGCCAGCGAACCTCACAGATCTCACACTCAACACCAGAAACCCAAACATCTGTCATGCTCGCCCCCACATTCGCCTAGCGAAGCCATTCGCTGGGGAGTTCGTTGGGCGAGACTTCTAGCGAATCCCTAAAGCCCTTTCAGAAACACCTATGCATTTACACTCCTGCTATCGCGCATTCGCTGCGCTGTTCGCTTAGCGAACTATGTCGAACATTCTCCTTGCTTCGCCTAGCGAACCTGCGATTACAGCAAATCGCTGCTACGCATCAGTAGCTCCCAAACCTCCAAAGCACTTGCAATTACAGTCTCAATTGACCCAAAATCATCCCTACATCAGTCCTAACATATCACAGAATTTAAAGGCCTAAAATCTACGTCTGTCAGGTCGATTAAGGACACTACGGGAAACCTTAATTTCCATAAACCTACAAAACACTCAAGCTTCATATAAACTCTATAGATCCTTCGCCACAAGGTTAAAACTACAACAACGAGGAAATCTGCCCCAAAGGTCTATTTTACCGATTAAATTCAACTCTTACTAATCGATTCACAAAATACCCTCAAAATCATCAGTTTACCTCAAAACCCATAAACCCTCATAAACCTCAAAATCACCAAATCCACTTCATTCAATCGAATCCTATAATGAAAGGCAATTACTCCCCATACCTTAGATTGTCGATCCGATGAGTTCTCTCTTGAGCCTTTGGAAACCTTCACGAAAATCCTCGCCTTCTCCCTTTTTCCTCAGAGCTATGCACTTTCTCCTTATTTTCGCGATCTTCACAAATGAATCCTCATTCTCCTCAATTCCCCTTTTTGGTTAATTTAACTCATGGGCCTCAAATATGAGTTTTCTCCATAATACCCTCACTAATCTCTTAAAATGTCCGTCTTACCCTTAATTCTCCTAATATTATTTTAAATTAATAATAATACTAATATATTCATATTATATACTATTATTTAATTAAAATAACCAAACTTCACCAAAAAGACCTACATCGACACCAACCACAAAAAATTCACAAAAAACCACGAATATAATATTTAAATAAATTAAATAAATATTCTTACGAAATTTGGGATGTTACAACTCTCCCCTACTTAAAGAATTTTCGCCCCCAAAAATTACCTCAAGGAAATAGAGTCGGATACGATTCCTTCATCTGATCTTCACGTTCCCAAGTCCAACTTTCGCCAGCTGGTCCACCCCACAACACCTTCACCAAAGCTATGTCTTTACCCCGCAATTGCTTCATCTCTCGACCGTCGATACGCACAGGCAATGCTTCCATAGTCAGATTATCCCTCACTTGTACATCATCCATCTGAATCACATGTGACAGATCCGGAATGTACTTCCTCAATTGAGACACATGGAACACGTCATGCAAATTCGCAAGTGACGACGGTAAAGCAATTCGATAGGCTACCTCTCCTATCCTCTGCGATATCTGGTATGGACCAACAAAACATAGAGTGAGCTTCCTAGACTTCAAAGCTCGACCCACACCAGTCACTGGCGTCACTCTCAAAAACACGTGATCTCCCTCTTAGAATTCAAGTGCTTTCCTCCTCTTATCATGGTAGCTCTTCTGAAGACTCTGTGAAGCTTTCATCCTTTCTTGTATCTTCCTAATCTTCTCAGTCGTCTCTTGCACAATTTCAGGTCCGATTACAACACTCTCGCCCGATTCATACCAACACAAAGGAGTCCTACACCTTCTCCCATACAAAGCTTCATAGGGCGCCATCCCAATACTAGCATGAAAATTATTATTGTACATGAACTCAATCAACGGTAAATGGCTATCCCACGATCCTCCATAATCCAACACACAAACCCTCAGCAAATCTTCTAAAGATTGGACAGTCCTTTCTGTCTGACCGTCCGTCTGCGGATGATATGCAGAACTCATCCTCAACTTGGTACCCAACGCATCTTGCAAACTCTTCCAGAACCTCGATGTAAGCCTCAGATCTCTATCCGACACAATACTCGAAGGTACCCGATGTAACTTCACAATCTCCTCAATATACATCTCAGCTAGTTTCTGCATGGAATGATTAACCTTCATCGGTAAGAAATGAGCCGACTTAGTTAATCTATCAACGATCACCCAAATTGAATCATTTCCCTTAGCAGTCTTCGGCAATCCCACCACAAAATCCATGGAAATACTATCCCATTACCATTCTGGAATCCTCAACGGCTGCATCATACCTAAAGGCTTCTGATGCTCAACCTTCGACTTCTGACAAGTCAAACACGCATAAACAAACTCTGCAACATCCTTCTTCATACCTGGCCACCAAAACAACTTTTTCAAATCTTGGTACATCTTCGTAGCACCGGGATGAATACTCAACCTACTTCGATGTCCTTCTTCAAGAATGCTTTTCTTAATATCTGGGACATCTGGAACACACACCTTATCTTTGAACATCATCACACCATTCTCGTCAATCTGGAAGTCACCTCCGTTACCTTGGTTAATCAAAATCAATTGGTCAACCAACTTTAAATCAGATTGCTGTCCCACTTTGATTTCTTCCAGAATACTAATAGTCAACTTCAACATTCCCAATTTCACACTGTCAGGAGTCGCTTCACACACCAAACTCAAATCTCTGAATTGCTCAATTAGTTCCAACTCTTTCACCATAAGCATCGACATATGCAATGACTTTCTGCTCAACGCATCAGCCACTATATTTGCTTTGCCCGGGTGATAACTCAAATCAAAATCGAAATCCTTCAACAGCTCTAACCACCTTCTCTGCCTCATATTCAATTCCTTCTGATTAAATAAGTACTTCAGACTTTTATGATCACTGAACATTTCAAATTTAGAGCCAAACAAATAGTGTCTCCAAATTTTCAACACAAACACCACCGCGGCTAATTCCAAGTCATGCGTAGGATAATTCCTCTCATGGAATCGCAATTGTCTCGAAGCATAAGCAACAACCTGCCCATTCTACATCAACACTCCACCAAGACCCATCTTCGACGCATCACAATACACCACAAAAGATTCATTCGGATTAGGCAAAATCAACACTGGAGCAGTAGTCAATCTCTTCTTCAGTTCCACAAAACTCTCTTCACAAGCTACATCCCACACAAACGCTTGACCTTTTCGAGTCAACCGAGTCAAAGGTAATGCCAACTTAGAAAAGCCTTCAATAAACTTGCGGTAATAACCTGCTAATCCCAGAAAACTTCGTATCTCAGTAGCAGACTTCGAAGTCTCCCACTGTAACACCACGTTAATCTTAGAAGGATCAACAGCAACACCATCACTTGAAATCACATGGCCAAGGAAACTCACTTCCTTCAACCAAAACTCACACTTCGACAGCTTTGCATACAACTTCTTCTCCTTCAAGACTTGCAACACAGTTCTCAAATGCTCGGCATGCTCTTCTTCAGATCGAGAATATATCAAGATATCATCAATAAACACCACCACAAACTTGTCCAAATACTCATGGAAAATCCGATTCATATACTCCATGAACACACCAGGTGCATTGGATACACCAAACTGCATCACAGTGTATTCATAGTGTCCATATCTCATTTTAAAAGCCGTCTTCGGAATATCATCAGGCTTCACTCGAATCTGATGATAACCAGACCTCAAATCAATCTTGCTATACACACAAGCACCTACTAACTGATCCATCAAATCGTCGATTCTCGGAAGTGGATACTTATTCTTGATCGTCACTTTATTCAACTGCCGATAATCAACGCACAACCTCATACTTCCATCTTTCTTCTTCACTAACAACACAGGAGCACCATACGGAGAAACACTTGGTCGAACAAACCTCTTATCAAGCAATTCTTCCAACTGTTTTTTCAATTCACTTAACTCAGAAGCTGACATCCGATAAGGAGCCATCGACACTGGACTCGTACCTGGTATTAAGTCCACTGCAAACCCCACTTCACGCTCTGGAGGCAAATCACTGCTGTCATCTAGAAACACATCTGGAAATTCACAGACAACCGGCAACTCCATGTCATACCCCAAATTTTGACCACTAAGATTTCCCATCATTGTGCAAATCACCATCACAATATGGGGGAACCATTATATTTCATCAGTCTCCCCAAAGATGGGTGAGCATTCCCTACAATCAAAATTAGGGTTTCAAGCCCTCTCAGAGCCTTAGACAAGGGATCAATCAAGGAATGACATGATCTTCAACTTGTATAACCTCTCAAGCATCCACAAAGGATAAAAAAGGACTCCCACTCCAAGGATTAAGCACAAAGCTGCTCCCTTCTAGGTGGATCAAGTCTCAAGATCGACAGTGTCACCAAATTAGGGTTTTGGTCGACCAGGGCCTCCAGATGGAAATTTTTCATCTGGGCACAAGCCAATGATCCAAAACATAACCTAATATACTCCATGGAACCTCATATACCCAAACATCAAGTCAATTTGACCTTAGGGGATGCATACATCAAAAATCAGGAATTAGGGTTTCTTGACCTAATTCACCCCTAAGTTGACTTTTAGGGCAAATCATGAGCCAAGACCTCAAGAGAGGGTTTTAGGGTCTCAAATGAACTATATTGATCCATTTGGAACAATGGATTAATCCAAGAAGCTTGAGGAACAAGTCTCAATTTCATCTGCACCACAATTAGGGTTTCGCGAGGAAAGTCAACTGTAACTTTGACTTTTGACCAGGACATGCTCCCAAACCCTAGGACATGCCTCAATACACCCTATGACACCCATGGAACATGTCCATCAAGTTTGATTTAGGTCAAAGACATGATTTCCTGAAGAATTGCACAGTTTGGAATTCATCTGATAAAAAGTCAATTGTGCACAAAAGTCATCTTTGACTTTTTGAGATTTTTCACCAAAATGGATTTTTAACCCTAAAATGATGTTAATGTATGATTTGAATCATCATTCATCAAGAAAAACCAAAGAAAGTGGGATAACTTGTAAAAGGGGTAACCATAAAACTTAGAAATTTTTCTAAGTTATGGAAAAGTACCACTAATACCCTAACTTTGAAGGACCATAAATCCTAAACCACAAGGCCATTTTTTTTCATCCAAATCTTGATTTGTAGGTCTCATTACCCTCTACAAAAACTTCAACTAGGCCTAACTCCAATTCATTATGGATTTTGAGCTATGAGTGAGCCAAAGTGGCTGAAAACATGAAAATATACCATTTTTCAACACTTAGAAAAATTCTGTCCAAGACAGATTTTGTTGAAACACCAAAACTTGTGAGATCTTTTCACATAGATGCAAGCTGATTCAAGTCCAAAGTTAAACATCAATGTTGTTGCATATGTTACTAAGAATCCAAAGAGCTCAACATCATGAATTGATTCAACTTAAGCCATGAGAAATCCATGCCCAAAGTAATGCTGCTGCAAGCTGTTTTGGAAAAATCAGTTTGCATGTTTGCTTGCCACACACGATTTTGAGCCAAAGACTAAGGATCACTATGCCACCTGTGTTCAAACCAATCACATTGCATCTGATCCAACTGATAAATCTGAGTCTAAAAGCCAAGGAATCTTCCAACTTGAAGTTCATCCACTTTGGCACATTTTGCCTTGAATTCAAAGTGCATTAACGTGGAATATTGCATTGTCAAGGTAGCTACCCTACTCAGTCAATTTCTCTGATTAAACAACATTAAAAACATCTGAGGAATGTGGTTTTGGTCAAGGCATATCCCTGCTCTTGGGAATGGCTAGCTTGCCTTGCTTGAGAAGAAATCCTCCAAGCCAATCCATGCAAATGTGATATGATCCAGCAGCCATTCACTATTCATCCAAAACAAAAGTTGATCACCTATAAATAGAGGTCCCAATGGATCATTCAACTCACACCAAAGCCAGTTACAACACTGCTTTCTCTCATTCTTTCTTAAACCTCAAGTTTTCTTGTTTTTGAGTAACCACTATCGGGTTTTGAGTTGCAGCCACAATCAATCCATTCCAATTGCTCAAACACATCACATATGATGTATTTGAGGTGTCCAAACACTTAAACACCAACTGTAACACCCCAGGCTCAAAATCACTCTTCAACCAAGCCATTATGCTTTAATTTTGCAGGTGGAGGTCTCCAGCTTGATCCAAAGAATTTTAAAGTGTTCTAAAGCTTGCAACACACTCCATAACATCCATTGAAGCTGTAGGGATCACCAATTCACGATTGGAACACCATTTGGGCAAAGTTCCATTTCAGCTTGCATCAAGGTGAGCTTCAAACTCAAACTCCATGATCCATGCATATTTCCTCGCATGATATTTTTGCAAAGTTCCATGTGTTGATTGTTTTGCCTCAAGACATTGGATCATAGACCTTATAACCATGCCTGCACGATTGCTTTTGCAAATTAGGGTTCATCTATGTTCATCATGATTATTTTACTCCACACTGAAAATGAATAAAATTGGGTATTGCCATCTTATTCCTTGTGAAAAAACGCACGGGTTTGGTCTTTGAATCATGTCCAATGGTTGAGAGATGAGTGAGATATGGTGCTTCACGCACGGGCTCGAGGAAGAAGATGGCCATGGCGCCATTCTTCAGGTTTTCCAACTAAGTTTGATATATATTTTTCACTTGCCATGTTATTAATGAATTGGCATTGCGCCCCAGCGGTTCATCAGCTGGTTTTGTGAGTATTGGCAAGCGAGAGGTCTGGGGTTCGAATCCCCCTCGCCCCAGACTTCTTTTTATCACTTTTTTATTTTGTTATTTTTCATATTATTATTTTTAATGATTTGAAAAATTAATAACTCCTTCAATTTTTATCATTTTTTATTGGTTCTTTTTGCAATAATTCACAAAAATGTTTAAATATTTGATTTTACCAAAAAATACCAAAAATATTATTTATTTCATATATTTGATATTTTTACAAAGAATTAATGTTTCATGTGTTTTTAGCATTTAAAATATTTTTTCTCCCTTTGTTTTCTAACCCTAATTTGATTTCAATCATTTTGTAGGAAGAAACATGATTTTTTGGAACATTGATCCAAGATCATAATTTGTTTTCACATATTTAACAAACATTGATCCTTTTAATTGAATTTTTATTCAATTAAAAATACATTTTGAAAACAAATTAGGGTTTTGAATCAATTCAGCCCTCATAAATCATTTTCAAAACTCTTTGGGCCTCTAATAGAGTGTAAGACCCAATCCTTTCTTGACCAAACCATTTTGGGCCTCAGTGTATTGTATAAGTCCCGATACCGTCAAAAAACGAACGGCGCGATCGTCGCCCTTTTTGAAAAATAACCTTGGGCCTCTCCTTGAGCTATAAGACCCATTCAAAACTTTTGGGCCTCTAATAGAGTGTAAGACCCAACCCCCTTTTAACCAAAATCATTTTGGGCCTCACTTATTGTATAAGTCCCTCTGCATTAAAAGAAAACCTCGGCGTGATCGCCATTTTTAAGCGAAAAGACAACTGGGCCTACCCTCGTGTTATAAGCCCCACTCTTCTTCTTTAAAACTTTTTGGGCCTCTTGAGAGAGTGTAAGACCCATCCCTTTGTACAGAAAAACATTTTTGGGCCTCAGTCACTTGTATAAGTCCCCCTGTACAAATTCAAACAGTGCGCTCACTGATAAAACCTTAGGCCTCTCCTTGAGCTGTAAGCCCCAAATCTTCCTTTTTCAAAGCACTTTCTCCTTTGATTTTGAATATACTGTTGTTTTCAATCTTTCTTTATTGAACAACTAACCAAACAGCATGGAAGCTCTACAACCGAGTAAGTGGTTATTGCTTTCATTTACCGCTTTCATATATATATAACTGTATTGTGGGGCTGTTTCGCTGTAAGTCTCCTTTCATAAACTCATATCAACTGTGTAATAATAGTATAGATATTTCGAGTCTCCCCGGCAACTACGTCTAGCACTAGGTAAAGCCCTGTCGATCACTCTGAACTTACAGTCAAAACTAGATCCACATAGGATTACCAGACACAGTCTTCCCTCCTCTTGGGGTTAAACAATATGGAGATGTGAAAGGCAGATTCTTTTTGAACCCTTTCTCAGACTGTCACTCTTAGAAATAGACTGAAATAGATCCCCAATAGGATTACCAGATACAATCTTCTCTTCGGCTGTCCTCATTAGGAATTGTCAAGAAATTCTATTCCCCAGAGATGAATTATTCTCGGTGAAACTTCTCTTGAATTTCTTCAAACCTCAGAACTGTTCACTAAATGAATTATTCTCGGTGAAACTTTTCTTGAACGTTTCTTTGGTTTGGGACCCACGGGCTTCTAAAAAGCATCGGCCTCCTCTTGGGCATCGTACAAGGACCTACAGGCTTCCTAAAAGCAACCTCACCTTCTCTTGGGCTTAGTACAAGGACCCTACGGCTTCTTAGAAGTAATCACAGCCTCCTCTTAGGCTTCGTATAATGATCTCTTCCTCCGGGAATGATAGCCTCCTCTTGGGCGTCGTACAAGGACCCGTCGGCTTCTTAAAAGATTCCAGCCTCCTCTTGGGCTTCGTACAAATTGTCCCGACGACCTCCTAGAGGTATAGGAACAAAAATTAGTCATCTGCATAGAACAGTCCTTTCCAAGAGTCTACTACTGTTTCTCAAAGCATGGTACAAAAGATGAACTCTAGACTTGGACAGTCTTACTTCCTTGAGTGTCAAAGACATTCTCAAGTGCCCCCCTTCGTTAAATAGGAAGGAAACCCGTAGACTCGGACAATCTCAATACCCTTCGGATTTCCCGCTTCCTTAAAGAACAGGAATAACCCGGATCCTTGAATCAAATCCATGAGTACAGTGTTGCTCATATAAGAACTGATTTTCTCTGTAAAAATCAGTATACTGGACCTGTCACTCAAATGAAATAGTAACCATAGCCTCCTCTTAGGCTTTGTATAAAGATCCTTCTCCAGTGAGTTTAGCCTCTCTCTCGGGCTTTGTACGAGACACACATGAGACTCCCTCGTTGAGTCAATCACCCTTTCGTTTCCATCTCGGGCTTTATACGAGATACAAAAAGGTTCATATTGAGCCAAACACATGTTCGCCTCCATCTCGGGCTTCGTACGAGATACAAAAAACTCTCTTGTTGAGTCAAACAGCCTCCATCTCGGGCTTTATACGAGATACCAAACGACTCCATCGTCAGGTCAAAACCTTTTAGCCTCTCTCTCGGGCTTTGTACGAGACACATATTAGCCTCCTCTTAGGCTTTGTATAAGAAAACCACTGGTTGATCCAATCAACCTTTTAGCATCAAAGCTGTGCCTCGTTCACAGTACCCAAACACAGTACACTTCTTCCCCTTCATCTAATCGCTGTAAGCGGCAAGCCTCTGGATCATCTACATCCATGCCACTGTCCCTCTTTTAGTATGAGAAATTCTTAAGGAAAGATAGCATTGCTCTACACTGAGTTAAAGTCTTCTCCTTCAGGATAAAACCCCTTCTTAGGAAATTATGGCATTGCTAGGATCCGCGTATCCCGGTTAAAGTAATTCTCCTTTAACCATTCTTTAGAGATGACAAATTCTCTCTAAAGTCGAGGTCCTTCAGCTTCACATCTTGGGCTTTGAACAAGATACAAATCACATTCGCTTCACATCTTGGGCTTTGAACAAGACACAAAAACACCCATTTCCTCCCATAGAATAGGAGGAACTACGAACACTCTGATTTCCCTGTTTCGGTAAACGGGAATACGTAGGCATAAGATCGAAAGAAAAGATCTTAGCGAGCACACTAAACAAAAAAACCAAATCCCATATCTCCATCAATCAAAAGCAGTAATTCAAAAGTATCCGTCCTAACATCCTAATCCTTGTTCCCCGCCAGAAACCCTCTGTCTAGATAGAAAGAAAGAAATCAGTATTGGCGAAAATACAAATAACCAGTACAAAGGTCCCCCCACATTGATAGCATCCGTAACCTAACAGACCGCTGTTTAAACTTAGTATGCAAGCAGGGTTAATTGGAGACATCTATTTCCCTTCCTTCATCAGCTTTAATAGGATAAAAAATGAATCGACCTGTAGTTTAAGCTCAAACCGCAGAGAGCGACCAACGCTTAAGAACCGCGTCCAAAATCGCTCGCTACAGTAAAAATGGTGCCCACCGTGGGGCCTGTCAAAGTTAGATCTAGGCACGGTCTTTCTTCTCTTCTCTTGTGTTATACCACAGATTGGGGCTTCCGCCGGGGAACCCATTTTCTGTCAAGAACTTAGGATTCTTAGCTTTATAAGTCTAGGAGTTTTAAGACAAATATATATACTGCTTTTCCTAATTGAGTATGTGTTTATTTTTCTGCAACTGGGAATGCGTGTGATGCCGCATGTGGTGAGTTTGAGTATACACTTAAGAAAAGACAACCTTTTTTGTAGTGCGGAAACTATCGGAAATAGTTGTTATGCGATACTACCCTCATTTGAGGCTGGTGATCTATTCTCGGTGAATGACACTTACTCTAAGATTGCACACAACTCGCTGGCGATCCGCTTGTTGTCTGCCTTCCTGGGAGGAGCTGATGATAATGAGTGCAGGTACAAAAATCACCCTAGTATAAACCTTTGGGGATGGGTAGAGCCTTGACTTCATGACAACGACCCTTTGACCCCATGTTTTTTCTATGTTTTTGTGTGCTGCATTCATGCATCACAGCCCTGAGGCCTTCAGAGCCAAACACGGAGGTTTGTTACCACTGTTAAGAGTCCATGTGATTGAGGGAATCATGGACGCGCTCATTTAGTTTTACGATCCAGTTTATCACTGTTTCACATTCCCGGATTACCAGCTAGCACCAACGCTGGAGGAGTATTCTCATCTGATCGATCTACACATCACAGATCGAGCTCCATTTTCTGGACTGGAAGAAATTCCAAAGAATCAGACTATTGCAAGAGCAATTCATTTGGATGAGTCTGAGGTCAGGACTCACATGACTACTAAGGGTGGCATCCAAGGTTTGCCAGCCCAGTTCTTAACAAAGAAAGCTCTGTACTTTGCTAGTATAGGGAACGGGACTGCTTTTTAAAGCATCTTTGTTTTACTCACCTACGGATTATTTTTGTTTCCCAACATCAATAACTTCGTCGATATAAACTCCATTAAGGTTTTTCTCATTGGAAACCCTGTGCCGACTTTGCTCGCAGATGCGTATCATTCTGTACACTTGGGAAATTTGTGCAGTGGAGGGGAGATCACATGCTGTGTACCTCTGCTTTACAAATGGTTTATCTCTCACTTGCCCAAGTCTGCTGCTTTTTGGGATTGTAAGAGTGCCCTACGCTGGTCACAGAAGATCATGTCTCTTACCAACTCTGATATAGATTGGTGTAATAGGATTTATGAGAGAATCAGAATCATTGACCGTTGTGGAAAATTCCCCAACGTACCCCTTATAGGAACTAAGGGAGGAATCAACTACCATCCGATATTGGTTCTTTGTCAATTTGGATACCCGATGAGACACATCCCTCTGGGTGTTCATCTGGAAGGTCTTTTCTTCAAAGAAGGAGAAAACGACAGAGCACTAAAGATGGAAATAGTGCACGCTTGGAAACACGTTCATAAGAAAGGACGAGAGTCTCTAGGAAAACCAGACTGTGTCTCGGTGGAGCCTTATCTCCACTGGGTACAAACTAGAGCTCTCAAGTTAAAGATGCCTTATCCTCGTTACGGAATTCTTCCGCCAAAGGAATCTGTCATGTATTTCATGACAAAAACTGAAAAGCTTCAGGTTACTCTCAACAAAGTCCAGAAAGAGAGAAGGTCTTGGAAGAACAAGTACCGCACCCTCGACATAGAGTGCATCAAAATACAGCAATTACTGAAAGAGAAAGATGCTCTGATTGAAATTTTGGAGCAACATGTTGTGGATAATCAGGATAACCAAAGGAATTTGCTCGCTCCTTTCACCTGGAAAAGGAATGACAACCCGAAAACGACCCAAGAGCCCCGATCAAAGAAAAGGAAAATACCAGAATCAGCACCCGATTTCTCTTCGGAGAAGACTCGGGGCCCATTAGCTTAGGCTTCTGTTTCTGCACTTTGTAATCTACTGTAATCCTTTGAACTTCAATAAAAAGGGGGTTTCCCCACTGTTTGATATTTGCAATATAATTGTCGAAGTTTATTTTGATTAAACCAAAAAACAATTAATATAATCATTGCATCCATCATTCTCACATCGCGTATTCTTCTTACCTACGAATCTCACGTTTGTGTCTCGATTCTAGAGTCAAACTGTCTCATTCGTATAACACTCGGGCCAATCATCAGAAAAAGATGGATGATCTTGAGGAAGAAAACAGAGAGTTGAAAGAAGAGATCGACGCTCTGAGAGAGGATATGAGAAAGCTTCGTAACAACATGCAAGCCATGGCAGAAGCTTAGCTACAAAGGACTGTGATCTCAGAGATCACCTCAACGTCCATAGTGGAGAAGTATGATCCTAGGTATCAGATACCGAAAGATCGCCCTTGGGGTATGCCTGTTAACTATATCCCGAAAGGATATGTTCCGCCGATCACTGAGGATCAGGGAATCACAACAGAAGCCGCTGGGCCTGAAGGTTACAAACTTCGGGAAAGCGAAGATGCCAGGGGCATACTGAAGACTCCTGAAGGTTACAAACTTCGGGAAACGCCAAGATTCACCGCCGTAGTCACGGTACCACCCCCTGTGGTGCACACTGTCCCGGGAGGACAGATTTCGCCAATACTTTCTGGTAAAAAGGAAACTATGTTTGACCGAATGGATGAATTCCAGGAACAGTTCTTGGAAATGCAGAAGGAGCTGCAAGCCATTCGCGGTCAGGATCTATTCGGAAAGGACGCCGCAGACCTCTGCTTGGTCCCCAATGTGAAAGTCCCGCACAAATTCCAAGTGCCCGACTTTGAAAAATACAAGGGTAACTCTTGCCCTCAAAGTCACTTGACAATGTACGCTCGACGAATGTCAGCTCAAACGGAGAATCAGGACTTGCTGATTCACTACTTCCAGGATAGTTTAACCGGTGCCGCACTCAAATGGTACATGGGTTTAAACCGTGCTACGATCAGCACTTTCAGAGATCTTGGCAAAGCCTTCGTCCAACAATACAAATACAATTTGGACATGGCACCCGACAGAGATCAACTCAGATCAATGTCACAAAAGGACAAGGAAACCTTTAAGGAGTACGCTCAAAGGTGGCGTGAAATTGCCGCTCAAATTTGTCCACCTCTTGAGGAAAAAAAGATGACCAAGATCTTCTTAAAAACCTTAAGCTCATTTTACTATGACCGAATGGTTGCCAGTGGGCCCAGTGATTTCGCCGAGATGGTCGGCATGGGCGTACGTCTTGAGGAAGCCGTCCGAGAAGGACGTTTGATAAAAGACGCTGGATCGACGAGCGGTACCAAGAAATATGGTAGTGCTCTCCCTAAGAAAAAAGAGCAAGATATTGGGAATATCTCTCTCGGAAAGCAAAGGCGACGTTATCAACCAGTAGCAGCTGTAATTCCTGCTATCAGCCCAGCGCCTATTCCTACGTATCAACCTCAGGTTGCGCAGAGCCAACCTGATCAACAAAGGACACAACAGCCTCTTCAGCAGGTTCGTCCTCCATATAACAGCAACCGTACAACACGACCATCAGGGTTTGATCCTATACCCATGTCGTACACAGAGCTGTTTCCATTACTGCTAGCCAAGGGGCACATTCAGACTAAATCCCCTCTTGCAGTACCGGAAAATCTTCCTTTTTGGTTTAAGGTGGATCAAACTTGCCCTTATCATCAAGGAGGTCCAGGGCATAACATAGAGACTTGTCTCAATTTCAAGTCCGACGTGTAAAAGCTTGTTAGGAGTGGGCTCTTATATTTCAAGGATACGAACCCCAATGTTCTTACGAACCCACTGCCTCAACATGAGAAAGCTGCAGTCAATCTCATTGAGAAAGAGACTAATAATGTCTATCAAATTCACGATGTACTCTTATTGAGGACCAATCTGGTCAAGATGCATTGTAGACAGAGTGGATATGGCCATGTGCCACCTCATAACTGTCATCAGTGTGATATCTGCTCTAAAGACAACCAAGGATGTTCGGTAGTATAAGCAGCTCTACAGGAACAAATGGATCTCGGATGGATCCAAGAGCACCGAGTTCGTGGAGTTAACATGGTCTATACGAACTCCAACGTCATTCAGAACCACGATATCCGTGCAATGAATGTCAACTTGGTGGCGATGCACTCACGGCAAAGCCAGTATCATAATCTGCCGCGGCACGATTACAATTCCTGTCTGACTTGCTCAGTAAACAAACAGGGATGCTCTTTCATACAAGAGGCCCTCCAGCGTCAGATGGATCTTGGATGGATCCAAGACTACCATGATAGGAACCTTTATCAAATCAACATGGTTCAGATCTTTGATATTCGCGTGATGAATACCAACCTGGTAGAGTTACATGCTGAGCAGGTCCGACTCGGATTCCTAATATCACATGATTACCAAAGCTGTAAAGCGGGTTGCGAAAACGATCGAGGTTGTACCCTTGTCCAGGAGGCACTTCATCACTTGTTAAATCACTGGTGGATGCCAATCTATATGGATGAAGATACTCAGCAAATTAGTATCAATAACAGAAACCCCACTCGGCGTCAGAGTCAGGATGTCCGATCTGTGGAAGCTAACCTAGTGAGGTTACATTGTATTCAAAGTGGGCGTGGCCAGGTGCCACCACACAACTATGAACGTTACGGCGTCTGTTCGGAAAGTAACCAAGGGTGTTACCTTGTGAGAACAGCTCTTTAGGGTCAGGTCAACCGTGGAAAAATTCGTCCATATCCGGGTTCTGGACCCATCAACTGGACGCCGAACTACCTTGCCGAGCAAGTTGAGGAGGTTGTCACGATCTCTGGTCATCACAGGACCAGGGATGTTTTTGCCATTATCCCCCTACTTGACGAATCTAAGGTTCCCAACCGGGAACGGATCGAGATTACTTATGATGGTCAGAAAAATCAGAAGGTTCCCATAGTCATTTATTTACCGGGACCATTACCGTATGAATCAACTAAGGCGATCCCTTACAGATACGGTGCAACAACAATTGAAAATGGAAAGGAAATTCCATTACCCTCCGTTGTGAACATTGCAGACATCAGTCGTGTAACACGGAGTGGTAGAATCTTCAACCGAGGGGTTGGGGAACCTAACAAGGAAAAGGAACTTCAGACAGAAGCTCCCGATCCACCAGTCGGTCAATCCGGTAATCCCGACCTTTCAAAAGATGACGATGAGATGCTGAAGCTCATCCAAAGGAGTGAATACAACATTGTCGATCAACTGTTACAGACTCCTTCAAAGATCTCGGTATTATCACTGTTACTCAGTTCAGAAGCTTACAGGGAAGCTCTATAGAAAGTCTTGGAGCAGGCCTTTGTGGAACAGGATGTAACAATCAGACAGTTCGATAGCATTGTCTCTAACATCACTTCTTGCAACAATTTGGGATTTAGTGATGAGGAATTACCTGAAGGGGGTCGCCGTCATAACATGGCGCTCAATATCACAGTTAACTGCCAGGACGATGCTTTAGCCAGCGTACTGGTAGACACAGGGTCAGCCCTGAATGTTATGCCAAAGTCTACTTTGATGCAATTATCATTCAAAGGCCCTCCGATGAGAATCAGCGAGGTTGTCGTCAAAGCATTCGACGGGTCCAGAAAAATGGTTATCGGCGAAGTTGATCTTCCCATAACTATCGGTCCTCATACTTTCCAAGTCACTTTCTAGGTCATGGACATCTGGGCAACATACAGTTGTTTATTAGGAAGACCTTGGATACATCAGGCTGGAGCGGTTACTTCAACCCTCCACCAAAAGCTAAAGTTCGTACAGAACGGCCAACTTGTCACAGTCTGTGGAGAACAGGCCTTGCTCGTGAATAACTTGTCATCATCTGCTTGTGTAGAACCTGAGGAGGTTATTGGAACGCAGTTCCAAGCACTGTCGGTGAGCAAGGACAATCATTTCAAAGGAGGAACCTCGATTTCCTCATACAAAGATGCTATCAAAACGGTCGAGAGTACCGATATAAAAGGATGGGGACAGCTTGTCATTCCCATTGACAATAAAACAAATAAGGGTCTTGGTTTTTCTGCAACTTGCACCCATACAGCTGCCGGCGATGAAAGTCTTCATCCCCTTCAAAATCTCTTCCATAGTGGAGGTTTCCTTCACCCGGTGTCTCAGACAGTTCATGCTATCAATGAGGAAGATCCCTCTGACACGGATGCAGAGTGGAAGTCCTACCTTAACAAGGACGGTTATATGTCTCAGGAAGAGGTGCCTATGCCTTTTTGCTTTCCTACAGAAAGTCCGAGATTTATACCAAGATCAGACATCGAAATGATATATGGAGATTGTAATCCGGAAGGATGCCGTGCTCCGCCAAATTCATTAGAGGAGGACACTCCGATGAAAGACAATTTTGACTACAATTACTATGGCCCAATGGATGGCCTGCCAATGTGGCAATGTAACGCCCCAGTTTTGTGTGAGTTTTATTTAATCGAGTCGATTTAATTATTTTATTATTATTTTATTTTATTTTCGACTTTTATTTGACAATATATTATTTTTCAACATTGTTTATGTTTTATCGCATTTTGAGAGCGTTTGAGAGATATTTGAGCTGAGGGGTATTTTGGTCTTTTTGGGGGTAGATATTTTTATAAATAGAAAGAGAGAGAGAAAATGAGAGAAAGAAAAGGAAAAAGAAAAAGAAGAGAAAGAAAGAGAATAGAAGAGAAAGAAGAGGAGAAAAAGAGGAAAATCAAAGATTACTCCGTTTCAATCGCGAATAATCGGGCAAGGGTGATAAATATTGTTATCTTAACATTGTATGTGTTTATGTATGGTTTCGTTGGAATCGTTTTGGTTGTTTTCGTTATAATACTGTTTAGGTCGATTTGGACATAATCGATAGAAACCGATGTTTTCACGGTTAGAATTTGAAATAAATTGCGTAGATTAGTCGTATGAGGTTAGGCCGAGATTATAGAAACTCGTTTGGTTGAAATCGGATGATATTGTGAGTTTTGACATTTTTGGGTTTTGAGAATGTGAGATTTTGATGAAAATCGAATGTTGTGGAATCGGTGTATTTTTTATCCTAACATGTTGGTATGTATTTATGGAGGATTACCATGTATTTTTTCGGAAGAAATTAATTGAATCGGTCGGATTTTCGGGCAAAATACCATAAACCCGTAGGGCTGTAGCCGAAAAATTCTGGTTTTTGGGAAAACTTCGAAAATTCATATCTTTTGATCCGTAAGTCGGTTTTGACCCCCGTTCGAAGCGTTGGGAAGCTAACGAGATACTCTTTCTAGGATAAATGGTTTTGAGGTCTGAACCTGGTCCAACTGGAACAGTATTTTCGAACTGTTTCGTAGTGTCGGGCCTCCGGTTTATATTTTTGCGTTATTTTGAAATATACATATCTTCTTCGTTGTTTATCGGATTTAAGTGTTCTTTATATCGAATCGAAGCTGTGGATGAGTACTTTTTGATGATGATGAGAAATATTATTTTTAGCCGACTTTTGGCCGACTTTACCGATTAATCGTGAATAGTTGTTTTTGATGAAATGAATGTGTGGTTATGAATGTGTTGTGGACATGCTTGTGGAGTGAACCCTTGATTGGGGAATTCTTTGTGATTTGTGGCTCTTTGGTGAATATATGCATTGTTTGAGTTAAATGATAATGCATGTTGATTGTGAATATATGATGAGATGTTGTGATGATGGATTGTTGTTGTTGATGGTGAGTAATTCTTGATGTGAATTGATATGGGTGTAAATGATGAAATGCTATTTGTTGTGGGTTGTAGTTAGTGATAAATACATTGTTTAAGTAAGTATCAATGTATGTGGTTTCGAGTGTATGATTAATGTATGATATGGCGGCCTCGGTGGCGTAGATCCACAGCAAGATGAATGGTAAGGTATTGATTATCATGGGATTGCTATAATAGTAATATTTGGTGTGTGGAATGGATTCCAATTGTGTTAGAATACTCATTGGGGTAGAATGGCTTATATGTCATTCCTAGTGAGGTATTAATGTTTTGGTCGAACACATTAGGGTAGAATGACTGTATGTTGTTCCTAGTGTTGTTGTTGTACTCACTAGGGTAGAATGACTTTATGTCATTCCTAGTGAAGTGCGAGTGTGTCGTTGGGTCCATTGGGGTAGAACGATTATATGTCATTCCTGGTGGAGTACTCATTAGGGTAGAATGACTATATGTCATTCCTAGTGATGTACAATTGAGTTGTCGTGTCCACTGGGGTAGAATGACTATGTTGTCGTTCCTAGTGGGATACTCATTGGGGTAGAATGA
This sequence comes from Lathyrus tuberosus, assembly GCA_022829125.1. Taxonomy (NCBI): domain Eukaryota; kingdom Viridiplantae; phylum Streptophyta; class Magnoliopsida; order Fabales; family Fabaceae; genus Lathyrus; species Lathyrus tuberosus. The sequence goes on along the minus strand of JALAZF010000154.1, from coordinate 7,873,660 downwards.
CTATGTTGTCATTCCTAATGAGGTGTGCACTGGGGTAGAATGACGTTGATGTCGTTCCTAGTGTGGTGTCCACTAGGGTAGAATGACTATGTTGTCATTCCTAGTGGGATATTCATTGGGGTAGAATGACGATGTTGTCATTCCTAATGAGAGGTGCACTAGGGTAGAATGACTATGTTGTCGTTCCTAGTGAGGTATGTATTGGGGTAGAATGACTATGCTGTCATTCCCAGTTATGTGATGCGTGGTATTGTCGGGTCTTGATCGGATTGGTGAATTATGCATGATGTATATGTTGTTGTGGAATGAGTAGAATTGTGCAGGTGTGCATGGATGGATAAACATGAATATGTGTGTTTGTGTTGAATGATAAGCATTATGAGGAATATGCTTGGTTTTATATATATATATGCCTTGCGATGTATATTGAGTGAGATGTGATGATTGTGACAGAGTAAACATAATATGTATGGTTATGTGGTATGATGGAATGGTGAGAATATGTGGAATGTGTATATGTTTATGTTGAGATATATAATTATATGCATTGATATTATGATAATATTTCTCACCCTTCTGCTGTTTTATGATGCCCTATGAGGCATTGCAGATTAGGTATGCTGGTGGTCTTTTTGTGAAGCGTTTCTTCATTTTCCTTGTTGGTCGGTTGGCTCTGATATGTAGCACCGGGTAGCTAGGACGTTTTGATCTTTTTGTGATACATTTGCATATGTATCTTGCTGATGAATTTGTGTATATAAACATGATGTATATATATATATATATATATATATATATATGTTGATGTATATATGTGGTTGTTATTCAATATTTTAGATGTTTCCGCTTTTATTCTAAATATTGAGATGTGGGTATAAGGACTGAGATCCTTTGTTGTTTGAAAGTTACCCCACTGTTGCATATCTTTGTGAGCAGGTGTTGTATGTGTTTAATTTCAAGTATAATGTGACATACCTTTTTATGCCATGTTGTTTTAATTATACTCTGATCAAATTTTGTATACGTGCCTAATTGATTAATTGGGGGTATAAAAAGGGGTGTTACATTAAGTGGTATCAGAGCCAGTGTTGAGTCAGTTGTTGAGTCTGTTAGTGTGACAGTTGAATACTGTCGTTGTTGTTTGTCCCTTAGTACGTGATATGTGTGTGAAACACTGTCAGTGCTTTCTGGTTTTCTAATCCTTTGTTTTCAGGAGTTAGATTGAGATAAGTGGGGGAGAAGCTGGTACTTCTCCATGTTGCTTCAGGTGTGGAGCGTTGGCTCAGTGTGTTGTGAATTGCAAGATTGTAAGTGTTGTTTGGACAGTGTTGTTCCCGATTCTGTAAGAAATGCGGAGGTAAGGTTTATGTCAACTAAGAATTTGTGCCTTAGGTAGTTTTGTGTATGGGATGCAAGAAAGGCTATTATAGTTTGGTAAAGACGGTTTATGCCCCATCATGATTGTCGACTGTCTATTGGCAAATTGAGGAACTGATCACCCTTAATCTCTTGTTGATAGCAGACGAAAATTATGTTGGATGGAATAGGCGGGTCTTTCCGGCTTTGATAGTGTGTGAAATGAGTTGTTTGGAATTTAAGGAGATGATTACAGATTGTTTTGATGAGTCGATGAAGATGCTAATATCGGAAGATGAAATGGATTAGAGGTTTTGGTATGTTAGTCCAGTTGGGAATTGCAACGTACAATGATGGTATTTGGTGTTAGTAACGCGTCTCTAATGTTTATGGAGTAGAGGAATCGTATCTTCCATATTTAATTGGATAAGTTCATAGTGGTTTCGATTGAGGATATTTGTATTTGTTATAAACTCAGAGGAAGAATGAGTAAAGTGTTTGAGATTTGAATTACAAGTGTTGAAAAGAGACGAAGTTTTATGCTAAGTTATTCGAGTGAGAATTTTGGTTGAAAAAGGGTTAGTTTCTTGGAAATGTTATTTCAGATGAGAGTATGGTTAATGGATCCATCGGAAGTAGATGTAGTTCTACATGAGAGGCTCCGAAGTTAGTTAAGGAGATTAGAAACTTTTGGACTCAGTTGGTTGTTATTACAGGTTATGGAAGACTTTGTTAAGTTCGTACTTCTGGTATCTCAGTTGACTTACAAAGGGTGAGTCGTTTGTTTGGATGTTCGTAGTGAGTAAGTTTTGGTGAGCTGGAGTAGAAGTTGTCTACGGTTTCAGCTTTGATTTTGTGTGATCCTAATAAACCGGTTGCGGTGGTATTGTGTTGGAATATTTGGAGGTATTATCTTTATGGTTCTAGGTTCGAAGTGTTTGGTAATCGCAAGGATATTGAGTACTTGTTTGGTCTAAAGGAATAGAGTATGAGACAACAAGGATGGTTAGAGTTCGTGATGAGTTATGAATTTGGCTTGGATTATCCTTCGGGGAAAAGCTGTTGTTGTGCCTGAAAAGTTAAGTCGGAAGTTTCTATGCATGTCTGTTTTGATGGTCAGGGAGTTAGAATTATTTGAGCAATTCCGAGACTTGTGTATGGTGTATGAGATAACACAGGAGAGTGTGAGGTTGGTAATATTAAAGTGAACAGTGATTTTTGGTGAATATGAGAAAGAGTTAGACTTTGGACGTGAAATTGATAGTTTTGATGGTTGCGAGTAATCAGAGTGCTCAGCAGAAGCGTGAGGTGGCACATTTTGTATTTACGTGTGAAACTTGTGTTCTTGTTTGTGTTGTTGCCTCGTTTCCATCGTGATGGTTCGAGTGTGTGTGGCTAATTCCTTGTGGTGAATTAGGGGAGTGTTATCTACGGTGATGGTAACGATCTTTTTGTGTTTCGGTTCAAGAGTGAACCTGTGTGTTCGTAACTTGGGTATTCTTTGAGTTGTGAGTTGGTCGTCAAGTGCATTGTATGGGCATTGCATCTTGTCGTTCTAGTCGTCATCATCGTTGTGTCGTTGTTGTAGTTGTGGTTAGCAAGGTGATTTGCCAGTTTGTGTTATTCGTGGTGCGTCTTTGGTTGGCATGTCGGTTTGTTAGTCGGATGCAAGAGTCGTGTCCAGGGTTGTTCGTCTCAGTTATATTTTCGAGGACGAAAATTTCTAAGTGGGGGAGAGTTGTAACGCCCCAGTTTTGTGTGAGTTTTATTTAATCGAGTTGATTTAATTATTTTATTATTATTTTATTTTATTTTCGACTTTTATTTGACAATATATTATTTTTCATCATTGTTTATGTTTTATCGCATTTTGAGAGCGTTTGGGAGATATTTGAGCTGAGGGGTATTTTGGTCTTTTTGGGGGGTAGATATTTTTATAAATAGAAAGAGAGAGAGAAAATGAGAGAAAGAAAAGGAAAAAGAAAAAGAAGAGAAAGAAAGAGAATAGAAGAGAAAGAAGAGGAGAAAAAGAGGAAAAGAGGAAAATCAAATATTACTCCGTTTCAATCGTGAATAATCGGGTAAGGGTGGTAAATATTGTTATCTTAACATTGTATGTGTTTATGTATGGTTTTGTTGGAATCGTTTTGGTTGTTTTCGTTATAATACTGTTTAGGTCGATTTGGACATAATCAATAGAAACCGATGTTTTCACGGTTAGAATTTGAAATAAATTGCGTAGATTAGTCGTATGAGGTTAGGCCGAGATTATAGAAACTCGTTTGGTTGAAATCGGATGATATTGTGAGTTTTGACATTTTTGGGTTTTGAGAATGTGAGATTTTGGTGAAAATCGAATGTTGTGGAATCGGTGTTTTTTTTATCCTAACATGTTGGTATGTATTTATGGAGGATTACCATGTATTTTTTCGGAAGAAATTAATTGAATCGGTCGGATTTTCGGGCAAAATACCATAAACCCGTAGGGCTGTAGCCGAAAAATTCTGGTTTTTGGAAAAACTTCGGAAATTCATATATTTTGATCCGTAAGTCGGTTTTGACCCCCGTTTGAAGCGTTGGGAAGCTAACGAGATGTTCTTTCTAGGATAAATGGTTTAGAGGTATGAACCTGGTCCAATTGGAACAGTATTTTCGAACCGTTTCGTAGTGTCGGGCCTCCGGTTTATGTTTTTGCGTTATTTTGAAATATACATATCTTCTTCGTTGTTTATCGGATTTAAGTGTTCTTTATATCGAATCGAAGCTGTGGATGAGTACTTTTTGATGATGATGAGAAATATTATTTTTAGCCGACTTTTGGCTGACTTTACTGATTAATCGTGAATAGTTGTTTTTGACGAAATGAATGTGTGGTTATGAATGTGTTGTGGATATGCTTGTGGAGTGAACCCTTGATTGGGGAATTCTTTGTGATTTGTGGCTCTTTGGTGAATATATGCATTGTTTGAGTTAAATGATAATGCATGTTGATTGTGAATATATGATGAGATGTTGTGATGATGGATTGTTGTGGTTGATGGTGAGTAATTCTTGATGTGAATTGATATGGGTGTAAATGATGAAATGCTATTTGTTGTGGGTTGTAGTTAGTGATAAATACATTGTTTAAGTAAGTATCAATGTATGTGGTTTCGAGTGTATGATTAATGTATGATATGGCGGCCTCGGTGGCGTAGATCCACAACAAGATGAATGGTAAGGTATTGATTATCATGGGATTGCTATAATAGTAATATTTGGTGTGTGGAATGGATTCCAATTGTGTTAGAATACTCATTGGGGTAGAATGGCTTATATGTCATTCCTAGTGAGGTATTAATGTTTTGGTCGAACACATTAGGGTAGAATGACTGTATGTTGTTCCTAGTGTTGTTGTTGTACTCACTAGGGTAGAATGACTTTATGTCATTCCTAGTGAAGTGCGAGTGTGTCGTTGGGTCCATTGGGGTAGAACGATTATATGTCATTCCTGGTGGAGTACTCATTAGGGTAGAATGACTATATGTCATTCCTAGTGATGTACAATTGAGTTGTCGTGTCCACTGGGGTAGAATGACTATGTTGTCGTTCCTAGTGGGATACTCATTGGGGTAGAATGACTATGTTGTCATTCCTAATGAGGTGTGCACTGGGGTAGAATGACGTTGATGTCGTTCCTAGTGTGGTGTCCACTAGGGTAGAATGACTATGTTGTCATTCCTAGTGGGATATTCATTGGGGTAGAATGACGATGTTGTCATTCCTAATGAGAGGTGCACTAGGGTAGAATGACTATGTTGTCGTTCCTAGTGAGGTATGTATTGGGGTAGAATGACTATGCTGTCATTCCCAGTTATGTGATGCGTGGTATTGTCGGGTCTTGATCGGATTGGTGAATTATGCATGATGTATATGTTGTTGTGGAATGAGTAGAATTGTGCAGGTGTGCATGGATGGATAAACATGAATATGTGTGTTTGTGTTGAATGATAAGCATTATGAGGAATATGCTTGGTTTTATATATATATATGCCTTGCGATGTATATTGAGTGAGATGTGATGATTGTGACAGAGTAAACATAATATGTATGGTTATGTGGTATGATGGAATGGTGAGAATATGTGGAATGTGTATATGTTTATGTTGAGATATATAATTATATGCATTGATATTATGATAATATTTCTCACCCTTCTGCTGTTTTATGATGCCCTATGAGGCATTGCAGATTAGGTATGCTGGTGGTCTTTTTGTGAAGCGTGTCTTCATTTTCCTTGTTGGTCGGTTGACTCTAATATGTAGCACCGGGTAGATAGGACGTTTTGATCTTTTTGTGATATATTTGCATATGTATCTTGCTGATGAATTTGTGTATATAAACATGATGTATATATATATATATATATATATGTTGATGTATATATGTGGTTGTTATTCAATATTTTAGATGTTTTCGCTTTTATTCTAAATATTGAGATGTGGGTATAAGGACTGAGATCCTTTGTTGTTTGAAAGTTACCCCACTGTTGCATATCTTTGTGAGCAGGTGTTGTATGTGTTTAATTTCAAGTATAATGTGACATACCTTTTTATGCCATGTTGTTTTAATTATACTCTGATCAAATTTTGTATACGTGCCTAATTGATTAATTAGGGGTATAGAAAGGGGTGTTACAGGCAACCTTACCCAGGAAACTTGGGGCAAGAAAGTCAGCCGAGTAATGAAACTCAGCTGAGCATCATTGAACAGAATACCTGTGTCCCCACCATGTCATGGGATCAACACTCAGGTTATTCGGAAACTACTCAACATGAAGATGAATTCGCAACATTTGCAGGACTTGAATTCATCAACTATGCTTTTCCCGAGGTCAACGTCATCGAGAGGGATGACTCCTCCAGTTCCAAAGAAATTTGGGACACCCTGGGAGAGCCAAGTGGAAAATTCGACTTTATGGTCAAGTACACTGCTCCTGAAAGCTCTCGTATTAGGCTCGAAGATATCCAGCCGACTGGATGGGGAGATACAGCTGAGAGCACAAATGTTATGCAAAATGCAACAGAGGAATTCTCCTACGACAACTCTGCCTAGGAGACAGATTCCAATGATCCTGCTCTGCCAGAAATCAGCGTTATTTCTGAAGACAAATCAAGGAAGGTGCCAGACTTTGTGATTCACCGAGGAGTTCGCCGCCAATGGGTTGCCGTCGAGGTTCCGAAGATCGTTCATCAGTCAAAGTAATTGCCATCTTTTAACCTTTCACCCTGCCCAGGTGAAACGGGTGTTTTGATAGGGCTCGCTTTCTGTAAATTTCCCTTTTCGCTTTGCCCGAAGCGACAGAGTTTTGTTTTATAGGGCTGTAGTTTCAAGAATCGATTTGTTCATTAATAAAATAACGTCGTTCTGTAATTTCCGCATTAATTGCTGTTTTCTCTTTTTGCTTTTTCAGAAAATGGTAATCCTAAAAAACAAATCAATAATAAAAACAAGCAGTAATAAAAAAATACACTGCACACACTTGCATTTTCTCTATCTCTTCTAAACACGAATCATCACGTCATGCAGATTGCTTGTTTTAAACACCGTTGAAACATACAATCCAATGCCTTCTCCCGACTTTGAGTTCCCGGTATTTGGGGCTGAAGAAGAAGATGACGACGAAATTCCAAAAGAGATCTCCCGATTACTCAGACAAGAGGAAAGGTCCATTGAACCTCATAAAGAACTGTTGGAAACAGTAAACTTGGGTTCAGAGCAAGAGGGAAAAGAAATCAGGATTGGTGCACTACTCAGTCCAACTGCCAGAGAAGGTTTGATAAAGCTTCTCAAAGAATTCCCCGATGTATTCGCTTGGTCCTATCAGGATATGCCAGGGTTGGATACCAGCATCGTGGAACATCATTTACCGTTAAGATCGGAATGTCCGCCAGTAAAGCAAAGGTTGAGACGGACTCATCCGGACATGGCCATCAAAATCAAAGAGGAGGTGCAGAAACAGATTGACGCGGGTTTCCTCGCCACATCCGAATATCCTCAATGGTTAGCCAACATCGTACCCGTTCCCAAAAACTACGGAAAGGTCAGAATGTGTGTAGATTACAGGGATTTGAACAAGGCTAGTCCAAAGGACGACTTTCCTTTACCACACATTGACATGCTGGTGGACAGTACAGCAAAATTCAAAGTTTTCTCCTTCATGGATGGATTCTCGGGCTATAACCAGATCAAAATGGCACCGAAAGACATGGAGAAAACTTCGTTCATTACCCCATGGGGCACCTTTTGTTACAAGGTAATGCCGTTCGGTTTGAAGAATGCCGGGGCAACCTATCAAAGGGCCATGACTACTCTGTTTCATGACATGATACACAAAGAAATCGAAGTGTATGTCGATGATATGATTGCAAAATCAAAAACAGAGAAAGAGCACGTCGAACATCTGTCAAAATTGTTCGAGCGTCTAAGAAAATTCAAGCTCCGCTTGAATCCTAACAAGTGCACCTTCGGTGTCCGTTCAGGGAAACTATTAGGGTTCATCGTCAGCCAGAAAGGAATTGAGGTTGATCCTGACAAGGTCAAGGCCATTCGAGAAATGCCTTCTCCGAAAACTGAAAAACAAGTCAGAGGATTTCTGGGACGGTTGAAATACATCTCCAGATTCATATTCCTTATGACCGCCACTTGTGCGCCGATTTTCAAATTACTGAAAAAGAACCAGGATTGCGTTTGGTCAGAAGATTTCCAAACTGCCTTTGACAGTATTAAGGAATACCTGTTGAATCCGCCGATTCTATCACCTCCAGTGGAAGGAAGACCACTGATCATTTACCTCACAGTCCTAGAGGACTCAATGGGGTGTGTACTTGGCCAACAAGACGAAACCAAAAGGAAAGAGTCTGCCATTTACTATCTGAGCAAGAAGTTCACCGATTGTGAAACTCGGTATACGATGCTTGAGAAAACTTGTTGCGCTTTGGCTTCGGCAGCCAAACATCTTCGCCAGTACATGATTCGTCATACTACTTGGTTGGTCTCCGAAATGGATCCGATCAAGTACGTTTTCGAAAAACCTGCTCTCACGGGAAGAATCGCCCGTTGGCAGATGCTGTTATCAGAATATGACATAGAGTACCACGCTCAGAAAGCCGTTAAGGGAAGTATTTTAGCCGATCATTTGGCTCATCAACCGATTGGCGATCAGGAATCAATCGGGTTTGACTTCCCAGACGAAGATGTCATGTATTTAAAAATGAAAGATCGCGATGAACCGCTACCCAGTGAAGGGCCAGAACCAGATTCCCAATGGGGACTTATCTTTGACGGAGCAGTTAATCATTATGGAAACGGAATTGGGGCAATAATTGTTACCCCTCAGGGTACCCACATTCCTTTCACTGCTAGACTTACGTTCAAATGTACGAACAACGAGGCCGAATACGAAGCTTGTATCATGGGTCTCGAAGAAGCAATTGATTTAAGGATCAAAAACTTGGACGTATACGGTGACTCAGCCTTGGTTATCAATCAGATAAAAGGAGATTGGAACACATACCAATCAGGATTGATTCCTTACAAAGACTATGCAAGAAGGTTGTTACCCTTCTTCAACAGAGTTGAGTTTCATCACATCCCTCGTGAGGAGAATCACATGGCTGATGCATTAGCCACTATCTCTTCTATGATTAGCGTAGGTCAATGGAATGACATACCTAAGATCGACATAATACGCCTAGAAAGGCCCGCTTACGTCTTCACGATTGAAGCAGTCATAGACAACAAACCTTGGTATCACGATATCAAATGCTTCCTTCAGAAACAAGAGTACCCACCTGGGGCACTCAGAAAAGACAGAAAAACCCTCAGAAGATTGGCTGGAAACTTCTTCCTGAGCGGGGACACTCTTTATAAGAGGAATTTTGACATGGTTTTGCTCCGATGCGTCGACAGACCAGAAGCAGACATGCTTATGAAAGAAATTCATGAAGGATCCTTTGGCACTCATGCCAACGGACACACAATGGCGAGAAAAATTCTCAAAGCAGGGTACTATTGGTTGACCATGGAATCCGACTGCTACAAGTACATGAGAAGGTGTCACAAGTGTCAGATATACTCCGACAAAATTCATGTACCGCCATCCCATCTCAAAGTTCTCTCTTCCCCATGGCCATTTTCCATATGGGGAATCGACATGATTGGCATGATTGAGCCCAAGGCTTCAAACGGACATCGGTTCATCCTAGTAGCCATTGACCAAGTGGGTCGAAGCAGCGTCGTATGCCAATGTAATCCGACAAGTGGTGGTCCAATTTATCAAAAACAATATCATCTGCCGTTATGGTGTTCCGAGCGAGATCATTACTGACAATGGATCTAACTTGAACAACAAGATGATGAAAGAGTTGTGCACAGAGTTCAAGATCGAACACCATAACTCATCTCCCTACCGACCCAAGATGAATGGAGCGGTAGAAGCGGCTAACAAGAACATCAAGAAGATCGTTCAAAAGATGGTTGTAACCTACAAAGACTGGCACGAAATGCTACCCTTTGCTCTTCACGGTTATCGCACATCTGTCCGCACTTCAACAGGGGCAACCCCTTTCTCTCTTGTATATGGCATGGAGGCAGTTCTCCCCATAGAAGTAGAGATCCCATCAATCCGGGTATTGATGGAAGCTAAGCTTTCAGAAGCTGAATGGTGTCAAAGTCGACACGACGAACTCAATCTGATAGAAGAAAAGAGAATCACGGCACTATGCCACGGTCAGTTGTATCAACAAAGAATGAAGAGGGCGTTTGACAAAAAGGTCCGACCTCGTGTCTTCAGACAAGGAGATCTCGTGCTCAAGAAGATACAATCGTTTCTCACTGATTCGCGAGGCAAGTGGACTCCGAATTATGATGGCCCCTACGTGGTCACGAAAGCTTTCTCAGGCGGTGCCTTGAGACTTGCAACCATGGACGGAGAGGAATTTGCCTACCCCACAAATGTTGATGTAGTCAAGAAATACTTCGCCTAAAAAAAAAACGTCTCGGTGGATTGAAAACCCGAAAGGGCGGTCCAGGCAAAAGTTAGAGACATGAAAAAAAAATTATCCCGGTGGATTGGAAATCTCATAGTACAATCCAGGAAAAAATTAGGGATAATGGCAAGTAACTATGTTCAACAGAGGCAAATCTCTCAACAGCAGCAGTTACATCATCAGAAGAAAACTCCAGTCAAGGTCATCTTCGACTGAAGCTCAGGATGCCCCGAATTCAAAGTTGGTAGAAGGATAGTGGCCGTCATGTTTCAACGTAGCCCTTTTCCCTGTAAATTACCATTTTCTAACTTTGTAAATACTCTTTGGAATCACGCGTTTAGCTGATCTCCATTCTAGCAATAAAATTTGAGCCCTTGTGCTTTTGTTTGTAATTCTTATTTGTTTTAGCTTTACAGAACGACGTTTTTAATATGATTAACGATTCTTGAAATAAAACAAAAATGAATTTACTTGTTAAAACTTTTTATGCTTTTAAACAAAGATGGCAATTTCTTTTGACTGTTGAACATCAAAAGAGCGTCAACCACTTCTTCAGAAGTAAGCGAACTTCAAAGTGCAGAATCAAAGTATTCCTTCTATGCCAGTACGTCTAAATGAAGGATCAACTATGTCAGAGACCTCGTTTCGTCTGACACGCCTCGACCGAGTTCTTATCTCCTAAGCCCGACCAACAGTAGCCCCCCAACAGGGATTATCTCTCCTAAGCAAGGTGGAATTGCTATTTTGAACCAGCGATATTTTTACACGCCCCGCGATGGCCGAGTATCCAGTCATGTTCATCTTTCAGTTTGTACGTCGCGTCAGTTTTGTCAGCATATACATACATACATCATGCATTATTGATTTGCATTTACATTTCATATTGCGTCACTATCACTCTAGTTGGTCTCGTCCCCTAGTGATAACAGTCCTCTCAATCGAGTTGTCAGTTCTTGCCTCGTCAGGAAACGTTGCATTTGAACAACCTCGCCTCCAGTTTATTTCCGAGAGGAAGTTGGCCTTCGACCACTTTGATAACTTGAACCTCTGAAAGACCAGATAACCTTCAACAAATGTCACCCTTCGCCATTGAAGGTGATATTTTCGCTTTCCCGGATTAAGGAAAATCCCCAGAGGAAGCCTCTTAAGCAGAGAGTCAGCAATACAGCAGTTTTTTCTCCGAAAAGACCGCTGGTGAAAAGGTCATCGGCACCTTAAAATTGGACCCCATCATATGGCATTTCTCCGGGAAGATCCCGAGAAAAGTATGATGTAAGATCCCAAACGAAAACAGTCTCTCCAGGGACTCGCATTCCCCCAGTAGAATCGACAAATGGCGTCTCCAACAGAGAAGTTTGTGTACCTCTACAATTCAGACGAATGGGTTCCCCAGCAAGTCTGACGTCAAAGCTTTTTCCGTCAAATGGCATCTCTCCAGGAAAATTCGGCGAGAAGTTTGAGGAAAATCCTCTACAAATAGCGTTCCTTGTCAATAAAGTTTATTGACAAAAGAAACTGAGACCAGGTCCTTGGTAGGAAACCAGGATCGAGGGGAAGTTTACATCAGAAACTAAGACCAGGTCCTTGGTAGGAAACCAGGATCGAGGGGAAGTTTATATCAAAAAACTGAGACCAGGTCCTTGGTAGGAAACTAAGATCGAGGGGAAGTTCGTTTCCACAACTAAGACCAGGTCCTCGGTAGGAAACCAGGATCGAGGGGAAGTTTACCCTTTCTAAGCATCATTGCTTAGCAAAAGAAGATGAATGCGCAAGCTACCATTCATAACCGCCATCAAAATTTTGGGTATTCCGATATTTAATCCTCTTGCACCCCGAATGCCCGAATACCTTCGCCATTCACACCTTCGTGTCCAAGAAGATTAAATAGGGGCATCTGTCATACCCCAAATTTTGACCACTAAGATTTCCCATCATTGTGCAAATCACCATCACAATATGGGGGAACCATTCTATTTCATCAGTTTCCCCAAAGATGGGTGAGCATTCCCTACAATCAAAATTAGGGTTTCAAGCCCTCTCAGAGCCTTAGACAAGGGATCAATCAAGGAATGACATGATCTTCAACTTGTATAACCTCTCAAGCATCCACAAAGGATAAAAAAGGACTCCCACTCCAAGGATTAAGCACAAAGCTGCTCCCTTCTAGGTGGATCAAGTCTCAAGATCGACAATGTCACCAAATTAGGGTTTTGGTCGACCAGGGCCTCCAGATGGAAATTTTTCATCTGGGCACAAGACAATGATCCAAAACATAACCTAATATACTCCATGGAACCTCATGGACCCAAACATCAAGTCAATTTGACCTCAGGGGATGCATACATAAAAAATCAGGAATTAGGGTTTCTTGACCTAATTCACCCCTAAGTTGACTTTTAGGGCAAATCATGAGCCAAGACCTCAAGAGAGGGTTTGAGGGTCTCAAATGAACTATATTGATCCATTTGGAACAATGGATTAATCCAAGAAGCTTGAGGAACAAGTCTCAATTTCATCTGCACCACAATTAGGGTTTCGCGAGGAAAGTCAACTGTAGCTTTGACTTTTGACCAGGACATGCTCCCAAACCCTAGGACATGCCTCAATACACCCTATGACACCCATGGAACATGTACATCAAGTTTGATTTAGGTCAAAGACATGATTTCCTGAAGAATTGCACAGTTTGGAATTCATCTGATAAAAAGTCAACTGTGCACAAAAGTCAACTTTGACTTTTTGAGATTTTTCACCAAAATGGATTTTTAACCCTAAAATTATGTTAATGTATGTTTTGAATCATCATTCATCAAGAAAAACCAAAGAAAGTGGGATAACTTGTAAAAGGGGTAACCATAAAACTTAGAAATTTTTCTAAGTTATGGAAAAGTACCACTAATACCCTAACTTTGAAGAACCATAACTCCTAAACCACAAGGCCATTTTTTTTTCATCCAAAGCTTGATTTGTAGGTCTCATTACCCTCTACAAAAACTTCAACTAGGCCTAACTCCAATTCATTATGGATTTTGAGCTATGAGTGAGCCAAAGTGGCTGAAAACATGAAAATATACCATTTTTCAACACTTAGAAAAATTCTGTCCAAGACAGATTTTGTTGAAACACCAAAACTTGTGAGATCTTTTCACATAGATGCAAGCTGAATCAAGTCCAAAGTTAAACATCAATGTTGTTGCATATGTTACTAAGAATCCAAAGAGCTCAACAGCATGAATTAATTCAACTTAAGCCATGAGAAATCCATGCCCAAAGTCATGCTGCTGCAAGCTGTTTTGGAAAAATCAGTTTGCATGTTTGCTTGCCACACACGATTTTGAGCCAAAGACTAAGGATCACTATGCCACCTGTGTTCAAACCAATCACATTGCATCTGATCCAACTGATAAATCTGAGTCAAAAAGCCAAGGAATCTTCCAACTTGAAGTTCATCCACTTTGGCACATTTTGCCTTGAATTCAAAGTGCATTAATGTGGAATAGTGCATTGTCAAGGTAGCTACCCTACTCAGTCAATTTCTCTGATTAAACAACATTAAAAACATCTGAGGAATGTGGTTTTGGTCAAGGCATAGCCCTGCTCTTGGGAATGGCTAACTTGCCTTGCTTGAGAAGAAATCCTCCAAGCCAATCCATGCAAATGTGATCTGATCCAACAGCCATTCACTATTCATCCAAAACAAAAGTTGATCACCTATAAATAGATGTCCCAATGGATCATTCAACTCACACCAAAGCCAGTTACAGCACTGCTTTCTCTCATTCTTTCTTAAACCTCAAGTTTTCTTGTTTTTGAGTAACCACTATCGGGTTTTGAGTTGCAGCCACAATCAATCCATTCCAATTGCTCAAACACATCACATATGATGTATTTGAGGTGTCCAAACACTTAAACACCAACTATAACACCCCAGGCTCAAAATCACTCTTCAACCAAGCCATTATGCTTCAATTTTGCAGGTGGAGGTCTCCAGCTTGATCCAAAGAATTTTAAAGTGTTCCAAAGCTTGCAACACACTCCATAACATCCATTGAAGCTGTAGGGATCACCAATTCACGACTGGAACACCATCTGGGCAAAGTTCCATTTCAGCTTGCATCAAGGTGAGCTTCAAACTCAAACTCCATGATCCATGCATATTTCCTCGCATGATATTTTTGCCATTTGATTGCCATCATGTGTTGATTGTTTTGCCTCAAGAAATTGGATCATAGACCTTATAACCATGCCTGCACGATTGCTTTTGCAAATTAGGGTTCATCTGTGTTCATCATGATTATTTTACTCCACACTGAAAATGAATAAAATTGGGTATTGCCATCTTATTCCTTGTGAAAAAACGCACGGGTTTGGTGTTTGAATCATGTCCAATGGTTGAGAGATGAGTGAGATATGGTGCTTCACGCACGGGCTCGAGGAAGAAGATGGCCATGGCGCCATTCTTCAGGTTTTCCAACTAAGTTTGATATATATTTTTCACTTGCCATGTTATTAATGAATTGGCATTGCGCCCCAGCGGTTCATCAGCTGGTTTTATGAGTATTGGCAAGTGAGAGGTCTGGGGTTCGAATCCCCCTCGCCCCAGACTTCTTTTTATCACTTTTTTATTTTGTTATTTTTCATATTATTATTTTTAATGATTTGAAAAATTAATAACTCCTTCAATTTTTATCATTTTTGATTGGTTCTTTTTGCAATAATTCACAAAAATGTTTAAATATTTGATTTTACCAAAAAATCCCAAAAATATTATTTATTTCATATATTTGATATTTTTGCAAAGAATTAATGTTTCATGTGTTTTTAGCATTTAAAATATTTTTTCTCCCTTTGTTTTCTAACCCTAATTTGATTTCAATCATTTTGTAGGAAGAAACATGATTTTTTGGAACATTGATCCAAGATCATAATTTATTTTCACATATTTAACAAACATTGATCCTTTTAATTGAATTTTTATTCAATTAAAAATACATTTTGAAAACAAATTAGGGTTTTGAATCAATTCAACCCTCATAAATCATTTTCAAAACTCTTTGGGCCTCTAATAGAGTGTAAGACCTAATCCTTTCTTGACCAAACCATTTTGGGCCTCAGTGTATTGTATAAGTCCCGATACCGTCAAAAAACGAACGGCGCGATCGTCGCCCTTTTTGAAAAATAACCTTGGGCCTCTCCTTGAGCTATAAGCCCCATTCAAAACTTTTGGGCCTCTAATAGAGTGTAAGACCCAACCCCCTTTTAACCAAAATCATTTTGGGCCTCACTTATTGTATAAGTCCCTCTGCGTTAAAAGAAAACCTCGGCGCGATCGCCATTTTTAAGCGAAAAGACAACTGGGCCTACCCTCGTGTTATAAGCCCCACTCTTCTTCTTTAAAACTTTTTGGGCCTCTTGAGAGAGTGTAAGACCCATCCCTTTGTATAGAAAAACATTTTTGGGCCTCAGTCACTTGTATAAGTCCCCCTGTACAAATTCAAACAGTGCGCTCACTGATAAATCCTTAGGCCTCTCCTTGAGCTGTAAGCCCCAAATCTTCCTTTTTCAAAGCACTTTCTCCTTTGATTTTGAATATACTGTTGTTTTCAATCTTTCTTTGTTGAACAACTAACCAAACAGCATGGAAGCTCTACAACCGAGTAAGTGGTTATTGCTTTCATTTACCGCTTTCATATATATATATATATATAACTGTATTGTGGGGCTGTTTCGCTGTAAGTCTCCTTTCATAAACTCATATCAACTGTGTAATAATAGTATAGATATTTCGAGTTTCCCCGGCAACTACGTCTAGCACTAGGTAAAGCCCTGTCGATCACTCTGAACTTACAGTCAAAACTAGATCCACATAGGATTACCAGACACAGTCTTCCCTCCTCTTGGGGTTAAATAATATGGAGATGTGAAAGGCAGATTCTTTTTGAACCCTTTCTCAGACTGTCACTCTTAGAAATAGACTGAACTAGATCCCCAATAGGATTACCAGATACAGTCTTCTCTTCGGCTGTCCTCATTAGGAATTGTCAAAAAATTCTATTCCCCAGAGATGAATTATTCTCGGTGAAACTTCTCTTGAATTTCTTCAAACCTCAGAATTGTTCACTAAATGAATTATTCTCGGTGAAACTTTTCTTGAACGTTTCTTTGGTTTGGGACCCACGGGCTTCTTAAAAGCATCGGCCTCCTCTTGGGCATCGTACAAGGACCCACAGGCTTCCTAAAAGAAACCCCGCCTTCTCTTGGGCTTAGTACAAGGACCCTACGGCTTCTTAGAAGTAATCACAGCCTCCTCTTAGGCTTCGTATAATGATCTCTTCCTCTGGGAATGATAGCCTCCTCTTGGGCGTCGTACAAGGACCCGTCGGCTTCTTAAAAGATTCCAGCCTCCTCTTGGGCTTCGTACAAATTGTCTCGACGACCTCCTAGAGGTATAGGAACAAAAATTAGTCATCTGCATAGAACAGTCCTTTCCAAGAGTCTACTACTGTTTCTCAAAGCATGGTACAAAAGATGAACTCTAGACTTGGACAGTCTTACTTCCTTGAGTATCAAAGACATTCTCAAGTGCCCCCCTTCGTTAAATAGGAAGGAAACCCGTAGACTCGGACAGTCTCAATACCCTTCGGATTTCCCGCTTCCTTAAAGAACATGAATAACCCGGATCCTTGAATCAAATCCTTGAGTACAGTGTTGCTCATATAAGAACTGATTTTCTCTGTAAAAATCAGTATACTGGACCTGTCACTCAAATGAAACAGTAACCATAGCCTCCTCTTAGGCTTTGTATAAAGATCCTTCTCCAGTGAGTTTAGCCTCTCTCTCGGGCTTTGTACGAGACACACATGAGACTCCCTCATTGAGTCAATCACCCTTTCGCCTCCATCTCGGGCTTTATACGAGATACAAAAAGGTTCATATTGAGCCAAACACATGTTCGCCTCCATCTCGGGCTTCGTACGAGATACAAAAAACTCTCTTGTTGAGTCAAACAACCTCCATCTCGGGCTTTATACGAGATACCAAACGACTCCATCGTCGGGTCAAAACCTTTTAGCCTCTCTCTCGGGCTTTGTACGAGACACATATTAGCCTCCTCTTAGGCTTTGTATAAGAAAACCACTGGTTGATCCAATCAACCTTTTAGCATCAAAGCTGTGCCTCGTTCACAGTACCCAAACACAGTACACTCCTTCCCCTTCATCTAATCGCTGTAAGCGGCAAGCCTCTGGATCATCTACATCCATGCCACTGTCCCTATTTTAGTATGAGAAATTCTTAAGGAAAGATAGCATTGCTCTACACTGAGTTAAAGTCTTCTCCTTCAGGATAAAACTCCTTCTTAGGAAATTATGGCATTGCTAGGATCCGCGTATCCCGGTTAAAGTAATTCTCCTTTAACCCTTCTTTAGAGATGACAAATTCTCTCCAAAGTCGAGGTCCTTCAGCTTCACATCTTGGGCTTTGAACAAGATACAAATCACCTTTTGCTTCACGTCTTGGGGTTTGAACAAGACACAAAAACACCCATTTCCTCCCATAGAATAGGAGGAACTACGAACGCTCTGATTTCCCTGTTTCGGTAAACGGGAATACGTATGCATAAGATCGAAAGAAAAGATCTTAGCGAGCACACTAAACAAAAAAACCAAATCCCATATCTCCATCAATCAAAAGCAGTAATTCAAAAGTATCCGTCCTAACATCCTAATCCTTGTTCCCCGCCAGAAACCCTCTGTCTAGATAGAAAGAAAGAAATCAGTATTGGCGAAAATACAAATAATCAGTACAAAGGCCCCCCCACATTGATAGCATCCGTAACCTAACAGACCGCTGTTTAAACTCAGTATGCAAGCAGGGTTAATTGGAGACATCTATTTCCCTTCCTTCATCAGCTTTAATAAGATAAAAAATGAATTGACCTGTAGTTTAAGCTCAAACCGCAGAGAGCGACCAGCGCTTAAGAACCGCGTCCAAAATTGCTCGCTACACTCCACACTCGCAGCTTCACGATCAATCTGCAACGATGCAAACATTGCAAACACCAAAGCTTCGTCTTCCACAAGTTCGTCTACTTGCTTAGCAGACAAGAACATCAACTCCCCACTATCATCAATCTCAGGAAACTCTACAGTCTTGTTATAATAATTGATATGAACACAGTTGAACTCCAACCAGTTCATTCCAAAGATCACGTCAATTTGGTGCAAGGGTAGGCACACCAAATCCATCATAAAGCTCTTCTAAAAAATCGTCACAGGACATCTCAAACACACAAGGGTAGTAGTAACAGAACCATTAGCTGGAGTTTCTATTACCATATTCCCATTCATATCAGATAACTTCAAACCCAATCTATTAGCACATTCAAGCGATACAAAAGAATGAGTAGCACCAGAATCAATAATAGCAACCAACTCGATATTATTAATAAAACAAGTACCTCGAATCAGGTTGTCCTTCTCTGGCGCTTCTGCACCACTCAAAGCAAACACTCTGCCACTGGTCTGGGAAGCAGTAGCAGTCTTCTTCGGCTTCTGACATTGAGTATTGATATGACCTTTCTCACCACAATTGAAACAGGTCGGACCCTCATCTTTGCAATCAGTAGCTCGATGACCTTTCTTACCGCATCTATAGCACCTCAGCACATTATTGGTACACGCATCAGCACAGTGACCTTGCTCGCCACACTTATGACACTTTCCAGAAGCGGGAGCTGCTCCCCCACTTGCCTTTTTCCCATCTGAAGCCTTCTGCTTGCCTTTGTCAGCTGAAGTTGTATAAGGCTTACCCCTATACTGTCCTTTCTTCTCACTCAACTGCTTGTAGTAAGAAGATCGAGCTCGGCTGTCCTCATCGTAGATCCTGCTCTTGTCAACCAACTCAGCATACATGCGGATCTGCTGATACCCAATACCCTGATTAATCTCTGGTCTCAGCCTATTCTCGAATTTGAGACACTTAGACATCACAGCATCAGCACGATTGTAGTGCGGACAGAACTTCACTAGCTTCTCAAACTTCGCAGCATACTCTGCCACACTCATCTATCCTTGCTTCAGCTCAAGGAATTCCACTTCTCTCTTGCCACGAGCATCCTCTGGAAAATACTTCCCCAGAAACTCCTGCTTAAACACAGCCCAAGTTATCACAGTGCCAACATCCGTAAGTCTCTGACGCGTGTTATCCCACCAGTCCTCAGCTTCCTCTTCCAGCATATGCGTTTCGAACTGAACCTGTTGCTCATCAAAACACCCCATCACTCGGAAAATATTCTCGATCGCCTTCAGCCACTTGCGTGCACTCGCTGGATCATGCGTACCCACAAAAGTCGGTGGATTGTTCCTTTGAAACTTTCCCAATGCGCGAAACTCATAAGGAGCTCCACCATTTGGATTCAGATGCGCCACCACATTAGCAACCGATTCCAACGTGTCAGCAATCGCACGATCATTTCTTCCAGCCATCCTGCACACCACCAACAAGGTTTGAAGAACTAAAACATTGACAATGTACACACACTCGTCGACTGATAGGGACAGACATCAAGTAAAAACCTGGCCGGACGGACCGACCTGCTCTGATACCACTAATGTAACACCCTTTTCTACCCCCAATAATGTTGCAGCAGAAACAACTCAAATATCAGAGTCAGGCATAAAAATTCCCTCAAAGGGTGCACATTTCTCATTAAATCAAAATAACACAATTACCCTGTAAACAAAGGGTTTTTCTCAAAATAAATCAGAAAGCCTTCACATGGCAGCGGAACTCAAAATTCTCAAATAAAAGGTTCCTCAACAACCGTCATAATAATCAAAATAAAACCATATCATCAATGACAACAAAAATAAGGAAACAACATAGTTCGACTCAAAGGACCCCAACCCGATGTTACACTATCAGAGCAAGACCCTCTAAATTGACCAAAAGCAAATAAACTTCAAGGTCCTCGAAAGCATCCACAGCTAAACCTGATCACCTGCACGTTACCCACGTGGAGGCAACATTCAAACAGGCAGGGTGAGTAATCACAATTCATAATAATCATTATAAAACAAGATATACATAAAATGGCATTATCTTCATGTACAACATCATCAAGGTCATTATCAAGGGAAACATCAGGAAACACTATATCACAATCCGTCAATGTCACATAAGATGCAATACATAACAAGACTCATGCATGTGGTACCAATCGTCACAAAGGATGGACACCAGGCCATCAACCCTCCAAAGATCCCCGTCACTAGGATCAATCCCGCATTTGGAATTGGAGCACATCATAATTACCTCATATCCGCACAATGGGAATGAAGCGTCGTCACAGAGTATGCATATGAATGTATGATACACAAACGTCAATAATTCATCATCATCAAGTAACCATCATCATGTGCATCATCATTCATCAATTCTCATACACGTCATGTCATCACATATTCGTCAAATAATCACCAAAACATCACCATATAATCATCAGTAACATCATAGAAAATCATCATAGAAATCACAACATCAAGACATCAAAAACAGCACAGCAGCATAAACCAGAATTTTCGAACAGCATACGTTCGCTCCAGGGTTCGCCTAGCGAACCTGTTCGCTGTGGCCTTCGCCTAGCAAAGCGGCCAGCGAACCTCACGGATCTCACACTCAACACCAGAAACCCAAACATCTGTCATGCTCGCCCTCACATTCGCCTAGCGAAGCCATTCGCTGGGGAGATCGCTGGGCGAGACTTCTAGCGAATCCCTAAAGCCCCTTCAGAAACACCTCTGCATTTACACTCCTGCTATCGCGCATTCGCTGCGCTGTTCGCTTAACGAACTATGGCGAACATTCGCCTAGCGAAGCAATGGTTCGCCTAGCGAACCTGCGATTACAGTAAATTGCTGCTACACATCAGTAGCTCCCAAACCTCCAAAGCAACTGCGATTACAATCTCAATTGACCCAAAATCATCCCTACATCAGTCCTAACATATCACAGAATTTAAAGGCCTAAAATATACGTCTGTCAGGTAGATTCAGGACACTACGGGAAGCCTTAATTTCCATAAACCTACAAAACTCTCAAGCTTCATATAAACTCTATAAATCCTTCGCCACAAGGTTAAAACTACAACAATGAGGAAATCTGCCCCAAAGGTCTATTTTACCGATTAAATTCAACTCTTACTAATCGATTCACAAAATACCCTCAAAATCATCAGTTTACCTCAAAACCCATAAACCCTCATAAACCTCAAAATCACCAAATCCACTTCATTCAATCGAATCCTATAATGAAAACAATGAAAGGCAATTACTCCCCATACCTTAGATTGTCGATCCGATGAGTTCTCTCTTGAGCCTTTGGAAACCTTCACGAAAATCCTCACCTTCTCCCCTTTTCCTCAGAGCTCTGCACTTTCTCCTTATTTTCACGATCTTCACAAATGAATCCTCATTCTCCTCAATACCCCTTTTTGGTTAATTTAACTCTTGGGCCTCAAATATGGGTTTTCTCCATAATACCCTCACTAATACTCCTAAAATGGCTGTCTTACCCTTAATTCTCCTAATATTATTTTATATTAATAATAATACTAATATATTCATATTATATACTATTATTTAATTAAAATAACCAAACTTCACCAAAAATACCGACATCGACACCAGCCACCAAAAATTCACAGAAAACCACGAATATAATATTTAAATAAATTAAATAAATATTCTTACGAAATTTGGGATGTTACAGGAGGCAACGTTCGAATGGACGGAGGAATGCGACCAGGCCCTCCTCCATCTAAAACGGGCACTATCTGAGGCACCAGTCCGCTCTCGACTAGACAACGGCGAAACTCTTTACATGTATCTTGCCGTAGTAACTGAGGCCGTGAGCGCCGCTCATATCCGTGAAACACCTGACGAGCAAAAGCCCATATACTTCACCAGCAAAGCATTGCAGGGGCCAGAGCTGAGATACCAGCAGATAGAGAAGGTGGCACTGGCCCTCATCAACGCCGCCAGAAGACGGAGACAATACTTCCTGGCCCACACGATCGTGGTACGAACATATCAACCCGAAAAGCAACTGCTGGGACGACCAGACATGGCCGGCAGAATTCTCAAATGGTCGCTAGAGCTATCCGAATTTGACATTCAGTATGAAAGCAGAAAAGCCCTCAAAGCCCAGGCTTTGGCTGACTTCGTCGTCGAAATGACGTTTGCGGATTTCCCTACCTGCGGGGCACGCAAGTGGACCATTTTCGTAGACGGGGCATCCAGATCGACAGGGAGCAGGGCGGGCATCATATTGGAGAACGACGAGGGAATCATCGTAGAGGTATCACTCACCTTATCCTTCCCTATATCCAACATGCTCGGCTGAGCGACATAACCAGCAGGCTCCCGAGCAAAATGACTCCCACTCTAATGGAAGGGAAATTTGAACTCCCTATCCCCGATCACTTTCCCTTCCTCGTCACGCATGACGTTACCATTCTCATCCGTAGACACTGCCCAAACGTACGTGCTATCTTGGGCTCGCTCCGACACAGGCTCAATAACGTAGAACCTCTCCTTGAATGTCCGGATAGACTCCGAGAAGGGCTTAAATAACTTCCGAGGTTGCTTCAGCGATTCCCAACCATATCTTCTCCCCGTGACCTCCTCTGAAGGTGGAAGATAGTGAAGAACAAGGGCAGAGTGGCTCCTATCTTCAGGAACTTACAGGTCAGCTCGAAGGTGTGGATGAACGCCAACGAGTTAGGATGCAATTGTGACAGGGCCAAATCCAGGTGTACAAAGATGGATTACTGGAAGTCTGTGAAGGGCAACCTCAACCCTAGCTCCTTAAAGGCGTACTCATACATGGATAATATCTCCTCGTAATCCATACAAATCCGATCATCTTGGGAGGGGAAGTGCACCTTCCACTCCCCCTCTGATCCTACGTCCATGAAAACATCTCCTGTGAAAGACGCAAAGGTAGATTCATGCTCGGCAGGCTCTGCCACCCACCATTCCTCTGCGGGATCTTGCTCAAGCTCCTCCCTGACTTCGCTGGGGGCAGTTGAAACTTCTGTGCCGCTACTCTCCGAGGAGCTCTCCGAGGACGAGTCTATTAAAATCTCTCTTTCGGGCCCTGTCGCCATCTCGATCACCTGAAAAGCAAAGGACAAAACTGAATTCGACCGTAGAATCAAATCCACCCTTCCACTGCTAGTCAAGTGAAAGGGCGCGCAAAGGGCCGAGGACCGCGTCCCTGGCCTAAGCCCTAAAATAAAAAAAAATAGAAGAGTCTCCCACGAGGAAATGCTTGGTGCAAAACCCTCATACAACGAGGAAATTCCCCGAACCACTACCCAGTTTCCGTTTGAAGATCCACCGAAAACTTTATACATTCATCAGAAACTTCATCAGAACGCCGAAAAACTGGGTAGCCACCCCGGTTACACATGCGCCATTGTCGCAATAGCGCCGGAAACAGCCTTACTCTTAGCTCTCTAAAGGGCTCCGGCGGCCACATCAGCGGCAGAAGATGACCTACCCACCATCCACCACCTACAGACACCAGAAAGGCACCACTATCTCACCTAAAACTAACCTAACCGCATGCATCCTAAACAAAGATGAAAAAGCCGGAAGAAAGCAAGGAATTAGATGACTTACGTGGTCGAAGAGGTTGTAAAGAGGTGCTCGAAGCTTTTCACGGTGGCTAAAACGGCGGTCAACGACGACGATGAGCTAAGTTCTCTGAGGAAGACGAAGAAGAAGAGAGAGAAATGAAAGTGCAAATGATCAGACCCTCTCTCCTTATATATGTCGCTCCCGGGATTTTCATCCAAGTACAAACGCGAAAGTGGCACCGAAACAGAGTCGCCAGTAATGTGTATTTATCCCAAGAGAGGGAAAGGAAACACTGCATAAACCTGAAGGGAAAGGAAAGAGCATGGTCTTGCGACCAAGAGAACTGGGTTCGGGAGTCAGTTACGCGAAGGGAAGGTGTTAGCACCCAACACGTCCATCGTACCCGATGGGATCCACGCTCGTCGTCTCGATCAAAGGGTGATAGAAAAGGTACTGGAAAAGGAATGGAAAGAGAATGAGAAACAAATGTAGGGAAAATAAAAGAAGTGCTCGAATGGGCCCTACCCCACTGCCTACGTATCTCATCGGGAACATGAGAATCAGAGCGACGTAGTTCCCCTCACCTAGGGAAAACTGTTTGTGTTTTTTAGGGAACAACGAATGTTCTAGCTCAGGGGTTGCAGGCTCGCTGAATCGAGTGCGTTACCGTCTTGCAAGAGAACGAGGAGAAGCACGTTCGTACGTTGAGAATGAGTGAGAGGAGAAGAAAATTCCCGAAGGAGACGTTATTGTTTGTTTTTGTCTTTTAAGAAAGAAGTGTTTTGATTGTTTTTGTGTTTACAACGCATATTATATTTAAGTCCTTCATGTAGGATCGAATGCCTCGCATATCGACCCAAGACGGGACGTACGCTAAACATTCTAAGAAAGTGAGAAAAGACCCCTCACCCCCTTATTTTCACATGAAAGGCTCAAATACAATATTTGTTATGCCTTTATTAAGTGTTTTTCACTTTTGTTTTGAGATGAGAAGAAGTGACTCAAATGGAAACAAAAGGTGAAAACTAATGAGGGAGACTAAGACTCAAACCTTAAAGTTGTCATACATGGATGTTCCTATGGTAAATGTGGTTTAAGAAACCTAATCCTAAAAGAAAGGAGAATAAGAGCAAACGAAGCAACTTACTTCCAAGATGGAAGTCAAGTTGATCTTAAAGAGGGATGAAGAAGAAGTTATTTAAGAAAAGCATATAAATGCTTATCATGCTCACAAGTTGAATTATTAAAAGAGATAAGAGAAGATGAAAGAAAGAAGTGTATGTGGAAACATATCCACACACTTACTTACCCTTAGCACCTACATGAAAAGGTTAGTTCAAAAACCATTTACAAGTAGTAAAATAAGGAAAAAATACCACATAATGATCAAACAAAATAAGAATCAAAGGATAAAGATCCTAAGAGATGAAACTCAATCAAGGTCAGAACCTATATCTAAAGGGTCTTCTCTAATGTTAAGAGACCTAATACACCAACTATACCTAATCAATTGTCCTAAACATCAAAGAAATGTACTATGGAAGCAATAGGTGAAGAATGAGTGAATATGCAAGGTGATCATGCATTAATGCTTCACAAAAGCTCAAGGTCAGAACCACATACCATTTATAAATGTCTCACAATGCATATGAATCATCATGCAAATCATGTATGCAATGATACAAATAGAGGAAGTAAGATGAAGTAGAAGTTAAGAGAAGAAACAATTTCCAATTAGATGCACAAAGTGACATACCAAAAGTGCATAACATGTGAAATGATTAATGAATGCATATGGGCAGTGGCATACTATTAATGAGATGCAAATGGAAGGTATGAAATGGCATACAAAAATGCACACATAAAACATGTAGCTTAAGAAGAGAAGATGCAAGTTTAATTCAATCAAGTTAGTGTAATGGAACAAATTGAAACAAGCATGTTTAAGTGGCAAGAAGTGAAATCAAATAACCTATAATCATGGTTTAAGATGATCTATAATATCATACAAATGAGCTTTAATATCACACAAATGAACACAAAAGGTGGCACAAGTGCCTCATCAAAATCATATGAGAATGAAGTAGAAAAATATGCATACATGTTACTTCAAATGCAAGTCATTAAACAAATATCAAAGCACATGAGAAAATTGTAAAAATATGGCCTAAACTATCCAAGTCAGAAGCACAAACATGTATAAAAGACTCATGACAAAACTCAAAAGAAAAGTGCATCAAAAGGCCTCATGAAAACACATTGATACATACCACAAGAATACTCAAATAAGCATCCCTAAACACATGACAAAATGACTTTAAAAATCAAATGGAAATTGTCTTACATACTTCAATGTGTAATCTAACCAATGCAAAAATAATGAGTCAAAAATGTTGCTTGAGATGGGAGAAATAAAATGCACAAGTTCAAGTATCAAAGAAGAACCTCATTCAAAAAGAAATTGAAAGAAAATTATGGAATTATGATATAAAACCAAGGAAGTCAGAATTAAAAATAATATAAAATTAGTTAAATGCATAAAGAACACACATGAATTAATTTGGGATTTTTGAATGTGTCTTGGTATTTTTAAAAATAGCAAATGGAGATAATATGGAAAAAGAAGTTAAAATGCAAAAGAAAATGGAATGGGGTGCAAGCGAAGCAAAAAAACACGTTTAAAAGAAGTTTGGGCCCATCATGTGGGGTGCAAATATCAACCTGTGACCCAATCCAAGTATACGTGTGTTTGTGTGTGGGATGGTATATGTGCAGTCAACGTGATGATTCAATCAGGGCCATATGATTAATCAAGCAATATAATCCAATGCAACACACACCACGCACACCACAGTTAACATGCACTCACACACGCGTGAACATCTGAAACAAAACAAAAAGAAACACGTGATCAGCCACATTCTCATTAATGTGTTGGCGCATTTCTATTGGCCCGCCGAAAAAATGAAATGCTGCACCAATCGCGGGTCCACACGCGGCTCTACTATCTCATCATCATATTTCATGATTACCTAATCATTGCCTAATCATTAGAAAACTAAGAACATGACCAATAGATTTCGGACACCTCATCACCTTCATCATTAACTCATGCAAATGCAGAATTTTCTCATAAAAACAAAAAAAAAATGCAGAATTTTTATCCAACTTCTACATCCAATATCTCCATCAATTCTTAACGAAAATAATCAAAATAAAATACCAAACTGAAGCCCAAACTTCGCAGATCATGAATATACTAATTAAATCTCAAAAAGATCATTCTAACATCAAGAAAAATGTCGCGAAAGTGACATGTTCAACATAAATTTCACAAAAATCACAAAATCACACAAAATCCCAATTGAACAATCAGTGGTGTGCCATCATTTCAGGACTTTCCAGATGTAATGCATGATTACTAATTTCACATTATAAATCCCTAAAATCATGATGAAATAAAGTAAAAGCTTCAAGATCCCTAACCTTGTGAGATGCAATTGGTGTTTTAGAAACCCAAGAACATCTTGCAAGACCTTCGAATCAACACTTTGAGCCAAATAAAGGCTAAAACCAGATCCTATACTTGATTGGAGCAGAAATTTGGAGAAATAAGTTAAACTTGAGATTTCTTCAATGGTGGATTCAAGAAAATCTAATGCATACAGTAGAAATAGGAGGTTATGGAGGTGATGCTGCTCAAGGAATCTTCGAAAATGATGGAGAAATGAGAGAAAAATCCTCATCTGAACTCTTGAGAGTGAGAAAGGAACTTGAGACTTTTTGAGAGTGATTATGATGAAAAGGTGAAGAATGGTGTGAAATCAAAGAGAGAGAGTGGAGAGAAAACTTGAGAATGATTTCTGAGAATGTGAAAAAAATGAGAGAGAGCTTGAAATTGTGTGTGAGTTTTCTTATATAGTTGGTGTAGCGAGCGATTTTGGACGCGGTTCTTAAGCGCTGGTCGCTCTCTGCGGTTTGAGCTTTGACTACAGGTCGATTCATTTTTTATCCTATTGTAAGCTGAATAAGGAAGGGAAATAGATGTCTCCAATTAACCCTGCTTGCATACTGAGTTTAAACAGCGGTCTGTTAGGTTACGGATGCTATCAATGTGGGGGGGCTTTTGTACTGGTTATTCGTATTTCGCCAATACGGTTCTTTCTTTCTTTTTTCTAGGCAAAGGGTTTCTGGCGGGGAATAATGATGACACTGAATTTCACCGTATTTTTGACTCCGATTTCGCATGCATTCTTAGTCTTTTAATGTCATTTTATTATGTTATTATTATGTTTTTCTTTGTTTTCAGGTTTTTAGTCTAATCAGAGCCCCGAGCGAGAAAAGGAGCGAAAAGGAAGTCGAAATGAGCTAAAATAGAGAAAATCAGCAT
Source organism: Lathyrus tuberosus (assembly GCA_022829125.1). NCBI lineage: Eukaryota > Viridiplantae > Streptophyta > Magnoliopsida > Fabales > Fabaceae > Lathyrus > Lathyrus tuberosus. The sequence continues at coordinate 7,845,242 of JALAZF010000154.1, read as the reverse complement.
TTTACACTTATGGCATCCACTATGGCGGCCGCCACAGGGTCTTCCATGACGTGGCCATGTCTCAAACTCCTCCCAACTGTTTTTCCCACGATCTCCAACTGCCCAAGCAAGTTTACACTCATGGCGGGCGCCATGGTGTTGTGGCGGGCGCCACAAGAACAAAACGAGTTCCCTCCCAAATTCAAATGCTAGGGGCATCCTTGTCTTTTCCACATGTTTCCTTGCCTATAAATAGGACTTTAGATTTTCGTTTTTCTTCATCCAAGCTTAGTTGTTCATAAGCATATATCAGTGTAATAGTGGTAATCGCTTCACATCGAGGTGTTACTACATTCGAGAGATCGAGTCTGTAAGAGCCTGTGAGATTGAGTCTTGGAGCACTCTGGAAGGAAGTTAATCCTGCCGCCATTTTACTTTCAGTTCGCATTTTATTCAACCACTCCGATTGGAGCAGGTTTTTATTACTTTACCTTTTGTCAACTTTATTTCTTGCACTGTCTTTTAATTTCATTTACTTTCCGCACTCGCATTACTTTCGTTTACTTTCCGCACTCGCACTACTTTCGTTTACTTTCCGCACTCGCATTACTTTCATTTACTTTCCGCACTCGCACTTAAATACCCTTTTTTTATGAAAAATCTAAAAATGAACTTTTACTTTACCATGTCTGGCTAATTTTATAAAGGTTAGAATGTGAAGATCATAACCGAACCGATAATCTGTACAATTGTTAGTGGAAACACTTAAGGGCTATTTTAACTTTCAATATAAGTTTTCCTGTTCTTAAATTCCGTTGGGTAAGATCGAAAGCCGTCCAACGCCTATCTAAACTTAATTGTTTTTAAACCATTTCAAAAACAGCGAAAGCGCTTGGTTTAGTTTATTAGGAGTTTTTAATTTAAAAGGAAAAGAGATTTTAAAACCATTTTCGGACGCGTTAAGAAGTTTAAAGTCTGGTTCATAAGAACCTCTTTTTTTTAGAAAATCCAAGTTAAAATACTTTTCAACTTGGTCAAGATACTATATTTCTTAAAAATAGGTTTACTACTCTAACGCAATGCGCGCCTTTTTATCCGTGACAATAAGAGGGTTTGATTAGGGGGTACAACTCGGTTCTGAATACGCGAAAGCGACAGTTCCTGTCAAATTAGTTCTTTTCAAAGTAGAAAACATTGCCCGTAAGTAGTTCTATTAGCAAGTACTTGGATTATCAATTGGTTGTGTGAATTGCATTCGAACCTGTCTTTATCAATTAATTTTAATTACTTTATTTACTACCGTGCACTCTTCAAAACTACTATTTTCAATCACCTTAGATACACACCTTAACAATAGATAGCGATAGATTGACACTTGGTCTCTGTGGATACGATAATCTTTTATATTACTCTGACGCGTTCGTACACTTGCGAAAAAAACACGCATCAAGTTTTTGGCGCCGTTGCCGGGGACCAATTTCGTCAAATTTCGTACCCTGTTGTTATACCGTTTAGACTAAAGAAGTTACCCGCCGGTCAATGCGAAAAACTCGTAGTACCGGTAGTTTAGTAGACCCTCTAGCTGAACCAGAACGTTACGCTCGCGCACGTTTATATTTCCGTAAACTTAGGAAAGCTATGGCCGAAGATCAAAATCGAAGACCTCTTAAGGATTTCGCCCAACCATCCAACGAGGAACCTAGTTCTAGTATAGTAAATCCAGCCATACCAGCTAACAATTTTGAACTTAAACCATCCCTGCTGCAGTTAGTACAGCAGAGACAATTCGCAGGTCTTGCTACAGAGAACCCAAACCAACATTTGAAAAACTTTCTCCAACTAGCAGACACCTTTAAAACCAATGGAGCCCCTCCTGAGGCGATTCGCTTAAGATTATTTCCTTTTTCCCTCAGAGATAAGGCCCTATCTTGGTTAGATTCCCTTCCACCAAATTCCATAACAAGTTGGGAAGACCTTAGAAAAGTATTCCTTGCCAGATATTTTCCCCCGAGTAAGACCGCTGTTCTTCGAAACCAAATAACTAGATTTACCCAAAACCAAGGAGAGTCGTTGTTCGAAGCCTGGGAGAGATATAAAGAGCTGTTAAGAGCATGCCCACATCATGGTTTAGAAAATTGGTTAATCATTCAAACCTTCTACAATGGACTTCATTATAACACTAAGATGACCATCGATGCCGCCGCAGGTGGCGCACTGATGAACAAACCTTACCCTGAAGCTAGTGCCCTTATCGAAGATATGGCCCAAAACCATCAATCGTGGGGAGTAGAACGAGCGACAGTGGAAAAGAAGGAAGCCCAAGGAGGAATACATGAGTTAAGCTCTATAGACATGATGCAAGCTAAAATGGACGCATTAGCCCTAAAAGTTGAGCATATGTGTACAACCCCGAATACTGCAGCCGCAGTTTCGTCAGATTGTGAGATATGTGGGACGAAAGGACACCAATCCGCAGAATGCAGTCTGTTAAACGAGACCGGCTCTGAACAAGTGAACTACACCCAAGGAAACCCATTTTCAAATACCTATAACCCTGGATGGAGGAATCACCCAAACTTTTCCTATAAGAATAATAACCCTATCCAAAATACTGCCCCTCCGAGACAATCAAGTTATCAAGCCCCAAGATCAAATCAACCTATGCAACCTGTACCACCAAAACCGAGCCTTGAGAAAATCGTGGATAATTTTGTCGCTGCTCAAATCCAACAAAACAAGGAGTTCATGAACCAAAACGTTCATGTTAACGAACTAATTACCCAGTTAGGAACCAAGGTTGACCAAATAATCACTCACAATAAGATGCTTGAAACCCAAATCTCGCAGGTAGCTTTAAACCAAGCCCCTCAGACCACACCTGGAGGACAATTCCCTGGACAACCTCAACAAAACCCGAAAGGACAAGCAAATGCCATTACCCTACGAAGTGGGACCGCTTATGATGAACCTTGTAACCCGAGGTTGAGTGATCCCAAAACTTCTAAGGAAGATGACAACATCCCAGATAAAAAGAAGAAACCAGAGGAATCTGTAAACCAGGAAAGTCAAGAAAAAGGAGAAGAACCCAAAAACAAAACCTATATACCACCCCCGCCCTACAAACCACCAATACCATATCCGCAAAGACTTAAACAAACCCAGATCAATAATCAGTATCAGAAATTCATTAAAGTTATAGAAAAACTTCACGTAGAAATCCCGTTCACAGAAGCCATTACCCAAATACCATCCTACGCAAAGTTTCTCAAAGACATCCTTACCAATAAACGTAGACTTGATGATCCGAAACCCTTGGAATGTAATTCTATTGCCGAAAATAAATTAGCAAAAAAGGATAAAGATCCTGGAAACTTTTCCATTCCTTGTACTTTGGGGAGTCATGTCATCGAAAAAGCTTTTCTAGACTTAGGAGCTAGTGTGAGCTTAATGCCCTTAGCGGTTTGCGAAAGGTTAAATTTAGGAGAGTTGCAACCTACCAAGATGTCACTTCAATTAGCCGATAGATCTGTTAAATATCCGATAGGCATACTTGAAGACGTCCCTGTTAGGATAGGTCAGCTGTTTATCCCTACTGATTTTGTTGTCATGGACATTAAAGAAGATGATGACATACCAATTCTTCTAGGTAGACCATTCTTATCGACTGCTGGAGCCATAATAGATGTCAAAAAGGGGAAGCTAACCTTTGAGGTAGGGAACGAGAAGATAGAATTTATACTTTCAAAATTTCTTATGGCACCTGTGATAGGAGATGCGTGTTATGCGATAGATATCATTGATGAATGTGTTAGGGAGTTAGAGCAAGAAGAAGTCATTGAAACAATTAAGCTGCCATCAACTCTTATTTTGGAAGATGACAATTATAAGAAACCCTACATCGATGATAACCTTTACGAATGTTTATCCCTTACCCCAGATCCTATGCCTTGCCCTATTAAACCAGTCTTGGAACTTAAGGAACTACCTAAGAACCTGAGATATGAGTTTCTTGATGAAGAAATGAATCGTCCGGTTATAGTTAGTGCTGCCTTGAGACAAAAAGAAACAGATCAACTCTTGGACGTTTTACGAAGATATCCCTCAGCCTTAGGATATAATATCTCTGATCTGAAAGGTATAAGTCCATCCGTATGCATGCATCAGATTTCGCTCGAAGTAGATTCAAAACCTTCCAGAGAGCACCAGAGAAGGATAAACCCTATACTGAGTGGTGTTGTCAAAAAGGAAGTTCTGAAGTTGCTTGAAGCAGGTATAATATATCAGATCTCGGACAGTAAGTGGGTGAGCCCTGTGCATGTGGTACCCAAGAAGGGAGGCATCACAGTTGTGCAAAATGAGAAAGGTGAACAAATAGCAAAGCGGATAGAAGGAGGTTGGCGTATGTGCATAGACTATAGAAAGTTAAATAAAGCAACTAGGAAGGATCATTTCCCTTTACCGTTCATAGACCAGATGTTAGAACGTCTTGCCAGACACTCTTACTTCTGCTATCTAGACGGGTATTCGGGATTCTTTCAAATACCTATACATCCAGAAGATCAAGAAAAAACTACCTTTACATGCCCTTTTGGAACTTTTGCCTACAGACGAATGCCTTTTGGACTCTGTAATGCCCCTGCTACTTTCCAACGTTGCATGATGTCAATCTTTGCAGATTATCTAGATGGAATCATGGAAGTATTTATGGATGATTTCTCGGTTTGCGGTTTTGATTTCCAAAATTGTCTTATCAACCTTGAGAAAATCCTGGAAAGATGTGTGGAGGTGAACCTTGTGCTGAATTGGGAAAAATGCCATTTCATGGTGACTGAAGGAATTGTTTTAGGACATATAATCTCCGAAAGAGGTATAGAGGTAGATAAAGCAAAAATAGAAGTTATAGAGAACCTAAAACCCCCCAAGACTATCAGGGAAGTTAGAAGTTTCCTTGGACACGCTGGATTCTACCGCCGTTTCATCAAGGACTTCTCCAAAATAACAAAACCTTTAACTGGCCTGTTAATGAAAGATGCTGAATTCATCTTTGATGAAAAATGCAATGAAGCATTCAACCTTTTGAAGCAAGCATTGATTTCAGCACCCATTATGAAACCCCCTGATTGGTCTGAACCGTTTGAGATAATGTGTGACGCCAGTGATTACGCTGTAGGAGCCGTTCTAGGTCAGAGAAAAGATAAAAGATTACATGTAATATATTATACCAGTAGAACCCTAGACGCCGCCCAGCTCAATTACGCAACAACCGAGAAAGAACTCCTAGCTGTAGTTTTTGCTATAGACAAATTTAGATCATATCTAGTAGGAGCCAAAATTATAGTTTACACCGATCATGCTGCCATCCGTTACCTACTAAGTAAAAAAGATGCTAAACCCAGGTTACTTCGATGGATTTTGTTGCTACAAGAGTTCGACTTAGATATCCGAGATAAAAAAGGCACAGAAAATGTAGTAGCCGATCACCTATCTAGGCTAGAATACCTGAATCCTGAATTAGTACCCATAAATGATGATTTTGCCTATGATAGATTGATAGCCCAGTTGGAAACCATTGAAGATAAAGAACCAGACCCTCATGAGCACTTCCAAAAATCCTTAGCTGTAAGTAACGTGCCCTGGTACGCTGATTTTGTTAATTACCTAGCCGCTGATATCATACCCCCTGATCTCGATTACCACAAGAAGAAGAAGTTCTTAAGTGATGTTAGAAATTTCTATTGGGATGAGCCACTTCTTTTCAAGAGAGGTAAAGATGGCATTTTCCGCCGTTGCGTTCCAGAAGACGAGGTAGAAAGTATAATTCAGCATTGTCACTCTGCACCTTATGGTGGACATGCAAGCACCTCTAAGACCTACACCAAGATTCTTCAAGCTGGCCTATTCTGGCCTACCATGTGGCGTGATGTCCATGCTTACATTGTCAAATGTGATAGATGCCAACGCACAGGAAATATATCAAGACGCGACGAAATGCCTTTAAGAAACATCCAAGAAGTAGAACTCTTCGACGTATGGGGTATAGATTTCATGGGACCATTCCCACCATCTTTAGGAAACAAGTATATCTTAGTTGCAGTAGACTACGTGTCTAAGTGGATTGAAGCGATAGCTGCACCCACAAACGACACTAGAGTAGTGATTAAATTATTTAAAAATTATATATTCCCCAGATTTGGAACACCCCGTTTAGTTATAAGTGATGGAGGATCTCACTTCATATCAAGAATATTTGATAAGCTTTTAAGCAAGTATGGAGTTAAGCATAGAGTAGCAACACCATATCACCCACAGACTAGTGGCCAAGTGGAAGTATCTAATAGGGAGATTAAACAAATTTTAGAAAAAACTGTCTCTGTATCCAGAAAAGATTGGTCGCAAAAGCTTCAAGAGGCTTTATGGGCCTACAGAACCGCTTTCAAAACCCCTATAGGAACAACCCCCTACCAACTAGTCTATGGAAAATCTTGTCATTTACCTTTTGAGTTAGAGCATAAGGCCTATTGGGCCATTAAAACTTTGAATTTGGATTACCTAACTGCTGGTGAGAAACGTATCCTTGACATCCACAAATTGGAAGAACTCAGACAGCAAGCCTACGAGAATGCCATAATATACAAAGAAAGAACAAAAGCTTGGCACGACAAAAGAATCGTAAGAAAAGACTTCAACTTAGGCGACCCTGTTCTCCTGTTCAATTCTAGGCTACGACTCTTCCCAGGAAAGCTCCGTTCAAGATGGACTGGCCCCTTCAAAGTATCAAAAATTCTGAGGTCTGGAGCTGTTGAAATAAAAAACGAGACATGTAAACCATTCATCGTCAATGGACAAAGACTGAAGCTCTACGAAGGAGGAGACATTCCAACAACCTACTCCAGCCACACTCTAAGTGATCCACCAATCCCGACAAGAGATGTATAAGTTCCAGTCGTCAAGCTAACGACGTTAAACAAGCGCTGCATGGGAGGCAACCCATGATTTTCTTACCTTATTTACTTTTTCTACATTTTGTTTTATTTTATTTCTTGTTATATTTTGTCAGGACTAATGTTTGAAATGTTCGTGTTTTACAGGACCTTCTTCCTAACTCTGTGCAGAATGCAGAATTTTGACGACATGCATGTGACTTTCAGGAATGACGCCCAGAGAGAGCGTTGCTTTGTCCACTACAGGCATTCCCAGCAGGACGACGAGGGCACCAGTGGTCCACATCAGTAGTTTTACAGGTTACTCTCCTTATCTTATTTCGAAACATTGGGGACAATGTTCGATTTAAGTGTGGGAGGGGATTTTATTGCTTTCTATTTCCATTTTTAGTTAGTTGTTTATTTCTTGTTTTTATCTATGTCCTTTTTTTTTCTAGAAAATGCATGAGTCTGACGAGTCACCAGTACAGTGTATCCCTAGTGCACCCTCATTTTCCCCCATTTCTTTAGCCCTACAAAAAAAAAAAAAAAAAATTTTGCAAAAAGAAAACATTGTTGTTCTACACGTTTTTTGGGCTTTAAGACAGGTTTGGATTAGGATGTGGTGACTTAGGTGAACTTTTTGAAACATTAGTATCGTTTTAGCACCATAGACTTCACGAATATAGGAATCATTCCAAAACCCCATGTACCATGGCCTTAATCATCATTTCCAAATTTGTCCTAAGTAGTTTATTTCTGCAGTCAGCTCCGGCCTAAGCATGTTCTACGTAGGGGATCGATGAACATAAGTGAATGATCCAGTAAAATAAATAAAGAATAAGGCAAACTCCGGATAGATGACCCTCACAAGGTCGTTTAACCCAAAAAGTTGAATTGTTGCCACACAAAAAAATATAATTTTAGCTCACCCATTGTTAGTTGGTTCAGAGGTATCTGGCGCTGAACTCGGTAGGGCGGATTACGATCCGATCCCCCACAACTGCATTTGGGTTAAATAAAAGGGTTTACACAATCTTATGTGCCAGAAACCCTATGTTTTGGATCAGAATCACTAACAGGTCACTCTACTATGAAACATGTACGGATAACGGGCTTAATGTGATTGCGCCTGAATGAAAAGGACCCAAAAAAGAGATGAAGAGGTAGGCCTAGTTATTGTGGGATGGTACGGTTGATTAATATAAGAATGAAGTTTATGTCCGCCTCTGCGGATAAGTGTCATTACGATACCCTTGGTTCACTTAGTACCTGTCACTGCATCCTGACTTGAACTTAGAAGCCCTTTTTGCCCGAATCACGTGTCAGCACTAGTTTTCTTACTTTGAGCTTTAAATGTTTTGCTTGAGGACAAGCAAAGGTCTAAGTGTGGGAGAATTTGATGACACTGAATTTCACCGTATTTTTGACTCCGATTTCGCATGCATTCTTAGTCTTTTAATGTCATTTTATTATGTTATTATTATGTTTTTCTTTGTTTTCAGGTTTTTAGTCTAATCAGAGCCCCGAGCGAGAAAAGGAGCGAAAAGGAAGTCGAAATGAGCTAAAATAGAGAAAATCAGCATTTTACACTTATGGCATCCACCATGGCGGCCGCCACAGGGTCTTCCATGACGTGGCCATGTCTCAAACTCCTCCCAACTGTTTTTCCCACGATCTCCAACTGCCCAAGCAAGTTTACACTCATGGCGGGCGCCATGGTGTTGTGGCGGGCGCCACAAGAACAAAACGAGTTCCCTCCCAAATTCAAATGCTAGGGGCATCCTTGTCTTTTCCACATGTTTCCTTGCCTATAAATAGGACTTTAGATTTTCGTTTTTCTTCATCCAAGCTTAGTTGTTCATAAGCATATATCAGTGTAATAGTGGTAATCGCTTCACATCGAGGTGTTACTACATTCGAGAGATCGAGTCTGTAAGAGCCTGTGAGATTGAGTCTTGGAGCACTCTGGAAGGAAGTTAATCCTGTCGCCATTTTACTTTCAGTTCGCATTTTATTCAACCACTCCGATTGGAGCAGGTTTTTATTACTTTACCTTTTGTCAACTTTATTTCTTGCACTGTCTTTTAATTTCATTTACTTTCCGCACTCGCATTACTTTCGTTTACTTTCCGCACTCGCACTACTTTCGTTTACTTTCCGCACTCGCATTACTTTCATTTACTTTCCGCACTCGCACTTAAATACCCTTTTTTTATGAAAAATCTAAAAATGAACTTTTACTTTACCATGTCTGGCTAATTTTATAAAGGTTAGAATGTGAAGATCATAACCGAACCGATAATCTGTACAATTGTTAGTGGAAACACTTAAGGGCTATTTTAACTTTCAATATAAGTTTTCCTGTTCTTAAATTCCGTTGGGTAAGATCGAAAGCCGTCCAACGCCTATCTAAACTTAATTGTTTTTAAACCATTTCAAAAACAGCGAAAGCGCTTGGTTTAGTTTATTAGGAGTTTTTAATTTAAAAGGAAAAGAGATTTTAAAACCATTTTCGGACGCGTTAAGAAGTTTAAAGTCTGGTTCGTAAGAACCTCTTTTTTTTAGAAAATCCAAGTTAAAATACTTTTCAACTTGGTCAAGATACTATATTTCTTAAAAATAGGTTTACTACTCTAACGCAATGCGCGCCTTTTTATCCGTGACAATAAGAGGGTTTGATTAGGGGGTACAACTCGGTTCTGAATACGCGAAAGCGACAGTTCCTGTCAAATTAGTTCTTTTCAAAGTAGAAAACATTGCCCGTAAGTAGTTCTATTAGCAAGTACTTGGATTATCAATTGGTTGTGTGAATTGCATTCGAACCTGTCTTTATCAATTAATTTTAATTACTTTATTTACTACCGTGCACTCTTCAAAACTACTATTTTCAATCACCTTAGATACACACCTTAACAATAGATAGCGATAGATTGACACTTGGTCTCTGTGGATACGATAATCTTTTATATTACTCTGACGCGTTCGTACACTTGCGAAAAAAACACGCATCAAATAAGGATTAGGATGTTAGGACTGATGCTTTTGAATTACTGCTTTTAATTGATGGAGATATGGGATTTGGGTTTTTTGTTGATTGCGCTCGCTAAGATCTTTTCTTTCGATCTTATGCCTACGTATTCCCGTTTACCGAAACAGGGAAATCAGAGCGTTCGTAGTTCCTCCTATTCTATGGGAGGAAATTGGTTTTTGGTGTCTTGTTCAAAGCCCAAGACGTGAAGCGAAAGGTGATTTGTATCTTGTTCAAAGCCCAAGATGTGAAGCTAAAAGACCTCGACTTTAGAGAGAATTTGTCATCTCTAAAGAGGGGAGAAGGAGAATTACTTTAACTGGGATACGCGGATCTGAGCAATGCCATAACTTCCGAAGAAAGGGTTTTAACCTGAAGGAGAAGACTTTAACTCAGTGTAGAGCAATGCCATCTTTCCTTAGGAATTTCTCATGCTAAAAGAGGGACAGTGGCATGGATATAGATGATCCAGAGGCTTGCCGCTTACAGCGATTAGATGAAGGGAAAGGAGTTGTTGATGTTTGTGTACTGTGAACGAGGCACAGCTTTGATGCTAAAAGGTTGATTGGATCAATCAGTGGTTTTCTTATACAAAGCCTAAGAGGAGGCTAATTTCCGCTAGGAAAATCATTATACAAAGCCTAAGAGGAGGCTATTTTGTGTCTCGTACAAAGCCCGAGAGAGAGGCTAAAGGTTTTTGACCCAGTGGGGCATATCGTTATACAAAGCCTAAGAGGAGGCTAGCAAAGAGTTCGACTCTTGCTTAAGGGATTTATATCTCGTACGAGGCCCGAGATGGAGGCAAAAAAAGGGGTGATTGACTCAACGAGGGAATCTTTTGTGTCTCATACAAAGCCTGAGAGAGAGGCTAAAAGGTTGTTTTGACTCCACTGGAGAGAATTTTGGTATCTCGTACGAAGCCCGAGATGGAGGCTATTGTAACTGTTTCAGTTGAGTGACAGATCCAATATACTGATTTAAAAGAGAAAATCAGTTCTTATATGAGTAACACTGTACACAGGGATTTAATTTGAGGATCAGGGATATTTCCTTTTCTTTGAGGAAACGGGAAATCCAAAGGGTATTGAGACTATCTGAGTCTGCGGGTTTCCTTCCTATTTAACGAAAGGTGCTTGAGAATGTCTTTGAGACTCAAGGAAGTTAGACTGTCCAAGTCTAGAGTTTTATCTTTTGTACTATGCTTCGAGAAACAGTAGTAGACTCTATGAAAGGACTGTTCTATGAGGATGACTAGGTTCTGTTCCTATACCTCTAGGAGGTCGTGGGGACAATTTGTACGAATCCCAAGAGGAGGCTGGAATCTTTTAAGAAGCCAACGGGTCCTTGTACGAAGCCCAAGAGGAGGCTATCATTCCCGGAGGAAGAGATCATTATATGAAGCCTAAGAGGAGGCTGTGAATACTTCTAAGAAGCCGTAGGGTCCTTGAATAATGCCCAAGAGGAGGCCGATGCTTTTAAGAAGCCCGTGGGTCTATCATCTCCTTTCCATTAGGAGAGATAACTTTTTAAAGATGAAAACCACTGGTAAACGTGCGAGGTTTACTATCCAGTGATTTTTAGCTTTTAAAGAGGGTTCCTTAGTTAAGGTCCAAGATTATGACCGTAGTGGGTACCCAAACCCCGAGACATTCAAGGAAAGCTATCCACAAGGAATAGATCAAGTCAGGAAAGTTCGAGAATTTGGAAGAAACTCAAAGATGCCATTCACGGAGAATACATTCATCTTGGGGAGTAGAGCTTCTTGACGATTCCTAAGGAGGACAGCCGAAGAGAAGACTGTATCTGGTGCTCCTATTGGGGATCTAGGCGTCTATTTCTACGAATAAGTGAAACGGCGTCACCTAGTTCTAGAAGTAGTTGCCGGGGAAACTCAAAATATCTATACTATTATTACACAGTAGATATGAGTTTATGAAAGGAGACTTACAGTGAGCAGCCCCACAATACAGTTTATAATATGAAAGCAGTAAATGAAAACGATAACCACTTACTCGGTTGTAGTGCTTCCATGCTGTTTGGTTAGTTGTTCAACAAAGAAAGATTGAAAACAACAGTATATTCAAAATCAAAGGAGAAAGTGCTTTGAAAAAGAAAGATTTGGGGGCTTACAGCTCAAGGAGAGGCCCAGGGTTTTATCAGTGAGCGCACTGTTTGAATTTGTACAGAGGGACTTATACAAGTGACTGGGGCCCAAAAAGGTTTTCTGTACAAAGGGATGGGTCTTACACTCTCTCAAGAGGCCCAAAAAGGTTTAAAGAAAAAGAGTGGGGCTTATAACACGAGGGTAGGCCCAAATGATTTTTCGTTTAAAAATGGCGATTGCGCCGAGGTTTTCTTTTAACGCAGAGGGACTTATACAATAAGTGAGGCCCAAAAATGTTTTGGTTAAAAGGGAGATTGGGTCTTACACTCTAATAGAGGCCCATAGTGTTTTGAAAATGATTTATGAGAGTTGAATTAATCCAAAACCCTAATTTGTTTCCAAAAAATGTATTTAATTGAATAAAAATTCAATTAAATTGATCAAAAATTGTTTTACACATGGGAAACAAATTGTGATCTTGGATTAATGCTTCAAAAATTAAGTATTGACCTACAAAACAAATAGAAAGCATTAAAAGTTGCAAAATCATTGTGGAAATAATATTTCAAATGTTAAAAACAATTAAAATATTAATTCTTTTCAAAAATATCAATTATATAAAATAAATAATATTTTTTGGGATTTTTTGGTAAAATAAAATATTTTAACATTTTTGTGAATTATTGCAAAAAGAACCAATCAAAAATGATAAAAATTGAAGGAGTTATTAATTTTTCAAATCATTAAAAATAATAGTATGAAAAATAATAAAATAAAAAAGTGATAAAAAGAAGTCTGGGGCGAGGGGGATTCAAACCCCAGACCTCTCGCTTGCTAATACTCACAAAACCAGCTGATGAACCGCTGGGGCGCAATGCCAATTCATTAAATATATGGCAAGTGAAAATTATATAGAGAACTTGGTTGGTTTTCTGAAAATGGCGCCATGGCCATCTCCTTCCCCGAGCTCGTGCATGAAGCACCCTATCTCACTCATCTCTTAACCATTGGACATAATTCAAACACCAAACTCGTGTGTTTTTTCACAAGGAACAAGATGGCAATACCCAATTTTATTCATTTTCAGTGTGGAGTGAAATAATCATGATGAACACAGATGAACCCTAATTTGCAAAAGCAATCGTGCAAGCATGGTTATGAGGTCTTGATGCAAGCTGAAATGGAACTTTGCCCAGATGGTGTTCCAGTCGTGAATTGATGATCCCTACAGCTTCAATGGATGTTATGGAGTGTGTTGCAAGCTTTGGAAAACTTTGAAATTCTCTGGATCAAGCTGGAGACCTCCACCTGCAAAACTGAAGCAAAATGGCTTGGTTGAAGAGTGATTTTGAGCTGGGAGTGTTACAGATGTTGTTTAAGCACTTGGACACCTTAAATACATCATATGTGATGTGTTTGAGCAATTGTAATTGATTGCTTATGGCTGCAACTCAAAACCCGATAGTGGTTACTCAAAAACAAGAAAACTTGAAGTTCAAGAAAGAATGAGAGAAAGCAGTGCTGTAACTGGCTTTGGGGTGAGTTGAGTGATCCATTGAGACCTCTATTTATAGGTGATCAACTCTTGTCTTGTAGGAATAGTGAATGGCAGCTGGATCAGATCACATTTGCTTGGATTGGCTTGGCATAAATGCCTCTTGCACTAGGCATAACAGCTGCCCCAAATAGATCAGCTATGCCTCGACTGAAATCACATTCTTCAGATGTTTTTAATGTTATTTAATCAGAGAACTTGACTGAGGAGAGTGAGAATCTTGACAATGCACTATTCAACATAAATGCATTTTGAATTCAAGGCAAAAAGTGCCAAAGTGGATGAATTTCAAGTTGGAAGGTTCTTTGGCTTTTTGACTCAGATTTATCAGTTGGATTAGATGCAATGTGATTGGTTTGAACACAAGTGGCATGCTGATCCTCAGTCTTTGGCTCAAAATCGTGTGAGATAAGCAAACATGCAAACTGATTTTTCCAAAACAGCTTGCAGCAGCATGACTTTGGGCATGGATTTCTCATGGCTTGAGTTGAATCAATTCATGCTGTTGAGCCCTTTGAATTCTTAGCAACATATGCAACAACATTGATGTTTAACTTTGGGACTGATTCAGCTTGCATCTATGTGCAAAAATCCCACAAGTTTTGGTGTTTCAACAAAATTCTGTTTTAGGCAGAATTTTTCTAAGTGTTGGAAAATGGTATTTTTTCACATTTTCAGCCACTTTAGCTCACTCATAGCTCAAAATCCATAAGGAATTGGAGTTAGGCCTAGTTGAAGTTTTTGTAGAGGGCAGTGAGATCTACAAATCAAGCTTTGGATGGAAAAAATTGGCCTTGTGGTTTAGGAGTTATGGTCCTCCAAAGTTGGTACCTTTGCCACTTTATTTTTAACTTAGAAAAATTTCTAAGTTTTATGGTTACCCCTTTTACAAGTTATCTCACTTTTCTTGATTTTTCTTGATGAATGATGATTCAAATCATACATTAACATCATTTTAGGGTTAAAAATCCATTTTGGTGAAAAATCTCAAAAAGTCAAAGTTGACTTTTGTGCACAGTTGACTTTTTATCAGATGAATTCCAAACTGTGCAATTCTTCAGGAAATCATGTCCTTGACCTAAATCAAACTTGATGGACATGTTCCATGGGTGTCATAGGGTATATTCAATCATGTATTAGGGTTTGGGAGCATGTCCTGGTCAAAAGTCAAAGTTACAGTTGACTTTTCTCTTAAAACCCTAATTGTGGTGCAGATGAAAATGAAACTTGTTGCTCAAACTTCTTGGATTAATCCATTGTTCCAAATGGATCAATATGGTGTATTAGAGACCCTCAAATCATCTCTTGAGGTCTTGGCTCATGGTTTGTCCCAAAAGTCAACTTAGGGGTGAATTAGGTCAAGAAACCCTAATTCCTGATTTTTGATGAATGCATCCCCTGAGGCAAAATTGACTTGATGCATGGGTTCATGAGGTTCCATGAAGTATATTAGGTCATGTTTTGGATCATTGCCTTGTGCCCAGATGAAAATTTCCACCTAGAGGCCCTGGTCGACCAAAACCCTAATTTGGTGACACTGTCGATCTTGAGACTTGATCCACCTAGAAGGGAGCAGCCTTGTGCTTAATCCTTGAAGTGGGAGTCCTTTTTATCCATTGTAGATGTTTGAGAGGCTAGAAAAGTTGAAGATCATGTCATTTCTTGATTGATCCTTTGTCTAAGAACTCTGGGAGGGCTTGAAACCCTAATTTTGATTGTAGTGGATGCTCACCCATCTTTGGGGAGACTAATGAAGCATGATGGTTCATCCATATTGTGATGATGATTTTTCACAATGATGGGAAATCTAAGTGGTCAAAATTTGGGGTATTACAGATGCCCCTATTTAATCTTCTTGGACCCGAAGGTATGAATGACGAAGTATTCGAGCATTCGGGGTGCAAGAGGATTAAATATCGGAATATCCGAAATTTTGATGGTGGTTATGAATGGTAGCTTCCGCATTCATCTTCTTAAGCAATGATGCTTAGAAAAGGTAAACTTCCCCTCGATCCTGGTTTCCTACCGAGGAACTGGTCTCAGTCTCTTTTGAAATAAACCTCCCCTTGTTCTTGGTTTCCTACCAAGGAACTGGTCTTAGTTTCTGATTTAAACTTCCCCTCGATCCTGGTTTTCTACCAAGAACTGGTCTTAGTTTCTGATATAAACTTCCCCTCGATCCTGGTTTTCTACCAAGAACTGGTCTTAGTTTCTTTTGTCAATAAACTTTCTTGACAAGGGACGCTATTCATAGCGGCTTTCCTCAAACTTCTCGCCGAATTTTCCTGGGGAGATGCCATTTGAGTGGAAAAAGTTTTGATGTCAGACTTGCTGGGGAACCCATTCGTCTGAGTTGTAGAGGTGTACAAACTTCTCTGTTGGAGACGTCATTTGTCGATTCTACTGGGGAAATTGAGTCTCTTGAGAGACTGTTTTCGTTTGGGATCTTTCATCATACTTTTCTCGGGATCTTCCCGGAGAAACGCCATATGATGGGGTCCAATTTTGAGGTGTCGATGACCTTTTCATCAATGACTTTTTGGAGAAATACTGATGTACTGCCGAATCTCTGTTTAAGAGGCTTTCTCTGGGGATTTTCCTTAATCCGGGAAAGCGAGGATATCATCTTCAATGGTGAAGAGTGACATCTGTTGAAGGTTCTCTGATCTTTCAGAGGTTCAAGTTATCAAAGTGGCCAAGTGCCGACTCTGATCTAAAGATACACTGGTGGCGAGATTGTGCAGACGCAACACTTCCTGGCGAGGAAAGAACTGACAAACTCGATTGAGAAAATTGTTTATCACTAGGGGATAAGACCGGCTAGAGTGATAACGATGCAATATGAAATGTAAATGCAAATCAAAAATGCATGAAGTACGTATGTATATGCTGACAAAATAGACGCGACATACAGACTAATGGATGAACACAATTGGATACTCGACCATCGCGGGACGAAGAAGTACCGTTGATTCAAAATAGCAATTCCACCTTGCTTAGGAGAGATAGTCCACGCGGGGAGCTATGTTGATCGGGCTTAGGAGATGAGAACTCGGCCGAGGCTGTCAGACGAAACAAGGTCTCTGACATTATTGATCCCTTCATTCAGGAGTACTGGCTTAGAAGGAGTACTTTGATTCTGCACTTTGAAATTCGCTCACTTCGGGAGAAGCAATCGATGTTCTTCTGATGTTCAACAGTCAAAAGAAATGCCATCTTTAATTTAAAAGCAGAAAAAGTTTTAACAAGTAAATTCATTTTTGTTTTATTTCAAGAATCGCTGATTAAGTTTAAACAACGTCGTTCTGTAAAGCTAAAGCAAGTTAAGAATTACAAACAAAAGCACAAAGGCTCAAATTTTATTGATAAGATGGAGATCAGCCAAACGCGTGATTCCAAAGAGTATATACAAAGTTAGAAAATGGTAATTTACAGGGAAAAGGGCTACGTTGAAACATAACGACCACTATCCTTCTACCAACTTTGAATTCGGGGCATCCTAAGCTTTCGTCGAAGATGACTTTTGACTGGAGATTTCCTCCGATAGATGATGCTGTAACTGCTGCTGAGGGACTTGCCTCTGTTGAACATAGTTACTTGCCATTATCCCTAATTTTTGCCTGGATTGTACTATGAGATTTCCAATCCATCGGGATGATTCTTTTTTTTCATGTCTCTAACTTTTGCCTGGACCGCCCTTTCGGGTTTTCAATCCACCGAGACGTTTTTTTTTAGTTTTAGGCGAAGTATTTCTTGACTACATCAACATTCGTGGGGTAGGCAAATTCCTCTCCGTCCATGGTTACAAGTCTCAAGGCGCCGCCTGAGAAAGCTTTCGTGACCACATAGGGGCCATCATAATTCGGGCTCCATTTGCCCCGAGAGTCAGTGAGAAATGATTGTATCTTCTTGAGCACGAGGTCTCCTTTTCTGAAAATACGAGGTCGGACCTTTTTGTCGAACGCCTTTTTCATTCTCTGTTGATACAACTGACCGTGGCATAGTGCCGTGATTCTCTTCTCTTCGATCAGGTTCAGTTCGTCGTGTCGACTTTGACACCATTCAGCTTCGGTGAGCTTAGCTTCCATCAATACCCGGATTGATGGGATCTCTACTTCTATGGGGAGAACTGCCTCCATGCCATATACTAGAGAGAAATGGGTTGCCCCTATTAAAGTGCGGACAGATGTACGATAACCGTGAAGAGCAAAGGGTAACATCTCGTGCCAGTCTTTATAGGTTACAACCATCTTTTGAACGATCTTCTTGATGTTCTTGTTAGCCGCCTCTACCGCTCCGTTCATCTTGGGTCGGTAGGGAGATGAGTTATGGTGTTCGATCTTGAACTCTGCACACAACTCTTTCATCATCTTATTGTTCAAGTTAGATCCATTATCAGTAATGATCTCGCTTGGAACACCATAACGGCAGATGATATTGTTTTTGATAAATCGGACCACCACTTGTCGGGTTACATTGGCGAATGACGCTGCTTCGATCCACTTGGTGAAATAATCAATGGCTACCAGGATGAACCGATGTCCGTTTGAAGCCTTGGGCTCAATCATACCAATCTTGTCGATTCCCCATATGGAGAAAGGCCACGGGGAAGAAAGAACTTTGAGATGTGATGGCGGTACATGAATTTTGTCGGAGTATATCTGACACTTGTGACACCTCCTCATGTACTCGTAGCAGTCGGATTCCATTGTCAACCAATAATACCCGGCCCTGAGAATTTTTCTCGCCATTGTGTGTCCGTTGGCATGAGTTCCAAAGGATCCTTCATGAATTTCTTTCATGAGCATGTCTGCTTCTGGTCTGTCGACACATCGGAGCAAGACCATGTCAAAATTTCTCTTATAAAGAGTGTCACCGCTCAGGAAGAAGTTTCCAGCCAATCTTCCGAGGGTTTTCCGTCTTTCCTGGATGCCCTAGGTGGGTACTCTTGTTTCTGAAGGAAGCATCTGATATCGTGATACCAAGGTTTGTCATTTATGACTGCTTCAATTGTGAAGATGTAAGCGGGTCGTTCAAGGCGCATTATGTCGATCTTAGGTAAGTCGTTCCATCGACCTACACTAATCATGGAAGAGAGAGTGGCTAATGCATCAGCCATGTGATTCTCATCACGAGGGATGTGATGAAAGTCGACTCTGTTGAAGAAGGGTAACAACCTCCTTGCATAGTCTTTGTAAGGAATCAATCCTGATTGGTATGTGTTCCAATCTCCTTTTATCTGGTTAATAACCAGGGCTGAATCGCCGTATACGTCCAAGTTTTTTATCCTTAAATCAATCGCTTCTTCGAGACCCATAATACATGCTTCGTATTCGGCCTCGTTGTTCGTACATTTGAACGTAAGTCAGGCAGTGAAAGGAATGTGGAAACCCTGAGGGGTAACAATGATTGCCCCAATTCTGTTTCCATAATGATTAACTGCTCCGTCAAAGATGAGTCCCCACTGGGAACCTGGTTCTGGCCCTTCACTGGGTAGCGGTTCATCGCAATCTTTCATTTTTAGATACATGACATCTTCGTCTGGGAAGTCAAACCCGATTGATTCTTGATCGTCAATCGGTTGATGAGCCAAATGATCGGCTAAAATACTTCCCTTAACGGCTTTCTGAGCGTGGTACTCTATGTCATATTCTGATAGTAACATCTGCCAACGGGCAATCCTTCCCGTGAGAGCAGGTTTTTCGAAAACGTACTTGATTGGATCCATTTCGGAGACCAACCAAGTAGTATGACGAATCATGTACTGGCAAAGACGTTTGGCTGCCCAAGCCAAAGCGCAACAAGTTTTCTCAAGCATTGTGTACCGAGTCTCGCAGTCGGTGAATTTCTTGCTTAGATAGTAAATGGCAGACTCTTTCCTTTTAGTTTCGTCTTGTTGGCCAAGTACACATCCCATTGAGTCCTCTAGGACTGTGAGGTAAATGATTAGTGGTCTTCCTTCCACTGGAGGTGATAGAATCGGAGGATTCAACAGATATTCCTTAATACTGTCGAAGGCAGTTTGGCAGTCTTCTGACCAAATGCAATCCTGGTTCTTTTTGAGTAATTTGAAAATCGGCCCACAAGTGGCGGTCATAAGGAATATGAATCTGGAGATGTAGTTCAAACGTCCCAGGAATCCTCTGACTTGTTTTTCAGTTTTCGGAGAAGGCATTTCTTGAATGGCCTTGACCTTGTCAGGATCAACTTCAATTCCTTTCTGGCTGACGATGAACCCTAGTAGTTTCCCTGAACGGACACCGAAGGTGCACTTGTTGGGATTCAAGCGGAGCTTGAATTTTCTTAGACGTTCGAACAATTTTGACAGATGTTCAACGTGCTCATCCTCTGTTCTTGATTTTGCAATCAAATCATCGACATATACCTCGATTTCCTTATGTATCATGTCATGAAAGAGAGTAGTCATGGCCCTTTGTTAGGTTGCCCCGACATTCTTCAAACCGAACGGCATTACCTTGTAACAAAAGGTACCCCATGGGGTAATGAACGAAGTTTTCTCCATGTCTTTCGGCACCATTTTGATCTGATTATAGCCCGAGAATCCATCCATGAAGGAGAATACTTTGAACCTTGCTGTGCTGTCAACCAGCATGTCAATGTGTGGTAAAGGAAAGTCGTCCTTTGGACTTGCCTTGTTCAAATCTCTGTAATCAACACACATTCTGACCCTTCCGTCCTTTTTGGGAACGGGTACGATGTTGGCTAACCATTGAGGATAATCAGATGTAGCGAGGAAACCCGCGTTGATCTGTTTCTGTACCTCCTCTTTGATTTTGATGGCCATGTCCGGGTGAGTCCGTCTCAACCTTTGCTTTACTGGTGGACATTCCGATCTTAACGGTAAATGATGTTCCACGATGCTGGTATCTAACCCTGGCATATCCTGATAGGACCAAGCGAACACATCGGGGAATTCTTTGAGAAGCTTTATCAAACCCTCTCTGGCAGTTGGACTGAGCAATGCTCCAATCCTGATTTCTTTTTTCTCTCTTTCTGAACCCAAGTTTACCGTTTCCAACGGTTCTTTGTGAGGTTCAATGGACCTTTCCTCTTGTCTGAGTAGTCGGGAGATCTCTTCTGGAATTTCGTTGTCATCTTCTTCTTCAGCCTCGAATACCGGGAACTCAAAGTTGGGAGAAGGCATCGGATCGTATGTTTCAACGGGGTATAAAACAAGCAATCTGCATGACGTGATGATTCGTGTTTAGAAGAGATAGAGAAAATGCAAGTGTGTGCAGTGTATTTGTTTTACTGCTTGTTTTTATTATTGAATGTTTTTTAGGATTACCATTTTCTGAAAAAGAAAAAAGAGAAAACAGCAATTAATGTGGAAATTACAGAACGACGTTATTTTATTAATGAACAAGTCGAATATTGAAACTACAGCCCTATAAAACAAAACTCTGTCGCTTTGGGCAAAGCGAAGAGGGAAATTTACAGAAAGCGAGCCCTATCAAAACATCCGTTTCACCTGGGCAGGGTGAAAGGTTAAAGATGGCAATTACTTTGACTGATGAACGACCTTCGAAACCTCGACGACAACCCATTGGCGGCGAACTCCTCGGTGAATCACAAAGTCAGGCACCTTCCTTGATTTGTCTTCAGAAATGACGCTGATTTCTGGTGGATCAGGATCATTGGAATCTGTCTCCCAAGCAGAATTGTTGTAGGAGGATTCCTCTGTTGCATTTTGCATAGCATTGGTGCTCTCAGCTGCATCTCCCCATCCAGTTGGCTGGATATCTTCGAGCCTGATACGAGAGCTTTTGGGAGCGGTGTACTTGACCATAAAGTCGTATTTTCCACTTGGTTGTCCCAAAGTGTCCCAAACTTCTTTGGAACTGGAGAAATCATCCCTTTCGATGACGTTGACCTTAGGAAAAGCATAGTTGATGAATTCAAGTCCTGCGAAAGTTGCGAATTCATCTTCATGTTGAGTAGTCTCTGAATGACCTGAGTGTTGATCCCATGACATGGCGGGGACACAGGTATTCTGTTCAATGATGGTCAACTGAGTTTCATTACTCGGCTGACTTTCTTGCCCCAAGTTTCCTGGGTAAGGCTGCCACATTGGCAGACCATCCATCGGGCCATAGTAATTGCGATCAAAGTTTTATTTCATCAGAGTCTCTTCCTCTAATGAATTTGGCAGAGCACGGCATCCTTCTGGATCACAATCCCCGTAGATCATTTCGACATCTGATCTTGGTATAAATCTCGGACTTTCTGTAGGAAAGGAAAAAGGCATAGGCACCTCTTCCTGAGACATATAGCCGTCCTTGTTAAGGTAGGACTTCCATTCTTCATCTGTGTCAGAGGGATCTTCCTCATTGACAGCATGAACTGTCTGAGACACTGGGTGGAGAAAACCTCCACTGTGGAAGAAGTTTTGAAGGGGATGAAGACTTTCATCGTTGGCGGCCATCTGGGTACAGGTTGCAGAAAAACCAAGACCCTTCTTTTTTTTATTGTCAATAGGAATGACAAGCCGTCCCCATCCTTTTGTATCGGTACTCTCGACCGCTTTGATAACATCTTTGTATGAAGAAATTGAAGTTCCTTCTTCGGATTGATCATTCTTGCTCACCGATAGTGCTTGGAACTGAGTTCCAAAAACCTCCTCGGGTTCCACACAAGTAGATGATGATAAGTTGCTTACAAGCAAGGCTTGTTCCCCACAAACCGTGACAAGTTGATTGTTCTTGAGGAACTTTAGCTTTTGCTGGAGGGTTGAAGTAACCGCTCCAGCCTGATGTATCCAAGGTCTTCCTAATAAACAACTGTATGTTGCCCGGATGTCCATGACCTGGAAAGTGATTTGGAAAGTGTGAGGACCAATAGTTATGGGAAGATCCACTTCGCCGATAACTGTTTTTCTGGATCCGTCGAATGCTTTGACGACGACCTCGCTGACTCTCATCGGAGGGCCCTTAAATGATAATTGCATCAAAGTGGACTTCAGCATAACATTCAGGGCTGACCCTGTGTCTACCAGTACGTTGGCTAAAGCATCGCCCTGACAGTTAACTGTAATGTTGAGCGCCATGTTATGACGACGACCCTCTTCAGGTAATTCCTCATCACTAAATCCCAAATTATTGCAGGAAGTGATGTTAGAGACAATGCTATCGAACTGTCTAATTGTTACATCCTGTTCCACAAAGGCTTGCTCCAAGAGTTTCTCTAGAGCCTCTCTGTGTGCTTCTGAACTGAGTAACAGTGATAATAATGAGATCTTTGAAGGAGTTTATAACAGTTGATCAACAATGTTATATTCACTCCTTTGGATGAGCTTTAGCATCTCATCTTTGTCTTTTGAAAAGTCGGGATTACTAGATTGACCGACTGGTGGATCAGGAATTTCTGCCTGAAGTTCCTTTTCTTTGTTGGATTCTCCAACCCCTCGGTTGAAGATTCGACCGCTCCGTGTTACACGACTGATGTCTGTAATATTCACGACGGAGGGTAATGGAATTTCCTTTCCATTCTCGATTATTGTCGCACCGTATTTGTAAGGGATCGCCTTAGCTGATTCATACGGTAATGGCCCCGGTAGATAGATGACTATAGGAACCTTCTGATTTTTCTGACCGTCATAAGTAACCTCGATCCGTTCCCGGCTGGGAACTCTAGATTCGTCAAGTAGAGGAATGATGGAAAAAGCATCCCTGATCTGGTGATGACCAGAGATCGTGACAACATCCTCAACTTGATCGGCAAGGTAGTTCGGCGACCAAATGATGGGTCCAGAACCCGAACATGGACAAATTTCTCCATGATCGATCTGACCCTGAAGAGCTGCTCTCACAAGGTAACACCCTTGGTTACTTTCTGAACAGACGCTACAACTGTCATAGTTGTATGGTGGCACCTGGCCACGCCCACTTTGAATGCAATGCAACCTCACTAGGTTATCTTCCATTAATCGGACATCCTGACTTTGACGACGAGTAGGATTCCTGTTATTGATACTAATCTGCTCAGTATCTTCGTCCATATAGATTAGCATCCACCAGTGATTTAACAAGTGCTGAAGTGCCTCCTGGACAAGGGTACAACCTCGATCGTTTTCGCAACCTGCTTTACAGCTTTGGTAATCATGTGATATTAAGAATCCGAGTCGGACCTGCTCAGCATGTAACTCTACCAGGTTGGTATTCATTACGCGGATATCGAAGATCTGAACCATATTGATTTGATAGGAGTTCCTATCATGGTAGTCTTGGATCCATCCAAAATCCATCTGACGCTGGAGGGCCTCTTGTATGAAAGAGCATCCCTGTTTGTTTACCGAGCAAATCAGACAGGAACTGTAATCGTGCCGCGGCAGATTATGATACTGGCTTTGCCTTGAGTGCATCGCCACCAAGTTGACATTCATCACACGGATGTCGTGGTTTTGAATGGCGTTAGAATTCGTAGAGACCATGTTAACTCCACGAACTCGGTGCTCTTGGATCCATCCGAGATCCATCTGTTCCTGCAGAGCTGCTTGCACCACAGAACATCCTTGGTTATCTTTAGAGCAGATATCACACTGGTGATAGTTATGAGGTGGCACATGGCCATATCCACTCTGTCTACAATGCATCTTGACCAGATTGGTCCCCAATAAGAGTACATCGTGAATTTGATAGACATTGTTAGTCTCTTTCTCAATCAGATTGATTGCAGCCTTTTCATGTTGAGGCAGCGGGTTCGTAAGAACATTAGGATTCGTATCCTTGAAAGATAAGAGCCCGCTCCTGACAAGCTTTTGCACGTCGGATTTGAAATTGAGGCAAGTCTCAATGTTATGCCCTGAACCTCCTTGATGATAAGGACATGTTTGATCCGCTTTAAACCAAAAAGGTGGATTTTCCGGAACTGAAAGGGGAGACTTAGTCTGAATGTGCCCCTTAGCCAGCAGTAACGGAAACAGCTCTGCGTACGTTACAGGTATAGGATCAAATCCTGGTGGCCGTGTTGTACGGTTGTTGTTATATGGAGGACGAGCCTGCTGAAGAGGCTGTTGTGTCCTTTGTTGGTCAGGTTGGCTCTGCGCAACCTGAGGTTGATACATAGGAACAGGCGCGGGGCCGATAGCAGGAATAACAACTGCTACTGGCTGATAACGTCGCCTTTGCTTTCCGAGAGAGATATTCCCAATATCTTGCTCTTTTTTCTTAGGGAGAGCACTACCGTATTTTTTAGTATCGCTCGTCGATCCAGTTTCTTTTACCAAACGTCCTTCTCGGACGGCTTCGTCAAGACGTACACCCATGCCGACCATTTCGGTGAAATCACTGGGCGCACTGGCAATCATTCGGTCATAGTAAAATGAGCTTAAGGTCTTTAAGAAGATTTTTGTCATCTCTTTTTCCTCAAGAGGTGGACAAATTTGAGCGGCAATTTCACGCCACCTTTGAGCATACTCCTTAAAGGTTTCCTTTTCCTTTTGCGACATTGATCTGAGTTGATCTCTGTCGGGTGCCATGTCCAAATTGTACTTGTATTGTTGGACGAAGGCAGTACCAAGATTTCTGAATGTACTGATCGTAGTACGGTTTAAACCCATGTACCATTTGAGTGCGGCACCGGTTAAACTATCTTGGAAGTAGTGAATCAGCAGGTCCTGATTCTCCGTCTGGGCTGACATCCGCCGAGCGTACATCACCAGATGGCTCTGAGGGCAAGAGTTACCCTTGTATTTTTCAAAGTCGGGCACTTGGAACTTGTGCGGGACTTTCACATTTGGGACCAAGCAGAGGTCTGCGGCGTCCTTCCCAAATAGATCCTGACCGCGAATGGCTTGCAGCTCTTTCTGCATTTCCAAGAACTGCTCCTGGAATTCCTCCATTCTGTCAAACATAGTTTCCTTCTTACCAGAAGGTGTTGGTGGAATCTGTCCTTCCGGGACAGTGTGCACCACAGGGGGTGGTACCGTGACTACGGCAGTAAGTCTTGGTGCCTCCCGAAGTTTGTAACCTTCAGGAGTCTTCAGTATGCCCCTGGCATCTTCGCTTTCCCGAAGTTTGTAACCTTCAGGCCCAGCGGCTTCTGTTACGATTCCCTGATCTTCAGTGATTGGCGGAACATATCCTTCCGGGATATAGTCAACAGGCATGCCCCAATGACGATCTTTCGGCATTTGATACCTAGGATCATACTTTTCTATGATGGGCATTGAGGTGATCTCTGAGATCACAGTTCTTTGTAGCTGAGCTTCTGCCATGGCTTGCATGTCGTTACGAAGCTTTCTCATATCCTCTCTCAGAGCGTCGATCTCTTCTTTCAACTCTTTGTTTTCTTCCTCAAGACCATCCATCTTTTTCTGACGATTGGCCCGAGTATTATACGAATGAGACAGTTTGACTCTAGAATTGAGACACAAACGTGAGATTCGTAGGTTAGGAGAATACGCGATGTGAGAATGATGAATGCAATGATTATATTAATTGTTTTTAGGTTTAATTAAAATAAACTTCGACAATTAGATTGCAAATATCAAACAGTGGGGAAACCCCTTTTTATTGAAATTCAAAGGATTACAGAAATGGAAATATAGTAGATTACAAAGTACAGAAACAGAAACCTAAACTAATGGGTCCCGAGTCCTCTCTGAGGAGAAACCGGGTGCTGACTCTGGTACTTTCCTTTTCTTTGACCGGGGCGCTTGGGCCGTTGTCGGGTTGTTATTCCTTTGCCAAGTGAAAGGAGTGAGCAAATTCCTTTGGTCATCTTGATTCTCTACAGCATGCTGCTCCAAAATTTCAATCAGAGCATCTTTCTCTTTTAGTAGTTGCTGTATTTGGATACACTCTACGTCGAGGGTGCGGTACTTGTTCTTCCAAGACCTTCTTTCCTTTTGAACTTTGTTGAGAGTAACCTGAAGCCTTTCAGTTTCCGTCATGAAGTACATGACAATTTCCCTTGGTGGAAGAATTCCGTAACGAGGATAAGGCATCTTTAGCTTGAGAGCTCTAGTTTGTACCCAATGGAGATAAGGCTCCACCGAGACACAGTCCGGTTTTCCCAGAGACTCTCGTCCTTTCTTATGAACATGTTTCCAAGCTTGCACTATTTCCATCTTTAGTGCTCTGTCGTTTTCTCCTTCTTTAAAGAAAAGACCTTCCAGATGAACACCCAGTGGGATGTGTCTCATCGGGTATCCAAATTGACGAAGAACTAATATCGGATGATAGTTGATTCCTCCTTTAGTTCCTATGAGGGGTACGCTGGGGAAGTTTCCACAACGATCAATGATTCTGATTCCCTCATAAATCCTATTACACCAATCTATATCAGAGTTGGTGAGGGACATGATCTTTTGCGACCAACGTAAGACACTTTTGCAATCCCAAAAAGCGGCAGACTTGGGCAAGTGAGAGATAAACCACTTGTAAAGCAAAGGTACACAGCATGTGATCTCCCCTCCGCTGTACAAATTTCCCAAGTGTACAGAATGATACGCATCTGCAAGCAAAGTCGGCACAGGGTTTCCAATGAGAAAAACCTTAATAGCGTTGATATCGACGAAGTTATTGATGTTGGGAAACAAAAATAATCCGTAGGTGAGCAAGACAAAGATGCTTTCAAAAGCAGTCCCGTTCCCTATACTAGCAAAGTACAGAGCTTTCTTTGTCAAGAACTGGGCTGGCAAACCTTGGATGCCACCCTTAGTGGTCATGTGAGTCCTGACCTCAGACTCGTCCAAATGAATTGCTCT
This sequence comes from Lathyrus tuberosus, assembly GCA_022829125.1. Taxonomy (NCBI): domain Eukaryota; kingdom Viridiplantae; phylum Streptophyta; class Magnoliopsida; order Fabales; family Fabaceae; genus Lathyrus; species Lathyrus tuberosus. Next base: position 7,817,924 of record JALAZF010000154.1, on the reverse strand, counting down.
TGCAATAGTCTGATTCTTTGGAATTTCTTCCAGTCCAGAAAATGGAGCTCGATCTGTGATATGTAAATCAGTCAGATGAGAATACTCCTCCAGCGTTGGTGCCAGCTGGTAATCCGGGAATGTGAAACAATGATAAACCGGATCGTAGAACTGAATGAGCGCGTCCATGATCCCCTTAATCACATGGACTCTTAACAGTGGTAGGAAACCACCGTGCTTGGCTCTGAAAGCCTCTGGGTTAACGATCATCCTCACTAACTTTCTCAAATCCCCTAGTTTTGGAACCTTGAAGGTATACTGGTGAGTTCTCCTTCTACCGAAATCCATTAATGCAATCTTTTTCTCTGATATTTGCAATCACAGTCTTAGTTTAATTTGAAAAACAGAGAGACTAGAAGAGAAAGTTTTTTGAATGTTTTAATGTTTTATTAAATGAATGCATGAATGCAGCACACAAAAACATAGAAAAAACATGGGGTCAAAGGGTCGTTGTCATGAAGTCAAGGCTCTACCCATCCCCAACGGTTTATACTAGGGTGATTTTTGTACCTGTACTCATTATCATCAGCTCCTCCCAGGAAAGCAAAACAACAAGCGGATCGCCAGCGAGTTGTGTGCAATCTTAGAGTAAGTGCTATTCACCGAGAATAGATCACCAGCCTCAAATGAGGGTAGTATCGCGTAACAACTATTTCCGATAGCTTCCGCACTACGAAAGGGTTGGCTTTTCTAGGTGTATACTCATTCTCACCACATGCGGCATCACACGCATTCCCAGTAGCAGAAAAATAAACACGTATAGCAATTAGGAAAAGCAGTATATATATTTGTCCTAATCATCCTAGACTTATAAAGCTACGATTCTTAAGTTCCTGACAGAAATGGGTTCCCCGGCAGAAGCCCCAATCTGTGGTTCCCTGCCTAAGAGATGGACCAGCATAGGTCAATCTTTCTCTTCGGTAGAGTTCCCATTTTCCGTAGAAAACGGGGATGATGCCCTAAGGCAGAAAAGGAGACTCCCCAGCAGAGTCGCCATTTGTGTAAATTTTCACACAAGAGAAGTAGAAAGAAAGGAACGGGCCCCACGATGGGCGCCACTTTTCTGTAGCGAGCGATTTTGGACGCGGTTCTTAAGCGCTGGTCGCTCTCTGCGGTTTGAGCTTTGACTACAGGTCGATTCATTTTTTATCCTATTGTAAGCTGAATAAGGAAGGGAAATAGATGTCTCCAATTAACCCTGCTTGCATACTGAGTTTAAACAGCGGTCTGTTAGGTTACGGATGCTATCAATGTGGGGGGGCTTTTGTACTGGTTATTCGTATTTCGCCAATACGGTTCTTTCTTTCTTTTTTCTAGGCAAAGGGTTTCTGGCGGGGAATAAGGATTAGGATGTTAGGACTGATGCTTTTGAATTACTGCTTTTAATTGATGGAGATATGGGATTTGGGTTTTTTGTTGATTGCGCTCGCTAAGATCTTTTCTATCGATCTTATGCCTACGTATTCCCGTTTACCGAAACAGGGAAATCAGAGCGTTCGTAGTTCCTCCTATTCTATGGGAGGAAATTGGTTTTTGGTGTCTTGTTCAAAGCCCAAGACGTGAAGCGAAAGGTGATTTGTATCTTGTTCAAAGCCCAAGATGTGAAGCTAAAAGACCTCGACTTTAGAGAGAATTTGTCATCTCTAAAGAGGGGAGAAGGAGAATTACTTTAACTGGGATACGCGGATCCGAGCAATGCCATAACTTCCGAAGAAAGGGTTTTAACCTGAAGGAGAAGACTTTAACTCAGTGTAGAGCAATGCCATCTTTCCTTAGGAATTTCTCATGCTAAAAGAGGGACAGTGGCATGGATATAGATGATCCAGAGGCTTGCCGCTTACAGCGATTAGATGAAGGGAAAGGAGTTGTTGATGTTTGTGTACTGTGAACGAGGCACAAATTTGATGCTAAAAGGTTGATTGGATCAATCAGTGGTTTTCTTATAAAAATCCTAAGAGGAGGCTAATTTCCGCTAGGAAAATCATTATACAAAGCCTAAGAGGAGGCTATTTTGTGTCTCGTACAAAGCCCGAGAGAGAGGCTAAAGGTTTTTGACCCAGTGGGGCATATCGTTATACAAAGCCTAAGAGGAGGCTAGCAAAGAGTTCGACTCTTGCTTAAGGGATTTATATCTCGTACGAGGCCCGAGATGGAGGCAAAAAAAGGGGTGATTGACTCAACGAGGGAATCTTTTGTGTCTCATACAAAGCCTGAGAGAGAGGCTAAAAGGTTGTTTTGACTCCACTGGAGAGAATTTTGGTATCTCGTACGAAGCCCGAGATGGAGGCTATTGTAACTGTTTCAGTTGAGTGACAGATCCAATATACTGATTTAAAAGAGAAAATCAGTTCTTATATGAGTAACACTGTACACAAGAATTTAATTTGAGGATCATGGATATTTCCTTTTCTTTGAGGAAACGGGAAATCCAAAGGGTATTGAGACTATCCGAGTCTGCGGGTTTCCTTCCTATTTAACGAAGGGTGCTTGAGAATGTCTTTGAGACTCAAGGAAGTTAGACTGTCCAAGTCTAGAGTTTTATCTTTTGTACTATGCTTCGAGAAACAGTAGTAGACTCTATGAAAGGACTGTTCTATGAGGATGACTAGGTTCTGTTCCTATACCTCTAGGAGGTCGTCGGGACAATTTGTACGAAGCCCAAGAGGAGGCTGGAATCTTTTAAGAAGCCGACGGGTCCTTGTACGAAGCCCAAGAGGAGGCTATCATTCCCGGAGGAAGAGATCATTATATGAAGCCTAAGAGGAGGCTGTGAATACTTCTAAGAAGCCGTAGGGTCCTTGAATAATGCCCAAGAGGAGGCCGATGCTTTTAAGAAGCCCGTGGGTCTATCATCTCCTTTCCATTAGGAGAGATAACTCTTTTAAAGATGAAAACCACTGGTAAACGTGCGAGGTTTACTATCCAGCAATTTTTAGCTTTTAAAGAGGGTTCCTTAGTTAAGGTCCAAGATTATGACCGTAGTGGGTACCCAAACCCCGAGACATTCAAGGCAAGCTATCCACAAGGAATAGATCAAGTCAGGAAAGTTCGAGAATTTGGAAGAAACTCAAAGATACCATTCACGGAGAATACATTCATCTTGGGGAGTAGAGCTTCTTGACGATTCCTAAGGAGGACAGCCGAAGAGAAGACTGTATCTGGTGCTCCTATTGGGGATCTAGGCGTCTATTTCTACGAATAAGTGAAACGGCGTCACCTAGTTCTAGACGTAGTTGTCGGGGAAACTCGAAATATCTATACTATTATTACACAGTAGATATGAGTTTATGAAAGGAGACTTACAGTGAGCAGCCCCACAATACAGTTTATAATATGAAAGCAGTAAATGAAAACGATAACCACTTACTCGGTTGTAGTGCTTCCATGCTGTTTGGTTAGTTGTTCAACAAAGAAAGATTGAAAACAACATTATATTCAAAATCAAAGGAGAAAGTGCTTTGAAAAAGAAAGATTTGGGGGCTTACAGCTCAAGGAGAGACCCAGGGTTTTATCAGTGAGCGCACTGTTTGAATTTGTACAGAGGGACTTATACAAGTGACTGGGGCCCAAAAAGGTTTTCTGTACAAAGGGATGGGTCTTACACTCTATCAAGAGGCCCAAAAAGGTTTAAAGAAAAAGAGTGGGGCTTATAACACGAGGGTAGGCCCAAATGATTTTTCGTTTAAAAATGGCGATTGCGCCGAGGTTTTCTTTTAACGCAGAAGGACTTATACAATAAGTGAGGCCCAAAAATGTTTTGGTTAAAAGGGAGATTGGGTCTTACACTCTAATAGAGGCCCAGAGTGTTTTGAAAATGATTTATGAGGGTTGAATTAATCCAAAACCCTAATTTGTTTCCAAAAAATGTATTTAATTGAATAAAAATTCAATTAAATTGATCAAAAATTGTTTTACACATGGGAAACAAATTGTGATCTTGGATTAATGCTTCAAAAATTAAGTATTGACCTACAAAACAAATAGAAAGCATTTAAAGTTGCAAAATCATTGTGGAAATAATATTTCAAATGTTAAAAACAATTAAAATATTAATTCTTTGCAAAAATATCAATTATATAAAATAAATAATATTTTTTGGGATTTTTTGGTAAAATAAAATATTTTAACATTTTTGTGAATTATTGCAAAAAGAACCAATAAAAAATGATAAAAATTGAAGGAGTTATTAATTTTTCAAATCATTAAAAATAATAGTATGAAAAATAATAAAATAAAAAAGTGATAAAAAGAAGTCTGGGGCGAGGGGGATTCGAACCCCAGACCTCTCGCTTGCTAATACTCACAAAACCAGCTGATGAACCGCTGGGGCGCAATGCCTATTCATTAAATATATGGCAAGTGAAAATTATATAGAGAACTTGGTTGGTTTTCTGAAAATGGCGCCATGGCCATCTCCTTCCCCGAGCTCGTGCATGAAGCACCCTATCTCACTCATCTCTCAACCATTGGACATGATTCAAACACCAAATTCGTGCGTTTTTTCACAAGGAACAAGATGTCAATACCCAATTTTATTCATTTTCAGTGTGGAGTGAAATAATCATGATGAACACAGATGAACCCTAATTTGCAAAAGCAATCGTGCAAGCATGGTTATGAGGTCTTGATGCAAGCTGAAATGGAACTTTTCCTAGATGGTGTTCCAGTCGTGAATTGATGATCCCTACAGCTTCAATGGATGTTATGGAGTGTGTTGCAAGCTTTGGAAAACTTTGAAATTCTCTGGATCAAGCTGGAGACCTCCACCTGCAAAACTGAAGCAAAATGGCTTGGTTGAAGAGTGATTTTGAGCTGGGAGTGTTACAGATGTTGTTTAAGCACTTGGACACCTCAAATACATCATATGTGATGTGTTTGAGCAATTGTAATTGATTGCTTATGGCTGCAACTCAAAACCCGATAGTGGTTACTCAAAAACAAGAAAACTTGAAGTTCAAGAAAGAATGAGAGAAAGCAGTGTTGTAACTGGCTTTGGGGTGAGTTGAGTGATCCATTGAGACCTCTATTTATAGGTGATCAACTCTTGTCTTGTAGGAATAGTGAATGGCAGCTGGATCAGATCACATTTGCTTGGATTGGCTTGGCATAAATGCCTCTTGCACTAGGCATAACAGCTGCCCCAAATAGATCAGCTATGCCTTGACTGAAATCACATTCTTCAGATGTTTTTAATGTTGTTTAATCAGAGAACTTGACTGAGGAGAGTGAGAATCTTGACAATGCACTATTCCACATAAATGCATTTTGAATTCAAGGCAAAAAGTGCCAAAGTGGATGAATTTCAAGTTGGAAGGTTCTTTGGCTTTTTGACTCAGATTTATCAGTTGGATTAGATGCAATGTGATTGGTTTGAACACAAGTGGCATGCTGATCCTCAGTCTTTGGCTCAAAATCGTGTGAGATAAGCAAACATGCAAACTGATTTTTCCAAAACAGCTTGCAGCAGCATGACTTTGGGCATTGATTTCTCATGGCTTGAGTTGAATCAATTCATGCTGTTGAGCCCTTTGAATTCTTAGCAACATATGCAACAACATTGATGTTTAACTTTGGGACTGATTCAGCTTGCATCTATGTGCAAAAATCCCACAAGTTTTGGTGTTTCAACAAAATTCTGTTTTAGGCAGAATTTTTCTAAGTGTTGGAAAATGGTATTTTTTCACATTTTCAGCCACTTTAGCTCACTCATAGCTCAAAATCCATAAGGAATTGGAGTTAGGCCTAGTTGAATTTTTTGTAGAGGGCAGTGAGATCTACAAATCAAGCTTTGGATGGAAAAAATTGGCCTTGTGGTTTAGGAGTTATGGTCCTCCAAAGTTGGTACCTTTGCCACTTTATTTTTATGGTTACCCCTTTTACAAGTTATCTCACTTTTCTTGATTTTTCTTGATGAATGATGATTCAAATCATACATTAACATCATTTTAGGGTTAAAAATCCATTTTGGTGAAAAATCTCAAAAAGTCAAAGTTGACTTTTGTGCACAGTTGATTTTTTATCAGATGAATTCCAAACTGTGCAATTCTTCAGGAAATCATGTCCTTGACCTAAATCAAACTTGATGGACATGTTCCATGGGTGTCATAGGGTATATTCAATCATGTATTAGGGTTTGGGAGCATGTCCTGGTCAAAAGTCAAAGTTACAGTTGACTTTTCTCTTAAAACCCTAATTGTGGTGCAGATGAAAATGAAACTTGTTGCTCAAACTTCTTGGATCAATCCATTGTTCCAAATGGATAAATATGGTGTATTAGAGACCCTCAAATCATCTCTTGAGGTCTTGGCTCATGGTTTGTCCCAAAAGTCAACTTAGGGGTGAATTAGGTCAAGAAACCCTAATTCCTGATTTTTGATGAATGCATCCCCTGAGGCAAAATTGACTTGATGCATGGGTTAATAAGGTTCCATGAAGTATATTAGGTCATGTTTTGGATCATTGCCTTGTGCCCAGATGAAAATTTCCACCTGGAGGCCCTGGTCGACCAAAACCCTAATTTGGTGACACTGTCGATCTTGAGACTTGATCCACCTAGAAGGGAGCAGCCTTGTGCTTAATCCTTGAAGTGGGAGTCCTTTTGATCCATTGTAGATGTTTGAGAGGCTAGACAAGTTGAAGATCATGTCATTTCTTGATTGATCCTTTGTCTAAGAACTCTGGGAGGGCTTGAAACCCTAATTTTGATTGTAGTGGATGCTCACCCATCTTTGGGGAGACTAATGAAGCATGATGGTTCATCCATATTGTGATGATGATTTTTCACAATGATGGGAAGTCTAAGTGGTCAAAATTTGGGGTATAACAGTTGGGGTTGAGATTTAACTAGTGTGGTTAAGTGAGTTAGTTAAGTGAGTTTGAGCTTGGTTAAGTGAGTCCAACCTAACTAACTGAGTTAAGTTAGTTAGGGGCGAGTTGGGACGGTTGGGATGTGGTGAGGTGAAGCTCATGGTACTATGGCGAGGTTGAGTGTGAATGATGTTGATGTTGTGTTGCTGTAGAATGAATGGCCATGATATTAGTGTGTAGCAGCAACTTACCACACAAGCTTGTAGAGCAAGTTTGTTTTTCCTCTTTGGTGCATGATGAATGGTATGGCATAGTGTGTGTATGAGAATGTTTGGCTTAAAGAGGAAAAAGATAGTTGATGTAGGAATGCGTGTGAATTGAATCTCAGTAACAAGGACAATATCAAACACTTCCCACTTTGGCAGCTTGGTTTTAACGCAAACAAGGGACTTTGGTGATGAATATCTCTCACTTTAATGAATGGAAATGTGTGATTTTAGTGGCAAATGAAAGAGTAGACATAGGAGAATAAGTTTGATGTTGAAATGAAATCAAATGTAGGTTAGTAAAATGGTGTAAAATGGCTTAAAACATAGGAATATGGGACTGCATCATGGGAACGCACGACCTGCATGGTATGCATGGCTATGGCTTGTGAATTTCAGCATGATCACATCAACTTTGGACCACTATAACTCCATCATAACTTGCTCAAATGGAAAAATGTCCAACATCAAAGTTGAAGAGGACATTGAGATGAACAACTTTGATGTTCAAAATTTTTTCATTTGGAGCTTACATTATTGAGAAAAGTAGCTTGACATTTTGCCCACCATGTGTTTGACAAAATTATGGCCTATGGGCCTGGGCTCGCCTGGTCATGGCTTGGTTTTTGCCCTAGTTTTGTCAAACTTTGATCAATCATAACTCTCTCAATATTGATCCAATGGAGGTGTTCTTGGTATGGATTTGAAGGTTGGAATGTGATCTTCAATTGGCTCAACTTAGGCCTGAAGTTTGGAGCTTGCATCTTGAAGAAAGAAAACCTTGAAGTGAGGTGCAAGATGATGCAAAAGTTTCCATTTTTAGAAACCCTAATTTCCAAATTTGGCAACTTTATACAACTCTTGATTTTTCATGATTCCTCCATCATTTCTTGATCAAATATTGTCCAATGAACATATGTAACTTGAATTTCATGATTTTGACCTCAAAAAGTCAGGAGTTGACTTTTTCCTCTGCACAGTTGACTTTTCCCCAAATTGCCTGATTCTCAATCAATTGGTCAATTGAACCTCTTCTGAAATGAATCAATGGGCAATCTTCCATCCTTAAACCTTTGAGGACATGTAGAATACCATGAGATCAAGTCTTGCCTAAGAAATCAGAAATAAACTGTTTTCCTGGCAAACCCTAGTATTAAACCCTCAGTTTAGGAGAAAATAGCACTTCCTCTAAATCCAAATTCCTCTGAATATGATGTATATCCTGTCTAACAAATATGAGATGTGACATTTGGAGGTGATAAAAACTCAAAGATCTTGCCCATTGGGGCATTCTACTCAAGAATTCCAAAACCCTAGTTTGGCACTGATTAGGATGATGTGATTCCCTTGCATTCTCTTGTCAAGCTTGATCCTATGATAAGGTGATGACCCATTAAGACCTCTTGAGGCTCCAGGCTCCTTGGATTTGACTTAGGCACCCTGATCCCATGCCAAAGAACCAATAAAATGCAAATGGTGATTATGCTAAAATGCAATGCAGCATAAGCCAGTAAAAGCTAAAAGCAAGAGGGAAAAATTTGAGGTGCTACAGCTGCCCCTATTCAAACTTCTTGGATCCGAGGGTATGACAGCGACGACTTTCAGACAATCGGGATACACGGGGTTTGAATACTAAAATAACCTAGAAAATTTGCAAAATGTGGGGGTGACTAAATAGAGTTGTTAACGAGGACGACCGAAGATGAACTCGAAAAGGTAGACCGACCGAAGGCAGACTACGCTGGGGAGAAACAAAATAATACGAGTACGACCGAGAGCGGACTTGAAAAGAAAGACCGACCAAAAGCGGAATTTCAACAACAAACGAGTACGACCGAAAGCGGACTCGAAAAGAAAGACCGATCGAAAGCGGAATTTCAATAACAAACGAGTACGATCGAAATCGGACTCGAAAAGAAAGACCGTCCGAAAGCGGAATTTCAACAACAATCGAGTACGACCGAAAGCGGACTCGAAAAGAAAGACCGACCGAAAGCGGAATTTCAACAACAAACGAGTACGACCGAAAGCGGACTCGAAAAGAAAGACCAACCGAAAGCAGAATTTCAACAACAAACAAGTACGACCGAAAGCGGACTCGAAAAGAAAGACCGACCGAAAGCGAAATTTCAACAACAAACGAGTACGACCGAAAGCGGACTCGAAAAGAAAGACCGACCGAAAGCGGAATTTCAACAACAAACGAGTATGACTGAAAGCGGACTCGAAAAGAAAGACCGACCGAAAGCGGAATTTCAACAACAAACGAGTACGACCGAAAGCGGACTCGAAAAGAAAGACCGACCGAAAGCGAAATTTGAACAACAAACAAGTACGACCGAAAGCGGACTCGAAAAGAAAGACCGACCGAAAGCGGAATTTCAACAACAAACGAGTACGATCGAAAGCGGACTCGAAAAGAAAGACCGACCGAAAGCGGAATTTCAACAACAAACGAGTACGACCGAAAGCGGACTCGAAAAGAAAGACCGACCGTAAGCGGAATTCGAAATGAAAGACCCAGCCGAAGATGGGCTTTCCAACCCAAGATAAGTAGAATCAACGGATCTACAAAGATAACTCCGCGGGGGAAGAGATAAATCTAAACGGACAACTCTGCGGGGGAGTGCAGGAAGGACCGACAAGAAGGACGAATCCACTGGTTGCGGTGTGATGTTAAACAACATCTCCTGAATCATGTTACTTTCTGCTGGGGAAAGAAAACCGGTAAAGGATATCAAACCTGGCTTATGCTTCGAATGCATATGTTTGAATTTTTCTATGGCGTAATGCTCCATACAAAATGGAAATGCTACGCGTTTGGGAGGATGCCATGCAAGAATGCTTATGCAATGCAAAAGAGGCGCTCCAGCAAAATAAATGCTGAAGACGAAGGCAACTCCACCGGGGATGACAAACTATATTGTCCTCTGAATTAAGAGACTCTGCTGAGAAACACTCCGCTCTACCGAGGAAGACATTGATCACAAACTCCGCTGGGGGTTACCAACGACTTCCACCTGAATCTGAAAGAATGCCAATAACGATTGGACTTAAGGCCTGCTGGGGAATATCAACTGCTGTTGAACAACCCACTTGTGAGGATCACCACCCAACTATGCTTGGGGAAACAAGTCGATAGCACCGACTCTGCTTGGGGGTATTATTGAACTTACCCTGCTGCTGGGAGATACTCTTACCTCTACCCTGCTGGGAATATTAGCCGCTACCAGCGAATCTGCTTGGAAAATGGTGACTGACAACACTAGCTTTGCTAGGGGATACCACCAAGCTTAATCTTCTGCTGGGGATCAGACCAAATCATTGTTGGTGAGAAGACATTTCCTGATTAGCTGAGGAAGATAGGCCTTCAGACTCTGTGGGGAAATAACACCTTTGTCCAAATAAGATACTCCACCAGTCTCTTGCTGGGGATACAGACGTATCAACTCCTGGGCATTTGCTAAGAGAGTAATGGACCAACCACCACTCTAGCTAGGGATATAATCCTCTGTACTCTGGCTGGGGAGAGTAATAACCTGCTGAGAAAAGATTCACTTTACCCTGCTGGGGATTAGAGCACACAACTGCTAGTGAAATATATGTTTCCTCTCCTGCGGAGGTAACTAAATACCAGACCTCTGACTGCTTGCCAGGGAGTAATAGATCAACCATGACTTCGGTTGGGGACACAATACCCGGTACACTTACAGGGAAAATTAAGCTCTGCTGAGGATGATGATCTTTCAGATGCTGAAGAGAGTAACTCTACTGGGGAGAAATCCTGCTACCCTGCAAGAAAAATCAATGCAAAATGGCTATCTAGACTATCATCTTAATGACTATTTCATGAGGAAATTCCATTATTTTCCGATATGCTTCGCAAAGCTTAACATTTTGCATGCAATGGCTTATCAAAATATCGGACTTTTCACAAACAAAACAGTAAAAAATAAAACATAAATGGAAAGCTCTTTGACTGAAGTGAAAATTTTATTGAATGAATTGGCCTGTAAATAGGCATTTACATTCGGAGGAAATTCCTGAAAAGAGGTAATTGCACAAAAAGTAAAAGAAAATACACATGTCGGCAATGTGGGGAACAGATAACCACCATGATTTGATTCAACTATGACCCGTATGTCTCACTTATCCGCATATGTTTTAACTTTCGAAGAGACTGACTGGGCTGATTCCTTTCTTTCCAAATTCCCGTGCATCAAAAGTGTTCACAGATCAAACGCAAATCATAGCCTCTTGCTTTCAAATCCCTAACTTTTGCCTGGATCGCCCTTTACGGGTTTTCAATCCACCGGGATACCCATTTTTCCCAAAGTTGCCTTGTCAGGTTTTCAACTTTACGGGTTTATTCTTTTTTCTTTTTATCCCTAATTTTTGCCCGAACCTTTTCTTTTTATGGTTCGTCGGGATGCCCCTTTTTTGCCTGGATCTTCTTTTTATGTCCAACGGGTCTCTTTTATGCAAAGTATTTTTTGACTACGTCTGCGTTCACAGGGGACGTAAAATCTTCGCCATCCATACTTGAGAGTAATAAGGCTCCACCAGAGAAAACTTGTCTTACTACATATGGACCTTCGTAATTTGGAGTCCATTTGCCCCTGTGATCTGTTTGAGGAGGAAGGATCCTTTTTAAAACCAATTCACCAGCCTGAAAACACCGAGGACGCACTTTCTGATCAAAGGCTTTCTTCATCCTGCTCTGGTACAACCGGCCATGTGCAATGGCTGCCAATCTCTTTTCCTCGATCAGGTTCAACTGATTCAATCGGGAACGCACCCATTCAGCTTCGTCAAGCTTCACGTCTGCCAGAATTCTTAACGAAGGAATCTCAACCTCTACTGGTAGAACCGCTTTCGTACCATATACAAGCGAGAAAGGTGTTGCCCCAGTTGATGTACGCACCAAAGTATGATAACCGTGTAAAGCATAAGGCAACATCTCATGCCAGTCTTTATACGTCACTACCATTTTCTGCACAATCTTCTTGATATTCTTATTTGCTGCTTCAACAACCCCATTCATCTTCGGACGATAGGGAGAAGAATTGTGATGTTCAATCTTAAAGCTCTGACACAGCTCCTTCATCATCTTGTTATTCAAATTTGAACCATTATCAGTAATGATTCTCTCTGGGACTCCATACCGGCAGATGATATCCTTCTTGATAAACCAGGCCACTACCTGTTTGGTAACGTTGGCATATGAAGCTGCTTCCACCCACTTCGTAAAATAATCAATGGCAACCAGAATGAAACGATGCCCATTGGAAGCAGTCGAATCAATCTTCCCGATCATATCAATGCCCCACATGGCAAAGGGCCAAGGTGACGACAACACATTCAGAGGAGTAGGCGGTACGTGTACCTTATCTGCATAGATTTGGCACTTATGACATTTCCGAGCATATTTGAAACAATTCGACTCCATAGTCATCCAATAATACCCCGCTCTCAACAGCTTTCTGGCCATAGCATGCCCATTGGCATGAGTGCCGAAAGAACCTTCATGAACTTACTCCATCAACAGGCTTGCCTCGTGTTCATCAACACAACGTAGCAAGACCATGTCAAAGTTCCTCTTGTACAGCACATCGTCTTTGTTCAAAAAGAAGTTTCCCGCCAGCCTCCTTAGAGTTTTCTTATCTTTGGTGGACGCGTCAACCGGATACTCTTGACTCTTCAGAAAAACCTTAATATCATGATACCAAGGTTTGCCATCTGATACCCCTTCGACTGCAAACACAAAAGTGGGTCTATCCAGACGCATGATTCTGATCGAGGGAATTTCATTCCAATGGTTCACCTGATACATTGAAGATAACGTTGCCAACGTATCTGCCATCTGATTCTCCAACTGGGGTATGTGATGGAAATCAACTCTGTCAAAGAAAGGTAACAACCTTCTGGCATAGTTGTTATAAGGCACCAAATTCGCTTGACGAGTTTCCCATTCACCTGTGATCTGATTAACCACCAACGCGGAATCACCATAAACATTGAGGTTTTTAATTCTCAAATCAATTGCTTCTTCTAACCCCATGATGCATGCTTCATACTCCGCCTCATTGTTGGTGCATATGAACGCTAACCGGGCAGTAAAGGGTATATGAGAGCCCTGTCTGCCCCGATTCCATTACCATATGAGTTGACAGCCCCATCAAAGACTAGCTTCCACTGGGATCCAATTTCAGGTCCTTTATCATGTAGAGGCTCTTCATAGTCTTTCATCTTCAGATACATAATATGCTCATCAGGAAATTCAAACTTCATCGGTTGATAATCCTCAACCGGTTGTTCAGCAAGATATTCTGACAAAACACTTCCCTTAATGGCTTTTTGGGAAACATATTGAATATCGTACTCTGTCAGAACCATCTGCCAACGGGATATTCTTCCAGAAAGCGCCTGCTTTTCAAACACATACTTGATCAGATCCATCTTCGAAATCAAGAGGGTTGTGTGGTTTAACATATACTGCCTCAAACGCTTAGCTGCCCAAGCGAGTGCACAACATGTCTTTTCCAGCATTGAGTACCTCGACTCACAATCGGTGAACTTTTTACTCAAATAGTATATGGCATGCTCTTTTCTACTTGACTCGTCTTGTTGACCGAGAGTTCTCAAGAACCGTAAGATACATAATCAATGGCCTTCCTGGCACTGGCGGCATGAGGACCGGAGGTTCCTGCAAATATTCTTTTATTTTTTCGAACGCCTTTTGACAGTTTTCATTCCACTTGACCGCTTGATCTTTTCTTAGCAATTTGAATATTGGTTCACAAGTGGCTGTAAGATGAGATATGAACCTAGCAATGTAGTTCAACCTCCCCAGAAAACCCCGAACCTCTTTTTTTGTTCTCGGCTCAGGCATTTCTTGTATGGCTTTTACTTTAGCAGGATCAACCTCGATACCTCTTTCGCTGACAATAAACCCCAGTAGTTTTCCCGACCTCACCCCAAAGGTGCACTTCTTCGGATTCAACCTCAGTCTAAACTTTATCAACCTGTCAAAAAGCTTCTGAAGATTCACCAGATGCTCTTCCTCCGTTTATGACTTCGCGATCATGTCATCAACATATACTTCGATCTCTTTGTGAATCATATCATGAAAGAGAGTCACCATTGCCCGCTGATAAGTTGCCCCAACATTTTTCAATCCAAAGGGCATTACTTTGTAACAGAATGTTCCCCACGGTGTTATGAACGTTGTTTTCTCCATGTCCTCTAGGGCCATTTTGATTTGGTTATACCCAGAGAAACCATCTATGAAGGAAAACACATAGTATTGAGCAGTGTTGTCCACTAACACATCGATGTGAGGGAGCGGGAAATCATCTTTTGGGCTTGCTCTATTCAGATCTCTATAATCAACACACATCCTGACCTTTCCGTCCTTCTTAGGTACAGGCACAATGTTAGCAACCCACGGAGGATAACTTGTCACAGCCAGAAATCCAACATCTATCTGCTTCTGAACCTCCTCTTTGATCTTGACAGACATCTCAGGTTTCGTTCTCTATAACTTCTGCTTAACTGGAGTACATCCCTCTTTGAGTGGCAACCGGTGTACCACGATGTCAGTGTCAAGCCCAGGCATGTCTTGGTAAGACCAGGCGAAGATATCCACATACTTTCAAAGCATTTCAATCAATCTTCCCTTTACACTGTCTTCCAAAGCAGCCCCAATCATTACCTCTTTTTTTGCATCCACGGTTCCCAAATTAACAATCTCAATCTCCTCCTGATGAGGCACAATGACCCTTTCCTCCTGTTTCAGCAATCTGGCCAATTCCTCAGGAAGTTCACAGCCTTCCTCAACCTTTTCTTCAGCCTGATATATGGGATTATCGAAATCATACTGAGCCATAGTCGAATCATTTGGGATGTGATATGAACAAGGTAACCTGCATGATAGATGATTCGTGTTTTATTATGTATGCAACAAACAAAACACATTACCATTTTGATGTGATTTTATGCACAAAGAAAAATAGAAAAACAGGGATTAGAAATATTTTAATGCGAAAAGTCTTTTATTATTGATAAAGAAAAGCATACGAAATGTTCAAGCCCTACAAACAAGAGTCACTACGCCTTAGGCAGAGCGTAGGATCAAACATAACAGAAAAAACAAAGACAATTACTCTGGTTCAGTCACTTGGATGATCTTCTCCGATGACCAGTTGCATGGACTTTGACCAGGAAGGCAGGGGCGGATCCAATTATCCATGTCGCAATCACTGTCCCCATCCTCTTCAATAGCGTTGACTCTATCAAAGAATACCCCAGCACTGGTAAAACGAACCGGGCCGTAAAACTTCGGAGGCTCTTCAGGACGCCTGGGTGGCTTGTAACCCAGCCCATAAGTATCTTGCTTATTCTGTACCTCAATAATCTGACCCCATTTTTGTGAGCTTCCAGCTTCAACTACAGCCCGTGCATCTTTGAGGAATGACATAGAGATCTCCGGCTGCTCAACCACGGTAAACTACTTAACCACTTCAGATGGGCTAACCCCCTTAGGGGTTTCCTCATGAACTTTTACCATTTCAAAAGCCTGGCATAACGTTTCCTGTATCTCGCCATGTACCTCCACATATTTAAAAGTAGATAGATGGCTTATCATAATGTCCTCCTCTCCACAAACTGTCACCACATGTCCATCCACCATATACTTCAGCTTCTGATGGAGTGTAAACATTACAGCCCCAGCACTGTGAATCCATAGCCGACCAAGTAGACATCTGTAAGCGGGCTGAATATCCATTATATAGAATGTGGCGTCAAAGACCTCCGGGCCAACCTTAATTGGCAGCACAACCTCTCCAAAAACAGCCCTTTTAGAACCATCAAATGCGCGCACCACCAAATCACTTGGCGTGCATATCAACCCTCGAGTGTCTAGCTTCATCAATGCCTTCTTGGGCAAAACATTTAAAGATGATCCTGTATCCACAAGCACATGAGACATCAACGACCCACGACACTCGACAGAAATATGCAAGGTGTTGTTATGGTTTCTCCCAGCTGGAGTCAAGTCAGCATCAGTAAACCCTAAACCGTTGCCTGCATTAACATGGGCTATCACCCCCTCAAGCTGATTGACTGAGATCTCTTGGGGCACATAGGCAGCATTCAGTACTTTCAACAACGCGTTTCGGTGAGCTTTCGAACACAACAATAAGGATAATATGGATATCTTAGATGGGGTCTGATGCAAATGATCCATAATTTTATAGTCACTTCTTCGAATCAACCTCATAAATTCCTCTACATTATCAGAGAAGGGACTATCAGCTGGCCTTACTACGGAGTCAGTCACTGTCGGGGTCTGCATAGAATTATCCACGGCCTATTTACCCTTGTTCTGTCTGGAATTATCAGCCTGTTCATCGAAAGGAGTGAAGATTCTGCCGTTTTGGGTAATAGCTCATGCTTCCTCAAGACTGGAACTTGCTACCGATGTTCCCATTAACTCTTGTTTCTGCCCATTAACGAAAACTTCTGCCCCATAGTTCCAAGGAATGACCTTGGTACTCTCATAAGGAATGGGTCCAGGACCTGTAATTATAACCGGCGCTGGTCTTGCCGCCGCTGAAATTGTGATTGTCTTGAATGGAATAGTGATAGTAGCCACATCGCTGCCAAAAGCCTCTTTCTGTTGGTCACACCTGCCAAACTGCAACCTACCTTCATCGATCAACCTTTGAACTCCTGATTTCAACAACCCACAACCATTCATCTGTAACATACATTCTGAACAATTCTTACGACAACCAGGGTATACTCCCCCCATCAATAATTTCTCCTTTACCACCATCAAATGAGTCCTTAGCTCGCTCACATCCATAACTAGATTCAAAAATTCATTTTCCTCTAACACAACATTAACCCTCAGCCTGCTATGATCAGGCATTGGGTTCTGGATAACATTCGGCACATCATTTGAAAAGTTTATAGCCTTAGAATCCACCAAGTCTTGAACTGTGTGCTTAAAAGCTTTGCAGTCCTCGATATGATGTCCGGGTGCCCCAAAATGAAAGTCGCAATGGGCGTTAGGATTGTAAAGTCCTCTTTTGAATTAGCTGCAGCTGAAGTAAGTGTTGGAATAACTGTGAATACGGTAGAGGTGGAGTGTCAAAATGTCGGTTCTGTTTAGGCGTAAAATGCTGCTGGCGTAGAGCACGATTCTGTTGCTGCTGTGGAGGTGCTGCAGGAATTGTCACTGATGCTACCTGCTGGTTATAATTCTGGCGTTGCTTCCCTTTTCCTCGGTAAGACAAGACAGGATTAGTTTCCTCTTTCTTTTTGTAATTTGCATATGGTTTCTTCCCCTGACTAGAAGACGACCCATCATTACCCGAAACTTTCCCAGCTTTGATTCCACCCTCTAGCATCTCTCCAACCATGATCAAGTCGGCAAACTTGCCCAACATACAAGGTAACAGCATTTCATAATAATGTCCCGGCAAAGTATCCATGAACAGATTCAACATTTCCTTCTCCAGCATGGGTGGTTGTACTCTCGCCGCCAACTCGCGCCACCTCTGCGCGTACTCCTTAATACTTTCACCACTCTTTTGAGACATATTTTGTAACTGTGTACGATTGGGAGCCAAGTCGGTATTATATTGATAGTGTTTCACAAATGCTTCCACCATCTCTCTCCAGTTGCGTACATGGCTCCTCTCAAGTTGCATATACCATTCCAGGGACGCTCCAGAAAAACTGTCTTGGAAGAAGTGCATCAGCAATTTTTCATCACGGGAGTACGCAACCATCTTTCTTGCATACGCCCGAACATGTGTCCTGGGGCAAGTAGTGCCGTTGTACTTCTCAA
Source organism: Lathyrus tuberosus (assembly GCA_022829125.1). Lineage (NCBI taxonomy): Eukaryota > Viridiplantae > Streptophyta > Magnoliopsida > Fabales > Fabaceae > Lathyrus > Lathyrus tuberosus. Next base: position 7,799,951 of record JALAZF010000154.1, on the reverse strand, counting down.
AAGTGGGGACTTGAAACTTATGAGGAATTCTCACATCTGGAACCAGCCCTAGGTCATCCAGATCCATGCCCACAGAATTTTGATTTACCACCCCTCTTAGATGCTCTTCAATCATTCTAATCCTTTGGTCATCAACAACCGGGAGACCAGCATCTCCACCTGGTACAGAAAAAACATCATCTTGTTGGTCATCAAAGTGATAGCCATGAACTGCATGGATACTGTTTCCTCCTCCAACCACAGAAGGAATCACCACATTCTCTCCTCCGCCCGGAGGGATAACAACAGTGGGAACTGGAGCTCCGCCCGGAGGTCCATTCTGAATATTGTGCCCATTAGCACCTCCGCCCAGAGGAATAACATTGTTCTGGAGACCACCATGTAGTACACCATTGTAATCTACTCTTGCCACGAGAGGTTGAACGAGAGTTCTGAGTTGCTCCTGTCCCTGTACGACTCCTTGCATCATTTCCATGAATTGGGTGATACGGGCTTGCATGGCAGCCATTTCTGCTTGCATTTGCTCCATTACTCTTTTCTGGTTGAGTCGAGTAGAATATTGATAAATCGGTTGGTCAGCTATCCTGACTGAAATTAAATAAGAGTTAAGAAAAACCGGAACAAGTACCTGTTATGCAAAAATGCTTATGATTATGAGAATGCAAATGTCATGTTTTTCATCCCCAGGGCGTTTTACACCCTGATTCCAGTCTTAATCACAAGTAGCTCAATAATAGTCGCATAATGTTCAGAGAAAATTATTGCGAAGAATTGTGCTGTGATAAAATGTTGTGATAATGTGCTGGTGAATAACGTGATGCCGAAGAAACCCCTTTGAATAAGCCATTCATTGAATTCAACAGAAAACTAATAAGTGCCGAAGCATTTTTACAATGAGTCCGTAAATGGGAAGTACATCAAGGAAATGACTCCATCAACAAGCCTGATGGTAGCCAACAGTACATCAACAAAACTACATTAAGAAGATGGGAAAGTAAGATCAAACATCTAGCTCCAAATCTTTCAATTTCTCACTAGAATGCTTGATTTCTTCAAAAAGGATTCTGGTGCGCTGATGACCTGGCTTTTCAATCATCTCTTTGATCAAGATGTCTCTCTTCTTCAGAGCTTCGGCTAGTGAATCTGCGTGCATCAAGAGAGCTTCATCAGTACTCACTTCCTTAGACCTTTTCACCCTAGCTTGTATCTTGAGTCTTCTCATCTCTGCCATGGCATCCTCAAGCTTTTTATTGGACACTTTCAATTCATCGTTAACATTCTTCAGTTGCTCTTGGCTTTTTCCAAAGTCTTCCCGATGCTTTCTCCGTTGCTCATGCGCTCTAAGAAGTTTTTTCGTCCTTGGCCTTTAATTGATCTTGCAACTCTGTATTCTCCATTCTGACCTCATCCCAGGCTTGCTGAAGCTTGGCTAGCGTGTCCTTAGTCTGGGCTAAGGCCTGTTTGGTCTTCTTATGAGCTTGAGTAGCAGCATCGGCACCTTTACTGATTTTTTGAAAATGTTGAGCTCTTTCGGCGAAATCCTTCTCTCTTGCAGCTAAGATTTTTCCGGCGTCTTGTGCTTTATGCTCCAACTCTCTGTTGGCATGCAGAGCATTTTGAAGAAGACTACTCAAATCTGAATTCTCCACCTGAAGCTCCTTCACCAAAGCTTGCAGCTTGTTAAACTCCTCCACGGCTACCGTGGTAGGCTACTCTGGCATTACGGGATATAAAGGGGGTTCCTTTGAAAAAGGTAAGAGTAATTCATTCACCTTCATTTCAATCCATCTTTCATATTCAGGATAAGATCTGCAATCCATTTTTCCAAAGACTGTTTTTCCCATTTTATGCTGGTGCCCCCAAGCGTTCACAACTTCTCGTAGCATTTCCTCCTTTTCAGTCCCTGTAAAGAACAAAGATTTCTCAACATCCTGATCTGAGGGAGGATACCTGGAAGCGTATCCAAACTGTCTAATGGCCAGGATCGGGTTATAGTTGATTCCCCCTTTTCTGCCAATTAGAGGCACATTGGGAAAATTCCCACAACGGGTGATAATCTCTATTCCCAACAACTTACGATCAAACCAGACAATGTTATTAGCAGTTAATCCCATTATCCGCTTAGACCACTTTAGAGAATCCTTCGTGTCTACAAACGCACCAGATTGAGGCAAATGCTTCAGAAACCAATCAGACAAAAGTGGAGTACAACAGTTAACAGGACCCCCCCTTCTTTTCTCATTCTTGAAGTGCACAGAGTAATAAAAATCTCCTAATAAAGTAGGAACCGGATTTTTGAGAACAAAAACTCTTATAGCCTGCATATCCACAAAATCTTGTTGATTAGGGAAAAGAACAATGCCATAGATGCACAAAGCCAGGATGGAATTGTAAACTGCCCAATCTTTTGCTCCAGCAGCCCCTTGATCTTGATCAGTAAGAAAGGCTAAGTGAAAACCTTTGACCCCATTCTTGATAGCCACATTTCCTTTTAGCGCTGAATCTTTCACTTGTACCGCAGTTGCAATCTCCTCTATGCTAGGATGACTACCAGAAAAGAATGGTACTGCTAATTCGACCGGAATTCCCAAAATAAATGAGAACTCCTCCAAAGTAGGCATCAAAATGTAATTAGGAAAGAGAAAGCATCGCAACGAAGGCTCATAAAACTGTAGCAAAGTGTGAAGAGCATCATGTTCATACTGTGTGACTCTGCGGACCATCTCAACCAACTTCCCATATTTCCTCTGGAAAGTGATAAGAACACCCGGGTCAGCCTTGGCTATCATTTTGTGAAGTAAATCCAATGTTGGCTCTGGAAATTTGTAAGCGACATTATTCTTCCTCTTAGCATTTGTCTCCGTCGAACCCATTGACTGGAATCAGAGGTAAAATAAGCACCTGGAAATGACAAACATGAATGTTATGATATGATAATGCAATACAAAAGGTATGGTATCAGCGTGCTCTGTGTCGGTGCTGGACTGTGTGCCCGGTGTCTGTACAAATCTGTGAATAATACTGCAGATAGAAACCCATTGACTGTAACTAGTTACAACATCTGTCTGTGAATATACCAGAATATCAGGGTATGTAGGAGGCATGGTCACCTGCAAACCTGTAAACCCCGTCCATACTCACATGTGGGTACTAGAACAGCGGTTCCTCAGTTTCGGATTCTCTATTTTGAGAAGCAATAGCATATTCAGCCCGGAGGATACAATGCTATCGCCAAACAAATAGAACGTTCACTGATTCCCCAAAAATAAAGGCCATCCTATGCAAGTTCCAAATATGGCCCTCGGGTGCGAATGGGTTTGCCACAGAATGTGGGCTGCCACTGCCACCACTAAAGAGGGATATTTCCACTAAGGTCCTCAATGATCAGTCACCAGAGTCGACAACTTTCTAGGTTAACACTCCGAAATGCACAAGACGCGCAAATCAGAACATCTCCCAAGAAAACCTCGTCTGGTTGTGGATTTCGTATAAACCATACATAACAAGATGCTACATAGGCCACACTACCGTCCACTCTAGTCCTATGTATGTACTCAAGCCTGTGTAATGGGCTTATCTCTAAGAATACCCATCCCGCCAAACAAAAAACCAGCACGGCACAGTCCAGTATAATAATGAAATGAAAATGCAATAAGTGCGGTAAATGCAGTAAATACAGTAAAGCAATAATACAGTAAATAGCAATACAGTAAAAACAGTAACTACAACATCAAAGTAAACACCCAATGAAAGAAAAACAGACAAGCGCTAGGATTGACTCGCTAAAGGAACCAGAGATTCTGGGTTCGATCCCCAGCAGAGTCGCCAGCTGTCGCTCCCGGGATTTTCATCCAAGTACAAACGCGAAAGTGGCACCGAAACAGAGTCGCCAGCAATGTGTATTTATCCCAAGAGAGGGAAAGGAAACACTGCATAAACCTGAAGGGAAAGGAAAGAGCATGGTCTTGCGACCAAGAGAACTGGATTCGGGAGTCAGTTACGCGAAGGGAAGGTGTTAGCACCCAACACGTCCATCGTACCCGATGGGATCCACGCTCGTCGTCTCGATCAAAGGGTGATAGAAAAGGTACTGGAAAAGGAATGGAAAGAGAATGAGAAAAAAATGTATGGAAAATAAAAGAAGTGCTCGAATGGGCCCTACCCCATTGCCTACGTATCTCATCGGGAACATGAGAGTCAGAGCGACGTAGTTCCCCTCACCTAGGGAAAACTGTTTGTGTTTTTTAGGGAACGGCGAATGTTCTAGCTCAGGGGTTGCAGGCTCACTGAATCGAGTGTGTTACCGTCTTGCAAGAGAACGAGGAGAAGCACGTTCGTACGTTGAGAATGAGTGAGAGGAGAAGAGAATTCCCGAAGGAGACGTTATTGTTTGTTTTTGTCTTTTAAGAAAGAAGTGTTTTGATTGTTTTTGTGTTTACAACGCATATTGTATTTAAGTCCTTCACGTAGGATCGAATGCCTCGCATATCGACCCAAGACGGGACGTACACTAAACATTCTAAGAAAGTGAGATAAGACCCCTCACCCCCTTATTCTCACATGAAAGGCTCAAATACAATATTTGTTATGCCTTTATTAAGTGTTTTTCACTTTTGTTTTGAGATGAGAAGAAGAGACTCAAATGGAAACAAAAGGTGAAAACTAATGAGGGAGACTAAGACTCAAACCCTAAAGTTGTCATACATGGATGTTCCTATGGTTAATGTGGTTTAAGAAACCCAATCCTAAAATAAAGGAGAATAAGAGCAAAAGAAGCAACTTACTTCCAAGATGGAAGTCAAGTTGATCTTAAAGAGGGATGAAGAAGAAGTTATTCAAGGAAAGCATATAAATGCTTATCATGCTCACAAGTTGAATTATTAAAAGAGATAAGAGAAGATGAAAGAAAGAAGTGTATGTGGAAACATATCCACACACTTACTTACCCTTAGCACCTACATGAAAAGGTTAGTTCAAAAACCATTTACAAGTAGTAAAATAAGGAAAGAATACCACATCATGATCAAACAAAATAAGAATCAAAGGATAAAGATCCTAAGAGATGAAACTCAATCAAGGTTAGAACCTATATCTAAAGGGTCTTCTCTAATGTTAAGAGACCTAATACACCAACTATACCCAATCAATTATCCTAAACATCAAAGAAATGCACTATGGAAGCAATAGGTGAAGAATGAGTGAATATGCAAGGTGATCATGCATTAATGCTTCACAAAAGCTCAAGGTCAGAACCACATACCATTTATAAATGTCTCACAATGCATATGAATCATCATGCAAATCATGGATGCAATGATACAAATAGAGGAAGTAAGATGAAGTAGAAGTTAAGAGAAGAAACAATTTCCAATTAGATGCACAAAGTGACATACCAAAAGTGCATAACATGTGAAATGATTAATGAATGCATATGGGTAGTGGCATACTATTAATGAGATGCAAATGGAAGGTATGAAATGGCATACAAAAATGCACACATAAAACATGTAGCTTAAGAAGAGAAGATGCAAGTTTAATTCAATCAAGTTCATGTAATGGAACAAATTGAAACAAGCATGTTTAAGTGGCAAGAAGTGAAATCAAATGACCTATAATCATGGTTTAAGATGATCTATAATATCATACAAATGAGCTATAATATCACACAAATGAACACAAAAGGTGGCACAAGTGCCTCATCAAAATCATATGAGAATGAAGTAGAAAAAGTGCATACATGTTACTTCAAATGCAAGGCATTAAACAAATATCAAAGCACATGAGAAAATTGAAAAAATATGGCCTAAATAATTCAAGTCAGAATCACAAACATGTATAAAAGACTCATGACAAAACTCAAAAGAAAAGTGCATCAAAAGGCCTCATGAAAACACATTGATACATACCACAAGAATACTCAAATAAGCATCCATAAACACATGACAAAATGACTTTAAAAATAAATGGAAATTGTCTTACATACTTCATTGTGTTATCTAACCAATGCAAAAAGAATGAGTAAAAAATGTTGCATGAGATGGGAGAAATAAAATGCACAAGTTCAAGTATCAAAGAAGAACCTCATTCAAAAAGAAATTGAAAGAAAATTATGGAATTATGATATAAAACCAAGGAAGTCAGAATTAAAAATAATATAAAATTAGTTAAATGCATAAAGAACACACATGAATTAATTTGGGATTTTTAAATGTGTCTTGGTATTTTTAAAAATAGCAAATGTAGATAATATGGAAAAAGAAGTTAAAATGCAAAAGAAAATGGAATGAGGTGCAAGCGAAGCAAAAAAACACGTTTAAAAGAAGTTTGGGCCCAACATGTGGGGTGCAAATATCAATCTGTGACCCAATCCAAGTATGCGTGTGTTTGTGTGTGGGATGGTGTATGTGCAGTCTACGTGATGATTCAATCAGGGCCATATGATTAATCAAGCAATATAATCCAATGCAACACACATCACGCACACCACAGTTAACATGCACTCACACACGCGTGAACATCTGAAACAAAACAAAAAGAAACACGTGATCAGCCACATTTCATTAATGTGTTGGCGCATTTCTATTGGCCCTCCGAAAAAATGAAATGGTGCACCAATCGCGGGTCCACACGCGGCTCTACTCTCTCATCATCATATTTCATGATTACCTAATCATTGCCTAATCATTGGAAAACTAAGAACATGACAATAGATTTTGGACATCTCATCACCTTCATCATTAACTCATGCAAATGTAGAATTTTCTCATAAAAACCAGAAAAAAATGCAGAATTTTTATCCAACTTCTACATCCAATATCTCCATCAATTCTTAACGAAAATCATCAAAATAAAATACCAAACTGAAGCCCAAACTTCGTAGATCATGAATATACTAATTAAATCTCAAAAAGATCATTCTAACATCAAGAAAAATGTCGCGAAAGTGACATGTTCAACATACATTTCTCAAAAATCACAAAATCACACAAAATCCTAATTGAACAATCAGTGGTGTGCCATCATTTCAGGACTTTCCAGATGTAATGCATGATTACTAATTTCACTTTATAAATCCCTAAAATCATGATGAAATAAAGTAAAAGCTTCAAGATCCCTAACCTTGTGAGATGCAATTGGTGTTTTAGAAACCCAAGAACTTCTTGCAAGACCTTCGAATCAACACTTTGAGCCAAATAAAGGCTAAAACCAGATCCTATACTTGATTGGAGCAGAAATTTGGAGAAATGAGTGAAACTTGAGATTTCTTCAATGGTGGATTCAAGCAAATCTAATGCATACAGTAGAAATAGGAGGTTATGGAGGTGATGCTGCTCAAGGAATCTTCGAAAATGATGGAGAAATGAGAGAAAAATCCTGATCTGAACTCTTGAGAGTGAGAGAGGAACTTGATATTTTTTGAGAGTGATTATGATGAAAAGGTGAAGAATGGTGTGAAATCAAAGAGAGAGAGTGGAGAGAAAACTTGAGAATGATTTCTGAGAATGTGAAAAAAATGAGAGAGAGCTGGAAATTGTGTGTGAGTTTTCTTATATAGTTGGGGTTGAGATTTAACTAGTGTGGTTAAATGAGTTAGTTAAGTGGGTTTGAGCTTGGTTAAGTGAGTCCAACCTAACTAACTGAGTTAAGTTAGTTAGGGGCGAGTTGGGACGGTTGGGATGTGGTGAGGTGAAGCTCATGGTACTATGGCGAGGTTGAGTGTGAATGATGTTGATGTTGTGTTGTTGCAGAATGAATGGCCATGATATTAGTGTGTAGCAGCAACGTACCACACAAGCTTGTAGAGCAAGTTTGTTTTTCCTCTTTGGTGCATGATGAATGGTATGGCATAGTGTGTGTAGGAGAATGTTTGGCTTAAAGAGGAAAAAGATAGCTGATGTAGGAATGCGTGTGAATTGAATCTCAGTAACAAGGACAATATCAAACACTTCCCACTTTGGCAGCTTGGTTTTAACGCAAACAAGGGACTTTGGTGATGAATATCTCTCACTTTAATGAATGGAAATGTGTGATTTTGGTGGCAAATGAAAGAGTAGACATAGGAGAATAAGTTTGATGTTGAAATGAAATCAAATGTAGGTTAGTAAAATGGTGTAAAATGGCTTAAAACATAGGAATATGGGACTGCATCATGGGAACGCACGACCTGCATGGTATGCATGGCTATGGCTTGTGAATTTCAGCATGATCACATCAACTTTGGACCACTATAACTCCATCATAACTTGCTCAAATGGAAAAATGTCCAACATCAAAGTTGAAGAGGACATTGAGATGAACAACTTTGATGTTCAACATTTTTTCATTTGGAGCTTACATCATTGAGAAAAGTAGCTTGACATTTTGCCCACCATGTGTTTGACAAAATTATGGCCTATGGGCCTGGGCTCGCCTGGTCATGGCTTGGTTTTTGCCCTAGTTTTGTCAAACTTTGATCAATCATAACTCTCTCAATATTGATCCAATGGAGGTGTTCTTGGTATGGATTTGAAGGTTGGAATGTGATCTTCAATTGGCTCAACTTAGGCCTGAAGTTTGGAGCTTGCATCTTGAAGAAAGAAAACCTTGAAGTGAGGTGCAAGATGATGCAAAAGTTTCCATTTTAGAAACCCTAATTTCCAAATTTGGCAACTTTATACAACTCTTGATTTTTCATGATTCCTCCATCATTTCTTGATCAAATATTGTCCAATGAACATATGTAACTTGAATTTCATGATTTTGACCTCAAAAAGTCAGGAGTTGACTTTTTCGTCTGCACAGTTGACTTTTCCCCAAATTGCCTAATTCTCAACCAATTGGTCAATTGAACCTCTTCTGAAATGAATCAATGGGCAATCTTCCATCCTTAAACCTTTGAGGACATGTAGAATACCATGAGATCAAGTATTGCCTAAGAAATCAGAAATAAACTGCTTTCCTGGCAAACCCTAGTATTAAACCCTCAGTTTAGGAGAAAATAGCACATCCTCCAAATCCAAATTCCTCTGAATATGATGTATATCCTGTCTAACAAATATGAGATGTGACATTTGGAGGTGATAAAAACTCAAAGATCTTGCCCATTGGGGAATTCTACTCAAGAATTCCAAAACCCTAGTTTGGCACTGATTAGGATGATGTGATTCCCTTGCATTCTCTTGTCAAGCTTGATCCTATGATAAGGTGATGACCCATTAAGACCTCTTGAGGCTCAAGGCTCCTTGGATTTGACTTAGGCACCCTGATCCCATGCCAAAGAACCAATAAAATGCAAATGGTGATTATGCTAAAATGCAATGCAGCATAAGCCAGTAAAAGCTAAAAGCAAGAGGGCAAATTTTGAGGTGCTACAATATACAGTTGAGATCACGTGCAGGAGCATGCTCGGATAGGTCATAATAGCCCTAAACTAGCCATCATTGCCTATTCAGTACAACACAGGGCTCGAGGCACACGTGGCGCCCCATCACTTCAGTTTCTTCTACCCGTCGGTCTCCCCGAACGACGGGAAAACCAAAGAGCGTTGCAAATCTCACGAGCAATGGAACTCTCGGGCACCACGAGACAACTCCCCGCTGTCACCAAACGACGACTCCGTCACAATTCCCTGGAGCTACAGGCTATCCTTAAGTCATCACTCCTATGCTCAGGAGCAACGAATTGGGGGGCTCCTGTTCCGGACTGGACCAATGGCTAGACATGGCCCAATCCACTTCTGCTCCCAGAACGGCCCAATTGCCTAAGTCCAGTCAAGAAGGGGAAAATTTTACATTTCTGCCCTCCAACCGGGCACATATGGACGGATGGAACCCCAGGGCCATTTGCCCCTCCCCGGTATTCTTGCCTGTCACGCACGGCTTCGTTATCCAGGGACAGTCAGGGGCATGTACCCGGAACTATGCCTTTTCCCGACATAACGACTGGTTTTGGGCACCCTGCCCGACATAACGGCTAGTTTTTGGCAGTTACCTATTCTTTGGGAAACGGTTATTTCGCCCCGAAAATAGGGACTGTTGGCCACGTCCTGGGGGCATTATATAAACCCTCTCACTTGAGAGGGTCAGGTATCCAATTTTCATCCTAAGAACACACTTTGTACTTGCCCTTTTCTCTGACCTTTTCTTACTTGAGCGTCGGAGTGCCTTGCAGGTACACCCCTCCTCTTCTCACACCCAGCATCACAGACATCTTAGTGGCCCATCACAGGATCTGATCAGCCTTCACGATCAGATGTCATTCCATATAAGTAGGGGATAAGGATAACGAACTCTCTATCTTTCCGCTGTAGAATGCAGAGGATTATTGGATATGCCTGAGATGAGAATGTTCTGCAGCGAGGTATGGGGTATGTGAGTGTATTTCTATTCTAGTAGTATGTTTTGATTGGTGTCAAAAGTAGGACACTTAGTATTTATGTACATTGGATAGTATCCACTTAATCTAGGTGTGCATTTTCATGACTAGGAGTGCATAATCATCCTAGAATCATTCTTATTCGTTTAGAGTCATTTCCTAAGTCAAAAACAAGGTTTTGTGTCAAAATGAATTTTATAGGTTGATTCATGAAAGCCACAGGTCAACTCATACTGCACAAATAATGTGGAAAATTATTTTTACTCAACATGCATCGACTAATAGTAGCTACAAGTCGATGCATGGGTCGATGCATGAAGACTCAATTTTAAAAGAAAACTCCTTGGATAATATGCATCGACTCACCCATGTTGCAGGTCGACGCATAAAAGAAAATTTTCTTCAATGAGTCGACACATAGCTCTATGGGTTGATGCATAAGTTGTGTTTTGACAAATCATTTCTCTTTATCCTTCATGCATTAATGCAGTTTTATGAGTCGACTCATAGTTTCTTTTGCTGAAAAAAATTATGTTATTATTTGCACGAATCTTTGCCCCGAACTCATCATCGGTATCCTCTGAAGCTAACTGAAGCATAACTGTGGTTTGAAACAACTTGAAACCAGATCTCCATTTTCACCATTGTTGACCTTTGAAGCTTGAACTAAATAGGTAGAAATCTGTAAAATCCTTGAGCAGACAAGTTACCAGTTGCTTCGTCTTGATTTACCGAGTGTTTCCCCTTTATTACCTTGCATTCATATTTCGAACCATTTAATTTTACTTTGAAGAACTAGAGTTATTCATGTTCTTGAGATAATTCTCCATGCTCAGAGCTAATCAATGACTCTGAAGCATGGAGACATGGACGATGATAGGTGTTGATGCTGAAACATGTGAAGTATTGGTTGAAAACACCGTGTTCTTGATTTTGCAGAAATTGAAGGAAGGTTGAAGACGAAGCTGGTTCGCACGGTTTGGCTCTAAGCTTTTGAATTCAGCCAATCACAAACTGACACGTGTGCTAGCCGTTGGTGCCACCTTTCAAATGTTCTTATTTTATTTTCATTTTCTTTTTTCCATTTACTTTCTGATTTAATTTTAAATGATTTTAAACCTTTTTTTGTCCATTTTTTTTACTAAATCCATAAAAATATTTTGAAACTCATACATTTTTTTTCATAATTTTTAAAATTATTTTAGCATTTAATTTCTATTTTTATTTCATTTCCTTTTTTATTTTATTTTCAACCATCTTTAAACATTTTTGCATCCAACTTTTTACACTTGATCATTTACAATATTTTGACCTCTCATAATTTTCTCAAACATTAGTTTGTCATTTTAGTACCTTATTTGAATTTTTCTTTTATTTTCCATTTAAAATCTATTTTAAAATAATTTTTATTTTAATTTTATTCAAATTTTAGATTGCCTTGCTTTTGACTTGAGTGATTGCTTGATTGATCTGATCTTCAATATTTCAAATTATTGATGGATGATCCCTTGATTGATTCAATCTTCTCTAATTTAAACATGTTGATAGATGATCATCTAATCATTTTTTACACTCTGGATTAGTGATAGGTTATCTCTTGGTGTACCATATGTTTGAGTCCTTTGACTTATTGATAGGTGATCACCATGTTGTTGCTTGAGTTTGGTTTCTAATCTCTCTTTCTCCATCTATCTTCTTCTTTTGTTTTAAACCTCTATGTTACATGTTTTAGGAGAATAGTTTTGTGTTATTACTCTAACATGTTTGACACATAAATTGTTATTGACCGATCTCATATAGGCGTGCCTTCTATATTAACCCACTTACGATTGCTTAACATAACACTATATTACCCCAATGCGATAAACCGGCCATTAACCCTAATCACTAACTATTGACTTATTGACTTTATTTTCTTTTCATTTAATTTGTGCAATTTTTATTCTTGAAATTTACTTTTATGCTCATTATCATCCATTTACTTCATGCATTCTTTACTTTTATGTCATTTTATTTCTCCTCTGTTTCATATTAAAAAGAAAAAATATGATAAAATGAAAAGACCAAAAAGACATGATTCCCTATTTGTGACCTAAAAGGATGGACTCTCATGGACCTTGAATGACCTTAGCATCATGGAGTTTTGGACCTTGTGTTTGACCCTGGCAAAAGGAGACTTAGACTTGGATTCTTATTTCCATTGCCTAGCTCAGGGCACTTTTCACACACATGGCTTTCTCTTAGGCTACCTTGCAATGAGACTCCTTTATTTATTGCACACATCTCTTGTATTTTTTCATGTACCCCTCTCCCTCTTTGATGTACTTTCTTTATCTCTTCCTTTCCTTTGGTTTGGTTTTGCTTACTAGTTATTCTTAGGGATTAGGATCGACCTCACCATTTTTCTCAAGCCATTGATCCAACGTCAAGCGACATTTTCTCAATAAAACCCTTGATTCAACGTCAAGTGGTATTTTCTTAATAAACTCAAAACCATTTTAAAATATGATTGTAATTGCGCGCCACGAGCCTTAAGTGGTGGAGAAGGAGTGAGAATGGAGCTTTCCTACCCTCACCCTGAGTATTTTGGACACAAGATGCTAAGCTTGGTTGTTTGAAATCTTCACCTCTACCCATAGTCTTTAGTGCAATTCAAATCAAGAACAATCTCTTCTCAAAACCCTAAAATCTACATCAACTCATCAAACTCTTTTTGCGCCTTAGGACATCATCCTGAAACTTTTTTTCAAAGTAAAATCAACTAACAAACACTTATTTTCTACCTAGAACTACAGAGTTCTGATTTCCTTATTGCACTATGAGGATACGTAGGCATGAGATTGCAAGATCTTGGCGAGCACACTAATAAAAAAAGGGTTAAATATGTCTAAGGTCCCTGAAAATAACCCAACATTCAAGTTTGGTCCCTATAAATATTTTCTTCAAGGTTTGGTCCTCCAAAAGTTTTCCGTTTGTAACTGTAGTCCCTCCCGTTAGTTTTCACTAACGGAGGATGACCTGGCGTGCCACATGTGTAAATTTGTCTTGCCAACTGTGTTTTATTTCATTGACCAGTCAGAAATGTTTATAGGTTTGATTTATTCTACTCTCCTCCTTGAACATTCACGACCTAATCCCTAAAGCCCCAAATCTTCATAATCTCCCCATCTTCTTTGGTTGTGTTTTCCCCTTCATAACTGTCCTATTTCGTATTCTCGTAACCTTTCTCCTTCATAAATGTCCTATTTCGTCGTCATGTCTACATCATCCAGGCTCAGCAAGGTAGTCTCACAACACTCCAAGAGTTTTAACAACAGTGAAGGGAAAAAGTGTGGATGCAAGGGAACTTTGATTTCCTACATGTGCGAAAGGGGAAAGAATCAAGGTAGATTGTTTTGGAGATGTCCTTTTTGGAAGAATGAGGGTACGTGCAATATGTTTGTTTGGGATGATGAAATTGGAGGAGGGATTGAAGATGTTGAATGGAGCAAGGAAGAGAGGGATATGCAAATGATGGAAACCTTTAAGGATCTTTATGAATATTCGATGAAGAAGAACGACAGGCTGAAGATGAAGCTCAAGATAGTGGAATTCTATGGAAATTTGAAGACTATTTGTGTTATAATTTTAGTATTGGTTAACATGTATTTTGTGCTTAGGTGTAATTGTAGAGTTGAGTGAATGAAATGTGTTGTTGTTTTACTGAAAATGTAATGTTTGTCTTTAGGAGTTGTAATGTTATCTTGTTTTGAGAAAGTATTCAAAATGTAAGAATGTTCTGATATGGTTTAGTTTGGCAAATGTAACAATGTTCTGTGTTAATGATATCTGTTGTTGTTTTGTTATGAGCATTTAATCAAAATGAAATGTTGTTTTGTACTGATGTCTCATAATTGGTTATACCAAAAGAGTACTATTCAAAGACACTTTAATTAAGTGACACATAATTAAGTGACACATAATTAAGTGACACATATTTAAGTGACCTATAAAAGTGAGAATTATACTAAAACAGAAGTGTACCAAAACCAGAATAGTAATTTGATTAAGTCACTAGTACATTACATCAGAATAAGGAAATGTATTTTGGGCCTAAAGACCACATCAATACTTTACATCACATATTTGAATACATAATTTTGAACAAAACATGATAACAGGTGTTCATAAACACCATTTACACAAAATCAGGATGAAGTTCATTGTGTGTGACCCTTGGCATTGATGCAGTCAGTGTCAGGTATAATCACATGATTATCATGTTCTTTCCCTGGGCCTGGCATGCTCTTTGACTTAAGTGTCTTCAACCTCTAACTTTCTCTTTTTTCAGTCAAGCCACTGTCATTTGTCTTGTATCTGCTCTGTGTCCTAAATTTTGGTGGTTCACTACTGCTTGGCTTAGACAAGGATGTTCTTATACCAGGTGGTTTGAATGGAGTGTTCCTGCTCACCTTTGGTTGCCTCCCAAAGAAAACCTTTGGACCACCTGAACTTGGCTAAGATGTCTTGACAGGTGACTTATCAATCCTCAATGGTTGAATGTTCAAGACATCAGAACCTGTAAGAACATCAGCAATAGTGTCATCTAATGATGTTGGGTTTTCCACCTCAATGCCCTCAGGTTCATCTCTATCCATTTTCTTAGTTGGTTCCACATCCTCATTCAGCCCTCCCTTAACACCAGACTTTGAATTAATTCCATCCTTGATAGCATCCTTTGATGGACTTCCCTTTTTGGCAGCATGCCTTGATGGACTTCCCTATTTGGCAGCAGACCTTGATGGACTTCCCTCTTTGGTAGCAGGCCTTAATTTCTTAGGCACCTTGTTTGATGACCCCTTAGGCCTCCCCTGTATATTAACATAACATCAACACGATTAATATATTTAGCAATTGAATTACACATTGAAAATAACAACATTATTAAAGGCACCCTTACCCTTTTTTTGATGCCTCAGTGGTTTGACTTATTTGGGTTGGAATTGCCTGAGATGTTTCTGCTGGCTCTGTTGCATTTCCCTCTTTGGCAGCAGGCTCTGATGCAGGCTCTGATGCATTTCCATCTTCGGCAGCAGGCTTTGATGCATCTCCCTCTTTAGCAACAGGCCTTGATCAGATATAAAGCACCACCTTCCATCTCCAATATCCTCAATCAACAACTTCATAAACCAGCTCCAGGAATCCTTTGTCTCCATCTCAACCACATCAAATGCAATAGGTAGGTATTGATCATTGGGGTCTCTTCCAACAGCAATCAAAAGAATACCACCATATTTATGTTTCAAATGGCATCCATCCAAACCAATGAAAGGCCTACATGTTCTTGTCAATGCTTTCTTAGTTCCATCAAATGACATATAGCATCTCTCAAATCTTGGTTTCAACCCTTCACTTGGAGAACTAGTACTGGTTTTAAATGTGTTACCAGCTGAGGCCTTTTTCAATTCAGCAGCATAGGACCAAAAGAGGCTATACTGTTTGCTTGAGTCACCTTCAACAATGGCTTTTGCAATCTGTCTAGCCTTAAATGCCCTACATCCTGGATTTCTGTTGCATACCTCTTCCTTACATCAGCAACTACCTTATTCAACCTCATTCTAGGATTATTCTTTAAGCCATCAACAATTACCTTGGCAACCCACTCAGCTCTAGCATTTATGTTAAAGAATTGTCTACCACACTTGTGTTTGGCAAACAAGGTTTTTATCCTAAAATTTGTTGAGGTCAATACCCTACTACACAACACTATATAGTCACATTTCTTCTTGTCCTTGCACACAACCCTACATCTATTTTTATCATTCTTTTCAAACTTTACCTCCCTCCTATTCAACACATTGTGTTCTAATATGGCATCCTTAAACTGCCTTAAGGATGAAAACTCCATCCCAACTTTGAACACATAATCCTTGCTCAATGACTCCTCCTCACTATACCTCAAAACACAAGGCCTCTCATCACAACTATCATCATCCCCACCACTGTCTAACTCATCAGTCAAGTATTCATCCTCAATGACATGTTCCTTTCCCAACTCCTCAGTTATACATACCTTCTGCTCTTGCTCACTCTTGTTGACTTCCACACTAACACCATCATCTTCTTTTTTATCTTCCCCAACAGCCCTATTAGGCAGTACCTCATCAAGCCTTTCCTCAAACCCACCCATTCTCTCATCCTCACTATCTTCAAAGCGCACATCTTCCATAGAGTCTTCCTCGGACTCTTCACTTGATCCACTCCTGTTGTCAATGTCCTCCTCACACTTAGGTGCTTTTCCTTTCTCTCTAATCCTCTCCATACCTGTGTCCTCTCCTTGAACCCTATTTTCACAGTAAATTTCAATGTCACACTTGTACTCCATGGTATACAAGGCCAACTCAAATGCATCTCCATCATCCTTAAATGGTTTTAGGTCATTTTCAAATGATCCTTCCTCAGCCTTCCACCACATCTTAACCAATTCGTAATCAAACTCAGGTACCAGCTCCTTAACTAAGTTACATGCCTCAAAGAAACTCCAAAAATCAGGATCCTGACCCTTAAAAGCAAACACTTCCCCACCTTCGTATTTTATGTTTGTGTCTTTTACAAAAGACCCCTTTACATAAAAAACAACAGTGAACTTATCCATACCCCTACACACAAAAGTTAAATCTAACTTTAATTTTTACCATTTTTTTACACAACATGAGTAACCCTAATTTTACTTCCCCTAATGTTGACTAACAATACCAATGAAATACAAGTGTTGAAAGCAGGGGACCACCATTGAAAACATATATTAAACATATCAAGAAGAGGACGAAAATGGCAGACAAGTTTATCATTTAACAAACAACGGACAAACAAGGGACAAACCATCGAGGGACCACAAACGCAAACCTATCATTAATCAATAAAAGAAACAAAACAATGGCAGACAAACTCATTTACCTAGGACCACTGCTGCGAATCGTAGTTCACCTCCTTTGGGACCACTTCTGAGAGTTGCAACTACACGAACAACTATTTTCTTCTGCTAGGGCACAATTTCTTTGACAAAGCAATGATTTTTGGAAAATGACTTCTCAGTTTCTTTCGTTTTCTATTTTAATTCCTCTTTTTCTATTTTTCAAATAAAGACGTTTGAACTTCTTTCAAATAAAGACAAACTCATTTACAACATGGCCTAATCAAAAAAGACAAATTTACACATGTGGCACGCCAGGTCATCCCCAGTTAGTGAAAACTAACGGGAGGGACTACAGTTACAAACAGAAAACTTTAGGAGGACCAAACCTTGAAGAAAATAATAGGGACCAAACTTGAATGTTGGGTTATTTTCAGGGACCTTATACATATTTAACCCTAAAAAAAACCATTTTCCCCCAATAACAAGTAAACCTTTAGATAACGACACACATTCACGCCTAGACAACCTAGATGGTTCTCGTTGAGTACAACAGATGTGAGGGGTGCTAATACCTTCTTATTGCATAATCGACTTCCGAACCCGAATTTGGTTGTGAGACCATTTTCTATACCTTTTAGGGGGGGTTTTATCGATATTTTTCTTTTTTTCGAAATAAATAAAGTTTGGTGGTGACTCTGTGCATTTTTTTTGCGTAGCGGCAATTAGACATAGCTTTGAGTTAAGGGGGTGAACCATCATAAACTATGTGTGTTTAACCTATCCTCCCTTATCTCTTTATCTTTCGACATTTGTGATTGACTTGAAATTTATTTGAAATAACCTAAAAAAGTTTTAAATTAGACAGTACAATTTCAACCTTCATTTTTTCGTGTCTTTCTCACCTACATAAAAAAAGAACTGATTTTGAATTAATTAAATTTTCAAGTTTGGTTATGTGTTGAAAATTTTTGATTTTGAATAAATTGATTATGTAGATTTACGTTTGGATACATTTATGTAGAATTGAGTTGAAAAGTAAATTTTAATATAAAAATCATATTTAAATTTAAAAGTTACAAATTCTATTTTTAGGTATAATCGATTCTAGAGGCAAAATGAAAAGTTACAAATTTTAATTTCAAGTATAATCAATTCTGAAAACAAAATCAATTTTATTTAAAAAAATCAAACATCTAAAAATCATTTCAAAATCAATTCTACAAATTTTAAATTGTTTTTGCCTCTTCCAAACTAAATCAAACATTCGCATAATCAACCCAATTTTAAAAAACCACTTTTTTAAATTCTCTGTGATTATTTCAAAATTAATTTAACCCCATAAATAAGAATAATATTTTATCATCAATGACCAGATAGAGTAATCTCCATATGACTCAATTTACCATTTGGCCGGAACTAAGTCAACCAAATCCATACCAGATAGAGTAATTGCTAAGCATCCTAATAAAAGCATTCATCACATCATATCATAGGCCAAACAACATACAATTAACAATATTTAATAATAAGTCACTTTGATTCAAACCACAAATTACATGGCATATGTTTTGGTGGAAGATATTTGAGGTACATAAATGAATTTAAAAACAGAATGTGTAAAACATATATATCATAAACAGTAGTCATATTTATTGTGGTATTTGTCTGTGTTATGAAAGAGTGATGCTAGAAAAGTAAAGGGTAAGTGGTGAGATCCGAAGCAGGCTGTTGTCCAGTATTGTGAGGGTTGTTAGCTGGATGAGTAGGCTGTAAGGTCAAGGCAAACATGCGAGGACCTAAATTTGAGAAACCAATGACAGACTCATAATCTGCTGCTCCATTTTCCATCATTTCAAAACGTCCATCTTCCGCTCTTGCATCCTTCAACAAATCAAATCAATAAAATTAATTAACACTACAGTTTAGGTGCTGCTAGAAAATAGCAGGGTAGAAGGAATGTCCAGGATACATACCAAGTCACGTAGGAGTCTGTTGTGCACCTCTCTCTCATTATTAAACTATACAAAAATAAATAAATTTCCATCATATAGAATCAACCAAGTAACCAAGATTGAAGAAGAAATGAGCTAGAAAGTTTTATACCTTCTTCCTTTGAGTGTCAATCTGATTTGTTATCACTTTATACTGCCATCCATTGTGATAAGAATCTAGTTAGTATGTTATGCATTATACTATATAATAAGTTTAATGTAAGTAAAATATTGATACGGTGGAAAATAAATTTAGATGATTTCGGCATGTAGAGAGAAAACTTGTAGACTATATAATAAAGATATTAAATCATATGAAGAGAAGTCAAATAACTAGAGATAGAGCGAGACTTAGAAAGACTATAAGAGAAGTTTTTAAGAAAAATATCAAGATTAACATAAATAAAAGTATGATCTTGAATAAAATATTACGGCAAAAGTTGATCTATATAATCGACCCCACTTATTTAGATAAAACTTGTTTTATTATATATATATATATATATATATATATATATATATATATATATATAAAGACAAGTAAGATGAGAATTCTCAGAGTATAAATAATCCAATAAACATAGTATATTATGTCAAATCACACATGTTTTAAAAAATAACGACATGACATAGCAAAATAATTTTTTATTGAATGACCGTCTAAAATATTTTACATTGCCAAATGTATGTCTATTAAACTCTAAATAATCTGGCATATCAAATAATATACGATTGCGAGAATATCTGATTTGCTTAGGCACACTTTTTCTCTACTCATTTTTTTCTTCTCATTTCTCTTTTCTTTCCCCTCTCTTCTCTCTTCTCCTAATCTCTTTCCCTTTCTCCCTCATAACTCTTTTCTTTCCTCTCTCTTCTCCAAGTCTCTTTCCCTTTCTCCCTTATAACTCTTTCTTTCCTCTCATTTCTTCTTATAAAGCTTTCTATCTCACTAACTATATTGTCTTATCCCTCTCCCTCTCATGAATAATAATATTTATATTTGTAAAAGATAATGTAATAAATTTCATTTTAAGAAATAGAAGAGGATGTAAACCATTGAATTCAAGTGGGGTGGTTAAAATAGATGAAGACTTCAGAGGTATTATGTGATACGAAGATATCTAAGCTAAAATTTTAAGATCTAAGTCTGGCCTATAAGCGATTATATATTTCTTTTTTTGGTCTCTTCTAACTTTTTGAAACACCTACCCAGATTTTAAAGTCTATTAAAAAATCTCTTTAACATTAAAGTTTTCAAATAGTCTATTTTATCTATTTTTCAATAGACTATATGACCTTATATATATATATATATATATATATATTATAAATAAGCAAACCTATTAATTAAGCTTCATTTTTTTAACAGGCCAAACCAGACCTATTTAATAAAATATGCTTTTTAGACAGTGTAAGAATAGTCTTTTTATTAAAGAGGTAATCCCAGATCAAACTTGTCTTTTTATTAAAGAGGTCAGCTTAAACCAAACTTAAATTGATTAGGCTATACACTCCGGTAGGTGATTCTAGCTTATTCTCATCTCTATCTTTTAAGATAAAGAGAAAATTTTATCAGACTACGGTAAAATTTGCGATGTTATATGAGATAGAATGCCAGACAGTTAAGAAGTAGTACGAGAATAAAGTTAGTGTAACAGAGATGAAGATATTGTATTAGACGTGTGGTAAGACTAGCCATGATAGAATTGTAAATACAGTATTAGAGAGAGTGTTAAGGTAACACCTATAATAGAGAACATTATTGAAAATAAACTTAGGTGATTTGAGTATGTAGAGAGAAATTCTGTAATAATTCAGTTGAAAAAGATTCAAAAACTAAAAAAAATAGGAAGACTTAGAAAAGGTATAAGAAAAATTATTAATAAAAATTTAGAGATTTACAATTTGGAGAGAATTATGGTATTGGATAAAATATTATGGTAAAAATTGATTAATCTCTATTATTTACGATATATTATATTGTATAAGATAAAAATTTGTTGACTATCTTAAAAGTATGTCTCGTGTTGTTCTGTTCAAGATACAACATTTTAAGAATTAAATAGACTACTAGCCCTCAATACTATTCTTCTATTTCTACATGTATTGAATCTTTAATTATTGATTGAGTGAATTAGTTATTTTCGAGTAAAAGGAAAATCATATTACAAAGGAAGGAGATGTCATTTAAAAGGGAAATAACATTTTATATATAATAAAACTTTTGTGAACGACCATTTCTTAATACACCACCCAAGTTTCTTATACACCACGTGAAATTTCTATTTTGCCCCCAAATTCCGGATGTGCACATCCGGACGCACCAAATTTTTAAAAAACCCTGATGCATTTCGGATGTGCACATCCGGAAACATATTATAGCATTATTTTTTTAAATTCCGAATTTGCAGATCCGGAAAAAAGCGTAATTTTTTTTTACAAATCTGTTTTGTCGGCTAGTCGCAAATGTCATCAGAAGTT
Organism: Lathyrus tuberosus; assembly: GCA_022829125.1. NCBI lineage: Eukaryota > Viridiplantae > Streptophyta > Magnoliopsida > Fabales > Fabaceae > Lathyrus > Lathyrus tuberosus. The sequence continues at coordinate 7,778,231 of JALAZF010000154.1, read as the reverse complement.
ATAACCCTAGAGTTTGTTATAACTTCTGATGACATTATGCGACTGGTGCACCAGCCACATTACTTATTGAAATGCCGAAGACAACCATTATGTTAACGGAGAGACTCCAACCCTAGAGTTTGTTATAACTTCTGATGACATTACTGCTACTGGTGCACCAGCCACATTACTTATTTAAATGCCGAAGACAACCATTATGTTGACTGAGAGACTCCAACCCTAGAGTTTGTTATAACTTCTGATGACATTACTGCTACTGCTGCACCAGCCACATTACTTATTGAAATGCCGAAGACAACCATTATGTTGACGGAGAGACTCCAACCCTAGAGTTTGTTATAACTTCTGATGACATTACTGCTACTGCTGCACCAGCCACATTACTTATTGAAATGCCGAAGACAACCATTATGTTGACGGAGAGACTCCAACCCTAGAGTTTGTTATAACTTCTGATGACATTACTGCTACTGGTGCACCAACCACATTACTTATTGAAATGCCGAAGACAACCATTATGTTGACTGAGAGACTCCAACCCTAGAGTTTGTTATAACTTCTGATGACATTACTGCTACTTGTGCACCAGCCACATTACTTTTTGAAATGCCGAAAACAACCATTATGTTGACTGAGAGACTCCAACCCTAGAGTTTGTTATAACTTCTGATGACATTACTGCTACTGGTGCACCAACCACATTACTTATTGAAATGCCGAAGACAACCATTATGTTGACTGAGAGACTCCAACCCTAGAGTTTGTTATAACTTCTGATGACATTACTGCTACTGCTGCACCAGCCACATTACTTATTGAAATGCCGAAGACAGCCATTATGTTGACGGAGAGACTCCAACCCTAGAGTTTGTTATAACTTCTGATGACATTACTGCTACTGGTGCACCAGCCACATTACTTATTGAAATGCCGAAGACAACCATTATGTTGACTAAGAGACTCCAACCCTAGAGTTTGTTATAACTTCTGATGACATTACTGCTACTTGTGCACCAACCACATTACTTTTTGAAATGCCGAAGACAACCATTATTCCCTTCTAAGGATCCACTGTTATTCTAAAGAGATCTTGAATTATCTCCTCGCAATGAACCTGAGTATAACCAATGGACTGACTTTGGGTCACAGTTCCTCCTGCTTATTATGCACACTTGCTAGTTTTCCGCGCTCGATACTACATAAGTGAAGTAGAAAATTCTGATTCTGCTTCTCCAAGTGGTAATAGGAGTACCACTAACTTTGTGTCGACTATGCTGCCATTTATCTTGGAAAAGGTAAAGCATGCTTTAGGTTTAATAACACCACTTAATCATGAATACAAAACAAAAGAGGATAAGTTTTGACAACACTTACGGAGAACAAAGTTTTCTATTGTAGAGATACAGAGAACAAAGTTTTCTATTGTACAGATACGGAGAACAAAGTTTTCTATTGTAGAGATACAGAGAACAAAGTTTTCTATTGTACAGATACGAAGAACAAAGTTTTCTATTGTACAGATACAGAGAACAAAGTTTTCTATTGTACAGATACGGAGAACAAAGTTTTCTATTGTACAGATACGGAGAACAAAGTTTTCTATTGTACAGATACGGAGAACAAAGTTTTCTATTGTACAGATACGGAGAACAGAGTTTTCTATTCAAATGTATATTGACTTGCGTTGATATATTAACGTTTGCGACCGACCGACAAAACCGATTTTTAAGAAAAAAAAATTAAGTTACACTTTTTTCCGGATCTGCAGATCCGGTATTTGTCAAAAATAAAGCTATTCCATGCTTCCGGATGTGCACATCTGGAACACATCAGCGTTTTTTGAAAAAACGGTGCGTCCGGATGTGCACATCCAGAATCTGGGGGCAAAATGGAAATTTCACGTGGTGTATAAGAAACATGGGTGGTGTGTTAAGAAATCCTTTCATTTATACTAGATATAATATTCATAATTTTTTAAAGGTAACTGAACCACCAGTCAGATTAATCGATTTAATGGACTGATAGTGAAAAGAAATGCAACACTTAATCGATTTAATGGACTGATAGTGAAAAGAAATGCAACACTTATTATGGTTGATTATTAGGTTGTGGGCAAGTCTTTAGTGTAATGAGTGATATTTATCCTATTAATTAAGTGTCATTTATATAGTGTTTTAGAGCATCCACATCTATATATAGGGGTGTTCATGGTTGCGGATTAACCCATGAATTTGTTGATTCAAATTGAAACAATTTATAAATTATCCGAACCCGTTTATTTACGGGTATATATAACCCAACTCACAATAACTCATATAATTTTAATTTGGGTATCGGGTTTGAGTTTATTAACCCGTATACCCGTTGACCCAACCCATTAATGTAACATTAGTATTTTTTTTAATCTTTTAAATGAAAATATAAAATTAAAATCTCACTATTACCCACAATTTTTCCAAAAAAAAATTATTCGACGTCAATACTACTATTGGACCAATAAGTTTATGTAATTCTAAGACGAAGTGTTGTTTCTTATTTTCTTTTGTATCATTTTCAACTTACGTATTTTATAGAAATAATGTGTCTTGTAAATTTTTTTAATATTATCAAGTGTCATGTTATGTGGATGAATTTTATTAAACATTATATGATGTGTTTCATCCAATTTGAGTGTTAGAAATGAATGTAATTGTATTGAAGTATGTTACAATTAATTTATAATTAAAAAATTATAAAAATAATATTTTTATTTGAAACATAACCCGCAAACCCAACTCTATCAAATCCATAAATGAACGAGTCGGTTTGGGTCGATTTTAAATGTGAAATTGCGAGTTGAACGATAAACTCAACCCATTGAAGTTTAAACGGGTCGGATAACAGATTAGGTCAAACCTGGTCGAACCCAACCATGTACACCTCTATCTATAATATTCATTTGCATTCTTTAAAAATATCTCACTCAATTTTTTATTTTATTTAACACTTTTAATTATTTAAATAATTCATTTATATTTTATTAATATTTATATAATCTATTAAAATTTTCAAAGTGAATCTCATTAAACAACACACTTATACTCCAAATTAAATAGGCGGATGATGAAAACATAGAGAACATTATAAAATGTCAAACCTACATTCTTCATCCTTTGACAAAGTTTTGAAAAAGATGAAAATACAATGAAAAACGCATCGTCCAATTTACCGATGACACAATCCTTGTTGGAGAAGTAAATTAGGACAACCTCTGGTGTGTGAAGGCTGTGCTCAAAGGTTTTGAACTGATTTCAGGTTTAAAAGTAAACTTCTTCAAAAGTAGTTTATTCGGAGTTAATCTAAAGGGTGGCTTCATCGAGGCAGCGACAACATTCTTGAACTGTGAGGTGAGTTCACTTCCTTTTAAATTCCTCAGGATTATGGTAGGCGGTAGTCTGCGGAAGACCAAAATGTGGAATCATGTGGTTGAGGTTGTTAGAAACAAGCTGGAACCGTGGAAGAACAAGAATCTGTTTATTGGTGGGAGAGTAACGTTTATTAATTCGGTGTTGAACGCTATTCCTATCTTCACACTCTCGTTTTATAAGGCTCCGGTATACATCATTAAAGCGATCTTTGAAATTCAAGATAACTTCCTTTGGGGCGGATCGTCGACTAATAGGAAGATTCATTGAATGAGTTGGAAGCGGTTTGTTTACCGAAAGAGCTTGGCGGTCTTGGTATCAAGGATTTAGCAACTTTTAAAAAATCTCTTTTGTTGAAATGGAAGTGGAGAATTATTTCGGATAAAGGTGCTTTATGGAAAGGCATTCTCGAGTATAGGTACGCTCATTGTATTCGTAATCTTGGTTTGGCTGTGTTGTGTAATGTTGGTTTAGGTGGTAGTAATTCAGCATCCATTTGGTGGCGTGACTTGATGGCGATTGGGTTCGATTACGATTTTTCTGTGGATCTTTTTTCGAACGTGTTAAGAGGATCGTTAGGCAATGGTCAATCTTTGTCGTTCTGGTATACTTGCTGGTTAGGAAGTAGCCCTCTCAAGGATGCTTTCCCTTTGTCTTTCATTTCCTGTACGTTTCAGCAAGCTACGGTGGCAGAAATGTGTGAGTTGTATCGATCTAAATGGTACTGCAACTCTCTTATTCCCTCTTTCGTTGCCGGTATGGAGCTGCAGCGAGAATTATAAGAGGTTATAAAGCTTTTTTCTCAAGTGAACATTGTAGACTAAAGGAAGGACACATTGTCTTGAACCTTAGAAGATGACAATACTTTTTTAGCCAGTTATGGATTCAAACTGTTATTGCAGGATAGTTTGGACTCATCATTGAATAGTGGTACAGCTAACGCGTTGAAGATTACGTGGTCTTCAAAAATGCCTTCCAAAGTTCAGGTGTTATTATGGAGAATTTTTTGGGACAGGTTAGCAACTAGGGAACAATTGAATAAGAGAGGAATTATCTATGGCAGTGATAGTTTATTTTGTGCTGGGTGTGTTGGCTCAATTGAATCCTCTCTCCATATTTTTATGGATTGTCCGTTTGCAGTTAAAATTTGGATTTGTGTGGAGATTTGGTTAGGCATAAAAATCGAGAGGAAGCCGAACTCTGCAGTATCCTTTGTCAGTTTCGACAAAAGTTTGAAGAAGGAGACGGGTAACGTTCTTGGTAGTTTTATTTGGGCTTTTATGGTTTGGTGTATTTGGAAGAGTAGAAATAATGTTATTTTTAGAGTTGTTCCTTATAATGTAGTAGAAGTTATTAATTCTATTAAGTTCTTATCTTAGAGGTGGTTCAATTCCAACAGCTTTTCGGGTCACTCTTGTTCTTTTTATGAGTGGTTTAAGTCTCCGATGTGTTGTATTGTGCGGAAGTAATTCCCGTCGTTGTCTCTTGTGTAAGGATTTTAAGCACCCCTTGTGCTCTCGTGAGTTAATTCCAATGCTTATTAAAAAAATCCGATGTATACACTCTTATGAACCCTCTAATCATAGTTTGACCTAAACTAATAGAAGGCGCGAGTTGTAAAGAATATATAATATGATAAATGAATATAAATTTTTTCTTAATTATACAACTTTTTTTCGTTTCAAAATGACTATCGCTTAATATTTTGTACATAGATAAAGAAATATAATAAAATATTTTACTTTTATTAAATTAACCTTATAAATATATTAGAAGTAATCATTTTTACATTGAAAAGTAACCATAACATTTATTTTAAAACAAATTTTATTTGACGCTAATAATATTTTATTTGCTAAAACGATAATAATTTTAAAATAGAAATATTAGTAAAATAGATGATTTGTATCTTTTGACTGACTTCAACTATTATCCTAACCTATTGGTCTTGTGTCCGCTTTTAGGGTATTGACCATTAGATGCCGCTCATAAACCCTTTGCATCAAGACCAAGAGAGCTTAGGCTCTAAAAATTTATAGGAATTATCCAATTTTGTCATATCAATCTTAATAAAGGTCAAAATACTTCATCAACCTTGAAAGAAAATCTATTTATTTTCAACTAAGTTTTATATATCTCTGGATCAGAAACTCAAATAAGGCCTCTCTAATCCGTTCCTTATTTTATAATTTATTGTTGGTAACTGTTATGAAATTTCCGATATACAGTGCAAATATATCTAAAATGATAAACCTTGATAATTTTTTTTTTGATAAACTAATTAATACTTATACCTTACGCTCACGAATAGCCTTGGCAGCCTTGTCCATTTCTTCCTCAAGTAACCTCAGCTCCTCCATGTTCAGATCGTTCAAACAATCTCCCATCCTCTGCCTATTCCGGCACGAAACACATTATAAAAACACATGCATATATATTCAAATGAAAAAGTTTAACTAATTTCACCAAAGAAATTTGTAATACATATACCTAATCTCCCTGCGAAGATTCCTATTAACATCTTTCAGTTTCTTCAAGTTCTCTTGCATATTCTAACCAACAAAACAAACCAATAACCATAACAAAATCATTACATCAAACAAAAAAAAAAGAAAAAAAAGAAAAAGAAAAAATAAAAGAACTAAATCTAAACTACCTCATAATGAGAGTTCCACAGATCAATTCCAACCGTCATCTGATACTGATCGAAAAACTGCTTGGTTCTAAACAAAGAAAACAAGACAGCATTAAAAAAGACAATAAATCTAGGATAAACAGTAGACAAAAAATCTACCTAGGGTTAGAGAAAAGAGACAACATACGAGACAGAGGGACTGATATACTCATGAAGCTTGCCGGTGCTGGAAAACATAATAATAGAAACCTTAGCATCACAAAGAACAGTGAGCTCATTAGCCTTCTTGAAAAGACCATTCCTTCGTTTCGAATAAGTAACCTGTCGGTTTGTGGTGTTCTCTATTCTCTTGATCTGGATCTTTCCACGAGCCATATGGATCGATGGAAAACCTAGCTAGCAGGGTTTTCTTGTTTGCTTGCAATCAGAGACAAGGGAGGTAGAAAGATAAAGTTGTGCATTGCTTATAATGGAAACCTCTTTGCCAAATTAGAGAAAGGTTTTGCAGAGTTTGTTATAAATGTTTTGGAAACGCCGTTTCATGTTGGGAGTGGGGACACTTGCTTTCTGTCTAACGACGTTATACATGTCGTTAATGTTTTCTCTTATGACTCTTGGTCTTGATTGATGTTGTTATTTGTTAAGGTAACATGTCATTGCATTGTGCAACGGTTTCTTTTGGGAGGATATTAAACCGGATCACAACAAATTTTGTAGCGGAATTCTATGTGAATGGAAGGATTGTGAAGGTTGGGAATAGTTTGTTTGTTGTGATGATCCCAAAGAAGGATGACCTTGGTGAGATTAGGGATTTTTTTAATGGCCAATCACATTGTAAAATAAACAAGAGAACATGGAGCAAAATATAAGGAGTATCAAAGATACTCTCAAATAAGCAATAACAACAAAATAAATAACACTCATGACAGAGTTTTAGCTTCTCTTAAGTAGGGATGGCCAAAAAAACTTATATATATATATATATATATATATATATATATATATATATATATATATATATATATATATATATATATGTGGTTGTCTGTAGATAAAATTCGTCATAAATACGGGACGAATAGTTTAATGAATATTCGAAAATAAAATAAATTGATATTTAAATATTTATTTTTAATAAATATTGATGCAAATTTGATGATATATAAACCCACAAATATTTATATTCGTTAATAAATTATAAAAAAAAATCATTAATTTATTATACGCTTTTTTTAAAGAGAACATTTCACATTCCATACAAATCCTATTTAGTTATTTCATATTTGAGCTTTTTCTATACTCTAGACTTCACTTCAACTATTCTACCGTCCAACCAATTACTAGTGTCTTTCCTCCATTTAACCAGTGTCTCCCTTCCTACTTCTTTGTCGCCTTCTCTTCCACCATAACTCACAATCACATTATCTTTAATTTATTTTGGTTAAAAATGAAATGTATGGATATTATGTTTTGGTGAAAAATAATAAAATTAATGTATGAAATTTTGTTATTAAATTGAGAGTGAATTATATGGATGTTATGTGATCCTTCGTGAAGCATAACGCGTGCTCGTGGAAAATGATATCGAATAGAGTCACCACCAAACTTTATTTATTTCAAAAGAGGAAATGATAAAATATCGATAAAACCCTTAAAAGAAAGAGAAAATGGTCGTCGCAACCAAATTCGGGTTTGTGAGTTGATTACGCAAGGGAAAGGTATTAGCACCCCTCACGTTCGTTCTAATCAACAGGAACCTTTTAGTTAGATTTGGGATTGAATGTTAGCTTATGTCACTTGTTTTCTTCGAGTGATAAAATATTGAAAAGGAAAAGGAAAGGGAGCACAAAAAGGTTTTTATTAAGGTGCTTGACGAGATTGCGGGTCTCGCTCCTACGTATTCTCGGGTACAATGATGAACTCAAAGCTTTGTAGTTCGGGGTAGAAAAATATGTGTTTGTTGGTTGGCTTGTTTTATTGAACAAATGTTTAGATCGCATTCTAACGGTTAAACATTGGCTTGTTTGCTCATGATGGATGCTTAAACGCTAGTTTGTATTCGCATTAGAACTGGCTAAACTATTTTCTTTTGTAAAAACGTTTTCGGTCACACGGGGGTGAGAAAATAGGTTTGATGTGTTGAGTATTTTTTAGAAGGACGACAAAAGTTCGAGCAATATGGCGCGCACCAATCATTTGATTATTCAAGGAGCAACAATGTGTCCACCATGCATTCCTTTTTCGTCTAATTAAATATTTGAAATTTGTTTACGGAAGACAAATATTCGCAGTAGTGGGACGAGCGCCTCCCACTTGCTTATTCGAGGAATAATGAGGTGTACGTCACTGATTCCTTTATCCAAGTTTGATTAGAGTATTTTAATAAGAAGACGAAAATTCAAGCAATACGGTGAGCGCCAATTATTTAATTATTCGAGGAACAGTGAGGCGTGCGCCTCCCATTCCATTTTCATCTGTTATTTAATTAAGAAAATTAAAATTTAGAAATTACATTGATTCGAGAAAAGATTTGAACACATGTCGAAACAAAATAATCGAAATTGAAAATGTCACTTGTCGTTGGACTAAGGTTTTGAAAAGTCCACTTGGCGTGGGACCAAGGGTTTTAAAAGTCTTTGAAAACTATGTAATTATTCATTCATTTATTTATTTAATATTAGCATTTGTTTATTTATTTAATTTTGAATAATTAAATAATTAAATAAATAAAAATAATAAAAATAAATAATAGAATATTTGAATTGAGAAAAGTAATTTTTTAAAAATTATTATCCATTATAATTACCATTTAAACATTTTTAAATTAATTATTAAAATTAAAACAAATGAATCGAAATAGTAAAAATAACAATTAAGCAAAGGGGGTGCCAAATAGAAATATGACTGTAAATAGTAAACACAAAGGCCCAATTGACACAACAAACAAACAAAAATGGAAAGGGAGTGGTGTGAGTAGTAAGCCCAATGTGCAAGGGCCCAAAACGTTACTCAACAGGTCAACTTAGGGTAGGGAGAGTCAACATTTATTGACTCCATCCCAGGACCTTTGATCAAACAAAATGGGAATAAGCGGGATAAGGGAGCGTGTGAACACTGTGCCTATGGTGGGGGGATCCACATGGAATCCCCAAGTTGACGTGTGGTCGAAGCCACATATGAAGAATTCTGGCCTCGCCAAGTGGATTGCATGTGAAAGGGATAGAAGGACACAAAAGGGTGCCTTGGAGAGAGAAAAGTTCATTTGTGTAAACTTTTTCTCTCTCTCTCTTCATCTCAGAGATTCTACGCTCTCTCTCTCTCTCTCTCTCTCTCTCTCTCTCTCTCTCTCTCTCTCTTCATCTCAGAGATTCTACGCTCTCTCTCTCTCTCTCTCTCAAACTATGAACATTCATAAGTGTTCATCAAGAACACCTGGCGCCGCCCATCCTTCTGCCCTGAAACCCAGACTCCGGTTGAGTTTTAACTTGAAAACTCAACTAGAGTGAACCCTAACCGAGATTCCGACAGCCTTCCTCAAATAAAAAACTTTCTACACAAACCCTATACCATTTTCGTCCCTAAACCCAAATCTAAACTCAGAAATATACATGAATCTCTCTACGTTCTAGATCAAACCCCAAGGTTACAAAAAAACCCTGAATCATCTTCCGTCCAAATTAACCCTAGATTCCTACTTAAACACCATTCTCAGATCGAAATCAAACACGTGAACAATAATTTTATGTTGGACCAAGCTAAACAGCGGAGGAATAAGGCAAAATAACATTACTACAGCCAATGCTCGGTTTAAATGTATGCAAGGAAAAAGTAATATTCGACAACAACAACAATTTACATGATGCCAACAGATACACATGGAGTTAAAAGGTGAGGAATATATCGTGTAGAAGTTAAAGGAGAGAAGAATCCACAGGTAAATGCTCGAATCCTCCCTTTATTTAATTCTCACTACTTCTTCCTCTCTTTCTATATTGTTACTCCTGGTTTTCTGCTCTTTGGTTACTGAGTAGCTGCTTAGGTTATGACAGTAGGTTTAAGTAGAGGGTCTAGCTCTCCTAGCTCAGAGCTCAAATGAGGAGCTCTCAGTAGGCTTTTCTTGAGCTTTGAGTGAGCACTACTGCAGAAAACCCATATCACAACCGTTGGAAAAGGGAACCATCACGCAGGTCCAACAGTTGTAACGTAAGGTGTGATTGTATGTATGATGATTTCAACCACGGGCGTGCGACTGTGATTGTATCCATGTAGTGCGCTACCTACCACAACTGTTACTTTAAACAACCATTGTGGTATATTAAAATGCAACATATTTAACAACTGTTGTTCTAGACAACCATTGTGTTATATAGCCCTGAGTTTATTATCACTACTACGGAAGACCCATTTAACAACGGTTGGGAAAGATATATAATGACGCGGACACATGCGTTGTTATGTAGAGTGTTGTTATATATATGATACTTACAATGACGGTCATGTGACCGTTGTAATAAATTGGAAAGCGCACGCCATATAACAACAGTTAAGAGTAATAACCGTTGTGATATTGTGTATGAATAAAAAACAAATGCATCATACCAGATTCAGCAATACACCATTTGTGAACAGATATAAAAACCATTAATTACGAAGGAATATCAAAGGATGAAAAATGAAATTTCAAAAGACAAAGAGATATAATCATTAATTCAACAGCTCGAGGTTGGCAGAAACTTATCCAACTTCCAAGAGAAGATGAAGAATCAGAAGAAACAATATAAAAGCGTAAGAGCCAAAACATAAAAACAACTTAATCCAAAAGAATCAAAATGAGTTCTACTGCTCAAGCTACCAAAAATGTTGAGAATGAAGCTGTTGCTGTAGAGGGGGATATAGTTCAAAACCTTCCTCAAAATCAACATGTTGCTGTAGACGGGGTTGTCGTTCAAAACCTTCCTCAGAATCAACAAGTTGCTGCTGTAGATGGGGCTGCTGCGGAAAGAAGGAGAGCTCCGAGGGTGAGGAGAAGAAGGAGAAGAATGTTGAGAAGGCAGATGGTTGTTGTCGATTCTGATGATGATGCTGAGGTTGACTATGGTTGGTCAAACTTCCTCTCATCCAGAGCATTTAGATTTGATGATTAAGTTTATGTAATGAAACTTAATTTATCTAATGAAATTTTAATCTTTTTGCTTAACAATTTAAACTAGAAGCTACAATATCTATCAACTAATTTACTAACAAACAGATAACTAATTAAAAATTAAAAGTTTACGTTGAACTTATTCGTAAGAAACCGCCTTTTATTAGTTGTGTTCCTGTCTTCATAATGTAGTTCAAACATCAACAATGTAATTCACAATGCATCTGCAGTTTAAACACCAACAATGTAATTCAAACCCTAATTCAACTATTACATTTCATAACAAAGTAAACATTAAACATAAAGGAGACAAGAAAACATAACATCTTGAGATTTCCAAAAAATCTCTCTGATTTCGGTTTGTTCTTCAAATTCTTGTTCTTCTTCTTTAAATCCTCATACATAACCTTCAAATAGCCCACAACTTCCAACTCTGATTTCATAATGCTCTCATCTTCATTTCCACCTCTTTCTCCCACGTCTTCATCCCATATGAACAAATTACATGTTTCATCGCTCCTCCAAAATGGACATCTCCAAAAAAGCCTTCCTTTATTTTGTCCTTTCTTGCATTGGTACGAAACCATACGACCATCACAACCACAAAAATTTCTAGATCGAGATTTTATAGCGAAGGAAGACATAGAAACACCTTTGGATGAGTTTGTCTTCAAATACGACATTGCAACAACTTAAAGTAGAACACTTTCTTGTTGTTGTTGTCTTCTTCCCGACGATGGTGACGGTGTTGGTGTTAGGGTTGTTTTGTCTTGTTTCTTTTTTCAGTGGATAAATGGATATATACTTGGTGTTTAAAATACATAAAAAGAAGCTTCGGTTTGTAACAACGATTTTAAGAAATAACCGTAGTGATATCCTTATTATTTTTTAGTTAAATATAAATAATACTTAAAAAGGGCGCATTTGCGTCAAAGGAATAAACTATTTGAGGGCGATGAGGTTCGAACCCATGAAAGCTCGATTGTATCACCACGGTGTTCACAACAACCGTTATTATACCCTTGAAATTTCTAATTAAAATAATGTGCGCGCATCCAGTACGCACTATTACCACGGTTGGAATTTTAACCGTCATTAAAAGCATTTTAATAAGATTTAAAATAATGCGCACGCATCCAGTACGCACTATTACAACGGTGTATAGGATGTCGTTGTAAACCTGGCGTTGTTGTTTGGGTGTTTTGTAGTAGTGTATAAATTATGTTGAATGCTTATTTTGCCAATGCTCACTAAATATATAACCTTTCAATCTGCACTAGAACATTATAATATGACAAATTAAGTTATATTAGAAGAATAAGTACACGTTCAATGCTTGACAATGGTTCTTCAACTCCTTATCCGTATTTTGTTCTTTGACAGTAAGAACTTGGTTTAATTATCCTATTTTTTCAACAACCCATGCCTTCAACTTTAATTCTTTTTGCAAAATATTATTTACTTTGCAAACAAAATTAGAGTTGGAGAGAGAGGTGGTTGAAAATCTACAATCACTAAACGAAGTTCTAATGGTCAAAGAACAACATGCAGTTAACAATGAAGAATACTTATCAAGAATTGAACGTGTACTAGTCGCCATTTTTGTCGCGTTGCGGTTTTACTGCTGTGAGAAAATTATCACAATCCTGATGCTTCTTGATGTACTTGGCAACACATCTTATCCTCTTGATTTTGCCCAAGTGGGTGCCTCAAATGTACATGCCAAGAAGGAGACATCAAATGTTTCACCCTGTCAACAAGTTGATATTTTCAAGAGCATTAGCAGTCATGAAGATTTCTTCCTATCGAGGTCTTGACCATCATAAGCACTATAAGGTATGAGGTTCCTTGGTCTGTTAACAAATTGGTGAACTTATCCATTATTCCCTTTGTCCATTATTTCTACCTACTGTGTTATGTGTTTTAGTTAGGAAATTGTTTTTTTTGTTGATTTTATGGGCATGTGATTACAAACAGGTATTGCATGATTTTGTTACTGTGGATTCCTTTGTTCAAGATATATTTGCTCCTCTTGATCGACTTTTGGTGTGGTAACGGAAACTCCATAAAATTACCAGAAAAGAAATTAGAACCCATTGTAGAACAACCGCGAGCTTCAAATCATTAAGGCTATGAGCCGCTCCTTCTGACTTCACTCCATATTCTATTTTTTGCGAAAAACATCCAGGTTACTTACTCTTAAATCATGATTTCCATACAGGTTCTCTGTGTTTCCCTCCATGACACGCGTATTAGGACAACGAGCAATTCATTGCAACGATCATAGGACCGGTCATTAGCATGGAAAAAACTACACTGCCCAGCTTACAATCTCCTGCAACCTATTACTCACTTGAGTATCAGGTAGGCCAACTAGAATCCGTTGGCATTTATTAGCAACATCATTAAATTCCCCCTGTTCTTTTTGTAGAATGTTGGCTTTTAAATGGATGGTTTTACGCACCAAACTAGCATCAGGTTGAGGCCGAGGAAAAGTGATGGGGAGGTTTTGTCAAAACTATACTCATGTTTCGTCTTATGTTTTCTTGTAATATTGAAGTAACACTTGTAATGGTTTATGACGATTGTGCGATATTGTGAACCGATTCATTTTCCATTCTAACACTTCCCTTGATGATTATTTGATTTCCATTTTCACTTGATTGTGTTTGTTCATTGATTATGATTGATGAAATTTCCTTTTGTTTTGGTCAGGTGGGTAATAAATGGTCATGAGGCACTTGCTTGTTTTGGAGGTGTTGGGCCCCAGCGTGCTGCAGTTTATGGCACAGATTCTAGCTTGTTTGCAAATAGCATCCACATACACATTTAAATATGAGCATGATACTCAGTGCAAGGTTGTAATGAATTAGACTCAGCTTTTAGAGCTTGAGGAGCTTGTAACACGTGAATAAGGATATGAATTTATGAATCTTCAATTAACCTTTGAATTTTGAAACATATAAAGGACGTTGCAACTCTTGCACTTCTAAACATAATTTCAACTTATGATGAATCTTTAAGCGCTTTGAATTTTAGAATCAACTCGAGCTTGACCTTAAAATGTTGATTATCAATTTGAACTTCTTGTAAATAACAATCAATGTGAACTTTGGTAAAGAACGTGGGTCTCTTATGATGACTTAAATTTGAGCTTTGTATGAATGAAACTCTTTGAATCGTACGAACCCAATCACGACTAGATCTTGAATTTTGGACATTGACACATACTTGAATTTGTAATCACAACTTGAATTTTGTACTTAAAACCATGAATCGCAAAAGAACGTGAGTCTTGCACGCTTGGCATAAACTTCATTCGAGACTTTATCTAAATTTCACCACTTATGGATAAGAAGAAAGCCCTTCTTGAATTGATCTTGATCTTCGTTATTCTCGTACTCAACAACTGAACTTGATACAAGAATCATGCTGAAGAATCCTTGCAGCTTGTCATGAAAACTCCAAACATTCTTCACATACCCATGCTTAACGCCACTTCGAAAAACCCTAATCCTCCTTGAAGTTTCTGAAAAACCTTGAGGAAAATAACTAGTAGAAAACTCTAGGACCTTTTGAATCGGGATCTAACGGTCACGTCTTAAAGTACTTGACTGAGAGAACCTACGCTTGAGACTACTGTACCTGCACAAATTGGTTAGTTCGACAAACACGCACACAAAGACCGCATGACCTAAAGATGCTATGCAAAAAGAAAAGGGATCTTAGGGTCAAAAATTAGGGTGTGACAGTACTTATTTTCTAATACAATTTTATCTATCATATCATAATTTTCTAATGCCATTTGGGAAGTTATATATTCGGTAAGGGATTGGACAAACACTCAAACCACATAATATATAATAAACTCATATTTTAATCAGACACTAACAACAACATTCATCAAAAACATTCATCAACAACAAACAATAACAAACAAACACGATACAACAAACATATCAAGGCATAAAATGCATTAGAAACATACCATACATGTCAAGTCCCATAATGGTGTGTCAACAATGAAATAAGGATGAAGATAAATTTAGACTAGCAAACTTGTGTACATTTTAAATGGATGTCATTCTGGATCTTTGACACAAGTTTGACAGACTAAATTTATCTTCGTCCTCTTTATTGCAATAAGCATCCATACCTACCAGACGAAAAAAGAAGAAAGTTCAAACATCATGAAATAAGTTATTGAAACAAAATTTGAAAAAAAAACTACAGAGAAAACGAACCTGTAAATACCCATTGGCTAAGATTTTTTGTTATGGTTTCGTTTTACGGTTTTCATATGAGAGAGACGAGTGACCGAGTTGTTAGGTTTTTGTTTTGAGAGATGAGTGAAAGAGTTGTTAGAGTTTTGTTTTGAGAGAGACAGTTGTTTGTAGCTCGGTGTTTTTGATGCAACCACTACCTCTTTTTGGTGCTACTTTCCGATTTATAATATTTATCCTATGAAGCTTAAAAAGAAGGGGAAAATATCTCAAACTAACCCTGCGCGCAAGTGTTTTCCCTTACAAATGCGAAGAGATCTGGAATCGGGGGTTGGTTATACAAAGGGAAGCTGTTAACACCCAATGTATCTATAGTAATCTATAGGAACCTTTATTTGCATATGTTTTGCTGTTTTATTGCTTGGTTGTTTGGATTCATTTACTATTGAGCAGTGAAAGTTTCTATTTTGGGAAGGCTGAGGGATTGATTTTTGTTGTTTTGGGTTTTCTATTGTTTTTGGGAAGGTACTGGACCTAAAGTTTTTGATTAATGTGCTCCCTAAGATTTTGCAACCTTATGCCTACGTATTCCCTAAAGAGATTCGGGGAAATCAGAGCAATCGTAGTTCCTCCCATTCTGTGGAAGGAGGAAAAAAAAGTTTGGTGTCTTGTTTAAAGCCCAAGATTGAAGCTAGAGTTTGTGTGTGTCTTGTTCAAATCCCAAGATTGAAGCTAAAGTTTGATTGAGAGATAAGTTGTCATCTCTAAAGGGAGATATCTTACATATTCATCACAAACATTGAGTAGTTGGTTATAAGGGAAGTTGCTTTAACTGAGATACGTAGAATCTAGCAATGCCACATCTTCCTTTATAAGTCTCTACATGCTAAGAGAGGGACATTGACATGGATGTATATAATCCAGAGGATTTCCACTTACATCACTTATATGAAAGAGAAATTCCAACCAGGATATGTAGTATGCGATTTTTGTCGGTGACGCGACCACCTTACCGCAATGGTTGGAATTGGGTGCTACTTTCTGATTTCTTATTTATCCTATGAAGCTGGAAAGGAAAGGGAAGATATCTAAAACTAACCTTGCACGCAAATGTTTTCTTTAACAAATGCTAAGAGATTGGGGGGGGGGGGGGGTCCGGGGTCAGGTTATACAAAGGGAAGTTGTCAATTACCCAGTGTATATATGGTTATCCATAGACTTTCTTTGGCAGGTTCAAATACTTTCTGGTGTTTACTGTTATGGGTTGGGAAATTTTCCTTTAGGAGTGTTGAGAGAGTGTTTTTGTTGTTTTTGGTTTTCTGTTGTTTTTGGTAAGGTACTGGACCTAAATTTTTTGATTTGTGTGCTTGCTAAGATTTCAAAATCTTATGCCTACGTATTCCCGTAAAGATAACAAGGAAATCAGAGCAATCGTAGTTCCTCCTATTCTATGGGAGGAAAAAGATGTTTGGTGTCTTGTTCAAAGCCCAAGATTGAAACTAGATGATTATTTGTGTCTTGTTCAAAGCCCAAGATTGAAGCTAAAGGTTTGACTGAGAGAGAACTTGTCATCTCTAAAGGGAGATATCTCACCTGTTCATCACAGTTTGTTGAAGGATTGGTTATAAAGGGGAATTATTTTAACTGGAATGTATGGAATTCAACAATGCCATAATTTCCTTTATAAGGGAGATGTACTAAAGTAAGAAAGTTTAACTCAGTGTAGAGCAATGCCATTTTTCCTTAGGAATCTTTCATGCTAAGAGAGGGACATGTGCTTAGATGTAAATAATCCAGAGGCTTGCCACCTACAACAATTAGATGAAAGAGGAAGTTTACTAGGATAAAAGAGGAACCACAACTTGGATTTTTGAATCAACAAGTGTGCCACTTATGCAGTTATCTGGAATTAGGGTTTTTTGATTGTCTGTTTTAATGTGTGATGTACAGAGAAATGTCTTCCTACAGAGAGAACTCTTGATTTTCTCTGAGGGGATGTTGATTTTTGTGTGCCTTGATTAAAGCCCAAGGTTGAACCTAAAAGGTTGACTCTACTAGGGGAGTTTTATATCTGTCTTGTACAAAGCCCAAGATTGAGGCTGAAAAAGAATTGACTCTTCCGGGGAAAGTTTTGTCTGTCTTGTACAAAGCCCAAGATTGAGGCTAAAATAATTGACTCCACTGGGGAGAGGTTTTATTTGTCTTGTACAAAGCCCAAGATTGAGTCTAAAAGGTTGATTGACTCAGCTGGAGAATATGATCTGTCTTGTACAAAGCCCAAGATTGAGGCTAACTTTGCTGTGGAAAAATCATTATACAAAGCTGTAGCTTGCGATTTTTGTCGGTGATGCGACCACCTTACCGCAATGGTTGGAATTGGGTGCTACTTTCTGATTTCTTATTTATCCTATGAGGTTGGAAAGGAAAGGGAAGCTATCTAAAACTAACCTTACACACAAATGTTTTCTTTAACAAATGCTAAGAGATTGGGGGGTCCGGGGTCAGGTTATACAAAGGGGAGTTGTTAATTACCCAGTGTATATATGGTTATCCATAGATCGCTTGGCATGTTCTTCTATTATCTATTTACTGGTGTTTATCTGTTATAAATTGGGAAAGTTTTTTCCTTTGGGAAAGTTGAGAGAGTATTTTTGTTGTTTTTGGGTTTTTCGACGTTTTTGGTAAGGTACTGGACCTAAAGTTTTTGTTATGTGTTCTCGCTAAGATTTCACAATCTTATGCTTACGTATTCCAGTAAAGACAATAGAAATCAGAGTAATCGTAGTTCCTCCTATTCTATGGGAGGAAAGATGTTTGGTGTCTTGTTTAAAGCCCAAGGTTGAAGCTAGATGAGCATTTGTGTCTTGTTCAAAGCCCAAGATTAAAGTTAAAAGGTTTTGACTGAGAGAGAAATTGTCATCTCTAAAGCCTGTTCATCACAATTGTTGGGGTATTTGGTTATAAAGGATAATTACTTTAACTGGGATATATGAAATCCAGCAATGCCATAATTTCCTTTATAAGGGAGATGTCCTGAAAGAGGAAACTTTAACTCAGTGTTGAGTAATGCCATTTTTCCTTAGGAATCTTTCATGCTAAGAGAGGGACATGGGCTTGGATGTAAATAATCCAGAGGCTTGCCACTTACAGCAATTAGATGAAAGAGGAAGTTTACCAGGATAAGAATGGGATCACAACTTGGATTTTTGAATCAACAAGCGTGCCACTTACAACAGTTATCTGGGATTAGGGTTTTTTGATTTGTCTGTTTTGACGTGTGATGTACAGATAAATGTCTTCCT
This sequence comes from Lathyrus tuberosus, assembly GCA_022829125.1. Taxonomy (NCBI): domain Eukaryota; kingdom Viridiplantae; phylum Streptophyta; class Magnoliopsida; order Fabales; family Fabaceae; genus Lathyrus; species Lathyrus tuberosus. Next base: position 7,759,524 of record JALAZF010000154.1, on the reverse strand, counting down.
ACAGAGAGAACTTTTGATTTTCTCTGAGGGGATTTTGGTTTTTGTGTGCCTTGATCAAAACCCAAGGTTGAAGCTAAAAGGTTGACTCTGTTTAGGGATTTTTATATCTGTCTTGTACAAAGCCCAAGATTAAGGCTGAAAAGAGATTGAATTTTTTGGGGAATATTTTATCTGTCTTGTATAAAGCCCAAGATTGAGGCTAAAAGGGATTGACTCTACTGGAGAGAGGTTTTATCTGTCTTGTATAAATCCCAAGATTGAGGCTGAAAGATTTGATTGACTCAGCTGGAGAATATGATCTGTAAAGCCCAAGGTTGAGGCTAACTCAGCTGAGGAAAGATCATTATACAAAGCCTAAGAGGAGGCTGGTTGGGGAATTTTTTATATAAAGCCTAAGAGGAGGCTAGCTTTTGCTAAGGATTATTGAAATCCAGAGACAGGTCCAAAGTGGGGAATCAATTCTTGCTGAGGTTACAGAAAAGTTGAAATATCATATGCCTTGAGTTTCTGATTCTGTCAATGTTGTATTGATGGTATGTTGACCCTAGCTGGGGAACTTAGGATGAAAGGTTTATACTCTGCTGATGAATTGATGAAATGATCATGGTCTTTCTTGTGTTTATAGAAATCTTGAGGGTTTCTTTGAGATCCAAGAGGAGATGAGACTTTCCAAGTCTACTGGTATGAAAAGGTTTTCTCTTAGCTGGAGAATGATCTTTGAATGAAGCCCAAGAGGAGGCTGATGTTTTAAAGGATGAGAATCAACCCTAAACTGGTCTGATGTTTTGACTCTCTGGAGGATTTGAACTAGCAAAAGATGACTAGGTTCTGTCCTATACCTGTAGGAGGTTTTCAACTCCTTGTACTAAGCCCAAGAGGAGGCTGAGAACTTCTAAGAAGCCTGAGGGTCCTTGTACAAAGCCCAAGAGGAGGTTGGGGATGCTTTTAGGAAGCCTGTGGGTCCAAGCCTAAGAAAAGTTCAAGAAAGTTTTCACCGGGAATAACCCTTTCTTAGTTCTAAGGTTTGAAGAAATTCAAAAGAGGTTTCACCGGGAATAATCCTCTCTGGGGAAATGACTTTCTCGTACATATATTTCTAGTTTGTGACAGTCTTGAGAAAAGTTTCACCGAGAATAATGCCTTTCTCTGTTCCATATTGTATAAGCCCAAGAGGAGGCAAGACTGTATCTGGAATTTCCTATGGGGGAACTACTTTTTACTCTGTTGAAAGAGTAACCACTGGTTTGATCTAATCCTAGACCTAATTGCTGGGGAAAACTCTAAGCAAGTATATACATGCATACTTACAGGTTAGCAAGCTTCCAACATTATAAACATAGTTGTATGGTTAGTTATTCAAGAAATTGAAGAAAGTTTTGATACAACTATAAATTTGAATCTAAATCAAAAGGAAAGTTATTTTAAATGGAATTTTGGGGCTTATACTCAAGGAGAAGCCCAAATGAATTCTTTTAAAAAGGGGACGATAGCGTCGTAGTTTTGAAAATCACAAAGGGACTTATACAATGACTGAGGCCCAAAGTTTATGTACAAAGGGGGTTTGGGTCTTACACTCCATTAGAGGCCCACAAGTTTATTTTTTATACAAGAGATGGGGCTTACAACTCAAGGAGAGGCCCAGATAAAAATTGTTTTGAAAACGGCGATCGTGCCGAGAGTTTTTAAAACGTATTGGTACTTATATAATGACTGAGGCAAAAAATGGTTTATTTACAAAGGGATGAGTCTTACACTCTATCAAGAGGCCCAAGAGTTTTAAAAAGAAGGGAGAATGAGACTTACAACTCAGGGAGAGGCCCAGATGAATAACAGTGATCGCACCGTCGTTTTTGAAAATCGTATTGGGTCTTAAACAATGATTAAGGCCCAAAATAGTTTTTTTTTGACAAAGGGGTGGGTCTTACACTCTATTAGAGGCCCAAAAGTGTTTTGAAGAAGATTTGTAAGGGTGAAAAAATAATCAAAACCCTAATTTTATTAAAAATGTATTTTAATTGAATAAAATTCAATTAAAATGATCAAAGTTATCAAACATGTGAAAAACAAGTTGTGATCTTGGATAAATGTTTGGAAAATCATGTTTAATCATACAAAAGATTAGAATTCATTTGAAATGAAAAGATCAAAGTGAGAATTTCATTTTAAAATGTTTAAAAACAAATAAAATGAAATTAATTACAAAAATTCTAACTATATTAAATAAATAATATAAATTGGATTTTTTTTGTAAAATAAAATAATTTAACATTTTTGTATTTTTTTAAAAAAAGAAGCAATAAAAAATGATAAAAAATGAGAGAGAAATTAATTTTTGAAGTTATTAAGAGATTGTGAAAAAATGTGAAAGAAATAAGTGGTAAAAAGAATGGGATGGTCCTCCCAAGGTTTGAACCCACGCCCTTGGGGTGGAGGGTTTAAAACTTTACCAACTGAGCCAAGTGCGTTGGCTGATAGAGAATGGCAAGAGTGAATAATATGTGAAACTCCCTTTGGAAAATGGTTCAAAAAAATACCAAAAGGTCTGGGGCGAGGGGGATTCGAACCCCAGACCCCTCACTCGCTACACACACACACACACACACACACACACACACACACAAATACTAGTGTTTCCACTAGGGCGCAATGCCAATTCAAACATATATTGGCAAGTGTATAATATATACTATGTTTGGTTCTAAAAACCTAAAAATGGCGCCATGACCATCTTCTTCCTTGGGCCAACATCAGACTTGCGTGAAGCAAGCTATCTCTCTCGTTTCTCAACCATTTTACAAGATGTAAAAATGAAACTTATTAGTTTTTTAACAAGAAACATGATGGTTCTTTTCAATTTCATTTAAATTAAATGTAACAAAAGATATCATGTTGTAACCAGATGAACCCTAAAAAATGCAAGAACTAAATGAAATCTCATACACACAAGATAAATAGCAATTGATTGAGGGTTAATGACTATAAGCAATCAGAATCATGATGGTAACTTAAAACAACATTTATGATGCATGGTTCATTGAGTTTGAAAGTTTAAGGCTTACCTCTGCAAGAAGGAATCAAATTCTATTGTAGAGATGTTACAGAAGTGAAACAATGATCTGGATAGATTCCTTAGGCCTTAAGGATTGTGTTGCAACCTTTAGAATGATTTGGAACTCCCTGGATGACTTGGCTGGAATTCAGTTGCACTTGGATCAAGCTGACTAGTGAGATCCTGATTCTTGTGTTACAGAAGTGATTAAGGTGTTTGGATCACTTCTATATGTTGTATATGAGGTGTATGAACGAATGGTTTGAGTTGCATTGGTCTCCAACTCAAAACCCGATAGTGCTTTCTCAAGAAAATGGAGTTTTTGTGCTTAAGAAGGGAATGAGAGAAAGCTATGTTGTAAGATGCTTTGGTGTACTCTAAATGATCAACAAGGAGCTCTATTTATAGGAGAAGAGTTGTGCTGAAGCTTCTCACTTGAAGCTCAAAGGATAAGATTGGAGTCAATGGTCTTGCTAAGCATAATTGCTTCTTACACAAGGTACTTATGGTTGCTTCAAATAGCTCAGCTATGTATTGACTCAATTCACATTCTGCAGATGATTTTATTGTTGTTTATAGGAGCATCTTGTCTGACAAGAGTCCTTTTGTTGAATGTGCACTATTGCACATAAATGTCATTTTGAATTCAAGGCACAAAGTGACAAAACCAAATCATGCCATTTGAGATTTCCTTGACTCCTTGGTCCAACCTTGCAGGTTTGTGGTGATTCATCTATTATACATTGCATGTGAGTGATTTTGATCATTACCCTTGACAAAAGGAATCGTGGCCAGCAAGAAATGCACAAAACTGTCTTGCAAAATAGTTTGTAGCAAGGCATGTTGCAACTGTCATAACCTCTAGCTCAAGTGGATTTTTCTCATGCTTTTGGGCTCATTGGAAAGCTTGCATATCCCTTTCTAACTTTGATGTCCATCAATGGACCTGTTTCAGTTTGCATCAAGGTGAAAAATGCCTGGGAAGTTGGTGGAAATGCTGAAACAACAAGGCAGAATTTTCACTAAGTGTTTTTGACACATTTTGGTTTTTTCACCACTTTGATCCACTCCCAATTAAAAATCCATGAAGAACTAGGGTTTGAGGTAGTTGAAGCTTTTGTAGAGTGTAAGAAGATCTACAAATCAGGCTTTGGATCACTCAAAATGGTTCCTTGGATCAAAAGTTATGGTCCTTGGAAGTTGGCACCAAAACCATCCAAATTTAGTAACTTAGAAAATTTTTCAAAATTTCATGGTTACCCCTTTTACATGTTATCGTGATTTCTTGATCAATTCTTGTTTAAATGACATTATAGATCATATTTTATGAGAATATGAGTCATAAGGATCATTTTTACCAAAAACTCATGTCTTGACTTTTGGCTCCGGAGCGGTTCGGTGCGGAGAAACCCTAATTCATGACTTTTGAGGAATGCATTCTCTGAGGGTGATTTAACTTTTCAAATGGACCCTTAGGGTTATTTTGAGCACATTGAGTCACATTTTGAAGCCTTGGCTCATTCCCCTATGAAAATTTCACTCTGGAGGTCTCAGTCGACCAAAACCCTAATTTGGTGACACCGGGGTTTTCGAGGCTCAATCAACTTGGAATGTAGCAACTTTGTGCTTGACTCTTGATGTGAGAGACCTCTTGATCCTTCATGGATGTTTGAGAGGTTATACAAGTTGAAGATCATGTCATTTCTTGATTGATCTTTTGTTTAAATGTTCTGAGAGGGCTTGAAACCCTAATTCTTGATTGTAGTGAAGGCTCAACAATCCTTGAGGAGATTGATGAGGTATGATGGTACATCCATATTATGATAATGATCCTCAAAATGATGGGAAATCTTGTGGTCAAAATTTTGGGTATGACAGATGCCCCTATTTAATCTTCTTGGACCTGAAGGTGTGAATGGCGAAGATATTCGGACATTCAGGGTGCAAGAGGATTAAATATCGGAATACCCGAAATTTTGATTATGGTTACGAATGACAGTTTGCTCATCCATCTTCTTTTGCTAAGCAATGATACTTAGAAAAGGGTAAAACTTCCCCTCGATCCGGGTCTACAGCCACAGAACTGGTCTTAGTTTCCTTCTTGAAATAAACTTCCCCTCGATCCGGGTCTTTAGCCATGGAACTGGTCTTAGTTTCTTTTTGAAATAAACTTCCCCTCGATCCTGGTCTTTAGCCATGAAACTAGTCTAAGTTTATTTAAAATAAACTTTCCATCAATCCTGGTCTTCAGCCACTGAACTGGTCTAAGTTTCTTCTTGTCAAGTTTCTTTCTTGACATGGGATGCTATTTGTAGCGGTTTTTGTAACACCCCAATTCCCATCGTGAATAAATAATACATAAATAAATCAGAGTGAATAAAAATTTATTTTTCCGACAGAAACAAGGATGCCACAATTAAAGAAAGAAAACACAATCCCTGCGCATAAATTTTGATACATAAGACAAAATGGAATAACCTCAAAGGGAAACTTTTTCCATACAAAAGGAAAATTAAATTATGGATTAAAGCGGAAAGATCCATAACTGACTTGTTTTACAAAATAAATCACTTTATAACATCAAAATATTCGTACAAAGGTAATATAAAATATATTCAACAAAAATATACATATAACAAAAGCGCTCCCCGACTCCCGTGTTACGTATCAGATCAGACAGACTGACAAACGGATGGAGAACTAATCTTCACAAAAGCCTCCAAGACTACTAATCTGCAATTGCCTCGTAGAGCAACAAACCACAGCAAAAGGGTGAGAAATAACAACTAAATCAAGATTGCATAATAATATGCAACACATATAATTTCACATGCATAATTATTCTCACCACAAGCATCACATATTAATACACATAGCATATATCAATTACACCAACATAATCACATAGCATATATCAATTACACCAACATAATCACATATTCACACATAAGGCACACCAAAGTCATAACATATGGAAACACCCCACCACATCACATAGCATATGTCCATGCATAAAACATATTATCCACAACCAATGCATTTATCACATATGCACATCAATTCACCAATTCAAACATAAATCTCAACACATACTCAATCAATTCATGATTTTCCACACATAATCAATCCATTCATGATTTTCCACACATAATCAATCCATTCATGATTTTCCACACATAATCAATCCATTCATGATTTATGCAAATGCAAAGAGACTGACACAACGACTCTATGAAATACGGTACCATCCATCCATCATTCTCATCATCAGTTCACTCAGGAACTATTGGAATCATCGCTTGTTACTTAGTGTAACTCCCCGTCGGGCAAACGATGTTCCCCGTCGCTTTAGGTCCTCTTGGTATAAGGCTCACGACGTTTATGGATCGCTTTAGGTCCTCTCGGTATAAGGCTCACGATCCGATCGCTTTAGGTCCTCTTTGTATAAGGCTCATGATCGTCTATAATCATCGCTTTAGGTCCTCTCGGTATAAGGCTCACGATGTTATAGCGGATTCCCTCTGGAATGGTTTCTTTGCTCACACCCACTAGGGCACACGATATCACAAGAATGCATATCATGATGCTTGGCATACAACGACTCATGACATTCAAATGCACACATATACACATCCATAATCATGCATATACAATCAAATACAACACAATGCATTTTCTTGCCCTTAGGCCACAAACCATCATCACAACATTTCATCACATGCATTCACATCATATAACATCACACAAGTCCTACGATATATATATATATATATATATATATATATATATATATATATAAAGCATATTGCATTATAACACATCAATCGCACACAATTACAACGATAAAAGTCGACAAAACGACACATTTCCAAAATCCCGACACAATTAAATCGGCCAACAATCTCAGAACCATTATTATAAGAAAGAACATCTCATTAGCTTTCCAACGATACTAGGAACGTCCCGATCCGAAGTACGGATCAAAAGTTATGCATTTTCAAAGAAAACAAAAGTATTGAAAAATCCCCAGGAGCGCCCGGCGCAACAAATTGTCGCCCGGGGGTTCCCCCTTCGCCTCTGCTTCGCCCGGCGAAGCAGCGACGTAAAACCTCCAACCAAAACTTAAAAGAGTCAGCAGCGTGACAAGCTGCACCTCTTGGGCATCGCCCAGCGAAGCAACGAATCGCCCGACGCCCAAAGCGTCGCCCGACGCTCTGCACCAGAAGCAGAATTTTCTGCTGCGGGTTAAGGATTTCTAACACCCAAAAATTCACCATTTTCATCTCCATTCAACTCCAAACAGCAAAACAAGCATCAACAAATGTTCATATGCACAGGGTGATCATACAACGCAACTTATATCGATTTCCGACCGTGAAAACATCGATTTCCATCAATTGTTCATCGATTTATCAAATGAGAAAAAGTTGTAAAACAACCAAAACAATTACCACAAACAACACATATACATACACAAGCAAGATATAATTGAAACTTCTCACCCTTACCCGATTAATCGTGATTGAAACGGAGGTTTCCTCGATTTTTCCTCTTTCTCCTCTTCTCTCTTTCTTTCTTCTCCTTTTCCTTCTTTCTTTTTCTTTTCTTTCTATTTCTCTCTAATCTCTATTTAAATAAAAATATCTAAACCCCTAAAAGACTATTTTACCCCTCAGCTCAAATATCTCGCAAACGCTCTCAAAACGCGATAAAACATAATAACGATGAAAAATAATACATTGTCAAATAAAAGTCAAGAATAAAATAATATAAAAATGAAAATAATTAAATTGACTCGATTTAATAAATCTAACAAAAACCGGGGCGTTACAGTTTTCATCAAACTTCTCGCCGAGTTTTACTGGGGAGATGCCATTTGATGGAAAAAGATTTGATGTCAGACTTGCTGGGAAAACCCATTTGTCTGAGCTGTAGAGGCGTACAAACTTCTCTGTTGGAGATGCCATTTGTCGATCCTACTGGGAAAAACGAGTCTCTTGAGAGACTGCTTTCTACTTGGGGACATTACATCATACTTTTTCTTCGAGATCTTTTCGGAGAAATGCCATGTGATGTGATCCAATTTTGAGGTGCTGATGACTTCATTAACATCGACTTTCTTGGGAGAAAAACTGATGTATTGCCGAGAGTCTTTGGTTAAGAGGCTTTCTCTGGGGATTTTCTTTAATCCGGGAAAGCAAAAATATCATCTTCAATTGTGAAGAGTGATGTTCCAAAAGTGTTTGTCGAATGCCTTCTTGCCTTTCGGAAGTTCAAGTTATCAAAGTGGTCGAGGACAGGCTCCAATCCAGAAATAAACTGGGGAGAAATTGCTCAGACGATACATTTCCTGACGAGGAAAGAACTGACAACCTTATTGGTGGGAAGACGTTATCACTTGGGGACGAATGACCAGAGTGATAGTAATGCAATATGAATATGAATATGAATCAATTATGCATGATGTATGTATGTTTATGCTGACAAAACAGACGTGACATATAGACTAGTGAATGAACACGACTGGACACTCGACCACTGCGGGGGATAAAAAGTATTGATGGTTCATGATGGTGATCCTTTCCTGCTTAGGAGGGGTAGACCCTACTGGGAGAAAGAACCATCAATTGGTCTTAAGGGGTAAGAACTCTGCCGAGGATATCAGATGAGACATTACATCTGAAATGATTGATCCTTCAATCAGGTATACTAGTTTAGAAAGAGTAATTTGATTCTGCACTTTGAGGTTTAATCACTTCCGAAGAAGCCATCGATGTTCCTTTTGATGTTCAGTAGTAAAAAAGAATTGCCATCTTTATTTTAAAAGCAGAAGAAAATTTGACAAGTAAATTCATTTTTGTTTTGTTTCAAGAATCGTTGATCATGTTAAAAAATTTCATTCTGTAAAGTAAAATAAATGAGAATTGCAAACAAAAGCACTAGGGCTCAAATTTTATTGATAGGATAGAAATCAGCCAAGCGCAAGATCCCATAGAGTATTTACAAAGTTTAGAAAATGGTAATTTACGGGAAAAGGGGCTACATTGAAACATAACGACCGTTATCCTTATACCAACTTTGAATTCGGGACATCCCGAGCTTCTGTTGAAGATGACCTTGACTGGAGTTTGTCGACAGATGGTGTTACCGCTGGGGATTTAACCTTGTAGGACGTAGTTACTTGCCATGAATCCTTAACTTTTGTCTGGATTGTCTTTTGAGGTTTCCAATCCATCGGGATGATTTTCGCTTATGTCTCTAACTAGTAGGATACCCGTGCATTCGCACGGGTACTGGTATGGTACACGCATTTTTTCCAAAATATAATAAAAATGAAAAAAAATTAAATTGTTCAACTAAAAAATTATTTTTATTTAAAAGAGATAATAAATCAGTACTTATAATTCTTTCTATGTATAAAAATATTTGAATCAACCATATAAATTTATTTATATAAATATTATTTTTATTTTGACATTATTTACAAAAAAATTAGAACCAATAGTGAACATTTTCTCATTATTATTCAATATTTTGATCAGTAACTTTATGTTTATCTTATAATTGTTTTATTTTCGTGTAATAAGGTTATTTCTGTTTATATCAATAATAATTTTTTCATTAATCTTTTCACATATTTGAAAAAATGATCGATAAATTTATTGTGCATAATATTTGGAAGAATTAAAGTTGTTCTCGTTTATAACAATAATATTTTTTTCCCGTATATATAAATAATTTAATCAGCAATTTATTTTTTCTGTATATAACTATTATTTTTGTTTTGACATTACTTATATATTTGAATCAACAATGTATTTTTACCCGTAGGTAAATATTATTTTGTTCAATAACATACACTTATACTTATATTTTATAATTTATTTTGATAAAAAATTTAAGATTTCTTTAAACTAAAAAATTATTATTATTTTCTTAAAAAAAATTGTATTTTACATTAAAAATATTATTAACAAAATTATTAAAAAAAAATACACTTATTATTTTATAAATAACATTTTAAATTATTTTGTAAAAGATAAAATCATTGCAATTTTATTTTAAATGTTAAACTGTAACAAAAGAAAAAAATAACTATAATTTTTGATATTATAATAATGAATGTATAGTATAAAAAAACAAAATAATAGTAATATAAATTTAAAATTTAATAAAACTTATTATGTTTTAATAGGTAATATTATTTAAAATGGTAGTTAGTGTAAATATATATTTTAAAAAGAAACATTAAATAAGAATGAAAAAACACGGGTACCGGTGTGTTATGCGCATTTATTTCTAAAATTGACTAAGAATGAAAAAACAAAAAGACAAAATTATTTAACTAAACAAATTTAGTATTTGCAAAAACGCATAAATTTTTTTTTCATAAATATAGTTTTTTCACACACACACACACACACACACACACACACACACACAGATATATATATATATATATATATATATATATATATATATATATATATATATTGATCAGCCGTATATTTTTTCGTATGTAAATATTAATTTTGTTTTGACATTACTTTTATTTTCTTTGATTTGACAAGAATGTAATAACCCGTGTGTTCGCACGAATTTTGGTCTAGATATCTGTGCGTTATTAAATATAATCGAATAAATAGATCATTAATTTAAAAATTAAAAATAAAATAAAGAGAAATGCACCACTTTTAAAACTAATAAGTATAAATGATTGAAACTAACATATTTAAAATTAATTGATAAATATATGAAACATATTTCTAAAATCTTTATTTTAATTTATAAGAGATCATTAATAACATATATATAATTGTACTATAAATTGATTGATAAATATAATTGTAGTATAAAAGATTATTAATAACATATAATATAATTGTACATAACATATAATATAATTGTACTATAGAGTATCAATATTTTAAAGAAACTTTTAAATAAATTAAGAAAGAAACTTATTGTATATAGAAGATAAAACATACTTAACACTATTATTTAATGCTATTAAATTATAATTTAAAATGATGAATCACTCATCAAATTAAAATGATTAATCACTATTTAAACATATTTAATATTATTATTTAATGATATTAAAATTAATCACTATATCTTTCTACAACGTCCAATATGTTCTGATATTGATGACTTGTAAAAAACTTTATAATGGATTCATTTTTCATTATGATAGTTGTTTTTGGTAAAATCACAATGACAACGCAGCCACATGAGAATGTCTTCCAACCTATATTCAAACACTGTTAATTCCATTTTTTATTAAAAATATTCCATTTTAAAATAAGTTTTAATCACATATTATACAGACAAAATATTTTGGATAAAAATCATAATCCTAAATTTAAAATCACGTTTTTTGTTAAAATATTTTGTTCACTTTCCCTCTTTTTGGCTTGATATAATGAGATGTTTTCAGTCAAAATAAAACAGATAAAATAGATTTGAAATGTATTAGAGAAATTTCAACACATTTAACAGTTTCGAATTGAATTCTCATATATTCATATATTTCTTCTTAACAGTTTACAATAAAACTCAGAATTTCACATCAGTTTTGGCTCCTGCTACTTACAAGTTGAACTTCATTTCAAGCAAACTAACATTCGCTTATCAACAGGCATCACAAATCAGAGAACTCGATCCCAGGTGTCAAGTCTGAATAGCCCTGCATAACATTTTGTACATTTTTGCATTACCTAAGAAAATGCAGTGTTAACATACAACTTGACATAAACTTTTGCAGCCTGAAAATATTTAGTTATATCAAATCAATATCTATTTGACTCTCCATTAAATTGCAGTTTGAAGAACTATATCAAAGGGCAGCAGCACAACCATTGCCTTTTGAATTGAAACAGCAGCACAACCATTTTACAGAAAAATGACACTTTTGAAAAACATTGCCTGCAATATCTCTCTTTCTTTCGTTGTTCTTTATTTTTCATCATTAAGAGTAGCTGTAACCCTTTAGACCAGGAAAAACTACTGAACATATTTTCAATGAATTATACCTATTTCTTGTCACATAAGTTCCTATCATTATTGTTAGTTTCTCTAAATTTCTAAAATTAACAAAGTTTTATAAAATATTCTAAAAAATTTAGTTTAGACATTCTCTGAGATTCTCTTTGAATGTTCTTCAATAATGCATTTCAAGTGATTACAAATATGTTAGTTACCTGCTGAAAATCTTTCTGTGCTTCCTTGAATTTTCCCAACCCAAGATGAGCAGCACCTCGCCTGTAATATCCCTATAACAAAAAAGCATAATTGTTTGAAACAAATACTTATATTAAAGATAACTAAATACAATAGAGGATCTAAAGTTTTAAGAGCCGGAGAACCTTTAAATATTTAAGATTAACTTCAATAGCCTTTGTAGCATCTAATATTACACCTACAAAGAGTTTTTAAATATTTCGAAATTGATAATATCATGAATTAATAAGAGGAGATATGAGAGCCTTACATGTGAGCTAACTTAGATCATATCATGGAACATCATAAGATCAAAAACTTGTTTAATCCCTGCCAGTTGCTGCACAGATTCAATTCCAGGAGTGTGAATTAGTTGTGGTTCTGGAACAGCTTCACCCCAGTCCCCTGCAACTGAAAGTATATTCTTTATCAATAAAACATGAATACATAGTTGCGAAAAAAAAACTCTATAGCATAGACTACTTTAAATTCTATCTTAACAAATCTTAATTAAAGAACTAACATGCCGAATAAATAATGGCATAGTAGAGTAATAGTAGATTGAAAAATCATTTTTAAAAGATGCTAATAACAGCACTAAAACCAATTGGATATAAAGGGAAACGCCAAAAAAAGCTGACGTGAAGTGCTTAAAGCTCCGGTTTGAGTTAGGAAATGCTTAAGAGCAAATAATCATGTACCAGCTTCTGGGGTTGTCCAGTTGACTGCTGGAACTGCCGAAATAGGATGAGGAGCAGCCTCTGGCCATGGTTGATCAATTGCAGCGGCCCACTGACCATCCGATGGAACAACCACATTAAAGTCTGCAATAGCATGATCTGGGGCAGGAACTTCATCCTCCTCTTTCTGCAATATGTTTTTTCATGTCCAAATCTGCATTAAATCAAACCAAGTTATGTTTCATCAAACCCAATTTCCAATCTAAAAACCCTAAACACAAATTATCCCCTTTTTCATTAATCAACACCAACAAACAAATTATTTTTCATAAAAATAAAATAAAATAAAATTGAGTCTACATCAGTATTCTTATGCAGATTGTACATGATATACTAAAAGATCTTGAACCTCCATAGGAAAGTAGGAGATGGCACAACATTTTGAATGGGTTCAATCATATTCTTCCTTGTATCAGACTATACTATTTTACTGTAGGAAGTTTGGGTCTTCTTCTGTAAAACAAAAAAAAGAATTGGTCAAAATTAGTAAACAATGTTGCCCCTAACAAATTTCCATGGTAGAAAAAGAAAAGAGAAACCAATGCACACAAATTCCTCGCTCATAACTCTAACCAACCTTCCATATTCATCATCGTTCCAAACCCTAACTCCACCTACCTTTATCTAAACCATCATGAAGATGAAGATACTATTAATGAAGATGAAGATGGAAGAGAAATAGTAATATGAATTGATTTTCGAATTTGAAAAAGATGAAGATGACAGAGAAAAAGAAAGAGTCAGATTGGGAAAGGAAGAAGAGGGAAAAGAAAGAGAAAGAGATTATAGAGCAAGAGAGAGAATGAAATTAAAAAAAAAAAAGGAGATGAGATGAAGACAATCTGCACCCATGTCTTTTCTCAGCAAAAGTAGCATCGGTAGTTGCACCCACACCCTAAGTCTCGTTACAGCAAACGTAAAATATTGTTTCATTTGTAACTGAAAATATTGTTTCATTTGTAACTGTCCAGCACTTATTGTGTTTATTTCATGCTAACTGTGTACTTGTTGTGTAACTAATGTCTAATCCAGTTGCAAATTGTTAGATTTAGACACAATTTACCCCTTAATCCATGATGTGGCATTGTTCGGCAAAGGGTTAGTGTAGTATTAACTAGAACAATTAATGTTCTTATATTATAGATTTTTTCCTGGACCGCCTTTTCAGGTTTTCAATCCACCGAGACTTTTTTTTTATTTAGGCGAAGTATTTCTTGACTACATCAACATTTATGGGGTAGGTAAACTCCTCTCCATCCATGGTTGCGAGTCTCAAGGCGCCGCCTGAAAAGGCTTTCTTGACCACATATGGGCCGTCATAGTTCAGAGTCCATTTTCCCCGGGAATCAGTGAGAAATGATTGTATCTTCTTGAGCACAAGGTCTCCTTTTCTGAAGACACGGGGTCAGACTTTTTTGTCGAACGCTTTCTTCATTTTTTGCTAATACAACTGACCATGGCATATAACTGTTATTCATTTTTCTTCGATCAGATTCAGTTCATCGTGTCGAATTTGACACCATTCAGCCTCTATTAGCTTAGCTTCCATCAATACCCGGATTGATGGGATCTCTGCTTCTATGGGAAGCACTGCTTCCATGCCATATACTAGAGAGAAAGGGGTTGCCCCTGTTGAAGTGCGGACAGATGTGCGATAACCGTGAAGAGCAAAGGGTAACATCTCGTGCCAGTCTTTGTAGGTTACAACCATCTTTTGAACGATCTTCTTGATGTTCTTGTTAGCCGCTTCCACAGCTCCGTTCATCTTGGGCCGGTAGGGAGATGAGTTATGGTGTTCGATTTTGAACTTAGTACACAACTCTTTCATCATCTTATTGTTTAAGTTCGATCCATTATCCGTAATGATTTGGCTTGGAACACTATAACGGCAGATGAGATTATTCTTGATAAAGCGGACTACCACTTGTCGGGTTACATTGGCGTATGACGCTGCATCAACTTATTTAGTGAAGTAGTCAATGGCAACCAAGATGAACCGATGTTCATTTGAAGCCTTGGGTTCAATCATGCCAATCATGTCGATTCCCCATATAGAAAAAGGCCATGGAGAAGAAAGAACTTTGAGATACGTTGGCGGTACATGGATTTTGTCTGCCTATATCTGACACTTGTGACATCTCCTTATTTACTTGTAGCAATCGGATTCCATTGTCAGCCAATAGTACCCTGCTCTCAGAATTTTTTTCGCCATTGTGTGTCCATTAGCATGAGTGCCAAAGGATCCTTCGTGAATCTCTTTCATTAACATGTTTGCTTCTTGGCTGTCTACGCATCTGACCAAAACCATGTCGAAGTTTCTCTTATAAAGTGTATCACCGCTCAGGAAGAAGTTGCCAGCCAGTCTTCTGAGGGTCTTCCTGTCTTTTCTTGATGCTCCAAGCGGGTACTCTTGTTTTTGAAGGAAGCACTAGATATCGTGATACCAAGATTTGTCGTCTATGACTGTTGCGATCGTGAAGATGTAAGCGGGCCTCTCAAGGCGCATTATGTCAATCTTAGGTACGTCGTTCCATTGACCTACACTAATAATGGAGGATAAGGTGGCTAATGCATCTGCCATGTGATTTTCTTCACGAGGGATATGATGAAACTCGATTTTGTTGAAGAAGGGTAACAACCTTCTCGCGTAATCTTTGTAAGGAATCAATCTCGATTGGTATGTGTTCCACTCTCCTTTGATCTGATTGATAACCAGGGCTGAGTCTCCATACACATCCAAGTTCTTTATTCTTAAGTCAATTGCTTCTTCGAGACCCATGATACAAGCTTCGTATACGGCCTCGTTGTTTGTACATTTGAATGTCAGTCGGGCGGTGAAAGGAACGTGGGTACCCTGAGGTGTTTCAATAATTGCCCCAATTCTGTTTCCATAATTGTTGACAGCTCCGTCAAAAATTAATCCCCATTGGGAACCTGGTTCTGACCCTTCACTGGGTAGCGGTTCATCGCAATCTTAAATTTTCAAGTACATGGCATCTTCGTCTGGGAAGTCAAATCCGACTGATTCCTGATCGTCAATCGGTTGATGAGCCAAATGATCGGCTAAAATACTCCCTTTGACGGCTTTCTGAGCATGGTACTCGATGTCATATTCTGATAACAACATCTGCCAACGGGCGATCCTTCCCGTGAGAGAAGGTTTTTCAAAAACGTACTTGATCGGATCCATTTCGGAGATTAACCAAGTAGTGTGACATATCATGTGGCTGCCCAAGCTAGAGCGCAGCAAGTTTTATCGAGCATAGTGTACCGAGTTTCACATTCTGTGGATTTCTTACTTAAGTAATAAATGGTAGACTCTTTTTTCTTTGTTTCGTCTTGTTGGCTAATCACACAACCCATAGAGTCTTCCAAGACTGTTAGGTAGATGATTGTTGAAAAGTATTTCGGGGGTATTTTATCGTATCCACAGAGATTGTGTATATTGCCGCCGTTCGATAGTCAAAAGCGTTTCAAACTTTATAGTAACAAAGGGTTGGTTTTTCGTTTCCTAACGTTTGCATAAAATTTAGAATTCAACGGTAAAAAAATTGGTTTTAGGGTTTGGTAAAAAACATGCCAAGAATAGTGTTTAATAATCCGTTTCGTACGTATCAACTCGATAAAGCGTGTGAACTCGTTAACAACAAATATAACCACATATCCTCTCAACAAGTTTCTCTCGAACACTTGTTGTGAGATTTATCATATTGATCCTTTGATGATCTCTCACTCAAACTACCAATATGATAAATTCAAGTTCAATATTTATGAACATCAACTTTCAAAACTATCTCTAGCCTTATGATTATTGATGGATTGAAACTTAGGTCAAGTTTAATACATTTCTCTCGAACATGAATTAAACAAAATATTAACCATGTAAACAAAGTTTTTCTTTTATATTTATCATCAACAAAGTTCACAAACTTACAACCAAGATCAATACATACAAAATGATGGATTACCTACCACTAATCTTGACACAAGGATGTGTTTAGCTACACATAGTCATGGTACCTTGTATCACAAGTTTCTTGAGGAGATGAAAGAGCATCCGTGTCGAATAATCGAGATCGGATGTAATTCCATCTTCTCTATGTGAAAAATCTCTCTTGGGTGATCAAAACTCAGAAAATAATGTTTTGGTGTGAAAAGGCGAAGTTATGATCCCAAGAAAGTGTAAAAATCTATTTATAATGCACTTGGGATCTAATGCATTCGCACTGCAAATGATCCATTCGCCTAGTGAATGAAGAAAATGGCACCTGAAGTGCCTTCTGAAAGATAAACCGCCCTTGACTGTCTTCGTGAGTTTGCAAAGTGAACGTTTCATTCGCAAAGCGAACTACTCGCCAAAACATTTGCAAAGCGAATTTTGGGTCCTTTTGCCACTGCCATAGCCAAGGGTTCTTCGCCAGGACTTTCGCAAAGCGAGCAAAGCAGCGAAGATTCGCTGGAGTTCGCAAAGCGAACTTTAGCTCCTTTTGCTTCTGCCATATTCTGGAGCTATTCGCTGGAGACCTCGCCAGAGTTCGCAAAGCGAACCTGCTGTTATTTTCCTCTTTCTTTGGAAGCTTGTATCATCTCTTTGTGCCTTAATTGTTTGATCAATTAGTGCCTTTTCCTGCACAATAGCACACATATTACAAGCACCAAAGGTATAAATATAATGTTTGAAGAACAACAACAATTGACTAATAAAATCCTCAATTAAAACAAGAAAGTGTTGAAAAATGCCAAGTATCAAATACAAATATATAGCATGTTTGATATCTAACAAACTCTCCCCAACTAACTCTTTGTTTGTCCTCAAGCAAAGTATGCCTCTCATTGAAACAAGAGGATTTGGTCGAGCATTTGATTTAATCCAAGAAAGGATAAACAGCTCAAATAAACAACAATTGTAACAAAGCACAATTACACAATCCTAGAATCGACAATGCAACAGAACTTGATTCTTAAAACAAATCTCAGACAATGTTTCAAGAGACAACTAAACCATCATGCTTATGTCACTCTAACACTCCTCTTCGAAAAAGGATTGAAGGAAATTAACGCGTTTGTAACCGCGGGGAAATTTTGCTTGAATGACAAATGATGCAAATACTAAGCAATTTATACAATATCTAACCGATCACATAAGAAATCATGGAAGCAAAAGATCACTAAGGGCTTTTATCGGTTGTAACTTGGCCGGGGTTAAAAACAAGGGACATATGTACACGACCATTGAAACAAGAAAGGGTAAAGACTATGAAGAGCATTTCTTTTTTTCAAAATTTTCGATCTTGTTCAATCCTTATTTCTTTCTTTCACAATGCATTCTCTTATTTTGATTTTCTTTTCTTTTTGTTCTTTTTCTTTCTTCTTTGTTTTTTTTTTCAATTTCTTTGTCTTAGAATGCATTGTATCACCAAATCCTTTTTCTCTTTTCAAAATAAACCATTCTCCCCAATTTCAACATTTCCATAAGCTTAGCTTAAATGCTCTTTAAAATGGGTTAAATTCGGGTTCATGATTCAAACAAAAATTTCATTTCGGCTCAACAGAGGTTTCAAATACGCGCACACTCACAAGGTGACTTGAAGTGTTTTTGGTACATAAACATTGCCTTGATCATTTCTAAAGCTTCCACAATATCACACAAATCACAAGATAAAGCATGAATTAAAAGTATAAAGCAAAATTCATCATCAATCCAAAGCATATAGTACAACATGGAGGTTTCTCACTTTTGTGGTTTTTGGACCTAAATGACACAAGCAATCAATAGAGTTGTAACAAGAAACAACATTTTCATTTGTACAAAGACAAAAAGTTCTAATACATTCTAAATTCTAGAACTAGGTAACTATGTACCTTGCCAACAAAATCGTGCTTTAAATTACTATCATCGCCATCTAACTTGGAAGAACCTTCTTTGATGATCAACACTCACCAACCAAAAATTCTTCAAGTCAACACCAAAAAATAGAAATATTAAACTTCCACAAGCATACCAACATAAAGCGATAAAAAGCATACCAACAACTTAAGAGTTGAACATTCGTAAACTGAAGAATTCAACTATTAATAACAACAATGAAAAACGAAAGCATACCAACAATTTAAGAGTTGAACATTCGTAAACTGAAGAATTCAACTCTTAACAACAATAATAATAAAAACTAAAATAAAAATGAAACTAAACATATTTAACTGAAAAATAACATAATACTCATAATATCATAATAATGTAATGGTGTGAAAACACCTACAAAGTCAAAAGTACCTCATACGGGTACAAGTACATAAAAATATCAAAATAATCCAATGAGTGGATAAAGTACATCAATAAAAACTGAAACAAAAAGTAAAATACAAGAAAACTTCACTTTGATGCTCAAAGGAAGTACAAAATCAGAACAGCAAAATCAGTCCTCCTCGGACTCTGAACCAAACACTCCAACCTCCTCTCCTTCTTCTGAACCATAAACAGAACCAGTCACCTCATCATCATCAGCATCATCAACCTCCTCATCAGCATCATCAGGACCAGCCGCATCTCTCCCCCTCCGAATACTAGCCTGGCCTCAGGCTAACCAGCATGTGCAAGGAACTGCTCCCTTGACATCAAAGTATGATCAGCGGCGGATTCGCGAATCTGTAGATGAAGTACCTGCATGGAGTCATGTAAAACAGTCATGGCACACTGAGAAGCCGCCATCCAATCCCAGTTATACTGGCATATCTCCTGCTGATAAGGGTAGAAACTTTGCGACCCATAACCAGAAGCATCACCACCCCTTGTGCCGGCGTCAGCACCAGTACTAGATGTCTCACCCCTTGCCCCCTTTGGCTTACAGAACTTATCCACATATCGGTCGTCGATTGAAGAGGGAATAGTGACCTGACGGCGTGCGGGTATATTAACCCCAACATGAGCACACAAAGTCATGATGAGACAAGGAAAAGCAAGAGGGGCATTCACCCGAGAAGTGGAACCTCCAAGACCACTCTGAACAATAGCCTTAATCTCATCGGCGATAATACGGGCCACATCTATATGTACATTGGTCAAAATACTGTGGACAAGGTGGGAAAGTGGAATAGGGATGGTAGACGAATGCAACTTCGGCTTGATGTTGGTTATCACCAAAAGCAAAATAAGCTGAGCCAAAGGTTGCATGTCCTCACGACAGTATCTGATGGCAACCCCAGATGGGTTGAGTTCTATAGTTTTTCCTGGTTGTAGAAGATCGCTGGTTATTTTTGGAATGTCACGGTGAAGATGCAAGTCTCTATGGTAGACATCTATTTGGCTAGCTCTCAATGGAAAAGGATCTCCAAGAACGGTATTAATTGCTCCGCGATCAAATTGCACAACTTTCCCCCCAACTACGGTTGTCCAACTAAAAAGCTCCCCATCATCAGGGAGGGCATTTTCATAAAACTCTCGGACAATCTCAACATTGTAGCTATCCAAGAGAGTTATCAGTCTTCCCTATTTTTTCGCTTCTAAGAGTGCAGCCACCGACCGATAACTTCCACGGTCACTCAAGTTAAATCTCTTTTCCGGTAAGATAGTTCTCTTTTCCAAGGTCAGATACCTTGCTGCATGCTTGGCTCCCTTAAAACGATCGCTGTCAAACTGTATTGGCACTTGTCTTGAAGTGTTCGCCTTTCGCTTCTTAGCGGGATTGATCTTTGGACTCATCTGCACAAATGAACAAATAAAACACAACAAGCAGCAACACATTCCATTAAATATGGGAGCCAAAACAAAATTTCAACTGAGATAACATAAAATTTTTTTCAAAATTCTGATATGTTCGCAGCAGAGTTCGTAAAGTGAAGGCTGGCGAACATTCTCCCCAGATTCGCAAAGCGAAGTCTGGCGAATGCTCGCCCAGGTTTGCAAAGCGAATGGGACAGCGAACCCGCAATAATTTCAGAAAAACAACAGCATCCAAACTTTCCACATAAGAGTTCCATTTAAAATATCACCTCTATTCTAAGGTTTGCAACAAATTCAACATGCAATAGCAAAGAAACCTTAAAAAAGAGGTGAAAACCTAGAATTAACAATTTCTCTAATGTGTAATCCACAACCCTAACCATATGTCTAAACAGAAATTAACAGAAAGAAAAACAAGATTCAAACCTGTAATTGTAATTGATTTGGGGAAAACTTGGTGAAATTTGAGATGAACTGAGAGCACGTGAGAATTTGTTCTTGTGCGTAATTGTGAGAGAGAGGCAAGAGTTGGAATGAAAAAAGGAAGAGGGTTGCCTCTCTAAAGTTCAGAAAATGATATGGGTCATGGGCCCAAGTAACTGGCCCACCCATAAAATTAAATCCCTTTTTAAACTGAGGTGGTAGCAACCACACTTCCCCGGTCTCGCTGAGTTCGCAAAGCGAACAAGGCAGCGAATGCTCGCCCCAGGTTCGCAAAGCGAACTGGCCAGCGAACATGAAAGGATTTTGAAAAAATTTTCTGCACTGCTGCCACTTCCTAAACCAGTTTTAAACATCTAAAATCATTAAAACAGCAAATAAAACAATAAATACTTACAATGTTGGGGTGCCTCCCAACAAGCGCTTGTTTAACGTCGGCTAAGCTCGACGTTCCGGAGACTTGACGCCTTGAAACCAAAAGCTAAAGAATTGGCTTCCGAGAAAAACAACTTTGCGAACAAGAACTTCAAGCGTTATCATGTCCTTTCTTTGATCCTTTTTTTTTCAAGAAGGAAAAATCCCAATATGATCGCGACATGGCCACTTTTGCATCTTCATTCTTTTTCTTCCACAAAGCCTCTCTTTCCAATTCTTTCTTTTTGTGATCGCTTTCATCTACTTGATTTGCATACATCACCCCTTTGAACAATGTAAAACAAGCTTCTTCCTCTTTTCCACTATCCTTGATCCGCACCTTCATTATGTCTTCATCAACATCCACCAACATTTTGGCGGTTTTCATGAATGGTCTTCCCAAAATAATTGGCGTATCTTCATCCTCATCCATGTCAATGATCACGAAATCAACCGAAAACAAGAATTTGTCCACTTTTACAAGTACATCCTCCACAACACCATGAGGACGAGTCCTAGACTTATCTGCAAGTTGTAATGTCATGGTTGTTGACTTCACATTCATATTATCAAGTCTTTTAACCACGGACAACGGAATGAGACTAATACTAGCACCCATGTCAACCAAAGATTTGCATTTAAAATCATTACCTATAGTAATAGGTAAAGCTACTCTTCCCGGATCTTGCTCTTTCAGCGGAAGCATACTTTGAATGACGGCACTACACTTGTTGCAACCGACTAAACAATTCTAAGAATCTTGCGTAAT
Organism: Lathyrus tuberosus; assembly: GCA_022829125.1. Classification (NCBI taxonomy): domain Eukaryota; kingdom Viridiplantae; phylum Streptophyta; class Magnoliopsida; order Fabales; family Fabaceae; genus Lathyrus; species Lathyrus tuberosus. The sequence continues at coordinate 7,737,169 of JALAZF010000154.1, read as the reverse complement.
GCCTATCGTTCTCTTTTTTATTAGGAGCAGGGGGATATGGTAATCTTCTTTGTAAAACTTCCTTTTCATACTCCTTTCTTTTTCTTTCTTTTTTCTTCCTTACTTCTTCATCATTCTTTTCAACTACACCATTTTCATCATTTTTTTCGACTTCCTCCAACACAATATCATTTTCCTTGTCGACTACCACCTCATGTTCAACATCTCCTCCAATTGTTCTTCCACTTCGTGTGAAAATGGCCTTACAATGCTCCTTGGGATTTGTTTGAGTGATAGCGGAGAAGGATGGCCCGGTTGCTTTTCGGCTAATTGCTTTACAAGTTGCCCGACTTGAGATTCAAGGTTTTTAATCGAAGCTTCCGTACTCTTTTGAGTTTCCATTGATAATTGCATAAATTGTGTGAAAGTCTCCTCCAACCTTGAACTTCCACTTTGATCTTGGGGTGGTTGGCAAGGATTTTGTCGAAATCCTTGTTGATTTTGGTAGTTGCCCCTTGGTTGGTAGCCTTGTTGATTTTGGTAAGGTTGTTGAGCATTTTGATAAGGAGGTCTTCCTTGATAACCTTGAGTAGGGTTTCCAGCATAATTTACTTCTTCCACTACCGGAGGACAATACCCGGTAGGATGATCTCCTCTACACAATTCACAACAAGCTACCTGCACATTCTTGCTCGGAAGTTCATGCATCTCTTTGAGTTGTTGAGGGAGCTTGGACATTTTTTGCGTTAACAACTCAACCTGTTGAGATAACAATTTATTTTGAGCAAGAATTGCATCATTTGTTCCCAACTTAAGTACTCCCGCTTTCTTTTGCGAAGGGCCACAGTTATGGTTCCCTTGATGGTCATTTAGAGCCATCCGGTCAATGATAGAAATAGCCTCCTCGACACTTTTATCCATTAACGATCCACCCGCGGTTGCATCCAACAATGTTTTATGAACCAACTGAAGACCATTTCTAAAAATGTGAACTTGAGTAAGCTCATTGAAACCGTGCCCTTTACACTTTCTCAACATGAACTTGAATCTCTCCCAAGCTTCGTTGAGAGATTCATTTCCACATTGAGTAAAAACTGCAATTGCTATTTTAGCCTCCATGAAATGATTGTGTGGAAAAAATCATTCCAAAAAATTTTCCTCTAGCATGTTCCAGTCCGTCATAATTGCCTTAGATTGGTCAAGATACCATTCCTTAGCCTTCCCAATGAGGGAATGCGGGAACAGTCTCTTAAACAGTGACTCTTCTTCAGCTTCGGGTGCACCAGTCGCGCCCACAATCTCACAGAACTTAGTCAGGTGTGTAAAAGGATCCTCGTGATCCACACCAGTGAAAGGATTATGATATAGAAGCGAGAGGATACCAGTCTTCATTTCTGAATGCCGACTGTTCTGAGCATTACGTGCAAATTGTGCCGTATGTCTCAGACTATTAGTACAAGGAACTGAAGCAGGTGGTGGTGGTGGTGGTGGAGGAGCCATAGTCGGCGGTAACTGTGGTATTGGCGTCAAAGTTGAACTTTCGTCTCGTTCTCGTCTTTCCTTGGCAAGTTGCCTCCTCCGCCTTATTCTGCTATTTAACTTACGCGCAGTTCTTTCGATTTCAGGATAAAAAAGAAGTTGGTCTGCGGGTAACTTCCCTCGCATAAAACGGAGTCTGCACACTAAACCAAACAAATCAACAAGCACAAGAAAAAGTTAACAAGTTTAAAACTCAATAACTATTACAATGCTCGCAATATAACAACAATCCCCGACAACGGCGCCATTTTGTTGAAAAGTATTCCGGGGGTGTTTTATCGTATCCACAGAGATTGTGTATATTGCCACCATTCGATAGTCAAAAGTGTTTCAAACTTTATAGTAACAAAGAGTTGGTTTTTCGTTTCTTAACGTTTGCATAAAATTTAGAATTCAACGGTAAAAAGATTGGTTTTAGGGTTTGGTAAAAAACATGCCAAGATAAGTGTTCAATAGTCCGTTTCGTACGTATCAACTCGATAAAGCGTGTGAACTCGTTAACAACAAATATAACCACATATCCTCTCAACAAGTTTCTCTCAAACATTTGTTGTGAGATTTATCATATTGATCCTTTGATGATCTCTCACTCAAACTACCAATATGATAACATTCAAGTTCAATATTTATGAACATCAGCTTTCAAAACTATCTCTAGCCTTATGATTATTGATGGATTGAAACTTAGGTCAAGTTTAATACATTTCTCTCGAACATGAATTAAACAAAATATAAACCATGTAAACAAAGTTTTTCCTCTATATTTATCATCAACAAAGTTCACAAACTTACAACCAAGATCAATACATACAAAATGATGGATTACCTACCACTAATCTTGACACAAGGATATGTTTAGCTACACATAGTCATGGTAGCTTGTATCACAAGTTTCTTGAGGAGATGAAAGAGCATCCGAGTCGAATAATCGAGATTGGATGCGATTCCAGCTTCTCTATGTGAAAAATTTCTCTTGGATGATCAAAACTCAGAAAATAAGGTTTTGGTATGAAAAGGTGAAGTTATGATCCCAAGAAAGTGTAAAAATCTATTTATAATGCACTTGGGATCTGATGCATTCGCACTGCGAATGATCCATTCGCCTAGCGAATGAAGAAAATGGCAACTGAAGTGCCTTCTGAAAGATAAACCGCCCTTGACTGTCTTCGTGAGTTCGTAAAGCGAACGTTTCATTCGCAAAGCGAACTACTCGCCAAAACATTCGCAAAACGAATTTTGGGTCCTTTTGCCACTGTCATAGCCAAGGGTTCTTCACCAGGACTTTTGCAAACCGAGCGAAGCAGTGAACATTCGTTGGAGTTCGCAAAGCGAACTTTAGCTCCTTTTTCTTCTGCCATATTCTGGAGCTATTCGCTGGAGACCTCGCCAGAGTTTGCAAAGCGAACCTGCTGTTGTTTTCCTTTTTCTTTGGCAGCTTGTATCATCTCTTTGTGTCTTAAATCTTTGATCAATTAGTGCCTTTTCCTGCATAATAACACACATATTACAAGCACCAAAGGTATAAATATAATGTTTGAAGAACAGCAACAATTCACTAATAAAATCCTCAATTAAAACAAGAAAGTGTTAAAAAATGCCAAGTATCAAATACAAATATATAGCATGTTTGACATCTAACAATGATCAATGGTCTTCCCTCCACTGAAGGTGACAGGATCGGTGGATTCAACAGATATTCCTTGATACTGTTAAAATCTTTTTGGCAATCTTCTGTCCAAACACAATTTTGATTCTTTCTGAGTAGTTTGAAGATTGGCGCGCATGTCGCGTTCATAATGGATATGAATCTGGAGATGTAATTCAGACGTCCCAAAAATCCTCTGACCTGTTTTTCAGTCTTTGGTGAAGGTATTTCTTGAATGGCCTTGACCTTGTCAGGATCAACCTCAATTCCTTTCTGGCTGACGATGAATCCTAAAAGTTTTCTCGAGCGAACACCGAATCTGCACTTATTGGGATTCAAACGGAGTCTGTATTTTCTCAAATGCTCGAATAACTTCGATAGTTGTTCTACATGCTCTTCCAATGTTTTAGATTTGGCAATCATGTCATCGACATACACTTCAATTTCTTTGTGCATCATGTCGTGAAACAGAGTTGTCATGGCCCTTTGATAGGTTGCCCCGACGTTCTTCAAACCGAACGGTATTACCTTGTAACAAAAGGTGCCCCATGGGGGTGATGAATGAAGTTTTCTCCATATCTTCCGGTGCCATATTGATTTGATTATAGCCCGAGAATCCATCCATGAAGGAGAAGACTTTGAACTTTGTTGTACTGTCAACCAGCATGTCAATGTGTGGCAGGGGAAGTCATCCTTTGGACTTTCTTTGTTCAGATCCCTATAGTCTACACACATTCTGACTTTTCCGTTGTTTTTCGGAACTGGTACTATGTTAGCTAGCCATTGAGGATATTCTGAGGTGGTGAGGAAACCTGCGTCGATCTGCTTCTGGACTTCCTCTTTAATCTTGATAGCCATATCCAGATGAGTCCGTCTCAGTCTTTGTTTCACTGGAGGACATTATGTTTTTAGCTGTAAATGATGTTCCAAGATGCTGGTATCCAACCTTGGCATGTCCTGATAGGACCAAGCAACCACATCTGGCAAATCTTTGAGAAGTTTTATCAAGTCTTCTCTGACAGTTGGACTGAGCAGTGCTCCAATCTTAACTTCTTTTTTTCCTTCTCCTGAACCCAAATTGACCGTTTCCAATGGCTCTTTGTGAGGCTCAATAGACCTTTCCTCTTGTCTGAGTAATCAGGAAATCTCTTCTGGAATTTCTTCGTCCTTTTCTTATTCAGTCTCAAATACTGGGAATTCAAAGTTAGGAGAAGGCATTGGATTGTACGTTTCAATGGGGTTTAAAACAAGCAATCTGCATGACGTGATGATTCATTTTTTTTAGCAAAGACAAAGAGAATGCAAGAGTGTGTGCAGTGTGTTTTTTGAAAAATGTTTGTTTTTATTTTGGGTTGTTTTAGGATTACCATTTTCTGAAAAACGAAAAGTGAAAACATCAATAAATGCGGGAATGACAGAATGACTTTAATTATTTATGATTTCTCGATCTTGAAACACAGCCCTATAAAACAAAACTTTGTCGCTTTAGGCGAAGCGAAGAGGGACATTTACAGAAAAGCGAGCCTTATAAAATATCCACTTCACCCGGGCAAGGTGAAAGGTTAAAACAAAGATGGCAATTACTTAGACTTATGGACGACTTTCGCGACATCGACAGTGTAGTACCCTAAATTTTGACCAGTGATTTTTCATCCTTTTAGGGGTTTTTGTGCTATCAGGGGGTGTCATTTAGATGCCATTTAGGTTGATTAGGAGCTTGTTAGTATTTTTTTAGGCTCATCTTGGAATTGGTTTATTATAAAGTTTACTATTTATTTATTATTTCTAATTAGGAACTAGAAGTCTTAGTTTTTTTATTAGATAAAATTTAGAATTTTGGGTTAATATTAGGGAGCAAAGTGTTCTTAGTTGGGATTTCATATGTAGAATTTATTTTAGTTTTTTATTATGGTAGAGTTAATTAGGTATTGTTTTGGGAATTTGGGTTTTTTTTAGATTAATAATCAGGTTTGATTTTAGTGTTAGAACATTTTATTAGTATCTTTTATATTTTATTAAAATTCTTTTTTGCTAGGTTTCTTTTTATTATTAATTAGGGTTTAGATTTTAAATATATTATTAGTTATTAATTAAGGTTAATTTCATGTTATTAAAAAAAATAGAATTTAGGGGATAATCAAGAGTTTATTGTGGAGTTATTTATTTTTAAATCATTTTGAATATTGTTAATTGAATTTATTTAGGTTTAAGTTAAGTTTTAGAATTTATTTATATGTATTAATTTTTAATTAGGGTTATTTTTGTAGGAGGGGCCGGTCGGGACCTTTTTATCATTTTTTATTTATTTATTTGATTATTGTTGTTAAAATATGTTTTTATTTTTATTTTATTTTATAGATGGTCAAAATAGTTGACGTAGAGTTGTCATCTTCCCCAAAGGGGGAAACCCTAATTGCGCTTAATCAAGGAGACAAAATCAGATCAAAGCAGAAATAAGATCTTTTTCATTAATTCGTTTAAAGTTAAAACGTGTACAAATGGAAGTCAGATCAAAATCACATCTTGGAGAAGAAGTAACCCTAATTCTAACAAAGGAAATCTGATTAACTAACATCAAAACTTTCCTAAATAAATCTTAATGTAATAAATCCTAACCCTAAATCTGAAGTCTATAAAAGAAAAGGAGAAAATAGAGGAAAAGGGTTGGATTCCGGGAGAGGGAGACGGCCACGAACTTTAATTTCGTTTGCACCTGCGAAAATCAAAGATTAGAGAAGGATTATACGAGGAAAAATAAACAAGTTTACTACGAGATTCACTGCAAGGAAGGTAAACGAAAAAACTTAGTTTTTAGGTCTCGATTTTTGATCTGTTGTTGCTTGAATCTGGACTTTGTTTGGGTTTCTAGGTTTTTTGGGTGAATTTAGGGTTAGGGTTCATCCATAAGAGGGTTAGGGTTCTTCGCGTAGTCTAGGGTTCATCCGTCTGGGTTTAGGGTTCTTCGGTCTCCATAGGGTTCATAGGGTTTGGTGATTGTTCTGGGTTTTGAGTTAAGGTTTAGGGTTAGGGTTTTTAGGGTTCCTCGCGAACCCTAACGAACCAAGGGGAATCTGGGTTTGGGGATAGGTTTAGGGTTCTTGTGTGAGGTTAGGGTTCATGGATCATAAAGATCCCGGTTGAATGTCAACCGACGATCTGGGTTTGAGGGTGGCCGGAGGCATCTGGGTCGTGGTCGGAGGATTTGAGTTAGAGAGAAGTGAGAGAGCGCTGAAAGGCTTAGAGAGAGAGGGAGAGGTTTAGAGAGAGAAGGAAACCGGAGAAATGAGGGGTCGTGAGGAGGGCTGGTCTTTTGTATTTCCTCCGTGTGACCGTTGTTTCGCGCCATGTGGCATTCTTTGTTGCCCTTGGATTGGCTGACTTTCCAGTCAGCCAGAGGATCCAACGCGCGTGCGAATACCATGGGTTTGCGTTGACTCACGATCTCGACCACATGATCATCATACTTTGAGATCGATGGTGGATATCAGATTCAAAGTGATCCGTCTGATCTTCATCTTGCATCCAGGAGAGAGTCAAAGTCAGACTCTCTCCACCATGGACTTCGTTTGCAGTCATGGGCTTAGGTGATGGACTTTACGCCCTGATTATTATCCGCACCCCCATTTTAAGAGGCCCATTGTTTTTTTTCATTACAAAATACACCCCCGATTTTTTTTTCATAATTAAGTTAACTACTTAATTTAATTATGAAATTAGGTCTTAATGTTAATTAGGGTATTAGGGTTTTTAGGTAATTAAATTAACGACTTAATTTAATTATTTAATTAGGGTTTTAATTTTGTTTATGTAATTAAATTAATAATTTAATTTAATTAGTTGATTAAGTTTTTAGTTAGGGTTTAGGTTTTCTTGATTAAAATAATAACTTATTTTAATCATATAATTGAGTTTTAATTAAGGGTTTATCTTTAATTAGATTAATAGTTAATTTAACTATTTTGTGGGTTAATTATTGTCTTTTTTTTCATATAAATGGGGATTTAGGGTTAATTTGATCAATTGAATTGATAACTCAATTTAATTGTTCATCTAGGTTTTATTAGGTTTTTTATCAATTAAATTAATAGACTTAATTTAATTGTTTATTTGGGTTAAATTAGGGTTGCTATCAAATTAAATTAATAACTTAATTTAATTGTTGGATTGGGTGGATTTTCTGTTAACTTAGGTTTTGGTTTTGCCAATTAAATTAATAACTTAATTTAATTGGTCATGTAGGTTTTTACTTAGGGTTTTGAAATACTGAATTTATATTATGTAGTTTTGTTATTTAATTGGTTTTTCATAATAGTTACCTTTTTGTTTTGTTTAAGAAATAGGGTTTTGGAATTTAGGGATTCTATGGTTTTTAAATAAGGGATATAAGGGATTCTTAAGGATTTAAGTTTTTGGGATAAAACTCTTGGACCGAGAGCCTAAATAAGGGATGGGACATAGGGATAACACTCCTAGATTCCAGGAGTATAAATATAGGCCAAGGGATATTGGGATAAAACTCTCTATCCGAGAGTATAAAAAAGGGATTAAGGGATAAAACTCTTCCTCCGAGAGTATAAACAATGGATACGGATTTAAGGGATAAAACTCCTTGTCTAGGAGTATAAATATAGACAAAGGGATAGAACTCCTTGTCTAGGAGTATAAATAATAAGACTAAGGGATAGAACTCTTGATATCCGAGAGTATAAATAAAAGGATTAAGGGATAAAACTCTTCCTCCGAGAGTATAAACAATGGATAGGGATTTAAAGGATATAACTCCTTATCTAGGAGTATAAACACTAGATTTAAGGGATAGAACTCTTTATCTAAGAGTATAAATAGTGGATTGGGGTTTAGGGTTAGGTTTTGGGATTTAGGAATAGGATTAGGGGGTAGGAATAGGGGAGGTGAACTACGGTTACTCTGATCCTTCAAAATGAAGGTACGTAGGCATAGGGTTGTAAACCAACCCTAGCGAGTATAATAAAAAAAAACTTAGGTTTTTCTATAATTTAGACAAACAAGTATACCCTAAATTCAAAGGTGGATCCCATTAAGTACAATGGAGGTGAGGGGTGCCTAACACCTTCCCCTCACTTAACCGACTCCTGAACCTTAGGAATCTCTGCCCTTGGGATTAAGGATTTTTAGGTTTATCATTATTTCCCTTAAAAAATATGATGGCGACTCGAATATTTTTTGCCGGCCGCGACAGCTGGCGACTCTGCTGGGGAGTCCTTCCTAGAGAGAGTCCATCCTAGCCTTAGGATTTAGGGTTGTGTTTGTCTTGGGTGTTTATTTTTGTTTTTATGTTTTTATTTTATTTTTATATTTATTTATTATACTTAACCCTTATGTTGTTTATTTCTTTTTTGTCATCATGCAAGGGATTGGGGCAAACAAAAAAATAGAGTGTGAAGCTAAAGCCCAAAGCTTGGAGGATAACCCTAGAACATAACGTGGAACGGAAATGTTTTTGGTGGGGATGCGACATCCCCAACAATGCATTGATGCCACACTCAGAATAGATCCTTCCAAAGTTGTCCTCACGAAAGGGCTAGCCCCTGACGTAGTGGATGATTTGGATGTGGTCCGAGACTCTGAGAACCTTTAACCTACCCCACACTAATCTATGGAGACCCTATGTATTCAACCCTCAAGGGCTGTTACTAGGCTCCTACCCCAAATGAGACTTATCCCGAAGGATTACCGTAGGAAGGCTTGCTCCTTCTCATGGTAAAACAAGGGTATAGTCTAAACATTTTGGGGCCGTTATGCTGTCCAAATTTTTATATCCTACATGTGAGGGGATTGGGTAGATAAGCTTTAGATCTAAACCTATTATAGGGAGCCTACCTAGTTAGGGTCATGCTTACCTTACCCTAACCAAGTAAAAAACAAAAAAATCAAAGTGTCCATGTCATCATGCATTTAAAAACTTTTTTTGCATATATACATTTTTGTGGGGAATTTCAAGATGTATTGTAGGAATATGGGAAAGATGGATTCAAACAAAAGGGCTACCCTACGCATTAGAGTGCTAAGTGTTGATTTACAAAGTCTCAAGGACCTTTGAGACTTAATGCCAAATCTGCTCAAAGGATGTTTACACCCAAGTATGGAAGGATCATCGATCTCTTAGGGATGCCTATGAAGGTAGAGGCCATAATAGCTTTTGCACAAATTTATGATCCTTCTCTATGTGACTTCCTCTTCAAGGATTTTCAACTAACTCTTACGCTATACTTGGATTTACAAGGAGAAAAAAACTTACAAGGGGCATGGGGGAAAAAAGCAAAAAACAGCAAAAAAAATAATAAAAAGGAAAAAAGAGGGGTCAAGCCTAAGGACTTAGCTGTACCGGTTCAAGACCTATTATCTCACCGCAAGAAGGATAGGGGAGTGCAAGGGCTCAAGCAAGGATACTTGGAGGAGCTTAAAGGCCATTTGAAAAGGCATTAGGGGCATCTATGTAGTTTACGCCTTCTTAAGTTCAGGAGCTTCCATCTTGGGATTATTGTTTTGGGTTGTTCCCGAGGAATTATTGTTATATGGCATTTTGGATTTGGGATTGGCTAATGGATTTGGATTTGATATTCTATGTGTATGGGTTTCATCCTTTGGCTATATTCATCTATGACTACAATGGATTTTGGAATTCCCCCAAATAAAAATTTTAAAAATTATTTAGCATACATCATGCATATTCATACATTCATCACCAACATGCATTCAATATAAGGAAAAATAAAAATAAAATAATTTTTTTTCAAACTTCGTCTCAGGCATAACAATCTGACTTCCCGACCTCGCACTCGAGCGTGCCAAAGGAAAGCTATGGATCAGATGGAGAAGGATATGGTTACTCTAAGAGGAGAGATGGATACTGTCAAGGAGAACGTGGAAGAAATGAAAAGCCAGATTGATCAACTAACACTTGCCGTCCAGAATTTGATAGCCAGAAGAACCAAGTCAAGCCATCAAGGGAAGGTTCTTACTCCTACCTCCCATATTGGAGACAATAACCCCCTACTAGGGTTTGTCCATGATCTGGAACGTGAGGAGACTGAAACTGCTAAGCACAAAACTGTTGACCAACCTCTCGAGGGAACCGTCTCTCCACCTATTTCCAATGGGGCACCTCGTACTACTCACAGACCTACTCCACGTGAGAACTATGCATACGAGGGTGAAAATCCGAGTCAAGTGGCCCTTGAAAATAAAGGAACCACTGTTAGGGAAGGGAGAAGGATTGATGATAAGTACAAAGCACTTGAGGAAAGGCTAAAGGTCGTGGAGGGACTCAATATTCTTGGAGTGGATGCCTTGGAAATGTGTCTGGGGCCCGATGTGGTCATACCTCCTAAGTTTAAGGCACCTAACTTCGAGATGTATAAAGGAGTTAGTTGTCCCAAAAATCACATCCGGATGTTTTCCCGAAAGATGGGGGCTCATGCTAAAAATGAAAAGCTGATGATGCATGTTTTCCAAGACAGCCTTAGTGGGGCATCCTTGGATTGGTACATGCAACTGGAAAGGACTCACATCAAGAACTGGGAGGATCTGGCAAGTGCCTTTATAAGGCAATACCAATATAATGTAGACATGGCCCCTAATCGCATACAATTGCAAAATATGTCTCAAAAAGGGAACGAATCTTTTAAGGAGTATGCCCAGAGATGGAGGGAGCTAGCCTCCCGTGTGCAACCTCCATTGCGGGAAAGCGAGCTAGTAGATACATTCATGGGAACTCTGCAAGGACTATACTATGAAAGGATGATTGGGACAGTCTCAACGGGATTCACTGACTTGGTTATCATTGGAGAGAGGATTGAGAACGGTTTAAAGACAGGAAAGATTGGGCAGTCATCCTCCGACCAACATAACAATGAGGGGTATCCCGAGAACAACTCAAAGAAAAATGATGTCAGTGTTGTAGACCCTGAAGGACCAAAACTAGGAGATCATACATTACTGGGACACATTGGGGCAACAATCAACGCCATGGAAGGGATGGAGGATGAATTCCTTATTAATAAGGGAGACATAACAAACTAGGGCAAACAATGGGAGTCACCTGAGGAGAAGGACTTGTTTGGGCTCGGTTACAAACCGGCTAATGAAGGATTAGAAGGCAATTTCCATGCCGTGGGATTTAGAATTGGGGACCATATGGTTGCAATGGAAGAGGAAGAAAGGAATGCCTAATTTCAACAATTGGAGAACCATTGGGATTTCTGAGACGATTTTTGTTTCGAAGTAATTTACTTTTTCCTTAAAATAATAATAAGTCCCTTGCTATGCCCAAGGCAAGTGGACAAAGCTTTGTAGGGCCACCTGTTATTTCATTGGATTTGTTTCTATCAATAAAATTGCATTTTGTTTTCAATCAAGATCTTTTTCTTTCATTTTCTGTTTATTCATAATGGCAATATACTTTCTTTCAATATTTTCATTTCTAGCACTTCGTTCCAAAAGGGATAATAAAAAAAAAATCTTCTTCCCCATGCAAATTTAAAAATGAACCTATTAAAAATAACCCCACTATCATCTCGAATGACTTCAGATTATTGATTAACCAAGCGGAAGAGGGTAATAAGGACGAGTGTGAGCTTCCCGAAGAGTTAGCCAGACTGTTGAGGCAAGAGGATAAGGAAATACAACCTCACCAGGAACCAGTGGATGTGATCAATCTGGAAACTGAGGAAGATAAAAAGAGGTCAAAGTCAATGATTCTCTAAATAAGGATATAAAGGAAAGGTTGATCGAACTATTGCAAGGGTACACAGATGCGTCGGCATGGTCATACCAAGATATGCCAGGACTGGATACAAGCATCGTCGAGCACAAGTTATTACTCAAACTGGAATGCACGCCAATTAAGCAAAGGCTGAGGATGACTAAGACCTGATCAGGGAAGATGCCAAGAAACAATTTAGCTTTTGTCACAAGGTAACACCTTATGGGTTAAAGAACGTTGGAGTAACTTATCAAAGGACTATGGTAATATGGTGCATAAGGAGATAGAGGTTCATATGGAGGATATGATTACCAAGTCACAAAAAGAAGAAGATCACATGTCTAACTTACAAAAGTTGTGGGATCATTTAAGGAAATTCAAGTTACGACTAAATCCTACAAGGTGGAATCAGATCCGGAAAAATATTAGGGTCCCTGGTCAGTCAGAAGGGAATAAAGGACAAAATGAAAGCCATTCAAGGGATGCCAGCTCCAAGGATAAAAAAGGAAGTTCATGGATTTTTGGGAGATATATCAAACCTTACAGCTACTTGTGAGCCAATCTTCAAATTACTCAGAAAAGGATCAAATCATTGGAGGGAAGGAAGACTGTCAAAAGGATTTCGGTTGGGTCAAGGAATATTTGCAAAAGCCATCCATATTGGTGCCACCAGTCCCAAGGAGACCACTCATAATGTGCTTAACAATATTTGAGAATCCAATGGATTGTGAGACTCTAGACTCCTATGAAGGACCTGGACCTGGATCTCGAGGGAAACATATATATTTGCAGGAGCTATCAATAGGGGTGAAAATTCATCGTCTGGGACCTTAAAGGAAGCTAAACTAGATAAAGGCAGAATGGGTGCAAACTAGGCTCGATCAGCTAAATCTCGTATAAGGGAAACATGTGGCGGTGGGCAGTTATATCCACAGGGAATCAAGAGAGTGTTTGACAAAGAAAATTCATCCTCGCCTACGTGAAGAGGGAGACTTGAGGTTAAGGAAAATATTACCCATCCGTAAAGACCACAACGTCAAATGGACCCCACCCTATGATGGACCACATGTCGTGAAAAGTGCCTCCTCTGGCGGAGCACTAATATTAACAACCATGGATGGAGCGGATTTACCACGACCGGTGAACTCCGATTCGGTCAAAAATGCTATGCCTAGAAAAAGAGGATAAAAGCCCGCTAAGTCGAAAACCCTAAAGGACGACTTAGGCAAAAAATTAGGGCGTCCCGGTGGATTGAAAACTCGAAAGAGCAATCCAGGGAAAAATTAGGGACTTGGATAAAAATGATACCCGACAAGTCGAAAACCCTAAAAGGCGGCTTAGTCGAAAAAAATGGTATATCATCCCGGTGGACTAAGACTCTAAAAAGAGCGGTCCAGGCAAAAGTTAGGGATATCCAAAAGGCATATGACCGAAAACACTCAAGTCACCCCGTAACAGGAATTTAGAAGGGAACGATCATTCCAGCCGTCATCTTCAGAAGCAAAGTGTCGTGATCTCAGAGACTTAGGGATATTAGCTGGTGTTAATTTTAATAGGAACATAAATAAATTTGTTTTCTTATTGCCATTTTACATTTTTCTGGATTTACGGTAATATCTCCTTATGAGAATTACCCCCTTACTTATCATTGCCCATTTTCGGGCCAACCCTCAATAAAATTTGCTTTTCAAATATATTTCTTTTCCTCCTAAATTATTCCGCTTGATTACAAGGTGTCGATTAATTGTGAAATAATGCATTGAAATATCAGGTATAAATAAAAGCTTTGAAAAGGGAAAAGGGATTTTACTTCGGTTTTTGGAATAATCAAAGGGATCACATTCTCCCAAAGCAGGATATAGGGTCTATACACTGACAGGAATATACGTTAGGATCTAACCAACAGGGGATATTCTTTGTTACGTATTAAACAGGAATCAAGGGTATCATGGTTTACTTCAATTATCAAAGTCTCAAGGGTCAGGGAGTCAGGACTTTATGAAAATTATTATTTCAGACAAATCCATGCATTACATATCATAAAAGAGGCGTTAGCCCAAATTATGCATCAATCATGTCGCTACGCTCTAGCATCTAACATGCACTCATATACGCAAACATGCATGCATGCATAGGGTTCATAATCACCAAAGGGATTTACCAAAAGGATTTCATTAAGGGATTTATCAGGGGTTCTACAAAAATTCCTATCCAGGGATTTTTCATCAAGGGATTTATCAGGGGTTTTACAAAAATTCTTATCCAGGGATTTTTCATCAAAGGGATTTCATCAAGGGATTTTATCAGGGGATTCTGTCAAGGGGTTTTTATTTAGGTTTTAGGGGGGTCCATCAGAGATTTTATCAGAAGGGTTTATTGGGTTTGTCATCAAAGGCTTCTAGCAAGGGGTGTCACTATATTTCATCATTGGGGTTTTATCAAAAGGGGTTTCTCAAAAGGGTATTTATCAAGGGGTTTAAACGGGTTTTTCGCTAAGGGTTTATTACTAGGGATTTTAAGATATCGACTTAGCACCTATTGGGTTCTGCGATCAAAATTAGGGCCCTTCTTGTATTTAATCGTCTCTTCCTCAAGAGGAGGAAGGCTCATCAACATCATCCTTCTGATTCGAAGACGATTAAATAGGGGCAGCTGTAGTACCCAAAATTTTGACCAGTGATTTTTCATCCTTTTAGGGGTTTTTGTGCTATCAGGGGGTGTCATTCAGATGCCATTTAGGTTGATTAGGAGCTTGTTAGTATTTTTTAGGCTCATCTTGGAATTGGTTTATTATAAAGTTTACTATTTATTTATTATTTCTAATTAGGAACTAGAAGTCTTAGTTTTTTTATTAGATAAATTTTAGAATTTTGGGTTAATATTAGGGAGCAAAGTGTTCTTAGTTGGGATTTCATATGTAAAATTTATTTTATTTTTTTGGGTTAATTGTGATTTACCCCCCTGACATATGAGCGTGTTTTGGTTTACCCCCCCACCGTTGCCTTAGGCAGGTTTTGGCAACGATTTTTTCAAAAAAACCGTTGCCTAAAGGCATGTAGGGGGGGTAAATCAAAATTCGCTCATATGTCAGGGGGGGTAAATCACAATTAACCCTATTTTTTTTTATTATGGTAGAGTTAATTAGGTATTGTTTTGGGAATTTGGGTTTTTTTTAGATTAATAATCAGGTTTGATTTTAGTGTTAGAACATTTTATTAGTATCTTTTATATTTTATTAAAATTCTTTTTTTCTAGGTTTCTTTTTATTATTAATTAGGGTTTAGATTTTAAATATATTATTAGTTATTAATTAAGGTTAGTTTCATGTTATTAAAAAAAATAGAATTTAGGGGATAATCAAGAGTTTATTGTGGAGTTATTTATTTTTAAATCATTTTGAATATTGTTAATTGAATTTATTTAGGTTTAAGTTAAGTTTTAGAATTTATTTATATGTATTAATTTTTAATTAGGGTTATTTTTGTAGGAGGGGCCGGTTGGGACCTTTTTATCATTTTTTTTTTCATTTATTTGATTATTGTTGTTAAAATATGTTTTTTTATTTTTACTTTATTTTATGGATGGTTAAAATAGTTGACTTAGAGTTGTCATCTTCCCCAAAGGGGGAAACCCTAATTGCGCTTAATCAAGGAGACAAAATCAGATCGAAGCGGAAATAAAATCTTTTTCATTAATTCTTTTAAAGTCAAAACGTGTACAAATGGAAGTCAGATCAAAATCACATCTTGGAGAAGAAGTAACCCTAATTATAACAAAGGAAATCTGATCAACTAACATCAAAACTTTCCTAAATAAATCTTAATGTAATAAATCCTAACCCTAAATCTGAAGTCTATAAAAGAAAAGGAGAAAATAGAGGAAAAGGGTTGGATTCCGGGAGAGGGAGACGACCACGAACTTTAATTTCGTTTGCACCTGCGAAAATCAAAGAATAGAGAAGGATTAGACGAGGAAAAATAAACAAGTTTACTACGAGATTCACTGCAAGGAAGGTAAACGAAAAAACTTAGCTTTTAGGTCTCGATTTTTGATCTGTTGTTGCTTGAATCAGGACTTTGTTTGGGTTTCTGGGTTTTCTGGGTGTATTTAGGGTTAGGGTTCATCCATAAGAAGGTTAGGGTTCTTCGCGTAGTCTAGGGTTCATCCGTCTGGGTTTAGGGTTCTTCGGTCTCCATAGGGTTCATAGGGTTTGGTGATTGTTCTGGGTTTTGAGTTAAGGTTTAGGGTTAGGGTTCTTAGGGTTCCCCGCGAACCCTAATGAACCAAGGGGAATCTGGGTTTGGGGATAGATTTAGGGTTCTTGTGTGAGGTTAGGGTTCATGGATCATAAAGATCCCGGTTGAATGTCAACCGACGATCTGGGTTTGAGGGTGGCCAGAGGCATCTGGGTGGTGGTTGGAGGATTTGAGTTAGAGAGAAGTGAGAGAGCGCTGAAAGGCTTAGAGAGAGAGGGAGAGGTTTCGAGAGAGAAGGAAACCGGAGAAATGAGGGGTCGTGAGGAGGGCTGGTCTTTTGTATTTCCTCCGTGTGACCGTTGTTTCGCGCCATGTGGCGTTCTTTGTTGCCCTTGGATCGGTTGACTTTCCAGTCAGCCAGAGGATCCAACGCGCGTGCGAATACCATGGGTTTGCGTTGACTCACGATCTCGACCACATGATCATCATACTTTGAGATCGATGGTGGATATCAGATTCAAAGTGATCCGTCTGATCTTCATCTTGCGTCCAAGAGAGAGTCAAAGTCAGACTCTCTCCACCATGGACTTCGTTTGCAGTCATGGGCTTAGGTGATGGGCTTTACGCCCTGATTGTTATCCGCACCCCCATTTTAAGAGGCCCATTGTTTTTTTTCATTACAAAATACACCCCCGGTTTTTTTTTAATAATTAAGTTAACTACTTAATTTAATTATGAAATTAGGTCTTAATGTTAATTAGGGTATTAGGGTTTTTAGGTAATCAAATTAACGACTTAATTTAATTATTTAATTAGGGTTTTAATTTTGTTTATGTAATTAAATTAATAATTTAATTTAATTAGTTGATTAAGTTTTTAGTTAGGGTTTAGGTTTTCTTGATTAAAATAATAACTTATTTTAATCATATAATTGAGTTTTAATTAAGGTTTATCTTTAATTAGATTAATAGTTAATTTAACTATTTTGTGGGTTAATTATTGTCTTTTTTTTCATATAAATGGGGATTTAGGGTTAATTTGATCAATTAAATTGATAACTCAATTTAATTGTTCATCTAGGTTTTATTAGGTTTTTTATAAATTAAATTAATAGACTTAATTTAATTGTTTATTTGGGTTAAATTAGGGTTGCTATCAAATTAAATTAATAACTTAATTTAATTGTTGGATTGGATGGTTTTTTTTTCATAATTAAGTTAACTACTTAATTTAATTATGAAATTAGGTCTTAATGTTAATTAGGGTATTAGGGTTTTTAGGTAATTAAATTAACGACTTAATTTAATTATTTAATTAGGGTTTTAATTTTGTTTATGTAATTAAATTAATAATTTAATTTAATTAGTTGATTAAGTTTTTAGTTAGGGTTTAGGTTTTCTTGATTAAAATAATAACTTATTTTAATCATATAATTGAGTTTTAATTAAGGGTTTATCTTTAATTAGATTAATAGTTAATTTAACTATTTTGTGGGTTAATTATTGTTTTTTTTTTTCATATAAATGGGGATTTAGGGTTAATTTGATCAATTAAATTGATAACTCAATTTAATTGTTCATCAAGGTTTTATTAGGTTTTTTATCAATTAAATTAATAGACTTAATTTAAATGTTTATTTGGGTTAAATTAGGGTTGCTATCAAATTAAATTAATAACTTAATTTAATTGTTGGATTGGGTGGTTTTTTTTTCATAATTAAGTTAACTACTTAATTTAATTATGAAATTAGGTCTTAATGTTAATTAGGGTATTAGGGTTTTTAGGTAATTAAATTAACGAATTAATTTAATTATTTAATTAGGGTTTTAATTTTGTTTATGTAATTAAATTAATAATTTAATTTAATTAGTTGATTAAGTTTTTAGTTAGGGTTTAGGTTTTCTTGATTAAAATAATAACTTATTTTAATCATATAATTGAGTTTTAATTAAAGTTTATCTTTAATTAGATTAATAGTTAATTTAACTATTTTGTGGGTTAATTATTGTCTTTTTTTTCATATAAATGGGGATTTAGGGTTAATTTGATCAATTAAATTGATAACTCAATTTAATTGTTCATCTAGGTTTTATTAGGTTTTTTATCAATTAAATTAATAGACTTAATTTAATTGTTTATTTGGGTTAAATTAGGGGTGCTATCAAATTAAATTAATAACTTAATTTAATTGTTGGATTGGGTGGATTTTCTTTTAACTTAGATTTTTTTTTAATTGGTCATGTAGGTTTTTACTTAGGGTTTTGAAATACTGAATTTATATTATGTAGTTTTGTTATTTAATTGGTTTTTCATAATAGTTACCTTTTTGTTTTGTTTAAGAAATAGGGTTTTGGAATTTAGGGATTCTATGGTTTTTAAATAAGGGATATAAGGGATTATTAAGGATTTAAGCTTTTGGGATAAAGCTCTTGGACTGAGAGCCTAAATAAGGGATGGGACATAGGGATAACACTCATAGGTTCCAGGAGTATAAATATAGGCCAAGGGATATTGGGATAAAACTCTCCATCCGAGAGTATAAAAAAGGGATTAAGGGATAAAACTCTTCCTCCGAGAGTATAAACAATGGATAGGGATTTAAGGGATAAAACTCCTTGTCTAGGAGTATAAATATAGACAAAGGGATAGAACTCCTTGTCTAGGAGTATAAATAATAAGACTAAGGGATAAAACTCTTGATATCCGAGAGTATAAATAAAAGGATTAAGGGATAAAACTCTTCCTCCGAGAGTATAAACAATGGATAGGGATTTAAGGGATATAACTCCTTATCTAGGAGTATAAACACTAGATTTAAGGGATAGAACTCTTTATCTAAGAGTATAAATAGTGGATTGGGGTTTAGGGTTAGGTTTTGGGATTTAGGAATAGGATTAGGGGGTAGGAATAGGGGAGGTGAACTACGGTTACTCTGATCCTTTAAAATAGAGTATAATAAAATTTTTTTTCCTATAATTTAGACAAACAAGTATACCCTAAATTCAAAGGTGGATCCCATTGAGTACAATGGAGGTGAGGGGTGCCTAACACCTTCCTCTCACTTAAACGACTCCCAAACCTTAGGAATCTCTGCCCTTGGGATTAAGGATTTTTAGGTGTATCATTATTTTCCTTAAAAAGATATGATGGCGACTCGAATATTTTTTTCCGGCCGCGACAGAAAGCAACCCAACGACGGCGAACTCCTCTGTGAATCACAAAGTCTGGTACTTTCCTTCTTGGTTTGTCTTTAGAAATGACACTGATTTCTGGCAGAGTAAGATCATTGGAGTCTTCTTCCCATGCAGAGTTGTCATAAACGAACTCTTCTGTTGTATCCTCCCTAGTGTTTTTACTCTCAAGCGGATCTCCCCATCCAGTTGGCTGGATGTCCTCGTATCTGATGCGAGAACTTTCGAGAGCAGTGTACTTTACTAAGAAGTCGTACTTGCCACTCGGCTGTCCTAAGGTGTCCCACATTTCTGTGGGAGTGGACGAGTCATCTTCCTCAATGACGTTGACCTCAGGAAAAGCATAGTTGATGAACTCTTGTCCTGTAATCTTTGCAGATTCGTCACCATGGTGTCAGACATTTTCGGAATGTCCTGAGTAATAATTCCATGACTCGGTGGGGACATGGGTATTCTTTTCAAGATTACTCAGTTGATAGGCATTATCAGGCTGACTCTTATTCCCTAAGTCTTATGGGCACGACCTCCAGATAAGCAAGTCATCCAGGGGATCATAATAATCTTGGTCAAAGCTGTCTTTCATTAGATTATCTTCTAATGAATTAGGTGGAGCACGACATCCTTCAGGATCGTAATCTCCATAGATCATCCGGGTGTATGATCTCGGTATATATCTCGGGCTCTTCTTGGGGAAACAGAATGGCATGCGCGCTTCTTTCGGAGATATATAACCGTCATGGTTAAGGTAAAATTTCCACTCTTCTTCCGTATCGGAGGAATCGCTTTCATTGATGGTGCGTACTTCTTGAGACACTGGGTGGAGGAAGCCTCCGTTGTGAAAGAAATCCTGAATGGGATGAAAACTTTCATCTTTCTTAGTAGTCTGGGTACAAGCTGAAGAGAAACCAAGACCTTTCTTTGTCTTGTTATCAGTGGGAATTACAAGATGTCCCCATCCTTTTAGGTCATTGCTCTTGATCACTTCGAGAGCATCTTTGTATGAGGAAATCGACGATGATCTCACTGCCTCTCATTAGAGCTCCTTGAAATGATAGTCGTATCAGAGTTGATTTTGGCATAACATTCAAAGATGATCATGTGTCCACCAATACGCTGGCTAAAGCATCGTCTTGTTAGTTGACTGTAATGTTAAGCGCCATATTATAAATCTTGCCTTCTTCCGGCAATTCTTCATCACTAAACCCTAAGTTGTTATAGGAAGTGATGTTGGAGATGATGCTATCAAGCTGCCTTACCGTCACATCTTGTTCCACAAAGGCTTGCTCTAAGACTTTTTGTAGAGCTTCCCTGTGAGCTTCTGAGCTAAGCAGAAGAGAGAGTACAGAGATTCGAGACGGAGTTTGCAACAATTGGTCCACAATGTTGTACTCGCTTTTCTGGATGAGCTTCAGCATCTCATCGTTGTTCTTTATAAGTTCCAGATTACCGGATTAACCGACTTTTTGATTTGGAACCTCCGTTTAAGGTTCCTTTTCTTTGGCAGTTCTCCAACTCCTCTGTTGAAGATCCGACTGCTCCGTGTGACTCGACTGATGTCAGCAATGTTTACGACGGAGGGTAATGGAGTTTCCTTTCCATTTTCGATGGTCGTTGCACCGTATTTGTAAGGGATAGCCTTATTCGATTTGTACAGTACTGGTCCTGGCAGGTAGATAACCACATGAGCTTTTTAATTTCTCTAACCATCATAAGCAGCCTCAATTGGTTCGAGGTTAAGGATTCTTCTGCTATCAAGAGAGATTTTTGACTCGTTGAGTAGAGGAATTATGGCGCAAACGTTCTTGGTTTTTCCATGATCAGAGATCACGACAACGTCTTTGTCCTGATCAGGGAGATAGTCGTGTATCATGTTGATCGACCCAGAACTCGAACATGGTCGAATCTCCTTCTGGTTTAACTATTTTTGGAGAGCTGCTCGCACAAGATAACATCCTTGGTTATTTCTCGAGCATAACCTACAGTGCTCATAGTTGTGCGGTGGTACTCGGCCACACCCGCTTTGTTTGTAGTGCATCTTTACTAGATCTGTTTCTGTTGAGCGAATATCACAACTTTGATGTCTTTTAGGATTCCCATCAGTCGTGCTAATCCGTTGTGTAGCTTCATCCAGGTAAATTGGAAGCCACCAGTGGTCCAACAAATGTTGAAGTGTTCTTTGTACAAGTGCACACCCCTGATTGCCTTCGCAGCATTGTTCACAGTCTAGATAATCATGTGAAGCCAGAAAACTGTGCCTGACTTGCTTAGCATATAATTCTACCATACTGGTATTCATCAAGTGTATGTAAAAGATCTGAATCGTATTGACTTGATGGTTATGTGAGGGAAGTCTCTCTCTATGTACTTGATTTTAATGATGTCAAAACTATCATGCTTTGCACATATATATTTCACATGAATGCACATTAGGTGTTCTAAGGATGTTTGATCATGTTGGCAATGTTCTAGGTGCATTAGATATGGTTAAACACCTTTAGGAAAGTCAAAAGTGTGATTTTTACATGTTTGAATGGTGTGAGTCGACTCATGACCTTGTTCAGGTCGACTCATACATGCTGAATTTGTGTCTGTTAAAACTGTGTGCTGCGGGTATGCTCATGTCGACTCTTCAGGTCGACGCATACATCCTGCATTTGTGTATATCAAAAACTGGGTGTTATGAGTCGACGCATAGACCTGTTTAGGTCGACCGGTCGCTGTTTTGCACAAATTTTCTGCTGTGTTATTCACTCTAAAATTCTGTTTCTCTCATGTATTTCTTTTAGGATATTATATATATCATTTTTAGCTCTTTTTTAACAGAAACAAGAAACGTGAAAGATTTTATGCCATTTTCTCTCATCAATTTCATCTTCTTCCTTGAGCATTCAAACAACTACACATAATTAATTTTTGTTTGTTGTGTTCATTGATTTGAAGTGATAAGGTTCAGATTTCTGGAAGTGTTATCTTCATTTCTGAGTTGAGATTTGTGGTAGGTGTTTCTTGAATAAAACCTTAGGGTTTTCTCCTCCAAGAATCTAAGAGATTTTGGGGGTTTTTGCACAAGCCAATTCGTTCTACAAGGATTCAGCTGGGCGAAGGTAACCGAAGAGATCGGTTTAGTAGCTGTAATCAGAGGATCGTAGAAGAGTGGTTTGGGTTCGAATCTTTGGTAGATTGCAATTGATCGAGTGAAGGTAATCGAAGAAGAGTGTGTTCCTTCGGTTTAGTAGCGCGGGACGATAATTGGATCAACCATATTCGAAGCACTTGATTCATCTTGAATCAAGGGAAGAGAAGGCTCTACATCAATAATTCGAAGACGTTCGAAGATTTGATTGTTCATAGTTTTCTCTTGTATAAACGTACAATTGCAACGATAATATATATATCTCAATTCCATGTTAGGAATTGGGGGCAGAGGTACCCATAGCGAGGACGATTGGGGAACTGCCTAATCAAATTGCGTTTGTTCTCTTTCTCCTTCAACTCTTTATATTTTCTGCATTGTTTGAATTTGTCAAGTTTTCAATTTGTCTGAATTTCTGAGGTGTTGTAATCTAGAGCTGAAAAATTGTTTTTGTTAAAGTGATACAATTCTTTGAATTGTATCTAGGAGCAGCTTGAACTTACTAACCATAGAAATTCTGCACTTAGTGTGTTTGTACACACCAAGTGTTTGATAATTTGTCACAAAGCAAACTCAAACATTGTTTGTGTCTCATTGCTTATAGTTTGCCTCATTGTTTTGGTTTATACATAAACACGTTAAAATTTGTTGATTGCGTTTGACTAGATTAACACAACTGAAGTTTTCTCTTCCATACTCTTTCACAATATATTCGTGCATATCCGATCCTTTTTGGTAGAAGGTTCGTTGTAGACTTTTGATCCAGTGGTAGCTTCCGTTTAAATAATTTTTTAAAACTGAACTTTGTAGTCCATTTGCGTGTAAAACTCGAAGGATCTATTCAACCCCCCCTTCTAGATCCATAGCCATAGTCTAACAAGTGGTATCACGAGCTCCGGTTTATTCTGGTGCTTCGGTAAAACTTCTTGGATCATGGCGAACGAACCTAAGGGGGCTTATAATAGAGCTCCAGTTTTTACAGGTGAAAACTACAGCTACTGGAAGGATTGTATGCGCGTTCATATTAATTCCTTAGATCGGAAGGTTTGGAACGTCATTTTAAACGGTCCCATGGCAATTACTATGACTAACGCGGAAGGCGTTGTCGTTCCTAAACCCGAAGCTCAATGGAATGAGGAGGACGAGAAAAAGTACAGTTATGATTGGAAGGCTCGCAATATGATCATCTCCTCCTTGGGAGTTGATGAGTATTATCGAGTCTCTCATTGTGAAACAGCCAAAGCCATGTGGGATGCTTTACAAGTAGCCCACGAAGGCACGAATGATGTTAAGTTGGCTCGAATAAATACACTAACGCAAGAGTTCGATCTGTTTTACATGAAGCAAGGGGAAACCATTGCGGATATGCAAAAACGATTCACTCACATTATCAACAAATTGCATGTCCTTGGTAAACCAATTCCAAATGAGGTTTCTACTAATAAAATTCTGAGGTGTCTTAGCAGGGAATGGCAACCAAAGGTTACCGCTATCAAGGAGGCCAATGATCTTGCTACATTAGACCTCACCACACTCTTTGGTAAACTTGATGAGCATGAGCAAGTGCTCATTAGCTTAGATAAGTATGAAAAGAGTATAAAGAAAGAGAAGGCAAAAGATACGGAAAAGAAGTCGATAGCTCTTAAGGCTTCCTGTTCAAAGTCCACACATCAAGAGCAAAGTGATGATGAAGCCAAAGATGACAAGGATGAAGAATCCGGTGATGATATGAGCTTATTTGTGAAGAGATACAATAGATACATTCGAAAGAATGATATTCAGCACTCGGACAGAAATCTTGTCAAGTTCCGGAAGCAATCTAGAAGTGAAGGACATAAAAATGGCAAAGTAAAGGGGACGTGCTACAATTGTGGAAAATCCGGGCACTACAAGCCGGATTGTCCATCCCTAAAGAAAGACAAAGATAAGGACAAAGATAAGAGTCGCTCAAACAAAAAGTCAAACAAGTCTCGACGAGCATACATCGCTTGGGAAAGCGATAGCGAGTCGGAGAAAGATGACTCATCAAGTGACGAAAGTGAATCCGTCAACCTTTGTCTCATGGCACGTCACAACAAAGGAAAAGAGGTAAAACACTCTAAATATGAAAACTGTCAAAATATGTCTCATGCTGAATTGAAAAGAGCTTTTGACACATTACACCACGAAGCTAAGGAAGCATTTCAACGCTTAGCTTCGAATAAAAAGATTTTTTCCTATTTGGAGAAAAAGGTTTCCGATTCCCAAAAGGAATTGGAAGATCTTAAAAACTCTATGGTGAATGTATCAAAAACTAATATCGATAAGGATGAATATACATGGTTTGACCTTGGGGGCTGTGGTACTTGTCACATTTGGCAAAGAGAGGTGAGAACCCTCAAAGCCAAGTTGGACAAGGCTCTCAAGCCTAAGATTACGTTTGCTATTGATCGATCACATTATCGTGAAACAATGAATAATCCGTATGAAAAATACACATATGTGATTCGAGATAGTGATAGCAAAGGTAAACTCCAAACAAATCGTGGTTGCTTATATTGTTGTAAGCCCGGTCATACTATTGCTAAGGGCATTTATCAATGGCTGCCCAAGGGCAATATTGGTTTCACTTACCATAAAGGACCCAATGAGAATTGGGTACCTACTCTCCCTTGATTATTTTTGTAGGTACAAAGTCTTGAGACCACCAAAAGAAGATGGGTTCTAGATAGTGGCTGCTCAAGACATATGACCGGAGACATATCTCTTTTCATCGACTTTGTGGCGAAGAAAAAGGGGTGTGTCACCTACGGAGATAACAACAAGGGACAGATTCTCGGTAAAGGTAGTATAGGTAACCCCTCATCTACTACTATCTCTGATGTACTTCTTGTGGAGGGCCTTAGACACAACCTTTTAAGCATCAGTCAACTATGCGACAAAAATTATAAAGTCTCTTTTTCAAAGGATTGTTGCGTAGTTGAAGATTGCGACAAGAAGAATGTGTTTAAGGGCTTGAGGGTGAATAACGTCTATATGCTAGACTTAAACGAGGTATCATTGGATGGAGACAAGTGTTTAGTCACTATGAATGAAGATTCATGGTTGTGGCATAGACACTTGGCTCATATCAATTTTGACTTGCTCAATAAAATTGTCTCTAAAGACCTAGTCATCGGTTTGCCCAAAATTAAATTTACAAAGGATCATCTTTGCGATGCATGCCAAATGGGGAAGCAAACAAGGATCTCTTTTAAATCTAAAAACATTGTTTCAACTATGAGACCCCTTGAGCTCCTCCATATGGATCTCTTTGGACCATCTAGGGTTAAAAGCCTAGGTGGTAACTACTATGGGTTTGTTATAGTCGATGATTTTTCTAGGTTTTGCTGGACGATTTTCTTGGCAAATAAGAGTGATACTTTTTCTGCCTTTGAACGATTTGCTAAGTTATCTCAAAACAAGTTAAACACAAACATTGGTTCAATCAGAAGTGATCATGGGGGCGAGTTTGAAAATCATTTATTTGAAGCATTTTGTGATTCCAACGGAATTGATCATAATTTTTCCGCACCACGTACTCCTCAGCAAAATGGGGTAGTGGAACGTAAAAATAGAGTTTTGGAGGAACTTGGAAGGACTATGATCAATGATAGTGGATTACCAAAATACTTTTGGGCAGATGCCATAAGTACGGCTTGTTACGTTCTGAATAGGGTGCTCATCCGGCCTATTCTAAACAAGACACCGTATGAGCTTTTAAAAGGGCGTAAGCCGAATATCTCTCACCTTCATGTATTTGGTTGCAAATGTTTTGTGTTAAACAATGGAAAAGAGACTCTCGGCAAATTTGATGCCAAGGCTGACGAGGGTATTTTTCTTGGATACTCTCAGTCAAGTAAAGCTTATAGAATCTATAATAAAAGGTTACGTGTAGTTGAAGAGTCAGTTCATGTTTCTTTTGACGAGTCTTATCCGAGAAATGTCGGAGAAGGTAGTTCTTTTCATGGTGCAGGTGTACCTACTGAAGACATACTCAAGGACACTGATAAGGGAATTGATCAGCCTGAAGCAGTGCGTATTGAGGAGGAAAAGGATCACCAACCAGTGAAAAGTGAGGATGATCATCATACTAATGAAGATGAACTTCCTCCAGCTTGGAAGTCTTCAAAAGACCATCCAATTGACAACATTCTCGGTGATATCTCTAAGGGAGTAACTACTCGCTCTAAACTTAGTAACTTTTGTTATTACTCGGCTTTTGTTTCCCAAGTTGAACCTAAAAACTCTAAGGAAGCATTACTCGATGAGCATTGGTATCTATCAATGCAAGATGAACTAAATCAATTCGGGAGAAATGAGGTTTGGGACCTTGTCCCGCCTCCGCGAGATCATCGAGTAATAGGAACCCGATGGGTGTTTAGGAATAAACTGGATGAAAATGGAGTAATAACGCGTAACAAAGCTAGGCTTGTAGCGCAAGGCTATAACCAAGAGGAAGGAATCGACTATGAGGAAACTTATGCGCCGGTTGCTCGACTCGAGGCCATACGTCTTCTACTTGCCTATGCTTGTACAAAGAACTTTAAACTATTCCAAATGGATGTCAAAAGTGCATTCCTTAACGGATATATAAATGAAGAGGTTTATGTAGCCCAACCTCCAGGTTTTGAATCACACGAATATCCTGATCATGTATATAAACTTAAGCGAGCTTTGTACGGACTTAAACAAGCCCCTAGGGCTTGGTATGAACGTCTAAGCAAATTTCTACTTGATCAAGGGTATTCAAGAGGAAAGGTTGACACGACCCTCTTTATTAAACGTCAAGGAAAACACTTAATTTTGGTACAAATTTATGTTGACGATATTATATTTGGGTCTACTAACATGACCTTGGTCAAGGAGTTTTCTAGTTTGATGCAGGGGGAGTTTGAAATGAGCATGATGGGGGAGCTTAACTATTTCCTCGGATTTCAAATCAAACAACTTGAAGAGGGCACATTCGTGAGTCAAACGAAATATTGTCTTGAGTTACTAAAACGTTTTGATATGCTGAACTGCAAAGCTATAGATACTCCTATGCCTACGAGTGTTAATCTTGATCGTGACGAAAAAGGTAAGGATGTTGAGGTAAAGAGGTATCGAGGTATGATAGGGTCTCTTCTTTATCTTACCGCATCACGTCCCGATATGATGTTTAGTGTATGCATGTGTGCGAGGTATCAAGCACATCCCAAGGAATCCCACCTAAAAGCTGTTAAACGCATACTTAGGTATCTCTCTGGAACCCCAAAGTATGGTCTGTGGTATTCCAAAGGTAGTGCTTGTTCCTTAGTTGGTTATTCTGATTCCAACTTTGCCGGGTGCAAGTTGGATAGGAAAAGTACTAGTGGCACGTGTCATCTTTTCGCAAATTCCTTGGTGAGCTGGCATAGCAAGAAACAGGTTTCCGTTGCTTTGTCAACTGCCGAGGCTGAATACGTTGCTGCAGCTAGTTGTTGTGCTCAAGTCCTATGGCTTAAACAACAATTGCTTGATTTTAATTTAAAACTTGAGCGTATTCCAATTTTATGCGATAACACTAGTGCAATAAATCTAACTAAGAACCCTGTATTACATTCACGTACCAAACATATCGAAATACGTCATCACTTCCTTAGGGATCATGTTGAGAAAGGTGATGTGATTTTTGAGCATGTTGATTCAAAAAATCAACTTGCTGACATTTTCACAAAACCTTTAGCCACTGAGCCTTTCTTTCATATCCGTAGGGAACTTGGCATTCTCGACATTTCGGATCGTGTTTGATCTTATTATAAAGTGTCATTACCTTATCTTATCTATATGTACATCTATACTTTTGTCACTAACAATTTCAAAAGCTGTTACCACATATGTAAGGTCTTGCATCATCAAAAGCGATCAAGGTAATATCGTTCTCGTTCATTAGAAATTAAGTGTACCATAACTGAGTGATATTATTGTTGTTTATTTGCCTATAATATGCTCACTGTCTTCATTTGTATGTTTGGTGTGCATGTTAGTTCTCTTTTTATTTAATATCATGGCTTAAATAACACAAAAATATGATTTTTCAAAATTTTCACTGTTTGAGTCGACTCACAAATGCTTCAGGTCGACTCACTTTGGTTGCTTTGTTTGCGTGTTTAGTCGGGAACGCTCAGGTCGACTATTAGGTCGACTCATAGCTTCTTTTTTCAAGATTATAGAAAAAGTTACAGTGTGCGTCGACGTACATAGACCTAGCGGTCGACCGCTCACTGAAAAATTGCGAAATATTCCTTGAGTCTTGTGCGGTTTTTGACCCATTTGATCTCTTTTTATGCTTTTTCTGATTTTCTATGTGGCATTAACATAACATATCAAGTCATTCTCTCATTTCCTCCTCTTCCCTAATTTCATCTCCACCAAAACCCTAACTTCATCAATCTCACCCAAAATTCTTGGAGTCTATAACTAGTTGGGAAATTCGTCACTATTCATCCTCCTTCAACACCAATCATCAATGGCTTCACGGAGAATCACCCGTAAAAGAGTCACAAGGGAATCATCTGTTCAAGCGGGTCCTTCTCAACCACCTCTAGACCAACCGGTAACTCTTTCTTCTCTACTTTCTCCTGAGAATGCTGATTTATTTGAGAAAACAATGAAGAAAAGGTCTGTGGTCAAGCAATTTGTGTATTATCGTCATACGGTAGAACGCATGCACTTGGAAGAAGTCATGGATTTATTGGACTTTCAAAATTTAAATGGGTTTTTAGAATGTGATGTCAAATACAATGAGGATCTGGTAAGACTGTTCTATACTGGTCTAGTTGGAAAGTTTGATGATTTTATGTTCAATTGCAAACTAGGGAATAAGACCCTTACTATCCAAAACACCACTTGGCGAGATTTATTCCATTTGTCTGTGACCAATGAGAGTCCTATCCAGCACATAACTGATACCAAGCATGTTAATGATTATGAGTATAAGACAACCTTAAATTCTATGCTCAGAAGACCATATCCTGATGCAGTTGTGGCGAGCAATCTTTTCTCTAGGGTAGTAACAACGGGAAAACTGTCTCCTATTCCTAGGATTTTGCAGTGGATCGTTGCCCATATTCTTAGACCCAAGCTTGGAGGTTATTCTAGGGTGGATCAGCCTGAGGTTCAGTTAATATACATTTTGATGAACAAGATACCAATCAGTTGGCCTTATTACTTTGCAAGCAGAATGTATGCTCTTCGTGAATCCGGTAGAGGGACTGCACTTGGGTATGCATCCATTATTCAAAAGTTTTTCAATAATGCTACAATAGTTGTTCCTGGTATTCCTTATAAGTCCATTACTATAAATCAAGAGTTCTGCCAAAAAACTATGACTATGATGGGCCATATGTGGGATGTTGTAGAGAAAAAGTATAAGTATATTTTGAAAGCCAACACGGCTGTTCTGGAAGAGTCTAGTGAAGAAGATGACGAAGAAGAAGAAGACGAAAGGGAAAATGAAGAAGGAGAGAATGAACAGGATGATGCTAACGAGAACCAAAATGACAATGCTCAATGGCACCAAATGGATACGGGGGCTGAAGACAATACTGCATGGATGTATCAAGGTTCTGAAGAAAATCAAGGTTGGAATTCATGGCAATCTCCAATGGAAACTGAAGTTGACCAAGGATGGGGTCAATGGCAATATAATAGTTGGACCAATCTTGGTTCCAACCATAGGCCATCAACTCACGGGATGAACTACCAAGATTCATATTACACTCCTCCTTCACCTCCGCGTCCTCAACAAAACAATGAAGATATTCTTGAACTTATGAGGACGATGCAACTTGATCAATAGCGGTTTGCCATAGCTCAAGAGGAACGGTTCAAGTCTTTACAAGACGAAATTCAAACTCACGCCAACAACTTTGACTCTTTTGCCACAAATTTGACTGGAAGATTCAACACAATGGCCGAAACTTCTGCTAATCAGCACCGTGCTCTTACAAACAGCTTCAACATTCTAAATCGCACCGTGTTGGAGATGACCGAGCAGTTGGATGTGCAACCTCCACCACCTCATCATCCTCAACCGTTTCGCGGAAGAGGTCATTCATTTAGGGGGAGGAGGCCATAAGAATCTACATTGCATCTTGCATCATGTCTCTTCATGCTTTATTCTTGATCTGTTTATGACTCTGCTATGTTTCCGTTTGCTATATGCACTTTCTCTTAGTGACTTTGTATTGCTACTATTTTGGCTTCTCTATGTAGTGACCATCTTTGTGTTCCTTAAACATTATGGTTTGGTTTAAATAGTTTGTTTGTCTTTATCATTATTATGTTCGTTAACTTGCATTATATGTGAATGTATGTTAATGATTATTCGTTGCAATTCGTTAAACAATGCAGCTATTCTTGATACTTTCTCTTTCTTTCTTTTTGATGTTGTCAAAGGGGGAGAAGAAATGGGAAATAACAGGTATTAACAGGCATTGAGATGATCAAACAATAGTGGATGCATAGAGTCAGGGGGAGGATACTACCTCAGTTTGACCGTTTTGTCATCATCAAAAAGGGGGAGTATGTGAGGGAAGTCTCTCTCTATGTACTTGATTTTAATGATGTCAAAACTATCATGCTTTGCACATATATATTTCACATGAATGCACATTAGGTGTTCTAAGGATGTTTGATCATGTTGGCAATGTTCTAGGTGCATTAGATATGGTTAAACACCTTTAGGAAAGTCAAAAGTGTGATTTTTACATGTTTGAATGGTGTGAGTCGACTCATGACCTTGTTCAGGTCGACTCATACATGCTGAATTTGTGTCTGTTAAAACTGTGTGCTGCGGGTATGCTCAGGTCGACTCTTCAGGTCGACGCATACATCCTGCATTTGTGTATATCAAAAACTGGGTGTTATGAGTCGACGCATAGACCTGTTTAGGTCGACCGGTCGCTGTTTTGCACAAATTTTCTGCTGTGTTATTCACTCTAAAATTCTGTTTCTCTCATGTATTTCTTTTAGGATATTATATATATCATTTTTAGCTCTTTTTTAACAGAAACAAGAAACGTGAAAGATTTTATGCCATTTTCTCTCATCAATTTCATCTTCTTCCTTGAGCATTCAAACAACTACACATAATTAATTTTTGTTTGTTGTGTTCATTGATTTGAAGTGATAAGGTTCAGATTTCTGGAAGTGTTATCTTCATTTCTGAGTTGAGATTTGTGGTAGGTGTTTCTTGAATAAAACCTTAGGGTTTTCTCCTCCAAGAATCTAAGAGATTTTGGGGGTTTTTGCACAAGCCAATTCGTTCTACAAGGATTCAGCTGGGCGAAGGTAACCGAAGAGATCAGTTTAGTAGCTGTAATCAGAGGATCGTAGAAGAGTGGTTTGGGTTCGAATCTTTGGTAGATTGCAATTGATCGAGTGAAGGTAATCGAAGAAGAGTGTGTTCCTTCGGTTTAGTAGCGCGGGACGATAATTGGATCAACCATATTCGAAGCACTTGATTCATCTTGAATCAAGGGAAGAGAAGGCTCTACATCAATAATTCGAAGACGTTCGAAGATTTGATTGTTCATAGTTTTCTCTTGTATAAACGTACAATTGCAACGATAATATATATATCTCAATTCCATGTTAGGAATTGGGGGCAGAGGTACCCATAGCGAGGACGATTGGGGAACTGCCTAATCAAATTGCGTTTGTTCTCTTTCTCCTTCAACTCTTTATATTTTCTGCATTGTTTGAATTTGTCAAGTTTTCAATTTGTCTGAATTTCTGAGGTGTTGTAATCTAGAGCTGAAAAATTGTTTTTGTTAAAGTGATACAATTCTTTGAATTGTATCTAGGAGCAGCTTGAACTTACTAACCATAGAAATTCTGCACTTAGTGTGTTTGTACACACCAAGTGTTTGATAATTTGTCACAAAGCAAACTCAAACATTGTTTGTGTCTCATTGCTTATAGTTTGCCTCATTGTTTTGGTTTATACATAAACACGTTAAAATTTGTTGATTGCGTTTGACTAGATTAACACAACTGAAGTTTTCTCTTCCATACTCTTTCACAATATATTCGTGCATATCCGATCCTTTTTGGTAGAAGGTTCGTTGTAGACTTTTGATCCAGTGGTAGCTTCCGTTTAAATAATTTTTTAAAACTGAACTTTGTAGTCCATTTGCGTGTAAAACTCGAAGGATCTATTCAACCCCCCCTTCTAGATCCATAGCCATAGTCTAACAGGTTATTTCCTTCACGATAATCTTGGATCCATTCGAGATCTATCTTACGTTGGAGGGCCTCTTGTACAAAAGAGCATCCCTGATTGTTTGTTGAGCAGACTGGACAAGCACTGTAATTATGCTGTGGAAGATTATAATATTGACTTTGCCTCAAATGCATCGCCACTAAAATGACGTTCATTGCACAAATGTCATGGTTTTGAACAATGTTAGGATGTGCGTGGGCCATGTTTACTTTATAGATCCTATGATCCTGAATCCAACCCAGATCCATTCGTTCTTGTAGTGCTGCTTGCACTACGGAACATCCCTGATTGTTCTTTGAGTAGATATCACACTGGTGATAGTTATGAGATGGCACATGACCGTACCCGCTCTGTCTGCAATGCATCCTCACCAGATTGGTTCCTAATAGGAGTACATCGTGAATTTGATAACTGCGGCTAGGTTCTTCCTCTATTAAATTTATTGCAGCCTTCTCATGCTGTGGCAACGGGTTCGTCTGAACATTTGGATTAGTGTCTTTGAAGGATAAAACCCCGTACCTGACAAGATTCTGTACATCAGACTTGAAGCTGAGACAATTCTAAATTTTGTGTCCCGATCCTCCTTGATGGTAAGGGCAAGTTTGATCTGCTTTGAACCAAAAAGGCAAATTTTCTGGTACTGCAAGAGGAGTCCTGGTTTGGACGTGCCCCTTGGCCGGTAGAAGTGGAAGCAATTCTGCGTACAACATCGGTATAGGGTCAAACCCTAATGGTCGTGTCGTACGATTGTTGTTGCTGTACTGTGGACGAGCCTGCTGAAAAGGCTGTTGCATCATTTGCTGATACTGTTGTTGAATTGGTTGGTTCTGAGTAACCTGAGATTGATAAGTCGGAGCCAGTGTGGGGTTGATAGCGGGAGTTATTGCCACTATTGGTTGATACCTTCGCCTTTGCTTTCCTAGAGAGATATTACAAATATCTTACTCTTTTTTCTTTTGGAAAGTACTACTGTATCTCTTAGTACTGCTAGATGGCTCTGCATCTTTGATCAATCGTCCTTCTCGGACTGCTTCTTCAAGGCGTACTCCCATGTTCACCATTTCAGTGAAGTTACTGGGCGCACTTGCAACCATTCGATCATAATAGAATGAGCTCAAGGTTTTCAAGAAGATCTTTGTCATCTCTTTTTCCTCAAGAGGGGGACATATCTGGGTGGCAATTTCACGCCACCTCTGAGCATATTCTTTAAAAGTTTCTTTGTCCTTTTGCGACATTGCTCTAAGCTGATCCCTATCCGGTGCCATGTCTAAATTGTATTTATACTGCTAAACAAAGGCAGCGCCGAGATCTCTGAAAGTACTGATCTTGGTGTGGTTTAGATCCATGTACCATTTGAGTGCGGCACCGGTTAAACTGTCTTGGAAGTAATGGATCAGTAGCTGTTGATTTTCTGTCTGAGTTGACATTTTTCGAGCGTACACCACTAAATGACTTTGAGGGCAAGAGTTGCCTTTGTATTTTTCAAAGTCAGGCACCTTGAATTTGTGCGGGATCTTTACATTTGGGACCAAACAGAGGTCTGCGGTGTCCTTTCTGAACAAGTCTTGACCGCGAATGGCATGCAGTTTCTTCTGCATTTCCAAGAATTGTTCTTGGAACTCATTCATCCTTTCGTACATGTCTTCGTTTCCACCAGAAATTGCTTGTGAAATCTGTCCTTCCGGGACAGTGTGTACCATTGGTTGTGGTATAGACATTATAGCAGTGACTGTTGGAGCTTCAGTGTCCTGAAGTGTGTAACCTTCAGGTGTAGCTTTTGTAACCCTTGCATCTTCATTTTCCCGAAGTTTGTAACCTTCAAGTCTAGCGGTTCCTGCTGCAATTTCTGGGTCTTCAGTGACCGGTGGGATATATCCCTCAGATATAAAGTTGAAAGGCATGCCCCAGGGGCGACCTTTAGGCATGTTGTACTGAGGATCATATGTCTCCATTACAGGTGTAGATGTGATCTCCGAGATCACAGTCTATTAATGTTGCTTCTGAGCTGCTGCCAGGGATTGCATGTCACTGTGAAGTTTTTCCAAACTTTCCTTTAGAGTGTCGATTTCTTCTCTCGGCTCTCTGTTCTCTTCCTCGAGATCATCCATTTTCTTTTGTCGATTGGGCCGAGTATTGTTTGAGTGAGACAGTTTGACTCTAGAATCGCGACACATACGTGAGACTCAAAGATAAGAAAAATGCGTTATGTGAGAATTATGAATGATATGCAATGATATATTTTTTTAGTTTTTGTTTTAATAAAAAAGAAGCTTCAACAAATAGATTGCGAATATCATACAATGGGGGGGGACCCTTTTTATTGAATTCGAAAGATTATAGTATTTTACAAGGAAAAGTACAGTATTTTACAAAGTGCTGCAAGGAAAAAGTCTAAACTCATGGATCCTGAGTTCTCTCCGAGGAGAGCTCAGATGCTGGTTCCTGTATTTTCCTTTTCTTTGATCGGGGCTCTTCAGCCGTTGTCGGGTTGTCAGTCCTTTGCCAAGTGAAAGGAGCGAGCAAATTTCTTCGATCTTCCTGATTTTCTATAGCATGATGTTCTAATATCTCAATCAGAGCATCCTTCTCCTTTAACAGTTCCTGAATCTTGGTACATTCCAAATTAAGGATTTGGTATTTGTTCTTCCAAGAGCTCTTCTCACGTTGAACTTTGTTAAGAGAGACCTAGAGTTTTTCCGCATCAAACATGAAATAAAGGACAGATTCCTTTAATGGAAAAACATCTTGACGAGGGTAAGGCATCCTCAGCTTGAGGGCTCTAGTTTGCACCCAGTGGAGATAAGGCTCCATGGAGGTACAATTTGGTCTTTCTAGAGACTCTCTGCCTTTCCTATGAACATGTTGTCAGGCATGCACTATTTCTTTCTTTAGTGCCCTGTCATTTTCCCCTTCCTTGAAGAAAAGACCTTCCAGATGAACATTATGTGGGGATATTCTTCATCGGGTATCCAAGTTGACGGCTAGCTAAAATTGGACGATAGTTAATTCCTCCTTTAGTTCCAATGAGGGGTACGTTAGGGAAATTTCCGCATTTGTCTATGATCTCTATCCCTTCATAAATCCTATTGTACCAATCTATGTCATAGTTGGTAAGGGACATAATCCTTTTTGACCAACGTAGAGTACTCTTGTGATCCCAAAAAGCAGCAGACTTGGGCAAATGGGAAATGAACCATTTGTAGAGTAAGGGTACACAGCATGTGATCATTCCTCCACTGTACAAATTCCTTAAGTGTACAGAATGATAAGCATCTGCGAGCAAGGTTGGTACGGAGTTTCCTATTAAGAATATCTTAACAGCATTGGTATCGACGAAGTTGTCAATGTTGGGAAAAAGAAATGACCCATATGTGAGCAGAACGAAGACGTCTTCAAAGGCAGTTACGTTTCCTATACTAGCAAAGTACAGAGCTTTCCCCATCAGGAATTTATCCGGTAAACCCTGGATTCCTCCTTTGGTAGACATGTGAGTCCTAACTTTTGACTCGTCCAAAGAGATTGCTCTTGCAATGGCCTGATCCTCTGGAATTTTTTCCAGTCCAGAAAAGGGAGCTTGATCAGTGATAGGTAAATCAATCAGGTGGGAGTACTCTTCTAGCGTTGGTGCCAGTTGGTAATCCGGGAATGTGAAGCAGTGATAAACCAGATCGTAGAACTGAATCAACGTAGACAGGATTCCTTCAACTACGTGGACCCTTAACAGAGACAACAGTCCTCCGTGCTTAGCTCTGAAAGCCTCGGGATTGGTAATCATCCTTGCCAATTTCCTTAAGTCCTCTAATTTCGGATCCTTGAAGGTGTACTTGTTCTTCTTTCTTCTACCGAAATCCATAACGCAACCTCTGATATTTGCAATTATTGTTTTAGTTTATTTTGAAAAAACGATTTATTTCTTGTTTGAAAAGAGTTTTTTAGATGAATGCAGCAAACAAAAACATTTGAAAACAAGGGTTCAAGGGTTCAACGTCACGAGCATGAAGTCATGGCTCTACCCCATCCCCAAAGGTTGTACTATTTTGGTCAATTTTTGTACCTGTAGAATGGGTTCTAAGGTTACCAAAGTCATTGACCCCCTAGGGATACCGACAGCAATCTGATTCACTCGAGCGAGCTGTAATATCCTAGGATGAATCTCATTTGAGTGTAGTATCGCGTATTAACTATTCCCGATAGTCACCGCACTACCAAATGGTCATATGGTTAATGTCTACTAAATCCTCATGGTCATGGGTACCACACTAGGAAAGACAATGCCTTCAGAGGATCTTACTAAAAGCAAGCAAACTATTTCAGAATTAAACGAAAAATTATTTTCTTAGAAAACTCAAATGCTGCTTTAAAAAGTAAAGTCCTTAAGCTAGAAGAAGAGATCACTTCCAACATAACCAACACTAATGAAGTGGTTAGATATGATAAAGCTTTTCAACACTTTCTTACTAAAAGCATAGATAGAAGTAAAATGGCTTCAATGATCTATGGAGTTAGCAGAAATGGAAATAGAGGTCCAGGGTATTCAGGACCATCAGAACCATATGATGAAACCAAGAGTATTAAACTAATAGCTCTATCTAAACATTTTGTGCGTGCTGATACGAAACTAAAATGTCCAGAACCAAAAGGTTCTAAGTCTGTTATATCACAAACACAAACACGGAAGAAAACTTCCAAACCCAAATACTATGCACAAATACCACACTATTATCCTGCTGCACGAAAATCCAAAGGTGTCAGAACCTCTGGAAAGGCTAATGTGAAAGGACCCACAAAATGGGTACCTAAGAATAAGATAATTTATGTTGCAGATATCCTTAATTGCGCCACTGAAACACCAGTCATGGTACTTGGACAGTGGATGCTCACGACACATGACGGGAGAAAGGCATATGTTCCAAGATCTGAAACTTAAGCCTGGAGGTGTCGTTGGTTTCGGAGGAAATCAGAAGGGAAGAATCATTGGCTCCGGAACTGTTCGAAATGGTAATCTTCCTTCTATAAATAATGTTCTTTTAGTTGAAGGTCTAATGCATAATTTATTGTCAATTAGCCAACTTAGTGACAATGGTTATGACGTTATTTTCAATCAAACGTCCTGTAAGGCTGTTAGTCAAAAGGATGGATATGTTTTGTTCAATGGTAAAAGGAAGAACAATACTTACAAAATTAAATTATCAGATTTAAAACATCAAAATGTAAAGTGTCTTCTATCTGTCAATGAAGAGCAATGGGTCTGGCACAGACGTCCGGGTCATGTTAGCTTGAGAAGAATCTCACAGCTGAACAAGCTTGGACTTGTCAGAGGCTTGCCAAATCTGAAGTACTCTTCAGATACTCTTTGTGAAGTATGTCAGAAAGGCAAGTTTCCAAAAACTTCTTTTAAAGCAAAGAAAATTGTTTCTACCTCTAGACCATTGAAACTTCTTCACATCAATCTATTTAGACCAGTGAAAACTGCTTCTATCAATGGTAATAAATGTGGACTAGTCATCATTGACGATTACAGTCGTTGGACATGGGTAAAATTCTTAAGACACAAGGATGAGTCACATTCTGTGTTTGCTTCCTTCTGCACCCAAGTGCAAAACGAAAAGAGTTGCAAAATCGTCAAGGTCAGAAGTGATCATGGTGGAGAATTTGAAAATAAAGATTTTGAAAAACTTTTTGATTCACATGGGATATCTCATGATTTTTCTTGTCCTAGAACTCCACAACAAAATGGAGTTGTAGAAAGAAAGAACAAAACTTTACAAGAAATGGCTCCTACCATGATCCAAGAAACTGACATGGCTAAGCACTTTTAGGCAGAGGCAGTCAACACAACATGTTATATTCAAAATAGAATCTCTATAAGACCTATCTTGAATAAAACTCCTTATGAATTGTGGAAGAATAAAATTCCCAACATTTCTTATTTTCACCCCTTTGGATGTATTTGTTTTATGTTAAACACTTAAGAGAATCTTGGCAAGTTTGATTCCAAAGCACAGAAGTGTCTGCTGTTAGGATACTCTGAACACTCAAGAGGCTACAGAGTTTATAACACAGAATCACGGATTGTGGAAGATTCAATTCATGTCAGATTCGATGATAAGCTTGACCCTGAAAAGTCAAAGCTAGTTGAAAAGTTTGCAGATTTGGAAATCAGTTTTTCAGAACCTAAAGAAAAAGTAGAAGAAGTTAAAACTCCAGAAGTTCCTACTCATAATATCATTGATGTATCGTCTAATACTTCACAACAAAAGAAAAGGAGAATCTCAACTTCACACCCTGAAGAACTAATTCTGGGTAGCAAGGACGCTCCCATCAGAACCAGATCAGCTTTTAAACCCTCTGAAGAAACGCTTCTGGGATTGGTATCGTTAATTGAGCCAACAACAGTTGATGAAGCTCTTATGGACAAGGACTGGGTTCTGGAAATGGAAGAAGAACTTAACCAGTTCTCAAAGAACGACGTATGGGATCTTGTCCCAAAACCTAAAGATGTCCATATAATTGGTACTAAATGGGCTTTCATAAACAAGCTCAATGAAAAGGGTGAAGTCATCAGAAACAAGGCACGACTTGTTGCACAGGGTTATAGTCAACAAGAAGGGATTGATTATAACTAAACTTTTGCTCTAGTGGCCAGACTTGAAGCGATACGATTATTAATCTCCTTTTCGGTAAATCATAACATCATCTTATACCAGATGGATGCCAAGAGTGCATTTCTGAATGGTTATATATCATAAGAAGTTTATGTCAAACAACCTCCTGGTTTTGAAAACTCAGAAAAGTTAGATTTTGTTTTTGAACTTAAAAAGTATCTCTATGGTCTGAAACAAGCTCCCAGAGCTTGGTACGACAGATTGGGCAAATTTCTTTTAGAAAATAACTTCACCAAAGGCAAAGTTGATACTACTCTCTTTTTGTAAATCATTCAAAAATGATATTCTTATAGTTCAGATTTACGTTGATGATATTATTCTTGGTTCTGCTAATCCTTCTCTATGCAAGGAATTTTCAAAGTTAATGCAAGCAGAATTCGAAATGAGCCTAATGGGTGAGTTGAAATTCTTCCTGGGGATTCAAAATTGATCAAAAACCAGAGGCTACTTACATCCATCAAACTAAGTACACCAGAGAACTTCTGAAGAAATTCAACATGATGGATTGTAAAATAGCTAAGACTCCAATGCATCCAACATGCATAATGGGGAAGGAAGAAGCAAGTGGTAAGGTTTGTCAGAAGATGTATCGTGGTAGGATAGGTTCTCTTTTGTATCTAACTGCTTCTAGACCAGATATCTTATTCAGGGTACATCTTTGTGCTAGATTCCAATCAGATCCCAAAGAGCCTCATTTAACTGTTGTTAAATGAATTCTAAGGTATCTGAAAGAAACAACTAACCTTGGCTTAATGTATGAGAAAACATCAGAGTACAATCTTTCTGGTTACTGCGATGCAGACTATGCTGGAGACAGATTGGAAAGAAAGAGCACGTCTGGAAACTTTCAGTTCTTAGGGAACAACCTAATCTCATGGTCAAGTAAGAGACAATCAATAATTGCTCTCTCAACAGCAGAAGCAGAATACATATCCGCTTCCTTATGCATGTCATACCCCAAATTTTTACCAATAAGATTCCCCATCATTGTGAAAATCACCATCACAATATGGATAGACCATTATACCTCATTAGTCTCCCCAAAAATGGGTGAGCATCCACTACAATCAAACTTAGGGTTTCAAGTCCTCTCAGAGCTCTTAGACAAAGGATCAATCAAGGAATGACATGATATTCAACTTGTCTAAACCTCTCAAATATCCACAATGGATCAAGAGGACTCCCACCTCAAGAATCAAGCACAAAGTTGCAACATTCCAAGTGGATTAAGCCTCAAGATCGCTAGTGTCACCAAATTAGGGTTTTGGTCGACTGGGGCCTCTAGATGGAAATTTTCCTCTGGGCATGAGCCAAAGGCTTCAAAGCACAACCTAAGATGCTCCAAGGGACATCATGAACCTAATCATCAAGTCAATTTTGCCTCAGGGGATGCATTCATAAAAAACCAGGAATTAGGGTTTCTTGACCTAATTCACCCCTAAGTTGACTTTTGGGACAAAACATGAGCCAAGACCTCAAGAGAGGATTTGGGGGTCTCTAACACACTACATTGATCCATTTGCAACAATGGATTGATCCAAGAAGCTTGATTCACAAGTTTCAAGTTCATCAGAACCACAGTTAGGGTTTCGCGGAAAAAGTCAACTGTACCTTTGACTTTTGACCAAGACATGCTCCCAATCCTTGGGACATGAGTCAATACACCCTATAACACCTATGAAATCCATCCATCAAGTTTAATTTAGGTCAAGGACTTGATTTCATAGAGGATCACACAGTTTGGAATTCATCTGATAAAAAGTCAACTGTGCCCAAAAGTCAAAGTTTAACTTTTTGATTTTTTGATCAATTATGGTTCCCTAACCCTAAAATGATGTTAATATGTGATTGGGATAATCATTCATCAAGAAAAATCAAGAAAAGTGGGATAACTTGTAAAAGGTGTAACCATAAAAAACTTAGAAATTTTCTAAGTTATGGAACAAAGTGGCTAGGGTACCAACTTCCAAGGACCATAACTTGAGATCCAAGCTACCATTTGGGCTGATCCAAAGATGGATTTTTAGCTCTCATGGCATACTTTAAAAGTATCAACTACACCTCATTCTAATTCATCATATATTTTGAGTTATGGTTGGATCAAAATGGCTGAAAACATGAAATACCAATTTTTCCAACACTTAGTGAAATTTTCACTAAGTCAGAATCTGTCTTGTTTTTTTTTTCCAAAAGTAAGGGGATTTTTCACTTGGATCCAAAAAGTATCAAGACAAACTATGATCACACATGTGTTCTATCATATAAGAGCTTTCCAAAATGGCCAAGAACTCCATGAAACTCCACTTAATCCATGAGATATGACAATGACAACGTGCCTTGCTGCAAACTGTCATGTCAAGGCAGATTTGTGCATTTTGCTCGATTTGAACAAATTTTGCAAATGACAAACAAGTTTATCCATCTGAACACCTTAGGGGGAGACCAAGGAGGGATAAACACTGATCCATCAGCCTCCCAAGTCCTTGGAACCAAAAGTAGCATGCCAAACCTAGAAATGCCTAAAAGAGGGACAAGACTCCAATTTTGGTTTGGAGCATTTAATGGATGCACCAAGGTGGCATGGACTGAGCCCTTTCCAACTGAATTCAGTCAAGACTTATCCAAGAACTAGGGAACCAGCAACCTGTGCTCTAACCTCTAGTCAATGGCTAGAGGAGACTTGGATTCCTATTGATCAACATTTGCCAAACTTCTGCAGCAGTTGCCATTCACTATTGCTTGCAAAACAAACTTGCTCTACTATAAAT
This sequence comes from Lathyrus tuberosus, assembly GCA_022829125.1. Classification (NCBI taxonomy): domain Eukaryota; kingdom Viridiplantae; phylum Streptophyta; class Magnoliopsida; order Fabales; family Fabaceae; genus Lathyrus; species Lathyrus tuberosus. The sequence continues at coordinate 7,695,043 of JALAZF010000154.1, read as the reverse complement.
AAAGCTCATTTGTGCTCAGTTTGAGTACACCAAAGCCATCAAACATATGAATTCCTCAAAATTTCTTCCTTCACTCCAAAATTGCCTTCCAAAGCAAGTCACTATCTGGTTTTGAGTTTGAGTGCAATTCCAACCAAACCAATCACACATACACACACCTCATAAACATCATATAGAAGTGATCCAAACACTTAAACAACATCTGGAACACTGATTTCTCAAAATCACCATCCAACTGCTCAAGCTTTTAGCAAACTTGCAGTTGGGGTACCATCTTCAGTTCCAGCTTGTTTCAAACCACTCCAAGCATTCAGACACATCACTTGGCACCTAAGGAAGCTGTGCAAATCATTGGAACCAGCTTGCAACACCTCTAACACAAAACACGATCACCAGCTGCAAGAGGTAGGCCTGAGCTCTTCTAACTCTATGATCCATGCATTTTTTGCTGCACAATAATTTGGCTATATGTTCATAATCATGCATAGAGTGTTTACACTCAATCAATTGCTTTGTTTGAATCGTGTATGGAATTTCTGAGCCTTCATGCAAATTTTAGGGTTCTTGAGGTTTCTCTTTGATTTCTTATTCCATGCTTAAAATAAATGAAATTAAAGGCCATATACATGATCGTGAGGTGAAAACGAGCAGATTGATATGTAGATTGCATGATATCATCAAGTATTCAGTGAGATTGAATAGAAAATGCAAATCTGCAGGAACAGAGGGTGGCGCGTGTTCTTGGCGCCATTTTTTGAATATTTGAATTTTGTGATTTTATTTACCTGATTCAAAAATTAATTTTTCTCTAGTTTTTAATGATTTTGAGTTGATTCTTTTTTTAATAATTCACAAAAATGCTAAAATATTTTATTTTACCAAAAAACCCTAAAAATATTAATTATTTCATATACTTGATATTTTTACAAAGAATTAATATTTTATTTGTTTTTCAACATTTAAAATGTTTTTTCTCCCTTGATTTTCCAAACTTAATTGATTTCCAATCATTTTGTGGATAGAAACATGATTTTTGAAACATTGATCCAAGATCACAATTTGTTTTCACACATGTTTAATAATTTTGATAATTTTAATTGAATTTTTATTCAATTAAAATATATTTTGAAAACAAATTAGGGTTTTGATTAATTCAACCCTCATCAAAGTTTTTCAAATTATTGGGCCTCTAATAGAGTGTAAGACCCAACCCTTTTTTTTTAAAACCAAAATAATTTGGGCCTCAATGTATTGTATAAGTCCCGATACCGTCAAAAAGTTCGGCACGATCGTCGTCTTTTTAACAAAAATCACCCTGGGCCTCTCCTTGAGCTGTAAGCCCCACCACTTGTATAAAAATAAATTATTGGGCCTCTCCTTGAGCTGTAAGCCCCACCACTTGTACAAAAATAAATTATTGGGCCTCTAATAGAGTGTAAGACCCAATCCCCTTTTAACCAAAACCTTTTTGGGCCTCATACATTGTATAAGTCCCTCTGCGTTAAAAGAAAAACCTCGGTGCGATCGCCGTTGCCAAACAAATCACCCTGGGCCTCTCCTTGAGTTGTAAGCCCCATCTCTTATACAAAAATAAATCTATGGGCCTCTAATAGAGTGTAAGACCCATCCCCTTGTACATGAATACTATTTGGGCCTCACGTATTGTATAAGTCCCTCTGTACAGTTTTTTAAACAACGGTGGGATCATCGTTAAAACTTGGGCCCTTCCTCGAGCTGTAAGCCCCAACAATCTTTTCAAGCACTTTCTCCTTTGATTTTGAATTCAAATATATGCTGTTATCAAAACTTTCTTTGTTGAACAACTAACCAAACATCATGGAAGCTCTACAACGGGTAAGTGTTTATCCACTTTCATTTACCGCTTTCATATGTACATAACTGTATATTGGGGCTGCTTCACTATAGGTCTTCTTTCACATTCTTTTATATACTTGTCACTTATCCATTGTGTAATACTAGTATAGTTATTTAGAGTTTTCCCCAGCAGCTACGTCTAGCAATAGGTAAAGCCTTGTTGGTCACTCTTAAATACAAACAAAACTAGATCCCCATAGGATTTCTAGATACAGTCTTCCCTTCTCTTGGGGTTAAACAATACGGAACAAAGAGAAAGGCAGTATTCTCGGTGAACCTTTTCTCAGACTGTCACCCTTAGAAATTGTCAAAGAAACTATAACTCCCCAGAGATGATATTTTCTCCGTGAATGGCATCTCTTGAGTTTCTTCCAAATTCTCGAACTTTCCTGGAATGATCTCTTCTCGGTGAATTGCATTTCTTGAACTTCTCTTGTTTTGGGGACCCACAAGCTTCCTAAAAGCATCCCCGCCTCCTCTTGGGCGTTGTACAAGGACCCTTCGGCTTCTTAGAAGTTCTCATGTCTTTTCTTGGGCTTAATACAAGGACCCTAATGACCTCTTAAAGGTATAAGACAGAACTTAGTCATCCTTTGCTAGAGCAGTCTTTCCCGCGTCAAAACTCTGGCCATTTTAGGGTTGATACTCATCCCTTAATGCCCCCGCCAACTCTATGGCTTTGTACAAAAGATAAAACTCTAGACTTGGACAGTCTAAACCTCTTGAGTCTCAAAGACATTTTCAAGTTCCTTTCAAACATAGGAAAAAACACCGATCACCCTGGATCAATCTCCAGCATAAACCCGGTCTCTCTCATGAGAGTTCCCCACACTTGGACACGCTTCAGGATCTCAATAATCCTCAGCAGTAAGACAACCTCCTCTTGGGATTTGTACAAATGATTCTCCCCAGCGGAGCTAACCTTTTCAGACTCTCTTGTTGAGTCAACTTTTAGCCTCCATCTCAGGCTTCATACGAGATAGAAAAACACTCTCTTGTTGAGTATAAAAGATTCTCTTGTTGAGTCAACTTTTAGCCTCCATCTTGGGCTTCGTACGAGATAGAAAAACACTCTCTTGTTGAGTATAAAGTACTCTCTTGTTGAGTCAACCTTTTTAGCCTCCGTCTTGGGCTTTATACAGGGCAGATAAAAGACTCTCTTGTTGAGTCAAACCCTTTTTAGCCTCCGTCTTGGGCTTTGTACAAGACATAGAAAATCACTCTCTTGTTGAGTATAAAAGACTCTCTTGTTGAGTCAATCTCCTTTTAGCCTCAATCTCAGGCTTCATACGAGACCACAAATCACTCTCTTGTTGAGTCAACCTTTTTAGCCTTCGTCTTGGGCTTTATACAGGACAGATAAAAGTACTCTCTTATTGAGTCAAACCCTTTCAGCCTCCATCTTGGGCTTTATACAAGATACATTCTCCCCAACAGAGTCAAAATACCTTTCAGCCTCAATCTTGGGCTTTGTGCAAGACAGAAAGAACATTTTCCTCCGAAAAAGTCAAACTTCTAGCCTCCTCTTAGGCTTTGTATAAAGAAAACCCCAGTTGAGTCAATCAACCTTTTAGCATCAAATTTGTGCCTTCCTCACAACATACAAATATCAATAACTCCTCTTTAGAGATGACAAAATCCCTCTCCCCCAAAACCCTTTAGCTTCACATCTTGGGCTTTGAACAAGATACAAATCACCTTTAGCTTCATGTCTTGGGCTTTGAACAAGACACCAAAACAATCTCTTTTCTCCCATAGAATATGAGAAACTACGATCGCTCTGATTTCCCTGTTTTGGGAATACGTAGGCATAAGATTGCAAAATCTTAGCGAGCATACTAATCAAAAACCCAAAATCCCGTACCTTCACACATCAATTGAAAAGCATCAGACCTAACATCTTACCAATAGCCTAGACACTGTTTTTAAGCGAATAACCCTAAAGAAGAACCCCCTCTTGATAGCATCTGTAAACCAACAGTTTTGACTATTTAAACTCAGTTTGCAAGCAGGGTTAATTGGAGACATCTATTTCCCTTCCTTAATCAGCTCAACAGGATAAAAAATGAATCGAACTGTAGTTCCAAAGCGATAGTGATTCGAAACCACAAAAATTGCGCTACAGAAAAGTGGCGACCACAGTGGGAGGTATTCTTTCTAGCCTCTTTTAGGGTGAGAGATTTAAATTCAACAAAATGTCACATAAATGGCGACTCTGCTGAGGACTCATTGTCTATATAGAATCATAAGACTAGAGGTCTAAGATGATTAAGACAAATATATATACTGCTTTTCCTAATTGATATCCGTGTTTATTTTTCTGCTAATGAGAATGCGTGTGATGTCGCATGTGGAAAGATTGAGTATACACCTAAGATAGGGATGGCATTATACGGGTAATCTTACGGGGAGTAAATCCCAGTTAAGAGTCCCCGATCGACCATCAGATTCAGTGGAGACTCCCTTTGCAGATACATTGCCTATACGACTTCGGTTGTTGAAAGTAGTGTGGTCGGTTGGGTTATCTGAGAAGCTGAGGTTTTTAGTAGACTGAAACCATTTTGTAGTACAGAAGCTATCGGGAATAGTTGTCACGCGATACTACCCTCATTTGAGATCACTCTAAGATACATCAGCTCACTGGTGATCTGCTTGCTGTTGTTATCCCAAGAGAGGTCAATGATTTTGCGGACAGGTACAAAAAATCACCAGCATAAACCTTTGGGGATGGGTAGAGCCTTGACTTCATGACACCGACCCTTTGACCCCATGTTTTTTCTATGTTTTTGTGTGCTGCATTCACGCATTCATCTAAAAAACTTTAAAACAAAGAAAAATATTCTCTTCTAGTCTCTCTTTTTCAAATTAAACTAAGACAATGATTGCAAATGTCAGATAAAGAGATTACGCTAATTGATTTCGGTAGAAGAAAAACTCACAAGTACACCTTCAAGGTTCCAAAACTAGAGGATTTAAGAGGTCTGGCGAGAATGATCACTAACCCCGAGGCTTTCAGAGCCAAGTATGGAGGAATGCTATCTCTGTTAAGGGTTTATGTATTCGAAGGAATCCTGTACACACTAATCCAGTTCTATGATCCGGTCTATCACTATTTCACATTCCCAGATTATCAGCTAGCACCAACACTGGAGGAGTACTCTCACCTGACTGATTTGCATATTTCTGACCAAGCTCCCTTTTCTGGACTGGAAGAAATTCCAAAGGGTCAAACCATTGCGAGAGCAATCTATTTGGATGAGTCAGAGGTCAGGACTCACATGACCACTAAGGGGGGAATCCAGGGTTTGCCAACCCAGTTCTTGACAAAGAAAGCTCTATACTTTGCTAGTATAGGGAATGTGGCCGCTTTCGAGAGCATCTTTGTTTTGCTCACCTACGGGTTATTTTTGTTTCCCAACATCGATAACTTTGTAGATATCAATGCCATTAAGGTTTTTCTGATTGCAAACCCTGTACCGACCTTGCTCGCAGATACTTATCATTCGGTACACTTAAGGAATTTGTACAGCAGAGGAATGATCACGTGTTGTGTACCCCTACTATACAAATGGTTCACTTCCCACTTACCAAAGTCTGCTGCATTTTGGGATCAAAAGAATACTTTACGTTGGTCGCAGAGAATCATGTCTCTTACCAACTCTGACATCGATTGGTACAATCGCATCTATGACGGGATCATGATCATTGACCATTGTGGAAATTTCCCAAATGTACCCCTCATAGGAATTAAAGGAGGAATCAATTATCATCCAGTTTTAGTTTGTCGTCAATTTAGATACCCGATGAGGCATGTCCTACGTAATGCTCATCTGGAACGTCTTTTCTTTAAGGAAGGAGAAAATGACAGGGCACTAAAGACAGAAATAGTGCATGCCTGGAAACACATTCATAGGAAAGGAAGAGAGTCTCTAGGAAAACCAGACTGTGTCTCGGTGGAGCCTTATCTCCACTGGATACAAACTTGAGCTCTCAAGCTAAGGATACCTTACCCTCGTCAGGAAGTTCTTCCATTAAGGGACTCTGTCCTTTATTTTATGTCTGAGACGGAAAAACGTCAGGTTACTCTCAACAAAGTTCAGCAGGAGAAGAGGTCTTGGAGGAACAAGTACCATATTCTCAATGTAGAGTGCAAGAAAATACAACAACTATTGAAAGATAAAGATGCTCTGATTGAGATTTTAGAGCAACATGCTGTAGAAAATCAGGATGACCAAAGGAATTTGCTCACTTCTTTCACTTGGCAAAGGAATGACAACCCGATAACGACCCAAGAGCCCCAGTCAAAGAAATGGAAAGTACCAGAACCCGCACCTGAGCTCGCTTCAGAGAGGACTCAGGACCCATAAGTTTAGATTTCCCTTTACAGCACTTTGTAAATTACTGTATTTCCATTTCCGCAATCTTTGAATTCAATAAAACGGGGTTTCCCCACTGTTTGATATTTGTAATCTAATTGTCGAAGTTTACTTTGAATAAACGAAAATATATACAATTAATATAATCATTGCATATCATTCATCGTTTTCACGTAACGCATTCTTCTTATAATCATTGCATATCATTCACAATTAATATAATCATTGCACGTAACGCATTACAATTAATATAATCATTGCATATCATTCATCGTTTCCACACTATCCTGGAAGGACAGATTCCACAGATACCTTTTGGTGGAAACGAAAGTATGTTCGACAGAATGAATGAGTTCCAGGAATAATTCCTGGAGATGCAGAAAGAACTGCAAGCCCTTCGCGGTCAGGATTTATTTGGAAAGGACGCCACAGACCTTTGTTTGGTCCCCAATGTGAAAGTTCCGCACAAGTTCAAGGTACCCGATTTTGAAAAGTACAAGGGTAACTCTTGCCCTCAAAGCCACTTGGTGATGTACGCTCGGCGATTGCGCCTCAGACAAAGAACCAGGAGCTACTAATTCACTACTTTCAGGATAGTTTAACCAGTGCCACACTCAAATGGTACATGGGTTTAAACCGCACTAAGATCGACACTTTAAGAGATCTTGGCGCTGCCTTTGTTCAACAATATAAGTATAACCTGGACATGGCACCAGATAGAGATCAACTCAGATCGATGTCACAGAAGGACAAGGAAACCTTTAAGGAGTACGCTCAGAGATGGCGTGAAATTGCCGCTCATATTTGTCCGCCTCTTGAGGAAAAAGAGATGACAAAGATCTTCTTGAAAACCTTAAGCTCATTTTACTACGACAGAATGGTTGCCAGTGCGCCCAGTGACTTCACCGAGATGGTGGGCATGGGAGTTCATCTTAAGGAAGCAGTCCGAGAAGGACGGTTAGTTAAAGATGCTGGATCATCAAGTAATACAAAACGATACGGTAGTGCTCTCCCTAAGGAAAAAGAGCAAGATATTGGGAATATCTCTCTCGGAAAGCAAAGGCGACGATACCAACCAGTAGCAGCCGTAAATCCTGCTATCAACCCCGCGCCTGTTCCTATGTATCAACCTCAGGTTGCTCAGAGCCAACCGAATCAACAACAATATCAGCAAAGGACATAACAGCCTCTTCAGCAGGCTCGTCCTCCATATAACAACAACCGTACAATGCGACCACCAGGGTTCGACCCTATACCGATGTTATACGCAGAATTGTTTCCACTCATACTGGTTAAGGGACACGTCCAAACCAGGTCTCCTATTATAGTACCGGAGAATCCACCTTTTTGGTTTAAAGTGGATCAGACTTGCCCTTACCACCAAGGAGGACCAGGGCATAACATAGAAAACTGTCTCAGTTTCAAATCCGATGTGCAAAAGCTTGTTAGGAGCGGGGTCTTATCATTCAAAGATATGAATCTGAATGTTCTCACAAACCCGCTGCCTCAACACGAGAAAGCCGCAGTAAATTTGATAGAAGGAGAGTCTAACAACAACTATCAAATTCATGATGTACTCTTATTGAGGGCCAACTTGGTCAAAATGCATTGTAGACAGAGTGGATACGACCATGTGCCACCTCATAATTATCACCAGTGTGATATCTGCTCTAAAAACAATCAAGGATGTACTGTGGTGCAATCAGCTCTACAGGAACAATTGGATCTCAGATGGATCCAAGAGCATCGAGTTCGTGGAGTTAACATGACTTATACAAGTTCCAACATCATTCAGAACCACGACATCCGTGCAATGAATGTCAACTTAGTGGCAATGCACCTAAGGCAAAGCCAGTACCATAATCTGCCACGGCATGACTATAATTCATGTCTGACTTGCTCGGTAAACAAACAGGGATGCTCTTTTGTACAAGAGGCCCTCCAGCGTCAGATGGATCTTGGATGGATTCAGGATTACCGCGATGGAAATCAGTATCAAGTAAATATGATTCAAATCTTCGATATTCGTTGATGAATACCAGCTTGGTGGAGTTACACGGCAGACAGGTCCAACTCAGTTTTCTCACTTCACATGATTATCTGAGCTGTAAAGTATGTTGTGAGAGTAACCAAGGGTGCACTCTCATTCAAAGAACTTTACAATACTTGTTAAACCACTGGTGGCTTCCGATCTATATGGATGAAGACACGCAACAAATCAGTGTGACAAACGGGAACCCTACTAGGCATCAAAGTCAGGATGTCCGATCTATGGAAATAGACCTGGTGAGGTTACAATGCATACAAAGCGGACGTGGCCAGGTGCCACCACATAACTACGAGCGATGTGGAGTCTTCTCGGAAAATAACCAAGGATGTTACCTCGTGTGAGCAGCTCTTCAAAGTCAGTTGGCTCCCAAAGAGATTCAACCGTGTCCAAGTTCTGGATCAATCAACTGGACGCCAGACTATTTCGCTGATCAAATTAAGGAAGTTGCCATGATCTCTGATCATGAAAGGACCAAAGATGTTTGTAACATCATCCCTCTACTTGACGAATCGAAGGTTCTTAACCAAGAATTGATTGAAGTTACTTACGATGATCAGAAAAATCAGAAGGCCCCTGTAGTTATCTATCTACCGGGACCAGTACCGTATGAATAAGCTAAGGCTATCCCTTACAAATACGATGCAACAACAATTGAGAATGGAAAGGAAATTCCATTACCCTCCGTCGTGAATATTGCAGACATCAGTCGAGTAACACGAAGCGATCGAATCTTCAACAAAGGAGTTGGAGAACCTAACAGAGAAAAGGAACTTCAGACAGAAGCTCCCAATCCACCAGTCGGTCAATCCAGTGATCCCGACCTTTCAAAGAACGATGATGAGATAGTGAAGCTCATCCAAATGAGTGAATACAACATTGTTGATCAACTGTTACAAACTCCTTCAAAGATCTCTGTGTTATCTCTTTTACTCAGTTCCGAAGCCCACAGAGAGGCTCTACAGAAAGTCTTAGAACATGCCTTTGTGGAACAGGATGTGTCAATACGACAATTCGACAGTATCGTCTCTAACATTACTTCCTGCAACGACTTGGGGTTTAGTGATGAGGAATTGCCAGAAGAAGGCAAAAGCCACAACATGGCGCTCAATATCACAGTCAACTGCCAGGATGATGCTTTAGCCAGCGTACTGGTAGACACCAGATCAGCTCTCAATGTCATGCCGAAGTCTACTCTAATGCGACTATCATTCAAAGGATCTCCAATGAGAGGCAGTGAGGTCGTCGTCAAAGCATTTGACATGTCTAGAAAGACAGTTATCGGTGAAGTCGGCTTTCCCATAACCATCGGTCCTCACATATTCCAAGTCACTTTCCAGGTCATGGACATCCGAGCAACATACAACTATTTGTTGGGAAGACCTTGGATACACCAGGCTGGGACAGTTACTTCGACACTTCACCAGAAGCTGAAGTTCGTCAAGAATGACCAACTCGTCACGGTCTGCGGAGAACAAGCCTTGATCGTGAGTAACCTATCGACGGCCACTTGTGTAGAACCAGAGGAGGTCGTTGGAACTCAGTTCCAAGCACTTTCGGTGAGCAATGACAATCATTCAAAAAAAGGAACATCGATTTCCTCGTACAAAGATGCTCTCAAAGTAATCGAGAGTAACAACGCAAAAGGATGGGGACAGCTTATCATTCCTACTGATAATAAAACAAAGAAGGGTCTTGGTTTTTCTGTAACCTGTACCCAGACTGTCGCTAACGGTGAAAGTCTTCATCCCATTCATAACTTCTTCCATAGTGGAGGTTTCCTTCACCCAGTGTCTCAAGAAGTACATACCATCAACGAGGGAGATTCCTCTGACACCGATGAAGAATGGAAGTCCTATCTTAACGAGGATGGTTATAGGTCTCAGGAAGAGGTGCCTACGCCATTTTTGCTATCCCGCACAAAGTCTGAGATTTATACCGAGGTCAGACGTCGAAATGATATACAGAGATTGTGATCCGGAAGGATACCGTGCTCCGCCAAATTCATTAGAGGAAGACACTCTGATGAAATACAACTTTGACCACGACTATTATGGCCCAATGGATGGCCTGCCTATGTGGCAGCCGTACCCAGGAGACTTGGGGCAAAAAAATCAGCCGAACAATGAAAATCAGCTGAGCATCATTGGAAAAATTACCTGCGTCCCCACCATGTCATGGGATCAACACTCAGGTCATTCAGAAAACGTCAAGCGCGACGATGAATTCGCAAAGTTTGCAGGACTAGAATTCATTAACTATGCTTTTCCCGAGGTCAACGTCATCGAGAGAGATGACTCCTCCAGTCCCAAAGAAGTGTGGGACACCTTGGGACAACTGAGTGACAAATACGACTTCATGGTCAAATACACTGCTCCCGAAAGCTCTCGTATTAGGCTCGAAGACATTCAGCCAACTGGATGGGGAGATCTACCTGAGAGCACAAACACTATACAAAATACAACTGAGGAATCCTCCTACAATAACTCTGCCTAGGAGATAGATTCCAACGATCCTTCTCCGCCAGAAATCAGCGTTATTTCTGAAGACAAATCAAGGAAGGTACCAGACTTTGTGATTCACCGAGGAGTTCGCCGCCAATGGGTTGCAGTCGATGTTCCGAAGATCGTTCATAAGTCAAAGTAATGGCCATCTTTGTTTTAACCTTTCACCCTGCCCAGGTGAAACAGATGTTTTGATAGGGTTCACTTTCTGTAAATATCCCTCTTCGCTTCGCCCAAAGCGACTGAGTTTTGTTTTATAGGGTTGTTGTTTCAAGAATTGACAAAATCATAAATAAATAAAAGTCGTTCTGTAATTTCCGCATTAATTGCTGTTTTCTCTTTTCATTTTTCAGAAAATGGTAATCCTTAAAAACAATTCAAATAATAAAAATAAGCAGTTTTTAGAAAATACACTGCATGCACTCTTGCATTTCTCTCTATCTCTTCTAAAAAACAAATCATACCGTCATGCAGATTGCTTGTTTTAAACCCCATTGAAACATACGATCCGATGCCTTCTCCCAACTTTGAATTCTTGGTATTTGAGGTTGAAGAGGAAGATGACGGCGAAATTATAGAAGAGATCTCCCGATTACTCAGACAAGAGGAATTGTCCATTAAACCTCACAAAGAGCCGTTGGAAATGGTCAACTTGGGCTCAGAGGAAGAGAGAAAAGAGGTCAAGATTTGGGCCCTACTCTGTCCAGTTGTCAAAGATAGTTTGATAAAGCTTCTCAAAGAGTTTCCCGACGTATTTGCTTGGTCCTACCAGGATATGCCAGGGTTGGATACCCGCATCGTGGAACATTATCTACCGTTAAGATCAGAGTGTCCGCCAGTAAAACAAAGGTTGAGACGGACTCATCCGGATATGGCCATCAAAATGAAAGAGGAGGTACAGAAACAGATTGACGCGGGTTTCCTCGCCACATCATAATATCCTCAATGGTTAGCCAACATAAGACCAGTTCCGAAAAAGGACGGAAAGGTCAGAATGTGTGTGGATTACAGAGATCTAAATAAGGCTAGTCCAAAGGACGACTTTCCTTTACCATACATTGACATGCTGGTAGATAGTACAACCAAGTTCAAAGTCTACTCCTTCATGGATTAATTCTCGGGCTATAATCAGATAAAAATGGCGCCGAAAGACATGGAGAAAACTTCCTTCATCACCCCATGGGGTACTTTTTCTTACAAGGTAATGTCGTTCGGTTTAAAGAACGCCGGGGCAACCTATCAAAGGGTCATGACTACTCTTTTTCATGACATGATACACAAGGAAATCGAGGTATATGTCGATGACATGATTGCCAAATCTAGAACAGAGGAGGATCATGTGACCACCTGTCAAAACTATTTGAGCGGTTGAGAAAGTATAAACTCCGTTTGAATCCCAACAAATGCACATTCGGTGTCCGTTCAGGGAAACTTTTAGGGTTCATCGTCAGCCATAAAGGAATTGAGGTGGATCCTGACAAGGTCAAGGCCATTCAAGAAATGCCTTCTCCAAAGACTGAAAAACAAGTCAGGGGATTCCTGGGACGTCTGAATTACATTTCCAGATTTATATTCCTCATGACCGTGATATGTGCGTTGATTTTCAAATTACTCAAAAAGAATCAGGAATGCGTTTGGACAGATGACTACCAAACCGCCTTCGACAGTATCAAGGAATACCTGTTGAACCCACCGATTTTATCACCACCAGTGGAGGGAAGACCACTGATTATCTACCTAACAGTCTTGGAAGACTCAATGGGTTGTGTACTTGGCCAACAAGACGAAACAAAAAGGAAAGAGTCTGCCATTTACTATTTGAGCAAGGAATTCACCCACTGCGAGATTCAGTACACTATGCTCGAGAAAACTTGTTGTGCTCTGGCTTGGGCACCCAAACGTCTTCACCAGTATATGATTTGTCACACTACTTGGTTAATCTCCGAAATGTATCCAATCAAGTACGTCTTTGAAAAGCATGCTCTCACGGGAAGGATTGCCCGTTGGAAGATGTTGTTATCCGAATACGACATCGAGTACCATGCTCAGAAAGCCGTCAAAGGAAGCATTTTAGCCGATCATTTGGCTCATCAACCGATTGACGATCAGGAATCAGTCGGATTTGACTTCCCAGGCGAAGATGTCAAGTATCTAAAAATGAAAGACTGCGATGAACCACTACCCAGTGAAGGGCCAGAACCAGGTGCCCAAGGGGACTAATCTTTGACGGAGCTGTCAATCATTACGGAAATGGAATTGGGGCAATCATCATAACACCTCAGGTTACCCACATTCCTTTCACCGCTAGACTTACGTTCAAGTGCACAAACAACGAGGCCGAATACGAAGCTTGTATCATGGGTCTCGAAGAAGCGATCGACTTAAGGATCAAGAACTTAGACGTATACGGTGACTCAGCCTTGGTTATCAATCAGATCAAAGGAGATTAGAACAAATACCAATCAGGATTGATTCCTTACAAAGACTATGCAAGAAGGTTGTTACCTTTCTTCAACAGAATCGAGATTCATCACATCCTTCTTGAAGAGAATCACATGGCTGATGCATTAGCCACCCTCTCTTCCATGATTAGTGTAGGTCAATGGAACGACTTACCTAAGATTGACATAATGCGCCTTGAACGACCCGCTTACATCTTCACGATCGAAGCAGTCATAGACGATAAACCTTGGTATCGCGATATCAAATGCTTCCTTCAGAAATAAGAGTACCCTCCTGGGGCATCCAGAAAGGACCGAAAGACCCTTCGAAGGCTAGTAGGTAGCTTCTTTCTGAGCGGTGATACACTTTATAAGAGGAACTTTGACATGGTTTTGCTCCGATGCGTAGACAGACCAGAGCAGACATGCTGATAAAAGAAATTCACGAAGGATCCTTTGGCACTCATGCCAAAGGACACACAATGGCGAGAAAAATTCTGAGAGCAGGGTACTACTAGTTGACCATGGAATCCGACTGCTACAAGTACATGAGGAAGTGTCACAAGTGTCAGATATACTTAGACAAAATCCATGTACCACCAATGCATCTCAAAGTTCTTTCTTCCCCATGGCCTTTTTTCATATGGGGAATCGACATGATCGGCATGATCGAACCTAAGGCTTCAAACGGACATCAGTTTATCCTGGTGGCCATTGACTACTTCACCAAGTGGGTCGAAGCTGTGTCATATACCAATGTAACCTGACAAGTGGTGGCACGATTTATCAAAAACAATATCATCTGCCATTATGGTGTTCCAAGCCAGATCATTACTGATAATGGATCTAACTTGAATAACAAGATGATGAAAGAGTTGTGCACTGAGTTCAAGATCGAACACCACAACTCATCTCCCTACGACCCAAGATGAACGGAGCGGTAGAAGCGGCTAATAAGTGTCATACCTCAAATTTTGACCACTAAGATTTCCCATCATTGTGCAAATCATCATCACAATATGGATGAACCATTAGTCTCCCCAAAAATGAGTGAGCATCCACTACAATCAGACTTAGGGTTTCAAGCCCTCTCAGAGCTCTTAGACAAAGGATCAATCAAGATATGGCATGATCTTTAACTTGTATAACCTCTCAAACACCCATAAAGGATCAAGAGGACTCCCACATCAAGAATCAAGCACAAGGTTGCAGCATTCTAAGTGGATCAAGCCTTAAGATCGCTAGTGTCACCAAATTAGGGTTTTGGTCGACCAGGGCCTCCAGATGGAAATTTTCCTCTGGGCATGAGCCAATGCTTCAAAGCATAACCTATGATGCTCCAAGGGATCTCATGAACCCAATCATCAAGTCAATTTAGCCTCAGGGGATGCAGTCATAAAAAAAAATCAGGAATTAGGGTTTCTTGACCTAATTCACCCCTAAGTTGACTTTTGGGACAAAACATGAGCCAAGACCTCAAGACATGATTTGAGGGTCTCAAATACATCACATTGATCCATTTGCAACAATGGATTGATCCAAGAAGCTTGAGCAACAAATTTCAATTTCATCTGAACCACAGTTAGGGTTTCGCGGAAAAAGTCAACTGTATCTTTAACTTTTGACCAGGACATGCTCCCAAACCTTGGGACATGATTCAATACACCCTATAACACCTATGGAACATGTACATCAAGTTTGATTTAGGTCAAGGACTTGATTTCATAAAGGATTGCACAGTTTGGAATTCATCTGACAAAAAGTCAACTATGCACAAAAGTCAACTTTGACTTTTTGAGATTTTTCACAATTATGGTTTTTTAACCCTAAAGTGATGTTAATGTGTGATTTGAATCATCATTCATCAAGAAAAATCAAGAAAAGTGGGATAACTTGTAAAAGGGGTAACCTTAAAAACTTAGAAAATTTTCTAAGTTATGGAACAAGGTGGCTAGAGTACCAGCTTTGGAGGACCATAACTCCTAAACCACAAGGCCATTTCCCCATCCAAAGCTGGATTTGTAGCCCTCATGGCCCTCTACAAAAGCTTCAACTACACCTCATTCCAATTCATTATGGATTTTGAGTTATGGAATGATCAAAGTGGCTGAAAACATGAAAACATGAGTGTCCAAAGCATCAAACCATTTCTGGAACAAGAAACTTGGCAGATTGCACAAAAAGAGGTAAGCATCATGACTTGAACTTTCCAAAATATGCATTGCTTTGAGTTCCACTGATCATGCACATCTTGTACATGTTATATGTGTTATGTTTGCACCAAATTTCCATGCAATTCTTACCTGTATCATGAGATAGCATAGAAAGTGCAATTAGAGGCCTATTTCAAAACCACTATTGGGTTTTAAAATAGGGACATGATCTTGAAAAACTACCACCACCATTGGATTCCTTGTGAAATTCTAGGCAGGATAGACCTAAATATTGTCTCAATCCATGGAGAAATGAGAAAGTTATGGCCTTCACGTTTCTGAGCCAAAACTTGCCTTGCCTTGCCTTGGCCAGGCCTAGAAAACAAGGCAAGCCTTGTGTATTTGTTGGTTTGTTTCAATCAATGGATGTATCACCACCCCAGTGGTAAGGCGCTCGCCCTATAACCTTGAGGTCATGGGTTCAAACCCCACCCAGACCATTTTGTGTTTTTTCACATTTTTGCTATTTTTTCCAATATTTTTCTGTTTATTAATTAATTGGAAAATTAATAACTCCTTCAATTTTAATTATTTTTTATTGTTTCTTTTTGCAAAAAATCACAAAAATATTGAAATATTTTATTCCACAAAAAAATCAGATTTATATTAGTTATTTAATATAATTAGTATTTTTGTGAATAAATTCCTTTTTAATTGTTTTTTAACATTTAAAAGTGAATATTTACTTTGAAAATCAAAACCAAATGATTTTTAATTCATCTTGTGATTAATCCCTCATTTTTCAAACCTTAAACAAAAATCACAAATGGTTTATTCAAACTTATTTGGCATTTTTATCATTTTTATTTGATTTTCTTTAAATATTTACTTTAAAGAAAAGTAAAATTATGGTTTCTTTGATTTTCACCCTCACAAAAAACATTTTCAAACTTTGGGCCTCTATTAGAGTGTAAGACCCAACCCCCTTTGAAAACCAAAACCATTTTTGGGCCTCTGTCATTGTATAAGACCCACGGCGTTTTCAAAACCTCGGCGCGATCGTCGCCCTTTTCAAAATTAACTATTGGGCTTCTCCTTGAGCTATAAGACCCATCTTTGTTCACTTTCAATCATTTTGGGCCTCTTGAGAGAGTGTAAGACCCATCCCCTTGTACTAAAAACCTTTCTTGGGCCTCAGTCATTTGTATAAGTCTCTGTACAAAACGACAGTGCGATCACTGATAAAACCCTAGGCCTCTCCTTGAGCTGTAAGCCCCAATTTTCCTTTCAAAAGCACTTTCTCCTTTGATTTTGTAACATACTGTTATTTTCAATTTCTTTGTTGAACAACTAACAATACAGTATGGAAGCTCTACAACTGAGTAAGTGTTTACCCGCTTTCATTTACCGCTTTCATATGTATATAACTGTACTGTGGGGCTGTTTCACTGTAAGTCTTCTTTCATAAACTCATATCGACTGTGTAATACTAGTATAGATATTTAGAGTTTCCCCGGCAACTACGTCTAGCACTAGGTAAAACCCTGTTGGTCACTCTTAAATACAAACAAAAGTAGATCCCCATAGGATTACCAGACACAGTCTTCCCTCCTCTTGGGGTTAAACAATATGGAGATGTGAAAGACAGCATTCTCGGTGAACCCTTTCACAGACTGTCACCCTTAGACATTGTCAAAGAAACTCTACTCCCCAGAGATGATCTTTTCTCCGTGAATGGCATCTCTTGAGTTTCTTCCAAATTCTCGGACTTTCCTGGCTTGATCTGTTCTCTGTGAATGGCATGTCTTGAACTTCTCAGAGTTTAGGGACCCACAGGCTTCCTAAAAGCATCCCCGTCTCCTCTTGGGCATTGTACAAGGACCCGTCGGCTTCTTAGAAGTTTTCACAGCCTCCTCTTAGGCTTCGTATAATGATTCTTCCTCCGGGAAGATAGCCTCCTCTTGGGCTTCGTACAAATTGTCCCTTCGGCTTCTTAAAAGTTTTTCTCGCCTCCTCTTGGGCTTCGTACAAATTGTCCCGACGACCTCTTAAAGGTATAGGAACAGAAATTAGTCATCTTAATAAAACAATCTTTCAAAGAGTCTAGATCTTCCTACGGCGAACGTACTGTCTCTTGATCTCTCTTAAGCATAGTACAAAAGATAAAACTCTAGACTTGGACAGTCTAATCTCCTTGAGTCTCGAAGACATTATCAAGTTCCTTTCAAAAATAGGAAAAAACACCCGTAGACTTGGGCAGTCTCAATACCCTTCGGATTCCCCGTTTCCTTAAAGAACAGGAAATAATCCCAGTTCTCAGATCAAATCCACGAGTACAACATTACCCATATAAGAACTGATTTTGCTCTTTTAACCAACATACTGGACCTGTCACTCAACTGAAACTGTAACCCTAGCCTCCTCTTGGGCTTTGTACAATGATTCTCCCCAGCAGAGTTAAACTTTGCAGCCTTCATCTCGGGCTTTGTACGAGATACAAAACACTCTCTTGTTGAGTATAAAAGACTCTCTTGTTGAGTCAATCTTCCCTTTCAGCCTCCATCTCGGGCTTCGTAAGGGATACAAAATCACTCTCTTGTTGAGTATAAAAAACTCTCTTGTTGAGTCAAACATTTTCAGCCTCCATCTCGGGCTTCGTACGAGGTACAAAGACTCTCTTGTTGAGTCAAACACCTTTAGCCTCCGTCTTGGGTTTCGTATAAGACACATATAAAAACACTCTCTAATTGAGTCAACCCTTTTAGCCTCTATCTCGGGCTTTGTACGAGACACAAAAGCATCCTCTTGTTGGGTCAATAGCCTCCTCTTAGGCTTTGTATACAGAAATCCCCGTTTGATTCAATCAACCTTTTTAGCATCAAATCATGCTTTGGTCACAACATACAAACATCAACAAATCCTTTTCCTTCATCTAATTGCTGTAAGCGGCAAGCCTCTAGATTATTTACATCCACGCCACTGTCCCTCTTTTAGCATGAGAAATTCCTAAGGAAAGATGGCATTGCTCTAAACTGAGTTAAAGTCTTCTCCTTCAGGTTGAAAATCCTCTATAAAGGAAATTATGGCATTGCTGGATTCGCATATCCCAGTTAAAGTAATTCTCCTTTATAATCAGTCATGCAGCAATTGTGACAAACAGATCCCTTTAGAGATGACAAATTCTCTCTAAAGTCAGCATCCTTTTAGCTTCACATCTTGGGCTTCGAACAAGATACAAATAGACCCTTTTAGCTTCACATCTTGGGCTTCGAACAAGATACAAATAGACCCTTCAGATTCACATCTTGGGCTTTGAACAAGATATAAACCACCTTTAGCTTCATGTCTTGAGCTTTGAAAAAGACACCAAAACACCATTTCCTCCCAAAGAATAGGAGGAACTACGATCGCTATGATTTCCCTATCCCGGGAATACATAGGCATAAGATTGAAAAAGAATCTTAGCGAGCACACTAATCAAAAAACCCCAAAGTCCCCTACCTCCAGCCAATCTGGCGCAGGATCCCAACAAATTCCCCATGAACAATCCCGGTATTTCGTTCTGAACAAAATAAGCAGAGAGAGACCCACGAACTAAAGCCGCATCTATAAACCAACAGTTTCGACTGTTTAACCTCAGTTTGCAAGCAGGGTTAATTGGAGACATCTATTTCTCTTCCTTCATCAGCTTCAATAGGATAAAAAATGAATCGAACTGTAGTACCAAAAGGATAGTGATTCGAAACCACAAAAACCGCGCTACAGAAAAATGGCGACCACAGTGGGAGAGACTTGTTCTTCTCCCGTCTCTTAGGACAAAAGCTTAAGTTTAGACAATTTCACAGGAAAAATGGCGCCCATCGTGGGGCCAAAAAAAGGAATCTTGTCTCTCTTATCTCTCTGGTTGAAACCTTCTCTTAGGACGAGTCCTTGGGTTCACAAGGTATCACCGAATGACAGTTCCATCGGGGAATATCATTATTGCTAGGATCGGCCCTCACTAGGATCTTAGGTCAAAAACCTTTAAGTTGGGAAGGTACCACAGAATGGCGACTCCGCCGGGGAGCCATTTTGTGTTAGGATCATAGGACTCATAGCTCTTAAAAAGTCTAGGACATTAGGACAAATATATATATACTGCTTTTCCTAATTGATATCTGTGTTTATTTTTCTGCTAATAGGAATGCGTGTGATGCCTCATGTGGAAAGATTGAGTATACACCTAGGAAAAACCTCTTTCAGTAGTCCTTGGGTAGTGAGTTGGTCGTCAAGTGCATTGCATGGGCTTTGTATCTTGTCGTCGTTGTTGTGTCGTTGTTGTGGTCGTGGTTAGCGAGGTGGTCGGTCAGTCTGTGTTACTCGTGGTGTTGCCTTTTGTTGGCAAGTTGGATTGTTAATCGGATGCGAGAGTCGTATCCCGAGTTGTTCGTATCAGTATATTTTCGAGGACGAAAATGTCTAAGTGGGGGAGAGTTGTAACGCCCCGATTTGTTTAATTGTATTTATTTATTTCATTTATGTGAATTTTGTGAAATGTGTGAATTTATTGTATTTTACCTGCTAATTGAGTTAATTGGGTAGTTTCTCTGATAGATAAAATATTTGCATTAAATTATAATTTCTTTTTAACTTTTATTTCCCGAAATGTTTTTCATCGGTATGTTTATGTTTTATCGCGTTTTGAGAGCGGTTGTGAGATATTTGAATTGAGGGGTAAAATGGTCATTTTGGGTAGTTAGATATTTATATAAAAAGAGAAATAGAGAGAAAAAGAGAGAAAGGAAAAAGAAAAGAAAGAAAGGGAAAGAAGAGAAAGAGAAGAGAAGGAAAAGGGAGAAGAGGAAAAATCGAGAAAACTCCGTTTCAAGCGCGATTAATCGGGTAAGGGTGAGAAGTTTCAATTATATCTTGCTTGTGTATGTATATGTGTTGTTTATGAATGTTTGAGTGGAAGTTTTATTGGTTTTTCAAATATAGGTCGAAATGAGATAAACGAATAGAAATCGATGTTTTCACGGTCGGAAATCGATATAAACTGTATTGTATGATCACACTGTGTGTATGAACAATCATTGATATTTGTTTTGCTGTTGGAAAAATAAATTTTTATCTACTCTGATTTATTTATGTATTATTTATTCGCGATGGGAATTAGGGTGTTACAATAGTGGTATCAGAGCAGGTCGGTCCGACCGGCCAAGTTGTTGAGTCAGTTGGTGTGACAGTTGAATACTGTCGTTGTTGTTTGTCCCTTAGTACGTAATATGTGTGTGAGACACTGTCAGTGCTTTCTGGTTGTTCTATTCCATTGTCTGCAGGAGTTAGAATGAGATAAGTGGGGGAGAAGCTGGTACTTCTCCATGTTGCTTCAGGTGTGGAGCGTTGGCTCAGTGTGTTGTGAATTGCAAGATTATAAGTGTTATTTGGACATTGTGGTTCTGGGTTCTAGAAGGAATGCGGAGGTAAAGTTTATGTCAACTAAGGATTTGCGCCTTGGGTAGTTTTGTGCACAGGATGTAAGGAATGCTATTATAGTTTGGTAAGGACGGTTTATGCCCCATCATGATTGTCGGCTGTCTATTGACAAATTGAGGGACTGATCACCCTTAATCTCTTGTTGATAGTAGACAGAATTATGTTGGATGGAATAGACGTGTCTTTCCGGCTTTGATAGTTTGTGCAACGAATTGTTTGGAATTAAGCAGATGATTACAGATTGTTTTGTTGAGTCGATGAAGATTCTATTATCTGAAGGTGGGGCGGATTCGAGGTTTTTATATGTTGGTCAAGTTGGGGAGTCATTGAGAGAGAATGATTGGGTTTTATTTAGGGCTGCTTCTCAGAGAGTAGAGATTGAACTTAATTGGACGAAGGTGAATAGTTGAGGTTTATATCTGCTAAGTAAGTAGGAAACTCTTAGGAGATGGGACTAAGATGTTGGCCTTGTTTATGATGATAGTATTCTGGGAATTGGCAGGAAAGTCACAGTGATGGGCCGTCAGTGGTGTATGGTTTCAGATGTGTTTTTGGATGGAACATTAAGGTGTTGTCTTAGAGAGCTCCAACTTTGTTAGTAACAAAAGGGAATGATGATTGAATGGAATAACAAGCATGATGGTATTGGTATTGAGACTATGGAAAGCAAAACTTAGAGTTCTGGAGAGGTTTGGAGTTTTTAGAATTTTAGAGCATTAATGGAATTTTGAGAGAACCCTTAGGTGTGAATGTAATATTTGAGAGTTCTTTTGGGTTGGTTGTTGCTACATGTTGGGATTTATGGAATTTGGACTGTAAGAGAAGAAATTGTGTATGGATTACTAACAGTCGAATAAGGTAACGATTGAGATGGTTGAGTTTGAGTGAAATCACAATTGGTTGGAATGTTTGATAAAAGTGGTAAATTGTGTGAGTTGAGGCTTTGATCGATTTAATGTGACTGGTTATGTTTGTTATCATCGGGATAGGCTGTTATTTACTCGATTAAGCTTGTATGTGAGTAACCAGTTGTCCAGTGAGAAGTTTTGCAAAAGCTTTAAGAATTATATCTTTTGGAATTTGGTTGAGCATTATAATGGGCAGTGATGTTATTTGGTGTTAGTAATGCGTCAGAATGTTTGGGGAGTAAATGAAACGTATCTTCTATATTTATTTGGATAAGTTCGTAGTGGTTTTGATTGAGGATATTCGGATCTGTTATAAACTCAAAGGAAGAACAGGTAGAGTGTTTGAGATTGGAATTGCAAGTGTTGAAAAGAGACGAAGTTTTATGCTAAGTTACTCAAGTGAGAATTTTGGTTAAAAAGGGTTAGTTTTCTTGGATATGTTATTTCAGATGAGCGTATTGTACGGATCCATCGGAAGTAGATGCAGTTCTACAAGAGAGGCTCCGAAGTTGGTTAAGGAGATTAGAAATTTTTGGGCTCAGTTGGTTATTACTGCAGGCTATGGAAGACTTTGTTGAGTTCATGCTTCTGTTATCTCAGTTGACTTGCAAAGGGTGAGCCGTTTGTTTTGGATGTTCGTTGTGAGTAAATTTTGGTGAGCTGAAGTAGAAGTCGTCTGCGGTTTCAGTTTTGATTCTGGATGATCCTAATAAACTGTTTGTGAGGTATTGGGATGTGTCCTTGATGAGCTTAGTCAGTGTGTTAATGCGAGATGGTAAAGTCGTGGCTTATGCTTTACGACAATTGAGGATTCATAAAAGGATCTATACTATTCTGGATTTGGAATTGGTTGCGGTTGTATTGTGTTGGAATATTTGGAAGTATTATCTTTATTGTTCTAGATTCGAAGTGTTTACTAAATCACAAGAATATTGAGTACCTGTTTAGTCGGAAGGAATATAGTATGAGACAACAAGGATGGTTAGAATTTGGGACGAGTTATGAATTTGGCTTGGATTATCCTTCGGGAAAAGCTAAGGTTGTGCCTGAAAAGTTAAGTCGAAAGTTGTTATGCATGTCTGTTTTGATGGTCAGAGAATTGAAATGATTTGAGCAGTTCCGAGACTTGTGTCTGGTGTGTGAGGTGACACAGTAGAGTGTGAGGTTGGGTATATTGAAAGTGAACAGTGATTTTTGGAGAATATGAGGAAGAGTTAGACTTTGGTCGTGAGATTGGTAGTTTTGATGGTTGCGAGTAATCAAAGTGGCGCAGTGGAAGCTTGGTGTGACGCATTTGATATATGCGTGTGTGACTTGTAAGAGTTCATAGTTGAATATTGGAAATATGTAGGAGTGATGAGACCATTGGACGTTTCAAAAGGGAAGTGATAAGTGGAAGGTTTCAATATTAATCAGGTACTAATAGGTAGTTGGGTGTTTTGGTCGTATGTTCGATTGGTGAATCGTAGCATTGTTGTAATAATGCTGTGTGACAAGGATGTTGGTATTATGGTTATGTGGAGGTTGTTGAATCGATGTTGGGTTGTGGAACTTGTGTTCTTGTTTGTGTTGTTGCCTCGTTTCTATCGTGTTGGTTCTAGTGGGAGTAGCTAATTCCTGTGTGTTCGTAACTTGGGTAGTCCTTGGGTAGTGAGTTGGTCGTCAAGTGCATTGCATGGGCTTTGCATCTTGTCGTCGTTGTTGTGTCGTTGTTGTGGTCGTGGTTAGCGAGGTGGTTGGTCAGTCTATGTTACTCGTGGTGTTGCCTTTTGTTGGCAAGTTGGATTGTTAGTCGGATGCGAGAGTCGTATCCCGAGTTGTTCGTATCAGTATATTTTCGAGGACGAAAATGTCTAAGTGGGGGAGAGTTGTAACGCCCCGATTTGTTTAATTGTATTTATTTATTTCATTTATGTGAATTTTGTGAAATGTTTGATTTTATTGTATTTTACCTGCTAATTGAGTTAATTGGGTAGTTTCTCTGATAGATAAAATATTTGCATTAAATTATAATTTCTTTTTAACTTTTATTTCCCGAAATGTTTTTCATCGGTATGTTTATGTTTTATCGCGTTTTGAGAGCGGTTGTGAGATATTTGAATTGAGGGGTTAAATGGTCATTTTGGGTAGTTAGATATATATATATAAAGAGAAATAGAGAGAAAAAGAGAGAAAGGAAAAAGAAAAGAAAGAAAGGGAAAGAAGAGAAAGAGAAGAGAAGGAAAAGGGAGAAGAGGAAAAAAGAGGAAAAATCGAAAAAACTCCGTTTCAAGCGCGATTAATCGGGTAAGGGTGAGAAGTTTCAATTATATCTTGCTTGTGTATGTATATGTGTTGTTTATGAATGTTTGTGTGGAAGTTTTATTGGTTTTTCAAATATAGGTCGAAATGAGATAAACGAGTAGAAATCGATGTTTTCACGGTCGGAAATCGATATAAACTGTATTGTATGATCACACTGTGTGTATGAACAATCGTTGATATTTGTTTTGCTGTTGGAATTGAGTTTGGGTGAAAAATAGGATTTTTGGGTTGGATTTTCGAAGAGGGATTTTTCTGAAAATCGCAGAGCCCACTCAGCGCGCAGATGCCCGCTCAGCGCACAGATACCCGCTCAGCGCGCTCCTGAAAAAAATGCAATCTCACGAGTCAGACCGGAGCCCGCTCAGCGCGGTCTGGGACTTCAAAAATTTTATCTGTTTTCTAAATTCTGTAACTTTTGATCTGTAACTCGGATCGGGACGTTCTTTATACCGTTGGAAAGCTAATGAAATGTTCTTTCTTATTAAAATGGGTTTTGAAATTGTTGGCCGATTTAATCATGTCAGGAATTTGGAATTGTGTCGTTTTGTCGACTTTTACTGTTATAAGTGTGTGTAATTGATGTGTTTCATGCAATGTGCTTGTGATATGGATATGGTATGACTTGTGTGCTGTTGTATGATGTAAATGCATGTGTTTAGATGGTGTGATGATATGATTGTGGTGGTTTATGGCTTGTGATGAAGTGCATTGTTTATGTGAAATTCAATGTATGTTGTTTGGTGGCCTTTATGGTTTGAAATGCATTGTTTGAATTGATTTACAATGCATGAATGTGATGATGTTGATTAATTCATATGGTTGAATTGTGAAGATGCATTTGATTGTCATGAGTCCTTGTATGCCAAGCATCATGATATGTATCTTGTGATGTCGTGTGCCCTATTGGGTGTGAGCGACGAATCGATTCTAGAGGGAATCTGCTATAACATCGTGACCCTTAAAAATAAGTGGACTGAAAGCGATCAGATCGGATCGTGTGCCTTAAAAATAAGAGGACCGAAAGCGATGGTTATAGACGATCGTGTGCCCGTGTGGGGTGTGAGCGATCGGGTCGTGTGCCCATGTGGGGTGTGAGCGATCCATAAACGTCGTGTGCCTTAAAAATAAGAGGTGTGAGCGATCAGATGGATCGTGTGCCTTAAAAATAAGAGGTGTGAGCGACGGGGAACATCGTGTGCCCGACGGGGAGTTACATTAAGTAACAAGCGATGATTCCAGCAGAGTTCCTGAGTGAACTGGTGACGAGAAATGATGGATGGATGGTACCGCATATGCATTGCATAGAGTCGTTGTGTCGGTCTCTGTGCATTTGCATAAATCATGAATGTATTGATTATGTGTGAGAATTGTGAATTGATGTGCATACGTGATAAATGCATTGGTTGTGAATAATATGTTTTATGCATAAACATACGCTATGTGATGTGTGGGGTGTTTCTATATGTTATGACTTGGTATGTCTTATGTGTAAATATGTGTTTATGTTGGTATAGATGATATATGCTATGTGGTAGGATTGTTAGAAATATGTGTTTTATTTGTGGCATGCTATATGGGTTAGTATGTGATGGTATGGGTGAGATGATT
Organism: Lathyrus tuberosus; assembly: GCA_022829125.1. Lineage (NCBI taxonomy): Eukaryota > Viridiplantae > Streptophyta > Magnoliopsida > Fabales > Fabaceae > Lathyrus > Lathyrus tuberosus. The sequence continues at coordinate 7,669,352 of JALAZF010000154.1, read as the reverse complement.
TATGCATGTGTCTAAATGTGTGTTTGCATATTATTATGCAATCTTGATTTAGTTGTTATTTCTCACCCTTCTGCTGTGGTTTGTTGCTCTATGAGGCAATTGCAGATTAGTAGTCTTGGAGGCTTTTGTGAAGATTAGCCCTCCGTTCTTTTGTCGGTCTTGGTGTCTGCTCTGATACGTAGCACGGGAGTCGGGGAAAGCTTTTGGGATATATATGTATACAATTGTTGAATATATTTGGTATTACTTTTGTATGTATATTTTGATGTTATAAAACCATTTATTTGTAAAATAAGTCAGTTATGGATCTTTCCGCTTTATTCCATAATTGAACTTTAATTTTATATGGAAAAAGTTTCCCCTTTGAGGGTATGCTATTTTATGCTATGTATCAAATTTATGAGCAGGGATGATGTTTTGTTTATTTAAATGTGACATCCTTGTTTCTATTGGAAAAATAAAATTTTATCTACTCTGATTTATTTATGTATTATTTATTCGCGATGGGAATTAGGGTGTTACATGGAAGCTATCGAAAATAGTTGTCACACGATACTACCCTCTTCTGAGATTCTTTGAAATACATCACCTAGCACGGTTCCCGGCCCGCTGATGTTATCTCGACAAGAATCAATGATTTTGAGAGACAAGTACAAAAATCACTAGTATAAACCTTTGGGATGGGTAGAGCCTTGACTTCATGACACCGACCCTTTGACCCCATGTTTTTTCTATGTTTTTGTGTGCTGCATTCATGCATTCATTTAAAAAAACATTAAGCAAAGAAAATTTTCTCTTCTAGTCTCTCTTTTTCAAATTAAACTAAGACAACGATTGCAAATGTCAGAGAGAAAAGGATTGCGCTCATGGAATTCGGTAGGAGAAAAACTTACAAGTATACCTTCAAGGTTCCAAAACTAGGGGATTTGAGAGGATTAGCAAGGATGATCACTAACCCTGACGCTTTCAGAGCCAAGTACGGAGGTCTGCTACCTCTGTTAAGGGTCCATGTAATTGAGGGAATCCTAGAGGCACTCATTCAGTTTTACGATCCGATCTATCACTATTTCACATTCTCGGATTAGTAGCTCGCACCAACGCTGGAGGAGTATTCTCATCTGACCGATCTACCCATTACTGATCAAGCTCCCTTTTCCGGAGTGGAAGAAATTCCAAAGGATCAAATCATTGCAAGATTAATCTATTTGGATGAGTCAGAAGTCAAGACTTACATGACCACCAAGGGAGAAATCCCAGGTTTACCAGTCAAGTTTCTGGTAAAGAAGGCTCTGTACTTTGCTAGTATAGGGAACGTGACTGCTTTTGAAAGCATCTTTGTTTTGCTCACCTACGGGTTATTTTTGTTTCCCAACATCGATAAATTTGTAGATATCAACGCCCTTAAGGTTTTTCTCATTGGAAACGGCGTACCAACCTTGCTCGCATATGCGTATCATTCGGTACACTTAAGGAATTTATACAACGGAGGAATGATCACGTGCTGTGTACCCCTGCTATATAAATGGTTTATCTCCCATTTGCCTAAGTCTGCCGCTTTTTGGGATCATAAGAGTGCCTTACGTTGGTCACAAAAAATCATGTCTCTTACCAACTCTGATATAGATTGGTACAATAGGATTTATGACGGGATCAGGATCATTGACCGTTGTGGAAACTTCCCCAACGTACCCCTCATAGGAACTCAGGGAGGAATCAATTACCATCTAGTTTTAGTTCGTCGTCAATTGGGATTCCGGATGAGGCATGTCCCGCGTAATGCTCATCTGGAAGGTCTTTTCTTCAAGGAAGGAGAAAATGACAGGGCACTAAAGATGGAAATAGTGCACGCTTAGAAACGTGTTCATAAGAAAGGACGAGAGTCTCTAGGAAAACCGGACTGTATCTCGGTGGAGCCTTATCTCCATTGGGTACAAACTAGAGCTCTTAAGCTAAAGATGCCTTATCCTCGTCACGGAGTTCTTCCGCCAAGGGAATCTGTCATGTACTTCATGACTGAAACGGAAAAACTTCAGGTTACTCTCAACAAAGTTCAACAGGAGAGGAGGTCTTGGAAGAACAAGTACCGTATTCTCAATGTAGAGTGTACCAAAATACAGCAACTGCTGAAAGATAAGGATGCTCTAATTGAGATTTTGGAGCAACATGCTATAGAAAATCAGGATGACCAAAGGAATTTGCTCGCTCCTTTCACTTGGCAAAGGAATGACAACCCGACAACGGCCCAAGAGCCCTGGTCCAAGAAAAGGAAAGTACCAGAATCAGCACCCGAGTTCTCCTCAGAGAGGACTCGAGACCCATTAGCTTAGGTTTCTGTTTCCGCACCTTGTAATTTACTGTATTTCCATTTCCGCAATCCTTTGAATTCAATAAAATGGCGGTGTCCCCGCTGTTTGATATTTGCAATCTAATTGTCAAAGTTTATTTTGATTAAACCAAAATAAAAATTAATATAATCATTGCATTCATCATTCTCACGTCACGTATTCTTCTTACCTACGAATCTCACATTTGTGTCTCGGTTCTAGAGTCAAACTGTCTCATTCGTACAATACTCGGGCCAATAGTCAGAAAAAGATGGATGATCTCGAGGAAGAGAACAGAGAGTTGAAAGAAGAGATCGATGCTCTGAGAGAGGATATGAGAAAGCTTCGTAACGATATGCAAGCCATGGCAGAAGGTCAGCTACAAAGAACTGTGATCTCAGAGATCACCTCAACGCCCATAGTGGAGAAGTATGATCCTAGGTATCAAATGCTGAAAGATCGTCCCTGGGGCATGCCTGTTAACTATATCCCAGAAGGATATGTTCCGCCGATCACTGAAGATCAGGGAATCATAGCAGAAGCTGCTGGGCCTGAAGGTTACAAACTTCTGGAAAACGAGGATGCCAGAGGCATAATGAGGACTCCTGAAGGTTATAAACTTCGGGAAATGCCAAGATTCACTGCCGTAGTAACGGTACTACCCCCTGTGGTGCACACTGTCCCAAAAGAACAGATTCCACAGATACCTTCTGGTAGAAAAGAAAGTATGTTCGATAGAATGGATGAATTCCAGGAGCAGTTCCTGGAAATGCAGAAGGAACTGCAAGCTATTCGCGGTCAGGATTTATTTGGAAAAGATGCCGCAGACCTTTGTTTGGTCCCCAATGCGAAAGTCCCGCACAAATTCCAGGTTCCCGACTTTGAAAAATACAAGGGTAATTCTTGCCCTCAGAGTCATCTGGTGATGTACGCTCGGCGAATGTCAGCTCAGATAGAGAACCAGGATCTACTGATTCACTACTTTCAAGATAGTTTAACCGGTGCCGCATTAAAATGGTACATGGGTTTAAACCGCACTACGATTAGCACGTTCAGAGATCTTGGCACTGCCTTCGTCCAACAATATAAATACAATTTTGACATGGCACCAGACAGAGATCAACTCAGATCAATGTCGTAAAAGGACAAGAAAACCTTTAAGGAATACGCTCAGAGATGGCGTGAGATTTCCGCTCAAATTTGTCCACCTCTGGAGGAAAAAGAGATGACAAAGATCTTAAAGATCTTAAGCTCATTTTATTACGACAGAATGGTAGCCAGTGCGCCCAGTGACTTCACCGAGATGGTAGGCATAGGAGTTCATCTTGAGGAGGCCGTTCGGGAAGGACGTTTAGTAAAAGACGTTGGATCATCAAGTAGTACAAAATGATACGGTAGTGCTCTCCCTAAGAAAAAAGAGCAAGATATCGGGAATATCTCTCTCGGAAAGCAAAGGCGACGGTACCAACTAGTAGCAGTTGTAACTCCTGCTATCAACCCTGCGCCTGTTTCTACGTATCAACCTCAGGTTGCGCAGAGCCAACCGAATCAACATCAATTTTAGCAAAGGAAACAACAGCCTCTTCAGCAGGCTCGTCCTCAATACAACAACAACCGTACAACGCGGCCACCAGGATTTGATACTATACTCGTATCGTACGCAGAACTATTTCCATTTCTGTTAGCCAAGGGGCATGTCCAGACTAAGTCTCCTCTTACAGTACCGGAAAATCCGCCTTTTTGGTTTAAAGTAGATCAGACTTGCCCTTACCATCAAGGAGGACCGAGGCATAACATAGAGAGCTGTCTCAGTTTCAAGCCCGATGTGCAAAATCTTGTTAGGAGCGGGGTCTTATCTTTCAAAGATACGAATTCGAATGTTCTCACGAACCCGCTGCCTCAACACGAGAAGGCTACAGTCAATTTGATAGAGGGAGAGTCTAACAACACCTATCAAATTCACATTGTACTCTTATTAAGGGCCAACTTGGTCAAGATGCATTGTAGACACAGTGGATATGGCCATGTGCCACCTCATAATTATCACCAGTGTGATATCTGCTCTAAAAGCAATAAAGGATGTTCTGTGGTGCAATCAACTCTACAGGGGTAGATGGATCTCGGATGGATCCAAGAGCACCGAGTTCGTGGGGTTAACATGGTTTATACGAATTCCAATATCATTCAAAACCATGATATCCGTGCGATTGAAGATGGCTGGTTTCTATCTGAGTGAATCGTACACTCAAAGATAACACAGAGTCGCCACCAAACTTTATTTAGTCCCGAAGGACAGGGAAAATATCGATAAAACCCAAGGGGAAGAGAAACGGGAACGGGGGGTCGGTTATGGGAAAGGAAGGTATTAGCACCTAATGCATCCGTCGTACTCGACGGGAACCATTTCGCTTGCTTCTAGGCTTGGATGGGTTATCTATCTAAAGGCTTCTAGCTAAAAGAAGGAGGAGAGAGAGAAAGGGGAAAAAGAAAGAAAAGAAGGAAAGTGCTCGCGGAGGAACGAAGTCCTCGTGCCTACGTACCCTCATAGTGTAATGAGGAAATCAGAGCGTCGTAGTTCTTGGAACCAGGGGACGAAGAAAAGGAAAGAAGAAAAGGAGGAAGACGGAAGAAAGGTGGAAGTGTGCTCGCCGAGATCATTGCGATCTCATACCTACGTATCTGACATTCAGAAGAATGCAGAATCAGAGCTTCCGTAGTTCGGGGAACTAAACGGAAAAGGAAAACAAGAAAGAAACAAGGAGACGAAAGAAGTGGTGTCGAAACCAAGAGCAGGAGTGAAAGAAAAAACTCTACTGGGAAAGACCCCGCAGTAAGAGCATTTGCACAAAAGAATAGGAAAAGAATGATGTCAAAACCGAGAATGAAAGAAACTCCGCAGGGGATAACAAAGAGAATTGGTGTCGAAACAAAGAAAGTAAGAGCAAAGGGAATAGAAAGGACTCCACTGGGGATCCAAATAAAGGGATGGTGTCAACATACGGAATGTGATAAACCAAGATAGAGAATGCTGAACTAGGAGAAGGTGTTTGACTCTGAAGGGGCCTCGGTATATTAACTGGTGAATAGTGGTTAACCGAGGAAAGAAAGGACTACAACTCTGTGGGAATAGAGAAGTAATGGTTTTAACAGAGAAAACTGTGATTAACCAGAAGCACGGGTGTAGGACCGAACGAAGGTGGTGACCCAAAGAGGTTCAGTAAACTGACTGAACCAACAGTACTCAATCGAAGAAAGGGTGTTTGAACCAAAGAAAGATTACTGACCTAAGGGTACAAGTATTCGAACCAAGAGGAGGTTGCCATCTACGGGGATTCGGTGTTTACAGACGGACTGTGACCAACCGAAGAGAAAAGCGAGTGATTAACCAAGAGAAGGTGATTAACTCGAAAGGGTTCAGTATTTTAACAGACGGACTGTGGTTAACTGAAGAAAAGGGTGATTAACCAAGAGAAGGTGATTAACCCAAGGGGTGCTCAGCGATTAACAGACGGACGGTGATTAACTGAATAAGAGAGCAAAATTGGTGTTTTAACTGACAAGCAGTGGTTAAAACAACAACGGGAGAAGAACCAAGAGAGGATTGCGAACTCCTGGGGAAGAATGGTCGTGACAGGAAAACTGTGTTAGACCAAAGAAAGAGAATTGGGACTCTTCAGGGGAATAAAAAAGTAATGATTGATTACAAGAAGAAAGGAGTGATGAAACAAAGAGAGATTGCTAGCGCAAGAATAATGATCTCAACCAAGAAGGATGGTGATTGATCAAAAGGAGAGATTGAAAGAGATAGGAGTGATCAAGGATCGAAAAGGATCGCAAAGGGAGAAGAGTGATCAAGGATCAACTCGACAGGGGAATGAGAAACACTATAGCTACAGGATATAGGTGACTATTCTCGAGGAGAGGACAAGACGCCCTTACCAAAGAAATAGCCAGAATGAGGACAGAAAGACTCCATCCTCATTCCTTCTCTAGCACCCAAAATATAGTATGGAAAGTGAAACGGACAGCGCAACCACTCCAATGTTGTACAGTGCTCATGCGTAGAGAAACGAACAGCATAACGACGTCAATTTTTACAGTGCTCCGATGCAAGGCGCAGCGCGAAACTCTAACTCCACGGGGGGGGGGGGGGGAGAGAGAGAAAGCTCTAAAGGAGGCCTAAAGAGAGGAAAAGGGAAGATCGATTAATCGAAACAAAGTTTCGTTCAATTAATCAAGGGATAAACATGCTAACAACTTTCCAAAGAGAATGAAAAGTCATTAAAGCAAAAAAGGAGTGAATTATTGATTATACAAGATTAAGTTTATCCATGAAGAATAAACTTTAATGGAAATCTGAAATGGAAGGTGCAAAACAGTGCCAAATGATCATCAAAGTGCCACACAAAGTCATGTATCATGTGAACAAATATAGTGCAAGAATTGCTATGTTCATACGATGCTAAGAACATGAAACAATTGAATAATCGAAAATGCGCATCGAAAGTTCATGAATATGCTTCAACCAGAAGTGAAATGACATTTAGAACATCCATAAAATTAAGCATGATAATCAATGGAATTTAAAATGAAGAAAGCATGGCAAGCACACTTGAAAATACAAGAAAATGGCCATTCTGTTCAGTGGTAACCGATAACTCACCATGCGTTAACCGGTTACTTGCTTGAAAATCAGCGTTCTTGAGGAAAATTGTACTGAGTAACCGGTTAACCACCAAACGTTAACTGGTTACCACTGAACAATGGTGAAAAAAAAATAGTAAAAATAGCTTTTCAAAAGTGATTTTCAGCACATATTGACTTATGCAAACTACCACATGCTAGGAGATGAAATTGTGCACGAAAATTGAACTTGAAAACAACAAATAAACAGTGATAGAATCAACTAACACAATAGGATCATGGATCAAACAAATGAAAAACCAAATCACACAAAACAATTATCGACTACATTGCGAACGATATGAAAATGCGTGAAACGGTAAAATTAGTTAGATCCACCAACCTACAAGCCAGAAATTTGGCTTGGTAAGTGTTGAAAAGGATTCTTGATGCAGAAAATCAAAGAAAACCAGAGGAATCTTCAATTTGTAGACGAACCGTATCGAAATCGAGCAAAATACGATAAAGCTCCAAAATGCGAATTCGAACCGTTGGAAGTTGGAGCAAATACTCAAGATTAATCCAAAAGCTGAAATAACTCCAGAAATCCAAGTGTAATAGCAAGAATGATGAGGTTGAGCTCAAGAAATAATCACTTTTGATGTAAAAGTGATTATCCTTCAAAGTAGAAATGAGCTTTGGTGGGGTTTTGGAAGAGAATTGAGATGAAGATGAAGATGTAGTAGAGAAATTCAGAAGGAATGTGGAAGAATTGAGAGTGAAATGGAGCAAATGGTTGAAGGTCCTTGAAAATGAGTGAAGTTGAGTTTATATAGAGTTTAGGTTTGGAGTGTGAGATGGTTTGGAATTTGGTTTGGGTTTGGAACTAGGCTAGGAGTTAGTTGGATTTGACTCACCGAGTCAAGGCGATTAACTCGGTTAGTTAGAACAAACTCGGTAACAATCCCAAGGTGAACTCCATCATCCAAAGGTTGATATACTTGGAAAACAAGGAACATGATGCACTTGAATTAGAGTGAAACATTGGAATAAATGTACTTGGAATGTCTTGAAATGTCTAGAGATGTCTAGAATATTCCACACACTACTAGAACACTGTAGAATCAATGACTAAAGAGAGTGCATGGTTGCTGTCCCAAAAATGCAGCAGGAATTGAAAATTTGCACTGAGTAACCGGTTACTCACCATGCGTTAACCGGTTACTTCAGTCAATTTTTGCCCAAATTGCTCAAGAAATGATACTGGAGTCCCAGTTGTGGTTTTCCACCTCTTATCTTGATGAATAAACATGGAAACCTTTATTTTGAGCTTGTTTTGATGACGTAATGATCTTGTGAGGATATGATTAATCGGGCTTGGAAAACCTTAATATCCTGCGGCAAGAAACACATAGAGAAAAGTGCGCATGTGTATGCCTGCGATGCGAATGCGCAAGCTTATGCAAATGGCAAAAGAGGGAGGTTAAATTCGGGTTACGACAGCTGCCCCTATTTAATCCTCTTGGACATGAATGTACGAATTGCGCCAGCTTTTCGATGATTCGAGGTAAAAGGGGATTAAATAAAAGAGTAGCTCGAGAATTTGGCCGACGGCGACAAAAGAAGAATTGAAAGTGTTTGAAGGTTGATAAGTGCAAAGTTTGCTGAAAATCTGCTGGGAGATAAGTCAGGCAAAAAGAGAGGGAGTATGATCGATGCATATGCTATGTATGCGTTTCTACATGATGCTTGATATCATGCAATGTAAAGGCTCAAGTTGAGGCACAGTGCGAAGTGATTAGGCAGAAACCGTAGCAAAACAACTTCGACATCCTCGGTCGGGGAGAGAACCCGCAGATGAAGGCAATCTCTGCTGGAGACAACAGTTCACAAAGGACGATGATTTCGCCAGGGAAAGAAAACTGAGAACATCTCAGGTTTCTAGATCACCATGGTTGTCCCTGTTGGGGATGAAAGAACCAAGTCAATCCTTCCTACCACGACTGGCTCTACGTGGGGAAAAGAAAATCTTTAATCATGTTGACTCAGCTGAGGAGAAACCACTGCTGCTGGTGATAGATAGTTCCTGATCATTAGAGATGATACACAACCCTTGCTGGGGAAAAGTGAACAAAGATGTCTTTGCTGGGGAACACCTTGGCCACCTGCTGGGGAGAATGATGACTCTGCTGAGGAACTGCTGAGGAGACAACAACTTCTTCATAGAATCATCCCATTACCAGCCAGGCGTTAGGCTTACCAATGGATATTACCGCTCACCCTGCAGGAGTTACCAGTAACACATGCAATGCATATTGCTTTCACGGTGGATTTAGCTTTTTATTGTTCTCAACGTTTTTTAGTATTATGTGATCACAAATAATTGTTTTATTTTGCAAACAAAATACTGGAATAAAAACAAATTGAGATAACAAAAATGCATTTTATTGAATGTGAAATTTTTGTACATAAAGTGTGTACAAGGATGCAAAATCCTTGATGAGGAAATTTGCAATAAAATTAAAAAACAAATGTAAATGGCAAAGGGAAATTATGCTTTGCATTGATTTCAACATTGGCCACCATCCACTGTAAGTCTAGGTTCCAACGCTTTACACCAGTTGATGATGATTCGACTGCTCTGTTACCGTCTGAGGTCTAGCCATGAGGAAAAGAGGCTCAAGTATTCACAGTCAATGCCTTTATCCCTAATTTTTGCCTGGACATGTTTTCACATTTTTTTTCGTCCACCGGGATGCCCATTTTTGCCTAAGTCGCCCTTTCGGGTTTTCAACTTAGCGGGCTATTATTGTTTTTCATTGTCCCTAACTTTTGCATGGACATTTCCTTTCTTGGTCCCTCGGGACGTCCATTTTTTCCTAGATTGTCCTTGCGGATGTCAATCTAGCGGACTCTTATCCATTTTTTTTCAAGCATAATATTTTTTGACTGTATCGGAGTTCACGGGCGATGGCAACTCCTCCCCATCCATTGTGGTGAGGATCAGGGCTCCGCCTGAGAAGGCCTTCTTGACAACAAAATGTCCTTCGTAGTTGGGAGTCCGCTTGCCTCGTGGGTCCGAGTGAACAGGTGAATATCTCTTGAGCACGAGTTCGCCTTCGCAGAACGTTCGAGGGAGAACTTTCTTGTCAAAAGCTCGCTTGAGTCATCTATGATACAATTGACCATGACAAACGGCTGCAAGGCGCTTCTCTTCGATGAGATTCAGTTGGTCGTATCTGGATTGAACCCATTCGGCTTCATCAAGACCTGCTTCCATGATGACTCTGAGTGAGGAAATTTCGACTTCGATGGGTAGAACAACCTCCATACCATACACAAGTGAGTACGAAGTTGCCCTAGTGGAAGTGCGAACTGAAGTTCTGTAGCCATACAGTGCAAAGGGAAGCATTTCATGCCAATCCTTATAAGTCTTGACCATTTTCTGGACAATCCTCTTGATGTTTTTGTTTGCTGCTTCAACAGCGCCATTCATCTTGGGCCGATATGGTGAAGAGTTGTGGTGCTCGATCTTAAATTCTTGACACAACTCCTTCATCATGTTGTTATTCAGGTTGCTTGCATTGTCCGTGATAATGCTGCTAGGAATGCCATAGCGACAGATTATCTCTGTCTTGATAAATCTAGCAACCACTTGTCGTGTAATGTTTGCATAAGAAGCAGCTTTAACCCACTTGGTGACGTAATCGATAACAACCAGAATAAATCGGTGACCGTTGGAAGCCTTCGGCTCGATCATTCCAATCATATCTATACCCCACATGGAGAATGGCCAAGGTGAATTCAAAACATTCAATGGAGTTGGAGGCACATGGATCTTGTCTCCGTAGATTTGGCACTTGTGACATCTTTTGGCAAAGTTGTAACAATCTACCTCCATTGTCGTCCAGTAATACCCAGCCCGAAGGATCTTCTTAGCCATAGCAGGACCTTTAGCATGTACACCCTCGCAGCCCTCACGTATGGACCTTATGATCGTGTTTGCTTCGTGTCTATCCACGCATCTGAGCAACACGGAATCATAATTCCTCTTGTACAGTATACCACCATTTAAGAAGAATTTGGCGCAAAGCCGCCTAAGAGCTTTCTTGTCAGTGATGGTGATACCCTCGGGATATTCCTATTTTTCCAGATATCTTTTGATGTCGTAGAACCAAGGCTTGTCATCAGACTCATCCTCAATTGCTAAACAGTGTGCTGGTTCATTCAAGTGATCAATGCGGATATGAGGAGCTTCATTCTTCCACTTGACCTTGAACATGGATGCTAGAGTTGCAAGAGCATCAGCTAGTTGATTTTCCTCTCTGGGAATATGATGAAAAGTGATCTCATCAAAGTAAGGAATCAACTTCGCTATGTGTTGTTGGTACGGAACCAGCTTGGAATCCCGAGTCACAAAGTTCCCTCTGACTTGACCGATGACCAAGGGAGAATCTCCATAGACCTCAAGAATCTTGATTCTCATGTCAATTGCCGCTTCAATATCGTAGATACATGCTTCGTATTCAGCCATATTGTTGGTGCATGCAAAGCATAATCTGGCAGTGAAGGGAAGGTGAAAACCTGTTGGAGAGATGAGGATAGCACCGATTCCACGACCTTTAGAATTGGAGTCACCGTCGAACACGAACGTCCATCGCGCCCCTGGTTCGGGTCCTATATCAGGATCTGGAGTCTCATAATCTCTGATAAATAGAACATCCTCACCGGGAAAGTCAAATTTCATCTATTGATAACCCTCTATAGGTTGATGAGCAAGGTAGTCAGACAAGACGCTCCCTTTTATTGCTTTCTGGGTAACATGCTGGATGTCATACTCAGTTAACAGCATCTGCCACCGAGCAATCCTTCCAGAGACAGCAGGCTTTTCAAATATGTACTTTATTGGATCCATTTTGGATATCAATAAAGTAGTATGTGAAATCATGTATTGTCGCAGGCGTCGAGCAACCCAGTCCAGAGCACAACAAGTTTTCTCCAAGAGTGAGTATCTGGTCTCACAATCAGTAAACTTCTTGCTCAGATAGTATATTGCGTGTTCTTTTCTGCCAGTATCATCATGTTGACCCAATACATATCCCATCGATTCATCGAGAACGGTGAGATACATGATTAGAGGCCTACCAGGAACCGGCGGTACTAAGATTGGTGGTTCTTGCAAGTATTGTTTTATTTTGTCAAATGCTTCTTGACAATCATTATTCCATTCAACCGATTGATTTTTCCTTAGTAATTTGAACATTGGTTCACCGGTAGTCGTCAAATGAGAAATGAATCTTGAAATGTAATTGAGTCTGCCCAGAAAGCCACGTACTTCTTTTTCTGTTTTGGGAGGCGGCATGTTCTGAATTGCCCGAACCTTGCCAGGATCAACTTCAATGCCTTTCTGACTTACAATAAAGCCCAACAGTTTACCAGATCGAACTCCGAAGGTTCACTTCGCAGGATTCAACCGCAGTCTAAACTTCTGGAGTCTGTCAAACAACTTCTTCAGATGAACCAAGTGATCATCCTCAGTTCTGGACTTGGCAATCATATCGTCCACGTAAACCTCAATCTCTTTATGAATCATATCGTGAAAGAGGGTTGTCATGGCATGCTGGTATGTTGCCCCTGCATTCTTTAGACCGAATGGCATGACTTTGTAGCAATATGTACCCCATGGCGTGATAAAATTAGTATTCTCCATATCAGCTAGGGACATCTTGATCTGATTATATCCTGAAAAATCGTCCATGAAGGAAAAGACAGAGAACTGCGCTGTGTTGTCTACCAAGACATCAATATGAGGCAAAGGAAAATCGTCCTTCGGGCTTGCCTTGTTGAGATCTCGATAATCCACACACATTCTAACTTTGCCGTCCTTCTAGGGAACCGGGACAATGTTGGCAATCCATTCAGGATACTAGGAAGTGGCTAGGAACCTAGCGTCAAGCTGCTTCTTTACCTCTTCTCTGATTTTGAGTGCCATGTCAGGTCTAGTCTTCCTGAACTTCTGCTTGACAGGAGGACATCCGGGCTTGAGTGGCAAGTGATGTTCAACGATGTTGGTATCCAACCCAGGCATATCTTGATAGGACCAGACGAAGATGTCAACATACTCTTTCAACAACTTGACCAACTCGGAGTGTACATGCTTTGCGAGGGATGCGCCAACCTTGACTTCTCTTCTGACCTCATCAGTACCAAGATTAACAACTTCCACTGGCTCTTTGTGTGGCTGAATCTCTCTTCGCTCATGCTCAAGGAGCCTTGCCAGTTCAGCCGGTAATTCACAATCTTCCTCACCATCTTCTTTGGCTTGGTTAATTGGAATTCCAGAAATACAATGGATGTTTGCCATGTTGTTATCAATGCTTTTATTAGTTCTGCATGTTTATGAATATGTTTAGAATGAGCCATTCTAAAAGTGAAAAGAAAAAAAACTTTTGCCATTTATTTGTGAAAAGTAAAATAAAGAAAGAAAATAGAGCATGAGTTTGAATGCAAAAAACTCTTATTTATTGATCACATAATATTGCAAAAGCGTGAGGCCCTTTACAAGTTATCCGCTCGTCTCGGGCGAGGACGAGGGAATGAGAAAGCAAAATGCATTACATGTTATATGGGAAAACCACAGGAATCATGGTAGATGTGCAATTGTTGAGCTTGAAACCCGGCGGGCACTTGCGCACAAAGCTTGAAATCTGATTACTGGGACCAGCATCATCAGCAGCTGCCACGATGTCACCTTACTGGAAACCCGCGCTGTGGAACTTGACAAAGTTGCTTTGCTTCTGATCAGAGGAACCAGATTGACGAACAGGATGATAACCCACTCCAAAACGATTATGCTTCTCAACCACATCAATCACGTGCCCCCAGCCTGGCAAGGCACCTCTATCGATGGTCTCTTTAGCACTCTTAGCAGACACTAAAGTCAATTGTGGTGATCTACTTTGACTAGTTGAAGCAGAGTTGACATCTTCAAACTCGAGACACTGCAACGGCACCTCAGCTATGCCTTCTCCAGTCTCGACGTATCGAAAGGACGATAACTCGCTTACAATCAAATCCTCTTCACCACAGACAATGACAAGCTGATCGTCAAACATGAATTTCAACTTCTGATGTAGAGTGGAGGTAACTGCCCCTGCCGCGTGGATCCATGGACGACCCAAAAGGCAACTGTACGCTGGATTGATATCCATCACTTGGAAAGTAATAGTAAACAGATGCGGCCCAATGTTGATGGGTAAGTCCACTTCTCCAATGACCTGTCTTCGGGAACCGTCAAAGGCTATGACAACTAAGGCACTTGGTCTCATCTCGATTCCTTCCACTGGTAATTGACTCAACGTTCCCTTAGGCATCACATTGAGCGAAGAACCAGTATCCACTAGAACACGAGATAACAGGATGTCTGTGCAGGTTACAGATATGTGCAGCGTTTTATTGTGGGCAGTTCCTTCAGGAGGTAATTCTGATTCATTAAAACCCAAATACTGACTTGTAGTTATATTGGCCACTACATCATCGAATTCGACAATGGATATATCTTGCATGACATGGGTGCTGTTCAAAACTTTCAAGAAAGCTGATCGGTGCACAGGCGAACTCATGAGTAAGGACAAAATTGAGATCCTCGATAGAGTCTGACCCAGCTGATCCACAATTTTAAAGTCACTTTTCTTGATCAAATTAAGGAACTCTTGATCATCAAGGGTCTCTTTGCTCTTTGAAACACCCTCAGACGGGATAGTCGGTACTGTAACGGTAGTAGATGCCCCTTGTTAAACCACAGGGATTGCAGATGCAGGCGTTTCCTTAGGAGGAACAACTGTTGGAACTTGAACATGCTTTGTAGTGACCTTCGGGGCGAACACTCGTCCACTACGAGTCATACCTCCATCAGCTGTAACATTCACGATCTCTGATTCGGCGAACCTTATCTCTTAACCTCCAGAAAACATAGAAGACCCATACTTCCATGGTACCTCCTTAGAATTTTGATACAGAAACGGCTTTGGCGGGCAAACAACGATGGGTTGCACCTTCTTCTGTTTAGGGGACTCCACAGGAACCTTCCTATAGACGATGGTGAACGGCTCAATAGCAGCAACTTCCTCAACAGGTTTAGATCTAGCAAATTTCACTTCGCCTCGGTTCATCAGAATATGGACACAACCCTTCAACCTTCGACACTGGTTGGGATTATCATCGCAAATCTGACACTTACCATGCAACCCTTTCAACAACCCATGTTCCTTCAATTTCTTGAAAACCACAGCCATCAGAGTCTTTACCTCGTCGACATCCATGATTAATTCAGCCCTTGAATTATCCTTAACCATGTTAACCGCAGGACCACCGTGATTCGGCAACAGATTACTCTGAATGTTAGGTCCTTCCTCAGCGAAAGTCAGAACCTTCTTATCAATGAGTTCCTGAACTTTGGTTTTGAAAACAAAGCAATCCTCTGTTCCATGTCCTGTGTATCCAGCATGATAAGCACAAGATGCATTTGGGTTATGCTTTGGGCCAAATGGAGGAATTGCAGGCGCAATCTGCTTGGGGACAATTGCCCCTTGGTGGACCAAGTAAGGAAACAGTTCCGTGTATGACACCGGAATTCTATCAAAATTCGGACGCTTACGGTTTCCTTGACTATTGTTGTTCTGACGGTTTTGATTCTACTGATTTTTTTTGTTCTGTTGATTCTGTTGCTGATTCTGAGCATTCTGAACTGGTTGTTGCGGATGATACTAATATGGAGGTTGTTGATACTGTGCAGCTACGGCAATGGAGCCATGGGAGTTTGATACTGAGGAGAAACTTGAGTTGTCACAACATTGGCTTCACTTTCCTTTTTCTTGGAACGACTGTTCTGAGATTTTCGAGTGGCCGGGTGCTGGGAAGCAGCTCCAGGAATCTTTCCAGTCTTCAAACCATTCTCAATCTGTTCACCAATCGTCACAACATCAGCGAAGTTCGATGAAGAACTACCCACCATTTTCTCATAGTAAGATCCTTGCAAAGTACCCATAAAGATGTCAACCAACTCATTATCAGAGAGAGCAGGTCGCACACGAGATGCCATCTCACGCCATCTTTGTGCATACTCCTTGAATGTTTCAACTGAGCGCTGAGACTGATTCTGCAATTGCAATCTAGTTGGCACCAGATCAAGATTATATTTGTATTGCCTCACGAACGCTTCTGAAAAATCCCTCCAAGTACGGATTTTGCTGCGCTCCAGGCCCATGTACCACTCTAATGAAGCACTAGACAAACTATCTTGAAAAAAATGAACAAGCAATTCATCATTATCAATATGGGATGCCATCTTCCTGTAGTACATAGTGATGTGACTACGCGGGCAGCTCAAGCCTTTATACTTTGGCAAATCAGGTATCTTGAATTTCTGTGGCAGCCCAACATTTGGAACCAAACACAAATCTTTGGCCTCCATGCCAAAAGCAGAGAACCCTTCGATAGCTCTGATACGGTCTTCTAACAACTTGTAGTTAACCGATCTATTCTGATTAGGGGGCTTGACAAGAATCTGAGGATTTGGTAGCTGAGAAGCGGCAGGAGCATTCACTTGCAGAGTAGCAAATTGAGAAGGATACACCAAACCTGGATTAACCATCTGACCAACATTCTGACCCATCGGAACACCATACAGATAATTTGGAGGAGGTACCCCAACAACTGAGGAAGATGCCCCAGGATAGAACATCCCAGGATGAATATTCGGAACAGCAGTTTGAGCAGTCTGAGACGAAACCGGAACATGAATAGGAGGACCCCTATACAGATGCTCTTCATCATCAGGAGTTTCAGTGTCAACCAATCTGGCAGTTTGATGAGTTTGAGCCTGAAGATTCTCAGGATCATCATTCATCACTGGAGGCGGGACTGGAGTAGGCATGACCCATGGATAGGCGGCAGCATTCCCATTAGGCATGGGTGCAACAAAAGGCTGATATGGCATGAAGGCACTACCATTAGGCATGCCCTAAGGAAAACCAGCAGGCATCTGATTCAAACTAGGCTGAACAACAGGCTGATCCACAGGCTCAACTGGTACTTCAACTCTAGCAGGGGAAGGAACAACGACAACAGGAGTAGCCGTAACAACAGGAAGAACAGTCACAACAGGAGTGATAACAGTTGCATTAGTAGTGGTTGCAACAACAGTGGCAGCATAGTCTGAATAGTCAAATCTGAACATCTGCAAAGGTAGTGTTGCGTTGGGGCGAGATCTGAAGCAATGAGAGAACAAAGGTTGGAAGAGTCTTGGTTTCCTGCAGAAAAACCCAATATCCCCCTCACAGGTATGATATAGAAAGCGGGATTCTTAGTTTTGGATCCTCGATTTGAGAAGCAATAATACATTCATCCCTCGGGGTACAATACTATCGCCAAACAAAGAGGTCGTCCACTGATTGCCCCAAAAAGGTCATCCTATGGCAAGTTCCCAGCTTTGGGTCCTCGGATCAAGAAGCGTAATGGGTTTGCCATTTCTGGTCTGCCATTATCGCTCCTTAGGAGGAGTGCCGCAACTGAGTCCTCGGGAATGGTCGCCAGAGTCGACAGCTTTCTAGGTTAACACCCCGAAATGCACAAGACGCGCAAATCAGAACATCTCCCAAGAAAACCTCATCTGGGTGTGGATTTCATGTAAACCATACGTACCAAGATGCTATGTAGGCCACACTACTTTCCACTCTAATCCTATATGTACTCTCAAGCCTGTGTAATGGGCTTATCTCTCAAGTAGCAACCCAACCAACAATAGCAGAGAAAATAGCAGATATCCAGAATATGCAGCATATGAATATTCAAAGCAGTAAAGAAATGCAATAAATAAACACAAAGATAAAGCAAGTAAAACCAAGCTAGTAAAGCGCAAAAGATAAACACCCAAGCAAGCAAGAAAGCAAACAAAACTAGGCGAGACCCCTCAAGGGATGGACCAGCAAGAGGTCAATCTGTCCCCAGCAGAGTCGCCAGCTGAAGATGGCTGGTTTCTACCTGAATGAATCACACACTCAAAGATAACACAGAGTCGCCACCAAACTTTATTTAGTCCCGAAGGACAGGGAAAATATCGATAAAACCCAAGGGGAAGAGAAACAGGAACGGGGGGGGGGGGGGGGTCGGTTATGCGAAAGGAAGGTATTAGCACCTAACGCATCCGTCGTACTCGACGGGAACCATTTCGCTTGCTTCTAGGCTTGGATGGGTTATCTATCTAAAGGCTTCTAGATAAAAGAAGGAGGAGAGAGAGAAAGGGGAAAAAAGAAAGAAAAAAAGGAAAGTGCTCGCGGAGGAACGAAATCCTCGTGCCTACGTACCCTCATAGTGCAATGAGGAAATCAGAGCGTCGTAGTTCTTGGAACCAGGGGACGAAGAAAAGGAAAGAAGAAAAGGAGGAAGACGGAAGAAAGGTGGAAGTGTGCTCGCCGAGATCATTGCGATCTCATGCCTACGTATCCGACATTCAGAAGAATGCAGAATCATAGCTTCCGTAGTTCGGGGAACTGAACAGAAAAGGAAAACAAGAAAGAAACAAAGAGACGAAAGAAGTGGTGTCGAAACCAAGAGCAGGAGTGAAAGAAAATACTCTACTGGGAAAGACCCCGCAGTAAGAGCGTTTGCACAAAAGAATAGGAAAAGAATGATGTCAAAATCGATAATGAAAGAAACTCTGCAGGGGATAACAAAGAGAATTGGTGTCGAAACCAAGAAAGTAAGAGCAAAGGGAATAGAAAGGACTCCGCTGGGGATCCAAATAAAGGGATTGTGTCATAACCAAGAGAAAAAGGAGACTCGGTATATTAACTGGCTGGCAGTGGTTAACCAAAGAAAGAGAGTAGGACCCTGGTGGGGAAAAGGAGCTGGTGTCAACAGACGGACTGTGATAAACCAAGATAGAGAGTGCTGAACCAGGAGAAGGTGTTTGACTCTGAAGGGACTTCGGTATATTAACTGGTGAATAGTGGTTAACCGAGGAAAGAAAGGACTACAACTCTGTGGGAATAGAGAAGCAATGGTTTTAACAGAGAAAACTGTGATTAACCAGAAGCACTGGTGTAGGAACGAACGAAGGTCGTGACCCAAAGAGGTTCGGTAAACTGACTGAACCAACAGTACTCAACCGAAGAAAGGGTGTTTGAACCAAAGAAAGATTACTAACCCAAGGGTGCAAGTATTCGAACCAAGAGGAGGTTGCCAACTGCGGGGATTCGGTGTTTACAGACGGACTGTGACCAACCGCAGAGAAAAGCGAGTGATTAACCAAGAGAAGGTGATTAACTCAAAAGGGTTCAGTATTTTGACAGACAAACTGTGATTAACTGAAGAAAAGGGTGATTAACCAAGAGAAGGTAATTAACCCAAGGGGTGCTCAGTGATTAACAGACGAACTGTGATTAACTGAATAAGAGAGCAAAATTGGTGTTTTAATTGACAAGCAGTGGTTAAACCAACAACGGGAGAAGAACCAAGAGAGGATTGCGAACTCCTGGGGAAGAATGGTCGTGATAGGAAAACTGTGTTAGACCAAAGAAAGAGAATTGGGACTCTTCAGGGGAATCAAAAAGCAATGATTGATTACAAGAAGAAAGGAGTGATGAAACAAAGAGAGATTGCTAGCGCAAGAATAACGATCTCAACCAAGAAGGATGGTGATTTATCAAAAGGAGAGATTGAAAGAGATAGGAGTGATCAAGGATCGAAAAGGATCGCAAAGGGAGAAGAGTGTCAAGGATCAACTCGACAGGGGAATGAGAAACACTATAGCTGGAGGATAGAGGTGACTATTCTCGAGGAGAAGACAAGACGCCCTTACCAAAGAAATAACCAGAATGAGGACAGAAAGACTCCATCCTCATTCCTTCTCTAGCACCCAAAATATAGTGTGGGAAGTGAAACGGACAGCGCAACCGCTCCAAAGTTGTACAGTGCTCCTGTGTAGAGAAACAGACAGCATAACGACGTCAATTTGTACAGTGCTCCGATGCAAGGCGCAACGCGAAACTCCAACTCCACGGGGGGGGGGGGGGGGGGGGTGAGAGAGAGAGAGAGAAAGCTCTAAAGGAGGCCTAAAGAGAGGAAAAGGGAAGATCGATTAATCGAAACAAAGTTTTGATCAATTAATCAAGGGATAAACATGCTAACAACTTTCCAAAGAGAATGAAAAGTCATTAAAGCAAAAAAGGAGTGAATTATTGATTATACAAGATTAAGTTTATCCATGAAGAATAAACTTAATGCAAATCTAAAATGGAAGGTGCAAAACAGTTCCAAATGATCATCAAAGTGCCACACAAAGTCATGTATCATGTGAACAAATATAGTGCAAGAATTGCTATGTTCATACAATGCTAAGAACATGAAACAATTTAATAATCGAAAATGCGCATCGAAAGTTCATGAATATGCTTCAACCAGAAGTGAAATGACATTTAAAACATCCATAAAATCAAGCATGATAATCAATGGAAGTTAAAATGAAGAAAGCATGGCAAACACACTTGAAAATGTAAGAAAATGGCCATTCTGTTCAGTGGTAACCGGTTACTCACCCTGCATTAACCGGTTACTTGCTTGAAAATCAGCGTTCTTGAGGAAAATTGCACTGAGTGACTGGTTAACCACCAAACGTTAACCGGTTACCACTGAACAATGGTGAAAAAAAGTAGTAAAAACAACTTTTAAAAGTGATTTTCAGCACATATTGACTTATGCAAACTACCACATGATAGGAGCTGAAATTGTGCACGAAAATTGAACTTGAAAACAACAAATAAACAATGATAGAATCAACTAACACAATAGGATCATGGATCAAACAAATGCAAAACCAAATCACACACAACAATTATCAACTACATTGCGAACGATATGAAAATGCGCGAAACGGTAAAATTAGTTAGATCCACCAACCTACAAGCCGGAGATTTGGCTTGGTAAGTGTTGCAAAGGATTCTTGATGTAGAAAATCAAAGAAAACCAGAGGAATCTTCAACTTGTAGAAGAACCGTATCAAAATCGAGCAAAATACGATAAAGCTCCAAAATGCGAATTCGAACCGTTGGAAGTTGCAGCAAATACTCAAGATTAATCCAGAAGCTGAAATAACTCCAGAAATCCAAGTGTAATAGCAAGAATGATGAAGGTTGAGCTCAAGAAATAATCACTTTTGATGTAAAAGTGATTATCCTTCAAAGTAGAAATGAGCTTTGGTGAGGTTTTGGAAGAGAATTGAGATGAAGATGTAGTAGAGAAATTCAGAAGGAATGTGGAAGAATTGAGAGTGAAATGGAGCAAATGGTTGAAGGTCCTTGAAAATGAGTGAAGTTGAGTTTATATAGATTTTAGGTTTGGAGTGTGAGATGGTTTGGAATTTGGTTTGGAATTAGCTTCGGGTTTGGAACTAGGCTAGGAGTTAGTTGGACTTGACTCACCGAGTCAAGGCAGTTAACTCGGTTAGTTAGAACCAACTCGGTAACAATCCCAAGGTGCACTCCATCATCCAAAGTTGATATACTTGGAAAACAAGGAACATGACGCACTTGAATTAGAGTGAAACATTGGAATAAATGCACTTGGAATGTCTTGAAATGTCTAGAGATGTCTATAATATTCCACACACTGCTAGAACACTGTAGAATCAATGACCAAAGAGAGTGCATGGCTGCTGTACCAAAAATGCAGCAGGAATTGCAAATTTGCACTGAGTAACCGGTTACTCACCATGCGTTAACCGGTTACTTCAGTCAATTTTTGCCCAAATTGCTCAGGAAATGATACTGGAGTCTCGGTTGTGGTTTTACACCTCTTGTCTTGATGAATAAACATGGAAACCTTTATTTTGAGCTTGTTTTGATGATGTGATGATCTTGTGAGGATATGATTAATCGGGCTTGGAAAACCTGAATATCCTACGGCAAGAAACACATAGAGAAAAGTGCGCATGCGTATGCCAGCGATGCGAATGCGCATGCTTATGCAAAAGGCAAAAGAGGGAGGTCAAATTCGGGTTACGACAGCGATGAATGTCAACTTGGTGGCAATGCACTTAAGGCAAAGCCAATATCATAATCTGCCGCGTCACGATTATAATTCCTGCCTGACTTGCTCGGTAAACAAACAAGGATGCTCTTTTGTACAAGAGGCCCTCCAGCGTCAGATAGATCTTGGATGGATCTAGGACTACCATGATAGGAATCATTATCAAATCAACATGATTCAAATATTTGATATTCGCTTGATGAATACCAGCCTGGTGGAGTTACATGCTAAACAGGTCTGGCTCGGGTTCCTGGTATCACATGATTATCAGGGTTGTAAAGCGGGTTGCGAAGACGATCAGGGTTATGCCCTTGTCCAGGAAACACTTCAGCACTTGTTGAACCACTGGTGGCTTCCAATCTACATGGATGAAGACACCCAGCAAATTAGTATCACTAACGGGAATCCTACTAGATATCAAAGTCAGGATGTTCGGTCGATGGAAACAGATCTAGTAAGGTTACACTGTATTCAAAGTGGACGTGGCCAGGTGCCACTACACAACTATGAGTGGTGCGGAGTTTGCTCAGTGGATAATCAAGGATGCTACCTCGTGCGAGCAGCCCTTCAAGGTCAGTTGGACCGCAAAGAGATTCAACCATGGTCAAGTTCTGAATCAATCAACTACTTTGCTGATCAAATCAAGGACGTTGTCGTAATCTTTGATCATCAAAGGACTAGGGATATTTGTACCATTATCCCTCTACTTGACGAATCGAGAGTTCCCAACCTGGAACGGATTGAAATTACTTACGATGGTCAGAAAAATCAGAAGGCTCCCATAATCATCTATCTACCGGGACCGCTACCGTATGAATCAACTAAGGCCATCCCTTACAAATACGGTGCAACCACAATTGAGAATGGAAAGGAAATTCCGTTACCCTTCATCGTGAATATTGCAGACATCAGTCGAGTAACACGGAGTGGTCGAATCTTCAACAGAGGAGTTGGAGAACCCAGCAAAGAAAAGGAACCTCAGACAGAAGTTCCCGATCCACCAGTCAGTCAATCCAGTAATCCCAACCTTTCAAAAAACAATGATGAGATGCTGAAGCTCATCCAAAGGAGTGAATACAACATTGTTGACCAACTGTTACAAACTCCTTTAAAGATCTCGGTATTATCACTGTTACTTAGTTCAGAAGCCCACAGAGAGGCTCTACAGAAAGTCTTGGAGCAAGCCTTTGTGGAACATGATGTAACAATTATACAATTCGATAGCATTGTCTCTAACATCACTTCCTGCAATAACTTGGGATTTAGTGATGAGGAATTACCTGAAGAAGGTCACCGTCATAACATGGCGCTCAACATTTACAGTCAACTGCCAGGACGATGCTTTAGCCAGCGTACTGGTAGACACAGGGTCAACCCTGAATGTTATGCCGAAGTCCACTTTGATGGAATTATCATTCAAAGGACCTCCGATGAAAACCAGCGAGGTCGTCGTCAAAGCATTTGAAGGATCCAGAAAAACGGTTATCGGCAAAGTCGACCTTCCCATAACTATTGGTCCTCATATTTTCCAGGTCACTTTCCAGGTCATGGACCTCCGGGCAACATACAGTTGTTTATTAGGAAGACCTTGGATACATCAGGCTGGGGCGGTCACTTCGACCCTCCACCAAAAGCTAAAGTTCGTCCAGAACGTCCAACTCGTCACAGTCTGTAGAGAACAAGCCTTGCTCGTCAGCAACTTGTCATTATCTACTTGTGTAGAACCCAAGGAGGTTGTTGGAACTCAGTTCCAAGCACTTTCGGTGAGCAATGAGAATCAATCAGAGAAAGGAACCTCGATTTCCTCATGCAGAGATGCTCTCGAAGTGATCGAAAATAATAATGCAAAAGGATGGGGACAGCTTGTCATTCCTACTGATACCAAAACAAAGAAGGGTCTTGGTTTTTCTGCAACCTGCACCCAAACAACTGCTAATGATGAAAGTCTTCGTCCCATTCAAGACTTCTTCCACAATGGAGGTTTCCTTCATCCAGTGACTCAAGACCTGCATACCATCAATAAAGATGATTCCTCCGATACGGAGGAAGAATGGAAGTCCTATCTCAACGAGGACGGTTATACGTCTCAGTGCGAAACGTAGACTCTCTTTTGCTTTCTTACACGGAGTCCGAGATTTATACTGAGGTCAGATGTCGAAATGATGTACGGAGATTGTGATCCTGAAGGATGCCGGGCTCCGCCAAATTCATTAGAGGAAGACACTCTGATGAAAGACAACTTTGACCACGACTATTATGACCCAATGGATGGTCTGCCTATTTGGCAGCCTTACCCAGGAGACTTGGGGCAAGAAAGTCAGCCGAACAATGAAAATCAGCTGAGCATCATTGAAAAGAATACCTGCGTCCCCACCATGTCATGGGATCAACACTCAGGTCATTCAGAAAATATCTCGTACGACGATGAATTGGCAAAGCTTGCCGGACTAGAATTCATCAACTATGCTTTTCCCGAGGTCAACGTCATCGAGAGAGATGACTCCTCCAGTTCCAAAGAAGTGTGGGACACCCTGGGACAACCAAGTGGAAAATTTGACTTCATGGTCAAGTACACCGCTCCCGAAAGCTCTCGCATCAGGCTCGAAGACTTCCAGCCAACTGGACGGGGAGATACAACCGAGAGTACAAATACTATGCAAAATACAACTGAGGAATCCTCCTACGATAACTCTGCCTGGGAGACAGATTCCAATGATCCAGCTCCACCAGAAATCAGCGTCATTTCTGAAGACAAATCAAGGAAGGTACCAGACTTTGTGATTCACCGAGGGGTTCACCGCCAATGGGTCGCTGTCGATGTTCCGAAGATTGTTCATAAGTCTAAGTAATTGCCATCTTTACTTTAACCTTTCACCTTGCCCAGGTGAAACGGATGTTTTGATAGGGCTCACTTTCTGTAAATATCCCTCTTCGTTTTGGCCAAAGCGACAAAGTTTGTTTTATAGGGCGGTAGTTTCAAGAATCGACTTCTTCATTAAGAAAATAACGTCGTTCTGTAATTTCCGCATTAATTGCTATTTTCTCTTTTCGTTTTTCAGAAAATGGTAATCCTAAAAAACCAACTCAATAATAAAAACAAGCAGTAAAAGAAATACACGGCACACACTTTTGCATTCTCTCTATCTCTTCTAAACACAAATCATCACGTCATGCAGATTGCTTGTTTTAAACCCCGTTGAAACATACAATCCGATGCCTTCTCCTAACTTTGAGTTCCCGGTATTTGGGGCTGAAGAAGAAGTTGAAAACGAAATTCCAGAAGAGATCTCCCGACAACTCAGACAAGAGGAAAGGTCCATTGAAACTCACAAATGTCGCACCCTAATTTTTGACCCTAAGATGTCATCTTCATTTGTGCATCTTAGGTCAAGTATCTCTGCATTGGTTGAGCTAACCCATATCTCGTAGTTTGTTTATTTGTGTTCAAATTAGGTTCACATATCGTCATGAAGCTCCACAAACTGTTTTGAAGCAAGTCAAATCAACAAAAGATCTCCAGTACCAGAACTTTGGAATTAGGATTTTGCTCTGAAGAAGTCATTGAGAAATTGACTCCAGCGAGTCAGGATTTATGTGGTCCACCTACCACTTGAGGTCATTTATGTTCAAGAGACTCCACTCAACAAGAATCCATGCTTCATTGATCCTCAACAGGAAGAATTTGAGCCTCAATCCCACTATACTTCAAAATTAGGGTTCCTGTGACGCTTATCAGCCAACAGCTTTGATTCTTCATCAAGAAGATCTCCTAAACCCTAATTATTGATTCCCTTAGTTTATTAATATCTTCAAGAGTCTCCTAAGACCTCTAGATGGGAAGTAAGAAGCAAACTTACGAGATTTGGCCTCAGTGCGTTCACAGTCAGAATTAGGATTTGACCGAAACCCTAATCTTTCGGGATCTTGGTCCAAATGGAGTGTTAATGGCTTTAATCATCATATATTGTCTCATGAAGTATCCAAAGCATCCATATAAAGTTTCGTGAGGTTTCTTGCAAGATAAGTAGGGTTTTGGTCGCGAACGACTTCGTATGCGACGTTTTTCCCCTAATAACCTGATTTGGAATAACCATAAATCCTAAACCGTGCACTCAAATTAAACGACTCAAAGCTCATTGGAAAGCTCTCATCAAGACCTTCAATTCATTCCATATGAATTTTTGTCTAAAAATGCTTAGATTTTGAGTTATGAAGCTTACAAGACATTTTGGCCAAACACTTAGAAAATATTTCAGCACTTTCCTCCACATTTTTCTCCAACTTTGACCTCATTTTTTGCCCACTTCTACTTGGATTTAAGATTTGAGTCCCAAATGAAAGTTGTAGAGCTTGTTGAGAGCTTTCCAACCATATGCGGAACATCCCAATAGGATAAGCCAAACTCAAGTTATGGTGTTTTAAAGTTAGGTACCTCAAATGTCAAAATTCAATAACTTAGAAATTTTTCTAAGTCCTTTTTCGTTTTCTCATGTGCACGACTTTATGGCCCATTTTCTTATTGTTACAAGTCTCATCTCAATTGGTTTTCCACATAAGACATGCTCTATCAAATGTCCACTCTTCATAGAACCAAAAATCTCAAGAATTGATGGAATGTTCATTAAGATATGGCACACCAAAGATGACATAGTGAAACATGTACCCACTTGAGAAACTTCAGTTTTTTTTAATCTCTTTACTACACCAAACGTTGTCACGATTTGTGTCACATGTTTAAACTCAATCTCAATCTCTCAGAACCACCATACCTTGTACTAGCTTTCAAAGAGTTCAAGAGTCACTTTATTTGGTGCATTAAACCAAGAACTATCATGTGGCAAATCTCACCTCACCAATGCATGTCTAACTGAAAAGCCTACACCATAGCTGCTGCTTCTGTCCTAAAGCATGCAAGAAAGGACAGAGTTGCATGGCCAGCTTTTACATGGCTCAAGAATCACAAGCCATGCTTGCAGCCCCACGTAGGGATATACATTTTGTGTTTCCAAACCATGAATCATCAAACTCACCTATAAAAGGAGGCCCCAACTTCCTCAGAAGGGTCATTCAAAAAAAGAGAAGAAAGAAACACACAGAAAAGTCAACGACAATACTAACAAACCACTTTGAAATTTGTTTCCTTTGGAGCACGAGTTAGCTGAGAAAGAGGAGAAAGTTTTGCCTACTCGCGTGGAGAAGAGGTAAGTCTCTCAAACTCTACCATGTTCATCATATCCTGTTAGATCATCTTCTCTGTTGCTTTAATGTTTAAATACTTGGTATGCATGATGTTATGACCTGTATATTAAATTGTTTTGAGAAAGCTCTGACTACTCTACTAAACCTAAAACCTTCGTCATGCGTGTGTACATGTTGAGAAACATGCTAGTGTGTTTGTTTATTCATAAATTCGGGTGATCTAAGTGTTATACATGTTACATGCTGTTCAAATTCGTGTGGATGTGTATGGCTTGAGTCGTGGAGAGTTCCGTATGGAAGGCTATGTATGAGCGAGCATTTGGACATCTTTCTTCCTATATCTCCAAAGCTGAACCTGTATGTGCGATATCTGTGATACAGTTTTGATGTTGTTTTTGCTTATGACATGTGGTAGATATGTGGTATGTAACTTGGTTTGACATTAAGGCTGTTAAAGTTTTGATGTTGTGTTGTTCATGATGCGCATACTTACTTGTTAATGGTACGTTGGTAGTGTTGTGCCTGATCGTGACCTATGTCAGTTTCTCATAATTATTATTTGTGTAGTAGCTAAACACCTGAATTACATGTTGTTATAGCACCTTGTAGCTCTGAATGTTTGAGTTTCTTCTTACAGTTCATGTTGGTATTTTTAGGACGATATTTCTTTTTGATCTTTTATTCATTAAGCCTCACATGAGAGTTTGGTTATACTGTTAAAATTTTTGGATGATGATTTGTTTCATAAGCTACTGGTAATTTTGAGGAGGAATATTGGTATCATGTTATGATGTGTTGAGATATTCTATTCCTATGCTGCCTTGTATGATGCTTTATGTATTGTTGGATTGATAACTTGATGGTATGTTGGCCTGTTTATAACTCCATTAAGCTCCACCTCAGTTTAAGTTCAGTAAGTTAAGTACTTAATTTTATAATATGCTCATGACTCAAGCTTTGAATAGGTATGCTTGGTTTCCACTTGAAACAGAAAGTTATTATTCTTCTTCTTAAACTGAGTTCTATCCTTTTGGACCCTGGTTTTCGTTTGCCTAATGCTCACGTAGTAATCATCACCGTGTTCAGTTATTGGCTGCATCATCTTCTATGTTTAAAATGCTTCATTTTGGTAATTTATTTCATGTGGATTGATCGAGATTTGGTTGGTTTACGATGGTTAGAAGTCGAGTTGCTTATTTTGTAAATTGAAACACTATAATGCTTTAATTCTGCTTGTGTTTTTTTTGTTTTTATCTTCCCATGCATTCATTATTTGGTTGGATTACTTTTGTTTTGATTGTTGTTTAATATGATAGCAGTGTATGCTTGCGTGATTCCATTGCTATGCGTGGATCATAATTGGATGGTTTTATGTTTGTCCTGTAGTGCATCAATATCATGCCTCTTTAATATCACATGCAACACACTATCACAATTACTATCACTGCGCGTTCCGATCATGTGCGTGTTCTATTTCACATATTTTTCATGTTTCATGTGGTATATATATTAATTGAATCGTGTACTTAACGGATGTATCCGCCGTCCCAACGGTTTGCCTTGCCTTGCCATTTCGCCCTTCCACCATCATGACCTGGGTTCGATCCTGCGGATCAACCTTTTGGTCATTTTTCAGAATTTCGCCTATTTGCCTTGCCTTTCTCCAACCTGGGCCTAGCGCCCATTGTGCTATCCACACCACATCATCTGGCCCATTTAATTTTCCTTTGTTATTTTAACTGAACCAAAATTACTCTTACACCCCTCTTTTGCGTGTTTATTCTTTTCCTATCTTCGTTTATTTTGTTTGATGTTAAATTTTATTATCAGTATAATTTCATGTGATTAATTAATATGTGGTGTATTTTATTAATTGTTAATTAGTTGTTTTAATAGTTTTTTATTAATTACATTTTAATGTATATTGTTAATCATCCAATTGTGTTAAATATGTTGTTATTTCTAATTGTGATATTAATTTGCTTTTAACCATGTTGTTAATTCTTAAATTATCAATTTGTGTCTTAATTTGGAGATTTTCAATGTATGATTAATTGTTAATTTCTAATTGCTAATTATCCATATGTAGTTAATTTTAAACTACCTTATCGTGGTGTTAATTGTTAATTTTAATTGCCTTGTCAATTAATTATCAATTTTGGTTGAAATGTTATTTCACTAAATGGCTTGTTTAATCTTTGAATTAATCCATCCATGTTGACTTGTCATGTCTTTGACTTTTACATGAATATCATTCTATATGTTTGTCTTCCTAAAGATTGAAGCATATTGATATCATTTTTAATCATCCTATTTGAAGCATGTTCATCTTATCCTTACTTTCTCATGAAACATATTGCCATCTTCATGCTTATGTTGCTTCCATTATGTTATCTCATATCAACGATTTAACTTGTATCATGTCTTATCTATTGTTATCTTATCACTTCGCCCTTCTATTTATATGCCTATTTGTTATTGTCTAAACCTTTTCAAAACAATATCAAAATTCTCGATCCAACGTCGAGCCCATTTTCTACCCATGTAAGTCGATCGCCTTCGTGCATCGCATTCAACCTTTTGGTCACCAAACACAAGTCTAGCATCACTCTGCTAGCACCCTCGCCTAAATAACGTAATTTAATCGCATTAATATACGAAGGAAAATCCCATGCATAATAACCATGTTATTGTGCATGGTGCATATCATTTGCATCCATAATCGTCACCTTAAGATAAGGCAATTAGATAACTTAGGATAGATTTTCTAGGTTAGTCCCCCACAAACTTTGATTTCTTCAATCAAACTCTAGCCTACCAAATTCTCCATACAAGAGAATTAGATGTTAATCATCTCAAAGAAAGGGACATACAATCCCATGCCCCACAACATACAAACATTTTCAAAAAACTGTGGTGGCCTTTCTTGAGATAATGACTCATCTTCTTTTCCTAAACCTTCAAAACTTTTAGTATCTTTAATGAAGAACTACAAGTGCTCTGATTCCCTCCTG
The DNA here is from genome assembly GCA_022829125.1 of Lathyrus tuberosus. Lineage (NCBI taxonomy): Eukaryota > Viridiplantae > Streptophyta > Magnoliopsida > Fabales > Fabaceae > Lathyrus > Lathyrus tuberosus. Next base: position 7,639,108 of record JALAZF010000154.1, on the reverse strand, counting down.
ACAGGATATGTAGGCATAAGATGCGATATCTTGTCGAGCATACTTAGGAATAAAAATTGTAAATCACCTACCCTTAAACCCCTTAGCAAAACAGATAGCAAATAACATAAATGAATCAAGAGGTTCCTGCAGAGTACTACAGATATCTAGGATGCTAACACCTTCCCTAGGTATAACCAACCCCCGAACTTAGAATCTTAGTGCATTTGCATTGCATTGTGGGAATTCGGTTTTTCTCCCTTCCTTTGGATAAAATCAAAGACCGGTGGTGACATTAAAAATACGATCCTAGTTAACCAATAACTATGGTATCCAATTTTCACCGCGACAGAAATGGCGACTTCACTGGGGATACACTCATAAGAGGGTTCCCCCTAACTTGTTTAATTATGTTATTTGTTATATATATTTGTTATGCTTGCTTGGGTTGTCACTTTGAGTGGTGAGAAGTCCTAGACCCGGACATGAGTATAATTATAGGAGATGATATGGTCAAGGGTACTTTGACGGAGTCGATTCCTGAAAAGTCGAATTGAGAAAATCATCGCTCAGTTTAGGTTCTTTTGAACTTAATATTGTTTGAACGAGTACATTCGTGAAAACGGTATTAACTTCGACCAAGGACCTTTAAGACTGAGGACCGTAGCACCTTTAACCCAACTTGGCCTTTTAGGACGTAGTGCGGTGATTATGCGGGGGTCCATTTCCAAATAATTGTCACGCGATACTACACTCAGACGAGATTCTCTTGAGAATATTATTGACTAACCGAGTAATTTGGGAAGTCGATAATATCCGAAAGATGGGTCGTAGACTCTGGGAACTCTTAGAACCCGTTCGGCAGGTACATTCTGAAACTACACCGCCCTATGGGATGGGTAAACCTTGGCTCCACTCATGCTCCTTTGAACCTAAGACTCTTTGTTTGCTTGTTTGAGTGCCCTTTTGTTTGTGTGTTTATGCATACATGCATACATAAGCGTCATTTTCGTTCAAGTTCGTGGAGTCTGAGTCTTTTATTTGCGTCGTAGGGTACCATGGACAATGAAAGAAGGAACACCGTGAAGTATACTTACAAGAGTTTTGACACAAGTGACCTAAGGAGGTTAGAGACCCTGTTGGTTGATCCAAAAGGATTCGAGAGTAGATATGGGGCGCTTTTGTTTTTGTTGAAGGTGAAGGTTGATCAAGGGCTTCTCTCCACCCTACTCCAGTTTTATGACCCGGTATATCATTGCTTCACATTCCCTGATTACCAACTGGTGCCTACTCTTGAGGAATATGCATGTCTGACTGAGATACCTATTCTGGATAAGTCTCCTTTTCCCATTTTTGGTAAGGACCCTAAGGAACAAGAGATTGCTAAGGCGACACATTTGGAGTTAGCGGACATCCGAGGGAATATGACTACCAAAGGAGGGATTTCTGTTTTGCTTATGAAATTTCTGGTGGAGAAAGCTTATCATTATGCCAGGCGTTCTGACATGGCTGCCTTTGAGGCTATATATGCTTTAATGATTTATGGCACCTTTCTGTTCCCCAATCTCAAGGACTATATGGACCTCAATGCTATCAAGATATTCATGAAGAGGAACCCTGTCCCTACTTTGTTAGCTGAGGCTTATCACGCCATACATTCGAAGCATGCCAAAGGAGGGCAGATCACCTGCTGTGTACCCTTATTGTACAAGTGGTTTACTTCGCACTTACCTAAGGCTAACATTTTCTGGGACCTTAAAAAGGGATGGTGGTCTAAGAAGATCATGGCCCTTACCCATTCTGACGTTGATTGGTATAACCCTTATAGGTATGAGGATGTTGTGATCATTGATAGTTGTGGAAAGTTCGGGAATGTGCCTCTCCTTGGCATACAAGGAATAACCAGTTACAATCCAGTCTTAGCTCACAGACAGTTCGGTTACCCTTTGAAGGTCAAGCCTCTTGGTATTCATACAGAAGGATTTTTCTCCAAGGATTACGAAAAGCAGGAGGAATTGAGGGGAAGAATTTTAGAAGCCTGGAGGGACAAACACAAGAAAGATAGGAATGCTTTGGGGAAGCATAACTGTGTCTCCATGGACCCCTACCTACAATGGGTCAGAAGAAGGGCTATTGAACTAAGGATGCCCTATGATCGCCAAGAGCCTATGGTCTTGAATGAAGAACCTGTCTTCATCTTTGCATCTGAGACAGAGGAATTAAAGATCGCCTTAAGGAAAGGTCAGCAGATAGGGAATGCTTGGAAGGATAAGTGTGAGGTGCTTGTGGAAGAGAACGAAGCACTTCAAAGACAACTAAAGGCACAAAGTGAGGAAGTTCTCTCTTGCAAAAGGAGGAAGTCACAAGAAGACCCGAGTCCCTCAAACCCTGAGTCTACTTCGTGGGAAGCGATAATAGATGAGTTGGTTCTCGAGAAGTCCCGAATGGAAGAAGAGATTAAGAAGTACAAGCTAAGATTACTGGGGGAATCTCCTTAGGCTTTTTATTAGCCTTTATTTAATTATTGTTAAAAACTCTTGTAAGAATATCAACGGTTGTAATGTTTTCCTTACGATTTTTTTTAATTCCCGTTTCTTTCACTTGTAACAAATTTTGTATGATTAATGAAATCATGTCCGTTGGTATTCTACGACGATTATAAATACTCAAATTCCACGAACTTTTGCATCTCATTGCATTCGCATTTTCATTCTCATTCACTTCAAAGAACTCAAAGTTTGCTGTTTTTAGATATCGCAAAATGGATCATGGAAGGAAAGGAACGGTACCATACACCTTTAGGGTTTTTGATGTGGAACAGCTGAGGGAACTAGGAGGTCGGATAAGGGATCCAGATGCCTTTGCCACAAAACACGGGCATATGCTCTCTTTGTTACAGGTGCAAGTAGCTGAGGGTTTATTAGAGACATTGGTTCAACTCTACCATGTAATCTACCACTGCTTCATCTTTCAAGATTTCCAGTTGATGCCCACCCTAGAAGAGTATTCTGCTCTATTGGGAATCCCCGTCAAAGATCCACCCCCGTTCTACGGCGGAGAAGGAAGACCCAGTCAGGAAGACATCGCGAGAGTGACTCGCATCAAGCTGTTGGAGATCCAGACCCACATGATGTTCAGAGGAGGAATCGACGGTTTGCCTGCTCAATTCTTATTCGAGAAAGCTCGGGAGTTCGCCGATAAAGGAAAAACTAGGGCTTTCGAGAACCTTTTCGCGTTACTGGTTTATGGTCTATTCTTGTTTCCGAATGTTGAGAATTTCGTTGATGTTCATGCTATCAGGATTTTCATGCTCAAGAATTCTGTCCCTACACTGTTGGCTGATGCATACCACTCGATTCATTCAAAGATCCTGAAAGGAAAAGGTCAGATGGTGTGCTGTACTGCTATCCTCTATAGGTGGTTTATTTCGCACCTACCAAAGACCCCGACCTTCTAGGATGTGAGGGATGGCTCTGAATGGCCCGTTAAACTCATGGCTCTCACTCATTTGGACATTGTTTGGCATGATCCGATATACGGAGGAATTCCCATGATTCACAGTTGCGGAGATTTTCCCAATGTGCCTCTTCTTGGCACGAAAGGCTGCACCAGTTACAACCCTGTTCTCGCCCGTCGCCAGCTTGGACATCCAATGAATGAGATACCCGACCCGGAGAACCTGAAAAGAATTTTTCTCTATGAAGGAGAAGACCTCCAACTGAGGATGCAGATCCTATTTGCTTGGTGTCAAATCAACAGACAAGGAATGACTGCAGTAACAAACCCTGACTGCACAGTTACAGAATCTTGCTTGGAGTGGTCACGCAAGCGGGCCCTCGCTCTGACAATGCCGTACCCTCGGCCCAAGCCTCTTGTAGTGGAACCAGATGAAATTTCAAGGTTGAAAGCAGAAGTGGAGAAACTGACACTGGACAAGTACACATTGCAGGAAAGGATTGACAAGTTGATGGAAGAACTCAGCGAAGAAAAGGGAGCATCATCCAGCGGATCGAAGCCCTAGTTCCTCTTTGTTGTATTCTGTTGTTTATTGTACTAAAAGCCCTGAGGGTGTACCGTTTGTAACAAAAGCTTTAAAATTTCGATGAAAAAGTTTCCAATTACGATATTTAATTACGCTTTCGAGTTCCTTGAAGTGAATGTCGCATCATGCTGCATCATACGCATCATTAGCATTTGCATCCGCATTCCTTTTGTGTTCCGAGTCCTCACCCGTGTTTCTCCTTACCAGTTGTTGTTGTTAAGAGAAGGACAAGCTGAAGCCCCGATACAATACTCGAGCCAATCTCAAGAAAAGGATGGATCAACTCGAACAGGAAAACAGAGCACTCCGGGAGGAGGTTTCAACATTGAAAGAAAGTCTAGAAAAGATCAACGGAATGATGAAAGCTTTGATGGCTGCTCAGAATCAGCCATCACACAACCCTGTTAACTCTGAGACAATATCGGCACTGATCCCAGTGGTGCCCACTACAAATGAAATTCCTGGTTATCCGTGGGGTATGCCTCCCAACTTTACTCCAGCTGGATATCACCCGACTGTTTCTCAAGTTGTTGCTACAACTGCTGTGATGACTACGCCACCACCCGTGGTAAATGCTACTCCATTTCATCTGGAAGAACCTGTGTTTCATGCTGACTTTAGTGAGAATGCCGGAATGGAAGAACGAATGGATGGTTTCCAAGATCAGTTCCTTGAAATGAGGAAAGAAATCAAGGCCCTTCGTGGAAAAGAGTTGTTCGGGAAGAGCGCCTCTGAGCTGTGCTTGGTTCCCAATGTCAAGATTCCTCCAAAATTCAAACTCCCTGATTTGGAGAAGTATAAAGGGAACTCTTGCCCACACAGTCACATAATTATGTATGCCCAGAAAATGTCGGCTCATCAGGACGACGATCCCCTATTGATACACTTCTTCCAAGATAGTTTGACTGGTGCAGCCCTTAAGTGGTACATGGGGTTAGATAGTTCAAAGGTCCGCAGCTTTAATGATCTTTGTGAGCTTTTTATCAAGCAGTACAAGTATAATGTCGACATGGCACCAGATAGGAACCAGTTGAGAGCTATGGCCCAGAAAGAAAGAGAAGGTTTTAAGGAGTACGCCCAGCGCTGGCGTGAACTTGCCGCTCAAGTTACTCCACCTCTGGAAGAAAAGGAGATGACTAGAATTTTCCTGAAAACACTGAGCCCGTTTTTCTATGAAAGAATGGTAGCCAGCGCCCCTAATGACTTTACCGAGATGGTGAACATGGGAATGCGTTTGGAGGAGGGCGTTCGTGAAGGAAGATTGGTAAGAGAAGGAAACACTTCCAACAATGCCAAGAAGTATGGAAGTACTTTTGGGAAAAAGAAAGAACAAGAAGTAAGTGTTGTACACCAAGGACGGACGAAAGGAAGGTATCAGCAGCACCCGCATGTCGCTGCTGTGACCCCAGTTATTAATGCTCCAACTTACCAACCACCGTTTGCACAACCTTACCAACCACCACCTCAAACTCCATCTGCTTCGCCACAGCAATACCGTCAGCAAAATCAGTCATCTTCTTAGCAAACCCGACAGCCATTCAACAGCCCAAATCGTATGGTGAGGAAGCCAAATTTTGACCCAATTCCTACGTCCTATGCAGAACTTTTTCCAGCATTGTTGGAAAAGGGCCATATCCAGACTAAGCCACCGCCAGCAGTGCCCAAGGACCCTCCTTATTGGTATAGAGGAGATCAGTTTTGTCCCTATCATCAGGGGGCGCCGGGCCATAATATTGAGAATTTTTTTGGAATAAAAGCCGATGTTCAAAGATTGGTCAAGAGCGGAGTTATAACTTTCAAGGATTCGAACCCGAATGTGCAGAATAATCCCCTACCACCACACGGGGCTGCCAATGTAAACATGATTCAAGAATGTTCCGCAGAAGAAATTGAAGAAGTATTTGTAATAGTTCCCCATGTTAAAGAGCTGGAACGAATTGAGTTCACTTATGACAGCCGGAAGACTGCTACAACTCCTCTAGTCATTAATGTACCTGGTCCAGTTCCTTACACTTCCAGCAAGGCTATTCCCTACAGATATAACTCCACTATGCTTGAAAATGGTAAGGAGGTGCCTTTGCCTAATCCATCATCTGTAGTCAATATCGCTGATGTTAGTCGGATTACGAGAAGTGGTCGAGTTTACACTGCACCAGCTAAGGAGGTTCCTTCTGAACAACCAGTTGTGAGGAATGCAATCCTGGGGCAGTCCGGTAAGAATGATTCTGTAGACAAATCGGATGAGATCCTGAAAATGATCAAAAGAAGTGAATACAAGGTGGTGGATCAGTTGCTGCAGACGCCATCCAAAATATCTGTGCTACAACTGTTGATGAATTCTGAGGCCCATAGGCAGGCGTTACAAGGAGTACTCGAGCAGGCATACATCGACCACGACACGACTATGGAACAATTTAGTGGAATAGTGGGTAACATTACTGCATGCAACAATCTGGGATTCTGCGAAGAAGAGTTACCCGAAGAAGGAAGGAAGCATAACTTAGCTCTGCACATTTCCATAAACTGCATGAATGACATGATATCCGGAGTTTTGGTTGATACTGGTTCTTCATTGAACGTGATGCCAAAAACAACCCTCGCAAGACTGACTTATCAAGGACCACCCATGAGGCCAAGTGGTGTTGTTGTCAAAGCTTTTGACGGTTCGAGGAAAACCGTGATTGGAGAAGTGGATTTGCCCATGACTATCGGGCTCAGTGTTTTTCAGGTTCCATTCCAGGTCATGGACATTCATGCCTCCTACAGTTGCTTATTAGGCAGGCCATGGATACATGATGCGGGAGCTGTCATATCTACCCTCCACCAGAAACTGAAATATGTTTGTGATGGACAGTTAGTCACAGTTTGCGGAGAAAGAGCTTTGGTGGTAAGCCATCTTTCTTCCTTTTCCTACGTTGATGCGGGAGAGGAGGTAGGAACCCCATTTCAAGCTCTATCGATTGTTAAGGATAATGGAGTTTCCATGGCATCTTTTAAGGACGCACAACGAGTTGTGGAAAGTGGCTCTCAAGGGAAGTGGGGGCAGGTATTGGAGTTGCCCGAAAATAAGAACAAGGAAGGTTTGGGTTTCAAAGGTAACAATTCTGAGAAGACCCCTACAGGAAATATGGTTATTCTCCCCATCAAGAATGTGTTTCACAGTGGAGGGACTATCCATTCACCAAGGGTAAATATTGTGGAGGAAGACTCCGAAGATGCCATCATTCCTCTCTTTCCTCCTCCGCCAGAAGACCAAGGACCCAAGTATGAAGCCAGTGCCATCCTTGAAGATGAGTCTGCCGAAGATCAGCCTAATTTCGTGATGCATGGGGCAATGGCCCAAAATTGGAGTGCTGTCAACATTCCTATTGTGATCCCATTATCAAAGTAATTGTTTTGTTGTTTGTTTTAGTATATTCGCTTTGCCCAAGGCGATGACATTTGTGTGTGGGCTCTACTATAAATAATTCCCTTTGCTCTGCCCAAGGCAAAGGTGATTTTGTGTTAGGGCTTCTATTTGAAATCATTATCATCAATAAAGTTATCGTTTTGCATTCCTATTTTTTTGTTCCCATTTGTTATTACTCTAAAGAAAGTGGTAATCATAATTTTTTTCTTAAAATCACTGTGCACGTTCGCACGCACTGTCATCTACTTAATATCTAAAATAAAATCACATCACATGTGCAGACTATTGCACGAACTGAACATCGAAAACAATGGTCCAATGCCTTCTCCGAACTTTGAGTTTCCTGTGTTTGAAGCCGAAGAAGAGGAAGAAGAGATCCCTGAGGAAATATCTCGTCTACTCGAGAAAGAAAGCAAAGCTATTCAGCCTCACGAAGAGCCGTTGGAACTTATTAACTTGGGTACAGAGGAACTCCGTAAAGAGGTGAAGATTGGAGCTTCGCTTGTGACTGATGTGAAAGCAAGGTTGATTGATTTACTTAAGGAATATGTTGATGTGTTCGCTTGGTCGTACCAAGATATGCCTGGTCTTGACACTGCTATAGTAAAGCACCGTCTACCTTTGAAGCCAGAATGTCCGCCGGTCAAACAAAAGCTCAGAAGGACTCGCCCTGATATGGCCTTGAAGATTAAAGAAGAGGTACAAAAGCAGATTGATGCGGGTTTTCTCGTTACATCTAAGTATCCACAGTGGTTAGCCAATATTGTGCCTGTGCCGAAGAAGGATGGTAAAGTTCGAATGTGTGTTGACTACAGAGATTTGAACAAAGCAAGTCCGAAGGATGATTTTCCATTGCCTCATATTGACGTGTTGGTGGACAGCACCGCAAGGTATAAGGTCTTCTCTTTTATGGACGGATTTTCAGGTTACAATCAAATCAAGATGGCTCCCGAAGACATGGAGAAGACATCATTTATCACGCCCTGGGGCACGTTTTGTTACAGAGTTATGCCATTCGGTTTGAAGAATGCTGGTGCAACATATCAAAGGGCTATGACTACTCTTTTCCATGATATGATGCATAAAGAAATTGAAGTTTATGTAGACGACATGATAGCCAAGTCCAAGACTGAAGAAGACCATGTTGAACACCTATTAAAATTGTTTCGGCGTTTGAGGAAGTATCAGCTACGTTTGAATCCTAACAAGTGCACATTTGGTGTCCGCTCAGGAAAACTGCTAGGTTTCGTTGTTAGCCAAAAGGGAATCGAAGTGGACCCAGGTAAAGTTAAAGCCATACGAGAAATGCCGGCTCCGACTACGGAAAAATAGGTCAGAGGGTTCCTGGGGCGTTTGAACTACATCTCCCGATTCATCTCTAATATGACCGCTACTTGTGGACCCATTTTCAAGCTTCTCAGAAAAGAATAAGGTTATGTGTGGACTGAACAATGTCAGAAAGCATTTGATAGTATTAAAGAGTATCTCCTGGAGCCTCCTATTCTGATTCCTCCGGTTAGGGGCAGACCTTTGATCATGTATTTGACGGTTTTAGAAGATTCTATGGGATGTGTGCTCGGTCAACAAGACGAATCCGAGAAGCAGGAGCATGCCATTTATTACCTCAGCAAAAAGTTCACCGACTGTGAATCTAGATATTCAATGTTAGAGAAGACTTGTTGCGCCTTAGCATGGGCTGCTCGACGGTTGCGCCAATACATGCTAAATCATACCACCTGGCTGATCTCTAAGATGGATCCCATTAAGTACATTTTTGAGAAACCAGCCCTGACGGGAAGGATTGCCAGATGGCAGATGCTGTTATCCGAATACGATATCGAATATCTCACTCAAAAGGCAATTAAGGGAAGTGTTTTAGCAGATCACCTAGCTCACCAGCCCATTGAAGACCATCAGTCTGTGGAGGATGATTTCCCTGATGAGAACGTGATGTATTTGAAAATGAAGGATTGTGAAGAACCCTTGCCAGATGAAGGGCCTGAACCGGATTCTCAGTGGGGTTTGATTTTTGACGGTGCTGTCAATAGCTACGGTAAAGGGGTTGGGGCAATTATTGTGACTCCTCATGGATCTCACATCCCTTTCACTTCAAGATTGACTTTTCCATGTACAAATAATGAAGCCGAATATGAAGCATGTATCATGGGCCTGGAAGAGGCAATGGATTTAAGAATCAAGAATTTAGACGTGTATGGTGATTCTGCTGTAGTGATATACCAAATTACAGGAGAATGGGTGACCCAACAAGACAATTTGGTTCCGTACAGAGATTATGCAAGAAGACTACTTCCGTTCTTCAACAGAGTCGAGTTCCACCACATCCCTCGTACCGAGAATACGATGGCAGATGCATTGGCAACTCTGGCTTCTATGATTGTGGTGAACCGCTGGAACGATTGCCCTAAGATTGATGTTATGCGCCTTGACAGGCCAGCTTATGTGTTCTCAGTGGAAGAAGTTATTGATGAAAAACCGTGGTATTACGATATCGAGTTGTTTCTCCAGAAGCAAGAATACCCGCCTGGGGCATCTAACAAAGATAAGAAAACTTTGAGAAGATTAGCTGGCAACTTTCTCTTGAACAATAATGTGCTTTACAAGAGGAACTTCGACATGGTCTTGCTGAGATGTGTTGATAAGCGAGAAGCGAATACATTAATGACCGAAATTCATGAAGGATCTTTTGGTACCCACGTTAACGGACATGCTATGGCAAAGAAAATCCTAAGAGCAGGCTATTATTGGATAACGATGGAATCTGATTGTTACAAGTTCGCCAAGAAGTGCCACAAGTGTCAAATCTATGCCGACAAAATTCATGTGTCACCGACTCTTCTGAATGTTATCTCGTCTCCATGGCCTTTCTCCATGTGGGGCATTGATATGATCGGTATGATAGAACCAAAAGCGTCTAACGGACACCGCTTTATATTGGTTGCAATTGATTACTTCACCAAATGGGTTGAAGCCGCTTCCTACGCAAATGTTAGCAGACAGGTGGTCGTCAGGTTTATCAAGAACCAACTTATTTGCAGGTACGGTGTGCCAAATAAAATCATCACCGATAATGGTTCGAACTTAAATAATAAGATGATGAAGGAATTGTGCGAGGAATTCAAGATTGAGCATCACAACTCTTCTCCGTATCGGCCAAAGATGAACGGGGCGGTTGAAGCAGCAAACAAGAATATAAAGAAAATTATCCAGAAAATGGTAGTCACTTATAAGGACTGGCATGAGATGCTCCCATTTGCTCTACACGGGTACCGTACTTCAGTGCACACGTCAACAGGGGCAACACCTTTTTCGCTTGTTTATGGTATGGAAGCTGTACTCCCAGTGGAAGTAGAGATCCCTTCCATGAGAGTCCTAATGGAAGCAAAACTCTCCGAGGCTGAGTGGTGTCAGAACCGGTATGACCAGTTGAACCTGATTGAAGAAAAGAGGTTGGCGGCTTTGTGTCGCGGACAATTATATCAGCAGAAAATAAAGAAGGTTTTTGATAAGAAAGTTCGACCTCGCGAGATTAGAGAGGGAGAGCTTGTGCTTAAGAAGATCCAATCTTTCCTTACCGATTCTAGGGGGAAATGGGCTCCCAACTATGATGGTCCTTATGTCGTCAAGAAGGTCCTTTCAGGGGGCGCTGTGATGTTAGCAACTATGGATGGGGAAGAGATTACTCGTCCTGTGAACGTGGATGCGGTCAAGAAGTATTATACCTAGGGATGAAGAAAATGCAGGCTCAGTTCGGTTCATCGAAGTCTATTGCGACAAGTAAAGTCGAGACCTCCAAGAAGCCTAGAACATAGGAACTCAAAAAATAGCATTGCTTTGTTTTTGATGTAATTACTTTTATTACCACTTTCCAACATTGTAATAACATATGGGATCACGCAATTTGCGGATCACCATTTTATGAAATAAAGTTGCGATTTTATCATTTATTGGCAAATTGTCTTCATCTTGCAAAATGACTTTTATCTTTGGTAATAAATTTCAAATTGTCACATGAGCGGATTAATTTGATTTATGGACACAACAAGGGATGTTAACAGTCTCCACAGGACATGGCTCAAAAGGTATTTATCCCAGGTAATGTGGCCATACCCCAGTAAGTTCTTCTCCAGGTAATCGCGACTATCCCGTTAAGTTTCTTCGGTTTTCGACCTTCTCCGAAGCGAGTGTTTATTTCACTGCTCGTTAAACTATCTCGATCTTCACCAGTGAAAGCGGATGTTTATTTCATCCCCAAGAAATCTTTATCTCCGACATTTCCTCAACGAAATGGATATTTATTTTATTCGGCTACAACTTTCATTCAGGACTACGTCAGTTCGCGGCGATGCTTATTTATCCCCACGAAGTCTCAACTCCGACGTCGCCGGCTCGCGACTCTGACCCGAGCTTCTCCGAAGCGAGTGTTTATTTCACTCGTCATTGGATTTTTTTTCCGATTATCATAGTCTTCTCCAGCGAAGGTGGATGTTTATTTCATCCCCTCGGAATCTTATTATCGGCTTCCTTCAGCGAAGCGAGTGTTTATTTCACTCATTATCAGATTTTTCTTACTATCGTGAGTTTCCTCCAGTAAAGCGAGTGTTTATTTCACTCATTATCGGATTTTTTCTTACTATCGTAATCTTCTCCAGTAAAGGTGGGTGTTTATTTCACCCCCTCGGAATTTTATGTTCAACATCTCCAACTACTATATTGATCCAAATTTCCCCAATAAAGTGGATATTTATTTTATCCAGTTACAAGGCTCATTCCAATTACTTCAGCTCACAATGGATATTTATTCTATCCCCCGTAAGGTATCTTCGATCATGAGTTTAATTCGTCCTCAGTGGAATCCAAGGTTCATCTTGACTATCCTGAGTGAAGTCGCGATGCTCATCCTAAGCGGAGTGTTCTCTTTTCTCCAGAGAAGCTGTGAGGCTGGATTCGGTCCTGACAGGAAGGGCTTGTCATTCATCCCCATCGATGCTGCTATATTGCCAAGATTGGCCGAGTATTCGTATCGAATTGCTTGTTCTTCGGTTTGCTGTTCGTGTTGTTGTCAGCATAAGCATAAGCATAAGCATGGCGTGGCATCCTTGCATTTAGACTCATGGCGTGCGGCATTTTTGCATCTTGCATTTTGTGTTGTTTGTTTTGTTCTGTCACTTTGGTCGTGTTTATCCCCCAAGTGATCTGGGTTCGTCCGCTCCCTCCGAGTAGAATCGTCAGGCCTAGGCAGAAAAAACGTATATTTTCTAATTCCCCACTGAGCTCGATCCTCGTGGAAAATGATTGCTTCAGTTTTCTTTTCCATTTGTGGATAAAGACAAACCCGTTGAGTTCAATCCTCAATGGGTGGAGTGTTGTTTGACCGTTTCTTTCCAGATGCTTCCTGGATTGAACTTTGGTCCCTGACAATCACGATTTTGGATATTTCTGAGAGATTGAATCTGAATTAAGCGTGCATTTATTTTGCACTTTGTCTTCCCAAGAAGAGTTTACTTGAGGATCTCTATGGAAGACACAAATTATTCCTCTGATGATTACTACATTTACAAGGGATTTACACCCAGACGGCAAGTAGCTGCTCTTTATTTGGGCAGTTCGGTTATCAAAGATTTCTACGACAAATGGCGGTCTCTTTTCTAGACAGTTTGTCTATCCCCAGAAGTTATCAAGAGAAGCTGAATCATCATCTTGATCATTGAAGCTTATTTCAGTCTATTACCTCTGCTTAGGCTATCGTGTGATAGTAGGTAGTACGTCTGTATTTTGGTCAGATGCCTCGCTTAGGCTACCGTGGTGGTAGTAGGTCATCTTTCCTTTTGTGTTTACCTTTTTCTTAGGCTATCATATATTTGATAGTAGGTAATACACTTTTCTTCGGGTCAGACACCCCTGCTTAGGCTACCGTGTTTGGTAGTAGGTGATCTCTCCTTTCAGCTTATTACCTCTGCTTAAGCTATCGTGGGATAGTAGGTAATACGTCTGTATTTTGGTCAGATGCCTCGCTTAGGCTACCGTGGTGGTAGTAGGCCATTTTTTTTTTCTTTCTTTTGTACTTACCTCGCTTAGGCTATCGTGTGTGATAGTAGGTAATGTACGCCCTTGTTGCAATTGGATACCTTGGCTTAGGCTACCAGGTGGTGGTAAGTTATCCTGTTCCTTGCAAGTTCTTGCCAAGTGCTTAAGCCACCCTGTGATTGTCAGTTGGTAGTCTCTTTCCTCCCAGTGGGGTTAGACCTTTTCCCGTTTGAGTCGTATCTCGCTGAGTCGTCCCTTTGTCGGGTTTCCTTTTGTTTTCCTTCGTTTTGCATCATTCCATATCATGTGCATTTGGCGGTATCTTAGGGCCAAAAATTTTGTGCATGTTTGTATTTAAGTCTCTCCTATCTTGTCGAGACGCAGATTCCAATCTCCATATCTCCGAATAGGAGAAACTTAAATAGGGGCATCTGTCGCACCCTAATTTTGACCCTAAGATGTCATCTTCATTTGTGCATCTTAGGTCAAGTATCTCTGCATTGGTTGAGCTAACCCATATCTCGTAGTTTGTTTATTTGTGTTCAAATTAGGTTCACATATCGTCATGAAGCTCCACAAACTGTTTTGAAGCAAGTCAAATCAACAAAAGATCTCCAGTACCAGAACTTTGGAATTAGGATTTTGCTCTGAAGAAATCATTGAGAAATTGACTCCAGCGAGTCAGGATTTATGTGGTCCACCTACCACTTGAGGTTATTTATGTTCAAGAGACTCCACTCAACAAGAATCCATGCTTCATTGATCCTCAACAGGAAGAATTTGAGCCTCAATCCCACTATACTTCAAAATTAGGGTTCCTGTGACGCTTATCAGCCAACAGCTTTGATTCTTCATCAAGACGATCTCCTAAACCCTAATTATTGATTCCATTTGTTTATTAATATCTTCAAGAGTCTCCTAAGACCTCTAGATGGGAAGTAAGAAGCAAACTTACGAGATTTGGCCTCAGTGCGTTCACAGTCAGAATTAGGATTTGACCGAAACCCTAATCTTTCGGGATCTTGGTCCAAATGGAGTGTTAATGGCTTTAATCATCATATATTGTCTCATGAAGTATCCAAAGCATCCATATAAAGTTTCGTGAGGTTTCTTGCAAGATAAGTAGGGTTTTGGTCGCGAACGACTTCGTATGCGACGTTTTTCCCCTAATAACCCGATTTGGAATAACCATAAATCCTAAACCGTGCACTCAAATTAAACGACTCAAAGCTCATTGGAAAGCTCTCATCAAGACCTTTAATTCATTCCATATGAATTTTTGTCTAAAAATGCTTAGATTTTGAGTTATGAAGCTTACAAGACATTTTGGCCAAACACTTAGAAAATATTTCAGCACTTTCCTCCACATTTTTCTCCAACTTTGACCTCATTTTTCGCCCACTTCTACTTGGATTTAAGATTTGAGTCCCAAATGAAAGTTGTAGAGCTTGTTGAGAGCTTTCCAACCATATGCGGAACATCCCAATAGGATAAGCCAAACTCAAGTTATGGTGTTTTAAAGTTAGGTACCTCAAATGTCAAAATTCAATAACTTAGAAATTTTTCTAAGTCCTTTTTCGTTTTCTCATGTGCACGACTTTATGGCCCATTTTCTTATTGTTACAAGTCTCATCTCAATTGGTTTTCCACATAAGACATGCTCTATCAAATGTCCACTCTTCATAGAACCAAAAATCTCAAGAATTGATGGAATGTTCATTAAGATATGGCACACCAAAGATGACATAGTGAAACATGTACCCACTTGAGAAACTTCAGTTTTTTTTAATCTCTTTACTACACCAAACGTTGTCACGATTTGTGTCACATGTTTAAACTCAATCTCAATCTCTCAGAACCACCCTACCTTGTACTAGCTTTCAAAGAGTTCAAGAGTCACTTTATTTGGTGCATTAAACCAAGAACTATCATGTGGCAAATCTCACCTCACCAATGCATGTCTAACTGAAAAGCCTACACCATAGCTGCTGCTTCTGTCCTAAAGCATGCAAGAAAGGACAGAGTTGCATGGCCAGCTTTTACATGGCTCAAGAATCACAAGCCATGCTTGCAGCCCCACGTAGGGATATACATTTTGTGTTTCCAAACCATGAATCATCAAACTCACCTATAAAAGGAGGCCCCAACTTCCTCAGAAGGGTCATTCAAAAAAAGAGAAGAAAGAAACACACAGAAAAGTCAACGACAATACTAACAAACCACTTTGAAATTTGTTTCCTTTGGAGCACGAGTTAGCTGAGAAAGAGGAGAAAGTTTTGCCTACTCGCGTGGAGAAGAGGTAAGTCTCTCAAACTCTACCATGCTCATCATATCCTGTTAGATCATCCTCTCTGTTGCTTTAATGTTTAAATACTTGGTATGCATGATGTTATGACCTGTATATTAAATTGTTTTGAGAAAGCTCTGACTACTCTACTAAACCTAAAACCTTCGTCATGCGTGTGTACATGTTGAGAAACATGCTAGTGTGTTTGTTTATTCACAAATTCGGGTGATCTAAGTGTTATACATGTTACATGCTGTTCAAATTCGTGTGGATGTGTATGGCTTGAGTCGTGGAGAGTTCCGTATGGAAGGCTATGTATGAGCGAGCATTTGGACATCTTTCTTCCTATATCTCCAAAGCTGAACCTGTATGTGCGATATCTGTGATACAGTTTTGATGTTGTTTTTGCTTATGACATGTGGTAGATATGTGGTATGTAACTTGGTTTGACATTAAGGCTCTTAAAGTTTTGATGTTGTGTTGTTCATGATGCGCGTACTTACTTGTTAATGGTACGTTGGTAGTGTTGTGCCTGATCGTGACCTATGTCAGTTTCTCATAATTATTATTTGTGTAGTAGCTAAACACCTGAATTACATGTTGTTATAGCACCTTGTAGCTCTGAATGTTTGAGTTTCTTCTTACAGTTCATGTTGGTATTTTTAGGACGATATTTCTTTTTGATCTTTTATTCATTAAGCCTCACATGAGAGTTTGGTTATACTGTTAAAATTTTTGGATGATGATTTGTTTCATAAGCTACTGGTAATTTTGAGGAGGAATATTGGTATCATGTTATGATGTGTTGAGATATTCTATTCCTATGCTGCCTTGTATGATGCTTTATGTATTGTTGGATTGATAACTTGATGGTATGTTGGCCTGTTTATAACTCCATTAAGCTCCACCTCAGTTTAAGTTCAGTAAGTTAAGTACTTAATTTTATAATATGCTCATGACTCAAGCTTTGAATAGGTATGCTTGGTTTCCACTTGAAACAGAAAGTTATTATTCTTCTTCTTAAACTAAGTTCTATCCTTTTGGACCCTGGTTTTCGTTTGCCTAATGCTCACGTAGTAATCATCACCGTGTTTAGTTATTGGCTGCATCATCTTCTATGTTTAAAATGCTTCATTTTGGTAATTTATTTCATGTGGATTGATCGAGATTTGGTTGGTTTACGATGGTTAGAAGTCGAGTTGCTTATTTTGTAAATTGAAACACTATAATGCTTTAATTCTGCTTGTGTTTTTTTTGTTTTTATCTTCCCATGCATTCATTATTTGGTTGGATTACTTTTGTTTTGATTGTTGTTTAATATGATAGCAGTGTATGCTTGCGTGATTCCATTGCTATGCGTGGATCATAATTGGATGGTTTTATGTTTGTCCTGTAGTGCATCAATATCATGCCTCTTTAATATCACATGCAACACACTATCACGATTACTATCACTGCACGTTCCGATCATGTGCGTGTTCTATTTCACATATTTTTCATGTTTCATGTGGTATATATATTAATTGAATCGTGTACTTAACGGATGTATCCGCCGTCCCAACGGTTTGCCTTGCCTTGCCATTTCGCCCTTCCACCATCATGACCTGGGTTCGATCCTGCGGATCAACCTTTTGGTCATTTTTCAGAATTTTGCCTATTTGCCTTGCCTTTCTCCAACCTGGGCCTAGCGCCCATTGTGCTATCCACACCACATCATCTGGCCCATTTAATTTTCCTTTGTTATTTTAACTGAACCAAAATTACTCTTACACCCCCCTTTTGCGTGTTTATTCTTTTCCTATCTTCGTTTATTTTGTTTGATGTTAAATTTTATTCTCAGTATAATTTCATGTGATTAATTAATATGTGGTGTATTTTATTAATTGTTAATTAGTTGTTTTAATAGTTTTTTATTAATTACATTTTAATGTATATTGTTAATCATCCAATTGTGTTAAATATGTTGTTATTTCTAATTGTGATATTAATTTACTTTTAACCATGTTGTTAATTCTTAAATTATCAATTTGTGTCTTAATTTGGAGATTTTCAATGTATGATTAATTGTTAATTTCTAATTGCTAATTATCCATATGTAGTTAATTTTAAACTACCTTATCGTGGTGTTAATTGTTAATTTTAATTGCCTTGTCAATTAATTATCAATTTTGGTTGAAATGTTATTTCACTAAATGGCTTGTTTAATCTTTGAATTAATCCATCCATGTTGACTTGTCATGTCTTTGACTTTTACATGAATATCATTCTATATGTTTGTCTTCCTAAAGATTGAAGCATATTGATATCATTTTTAATCATCCTATTTGAAGCATGTTCATCTTATCCTTACTTTCTCATGAAACATATTGCCATCTTCATGCTTATGTTGCTTCCATTATGTTATCTCATATCAACGATTTAACTTGTATCATGTCTTATCTATTGTTATCTTATCACTTCGCCCTTCTATTTATATGCCTATTTGTTATTGTCTAAACCTTTTCAAAACAATATCAAAATTCTCGATCCAACGTCGAGCCCATTTTCTACCCATGTAAGTCGATCACCTTCGTGCATCGCATTCAACCTTTTGGTCACCAAACACAAGTCTAGCATCACTCTGCTAGCACCCTCGCCTAAATAACGTAATTTAATCGCATTAATATACGAAGGAAAATCCCATGCATAATAACCATGTTATTGTGCATGGTGCATATCATTTACATCCATAATCGTCACCTTAAGATAAGGCAATTAGATAACTTAGGATAGATTTTCTAGGTTAGTCCCCCACAAACTTTGATTTCTTCAATCAAACTCTAGCCTACCAAATTCTCCATACAAGAGAATTAGATGTTAATCATCTCAAAGAAAGGGACATACAATCCCATGCCCCACAACATACAAACATTTTCAAAAAACTGTGGTGGCCTTTCTTGAGATAATGACTCATCTTCTTTTCCTAAACCTTCAAAACTTTTAGTATCTTTAATGAAGAACTACAAGTGCTCTGATTCCCTCCTGACAGGATATGTAGGCATAAGATGCGATATCTTGTCGAGCATACTTAGGAATAAAAATTGTAAATCACCTACCCTTAAGCCCCTTAGCAAAATAGATAGCAAATAACATAAATGAATCAAGAGGTTCCTGTAGAGTACTACAGATATCTAGGATGCTAACACCTTCCCTAGGTATAACTAACCCCCGAACTTAGAATCTTAGTGCATTTGCATTGCATTGTGGGAATTCGGTTTTTCTCCCTTCCTTTGGATAAAATCAAAGACCGGTGGTGACATTAAAAATACGATCCTAGTTAACCAATAACTATGGTATCCAATTTTCACCGCGACAACAAAGAACCGTTGGAAATGGTCAACTTGGGTTCAGAAGAAGAGAGAAAAGAAGTCAAGATTGGGGCACTGCTCAGTCCAACTATCAAAAGGAGTTTGACAAAGCTTCTCATAGAATTTCCCGATGTGTTTGCTTGGTCATATCAGGTCATGCCAGGGTTGGATACCAGCATCGTGGAACACCATCTACCGTTGAGATCAGAATGTCTGCCGGTAAAACAAAGGTTGAGACGGACTCATCCAGACATGGCTGTCAAAATCAAAGAGGAGGTACAGAAACAGATTGACGCAGGTTTCCTCCCTACGTCAGAATATCCTCAATGGTTAGCCAACATAGTACCAATTCTGAAAAAGGACAGAAAGGTCAGAATGTGTGTCGACTACCGAGATCTAAACAAGGCAAGTCCAAAGGATGACTTTCCTTTACCACACATTGACATGCTGGTAGACAGTACAGCAAAGTTCAAAGTTTTCTCCTTCATGGATGGATTCTCGGGCTATAATCAGGTCAAAATGGCGCCGAAAGACATGGAGAAAACTTCGTTCATTACCCCATGGGGTACTTTTTGTTACAAGGTAATGCCATTCGGTTTGAAGAACGCCGGGGAAACCTATCAAAGGGCTATGACTACTCTGTTTCACGACATGATGCACAAAGAAATTGAAGTGTATGTCGATGATATGATTGCAAAATCTAAAACAGAGGGGGAGCACGTGACCCACCTGTCAAAACTATTCGAGCGTTTGAGAAAGTACAAACTCCGTTTGAATCCCAACAAGTGCACGTTCGGTGTCCGTTTAGGGAAACTCTTAGGATTCATCGTCGGCCAGAAAGGAATTGAGGTTGATCCTGACAAGGTCAAGGCCATTCAAGAAATGCCTTCTCCGAAGACTGAAAAACAAGTCAGGGGATTCCTGGGACGTTTGAACTACATCTCCAGATTCATATTCCTCATGACCGCGACATGTGTGCCGATTTTCAAATTACTCAAAAAGAACAGGACTGTGTTTGGACAGAAGACTGCCAAACCGCCTTCGACAGTATTAAGGAATATCTGTTGAACACACCGATTCTATCACCTCTAGTGGAAGGAAGACCACTGATCATCTACCTTACAGTCCTAGAGGACTCCATGGGTTGTGTACTTGGCCAACAAGACGAAACCAAAAGGAAAGAGTCTGCCATATACTATTTGAGCAAGAAATTCACCGACTGCGAGACTCGGTACACTATGCTCGAGAAAACTTGCTGAGCTCTGGCTTGGGCAGCCAAACGTCTTCGCCAGTACATGACTCGTCACACTACTTGGTTGGTCTCCGAAATGGATCCAATCAAGTATGTATTTGAAAAACTTGCTCTCACGGGAAGGATTGCCCGTTGGCAGATGTTGCTGTCAGAATACGACATCGAATACCACACTCAAAAAGCCATTAAAGGGAGTATTTTAGCCGATCATTTGGCTCATCAACCGATTGACGACCAGGAATCAATCGGGTTTGACTTCCCGGACGAAGATGTCATGTATTTGAAAATGAAAGATTGTGATGAACTGCTACCCAGTGAAGGGCCAGAACCAGGTTCCCAATGGGGATTAATTTTCGACGGAGCTGTCAATCATTACGGAAATGGAATTGGGGCAATCATCATAACACCTCAGGATACCCACATTCCTTTCATTTCCAGACTTACATTCAAGTGCACAAACAACAAGGCCGAATACGGAGCTTGTATTATGGGTCTCGAGGAAGCAATTGATTTGAGGATCAAGAACTTGGATGTATATGGCGACTCAACTTTGGTCGTCAATCAGATCAAAGGATATTGGAACACATACCAATTAAGATTGATTCCGTACAAAGATTACGCAAGAAGTTTGTTACCCTTCTTCAACAGAGTCGAGTTTCATCATATCCCTCGTGAGGAGAATCACATGGCTGATGCATTAGCCACTCTCTCTTCCATGATTAGTGTAGGTCAATGGAAAGACTTACCTAAGATCTACATAATGCGTCTTGAAAGGCCCGCTTACATCTTCACGATTGAAGCAATCATAGACGACAAACCTTGGTATCACGATATCAAATGCTTCCTTCAGAAATAGGAGTACCCACCTAGGGCATCCAGGAAAGATAGAAAAACCTTCAGAAGGCTAGCAGGAAGCTTCTTCCTGAGCGGTGATACACTCTATAAGAGGAACTTTGACATGGTCTTGCTCCGATGCGTCAACAGACCAGAAGCAAACATGCTGATAAAAGAAATTCACGAAGGATCCTTTGGCACCCATACCAATGGACGCACAATGGCGAGAAAAATTCTGAGAGCAGGGTACTATTGGTTGACAATGGAATCCGATTGCTACAAGTACATGAGGAAGTGTCACAAGTGTCAGATATACTCAGACAAAATCCATGTACCGCCTACACATCTCAAAGTTCTTTCTTCCCCATGGCCTTTTTCCATATGGGGAATCGACATGGAAAACTTACTTTTAAGAAATGTAAATTCTAAACTAAACAGAAAAGTATTTTGACTTGAAATCTCTAAACTAAAGAGGTTCAAAATGAACCAGATTCTAATCCCACTAAAGCGTCCGAAAATAGTTTTAAAATCTTTTTTCTAAAGTGTTAAAATTCCCTACTCGACTGAGCAAAGCGCTTTCGCTGTATTTGATCCGTTGAGAACTAAACAAGTTCACAAAGGGTTGGACGACTTTCGATCTTACCCAACATTGCTTTTAAGTACAGAAAACTTGTGTTAAAGATTAAAACAGCCCTTAAGTATTTCTATTAACATATAGACGTATTACGGTGATTATGGTCTTTACATTCTTACCTATCTAAAACTTAGCCAGCCATGGTAGTTATAACAGTCATATTAATTCTTATCATGTATGGAATTAAGTCTTTTGAAAAGTAAAGTTTTGAAAAGTAAGGCAAGACAATAAATAAACAAAATAAAGCAAGTGCAAGAAATAAATGAAAGTAAATGCGATTAAAATAAAACCTACTCCAAAGCAGAGTCTTTAAATCTGGTACAATGTACGGAAAAGAAAATGCTGGCAGGATTACTTCTACCAAAGTGCTCCAACTTGATTACAGACACTCCAAGACTTGATTACAAACTCGATCACACACAGTGCAATAACTCCTCGATGTGAGAAGATTACCGCTTTACAAGAGTGAAATTTATGCCTAGGGTGAAGTAAACTAAGATTGGATGATCCTAAAATTCGAGTTCTGAGAGTATTTATAGGCAAAGTTGGCATGGTGCAAAGACAAAAGTGACCTTGGCTTGAAAAATGGGCGGGAACAAATTTTGCCTTGTCGCGCCAGCGACAGGCCTACCGCGCCTGCGACAAGAAGAAAACGGCAAAGGTGAGTGCTGATCGTGGGAACGTGGCAGTTGAGTTGTGGAGATCATGGGACACGTCGTCGCCTACCCTGGGGCGCTCGCGACAAGAGAAGCGACCAGAGTAAATTGCTGCCAAACTTGAATTCTAGCTCCTTTTGCATCCTTTTTTGTCTGGGACCTCGATTTTATTAAAAACCTGAAAAAAAAGGAAAACATAATAATAACAAGGCATAAAAAAACAAAAAAAAACTAATATGCATGTGAAATCAGAGTCGAAAATACAGTATAATTTAGTGTCATCAAATTCTCCCACACTTAGACCTTTGCTTGTCCTCAAGCAAAACATTTAAAGCTCATAGAAAAGTTAGTGTCGATCGATGATTTTTGGGCGAAAAGGGCTTCTAAGTCCGAGTCTGGATGCAGTGGTCGGTACTAACTGAGTGTACCAAGGGCATCGTGATGACACTAATCCGCAAATACGGACATAAACTTCGCTCCTATACTAATCAACCCATTATATCCCACAATACTTAGGCCTTCCTTTTCCATCTCTTTTGAGTCCTTTTCATTAAAGCGCAATCACATTAAGCCCATTTTTCGCACATGCTTCATGGTAGAGTGACCTGTTAGTGATTCTGATCTTTTCATACCAGATTTCTGGCACAAGGAACTGTGTAAAATCCTTTTATTCCTCTCAAGTGCAGTTGTGGGGGATCAGATCGTAATCCGCCCTACCAAGTTCAGCGCCAGATACCTCTGAACCAACTGCAATGAGCAAGCTAAACATCTTATTACTTTTTTTTTTGAACAAAATAAAGCAACGGTGCAGATAAAAAATAAATTTTTTTCTTTTTGCTTTTTTCTTGCACTCAGATCAGTCACTTATATTCGTCGGTCTCCTACTTAGAACATGTTTAGGCCGGAGCTGATTGCTGAAATAAACTACTAAGGATGATTTTGAAATGAAATTAGGGCCATGGTACATGGGGGTTCAGGTGTGTTTCTTATATTTACGAAGTTCATGGTGTAAGGACGATACTGGTGTTTCGAAGATTCTCCCAAGTCACCGCATCCTAACCCGAACCTGTCTTAAAGTCCAGAAATTTTTCAGAACAACACTTTTTTTCTTAAAAAAAAAAAAAAAAATTATTTTTATTTTTATTATTATTATTATTATTTTTTTTGTTTTTGGGGTTAAAATATGTGGGAAAAAATGAAGGTGAACCAAAAAAATATACTTATACTAATGACTCTTCAAACACATGCATTTTCTAAAACAGAAACAAAAGTAAATAACTGAAGGAAAAAACAAACTACTAAAACGACGGAAATAAAAACGATAAAATCTCCTCCCACACTTAAATCAAACATTGTCCCCAATGTTTCGAAGTAAGCTAAGGAGAAAGGAACCTGGCAAAACTAGTGAGGACCGCTGGTGCCCTCGCCGCCCTGTGCTGAATGCTCGGAACGACGGGATCTGCTACGGTGATGGTCTCGCTGGTCCATCCTAGCCTACAATTTTGTCTGAGCAGCTTTCACCTCACGAAGGTTACCTAAGATGGAACCCTGAGTTGCCTCCGTAAGCTGAAAGTGTTGATGGTTATATTGCTGTTGACGGGACTGCTCAGTGGTGATCGCAAGCAGAGTACGGGAGATGGTCTTGTAAGATTGGTCCGCTCTCCGCTGTGACTCTTGCATAAAGCTCATCTGGTCCGCCATCTGTTGCTGAATGGAAGAGAGCAGGTCTTCATGCCGTGCTTCTCTAGCCATATGGTCTCGCCACATCTCCTCCGTAATATAAAATTCGGTAGCAGCTCCTGCAAAAGTGTTAGAAGAAGATGGTGCGATGTGTGATTGTGTAGGACGAGGGGTGGACACACGCTCTCTATGGTCATACTCATTATCTGTGTCGGGCCCCTCATTGTCATGGACATTAGGAGGAATTAGACCTAGAAAAGGTGGGGCAGTAAGGTCATAGATCCAGTTCCTCTCGAATCGTACATCCGTACGTCTACTGCACGACATAACAATTGATTCGACGGCTACCCCGTGAATAATCAACTCATAACCACCAGCCCTCCTCGATCGGTACAATTTCATGTCTTTCAGAAATTTTAAATTAATTGTGCGAGGGGGCAATGGTTCTAAAGTAGCTATCTCATCATTCAAATTTAGTGCCCGAGCAATAGACTTAATCAATCCGCCAAAAACTATCGGTCCACCCTTATTTACCGTTAAGCACATGTGGGCGATCATAAATGGAACCGGATTGATTCTTTGTTAGGCATCCTTGTAAGAACAAAAGTTCTTTGCTATTAACTTTGTTTTGATTCTCCCGGCCAAAAATAGAGCATGCCAAAAGATATCTGAAAATTCTTATGGTCGGGTTATGAATGGTCGAGGCGAGTATTCCCTTAAAGGAATCAACAATAGTATCTGACAACCTACGCCAGAAGGCGAATATCCTGACTGACCATTCAGCATCTGAAGGAGCCTCACAAACAGCACCCTCCCCATGAGGGAATCCCAATAGACCTGCTAGTTCATCGGTACTGAACTGATACTCAACAGCAAACAGTCTAAAATGCACTGTACCGATTGTGCTAGCAGTGTCGGGATGAACGGTATAAACCAATGAACTCAAAAACTCAACCGTCATCCTCTCATAGGTGGGTTCTTTTATGGTGAAAATAGTGCCTAAACCTACAAAGTCTAACATATGGAAAACGCTATGATGAACTCCTAAAGCGTGCAAGCAACTATCGTCGACATACCTCGTCGAGAGAATTTCTCGATCCTGAAGTTGGTGTGGCCATCTGGTCCCAAGTACGGATCATAGGAGAAAGAGCTGAGGAACTCCAGAGTGAGGTTCCTATAGGTGGGATGCAAATCATGAGCGTACTGGTCCCATTTGAGTTGGTGGGTCAAGTATCGGACACTGGGCTCTATGCCCAAAGCTTCCATGCAATCACTGTCTGGGTAGCGAGTGGGTGCCATAGGTCTGAGTGAAAGCATCGCATAACGCTCTCTCTGGGCGTCGTCTCTAAAGGTCACGTGCATGTCATCGACTGGTGGCATCCTGAAAGAAAAGGTTAGGAAAAAAAACAGGCCCTAAAATCAAACACACCAAACGAGTTAGACATATATGTACAAACAAACAAACAAACGTAAATCAAAATAAACGGAAAGAAAATAAATACGAAAAGGAAAAGAACCATGGGTTGCCTCCCATGCAGCGCTTGCTTAACGTCGTTAGCTCGACGAGTTCAAGTCATGTATCTGGTGCGAGGATAGGTGGGTCTGTTAACGTGAACCTGGAGTAGTATGCTGGAATGTCACCTCCTTCATAATGCTTAAGCCTTTGTCCATTTACAACGAACGGTCTGCAAGATTTGTTCTTAATTTCCACTGCCCCGGATTTTAGGACTTTGGAAACTTCGAACGGGCCCGTCCATCTAGATTGAAGCTTAACTGGAAAAAGTCGTAGTCTTGAATTGTATAGAAGAACAGGGTCACCTATGTTGAAGTCTTTCTCGACGATCTTCTTGTCATGCCATGCTTTGGTTCTCTCTTTATATATGATGGCATTTTCATAGGCTGATTGTCGGAGCTCTTCTAACTTATGTATGTCTAAGATACGTTTCTCACCAGCTGCTAAGTAATCAAAATTTAAGGTTCTGATGGCCCAATATGCTTTGTGTTCCAATTCAAAGGGTAAGTGACATGATTTTCCGTAAACTAGTTGGTAAGGGGTTGTTCCAATGGGAGTCTTATAGGTTGTCCTGTAGGCCCACAGTGCTTCTGAAAGCTTTTGTGACCAATCCTTTCTGGATATCGAGACAGTTTTTTCTAAGATATGCTTGATCTCTCTATTGGATACTTCTACTTGCCCACTGGTTTGCGGGTGGTAAGGTGTGGCTACTCTATGTTTAACTCCATACTTCCTCAACAGTTTGTCAAAAATCCTAGATATAAAATGTGATCCTCCATCACTTATGACTAGCCTGGGAACTCCGAATCTAGGGAATATATTCTGCTTGAACATCTTAATTACCACTCGGGTGTCGTTTGTGGGTGCAGCTATAGCTTCAATCCATTTGGACACGTAATCGACAGCGACTAAAATATATTTGTTTCCTAAGGATGATGGAAAAGGTCCCATAAAGTCGATTCCCCAAACATCAAAAAGTTCTACTTCTTGAAAGTTTCTTAATGGTATTTCATTTCTCCTCGAGATGTTTTCGGAGCGTTGACACGGGTCACACTTGGTTATATATGTATGAACATCACGCCATATAGTTGGCCAATAAAGACCAGCTTGTAAGATCTTAGCGTGAGTCTTAGATGTGCTTGCGTGTCCTCCGTAGGGTGCTGAGTGACAATGTTCTATGATATGGTCCACTTCTTCCTCTGGAACACACCGGCGAAAGATTCCGTCAGTGCCTCTCTTAAAAAGGAGTGGTTCGTCCCAATAGAAATGTTTAACGTCATTGAAGAACTTCTTTTTCTGCTGATAGCTGAGGTCAGGAGGTATTATATCTGCAGCAAGATAGTTAATAAAATCTGCATACCAAGGTACATTATTTACTGTTAAGGATTTTTCAGAATCTTCTAAGGTTTCTAAACTTACATCTCCAATGGCATCTAGCTTAGCGATTAACCTGTCATAAGCAAAGTCATCATTTATGGGTACTACATCAGGTTTCAAGAACTCAAGCCTGGAAAGGTGATCGGCAACTACATTCTCGGTGCCTTTCTTATCTCTGATATCAAGGTCAAATTCTTGCAATAAAAGTATCCACCGGAGTAATCTAGGTTTAGCATCCTTTTTATTCAAAAGGTATCGGATGGCGGCATGATCAGTGTAAACAATTATTTTGGCTCCCACCAAATAGGATCTAAATTTGTCTATGGTGAAAACTACGACTAGGAGTTCTTTTTCTGTGGTTGCATAGTTTAGCTGAGCGGCATCTAGAGTTCTACTGGCGTAGTAAATCACATGTAACTTCTTATCAGATCTTTGCCCTAGCACTGCTCCTACAGCGTAATCACTAGCATCACACATGATTTCAAAAGGTTTTGTCCAATCTGGTGGTTGCATAATGGGTGCTAAGATTAAAGCTTGTTTTAAAAGGTTGAATGCTTCGTTGCATTTTTCATCAAAAATGAACTCGGCATCTTTCATCAGAAGACCTGTCAAAGGTTTAGTGATCTTAGAGAAGTTTTTAATGAAACGCCGGTAAAATCCAGCATGTCCAAGAAAACTTCGAACTTCTCTAATTGTTTTGGGTGGTTTAAGATTCTCTATCACCTCGATCTTGGCTTTATCAACTTTAATGCCTTTTTCAGAAACGATATGTCCTAGAACTATACCTTCAGTGACCATGAAGTGACATTTCTCCCAATTTAATACCAGGTTTACTTCGACATATCTCTTCAAGATCTTTTCAAGGTTGACTAGACAGTTATTGAAATCAAATCCGCAGACTGAGAAATCGTCCATGAATACTTCCATAATTCCATCAAGATAATCAGCGAAGATTGACATCATGCAACGCTGGAAAGTTGCTGGGGCATTACAGAGTCCGAAAGGCATACGTCTATAGGCAAAAGTTCCATATGGGCATGTGAAGGTTGTTTTCTCTTGGTCATCAGGGTGTATAGGAATTTGGAAAAAACCTGAATATCCGTCGAGGTAACAGAAGTAGGAATGTCTAGCTAGACGTTCCAACATATGATCTATAAAAGGCAATGGGAAATGGTCTTTCCTAGTGGCTTTGTTTAACTTTCTGTAATCTATGCACATACGCCAACCTCCTTCTATCCGTTTTGTAACGTGCTCACCTTTTTCGTTTTGTACCACGGTGATGCCTCCCTTTTTAGGTACTACATGCACAGGGCTTACCCATTTACTGTCCGAGATCTGATATATTATCCCTGCTTCCAACAACTTAAGAACTTCCTTCTTAACTACCTCACTCATTATAGGGTTAATCCTTCTTTGGTGTTCTCTTGAAGGTTTAACATCTTCTTCAAGTGAAATCCGGTGCATGCACACAGATGGACTTATTCCTTTAAGATCTGAGATGTCATACCCTAGTGCTGAGGGATATCTTCGCAAGACATCTAAGAGTTGGTTTGTTTCATTTTGGTTCAGAACGACACTGACTATAACTGGTCTGTCCATTTCTTTCTCTAAAAACTCATATCTTAGATTCTTGGGTAATTCTTTTAATTCTAAGGTTGGTTTGCTGGGGTTTTGTATAGGATCTGGAGTTAAGGATAAACATTCAAAAAGGCTATCATCTATGTAGGGTTCCATACCGTCATCATCTTTCTCAATGGGCGTTGAAGGTAGTTTTATTCTTTCTATTGGCTCTTCCTGGTTAAGTTCACGGACACATTCATCAATGACATCAACTGCATAACATGCATCTCCTAATACTGGTGCCGTGAGACACTTTTCTAGGACAAACTCTATTTTTTCGTTACCTACCTCAAAAGTCAATTTTCCTTTCTTGACATCTATTATAGCTCCTGCAGTTGATAGGAAGGGTCTACCTAGGAGGATTGGGATATCTTTATCTTCTTTGATGTCCATTACGACGAAGTCAGTGGGAATGAACAACTTGCCTATTCGAACTAGGATGTCTTCTAATATGCCTACAGGGTATTTTATAGATCTGTCAGCTAATTGGAGAGACATCTTAGTAGGTTGCAAATCTCCTAGTTTCAATCGTTCACAAACTGCGAGGGGCATTAGGCTTACACTGGCTCCTAAGTCCAGAAAGGCTTTATCTATGACATGATTCCCCAAAATACAAGGTATGGAGAAATTCCTCGGATCTTTGTCTTTTTTGGCAAGTTTGTTCTCAGAAATGGAATTACACTCCACTGGTTTCGGATCGTCAAGTCTACGTTTATTGGTGAGGATGTCCTTCAGGAATTTAGTATAAGATGGTATTTGGGTGATGGCTTCTGTAAAAGGAATCTCTACATGGAGTTTTTCTATAACTTTAACAAACTTCTGGAATTGGTCATTGATCTTAGTTTGTTTAAGTCTTTGTTGATAGGGAATTGGTGGTTTGTATGGCTGAGGGGGTGTTGAAGCTTCGTCCGTAACTTCTCCTTTATCTTTGTCTTTTGGTTTCTCAATTTCTACGGGTTTCTCACCTTCGGGGGTAGCATCCTTTTTGGAAATTTTGGAGTCACTCAATGTCGGGTTTTTAGGCCCGTCATAAGTGGTTCCACTTCGTAAGGTAACAACGTTAGCTTGCCCTCGAGGGTTCTGTTGAGGTTGTCCAGGAAATTGTCCTCCAGGAGTAGTTTGGGGTGCTTGCTTTAAGGCTACCTGAGAGATCTGGGTTTCAAGCATCTTGCTGTGGGTGGCCATTTGGTCCATTTTGGTTCCTAGTTGGGTAAGCAGCTCATTCACATGAATATTCTGATTTAGGAATTCTTTGTTTTGCTGGGCTTGTGCTGTCATAAAATCATTTAGCACTTTCTCAATATTTGGCTTAGGTGGCACTGCTTGCATAGGTTGGTTTTGTCTAGGTGCTTGATTGTTGGTTGATCTCGGAGGTGCTTGGTTTTGGATAGGGTTATTGTTTTTGTAGGAAAAATTAGGGTGATTCCTCCATCCAGGGTTGTAAGTATTTGAGAACGGGTTTCCTTGGGCATAGTTGACTGGGTCTGGGTTAGTCTCGTTTAACAGATGGCAGTCAGCTGATTGATGACCTTTAGTACCACAAAGTTCGCAATCCGATACTACTGCTGCTGCAGGGGTTGGTTGTGCGTACATTTGATCGATCTTGAGGGCCATAGCATCCATTTTGGCTTGCATCATGTCTATAGAGCTTACCTCATGTTTACCTCCTTGGGCTTCTTTCTTTTCCACTGTTGCTCTTTCGTTTCCCCATTGATGATGGTTTTGAGCCATATCTTTAATGAGACCACAAGCGTCAGGATAGGGTTTGTTCATCAGGGCACCGCCACCGGCAGCGTCGATGAACATCTTTGTGTTATAATGAAGTCCGTGGTAAAAGGTATGTATAATCAACCATTGCTCCAAACTGTGGTGTGGACAAGCCCTTAGAAGGTCTTTATACCTCTCCCAAGCTTCAAATAGCGATTCTCCTTGGTTTTGGGTAAATCTTGTTATTTGTTTTCGGAGAACGGCTGTTTTGCTTGGGGGAAAGTATCTAGCAAGGAATGTTCTCCTAAGGTCTTCCCATGTTGTTATAGAATTGGCTGGAAGGGAATCTAACCAAGTTAGGGCTTTGTCTCTAAGGGAAAAGGGAAATAGTCTTAAACGAATCGCCTCAGGACTAGCACCATTGGTCTTAAAGGTGTTTGACAACTGGATAAAGACTTTTAGATGTTGGTTTGGGTTTTCAGATGGTAGTCCTGCGAATTGGTTTTGTTGAACTAGCTGTAATAGGGACGGTTTTAGTTCAAAATTATTGGCAGGTATGGTAGGGTTAACTATACTAGAGCTCGGTTCTTCATCAGCAGGCTGAGCGAATTCCTTAAAGGGTCTTTGGTTACGATCTTCGGCCATAGCTTGCTTAATTCGACGAAGCCAAAGTCGTGCGCGAGCGTAACATTCTGGTTCCACTAAAGGATCTATTACACTACTGGAGCTGCGAGATCTTCGCATCGACCAGTTCGTGCGGCCCTAGTCTAAACGGTGATAATAAACGAAATTTGAAACTCGGCGAAATTGATCCCCGGCAACGGCGCCAAAAACTTGATGCGTTGTATTCGCAAGTGTACGAATCGCGTCAGAGTAATATAAAAAGTTATCGTATCCACAGAGACCAAATGTCGATCTAACGAATTCTGTTTGTTACAGTGCTTATCTAGGGCAGTTCAATTCAGGGTTTACTAATGCAGAGGAAACTAAATAAAAGTAAATGACGAGGTAATAAAATTCGGACAAAACAATAGGCTTGAATGTAATTATCATAACCGATAATATTTCTATATTCATCAACAGAACTACTTACGGGCAATATCTTCTATTTTAAGAAAAGAATTCAATTTAACAGGAACTGTCGCTTTCGCGTAGTCAGAACCAAGTTTACCCTCTAAACTAACCCCTTTATTGTCACTTATAAAAAGGCGCGCATTGCGTTAGAGTCATGGAAAACTTACTTTTAAGAAATGTAAATTCTAAACTAAACAGAAAAGTATTTTGACTTGAAATCTCTAAACTAAAGAGGTTCAAAATGAACCAGATTCTAATCCCACTAAAGCGTCCGAAAATAGTTTTAAAATATTTTTTCTAAAGTGTTAAAAATCCCTACTCGACTGAGCAAAGCGCTTTCGCTGTATTTGATCCGTGGAGAACTAAACAAGTTCACAAAGGGTTGGACGGCTTTCGATCTTACCCAACATTGCTTTTAAGTACAGAAAACTTGTGTTAAAGATTAAAACAGCCCTTAAGTATTTCTATTAACATATAGACGTATTACGGTGATTATGGTCTTTACATTCTTACCTATCTAAAACTTAGCCAGCCATGGTAGTTATAACAGTCATATTAATTCTTATCATGTATGGAATTAAGTCTTTTGAAAAGTAAAGTTTTGAAAAGTAAGGCAAGATAATAAATAAACAAAATAAAGCAAGTGCAAGAAATAAATGAAAGTAAATGCGATTAAAATAAAACCTACTCCAAAGCGGAGTCTTTAAATCTGGTACAATGTACGGAAAAGAAAATGCTGGCAGGATTACTTCTACCAAAGTGCTCCAACTTGATTACAAACACTCCAAGACTTGATTACAAACTCGATCACACACAGTGCAATAACTCCTCGATGTGAGAAGATTACCGCTTTACAAGAGTGAAATTTATGCCTAGGGTGAAGTAAACTAATATTGGATGAGCCTAAAATTCGAGTTCTGAGAGTATTTATAGGCAAAGTTGGCATGGTGCAAAGACAAAAGTGACCTTGGCTTGAAAAATGGGCGGGAACAAATTTTGCCTTGTCGCGCCCGCGACAGACCTACCGCGCCCGCGACAAGAAGAAAACAGCAAAGGTGAGTGCCGATCGTGGGAACGTGGCAGTTGAGTTGTGGAGATCATGGGACACGTCGTCGCCTACCCTGGGGCGCCCGCGACAAGAGAAGCGACCAGAGTAAATTGCTGCCAAACTTGAATTCTAGCTCCTTTTGCATCCTTTTTCGTCTGGGACCTCGATTTTATTAAAAACCTGAAAAAAAAAGGAAAACATAACAATAACAAGGCATAAAAAAACAAAAAAAAACTAATATGCATGTGAAATTAGAGTCGAAAATACAGTATAATTTAGTGTCATCAATGAAGGAGTTGTGTGCAGAGTTCAAGATCTAACACCATAACTCATCTCTCTATCGACCCAAGATGAACGGAGCGGTAGAGGCAGCTAAGAAGAACATCAAGAAGATTGTTCAAAAGATGGTCGTAACCTACAAAGATTGGCACGAGATTCTACCCTTTGCTCTTCACGGTTATTGCACATCTGTCCGCACTTCAACAGGGGCAACCCCTTTCTCTCTAGTGTATGGCATGGAAGCAGTGCTCCCCATAGAATTAGAGATCCCATCAATCCGGGTATTGATGGAAGCTAAGCTAACCGAAGATGAATGGTGTCAAAATCGACACGACGAACTAAATTTGATCGAAGAGAAACGAATCACGGCACAATGCCACAGTCAGTTGTATCAACAAATAATGAAGAAGGCATTTGACAAAAAGGTCCGACCTCGCGTCTTCAGGAAAGGAGACCTTGTGCTAAAAAAGATACAATCATTTCTCACTGACTCCCGGGGCAAATGGACTCGGAATTATGACGGCCCCTATGTGGTCAAGAAAGCTTTCTCAGGCGATGCCTTGAGACTTGCAACCATGGATGGAGAGGAATTTTCCTACCCCACAAATGTTGATGTAGTCAAGAAATACTTCTCCTAAATAAAAAAAAAATAATAATAATAATAAAACATCTCGGTGGATTGAAAACCCGAAAGGGAGGTCCAGGCAAAAATTAGAGACATGATCAAAAATCATCCCGGTGGATTGGAAACCTCAAAGTACAATCCAGCAAAAATTAGGGATAATGGCAAGTAACTACGTTCGACAAAGGGGCAAGTCCCTCGGCAGCAGTTACATCATCCGTCAGGAAAACTCCAGTCAAGGTCATCTTCGACAGAAGCTCAGGATGCCCCGAAGTCAAAGTTGGTAGAAGGATAGTGGTCGTTATGTTTCAATGTAGCCCTTTTCCCCTTAAATTACCATTTTCTAACTTTGTAAATACTCCATGGAATCACGCGTTTGGTTGATTTCCATCCTATCAATAAAATTTGAGCCCTTGTGTTTTTGTTTGCAATTCTTATTTGTTTTAGCTTTACGGAACGACGTTTTAATATGATTAACGATTCTTGAAATAAAACAAAAATAAACTTACTTGTTAAACTTTTTTCTGCTTTTAAAATAAAGATGGCAATTTCTTTTGACTGGTGAACATCGAAAGAACATTGGTCGCTTCTCCAGAAGTAATCTAACCTCAAAGTGCAGAATCAAAGTACTCCTTCTAAACCAGTATACCTGAATGAAGGATCAGTTGTATTAGATGCGAATTTCCCATCTGATACCCCCGGCAGAGTTCTTATCTCCTAAGCCCGACCAACGATTGTTCCCCGCAGGGACTATCTCTCCTAAGCAAGGCAGAATTGCTATCGTGAACCAGTGATACTTTTCATCTCCCATTGTGGCCGAGTATCCAGTCGTGTTCATCTATTAGCTTGTATGTCATGTCAGTTTTGTCAGCATATACACACATACATCATGCATTACTACTTTGCGTTGATATTCATGTTGCATCACTATCACTCTAGTCGGTCTTATCCCTAAGTGATAAAATTCTTCACAATCGAGTTGTCAGTTCTTTCCTCGTCAGGAAATGTTGCATCTGAACAATCTCTCTCCTCCAGTTTATTCCTGGATTAGAGTTGGCCCTTGACCACTTTGATAACATGAACCTCTGAAAAACTAGAGAACCCTCAGCCAACATCACTCTTCGCCATGGAAGATGATATCTTCGCTTTCCCGGATTAAGGAAAATCCCTAGAGAAAGCCTCTCAACTAAAGACTTTCAGCAACACATTGGTCCTTCTCTCCAGAATGTCAATGTCAACAAAGTCATCGACACCTCAAAATTGGATCACATCATATGGCATTTCTCTGAGAAGATCTCGAGAAAAGTATGATGTAATATCCCCAAACGAAAGCAGTCTCTCAAGAAGACTCGTTTTCCCCAGTAGAGTCGACAAATGGCGTCTCCGAATAGAGAAGTTTGTATACCTCTACAATTTAGACAGATGGGTTCCCCAGCAAGTCTGACATCAAAAGTTTTTCCATCAAATGGCAACTCCCTAGGAAAATTCGGCGAGAAGTTTGAGGAGAACCGCTACAAATAGCATCCCTTGTCAATAAAGTTTATTGACAAAAGAAACCGAGACCAGTTCCTTAGTAGGAAACCAGGATCGAGGGGATGTTTATATCAGAAACTAAGACCAGTTCCTTGGTAGGAAACCAGGATCGAGGGGAAGTTTACATCAGAAACTTAGACCAGTTCCTTGGTAGGAAACCAGGATCGAGGGGAAGTTCATTTCAGAAACTAAGACCAGATCCTTGGCTAAAGACCAGGATCGAGGGGAAGTTTACCTTTTCTAAGCATCTTTGCTTAAGCAAAAGAAGAAGGATGCGTGAGCTGCCATTCTTAACCACCATCAAAATTTCGGGTATTCCGATATTGAACCCTCTTGCACCCCGAATGTCCGAATACCTTCGCCAATCACACCTTCGGGTCCAAGAAGATTAAATAGGGGCATCTGTCATACCCCAAATTTTAACCACTAAGATTTCCCATCATTGTGAAAATCATCATCACAATATGGATGAACCATTAGGCTCCCCAAAAATGAGTGAGCATCCACTACAATCAGACTTAAGGTTTCAAGCCCTCTCAGAGCTCTTAGACAAAGGATCAATCAAAAAATGACATGATCTTTAACTTGTCTAACCTCTCAAACACCCATAAAGGATCAAGAGGACTCCCACATCAAGAATCAAGCACAAGGTTGCAGCATTCTAAGTGGATCAAGCCTTAAGATCGCCAGTGTCACCAAATTAGGGTTTTGGTCGACCAGGGCCTCCAGATGGAAATTTTCCTCTGGGCATGAGCCAATGCTTCAAAGCATAACCTATGATGCTCCAAGGGATCTCATGAACCCAATCATCAAATCAATTTAGCCTCAGGGGATGCAGTCATTAAAAAAAATCAGGAATTAGGGTTTCTAGACCTAATTCACCCCTAAGTTGACTTTTGGGACAAAACATGAGCCAAGACCTCAAGACATGATTTGAGGGTCTCAAATACATCACATTGATCCATTTGCAACAATGGATTGATCCAAGAAGCTTGAGCAACAATTTCAATTTCATCTGAACCACAGTTAGGGTTTCGTAGAAAAAGTCAACTGTATCTTTGACTTTTGACCAGGACATGCTCCCAAACCTTGGGACATTATTCAATACACCCTATAACACCTATGGAACATGTCCATCAAGTTTGATTTAGGTCAAGGACTTGATTTCATAAAGGATTGCACAGTTTGGAATTCATCTGACAAAAAGTCAACTGTGCACAAAAGTCAACTTTGACTTTTTAAGATTTTTCACAATTATGGTTTTTTTAACCCTAAAGTGATGTAATGTGTGATTTGAATAATCATTCATCAAGAAAAATCAAGAAAAGTGGGATAACTTGTAAAAGGGGTAACCATAAAAACTTAGAAAATTTTCTAAGTTATGGAACAAAGTGGCTAGGGTACCAACTTTGGAGGACCATAACTCCTAAACCACAAGGCCATTTCCCCCATTCCAAAGCTGGATTTGTAGCCCTCATGGCCCTCTACAAAAGCTTCAACTACACCTCATTCCAATTCATTATGGATTTTGAGTTATGGAATGATCAAAGTGGCTGAAAACATGAAATGCCACTTTTTCCAACACTTAGTGAAATTTTCACTAAGTCAGAATCTGCCTTCACTTTTTTCCAAATGTAGGGGCATTTTTCACTTGGATCCAAAAGGTATCAAAACCAATTATGATCAAACAGTTATTGTATCATATGAGGGCTTTCTAAAATGGCCAAGAACTCCATCAAATTCCACTTGAGCCATGAGATATGATAATGGCAATATGCCTTGCTGAAAACTGCAAAGGCTAGGCTGAATTTTGAACTTTTGCTCGATTTTGAAAAATCAGATAATTCCAAGCCTTGTCATACTTTGGACACATCTGAGGATCAAATCTAAAGGGAAGAAACACTGATCCAAGCCTCCAAAGTCTTTGGAACAAGAAGTAGCATGCCAAACCTAGAAATCCCTAAAAGAGGGACAAGACTCCAATTTTGGATTGGAGAATTTAATGGATGCACCAAGGTGGCATGGACGGACACATTTGCAACTGAATTCAGTCAAGAATGATCCAACAACTAGGGAACCACAGCTCTGTGCTCTAACCTCTAGTCAATGGCTAGAGGAGACTTGGATTCCTATTGATCAACATTGGCCAAACCTCTGCTGCAGTTGCCATTCACTATTGATCCCAAAAAAAAACTTGCTCTACTATAAATAGAGCTCATTTGTGCTCATTTTGAGTACACCAAAGCCATCAAACAATTGCTTTCTTCAAAATCTCTTTCTCTAGGAAAAAATACCTTCTTTAGCAAGGTAACTCTGAGTTTTTAAGTTAGAGAGCAATTCCACCACAGCTTATGATCCAAAAACATCCAATATGTCATATCTAAGCTGTCCAAACTCACACAAGTGACCTGTAATCCTTAAATCTCAAAGTCATCTCTCAAAATCTCAAAATAGGCCTTTTTGTGCATTTTTCAAGCCATGTCTTGAATCAGTAACTTTCCAAACCAGATAAAACCTCAAACACACTCCAAATATCATCCTTGAACTGTCCCAATTGGTTCCCCCCATCTGGAACACCATTTGAGGGAGTTGCTATTTTGGCCAATTTTGCCTCTTTTGCAAGAAAGAGCTCAAACTCATCCCTGAGGTTTCTAGCTGATTCCAAACATCCTAAAAGCTTCTAAAAGATCATTTGAGAGTGTCTAAAGCATCAAACCATTTCTGGAACAAGAAACTTGGCAGATTGCACAAAAAACTCCAAAAGCTCAAAAAGAGGTAAGCATCATGACTTGAACTTTCCAAAATATGCATTGCTTTGAGGTCCACTGATCATGCACATCTTGTACATGTTATATGTGTTGTGTTTGCACCAAATTTCATGCAATTCTTGCCTGTATCATGTGATAGCACAGAAAATGCAATTAGAGGCCTATTTCAAAACCACTATCGGGTTTTAAAATAGGGACATGATGTTGAAAAACTACCACTACCATTGGATTCTTTGTGAAATTCTAGGCAGGATAGACCTAAATTTTGTCTCAATCCATGGAGAAATGATAAAGTTATGGCCTTCAGGTTTCTGAGCCAAAACTTACCTTGCCTTGCCTTGGCCAGGCCGAGAAAACAAGGCAAGCCTTGTGTATTTGTTGGTTTGTTTCAATCAACGGATATATCACCACCCCAGTGGTAAGGCGCGCGCCCTATAACCTTGAGGTCATGGGTTCAAACCCCACCCAGACCATTTTGTGTTTTCTCACATTTTTGCTATTTTTTCCAATATTTTCATGTTTTATTAATTAATTGGAAAATTAATAACTCCTTCAATTTTAATTATTTTTTACTGTTTCTTTTTGCAAAAAATCACAAAAATATTGAAATATTTTATTCCACAAAAAAACCAGATTCATATTATTTATTTAATATAATTAGTATTTTTGTGAATAAATTCCTTTTTAATTGTTTTTTAACATTTAAAAGTGAATATATACTTTGAAAATCAAAACCAAATGAGTTTTAATTCATCTTGTGATTAATCCCTCATTTTTAAAACCTTGAACAAAAATCACAAATGGTTTATTCAAACTTATTTGGAATTTTTATCATTTTTATTTGATTTTCTTTAAATATTTACTTTAAAGAAAAGCAAAATTAGGGTTTCTTTGATTTTCACCCTCACAAAAAACATTTTCAAACTTTGGGCCTCTATTAGAGTGTAAGACCCAACCCCCTTTGAAAAACAAAACCATTTTTGGGCCTCAGTCATTGTATAAGACCCACGGCGTTTTCAAAATCTCGGAGCGGTCGTCACCCTTTTCAAAATTAACCATTGGGCTTCTCCTTGAGCTATAAGAACCATCTTTATTCACTTTCAATAATTTTGGGCCTCTTGAGAGAGTGTCAGACCCATCCCCTTGTACAGAAAACCTTTCT
Organism: Lathyrus tuberosus; assembly: GCA_022829125.1. NCBI lineage: Eukaryota > Viridiplantae > Streptophyta > Magnoliopsida > Fabales > Fabaceae > Lathyrus > Lathyrus tuberosus. Next base: position 7,600,240 of record JALAZF010000154.1, on the reverse strand, counting down.
TAGGCCTCAGTCACTTGTATAAGTCCCTGTACAAAACGACAGTGCAATCACTGATAAAACCCTGGGCCTCTCCTTGAGCTGTAAGCCCCAATTTTCCTTTCAAAAGCACTTTCTCCTTTGATTTTTTAACATACTGTTATTTTCAATTTCTTTGTTGAACAACTAACAATACAGTACGGAAGCTCTACAACCGAGTAAGTGTTTACCCGCTTTCATTTACCGCTTTAATATGTATATAACTGTACTGTGGGGATGTTTCATTGTAAGTCTTCTTTCATAAACTCATATCGACTGTGTAATACTAGTATAGATATTTAGAGTTTCCCCGGCAACTACGTCTAGCACTAGGTAAAGCCCTGTTGGTCACTCTTAAATACAAACAAAACTATATCCCCATAGGATTACCAGACACAGTCTTCCCTCCTCTTGGGGTTAAACAATATGGAAACGTGAAAGGCAGCATTCTCGGTGAACCCTTTCACAAACTGTCACCCTTAGACATTATCAAAGAAACTCTACTCCCCAGATATGATCTTTTCTCCGTGAATGACATCTCTTGAGTTTCTTCCAATTTCTCGGACTTTCCTGGCTTGATCTATTCTTTATGAATGGCATGTCTTGAACATCTCGGGGTTTGGGGACCCACATGCTTCTTAAAAACATCCCCCCTCCTCTTGGGCATTGTACAAGGACCCGTCGGCTTCTTAGAAGTTTTCATAGCCTCCTCTTAGGCTTCGTATAATAATTCTTCCTCCGGGAAGATAGCCTCCTCTTGGGCTTCGTACAAATTGTCCCTTCGGCTTTTTAAAAGTTAATCTCACCTCCTCTTGGGCTTCGTACAAATTGTCCCGGCAACCTCTTAAAGGTATAGGAACAGAAATTAGTCATCTTAATAGAACAGTCTTTCAAAGAGTCTAGATCTTCCTACGGCGAACGTACTGTCTCTTGATCTCTCTTAAGCATAGTACAAAAGATAAAACTCTAGACTTGGACAGTCTAATCTCCTTGAGTCTCGAAGACATTCTCAAGTTCCTTTAAAAAATAGGAAAAAACACCTATAGACTTGGGCAGTCTCAATACCCTTCGGATTCCCCGTTTCCTTAAAGAACAGGAAATAATCCCAGTCCTCAGATCAAATCCATGAGTACAACATTACCCATATAAGAACTTATTTTCTCTTTTAACCAACATACTGGACCTGCCACTCAACTGAAACAGTAACCCTAGCCTCCTCTTGGGCTTTGTACAATGATTCTCCCCAGCAGAGTTAACCTTTGCAACCTTCATCTCGGGCTTTGTACGAGATACAAAACACTCTCTTGTTGAGTATAAAAGACTCTCTTGTTGAGTCAATATTCCCTTTCAGCCTCCATCTCGGGCTTCGTACGGGATACAAAATCACTCTCTTGTTGAGTATAAAAAACTCTCTTGTTGAGTCAAACATTTTTCAGCCTCCATCTCGGGCTTCGTACGAGGTACAAAGACTCTCTTGTTGAGTCAAACACCTTTAGTCTCCGTCTTGGGCTTCGTACAAGACACATATAAAAACACTCTCTTGTTGAGTCAACCCTTTTAGCCTCTATCTTGGGCTTCGTTCGAGACACAAAAGCATCCTCTTGTTGGGTCAATAGCCTCCTCTTAGGCTTTGTATAAAGAAATCCCCGTTTGATTCAATCAACCTTTTTAGCATCAAATCATGCTTTGGTCACAGCATACAAACATCAACAACTCCTTTTCCTTCATCTAATTGCTGTAAGCGGCAAGCCTCTGGATTATTTACATCCACGCCACTGTCCCTCTTTTAGCATGAGAAATTCCTAAGGAAAGATGGCATTGCTCTAAACTGAGTTAAAGCCTTCTCCTTCAGGTTAAAAATCCCCTATAAAGGAAATTATGGCATTGCTGGATTTGCATATCCCATTTAAAGTAATTCTCCTATATAATCAGTCAGCAACAATTGTGACAAACATACCCCTTTAGAGATGACAAATTCTCTCTAAAGTCAACACCCTTTTAGCTTCACATCTTGGGCTTCGAACAAGATACAAATAGACCCTTTTAGCTTCACATCTTGGGCTTCAAACAAGATACAAATAATCCCTTCAGCTTCACATCTTGGGCTTTGAACAAGATATAAACCACCTTTAGCTTCATGTCTTGGGCTTTGAACAAGACACCAAAACACCATTTCCTCCCATAGAATAGGAGGAACTACGATCGCTCTGATTTCCCTATCCCGGGAATACGTAGGCATAAGATTGAAAAAGAATCTTAGCGAGCACACTAATCAAAAAACCCCAAAGTCCCCTACCTCCAGCCAATCTGGCGCAGGATCCCAACAAATTCCCCATGAACAATCCCGGTATTTCGTTCTGAACAAAATAAGCAGAGAGAGACCCACAAACTAAAGCCGCATCTGTAAACCAACATTTTCGACTGTTTTACCTCAGTTTGCAAGCAGGGTTAATTGGAGACATCTATTTCCCTTCCTTCATCAGCTTCAATAGGATAAAAAATGAATCGAACTATAGTACCAAAGCGATAGTGATTCGAAACCACAAAAACCGCGCTACAACAAGAACATCAAGAAGATTGTTCAAAAGATGGTTGTAACCTATAAAGATTGGCACGAGATGCTACCCTTTGCTCTTCACGGTTATCGTACATCTGTCCGCACTTCAACAGGGGAAACCCCTTTCTCTCTAGTATATGGCATGGAGGCAGTGCTCCCCATAGAAGTAGAGATCCCATCTAATCGAAGAAAAACGAATAACGGCACTATGCCATGGTCAGTTGTATCAACAGAGAATGAAGAAGGCGTTTGACAAAAAGGTCCGACCTCGCGTCTTCAGGAAAGGAGACCTCGTGCTCAAAAAGATACAATCATTCCTCATTGATTCGCGGGGCAAATGGACTCCGAATTATGACGGCCCCTATGTGGTCAAGAAAAATTTCTCAGGCGGCGCCTTGAGACTCGCAACCATGGATGGAAAGGAGTTTGCCTAGCCCACAAATGTTGATGTAGTCAAGAAATATTTCGCCGAAACTAAAAAAAAAGACGTCTCGGTGGATTGAAAACCCGTAAGGGCGGTCCAGGAAAAAATTAGAGACACAATCAAAAATCATCCCGGTGGATTGGAAATCTCAAAGTACAATCCAGACAAAAGTTAGGGATAATGGCAAGTAACTATGTTCAACAGGGGCAAATCCCCCAGCAGCAGTCATGTCATCCATCAGGAAAACTCCAGTCAAGGTCATCTTCGACGGAAGCTCAGGATGTCCAGAACTCAAAGTTGGTGAAAGGATAACGGTCGTTATGTTTCAATGTAGCCCTTTTCCCTTAAATTACCATTTTCTAAACTTTGTAAATACTCCATGGAATCACGCGTTTGGCTGATTTCCATCCTATCAATAAAATTTGAGCCCTGGTGCTTTGTTTATAATTCTCATTTGTTTTAGCTTTATAGAACGACATTTTAACATGATCAACGATTCTTGAAATAAAACAAAAATGAATTTACTTGTTAAAAATTCTTCTGCTTTTAAAATAAAAATGGCAATTCTTTTGACTGTTGAACGTCAAAAGAACATCGATCGCTTCTCCAGAAGTAATTGAGCTTCAAAGTGCAGAAACAAAGTACTCCTTTTTAGCCAGTACACCTGAATGAAGGATCAACTGTGTCAGAGACCAGATTTCGTCTGACACCCTCGGCAGAGTTCTCATTTCCTAAGTCCGACCAACGTAGCTCCCAACAGCGACTATCCCTCCTAAGAAAGGCAGAATTGCTATTTTCTGAACCAGCGATACTTTTCATCTCCCGCTGTGGCCGAGTATCCAGTCGTGTTCATCTACTAGTCTGTATGTCGCGTGAGTTTTGTCAGTATATACATACATACATCATGCATTATTGATTTACATTCATATTCATATTGCATCACTATCACTCTAGTCGATCTTGTTCCCTAGTGATAAACATCTTTTCAACCGAGTTGTCAGTTCTTTCCTCGACGGGAAAGGTGGCGTCTGAACAACCGCTCCTCCACTTTGCTGCTGAATTGAAGTGGGTCCCTTGACCACTTTGATAACTTGAACCTCTGAAAGGCTAGAGAACCTTCAGCCAACGTCACTCTTCTCCATTGAAGATGATGTATTTGCTTTCCCGGATTAAGGAAAATCCCCAGAGAAAGCCTTTTAATCAGAGATTCGGCAATGCAACCGTTTTTCTCCGAAAAATTTCGCTGACGAAAAGGTCGTCAGTACCTCAAAATTGGATCACATCATATGGCATTTCTCCGAGAAAAGCCCGAGAAAGGTATGATGTACTACCCCCAAGCAGAAAGCAGTCTCTCAAGAGACTCGTTTTCCCCCAGTAGAGTCAACGAATGACATCTCCAACAGAGAAGTTTGTACACCTCAACAACTCAGATAGCTGGGTTCCCCAGCAACTCTGACATCAGATCTTTTTCCATCAAATGGCATCTCCCCAGGAAAATTAGGCGAGAAGTTTGAGGAAAACCGCTACGACCAGCGTCCCTTGTCAAGAAGTTTATTGACAAAAGAAACTGAGACCAGTTCCTTGGCAGGAAACCAGGATCGAGGGGAGGTTTATTTCAGAAACTGAGACCAGTTCTTGGTAGGAAACCAGGATCGAGGGGAAGTTTATTTCAGCAACTAAGACCAGTTCCTTGGTAGGAAACTAGGATCGAGGGGAAGTTCATTTCAGAAACTAAGACCAGTTCCTCGGTAGGAAACCAGGATCGAGGGGAAGTTTACCTTTTCTAAGTATCATTTCTTAGCAAAATAAGATGGATGAGCAAACTGCCATGCATAACCACCATCAAAATTTCGGGTATTCCGATATTTAATCCTCTTGCACCACTAATGCCCGAATACCTTCGCCATTCACACCTTCGGGTCCAAAAAAATTAAATAGGGGCATCTGTCATACCCCAAATTTTGACCACTAAGATTCCCCATCATTGTGCAAATCATCATCATAATATGGATGGACCATTATACCTCATTAGTCTCCCCAAAAATGGGTGGGCATCCACTACAATCAAACTTAGGGTTTCAAGCCCTCTCAGAGCTCTTAGACAAAGGATCAATCAAGGAATGGCATGATCTTCAACTTGTCTAAACCTCTCAAATATCCACAATGGATCAAGAGGACTCCCACCTCAAGAATCAAGCACAAAGTTGCAACATTCCAAGTGGATTAAGCCTCAAGATCGCCAGTGTCACCAAATTAGGGTTTTGGTCGACTGGGGCCTCCAGATGGAAATTTTCCTCTGGGCATGAGCTAAAGGCTTCAAAGCACAACCTAAGATGCTCCAAGGGATATCGTGAACCCAATCATCAAGTCAATTTTGCCTCAGGGGATGCATTCATAAAAAATCAGGAATTAGGGTTTCTTGACCTAATTCACCCCTAAGTTGACTTTTGGGACAAAACATGAGCCAAGACCTCAAGAGAGGATTTTAGGGTCCCTAACACACTACATTGATCCATTTGAAACAATGGATTGATCCAAGAAGCTTGATTCACAAGTTTCAAGTTCATCAGAACCACAGTTAGGGTTTCGCGGAAAAAGTCAACAGTACCTTTGACTTTTGACCAAGACATGCTCCCAAACCTTGGGACATGATTCAATACACCCTATAACACCTATGAAATCAATCCATCAAGTTTTATTTAGGTCAAGGACTTGATTTCATAGAGGATCACACAGTTTGGAATTCATCTGATAAAAAGTCAACTGTGCCCAAAAGTCAAAGTTTGACTTTTTGATTTTTTGATCAATTATGGTTCCATAACCCTAAAATGATGTTAATATGTGATTGGGATCATCATTCATCAAGAAAAGTGGGATAACTTGTAAAAGGGGGTAACCATAAAAAACTTACAAATTTTCTAAGTTATGGAACAAAGTGGCTAGGGTACCAACTTCAAAGGATCATAACTTGAGATCCAAGCAATCATTTGGGCTGATCCAAAGATGGATTTGTAGCTCTCATGGCATACTTTAAAAGTGTCAACTACACCTCATTCCAATTCATCATAAATTTGAGTTATGGTTGGATCAAAATGGCTGAAAACATGAAATGCCACTTTTTCCAACACTAAGTGAAATTTTCACTAAGTCAGAATCTGTCTTGTTTTTTTTCCAAAAGTTGGGGGATTTTTCACTTGGATCCAAAAAGTATCAAGACAAGCTATGATCACACATGTGTTGTATCATATAAGAGATTTCCAAAATGGCCAAGAACTCCATGAAACTCCACTTAAGCCATGAGATATGACAATGACAATGTGCCTTCCTGCAAACTGTCATGGCAAGGCAGATTTGTGCATTTTGCTCGATTTGAGCAAATTTTACAATTGACAAATAAGTTTATCCATCTGAACACCTCAGGGGGAGACCAAGGAGGGACGAACACTAATCCATCAGCCTCCCAAGTCCTTGGAACCAAAAGTAGCATGCCAAACCTAGAAATGCCTAAAAGAGGGACAAGACTCCAATTTTGGTTTGGAGTATTTAATGGATGCCCCAAGGTGGCATGGACTGAGCCCTTTCCAACTGAATTCAGTCAAGACTTATCCAAGAACTAGCGAACCAGTAACCTGTGCTCTAACCTCTAGTCAATGGCTAGAGGAGACTTGGATTCCTATTGATCAACATTTGCCAAACTTTTGCAGCAGTTGCCATTCACTATTGCTTGCAAAACAAACTTGCTCTATTATAAATAGAGCTCATTTGTGCTCATTTTGAGTACACCAAAGCCATCAAACAGATGCTTTCCTCAAAATCTCTTCCTTCACTCCAAAATTGCCTTCCAAAGCTAGTCACTATTGGGTTTTGAGTTTGAGAGCAATTTCAACCAAACCAATCACACACACACACACACACACACACACACACACCTCATAAACATCATATAGAAGTGATCCAAACACTTAAACAACATCTGGAACACTGATTTCTCAAAATCACCATCCAACTGCTCAAGCTTTTAGCAAACTTGCAGTTGGGGGTACCATCTTCAGTTCCAGCTTGTTTCAAATAACTCCAAGCATTCAGACACATCACTTGGCACCTAAGGAAGTTGTGCAAATCATTGGAACCAGCTTGCAACACCTCTAACATAAAACACGATCACCAGCTGCAAGAGGTAGGCCTGAGCTCTTCTAACTCTATGATCCATGCATTTTTTGCTGCACAATAATTTGGCCATATGTTCATAATCATGCATAGAGTGTTTACCCTCAATCAATTGCTTTGTTTGAATCGTGTATGGAATTTCTGAGCCTTCATGCAAATTTTAGGGTTCTTGAGGTTTCTCTTTGATTTCTTATTCCATGCTTAAAATAAATGAAATTAAAGACCATAGACATGATCGTGAGGTGAAAACGAGCAGATTGATATGTAGATTGCATGATATCATCAAGTATTCAGTGAGATTGGATAGAAAATGCAAATCTGCAGAAACAGAGGGTGGCGCGTGTTCTTGGCATGTTCTTGGAGCCATTTTTTGAATATTTGAATTTTGTGATTTTATTTAATTGATTCAAAAATTAATTTCTCTCTAGTTTTTAATGATTTTGAGTTGATTCTTTTTTTAATAATTCACAAAAATGCTAAAATATTTTATTTTACCAAAAAATCCTAAAATATTAATTATTTCATATACTTGATATTTTTACAAAGAATTAATATTTTATTTGTTTTTCAACATTTAAAATGTTTTTTCTCCTTTGATTTTCCAAACTTAATTGATTTCCAATCATTTTGTGGATAAAAACATGATTTTTGAAATATTGATCCAAGATCACAATTTGTTTTCACACAAGTTTAACAATTTTTATCATTTTAATTGAATTTTTATTCAATTAAAATATATTTTGAAAACAAATTAGGGTTTTGATTAATTCAACCCTCATCAAACTTTTTCAAATTATTGGGCCTCTAATATAGTGTAAGACCCAACCCTTTTTTTTAAAGCCAAAATAATTTGGGCCTCAGTGTATTGTATAAGTCCCGATACCGTCAAAAAGTTCGGCACGATCGTCACCTTTTTAACAAAAATCACCCCGGGCCTCTCCTTGAACTGTAAGCTTCACCACTTGTACAAAAATAAATTATTGGGCCTCTCCTTGAGCTGTAAGCCCCACCACTTGTACAAAAATAAATTATTTGGCCTCTAACCAAAACCTTTTTGGGCCTCAGACATTGTATAAGTCCCTCTGCGTTAGAAGAAAAACCTCGGCGCGATCGCCGTTGCCAAACAAATCACCCTGGGCCTCTCCTTGAGTTGTAAGCCCCATCTCTTATACAAAAATAAATCTCTGGGCCTCTAATAGAGTGTAAGACCCATCCCCTTGTACATAAAAACTTTTTGGGCCTCACGTATTATATAAGTCCCTCTGTATAGTTTTTTAAACAACGGTGCGATCATCGTTAAAATTTGGGCCTCTCCTCGAGCTGTAACCCCCAACAATCTTTTCAAGCACTTTCTCCTTTGATTTTTAATTCAAATATATGTTGTTATCAAAACTTTCTTTGTTGAACAACTAACCAAACAACATGGAAGCTCTACAATAGGTAATTGTTTATCCGCTTTCATATGTACATAAATGTATTGTGGGGCTGCTTCACTGTAAGTCTTCTTTCACATCCTTTTATATACTTGTCACATATCCACTGTGTAATACTAGTATAGTTATTTAGAGTTTTCCCTGGCAGCTACGTCTAGCACTAGGTAAAGCCTTGTTGTCCACTCTTAAATACAAACAAAACTAGATCCCCATAGGATTTCCAGATACAGTATTTCCTTCTCTTGGGGATAAACAATATGGAACAAAGAGAAAGGCAGTATTCTCGGTGAACCTTTTCTTAGACTGTCACCCTTAGAAATTGTCAAAGAAACTCTAACTCCCCAGAGATGATCTTTTCTCCGTGAATGGCATCTCTTGAGTTTCTTCCAAATTCTCGAACTTTCCTGGAATGATCTCTTCTCAGTGAATTGCATTTCTTGAACTTCTCTTGGTTTGGGGACCCACATGAAGGTGTGAAAAACTCAAGAAAGGGGGGTTTGAATTGGTTTTTTAAAATAAACTTGTTTTTAAAAATAAATTCTTTTTATAAAACCCTTCCTTTTAATGTAATGACCTTTGTTGAGAATCAAGTGATGAACACGTTATGTTTATACTAGTTCACTTGAGAAACCCTCAAGTTAGTCTAGTCCACCCGCCAAGGTGATTTTGCATCTCTCAACGAGGTCTTAATCCACTATTCAATCAAATCAGTACAATGCACGAGCCAAACCGCTGGTGACTAACACAACCTCTAAAACTCTCAAGTTTTAGACTTCTCAAGTAATACAACCCCTCAGGTCTTACTCAAGGAACAACCTCTAAGACACAAGACTTAGACTTCTCAAGAAATACCACCACAGGGTCTTTCTCAAGGAACACACAAACCTAAGTTTGAAAAATTTACGTTTACAGAAATATGCTTCTATACAAGCTACAAATGTAAACACGTTTTTGACTAGAATGACTTAAGAAAGATTTTAGATAGAGAGAGTATTGCAGTAGTGTTCGTGTGTATCTTTCTTCAAGTCTTTTGCTTCATTTTATAGCCGTGTAGAAAAAGTCGTTGAAATGTAATCAGGATAGCTTAACTAGGCTGGCGGCTAGAAGCGTGAGGACAGATAATAGCTTTTGCGTGCTGCACGTCCTGTTTTTGTCAGAATATATTTGATTGTACCGTTGCACAGTTACCAAGATTTTTTCACTTGAATTAAGGTACAACTTGTAGTGGCAAAATCGTGAGTATAAGCTATTAATTAACTTAACTCGAAAAGCAAGAGTCGCCACCGCACTTTTATTTTATCCAAAATAGGAAAGGAAAAAGAGCGAACAAAACCTACACAAGCTCTATAACAAGAACAAGTGAAGAGAGACCGGATAAGGGGGGTTGGTTACGCAATGGGAAGGTGTTAGCACCCAAAACGTCTATAGTACTCTATAGGAACCTTTGGAAATATCTATGCTTTTAGCCTGAAAAAGTTTGCTTGAAAAGTGATTGAAGAGATGAGAAGAGAAATTGTTTTTTTTTTAGATTTTTGTGTTTCGAGAGACTTGTCGTCTCATGCCTACGTACCCACGGTGTGCAATGTAGGATCAAAACCCCGTAGTTCGTGGTACAAAGAATGAAAATTTATTTGTTTTGGTTGTTTTTAAATGTAAAGACAAGTCGTCATTTCCAAGCGAATAATTCCGCTTAAAGAAATGAATCATGTCTAAACTTATGAAAAAGTTAAAGGAAAAAGTGCACGAGGGCACAAAAAAAAGAGTGATGAGTTTGATGTTTTTTAAGTCTTTTGAAAAAGAGTGTCAATATGCTTATGTAGTTTAGCATTTATTAAGAAATGAAAAGAAAAGAGTAAAATCACTTGACAAAGTCAAGGTTTGATTATGAAAGAGGTGAAAGTTTGAAATCAAGAAGGTTTTGAAAAAGGGAGAAAGTTTTGAAAATTGAAGAATGGGTGGAGAAGAAGTGACTTTCCTAAAGCGTAAAGTAAAAGCTAAGGATAAGAATAGCCTAACCACACAAGCAAGCTCCATAGTCTTCGAACCATAATTCCAAAGCAAAGGGAGAAAGGTCCTAAGTCTAAGTCCAAGGTTCCAAGAATTGCATTGGATGTCCAAGGTCTAGGTGCAAAACTCCATGTCTATTGCAAAGGATAGTAACCATAGTCCAAGATTAGAAGCACAAGTTTTTTTAGAGGTTTTGGCCTTTATTAATGTTTTTGGTCTAGGTGGACAAAGAGAAAAAGGTATAAACATAAACATGTGTCCAACGGACAAAGGAAAAATTGCGGGAGCATAAACATGTGTCCAATGGTAATAGGAAAAATTGCGGAAGCATAAACATGATATAAAATGATAATAATAGAGCATAAAAGTAAAAGAGAGATAGGGAGCGAGAAGGAATTGTAAAAGTAAAAGTTAGAACTTAGTGATTAGTTGTTAGTCGTTAGAGTAAGTGATCAATAATAATTGAATAATTACACTTAGGTCAAAGTTAATGAGAACTCATTAGAGGATTGATAACACCAAAGCCTCCTAACAACAAGTCTCATAAGTGTTGAACCAAAAGATAAATAATCAATAATTCTTGATTGTTTTCCGATAAAGGGACATATGTTGCGCTATGTTAAGCAATCGCCGAGTAATTTACGGAGTAATTACCCTACAATGAGGCTGGTCAATAGCTCTTTGTGCTAATGCATGCTAGATGAACAATATATAGATCGTCATCCAAAAGCAATACCGCACGAAAAGAAAAGAAGGTAGCGATCTAGTCTTGATCAAAATTTAACAAAGGAGTTCCATGATCCATAAGACTTTCATCGATCAAAATAAAAGAGAAATAGATGAAGAGAAAGCCAAATTAAATCAAACAAATATGTGATCTAAGGCTAAGAAAAAAAGGAAAGGGAAGAAAATGGAAAAGGAACCAAAACAGTCCCAAAATTAGGTGAAAAACACCATTCTACCTTTGTGCAATCGATTGCACCAGTGTGCAAATCTATTGCACAGTAGAAAATCAGCAATTCTTAGGTAAAAAATGCACTGTGCAGTCTATTGAACAGAAATACAAATCGATTGCACACTGACAGACAGCACTAAATTTATTTGAAAAATTCAGTATCCATGATCCAATCATTTCTTCAAACACCTCATGGTCATGGATGAAAATTAGCACGAAAATTCAAGTAAGACAACAACAAATAACACCAATGGATCACAAATTGCAAGATCCAAAGATCAAGCAACAAGAATTATTAAAGGATCACATTGTGGAAGATGAATCAAGAACAACAATGGTAGAAAATGAGATTACCACTCCAAATCTAAAAATTGCTTCAAATTACTCCTAGATCCAAACTCCAAAGCCTTGATCTACAAGAATTGATGAAGAAAACAAGTTTGGATGAAGGTTTAGCTCAAAGTTGAACAAGATTCAATGTGAATTCTTGTTAACTTTCAAGAGAAGAAAAGTGAGCTTTAGTGAATTTTGGTGGTTGGGGAGAGAATTTGCAAGAGGTTGTTTTGGCTCTCAAAACTTAAATGAAATTTTAGCAAGGTGAATTTGGCTCTCAAAAGCTTAAAGAATGAATGAAATGAGGGTTCTATTTATAGAGTTTAGGCTTGGAAAAATTGGTGGATTGGAATTTGGTTTGGAAATGAAAATTAGGCTTGGAATTTGAACTTGGAGGGAAAATCATGATCAAGTGGTGATTAGTGAAGGTGTATGGTGGGAATTAATTGTGATTATGTAGGGGAATTATTTTTGGGTGATCTAGAATATTTTCAAATGATAAAATTGGTGCCAAATGTTTCAAAATTTGAAAAATGCTGATTTTGACAAATTCTGTCCTTGTTAAGTCGATTGCACTGTAGCGCGAATAGACTGCACTGCTGAAAACTTCAAAATCTAGCCAAAAAATGACTGGTGCAATCGATTAGACCAATAGTGCAATCGATTGCACAGTTGAAAAACTTGAAAAATGGCCTGTTGGCTGGATTGTGATGGTTCTGGCTCGATTTTCTTGATTTGTCAAAGAAGGAATGGAAATAAACACATGAACCTAGGAGTCTCTTGAATAATAATCAATTAAATCTTGGAAACTCTTGATCAGATAATTTTGAATTGTTTGCAGATCAACTTTGACATTGTTTAGATGAAATTCATTCGAGCTGAGGGACTGTTTGATATCCTTGATTCCCTTCCTAAAAAAGTTAGTGAAGACAAAAACAAACATATTTTTGGATTTTGATTAAAGGTTAGTAAACATAAGCAAATAAAGGAAAATAAGAAAGACACAGATGCTCAGTGATCCCTGCAAGGCATAAACCCAAAGAAGAGAGGTGTAAAGGAACCAAAGCATGATCTTGTTTGTGGTATAAGATACAAAATGTGATGTGAATGATATGTGGAATCTTAGGGGTAAAAAATTAGGGTCTTACTGCTGCCCCTATTTAAGTCTCTTCTATCGGGAGATATGAAGGTTGAAAACTTCATCTCGTCAAGATTGAAGATACTTAAATATAGAAAACCAAATTTTTTAGCCCTAAGATGCCACAAGATGATATGAATGCAAAGGATGAAACACTCTGCGGGGAAACTTGAAACAAGGGATTTACGGTAAATTGATAGAGATAACACAAAAAGACACGATGGGGAACACAAGTTATTTCTGGAGATCTGTCAAGGTGACAAGAAGTATCCATCAATAGTTGGAAAGAGAGGGACAAGACCCTGGAAAGACAAGTAGTGACATCCAAGAATGGCATTGGATGGAAACTACAAACGAGACAAAAGGTATGCCAAAAGATGTCCAAGAATGGCATTGGACAACAACAAAGTTTCTGGTAAAAACAACAGCGTTATCCAAGAATAGCATTGGATGAAGGTGAAAAAAACTCTATTGGGGATAAGGTATCCAAGAATGGCATTGGACGAAGGCACTATAACATTCAAGAATGGCATTGAATGAGGCAACAACAAATATCAGAGACATCCAAGAATAGCATTGGATATAAACAAAATTGCATTTGAAAACTCCACTGGGGACATCCAAGAATGGCATTGGATGGCAAGGTTAAATATCAGAAATATCCAAGGATGGTGTTGGACTTGGCTGGGGAAAAGGTATCCAAGAATGGCATTGGATAAAAGAGGATAAACATCAAAGATATCCAAGAATAGCATTGGACTCTATTGAGGAAAACATATCCAAGAATGGCATTGGATAAAAAGAGTCCACAATATCTAAGACTAACATTGAATAAAGTGAGCAGGGACTTTCAGGAATGGCACTGAAAGGTAAAGGTAAATCACTACATTCAGGAATGGCACTGAATGGTAATGAGAAAGACATCTAGGAATGGCACTGAATGCAAAGGAGAAAACTCATCCAGGAATGGCACTGAATGAAGGGATAAAACTTTCAGGAATGGCACTGAAAGTAAAGGTAAATCACTACATTCAGGAATGACACTGAATGAAAGTGAGAGAGAATCCAAGAATGGCACTGAATGCAAAGGAGAAAAATCATCCAGGAATGGCACTGAATGAACAGATAAAACTTTCAGGAATGGCACTGAAAGATATCCAAAAATCTGTTGGGGGATTATAGAAGAGAGGCAAAACTTCCAGGAATAGCACTGGGAAAAACAAGAGGAACGAGGTATCCAAGAATGGCACTGGGAGAAACAAGAGGAACAAGAAATTCCGGAATGGCACTCGAGATCAAAAGAGACAGACGTCCAGGCATGACACTGGAGCGAAAGAGGCATACATCTAGGAATGGCACTGGAGAAACAAGAGGCATACATCCAGGAATGGAACTGGAGAAACAAGAGGCATACATCCAGGAATGACACTGGAGTGAAAGAATATAAAGATCCAGGAATAACACTGGAATGAAAGAAGACAAAGATCCAGGAATAGCACTGGAAGAAACCAAACATTTAACAACAGCAATAGATGCACAAGGAAACGACAACATCCAGGAATGGCACTGGAAAGAAAGAAGACAGGTAAACGACAACATTCAGGAATGGCACTGAACGTAAAGGCAGGTAAAAGTTTTGGTAGGCGCCAAGTAAGTTGTACTTTGATCACAAGGTAAGATGTTGATAGCAACAGGTCCTCAGGAAATGTACATGAGCGCGAAGCACACTTCGAGCTATGAAAATCTTTCTATGCAATGATATATGAATGATTTATGTATGCAATGCATATGATAAAGACAACTTAGATAGACTCTTTTGTGAGGGAAGAATGGAACTTTGATTCCTCAACACAGGGAACACTGCCCACTCTACTTGGAGAGAAGATGTTGATCACATCTCTGTCACACTTATGAATTGTATCAGGCTGATGGTCTTTTGAGGAAAGACATCTGGAGGATTCTAGAAGAAAACTTCCCCATGTTGATTGACTGATGAAAATAAACTGATCATAGCTTCAGTTTGAATGTTGCAGGGGAAAAATGAACTGATCATGGCTTCAATTCTTGAAATGATTGTTGAGAATACTAGACTCAACATGGGTCTTGAAAGAGATCTTCTGGCTAACCAATTCTGTGAATAACATGCACTGAGCAAATCGTGAACTGATTCACAATAGGATCTGGAAGTACTGTGCCCCTGATAGGATCACTGACCAAGTTTCTCAACTGTTTGAAAATTCTTGATGAGGAAAGTTTGCCTGCAAATGGGATTATTCAAACAAACATGGTAATTTTAATGCAAGGCTCATGCAATTTTGAAATCAAAAATCATTTTTGGAATGATATTAGTGATGTAAAGCAAATGAAACACTTGTCAAAACACGGTGGTTTAGACATACAAAGTGAAAGATAAAGCAAAGGTAAGACATCAAAGCAAATGATTTGCAACAAACATAGGAGTCAATTTACGCAACCTTGTTGTAGTTTGCTTTTGAAAGAAACCTGGCTTCAATTACGTCTTTTGAAGGTTGTAACGTGGTCTGGTTCACAGTTTTTGAAACAAAGGATATAGGCTCAAAGTTTATTTGTACCCAACCCATTCTTCGTTATGATCTCCAGTCCTATGCTCAGTTAATTCAAACTATGCATTCAGGTTCCAAGTGATTTTTGGAATTGCAACACTGTTATGATGATGGCTCAAGGACCAAAGGATTTTTGAGATGGCAATAACTTTTTCTTGCGACATTTTGTTGTTTTTGATGAGGACCTTAGTCAACTTGTTTTGTCTTTGAGGATTTAGGTAACTTCTTGATTTTTCTTTTGTTATCCCTAACTTTTTCCTGAACTGTGTCATTTGAGCTTACAGTCAGCGGGATGCCCCAATTTTTGTCTAAGTCTCCTTCATAGGTTTTGACTTAGCGGGCTTTTCATTTGATTTTTTTTCAAAATTTTTTTTGAAAGATAGTGACTGCCTGGCTTAATGATTACAGTGAACCATCATTGGCTTTTGATTTGAAAGACATCTTCGACACTTCTTTGATGTGTGCGAAGGAAAACTTGTGATTGCAATGATTCTCTTGTGTTTAAATACACAGTCAAATTAACTGAGAACTACCCATCCCCAGGTTAAGATTGCGGGTTTTTTTCGTACAGAAAGAAACTCCAACTTCTGGGCTCAAAGGGGTTGACAAAGGATTAACTTCCTTATTTCTCCAGTGTTTGGGAGTTGAAACAATGCCTGTACATCATCAACCAAGTTTTGATTGAAAACATACAGTTTAGCAATTTCAGGTATTTTGTTTTCATCATCCTCCCTCCAATCTTTGCATAAACAAAAGCTATATAAAGAAAGTGATCAGGAGATATATTTTTGTTTTGTGAAAAAGAAAGCATAAAGATGCACACAGTGGATATAAATGAATTGAATCAAAACATTACAATGCTCATTTCATTAAAATTACCATGAAAGTACAAATAAAGTTTGAAAGCAAACAATCAATACAATCAAAGAAAAATGCAAACAGAAAGAAACAAGGCCTAGTGACTAATCAGCAACAAGGATGAGTTGTCCTGTCTGAAACACTGGCTTTAGGAGATGATCCATCTGAACTGAATCAAACTTCACTTGGCATGCTCTGGCAAAGGATTGTTAACAACATTGGGATTGTCATCAAGAAAAGTCAGAATCTTTGAGTTCACCAATTCTTGTACTCTAGCTTTCAATGCATAGCAACTTTCCAAGTTATGGCCTGCCCCACCTCGATGGAACTCACAGTGAAGATCAGCCCTATAGCCGGTTGGGAGAGAATTTGGAGGAGGAGGTAGATCCCTCGTTGTAATCAAACCTTTCTAAACAAGACATGGATACAACTCAGTGTAGGACATCGGGATAGGGTCAAAGTTAAACCTATTGCGATTCTGATTTTGTCTAACAGCCTGATGAGGAGCTTGAACTGGTTGAGCATTGACAATAGGAGCGACTGCAGCTACATATTATTGTTGTCTGTGATGGAGTTTACCTTTAACTGAAACGGCATGGGTGTCACCATCCTTCTTCTTTTGAAAATTCCCAGCATACTTTTTAGCACCACTAAAGGATTCGACATTAGCAATCTTTCCTTTCTTGATACCCTCTTCTAGTCTTTCTCCAATAGTGACTAGGTCAGCAAAACCAGATGATACACTGCCTATCATCTTTCCCCAAAATAGTGGCTGAAGAGCGCCCATGAACAATCTAGTCAATTCCTTTTCTGCCAAGGGTGGCTCCACTTGAGCAGCTAGCTCTCTCCAGCGCTGAGCGTACTCCTTAAAGGATTCTTTTTCTTTCTGAGACATGTTCTGCAATTGACGGCGATCAGGTGCCATGACTAGATTGTACTTATATTGCTTCAAGAAACCATCAGCCAAGTCTTTCCAGCTTTGGATACGGTTCTTCTCAAGTCCCATATACCATTTCATTGAAGCCCCACTCAAGCTGTCTTGGAAACAGTGAATGAGCAATTTGTCATTTTTTGCATGAGCAGCCATCTTGCAGCAGTACATCACCAAGTGGCTTCTGGGACAAGTGTGCCCCTTATATTTATCAAAATCAAGAGTTTTGCATTTTGCAGGTATAACCTAGTCTGAAACCAAGCACATGTCCATTGCAGCAGCACTAAAGACATCACTTCCTTCCATGGCTCTTGTCCTTTTGTCTAGAGTTTTCCATTGCTCCCTGACTGCTTCAATGTATCCAGGTTCTCCATGACTTTCAGATTGTGGACCAGCAGCATGGTACACGAAAGGAGGATTCTCAGGAATAACTTGAGCAACAGAATGCACAACAGGCTGAGGTTCAGTGAACAATGGAGCTGAAGATACTGGCAGTACAGACGGGACAAACACAGGAGTAGTTGCAAATGGTGGCGAGTAATTCAAAGGTAACCCAAATTCTGGCCAAGTAGAAGTTGGTTGCTGAGTCAGTGGTGGGTCAACAGCAGCTGGTAAGATTTTAGAGATCACAGTCCTCTAATGTGGTTCACCTCTAGCAATCAGAACTTGCAGCATTTTTGTGAGTTTGGTCATGCTGGCCTTCAACTCATCAATTTCCATTTTAACTTCGGCGTTTTGTTGTTCTTGGTTTTCCATTCTCAATCTGACAGCAGCTCCAGTTCTGTAGTTATGTTGAGGAAACAGCTTGACGGTGAATAGATAACTGGAGAAGAAGATAGTTGAAATGAGTTTCTGAGACAACTTGGAAGAATGCAGATATATGCTCATGGATGCAAAAGTGCATGGATGCAACAACCACAAACAAGATCACTCAAAGCACACGGGTTCAAAGGTTCGAGACACGGGCATGAAGCCAAGGTTAAGAAACAATCCCACAAAAGGTATGTGCTAAGGTTTTGTCTTCATTGTACCTGCAGAAAACAGTATTTCTAATAGAGTGCGCAGGGTCCACAATCCACTATCAGACACACCAGCGCACCAATTTGCTCGGAGGTTGGTAGTTATCCTCAAGAGAATCTAACCTGAGTGTGGCATCGCGTAACATCTAAGTCAGATTTGCATCTTTATAGCTTCCGCGCCACGATCCTAAAAAGGCTAAGATGGGTTAAGGGTTACTACGGTCCTCAGTGTTATAGGCTTCTATGGAAAAAGTAATGCTTTCAACGATCGCTCGATCAGCATCTGTAATTCCAAAGAGGCAACCACCGAGTGGATAGATTCTCAAGTTCTGCTTTTTTGGGATTTGACTCTCTCAAAGCTTCCTTGACTATACCATCCTCCTATCTCAAAGTACACTCTGGTCCAGGTATAGGACCTATCTCGCACACAGAGGAAATCCCAAACAGAACAACCAAGTAACAAGAAAATCAGGCAAAAGGCAGTAAATAAATCAAAGTAGGCCAAACCCCTCAAGGAAGTTAAAGTCCCCAACAGAGTCACCACTTTTCTGTAGCGGCAAAATCGTGAGTATAAGCTATTGATTAACTTAACTCGAAAAGCAAGAGTCGCCACCGCACTTTTATTTTATCCAAAAAAGGAAAGGAAAAAGAGAGAACAAAACCTACACAAGCTCTATAACAAGAACAAGTGAAGAGAGACTGGATAAGGGGGGATGGTTACGCAATGGGAAGGTGTTAGTACCCAAAACGTCTATAGTACTCTATAGGAACCTTTTGAAATATCTACGCTTTTAGCTTGAAAAAGTGATTGAGGAGATGAGAAGAGAAACTATTTTTTTTTAAGATTTTTGTGTTTGGAGAGACTTGTCGTCTCATGCCTACGTACCCACGGTGTGCAATGTAGGATCAAAACCCCGTAGTTCGTAGTACAAAGAATGAAAATTTATTTGTTTTGGTTGATTTTAAATGTAAATACAAGTCGTCATTTCCAAGCGAATAATTCCGCTTAAAGAAATGAATCATGTCTAAACTTATGAAAAAGTTAAAGGAAAAAGTGCATGAGGGCACAAAAAAGAGAGTGATGAGTTTGATGTTTTTTAAGTCTTTTGAAAAAGAGTGTCAATATGCTTATGTAGTTTGGCATTTATTAAGAAATGAAAAGAAAAGAGTAAAATCACTTGACAAATTTAAGGTTTGATTATGAAAGAGGTGAAAGCTTGAAATCAAGAAGGTTTTGAAAAAGGGAGAAAGTTTTGAAAATTGAAGAATGGGTGGAGAAGAAGTGACTATCCTAAAGCGTAAAGTAAAAGCTAAGGATAAGAATAGCCTAACCACACAAGCAAGCTCCATAGTCTTCGAACCATAATTCCAAAGCAAAGGGAGAAAGGTCCTAAGTCTAAGTCCAAGGTTCCAAGAATTGCATTGGATGTCCAAGGTCTAGGTGCAAAACTCCATGTCCATTGCAAAGGATAGTAACCATAGTCCAAGATTAGAAGCACAAGTTTTTTTAGAGGTTTTGGCCTTTATTAATGTTTTTGGTCCAAGTGGACCAATAGAAAAAGGCATAAGCATAAACATGTGTCCAACGGACAAAGGAAAAATTGCGGAAGCATAAACATGTGTCCAACGGACAAAGGAAAAATTGTGGAAGCATAAACATGATATAAAATGATAATAATGGAGCATAAAAGTAAAAGAGTGATAGGGAGCGAGAAGGAATTGTAAAAGTAAAAGTTAGAAGTTAGTGATTAGTTGTTAGTCATTAGAGTAAGTGATCAATAATATTTGAATAATTACACTTAGGTCAAAGTTAATGAGAACTCATTAGAGGATTGATAACACCAAAGCCTCCTAACAACAAGTCTCATAAGTGTTGAACCAAAAGACAAATAATCAATAATTCTTGATTGTTTTCCGATAAAGGGACATATGTTGCGCTATGTTAAGCAATCGCCGAGTAATTTACGGAGTAATTACCCTACAATGAGGCCGGTCAATAGCTCTTTATGCTAATGCATGCTAGATGAACGATATGTAGATCGTCATCCGAAAGCAATACCGCACGAAAAGAAAAGAAGGTAGCGATCTAGTCTTGATCAAAATTTAACAAAGGAATTCCATGATCCATAAGACTTTCATCGATCAAAATAAAAGAGAAATAGATGAAGAGAAAGCCAAATTAAACCACACAATTATGTGATCTAAGGCTAAGAACAAAAGGAAAGGGAAGAAAATGGAAAAGGAACCAAAACAGTCCCAAAATTAGGTGAAAAACACCATTCTGCATCTGTGCAATCGATTGCACAACAGAAAATCAACAATTCTTAGGTAAAAAATGCAATGTGCAGTCTATTGCATAGGAATGCAAATCGATTGCACACTGACAGACAACACTAAATTTTTTTAAAAATTCAGTATCCATGATCCAATCATTTCTTCAAACACCTCATGGTCATGGATGAAAATTAGCACGGAAATTCAAGTAAGACAACAGCAAATAACACCAATGGATCACAAATTGCAAGATCCCAAGATCAAGCAACAAGAATTGTTAAAGGATCACATTGTGGAAGATGAATCAAGAACAACAATGGTGGAAAATGAGATTACCACTCCAAATCTGAAAATTGCTTCAAATTACTCCAAGATCCAAACTCCAAAGCCTTGATCTACAAGAATTGATGAAGAAAACAAGTTTGGATGAAGGTTTAGCTCAAAGTTGAACAAGATTCAATGTGAATTCTTGTTAACTTTCATGAGAAGAAAAGTGAGCTTTAGTGAATTTTGGTGGTTGGGGAGAGAATTTGCAAGAGGTTTTTTTGGCTCTCAAAAGCTTGAATGAAATTTTAGCAAGGTGAATTTGGCTCTCAAAAGCTTGAAGAATGAATGAAATGAGGGTTCTATTTATAGAGTTTAGGCTTGGAAAATTTGGTGGATTGGAATTTGGTTTGGAAATGAAAATTAGGCTTGGAATTTGAATTTGGAGGGAAAGTCAAGATCAAGTGGTGATTAGTGAAGGTGTATGGTGGGAATTAATTGTGATTATGTAGGGGAATTATTTTTGGGTGATCTAGAATATTTTCAAATGATAAAATTGGTGCCAAACGCTTCAAAATTTGAAAAATGCTGATTTTGGCAAATTCTGTCCTTGTTCAGTCGATTGCACTGTAGCGCGAATAAACTGCAGTGCTGAAAACTTCAAAATATAGGCAAAAAATGACTGGTACAATCGATTGGACCAATAGTGCAATCGATTGCACAGTTGAAAAACTTGAAAAATGTCCTGTTGGCTGGATTGTGATGGTTCTGGCTCGATTTTCTTGATTTGTCAAAGAAGGCATGGAAATAAACACATGAACCTAGGAATCTTTTGAATGATAATCAATTAAATCTTGGAAACTCTTGATCAGATAATTTTGAATTATTTGCAGATCAACTTTGACATCGTTCAGATGAAATTCATTCGAGCTGAGGGACTGTTTGATATCCTTGATTCCCTTCCTGAAAAAGTTAGTGAAGACAAAAACAAACATATTTTTGGATTTTGATTAAAGGTTAGTAATCATAAGCAAATAAAGGCAAATAAGAAAGACACATATGCTCAGTGATCCCTACAAGGTATAAACCCAAAGAAGAGAGGTGTAAAGGAACCAAAGCATGATCTTGTTTATGGTATAAGATGCAAAATGAGATGTGAATGATATGTGGAATCTTAGGGGTCAAAAATTAGGGTCTTACACAGCTGTACTATGTAGCTTTTTCTTCTTAGCTTCTCAACTTCAGAGGCTTATCAATTCTTTGAATCTTCAGAGTCTCTAGTACTTGGTTTTCAGAACCTCGATCGCTTGGTGTGTTGTCTTCATATCTTCAGAGGCTTCTGATAGTATTTGGTTGAAGCATGAGTAGAGACTTGATTTAGGCCTTCAGAACCTTGATTCATAGAGCTTAGGACTTTAGCATCTGGACTTCGTTCGATCAGAACCTATGTCTTCAGATCTTCAGAACCCGTTCTCTTTTCCTTTTATATCAGAGTGTGTAAGCGGAGTATTTTACTTTAAACATTGTCTTCACGCCAATTTACAAAAGCATAACCTGTTTGTTACATTCTCACAAATAACAAACATTAGTTGTACAAAATTGTTCATACAAAAATACTCATTTGGTATCATCAAAACATAGAGATAAAATTGCATAACCAAATCATGTTCTCACACCACAGGCTTCCTAAAAGCATCCCCGCCTCCTCTTGGGCGTTGTACAAGGACCCTTCGGCTTCTTAGAAGTTCTCATGCCTTCTCTTGGGCTTAATACAAGGACCTTGACGACCTCTTAAAGGTATAAGACAGAACTTTGTCATCCTTTGCTAGAGCATTCTTTCTAGCGTCAAAACTCCGACTATTTTAGGGTTGATACTCATCCCTTAATGCTCGCGCCTCCTCTTGGGCATTGTATAAAAGATAAAAATCTAGACTTGGACAATCTAAACCTCTTGAGTCTCAAAGTCATTCTCAAGTTCCTTTCAAACATAGGAAAAAACACCGATCATCCTGAATCAATCTCCAGCATAAACCCGGTCTCTCTCATACCTTTTCAGACTCTCTTGTTGAGTCAAATTTTAGTCTCCATATCAGGCTTCGTACGAGATAGAAAAACACTCACTTGTTGAGTATAAAAGATTCTCTTGTTGAGTCAACTTTTAGCCTCCATCTCGGGCTTCGTACGAGATAGAAAAACACTCTCTTGTTGAGTATAAAGTACTCTCTTGTTGAGTCAACCTTTTTAGCCTCCGTCTTGAGCTTTATACAGGACAGATAAAAGACTCTCTTGTTGAGTCAAACCCTTTTTAGCCTCCATCTTGGGCTTTGTACAAGACAAAGAAAATCACTCTCTTGATGAGTATAAAAGACTCTCTTGTTGAGTCAATCTCCTTTTAGCCTCAATCTCGGGCTTCATACGAGACCACAAATCACTCTCTTGTTGAGTCACCCTTTTTAGCCTCCGTCTTGGGCTTTATACAGGACAGATAAAAGTACTCTCTTGTTGAGTCAAACCCTTTCAGCCTCCATCTTGGGCTTTATACAAGATACATTCTCCCCAACGGAGTCAAAATCCCTTTTAGCCTCAATCTTGGGCTTTGTACAAGACAGAAAGAACATTTTCCTCCGGAAAAGTCAAACTTCTAGCCTCCTCTTAGGCTTTGTATAAAGAAAACCCCAGTTGAGTCAATCAACCTTTTAGCATCAAATTTGTGCCTTGCTCACAGCATATAAATATCAACAACTCCTCTTTAGAGATGAAAAATCCCTCTCCCCCAAAACCCTTTAGATGCACATCTTGGGCTTTGAACAAGATACAAATCACCTTTAGCTTCATGTCTTGGGCTTTGAACAAGACACCAAAACATCTCTTTCCTCCCATAGAATAGGAGGAACTACGATCGCTCTGATTTCCCTGTTTCGGGAATACGTAGGCATAAGATTGCAAAATCTTAGCAAGCATACTAATCAAAAACCCAAAATACCGTACCTTCACCCATCAATCGAAAAACATCAGACCTAACATCTTACCAATAGCCTAGACACTTTTTTTAAGCGAATAACCCTAAAGAAGGACCCCCTCTTGATAGCATTTGTAAACCAACAGTTTTGATTGTTTAATCTCAATTTGTAAGCAGGGTTAATTGGAGACATCTATTTCCCTTCCTTAATCAGCTCAAGAGGATAAAAAATGAATCGAACTGTAGTTCCAAAGCGATAGTGATTCGAAACCACAAAAATCGCGCTACAATGCAGTACGCAGATGTTGTGGATGAAAAATCAGCTAGAAGATTATCAGATATACGAGAGTAACATTCTGATCTTCTGTGATAACACTGCTGCTATTTGTTTAAGTAAAAACCCAATCGTACATTCTAGGGATAAACACATAGAAATAAAACACTGTTTTATCAGAGACTATGTTCAAAAGGGGATTTTATGCTTAAAATTTAGTGATACAGACCATCAATGGGCTGATATCTTTACAAAACCCTTGGCTGAAGATAGATTTCAAATTATTTTAAAGCATCTGAAAATGGACTATTGTCCAGAGTAAGAGTGCGTCAGAATCGAACGTGTTTAGTCAGAGGAAGTAACTATTTAAATCATCAGAACCACTTTGGTAAGAAGTGTCTCAGTTCTGATGAATACTTTTGGGTTGTTCAGATTCTAAAGTCACTATGACGTGTCATTTAATTAGAAAATGATTTTTGCATTATATCTAAATCATTACATTTATCCAAATCAAATGAACAGTATTTTTTTTGAAATTGACTTAAAACATTATTACATTTATTTATTAATCCCCTGTACGGTGTCTATACCCTTAGTTTTCAAAAACATTCTAAATACTCACTCGAACGGTCTTATTTCTACTCTCACTCGATTAGAAACCCTAAAAACCCAAATCATCTCTCTCTCTCCTTCAAACACTCAATCATCGTCTTCATCTTCTCCGATCTCAACCTTCATCATGATGAACACCATTCAAGAAGAAACTGTTCGCTTCTCCAAAGAATTTGAAGCAACACTAAATCCCTCTCAGGAGTTACCCTCTTCATCCATCGTCCCTTCTACAACTTCAACGACCACCGCAACGATCACGTCGACTTCATCATCTCTTCCTACGATCAATGCAAACCATGTGACACAAAGAAAACCATCAGTTACTTGTGTTATTCATGCAGACAAGCTAACCGCTCTCAAGGAACTAGATGTTGACTTTGATAATCTTCATGCAAATGGGTTTAACCTGAATGATCAACTAAACACTCAAGGATGGAAAAGTTATTTTGACAGACTGAGAGGTCCCACACACGAAGATCTAGTAAAAGAATTCTAGAGACAAGCTGAAACTGACGATCTTCATGTTGTCTCCTTTGTTATGGAACAAAAGATTATTATCACTGAGAAGTCAATCTCAGTTCTTCTAGGAATGAATTTCTTGGAAGGAAAAAGGGTTTATGGAAAGACCGAGAAATTTAACTCTGTCATCAACAAAGCAATTTTCAAAAGTTATCAATCTGGGACAACAGGGTATAAAAGCAAGGATTTGCATGATAATCTGAGGATTTGGCATAAGATTATTCTTGGGTGTATCAATCCAAGACCTTCAAAGAGTACTGCTGACTTCTTCAATGCAAATCAAAAGTACATGTTGTACTATTTGCACAAGAATGAAAAAATATGTCTACCATCAATTCTGTTCTACTATCTAAGGGATATGGTACGCAAGACAAGAACAATAGCCTCGCCAGAAAGGAAGATTGTAAACTACATTCCCTTCGGAAGACTTCTCTCTGATATCTTTGTTGAAAGTGGCTTAGTGGAGTATCTAGTCAAAGAAGCCAAATATACAGAATACCTGACTGCAAGCATAGGAGAGGCTTTTAATGCTGTTAACCTTAAGCATATGAAAATGGTCATGAACATTGAAGTGAAACCCTTGTCTATCTCTCACTACACTGTGATAAAAAACAAACTTCCAGTAACAGACTATCCCATCTATCACAGAGGAGATAATATAAATACAATTGTTGGATTCGTTGCCATAATGAGAAAAGAAGGACATGACATGACCAAATTCAGAATTGAAGATGTTGCTCCAAAACCTAAATATATTACCAGGAGCAAGAGGAGGAAAACTGAAGAAGATTCTGAGCCTAAGAAAAGGAAGAAGGATAACAAAGCTGAATCTTCTAAGACTTCCACTCTACAGTCTCTTTTTCTTGGGAATACCAGTAAGTCTGTTATCAATACTTCTGTTTCATTGAATGCTACTAAAACTGCTACTGCACCATCATCATCTCAAGCTACCTATATTCCCACCTCAAATCCACAAGTCAGCTTCAAGCCACCATCTTTTTCAATTCCACCATCACCAATCTCTATCCATGAAAATCCACAAATTTCCTTTCCATCAATCAGTACACCTATCCTATCCGAAGCAATTCCTATATACACTTCATCAACAACCACCTCAATTCAACACTCTGATCTTCCATCTCCAAATTCTGAACCTCTCATGGTTTGAGTTACCCCAGAGGTATCTTCTCCTACTGATCAACAAACGACTGAACATTTTCTTACTGAGATTGTTTCTCAGCCAACACCATCTGAAACCAACTCTGCTGAACCTGACCTTGCTTTAGTCATCTATGATGTACCTCTTCCAACAACCCTTGAAGAATGCATTATTCAATTTCGTAACAAGGCGTTAAAGAAGGTTACAAAGTTAAGAGCAGAAATGAACACAAGTGTTAAGCCTCTAGAGCTCAAAAATTCTTGTCAAAACTTCCAGAAATGGTTGGATTCTGAACTTGCAAGAATTGCAAGCTTCTCAGACGCCACTATAACTGCTGGAGTTCAGCTGGCAAAGGAAAAAGCAGAAGCAGAAGAGCGGATTAGGGAACTCAAGTTTTTGGCCGCAAAACATAAAGAAGCTGAAGAAAAAGCTGCTGAAGAAGCAAGACTTCTAGCAGAAAAGGCTGCTGAAGAAGCCAAATTGGCGCAAGAAGCTGAAGCCATGGAAAAGGCCAAGCAAGATGTTGTAGTTGTTTCCTCATCTGACCCTGCTGTGAAGCGTTTGGAGAACGCAATTGAAGAAATCAGAGGAGAACAACAGAAATTCAGAGAAAATTTTGAAGAACAAAAGACTGTTAATGCAAATGTCCAGAGCATGCTTCAGAAGATTTTGGACAAGATGTCCTCTGGAAGCACCTAAGCTCATCTGTATTTCTTTTGTTTTTAAAGATTCTAGATCTTTGTTTTTCACCCTTGAACACAAATTATTTTTGATCATGACAAAAAGAGGAAGAAGTAATGAATGTGATATTTTGATTCTCATAGTCAATCTCTGAAAAACAACGTTGTTTATATGCTAACAACTGTTATTTATATTAGATTGTTTTTATTTTCAGGAATTTTGATCCGATTCAAACGTCATGAAGTTAATCTTCAGAAAGTCAGAACTCTGTTGAAGAAATTAAAATTGAATCAAGACTACGATGATTTCAGTATCTGGCCTATTGAAATCAGGGGGAGTCCATCCATAGAAATTCACCAAGTTTAAGACTCAGGGGGAGTACCTCATACGAAGGATAAGCATTCCTTAAAACCTTTTATTACTCTAGCAATATGTACACAATTGTGTCATCAAAATACTTAGTTTTGTCATCCTAAAAAAGGGGGAGATTGTGAGAACAAGATTTGGTTCTGGAATATTACTTCTAAGTTTTGATGATATCAAACGAGTATGTTTGTATGAACAATTTCGTAAGACTAATGTTTGTTACTTTAAGAATCTAACAAACAGGTTATGCTTTCGTTAATTGGTGTTGACATAATGCTAAAAGAATACTTTGCTACGTGTTTCACTTGAAGTGCTAAATCTCCTCAGACGAATCTGAAGATCATAGACTCTGATATAATATATAAAGAAAACAAGTTCTAAAAATATGAAGACCGAGGTTCTGATGAACGAAGTCCAAATGCTAAAGATTTTCGCTCTCTGATAAAGGTTCTGAAGACCCAACCAATAGTCTCTACTCATGCTTCAACTAAATACTATCTGAAGCCTCTGAAGATATGAAGACAATTTTCTAAGTAAACAAGGTTCTGAAGACCAAGTGCTGAAGACTCCGAAGACGCTGCTATGAGGACTCCAAGACTTGAAGATCTTAAGAATCAAGCTATGTTTTCCCTTCTTATTCATACTCGCAGTAGCCTCCGAAGTTAAGAAGATTAGAAGACTAAGCAACGAAGTTCAAACGAAGATATCTTGGTAACTGTGCAAAAGTTAAAATGAAGATTTCTTGGTAACAGTGCCAACGAAGATATATTGACAAGACAGGACACAAAAGGTTTTATCTGCCCTCACGTTTCTACCAAACCGCCGTCAATAGTCATGATTACCTTGCAACGACTACTTTTACTCAGCTATAAAAGGACTTGAAGACTCAAAGAATGATAACAACGGCTCTACTTAAGAACACGCTCTATCTTGTTATTATCATTCAAAAAGTCATTTTCTGTGCTGTAAAATAGTTTACATATTCAGCTTGTGCTAGAAGCAATACTTTGTAAACAAAACTTCTTTCAAACTTAGTTTTATATTCCTTGAGAAAGACCTGTAGGGTTGTATTTCTTGAGAAGTCTAAGACGTGTTGTCTTAGAGGTTTTTCCTTGAGAAAGACCAGTGAGGTTGTATTTCTTGAGAAGTTTAGAACTTGAGAGTTTTAGAGGTTGTTGTTAGTCACCAGCATTTTGGCTTGTGCATTGTATTAATCTGTTGATTAGTGGATTAAGACCTCGAATGAGAGAGGCGAAATCACCTTGGCGGGTAGACTAGATTAACTTGAGAAATTCTCAAGTGAACTAGTATAAACATACCGTGTTATCTCTTTTAAGCTCCATTAAGATTATCATCCATAAGTTAAAGAGTTATCAAAAGGGGGTTAAATTCAAAGAAATTTTTTATTTTGAAAACCAATTAAACCCCCCCCCCCCCCCCCCCCCCCCCACCTTTCTTGTGTTTTTCACACCTTCAATTGACATCAGAGATCCGGTTCTAAGGTGATAAAAAGGTTGAGTTTTTATCAAGCACTTAACAGTGTTCAGTACCGATCCAAGTGTGAAAAACAATGGCTGCACCTGAACTAAATATTACTGCAAATGAAAGAGATTTTTATAGTGCAAAACCTCTTATCTTTGATGGGGAAAAATTTGACTATTGGAAAGACAGAATTGAAAGTTACTTTCTGGCCTTTGACTTAGATCTATGGGATCCGGTTGTTGATGGCTACAGTCACCCTATAGATTCTGAAGGTAAAAAGATTGCCAGAAGTGCATTAACAGATGCTCAAAAGATGACTTACAAGAATCATCACAGAGCAAGAACGATTATGTTAAATGCAATTTCATATACGGAATATGAAAAAATCACAAACAAAGAAACTGCAAAGTCTATCTTTGATTCCCTCAGAATGACTCATGAAGGCAACGCTCAAGTCAAAGAGACAAAGGCTCTTGCACTAATCCAAAAATATGAAGTCTTCATAATGGAAGACGATGAATTTGTGGAAACTATGTTTTCAAGATTCCAGATGCTTGTAGCAGGACTCAAAGTTCTGGACAGAGGTTACTCTACTTCTGATCATGTCAAGAAGATTATCAGAAGTCTGCCTGTCAAATGGAGACCAATGGTAACATCCTTGAAAATAGCAAAGGATTTAAACAACTTAAGTCTTGAGGAACTAATTAGTTCTTTAAGGAGTCATGAAATAGAAATTCAAGAAAATGAACCTCAGAAGAAAGGTAAATCTATTGCTCTAAAGGCTAAGTCTGAGAAGAAAAAGGCATATCAAGCAGAGGAAGAATTGGAATAATCTGAAAAGGATTCAGACGAAGATGATATATCTCTCATATCAAGAAAGATAAGTCAACTATGGAAATACAGAAAAAATAAGTTCAAAGGACCAAGAAGAAGATCTGAGCCTACACATGGTCAAAAGAAAACTTATGGAAGAGAAGTTACATGTTTTGAATGCAAGGAGCCTGGACATATCAAGAATGATTGTCCAAAGTTCAAGAAAGATGGAAGACCTAAGAAAACTAAAAAGGGTCTTATGGCAACATGGGATGATTCAGAGTCAGAAGACGACTCTGATGGAGAGCATGCCAACGTAGCATTCATGGCAAATACCAACACAAACGATGTCTTATCAGAAGGAGAACTATCAGACTCGGACGACGAAAGAGAGGTACTTTCTTCCTTATCTCGCTCTAAACTTGAAATAGGATTATCTGAACTTATGGAAAGATATCAACTCCTTCTAAGAAAACACAAAACTCTGAAAAAAGACTTTTGTGGTTCCTTCAGAGGATCTTACTAAAAGCAAGCAAACTATTTTAGAATTAAAAGAAAAAGTATTTTTCTTAGAAAACTCAAATACTGCTTTAAAATGTAAAGTCCTTAAGCTAGAAGAAGAGATCACTTCCAACATAACCAACACTAATGAAGTGGTTAGATATGATAGAGCTTTTCAACACTTTCTTGCTAAAAGCATAGATAGAAGTAAAATGGCTTTAATGATCTATGGAGTTAGCAGAAATGGAAATAGAGGTCTAGGGTATTCAGGACCATCACAACCATATGATGAAACCAAGAGTATCAAACTAATACCTCTATCTAAACATTTTGTGCGTGCTGATACGAAACTAAAATGTCCAGAACCAGGAGGTTATAAGTCTGTTATATCACAAACACAAACACGGAAGAAAACTTCCAATCCCAAATACTATGCACAAATACCACACTATTATCCTGCTGCACGAAAATCCAAAGGTGTCAGAACCTCTGGAAGGGCTAATGTGAAAGGACCCACAAAATAGGTACCTTGGAATAAGATAATTTATGTTGCAGATATCCTTAATGGTGCCACTGAAACACCAGTCATGGTACCTGGACAGTGGATGCTCATGACACATGATGGGAGAAAGGCATATGTTCCAAGATCTGAAACTTAAGGCTGGAGGTGTCGTGGGTTTCGGAGGAAATCAGAAGGGAAGAGTCATTGGCTCCAGAACTGTTGGAAATGGTAATCTTCCTTCTATAAATAATGTTCTTTTAGTTGAAGGTCTAATGCCTAATTTATTGTCAATTAGCCAACTTAGTGACAATGGTTATGACGTTATTTTCAATCAAAAGTCCTGTATGGCTGTTAGTCAAAAGGATGGATCTGTTCTGTTCAATGGTAAAAGGAAGAACAATACTTACAAAATTAAATTATCAGATTTAAAACATCAAAATGTAAAGTGTCTTATGTCTGTCAATGAAGAGAAATGGGTCTGGCACAGACGTCTGGGTCGTGTTAGCTTGAGAAGAATCTCACAGCTGAACAAGCTTGGACTTGTCAAAAGCTTGCCAAATCTGAAGTACTCTTCAGATACTCTTTGTGAAGCATGCCAGAAAGGCAAGTTTTCAAAAACTTCTTTTAAAGCAAAGAATATTGTTTCTACCTCTAGACCATTGGAACTTCACATCGATCTATTTGGACCAGTGAAAACTGCTTCTATCAATGGTAAGAAATATGGACTAGTCATCGTTGACGATTACACTCGTTGGACATGGGTAAAATTCTTAAGACACAAGGATGAGTCACATTCTGTGTTTGCTTCCTTCTGCACCCAAGTGCAAAACGAAAAGAGTTTCAAAATCGTCAAGGTCAGAAGTGATCATGGTGGAGTATTTGAAAACAAAGATTTTGAAAAACTTTTTGATTCACATGGGATATCTCATGATTTTTCTTGTACTATAATACCACAAAAAAATGGAGTTGTAGAAAGAAAGAACGGAACTTTACAAGAAATGGCTCGCACCATGATCCAAGAAACAGACATGGCTAAGCACTTTTGGGCAGAGACAGTAACACAGCATGTTATATTCAAAATAGAATCTTTATAAGACTTATCTTGAATAAAACTCCTTATGAATTGTGGAAGAATAAAATTCCCAACATTTCTGATTTTCACCCCTTTGGATGTATTGGTTTTATGTTAAACACTAAAGAGAATCTTGGCAAGTTTGATTCCAAAGCACAGAAGTGTCTGCTGTTAGGATACTCTGAACACTCAAGAGGCTACATAGTTTAAAACACAGAATCACAGATTGTGGAAGAATCAATTCATGTCAGATTCGATGATAAGCTTGACCCTGAAAAGTCAAAGCTAGTTGAAAAGTTTGTAGATTTGGAAATCAGCTTTTCAGAACCTAAAGAAAAAGTAGAAGAAGTTAAAACTCCAGAAGTTCCTACTCACAATATCATTGATGTATCGTCTAATACTTCACAACAAAAGAAAAGGAGAATCTCAACTTCACACCTTGAAGAAGTAATTCTGGGTAGCAAAGACGCTCCCATCGAAACCAGATAATCTTTCAAACCCTCTGAAGAAAAGCTTCTGGGATTGGTATCGTTAATTGAGCCAACAACAGTTGATGAAGCTCTTATGGACAAGGACTGGGTTCTGGCAATGGAAGAAGAACTTAACTAGTTCTCAAAGAATGACGTATGGGATCTTGTCCCAAAACCTAAAGATGTCCATATAATTGGTACTAAATGGGTTTTCAGAAACAAGCTCAATGAAAAGGGTGAAGTCATCAGAAACAAGGCACGACTTGTTGCACAGGGTTACAGTCAACAAGAAGGGATTGATTATAACAAAACTTTTGCTGCAGTTGCCAGACTTGAAGCGATACGATTATTAATCTCCTTTTCGGTAAATCATAACATAATCTTATACCAGATGGATGTCAAGAGTGCATTTTTGAATGGTTATATATCAGAAGAAGTTTATGTCAAACAACCTCCTGGTTTTGAAAACTCAGAAAAGTTGGATTTTGTTTTTAAACTTAAAAAGTCTCTCTATGGTCTGAAACAAGCTCCCAGAGCTTGGTACGATAGATTGAGCAAATTTATTTTAGAAAATAACTTCACCAGAGGCAAAGTTGATACTACTCTCTTTTGTAAATCATTCAAAAATGATATTCTTATAGTTCAGATTTACGTTGATGATATTATTCTTGGTTCTGCTAATCCTTCTCTATGCGAGGAATTTTTAAATTTAATGCAAGCAGAATTCAAAATGAGCCTAATGGGTGAGTTGAAATTCTTCCTGGGGATTCAAATTGATCAAAAACCAGAGGCTACTTACATCCATCAAAGTAAGTACACCAGAGAACTTCTGAAGAAATTCAACATGATGGATTGTAAAATAGCTAAGACTCTAATGTATCCAACATGCATAATGGGGAAGGAAGAAGCAAGTGGTAAGGTTTGTCAAAAGATGTATCATGGTATGATAGGTTCTCTTTTGTATCTAACTGCTTCTAGACCTGATATCTTATTCAGCGTACATCTTTGTGCTAGATTCCAATCAGATCCAGAGAACCTCATTTAACAGTTGTTAAACGAATTCAAAGGTATCTGAAAGGAACAACTAACCTTGGCTTGATGTATGAGAAAACATCAGAGTACACTCATTCTAGTTACTGCGATGTAGACTATGCTGGAGACAGATTGGAAAGAAAGAGCATGTCTGGAAACTGTCAGTTCCTAGGGAACAACCTAATCTCATGGTCAAGTAAGAGACAATCAACAATTGCTCTCTCAACAGCAAAAGCAGAATACATATCTATCATACCCCAAATTTTGACCACTAAGATTTCCCATCATTGTGCAAATCATTAGCATAATATGGATGTACCTTGGTGCCTCATCAATCTCCTCAAGGGTTGTTGAGCACTCACTGCAATCAAATTTAGGGGTTCAAGCCCTCTCCGAGCTTTTAGGCAAAGGATCAATCAAGGAATGACACGATATTCAACTTGTCTAACCTCTCAAACATCCACAAAGGATCAAGAGGACTTTCACTTCAGGAATCAAGCACAATGTTGCAGCATTCCAAGTGGATCAAGCCTCAGGATCGCCATTGTCATCAAATTAGGGTTTTGGTCGACTAGGGCCTCCAGATGGAAATTTTCCTCTGGGCATGAGCCAATGCTTCAAAACACAACCTAAGATGCTCCAAGGGACCTCATAAATCCAATCATCAAGTCAATTTAGCCTCAGAGGATGCATTCACCAAAAATTAGGAATTAGGGTTTCTTGACCTAATTCACCCCTAAGTTGACTTTTGGGACAAAACATGAGCCAAGACCACAAGAGAGGATTTGAGGGTCTCTAATAAACCAAATTGATCCATTTACAACAATGGGTTGATCCAAGAAGCTTGATTCACAAGTTTCAAGTCATCAGAGCCACAGTTAGGGTTTCGCGGAAAAAGTCAATTGTGCCTTTGACTTTTGACCAGGACATGCTCCCAAACCTTGGGACATGATTCAATACACCCTATAACACCTATGAAACTAATCCATCAAGTTTGATTTAGGCCAAGGACTTGATTTCATAGAGGATCGCACAGTTTGGAATTCATCTGATAAAAAGTCAACTGTGCCCAAAAGTCAAAGTTTGAATTTTTGATTTTTTGATCAATTATGGGTCCCTAACCCTAAAATGATGTTAATGTGTGATTGGAATCATCATTCATCAAGAAAAATCAAGAAAAGTGGGATAACTTGCAAAAGGGGTAACCATAAAAAACTTAGAAATTTTCTAAGTTATGGAACAAAGTGGCTAGGGTACCAACTTCCAAGGATCATAACTTGAGATCCAAGCAACCATTTGGGTTGATCCAAAGATGGATTTGTAGCTCTCATGGCATACTTTAAAAGTGTCAACTACACCTCATTCCAATTCATCATGAATTTTGAGTTATGGTTGGATCAAAATGGCTGAAAACAAGAAATGTCACTTTTTCCAACACTTAGTGAAATTTTCACTAAGTCAGAATCTGTTTCACTTTTTCCAAAATGTAAGGGCATTTTTCACTTGGATCCAAAAAGTTTCAAGACAAACTATGATCACACATATGTTGTATCATATGAGAGCTTTCCAAAATGGCCAAGAACCCTATGAAATTCCATTTGAGCTAAGAGTTATGACAGTGGCAATATGCCTTGCTGCAACTGTCATAACTAGGCAGATTTGTGCATTTTGCTCGATTTGAGCAATTTATGCAAATGACAAACAAGTTTATCCATCTGAACACTTCAGGGGGAGACCAAGGAGGGACAAACACTGATCCATCAGCCTCCCAAGTCTTTGGAACTAAAAATAGCATGCCAAACCTAAAATATCCTAAAGAGGGGACAAGACTCCAATTTTGTTTTGGAGCATTCAATGGATGCACCAAGGTGGCATGAACTGAGTCTTTTCAAACTGAATGAGTCAAGGATGATCTCTGAACTTGGGAACCAAAGGCATGTGCTCTAACCTCTAGTAAATGGCTAGAGGAGACTTGGATTCATATTGATCAACATTTGCCAAACCTCTGCAACAGTTACCATTCACTATTGCAGCCAAAAAAACTTGCTCTACTATAAATAGAGCTCATTTGTGCTCAATTTAGGTACACCAAAGCACTACAACACTTGCTTTCCTCAAATTCTCTTTCTTTAGGCAAAAATGCCTTCTTTAGCAAGGTAACTCTGAGTTTTTGAGTTAGAGAGAAATTCCACCATAGCTCATGATCCAAACACATCCAATATGTCATATTTAAGCTGTCCAAACTCTCATAAGTGACCTGTAACACCAAAATCTCAAAGTCCCTTCTCAAAACCTCAAAATAGGACTTTTTGCATTTTTCAAGCCATGTCTTGATTCAGTCACTTTCAAAACCAGATAAAACCTCAAACACACTCCAAATATCATCCTTGAAGTATCCCAAAGGGTTCCCCACATCTGGAACACCATTTGAGAGAGTTGCTATTTTGGTCACTTTTGCCCCTTTTGCAAGAAAGGGCCAATTTCCATTCCTGAGTTTTCCAGTTGATTCCAATCATCCTAAAAGCTTCTAAGGGATCATTTGAGGGTGTTCAAAGCATCAAAACATTTCTGGAACAAAGCCCTTGACAGATTGCCCAAAAAGCTCCTAAAGAGGTAAGCATCTCAACTTGAACTCTTCAAAATATGCATTGCTTTGAGGTCCACTGATCATGCACGTCTTCTACATGTTATATATGTTGTGTTTGAACCAATTCATCATGTAATTCATACCTGCAACAAGAGGTAGCACAGAAAATGCAAAGGGAGGCCTATTTCAAAACCACTATCGGGTTTTAAAATAGGGACCTCATCCGAGAAAACCACCACCATTGGATTCCTTGTGAAATTCTAGGCAGGATATACCTAAATTTTGTCCCAATCCATGGAGAAATGAGAAAGTTACAAGCTTCACGTTTTTGGCCAAAATCTTGCCTTGCCTTGCCTTGGCCAGGCCAAAAACAAGGCAAGCCTTGTATATTTGTGGCTGGGGTTTGATACACGGATATATCACCACCCCAGTGGTAGGACGCGTGCACTGCACACAAGAGGTCTGGAATTCGAATCCCCCTCGTCCCAGATCCTCTTTTTTTTACCACTTTTTCATATTTTGTTATTTTTCTTATTATTTTTAATGATTTGAAAAATTAATAACTCCCTCAATTTTAATTATTTTTTATTGGTTCTTTTTGCAAAAAATCACAAAAATGTTGAAATATTTTATTCCACAAAAAAAATTAAATTTATATTATTATTTAATATAGTTGGTATTTTTATGAATAAATTCATTTTTAATTGTTTTAAAACATTTTAAAAGTGAATATTCATCTTGAAAAATCAAAACCAAATGAGTTTTAATTCATCTTGTGGTTAAAAACTCATTTTTCAAACCTTAACTAAAAATCACAAGTTGTTTATTCAAGCTTATTTGGTGTTTTATCATTTTTTATTGATTTTCATTAAGAATTCACTTTTAAAAAATGACGAAATTAGGGTTTTGATCGATTCCACCCTCATCAATCATTTTCAAACACTCATGGGCCTCTAATAGAGTGTAAGACCCAATCCCCTTTTAACTAAAACAATTTTGGACCTCGGATATTGTATAAGTCCCTCTGCATTAAAAGAAAAATCTTGACGCAATCGCCAGTTCAAAAAATCAAATCAGCTGGGCCTACCCTCGTGTTATAAGCCCCATTTATTTTCTTTAAATTTCTTTGGGCCTCTAATAAAGTGTAAGACCCTACCCTTTTTTTTGAAACCAAAATGATTTGGGCCTCAGGTGTTGTATAAGACCCACTGTGTTTCAAAAACAACGGTGCGATCATCGTTAAAACTTGGGCCTCTCCTTGAGCTGTAAGCCCCAACAATATTTTCAAAGCACTTTCTCCTTTGATTTTGAATTCAAATATACAACTGTTATCAAAACTTTCTTTAATTTCTTTGTTGAAAAACTAACAAAACAACATGGAAGCTCAACAACGGGTAAGTGTTTATCCGCTTTCATTTACCGCTTTCATATGTACATAACTGTATTGTGGGGCTGTTTCACTGTAAGTCTTCTTTCACATCCTTTTATATACTTGTCACATATCAACTGTGTAATACTAGTATACTTATTTAGAGTTTTCCCCGGCAACTACGTCTAGAACTAGGTAAAGCCTTGTTGGTCACTCTTAAATACAAACAAAACTAGACCCCCCGTAGGATTCCAGATAAAATCTTCCCTTCTCTTGGGGTTAAACAATATGGAACAAAGAGAAAGACAATATTCTTTGTGAACCTTTTCTCAGACCGTTACCCTTAGAAATTGTCAAAGAAACTCTAACTCCCCATAAATGATCTTTTCTCCGTGAATGGCATCTCTTGAGTCTCTTCCAAATTCTCGAACTTTCCTGGAATGATCTCTTCTATGTGAATTGCATTTCTTGAACTTCTCTTGGTTTAGGGACCCACAGGCTTCCTAAAAGCATCATCGCCTCCTCTTGGGCTTTGTACATGGACCCTTCGGCTTCTTAGGAGTTCTCATGCCTTCTCTTGGGCTTAATACAAGGACCCTAATGACCTCTTAAAGGTATAAGACAGAACTTAGTCATCCTTTGCTAGAGCAGTCTTTCCAGCGTCAAAACTCCAGCCATTTTAGGGTTGATACTCATCCCTTAATGCTCGCGCCTCCTCTTGGGCATTGTACAAAAGATAAAACTCCAGACTTGGACAGTCTAAAACTCTTGAGTCTCAAAGACATTCTCAAGTTCCTTGCAAACATAGGAAAAAACACCGATCACTCTGGATCAATATCCAGCAGAAACCCGGTCTCTCTCATGAGAGTTACCCACACTTGGACCCGCTTCAGGATAAATAATCCTTAGCAGTAAGTCAGCCTCCTCTTAGGCTTTGTACAAATGATTCTCCCCAGCGGAGCTAACCTTTTCAGACTCTCTTGTTGAGTCAACCACCTTTAGCCTCCGTCTCGGGCTTTGTACAAGACATATAAAAACCCACTCTCTTGGTGAGTATAAAAGACTCTCTTGTTGAGTCAACCACCTTTAGCCTCCGTCTTGGGCTTTTTACAAGACATATAAAAACACTATCTTGTTCAGTATCAAAAAACTCTCTTGTTGAGTCAATCTCCTTTTAGCCCTAATCTCGGGCTTCGTACGAGACAGTAAAACACTCTCTTGTTGAGTATAAAAGACTCTCTTGTTGAGTCAATCAACCTTCAGACTCTCTTGTTGAGTCAATCACCTGTTCAAGACTCTCTTGTTGAGTCAACCCTTTTTTAGCCTCTGTCTTGGGCTTTATACAGGACAGATAAAAGTACTCTCTTGTTGAGTCAAACCATTTCAGCCTCCATCTTGGGCTTTATACAAGATACATCCTCCCCAACGGAGTCAAAATCCCTTTTAGCATCAATCTTGGGCTTTGTACGAGACAGAAAGAACATTTTCCCAGGAAAAGTCAAACTTCTAGCCTCCTCTTAGGCTTTGTAAAAAGAAATCCCCAGTTGAGTCAATCAACCTTTTAGAATCAAATTTGTGCCTTGCTCACAGCATACAAACATCAACAACTCCTCTTTAGAGATGACAAATTATCTCTCAGTCAAACCTTTAGCTTCATATCTTGGGCTTTGAATAAGATACAAACCACCTTTAGCTTCATGTCTTGGGCTTTGAACAAGACACCAAAACATCTCTTTCCTCCCATAGAATAGGAGGAACTACGATCGCTCTGATTTCCCTGTTTCGTTAAACGGGAATATGTAGGCATAAGATTGTGAAATCTTAGCGAGCATACTAATCAAAAAACCCCAAAATCCAGTACCTCCATACATCAATCAAGAAGCATAAGACCTAACATCTTACCAAAAAAACCTCGCAAATAGTCCAGACACTGTTTTTAAGCAAATAACCTTAAAAAGACCCCCCCTTTTGATAGCAACTGTAAACCAACAGTTTTGACTATTTAACCTCAGTATGCAAGCATGGTTAATTGGAGACATCTATTTCCCTTCCTTAATCAGCTCAACAGGATAAAAAATGAATCGAACTGTAGTACCAAAGCGATAGTGATTCGAAACCACAAAAACCGCGCTACAGAAAATGGCGACCACAGTGGGAGACATTCTTTCTAGCCTCTTTTAGGGTGAAAGCCTTAAATTCACCAAGTACCACAGAAATGGCGACTCTGCTGAGGAGTCATTGTCTGTCTAGGATCATAGGACTAGAGGTCTAGGATGTTAGGACAAATATATACTGCTTTTCCTAATTGATAGATGTGTTTACTTTTTTGCTAATGGGAATGCGTGTGATGTCGCATCTGGAAAGATTGAGTATACACCTAAGATAAGTGATGGCATTATACGGGTAATCTTATGGGGAGTGAATCCCAGATAAGAGGTCTCGGTCGACCATCAAATCAGTGGAGATGCCCTTTGCGGATTCAATGCCTATACGACTTCGGTTGTTGAAAGCAGATTGTTCCATTGGGTTATCTGAGAAGTTGAGGATTTTAGTAGACTGAAACCATTTTATAGTGCGGAAGCTATCGAAAATAGTTGTCACGCAATACTACCCTCATTTGAGACTACACTAAGATACTACAGCTCGCTGGCGATCCGCTTGCTGTCCTTATCCCAAGAGAGGTCGGTGATTTTGAGGACAAGTATAAAAAATCACTAGTATAAACCTTTGGGGATGGGTAGAGCCTTGACTTCATGACACCGACCCTTTGACTCCATGTTTTTTTTATGTTTTTGTGTGCTGTATTCATGCATTCATTTCATCAAAAAACTTTAAACAAAGAAAAATCTTCACTTCTAGTCTCGCTTTTTCAAATTAAACTAAGACGATGATTGCAAATATCAGATAAAGAGATTCCTAATGGATTTTGGTAGAAGGAAAACTCACAAGTACACCTTCAAGGTTCCAAAACTAGAGGATTTAAGAGGTCTGGCGAGGATGATAACCAAACCTGAGGCTTTCAGAGCTAAGTATGGAGGACTGCTATCTCTGTTAAGGGTCC
The DNA here is from genome assembly GCA_022829125.1 of Lathyrus tuberosus. Classification (NCBI taxonomy): domain Eukaryota; kingdom Viridiplantae; phylum Streptophyta; class Magnoliopsida; order Fabales; family Fabaceae; genus Lathyrus; species Lathyrus tuberosus. Next base: position 7,559,824 of record JALAZF010000154.1, on the reverse strand, counting down.
ATGTAATTGAAGGAATCCTGTCCATACTAATCTAGTTCTACGATCCAGTCTATCACTGTTTCACATTCTCGGATTATCAACTAGCACCAACACTGGAGGAGTACTCTCACCTGACTGATTTACATATTACTGATTAAGCTCCCTTTTCTGGACTGGAAGAGATTCCAAAGGATCAAACCATTGCAAGAGCAATCTATTTGGACGAGTCAGAAGTCAGGACTCACATGACCACTAAGGGTGGAATCCAGGGTTTACCAGCCCAGTTCTTGATAAAGAAAGCTCTGTACTTTGCTAGTATAGGGAACATGGCCGCTTTCGAAAGCATCTTTGTTTTGCTTACCTACGGGTTATTTTTGTTTCCCAACATTGATAACTTCATTGATATCTCTGCTCGCAGATGCTTATCATTCTGTACACTTAAGGAATTTGTACAGCGGAGGAATTATCACATGCTGTGTACCCCTGCTATACAAATGGTTCATTTCCCACTTGCCCAAGTATGCTGCATTTTGGGATCAAAAGAATACTTTACGTTGGTCGCAGAGAATCATGTCTCTTACTAACTCTGACATCGATTGGTACAATTGAATCTATGACGGGATCACAATCATTGACCGTTGTGGAAATTTCCCAAATGTACCCCTTATAGGAACTAAAGGAGGAATCAACTATCATCCAATTTTAGTTCGTCGTCAACTTGGATACCCGATGAGGCATGTCCCGCGTAATGCTCATCTGGAAGGTCTTTTCTTCAAGGAAGGAGAAAATGACAGAGCACTAAAGACAGAAATAGTGCATGCCTAGAAACACGTTCATAGGAAAGGACGGGAGTCTCTAGGAAAACCATACTGTGTCTCGGTGGAACCTTATCTCCACTGGGTACAAACTAGAGCTCTCAAGCTGAGGATGCCTTACCCTCGTCAGGAAGTTCTTCTATTAAGGGACCCTGTCCTTTACTTTATGTCTGATACGGAAAAACTTCAGGTTACTCTCAACAAAGTTCAACAGGAGAAGAGGTCTTGGAGGAACAAGTACCGTATTCTCAATGTGGAGTGTAAGAAAATACATCTACTATTGAAAGATAAAGATGCTCTAATCGAGATTTTAGAGCAACATGCTGTGGAAAATCAGGATGACCAGAGGAATTTGCTCGCTCCTTTCACTTGGCAAAGGAATGACAACCCGACAACGGCTCAAGAGCCTGGTCAAAGAAAAGGAAAGTAATAGAACCAGCACCTGAGCTCCCCTCAGAGAGGACTCGGGACCCATAAGTTTAGATTTCCTTTTACAACACTTTGTAATTACTGTATTTCCATTTCCGCAATCTTTGAATTCAATAAAACGGGGTTTCCCCACTGTTTGATATTTGCAATCCAATTGTCAAAGTTTACTTTGAATAAACAAAAAAAATATATATACAATTAATATAATCATTGCATATCATTATCATTCTCACATAACGCCTTCTTCTTACCTACGAATCTCACGTTTGTGTCTCGATTCTAGAGTCAAACTGTCTCATTCGTACAATACTCGGGTCAATCGACAGAAAAAGATAGATGATCTCGAGGAAGAGAACAGAGAGTTAAGGGAAGAGATCGACACTCTGAAAGAGGATCTGAGAAAGCTTCATAACGACATGCAAGCTCTAGCAGAAGCTCAGATGTAACAACAAAGGACTGTGATCTCAGAGATCACATCGACGCCCATAGTGGAAAAGTATGATCCTAGGTATAAAATGCCGAAAGATCGTCCCTGGGGCATGCCTATTAACTATATCCTGGATGGATGTGTTCCGCCAATCACTGAAGATCAGGGAACCGCAGCAGGAGCCGTTGGGCCTGAAGGTTACAAACTTCGGGAAAGCGAAGATGCCAGGGGCATGATGACAACTCCTAAAGGTTACAGACTTTGGGAGAGGGAAGGACCTAGAGTCACTGCCATGATGACTATACCACCACCCGTGGTACACACTGTCCCGGATTGACAGATTTCCTAGATACCTTCTGGTGGGAACGAAAGTATGTTCGACAGAATGAATGAGTTCCAGAAACAGTTCCTGGAGATGCAGAAGGAACTGCAAGCCCTTCGCGGTCAGGATCTATTTGGAAAAGTCGCCGCAGACCTTTGTTTGGTCCCCAATGTGAAAGTTCCGCACAAATTCAAAGTGCCCGAATTTGAAAAGTACAAGGGTAACTCTTGCCCTCAAAGTCATTTGGTGATGTACGCTCGGCGAATGTTAACTCAGACAAAGAACCAGGAGCTACTGATTCACTACTTTCATAATAGTTTAACCGGTGCCGCACTCAAGTGGTACATGGGTTTAAACCGCACTAAGATCGGCACTTTCAGAGATCTTGGCGCTGCTTTCATTTAGCAGTATAAGTATAACCTGGACATGGTACCGGACAGAGATCAACTCAGATCGATGTCAAAAAAGGACAAGGAAACCTTTAAGGAGTACGCTCAAAGATGGCGTGAAACTGCCGCCCAGATTTGTCCACCTCTTGAGGAAAAAGAGATGACAAAGATCTTCTTAAAGACCTTGAGCTCATTCTACTACGACCGAATGGTCGCTAGTGCGCCCAGTGACTTTATTGAAATGGTAGGCATAGGAGTTCGTCTGGAGGAAGCAGTCCGAGAAGGACGTGTAGTTAAAGATGCTGGTTCATCCAGCAGTACCAAAAGATATGGTAGTGCTCTCCCTAAGAAAAAAGAGCAAGATATTAGTAATATCTCTCTCGGAATGCAAAGGCGACAGTACCAACCAGTAGCAGCTATAACTCCTGCTATCAACCCTGCGCCTGTTCCTACGTATCAACCTCAGGTTGCTCAGAGCCAACTGAATCGACAACAATATCAGCAAAGGACACAACAGCCTCTTCAGCAGGCTCGTCATCAGTACAACAACAACAATCGTACGACACGACCTCCAGGGTTTGACCCTATACCAATGTTGTACGCGGATTTGTTTCCACTCTTACTGGTCAAGGGGCACGTCCAAACCAGGTCTCCTCTTACAGTACCGGAAAATCCGCCTTTTTGGTTCAAAGCGGATCAGACTTGCCCTTACCATCAAGGAGGACCAGGGCATAACATAGAAAACTATCTCAGTTTCAAATCCGATGTACAAAAGCTTGTTAGGAGCGGGGTCTTATCTTTCAAAGATACGAATCCGAATGTTCTCACGAACCCGCTGCCTCAACACGAGAAGGCTGCGGTAAATTTAATAGAGGGGGAGTCTAATAACAGCTATCAAATTCATGATGTACTCTTATTGAGGGCCAACTTGGTCAAGATACATTGTAGACAGAGTGGATACTTCCATGTGCCACCTCATAACTATCACCAGTGTGATATCTGTTCTAAAAACAATCAAGGATGTTATGTGGTGCAATCAGCTCTACAGGAACATTGGATCTCGGATGGATCCAAGAGCATCGAGTTCGTGGAGTTAACATGACTCATACGAATTCCACATCATTCAAAACCATGACATCCGTGCGATGAATGTCAACTTGGTGGCAATGCACTCAAGGTAAAGCCAATATCATAATCTGCCGCGGCACGATTACAATTCCTGTCTGATTTACTCGCTAAATAAACAGGGATGCTCTTTTGTACAAGAGACCCTCCAACGTCAGATGGATCTTGCATGGATTCAGGATTACCGCGATAGAAATCAGTATCAAGTAAATATGATTCAAATCTTTGATATTCGCTTGATGAACACCTGCTTGGTGGAGTTACACGCTACACAAGTCCAGCTCGATTTCCTGACTTCGCATAATTATCAGAACTGTTAAGTGTGCCGTGAGAGCGATCAAGGATGTGCTCTCATTTAAAGAACTTTGCAGCACTTGTTAAACCACTGGTGGCTTCCGATCTATCTAGACGAAGACACACAACAAATCAGTGTGACAAACGGGAACCCTACTAGGCATCAAGGTCAGGATGTTCAATCAATGTAAACAGATCTAGTGAGGTTACACTGCATACAAAGTGGACGTGGCCAGGTGCCACCACACAACTACGAGCGCTGTAGAGTCTGCTCAGAAAATAACCAAGGATGTTACCTCGTGCGAGCAGCTCTTCAGAGTCAGTTGGACCATAAAGAGATTCGACCATGTCCAGTTTCGGGGTCCATCAACTAGACGCCAGACTATTTCGCTGAAAAAATCAAGGACGTTGTCGTAATCTCTGATCATGAGAGGACCAAAGGTGTTTGTACCATCATCCCTCTACTTGACGAATCAAAAGTTCTTAACAAGGAACGAATTGAAGTTATTTACGACAGTCAGAGAAATCAGAAGGATCCTGTTCCTGTAGTTATCTATCTACCGGGACCGCTACCGTATGAGTCGACTAAGGCTATCCCTTACAAATACGGTGCAACAACAGTTGAGAATGGAAAGGAAATTCCATTACCCTCCGTCGTGAATATTGCAGACATCAGTCGAGTAACACGGAGAGGTCGAATCTTCAACCGAGGAGTTGAAGAACCCAACAAAGAAAAGTAACCTCAAACAAAAGTTCCTAATCAACCGGTCGGTCAATCCGGTGATCCCGACCTTTCAAAGAACGATGATGAGATGCTGAAGCTCATCCAGAAGAGTGAATACAACATTGTTGATCAGCTGTTACAAACTCCTTCAAAAATCTCAGTGTTATCGCTGTTGCTTAGTTCCGAAGCCCACAGAGAGGCTCTACAGAAAGTCTTAGAACAGGCCTTTGTGGAACAGGATGTGTCAATACGACAGTTCGATAGCATCGTCTCTAACATCACTTCTTGTAACAACTTGGGGTTTAGTGATGAGGAATTGCCAGAAGAAGGCAAAAGTCATAACATGGCGCTCAATATCACAGTTAACTGCCAGGACGATACTTTAGCCAGCATACTGGTAGACACTGGATCAGCTCTCAACGTTATGCCAAAGTCCACCCTAATGCGACTATCATTCAAAGGATCTCTGATGAGAGGCAGTGATGTCGTCGTCAAAGCATTTGACGGGTCCAGAAAAATAGTTATCGGTGAAGTCGACCTTCCCATAACTATCGGTCCTCACACTTTCCTAGTCACTTTCCAGGTCATGGACATCCGAGCAACATACAGCTATTTGTTGGGGAGACCTTGGATACACCAGGCTGGGGCAGTCACCTTGACACTTCACCAGAAGCTGAAGTTTATCAAGAATGACCAACTCATAACAGTTTGTGGAGAACAGGCATTGATCATGAGTAACCTATCGATGTCCACTTGTGTAGAACCAGAAGAGGTTGTTGGAACTCAGTTCCAAGCGCTTTCGGTGAGCAGTGAGAATCAATCAGAAAAAGGAACATCGATTTCCTCGTACAAAGATGCTCTCAAAGTAATCGAGAGTAACAACGCAATAACAAGAAAAAGAAAGGTCTTGGCTTTTCCTCAACCTGTACCCAGACTACTCAAGATGAAAGTTTTCATCCCATTCAGGATTTCTTCCACAGTGGAGGTTTCCTTCACCCAGTGTCTCAAGAAGTACATACCATCAATGAAGGAGATTCCTCCGACACAGATGAGGAATGGAGGTCCTATCTTAACGAGGACGAATATATGTCTCAGGAAGAATTGCCTACGCCGTTTTGCTATCCCGCACAGAGTCCGAGATTTATACTAAGGTCAGTTGTCGAAATGATATACGGAGATTATGGACCGAAGGATGCCGTGCTCCACCAAACTCATTAGAGGAGGACACTCTGATGAAAGAAAACTTTGACCACGACTATTATGGCCCAATGGATGGCCTGCCTATGTGGCAGCCGTACCCAGGAGACTCGGGGCAAGAGAATCAGCCCAACGATGCTTATCAGCTCAGCATCATCGAAAAGAATACCTGTGTCCCCACCAAATCATGGGATCAACACTTAAGGCATTCAGAAAATATCCAGTGCGACGATGAATTTGCAAAGTTTGTTGGACTAGAGTTCATCAACTATGCCTTTCCCGAGGTCAACGTCATCGAGAGAGATGACTCCTCCAGTTCCAAAGAAGTGTGGGACACCCTAGGACAACAAAGTGAAAATTTTGACTTCATGGTCAAGTATACCGCTCCTGAAAGCTCTCGTATCAGGCTCAAAGACGTCCAGCCAACTGGATGGGGAGATTTACCTGAGAGCACAAACACTATGCAAAATACAACCGAGGAATCCTCCTACGACAACTCTGCCTGGGAGATAGATTCCAATGATCCTGTTCTGCCAGAAATCAGCGTTATTTCTGAAGACAAATCAAGGAAGGTACCAGACTTTGTGATTTACCGAGGAGTTCGCCGCCAATGGGTTGCCGTCTTTATTTTAACCTTTCACCCTACCCAGGTGAAACGGATGTTTTGATAGGGCTCACTTTCTGTAAATATACCTCTTTGCTTTGCCCAAAGCGACAGAGTTTTGTTTTATAGGTGTTCGCCGGCGCGAACAACTGCTGGCCTTCCGTCGCAGGTTCGCTTGCGGGATCGGCCACACAAATCCTAGAACAGTTGGAATTGGGAGCGTATGTTTGCGCTGCGTTTTAGTTTATCCATTTTTTAGTGCAACGTCGCGCTGAAGTGATCTGGGTGACGCAAAGGTTTCTTAACGGTTGCGAGTTGGGTGCAGAAATAAAGAAATAAAAGGAAAAGCTGAGCAAAGACAAGACAAATAAAGAATTTAAATTATATGCGGAAAGTAAATTGCATTAAATAAGATTTTGGTCGCAAGTGTACATTTGTCTGTGGGAGTGAACTCGTTTCTCTCTAAGCTTGGTACTTTGAGTATTTTCCCCTTACAATGTGAAAAAATGCGACCCCCAAAATGAAAAGAACAATGCCTTATATAGGCCTAAAAAATAACTGTTTGTCTGCCCAAACGTTTTCTGAAGCTGCCACGTGGCACCCCACTCTCTTTTCAACTTCCCATAGTCTTGGAAAATTCAAACTTTTCCCGCCTAACCACTTGTTTCTTGAAATCGACATCAGCTTGTCTCCGACATCAAGATTTATCGATGGTCCTCTGACACGTCTTTCGGCTGGTGTCGACTCGACACCTCATTGTACCTCTTTCCTGCGTCGACCCGCTTTGGAAGTCTCCAGACGCTAGCTGCCAGTCGAAATCCAGTGCCAGCAAATTGCCCCCTCAAAAGGCCAGTTTCGACTGAGTATTGTGTCGATGGAGAAATCTGGCTTCTTGGTTTCTCACAAGATTTCGACGGCTTCCCCTTTTTGTAAACCATTTTGTCTTCTTTCTCAACACGTGGCAAGCGCCACCTGACGTGATGATGGCAATCTTTTCCCATGATTTTCAAGAAAAACGCCATGATAGCTAGTCTCATCCAAGTTATGGGCTTTGGCACCAAACCCACTTACTTTCAGAAGTTGGAAAGTTTTGATTTTTCAGCTTCTGCATGCGCCCTATAAATAATCCTCTTTAGAAACCCTTTTTACTTTCACAACCCCTCCTTCACGAGACCCTCATTTGCTCTAACCTCAGTTTTGTGATATTTTCCTTTCTTGACGCTTTGCACCTTTTGCGTTTCTCTCTTCCAATGGCTTCATCAAGAACAACTACCACTCGCATTCCTCAAACTACTGGCAACAACCCGGTTGCGTACGTACTTTCAGAAGCGGAAACACATTAATCTCTTCCTCAACCATTTTTAGCTGACGAGACGGTGGTAGCCAACTGGTGCCGTCAAATGGTTATTCCATTTGCAGTGGAAAACACGCTGTGTGGTTTCCACGGTCCTTTCCCAGACAAAAAACTTAGTCCTCAAGAACTCCAAAAGTTCTTCCCTTGTTTTAACCAAACGATTCCACCCGCCTTCGAGAAAGGGGGTACCTTGGATCTCAAATACATGGCACCAAAATCGAGAGTTTTCAGATCTATGCCAACTCCAGGCAACAAGGATTATCTCGCCTGGCTCGACAAGGTTGAAGGGAAACGTCAACAACAATGGAAGAATTATGGCATCTTCGACGCCATCCAGCTCTCCAGAACCGCCCACAGGGTTAACCCTTGTTTGCTGTTGGCATCGATGTACTTTTGGGAAGGGTCGACAAACACCTTCCGCCTTCCTTGTGGCATGTTCACGCTGACACTTTTTGATATGGCGACCATTACTGGTCTTTCGCCACTGGGTGAAACTTTTGACCCAACTTGGGAGATGGAGAATGCTTTCGACTTCGAGCGTGCTAGTTTCCAAAACTACATCGAGGATCACCATGACAAAAACTCCCAAGAAGTCTCTGACGAAGAAAATATTGCCTTCTTAACCCTCTGGTTATCGTACTACATGTTTTGCCCAGGCTCTCTGCAAATAGCCAAAAGCTTCATCAATTTGGCCATTCAGATTCATGAAGGCCGACAAATATCTCTGGCCAAACTCCTGTTGGCCTCCCTTTATCATTCTCTTGGCCTGTCGGCCATGAGACTAAAACTCCTTCATCAAACCACTAAAGCCTTAAACATCTCAGGGCCTATGTGGTTGTTGCAGCATTGGCTCAATGCCACCTTCGAGCATAAACTGGGATATCCAGCCTCTGCAAAGATGGAGATTCTCAACAAAACGCGTTCTGTCGAGGGGCTGCGACTAGCTTTGATGACCACTCAAGAAGCTCCAAGACAAGCCCTCTTCATGAGGTATCTAAGTATGTTTGTGGAAACTTCCTCTTTTGTTCCTGACATGGCGCCATTCGTGGAGCGTAAGTTTGGGCCTGACTGGTTCAGAAACCCGTTCCCTGGAATCTCACCTCAAGCTGCTACGCTGTCAAATGCTGTATGGCGGGCGTTTCTTACTCCCACCATGATTTCTTTTCGTATAGAAACAAGGAACAATGGGTATGGTTTTATGAACTATTGTCCAAATTTGGTTGCTCGACAATTCGGCTTGAGCCAAATGTAGCCAAAACCTTTGGTGAGGCATCCTGATGACATAGTCCGGTCTGGTCGACGGCTAACTCACGTTGGTCACAAAGCTTGTCTGAGGTTTGTCAGAGCCTCTCAACACTTGGAGCTACCGGTTTTCTCCTTCCGTCCTTCCTTCTTCACCACTCAAGAATTTGAGGCATGGTGGTTGGAGTACCAAACTCAAGCTTTCACTCCCAACCTATTCCTAGCAAACGTGGTCGACGCCTTTGCTTCTACAGCCGGTATCCCTAAACCGTCGACCACCGTAGATGACGATCCTGCAGATGAGATTTCGACAAAGGTAGATTCCCAGACTTGATTTTATATACATATATTTTTCTTTGTAAGTCTGGACTAAATAGCGGCAGTGTTGCTTTCAGGGGCGCAAACGGGAAACAACTACTGGGTCGACTTCCACCAGACCTGCCAAAAAATCTAGGGCCAACCTTGTACAGGTATTTTTACTTTCTTGTTCCGTGGTTTTGTCATCCCCTTGTTCTCATATCATTTCTGCGCAGGTTTCTGAGAAAGCACCGTCCCCCGAAAGGACTGAATCGAACTAGAGTACACATTCCCGAGTCTTCACTGCAATAGCTCTAGCGTCTCCTCCCGCTACCCCTTTGGTGAGGAAGAAAAAGGCTATAACGCGAAGGACACCTTCGAAAACCAACGTCTCGACAGTGGCCCCCGTCGTCTCGAGGAACCTTGAGGACGCTTTCGAACCAATTCCTTCTGTCGCCCTCCCCAAGACAATGACTCTTGCGCAGGTAATTTGACTTTACTTATGTCCCAGTTGACCTTGGGGTGACCAAGCTCACTAGTGTTTTATTTTGACAGGAAAATGTGGTCATTTCGACCACTGTTGGTGAGGGTGACACCGGATCGGCCGCAGATGCTCCCAATGTTAGTGTAACCATTACACCAAGTCCCCAAAAAATTGACGAATTTCATTCCCTCGCGCACGAGGAAAACTTGGCGAAGACACCTCCTGCTTCAACTGAAAACGTCGAGCATGATGATACACTCCCTGAGGTCACGATCATTCCTTCGCCTACCGTGGGCACTGTCGCCGAAGAGAAACTCCATATTCCTGAACACCAACCAGAGAAAGTCTCACCTGCTGCTGAGGAATCTCTTACTCCAGAGGTACTCTTAGTAGACAAGGCCACAAATCCAGCTGCGACTCTAAGAGCACTACACAAACTTCGACAGATAGCCGAGGAGATTCAACCCACCAGGTCGACCTCTATCCCCACTCCAGAAGTGGATGCCTCTTTCAATCTCAAACTTCAGCAGCTGAGGTCTTACCTTTTTGAGGAACAGCTTCTGGCGGCCGTTGCCGAGGAATCCGACATAGCTAATGACGTCTTCCACCTCCTGAGTGAACTTTTTGAGTTCCAGCTTCCTGCCCCCATGGCCACCTATCTAATTGAGTTCGAAGCTTTCTTTACTCAAATGGCCAAGGATCTCTCGACGCATCATCAGGCCGATGCCCAAATTCAGTTTCGTCATGAAGACATGAAGCGCGAGTGGCATCTTAGTTCCGTCTGTGAATAAAAGCTTGGAGACTACGAAGCCAAGAAACAAGAACATTCCAAAAAACGCCAAGCCTTCGATCAGCAGATATCTGAGTATCAAGCCCAGATCACGGAGCTTACGAAAAGAATAGTTGAGGTCGAACACCAGAAAGCCTCTTTGGACTCAGCTGAGCCTTTGCCTTCTCAAGAGACCATCGACCACAAAGTCGCTCAAGGCCTTATACATGTCGAAGTGGCGATGAAGATTAAGGATGCTATCAGCCGTATGCAACGACGAAAGATTATTCTTGAGAGCAAAATAACTCATGAGAAGGGCCTCTTTGATGATTTCAAGGCTAGATTCCTTGAATTCCCTTAGGTTCTATATTGATACAATGTAATGCACCATTTTGTAAGCCATTCTTGGCCTTAAATTTAAGGAAAATTATGTTTTGATGCGAACCTCTTACAGCATGGGTCTGTATTTTTTTAAATATTTCCCATTTACTCTTAATACTCGTTGGTCTGCCCCCAACTCCTATATTTTGTATGCGTTGTTGTTGAACACTCGCGTCACCTGAAATGGTCCCTCCTAGATAGGCGACCATTTTCCCATCGTTTGATCTCGTCGATCCATGGGCAACACCACTTTCCAAACATAGTCACTTGCGGCAAAGGTTTTCTCCTGGACTTTCTTATTGTATGCCCTGGCAACTCGAGCCTTCTGGCGTAGCAACACGTTTAAAGCTACCATCCTTTCTTCGTCTAAGTCTATAAGTTCGTCTAACATCATCTCCCAGTATTGCTCCGACGGAATCTCATATTGTCGCTGCACTCTGACGGATTGCAAGTGTATTTCTGCAGGTAACACAGCGTCGTGTCCGTAGGTTAGACGGAATGGCGTTGAGTTTGTTGACGCTTTGGGTGATGTCCGACACGCCCACAACACTTGACTCAGCGTTTTATGCCAGTTCTTTGGCTTGTTCGCAACGTGCTTTTTGATTAAGCCAATTATTATTTTGTTGGCTGCTCCAACCTGACCATTTTCCTGGGCATAGTACGGCGTTGAAGTAACCAACTTGAAACCCGTTTCCGCCGCGAACTCTTGCATTTTCTGTCCCAAAAACACAGAACCCTGATCTGTTGTGACTGTCTCGGGTATCCCAAATCTATACAAGATATGGTTTTGGATGAAGTTTATCACAGCCTCTTGATCCACTTTCACCAAAGGTACAACCTCTATCCATTTCGTGAAATAGTCTATTCCTACGAGGATAAACTTTTGCTGCTTTGACGAAGCTGGCCGAATCTCTCCTATTACGTCCAAAGCCCGTCCCCGAAAAGGCCATGGTTTGACAATCACATGTAACTCGCTGGCTGGGACATGTTGAACGTTGGCGTGCTTTTGGCAATCCTGACATCCCTTCGCGAAATCTATACAATCCTTAAGCATGCTGGGCCAATAGAAACCTTGTCGACACAAAAGCCATTTCATTTTTTGGCCAACTTGGTGAGCCTCACTAGCCCCACTGTGTACCCCCGAGATTGCCAGATATGCATCAGTGTCCCCCAGACACTTTAGCAACACCCCTTCTGGAGTTTTCTTCAGTAATTCGTTTCCCATTAGGACATAACTCATGGCTCTATACTTGGTCCTTCGATTGGTGCTGCCCTGTGGGTTCTCCAGATACTCTATAATTGTCCTTCGCCAGTCTGTTGGTGACATATCGTTAATAAAAACCTCACCACTTTCTAAACCTCCGACCAAACTCGTCGAGTCTTTGGGCATCGACCAGCTTGGTGGTGTGCGTACATTCGACACCATCTTCTTTCTAGTTTCGACGAAGCCTTTCAACTTACCTTCCGACACTTTATACCCTGACGCAATTTGTGCCAGTTCGTTAGCTTTCTGGTTCTCCATCCTTGGCACATGCGAGATGCTTGGTGCGTTGTATTCGCAAGTGCATGAATCGCGTCAGAGTAATATAAAAAGTTATCGTATCCACAGAGACCAAATGTCGATCTAACGAATTCTGTTTGTTATAGTGCTTATCTAGGGCAGTTCAATTCAGGGTTTACTAATGCAGAGGAAAAATAAATAAAAGTAAATGACGAGGTAAAAAAATTCGGACAAAACAATAGGCTTGATGTAATTCTCATAACCGATAATATTTCTATATTCATCAACAGAACTACTTACGGGCAATATCTTCTATTTTAAGAAAAGAATTCAATTTAACAGGAACTGCCGCTTTCGCGTAGTCAGAACCAAGTTTACCCTCTAAACTAACCCCTTTATTGTCACTTATAAAAAGGCGCGCATTGCGTTAGAGTCATGGAAAACTTACTTTTAAGAAATGTAAATTCTAAACTAAACAGAAAAGTATTTTGACCTGAAATCTCTAAACTAAAGAGGTTCAAAATGAACCAGATTCTAATCCCACTAACGCGTCCGAAAATAGTTTTAAAATCTCTTTTCTAAAGTGTTAAAAATCCCTACTCGACTGAGCAAAGCGCTTTCGCTGTATTTGATCAGTTGAGAACTAAACAAGTTCACCAAGGGTTGGACGGCTTTCGATCTTACCCAACATTGCTTTTAAGTACAGAAAACTTGTGTTAAAGATTAAAACAGCCCTTAAGTATTTCTATTAACATATAGACGTATTACGGTGATTATGGTCTTTACATTCTTACCTATCTAAAACTTAGCCAGCCATGGTAGTTATAACAGTCATATTAATTCTTATCATGTATGGAATTAAGTCTTTTGAAAAGTAAAGTTTTGAAAAATAAGGCAAGACAATAAATAAACAAAATAAAGCAAGTGCAAAAAATAAATGAAAGTAAATGCGATTAAAATAAAACCTGCTCCAAAGCGGAGTCTTTAAATCTGGTACAATGTACGGAAAAGAAAATGCCGGCAGGATTACTTCTACCAAAGTGCTCCAACTTGATTACAGACACTCCAAGACTTGATTACAAACTCGATCACACACAGTGCAATAACTCCTCGATGTGAGAAGATTACCGCTTTACAAGAGTGAAATTTATGCCTAGGATGAAGTAAACTAAGATTGGATGCCCTTAAAATTCGAGTTCTGAGAGTATTTATAGGCAAAGTTGGCATGGTGCAAAGACAAAAGTGACCTTGGCTTGAAAAATGGGCGGGAACAAATTTTTCCTTGTCGCGCCCGCGACAAGAAGAATAGGCAAAGGTGAGTGCTTGATCGTGGGAACGTGGCAGTTGAGTTGTGGAGATCATGGGACACGTCGTCGCCTACCCTGGGGCGCCCGCGACAAGAGAAGCGACCTGGGTAAATTGCTGCCAAACTTGAATTCTAGCTCCTTTTTGCATCCTTTCTCGTCTGGGACCTCGATTTATTGAAAACCTGAAAACAAAGGAAAACATAACAATAACAAAGCAAAAATAATAGAAAAAAAACTAATATGCATGTGAAATCAAAGTCGAAAATACAGTATAATTTAGTGTCATCAAATTCTCCCACACTTAGACCTTTGCTTGTCCTCAAGCAAAACATTTAAAGCTCATAGAAAAATCAGTGTCGATCGATGATTTTTGGGCGAAAAGGGCTTCTAAGTCCGAGTCTGGATGCAGTGGTCGGTACTAACTGAGTGAACCAAGGGCATCGTGATGACACTAATCCGCAAATACGGACATAAACTTCGCTCCTATATTAATCAACCCATTATATCCCACAATACTTAGGCCTTCCTTTTCCATCTCTTTTGAGTCCTTTTCATTCAAGCACAATCACATTAAGCCCGTTTTCCGCACATGCTTCAGGGTAGAGTGACCTGTTAGTGATTCTGATCTTTTCATACTGGATTTCTGGCACAAGGAACTGTGTAAAATCCTTTTATTCCTCTCAAGTGCAATTGTGGGGGATCGGATCGTAATCCGCCCTACCGAGTTCAGCGCCAGATACCTCTGAACCAACTGAAATGAGCAAGCTAAACATCTTATTACTCTTTTTTTTTTCTTTTTTGAAAAAAATAAAGCAACGGTGCAGATAAAATTTTTTTTTCTCTTTGCTTTTTTCTTGCACTCAGATCAGTCACTTATATTCGTCGGTCTCCCACTTAGAACATGTTTAGGCCGGAGCTGATTGCTGAAATAAACTACTAAGGATGATTTTGAAATGAAATTAGGGCCATGGTACATGGGGTTTCAGGTGTGTTTCATATATTTACGAAGTTCATGGTGTAAGGACGATACTGATGTTTCGAAGGTTCTCCCAAGTCACCGCATCCTAAACCGAACCTGTCTTAAAGTCCAGAAATTTTTCAGAACAACACTTATTTTTTTTTTTGGGGTTAAAATATGTGGGAAAAAATGAAGGTGAACCAAAAAAATATACTTATACTAATGACTCTTCAAACACATGCATTTTCTAAAACAGAAACAAAAGTAAATAACTGAAGGAAAAAAAACAAACTACTAAAACGACGAAAATAAAAACGATAAAATCTCCTCCCACACTTAAATCAAACATTGTCCCCAATGTTTCGAAGTAAGCTAAGGAGGAAGGAACCTGGAAAAACTAGTGAGGACTGCTGGTGCCCTCGCCGCCCTGTGCTGAACGCTCGGAACGACGGGATCTGCTACGGTGATGGTCCCGCTGGTCCATCCTAGCCTGAAATTCTGTATGAGCAGCTTTCACCTCACGAAGGTTACCTAAGATGGAACCCTGAGTGGCCTCCATAAGCTGAAAGTGCTGATGGTTATATTGCTGTTGACGGGACTGCTCAGTGGTGATCGCAAGCAGAGTACGGGCGATGGTCTCGTAAGATTGGTCCGCTCTCCGCTGCGACTCTTGCATAAAGCTCATCTGGTCCGCCATCTATTGCTGAATGGAAGAGAGCAGGTTTTCATGCCGTGCTTCTCTAGCCATATGGTCTGAGTGAAAGCATCGCATAACGCTCTCTCTGGGCGTCGTCTCTAAAGGTCACGTGCATGTCGTTGACTGGTGCCATCCTGAAAGAAAAGGTTAGGAAAAACAGGCCCTGAAATCAAACACACCAAACAAGTTAGACATATATGTACAAACAAACAAACAAACGTAAATCAAAATAAATGGAAAGAAAATAAATACGAAAAGGAAAAGAACCATGGGTTGCCTCCCATGCAGCGCTTGCTTAACGTCGTTAGCTCGACGAGTTCAAGTCATGTATCTGGTGCGAGGATAGGTGGGTCTGTTAATGTGAACCTGGAGTAGTATGCTGGAATGTCACCTCCTTCATAATGCTTAAGCCTTTGTCCATTTACAACGAACGGACTGCAAGATTTGTTCTTAATTTCCACTGCCCCGGATTTTAGGACTTTGGAAACTTCGAACGGGCTCGTCCATCTAGATCGAAGCTTACCTGGAAAAAGTCGCAGTCTTGAATTGTATAGAAGAACAGGGTCACCTATGTTGAAGTCTTTCTTGACGATCTTCTTGTCATGCCATGCCTTGGTTCTCTCTTTATATATGATGGCATTTTCATAGGCTGATTGTCGGAGCTCTTCTAGCTTATGTATGTCTAAGATGCGTTTCTCACCAGCTGCTAGGTAATCAAAATTTAAGGTTCTAATGGCCCAATATGCTTTGTGTTCCAATTCAAAGGGTAAGTGACATGGTTTTCCGTAAACTAGTTGGTAAGGGGTTGTTCCAATGGGAGTCTTATAGGCTGTCCTGTAGGCCCACAGTGCTTCTGAAAGCTTCTGTGACCAATCCTTTCTGGATATCGAGACAGTTTTTTCTAAGATATGCTTGATCTCTCTATTGGATACTTCTACTTGCCCACTAGTTTGCGGGTGGTAAGGTGTGGCTACTATATGTTTAACTCCATACTTCCTCAACAGTTTGTCAAAAATCCTAGATATAAAATGTGATCCTCCATCACTTATGACTAGCCTGGGAACTCCGAATCTAGGGAATATATTCTGCTTGAACATTTTAATCACTACTCGGGTGTCGTTTGTGGGTGCAGCTATAGCTTCAATCCATTTGGACACGTAATCGACAGTGACTAAAATATATTTGTTTCTTAAGGATGATGGAAAAGGTCCCATAAAGTCGATTCCCCAAACATCAAAAAGTTCTACTTCTTGAATGTTTCTTAATGGCATTTCATTTCTCCTCGAGATGTTTCCGGAGCGTTGACACGGGTCACACTTGGTTATATATGTATGAACATCACGCCATATAGTTGGCCAATAAAGACCAGCTTGTAAGATCTTAGTGTGAGTCTTAGATGTGCTTGCGTGTCCTCCGTAGGATGCTGAGTGACAATGTTCTATGATATGGTGCACTTCTTCCTCTGGAACACACCGGCGAAAGATTCCGTCAGTGCCTCTCTGAAAAAGGAGTGGTTCGTCCCAATATAAATGTTTAACGTCATTGAAGAACTTCTTTTTCTACTGATAGCTGAGGTCAGGAGGTATTATATCTGCAGCAAGATAGTTAACAAAATCTGCATACCAAGGTACATTATTTACCGCTAAGGAATTTTCAGAATCTTCTAAGGTTTCTAAACTTACATCTCCAATGGCATCTAGCTTAGCGATTAACCTATCATAAGCAAAGTCATCATTTATGGGTACTACATCAGGTTTCAAGAACTCAAGCCTGGAAAGGTGATCGGCAACTACATTCTCGGTGCCTTTCTTATCTCTGATATCAAGGTCAAATTCTTGCAATAAAAGTATCCACCGGAGTAATCTAGGTTTAGCATCCTTTTTATTCAAAAGGTATCGGATGGCGGCATGATCAGTGTAAACAATTATTTTGGCTCCCACTAAATAGGATCTAAATTTGTCTATGGCGAAAACTATGGCTAGGAGTTCTTTTTCTGTGGTTGCATAGTTTAGCTGAGCGGCATCTAGAGTTCTACTGGCGTAGTAAATCACATGTAACTTCTTATCAGATCTTTGCCCTAGCACTGCTCCTACAGCGTAATCACTAGCATCACACATGATTTCAAAAGGTTTTGTCCAATCTGGTGGTTGCATAATGGGTGCTGAGATTAAAGCTTGTTTTAAAAGGTTGAATGCTTTGTTGCATTTTTCATCAAAAATGAACTCAGCATCTTTCATCAGAAGACCTGTCAAAGGTTTAGTGATCTTAGAGAAGTTTTTAATGAAACGCCGATAAAATCCAGCATGTCCAAGAAAACTTCGAACTTCTCTAATTGTTTTGGGTGGTTTAAGATTCTCTATCACCTCGATCTTGGCTTTATCAACTTCAATGCCTTTTTCAGAAACGATATGTCCTAGAACTATACCTTCAGTGACCATGAAGTGACATTTCTCCCAATTTAATACCAGGTTTACTTCGACACATCTCTTCAAGATCTTTTCAAGGTTGACTAGACAGTTATTGAAATCAAATCCGCAGACTGAGAAATCGTCCATGAATACTTCCATAACTCCATCAAGATAATCAGCGAAGATTGACATCATGCAACGCTGAAAAGTTGCTGGGGCATTACAGAGTCCGAAAGGCATACGTCTATAGGCAAAAGTTCCATATGGGCATGTGAAGGTTATTTTCTCTTGGTCATCAGGGTGTATAGGAATTTGGAAAAAACCTGAATATCCGTCGAGGTAACAGAAGTAGGAATGTCTAGCTAGATGTTCCAACATCTGATCTATAAAAGGCAATGGGAAATGGTCTTTCCTAGTGGATTTGTTTAACTTTTTGTAATCTATGCACATACGCCAACCCCCTTCTAATCGTTTTGTAACGTGCTCACCTTTTTCGTTCTGTACCACGGTGATGCCTCCCTTTTTAGGTACTACATGCACAGGGCTTACCCATTTACTGTCCGAGATCTGATATATTATCCCTGCTTCCAACAACTTAAGAACTTCCTTTTTAACTACCTCACTCATTATAGGGTTAATCCTTCTTTGGTGTTCTCTCGAAGGTTTAGCATCTTCTTCAAGTGAAATCCGGTGCATGCACACGGATGGACTTATTCCTTTAAGATCTGAGATGTCATACCCTAGTGCTGAGGGATATCTTCGCAAGACATCTAAGAGTTGGTTTGTTTCATTTTGGTTCAGAACGGCACTGACTATAACTGGTTTGTCCATTTCTTTGTCTAAAAACTCATATCTTAGATTCTTGGGTAATTCTTTTAATTCTAAGGTTGGTTTGCTGGGGTTTTGTATAGGATCCGGAGTTAAGGATAGACATTCAAAAAGGCTATCATCTATGTAGGGTTCCATACTATCATCATCTTTCTCAATGGGCGTTGAAGGTAGTTTTATTCTTTCTATTGGCT
The DNA here is from genome assembly GCA_022829125.1 of Lathyrus tuberosus. Classification (NCBI taxonomy): domain Eukaryota; kingdom Viridiplantae; phylum Streptophyta; class Magnoliopsida; order Fabales; family Fabaceae; genus Lathyrus; species Lathyrus tuberosus. Next base: position 7,541,099 of record JALAZF010000154.1, on the reverse strand, counting down.
CTTCCTGGTTAAGTTCACGGACACATTCATCAATGACATCAACTGCATAACATGCATCTCCTATTACTGGTGCCGTGAGAAACTTTGCTAGGACAAACTCTATTTTTTCGTTACCTACCTCAAAAGTCAATTTTCCTTTCTTGACATCCATTATGGCTCCTGCAGTTGATAGGAAGGGTCTACCTAGGAGGATTGGGATATCTTTATCTTCTTTGATGTCCATTACGACGAAGTAGGTGGGAATGAACAACTTGCCTATTCGAACTGGGATGTCTTCTAATACGCCTACAGGGTATTTTATAGATCTGTCAGCTAATTGGAGAGACATCTTAGTAGGTTGCAAATCTCCTAGTTTCAATCCTTCACAAACTGCGAGGGGCATTAGGCTTACACTGGCTCCTAAGTCCAGAAAGGCTTTATCTATGACATGATTCCCCAAAATACAAGGTATGGAGAAATTCCCCGGATCTTTGTCTTTTTTGGCAAGTTTGTTCTCGGAAATGGAATTACACTCCACTGGTTTTGGATCGTCAAGTCTACGTTTATTGGTGAGGATGTCCTTCAGGAATTTAGTATAAGATGGTATTTGGGTGATGGCTTCTGTAAAAGGAATCTCTACATGGAGTTTTTCTATAACTTTAACAAACTTCTGGAATTGGTCATTGATCTTAGTTTGTTTAAGTCTTTGTGGATAGGGAATTAGTGGTTTCTATGGCTGAGGGGGTGTTGAAGCTTCGTCCGTAACTTCTCCTTTATCTTTGTCTTTTGGTTTCTCAATTTCTACGGGTTTCTCACCTTCGGGGGTAGCATCCTTTTTGGAAATTTCGGAGTCACTCAATGTCGGGTTTTTAGGCCCTTCATAAGTGGTTCCACTTCGTAAGGTAGCAGCGTTAGCTTGCCCTCGAGGGTTTTGTTGAGGTTGTCCAGGAAATTGTCCTCCAGGAGTAGTTTGGGGTGCTTGCTTTAAGGCTACCTGAGATATCTGGGTTTCAAGTATCTTGTTGTGGGTGGCCATTTGGTCCATTTTGGTTCCTAGTTGGGTAAGTAGCTCATTCACATGAATATTCTGATTTAGGAACTCTTTGTTTTGCTGGGCTTGTGCTGTCATAAAATCATTTAGCACTTTCTCAATATTTGGCTTAGGTGGCACTGCTTGCATAGGTTGGTTTTGTCTAGGTGCTTGATTGTTGGTTGATCTCGGAGGTGCTTGGTTTTGGATAGGGTTATTGTTTTTGTTGGAAAAATTAGGGTGATTCCTCCATCCAGGGTTGTAAGTATTTGAGAACGGGTTTCCTTGGGCATAGTTGACTGGGTCTGGGTTAGTCTCGTTTAACAGATGGCAATCAGCTGATTGATGACCTTTAGTACCACAAAGTTCGCAATCCGATACTACTGCTGCTGCAACGGTTGGTTGTGCGTACATTTGATCGATCTTGAGGGCCATAGCATTCATTTTGACTTGCATCATGTCTATAGTGCTTACCTCATGTTTACCTCCTTGGGCTTCTTTCTTTTCCACTGTTGCTCTTTCGTTTCCCCATTGATGATGGTTTTGAGCCATATCTTCAATGAGACCACAAGCGTCAGGATAGGGTTTGTTCATCAGGGCACCGCCAGCGGCAACGTTGATGGACATCTTTGTGTTATAATGAAGTCCGTGGTAAAAGGTATGTATAATTAACCATTGCTCCAAACCGTGGTGTGGACAAGCCCTTAAAAGGTCTTTATACCTCTCCCAAGCTTCAAATAGCGATTCTCCTTGGTTTTGGGTAAATCTTGTTATTTGGTTTCGGAGAATGGCTATTTTTCTTAGGGGTAAGTATCTAGCAAGGAATGTTCTCCTAAGGTCTTCCCATGTTGTTATAGAATTGGCTGGAAGGGAATCTAACCAAGTTAGGGCTTTGTCTCTAAGGGAAAAGGGAAATATTCTTAAACGAATCGCCTCAGGACTAGCACCATTGGTCTTAAACGTGTTTGACAACAGGATAAAGACTTTTAGATGTTGGTTTGGGTTTTCAGATGGTAGTCCTACGAATTGGTTTTGTTGAACTAGTTGTAATAGGGACGGTTTTAGTTCAAAATTATTGGCAGGTATGGTAGGGTTAACTATACTAGAGCTCGGTTCTTCGTCAGCAGGCTGAGCAAATTCCTTAAGGGGTCTTTGGTTACGATCTTCGGCCATAGCTTGCTTAATTCGACGAAGCCAAAGTCGTGCGCGAGCGTAACGTTCTGGTTCCACTAAAGGATCTATTACACTACTGGAGCTGCGAGATCTTCGCATCGACCAGTTCGTGCGGCCCTAGTCTAAACGGTGATAACAAACGAAATTCGAAATTCGGCGAAATTGATCCCCGGCAACGGCGCCAAAAACTTGGTGCGTTGTATTCGCAAGTGCACGAATCGCGTCAGAGTAATATAAAAAGTTATCGTATCCACAGAGACCAAATGTCGATCTAACGAATTCTGTTTGTTACAGTGCTTATCTAGGGCAGTTCAATTCAGGGTTTACTAATGCAGAGGAAAAATAAATAAAAGTAAATGACGAGGTAATAAAATTCGGACAAAACAATAGGCTTGAATGTAATTCTCATAACCGATAATATTTCTATATTCATCAACAGAACTACTTACGGGCAATATCTTTTATTTTAAGAAAAGAATTCAATTTAACAGGAACTGTCGCTTTCGCGTAGTCAGAACCAAGTTTACCCTCTAAACTAACCCCTTTATTGTCACTTATAAAAAGGCGCGCATTGCGTTAGAGTCATGGAAAACTTACTTTTAAGAAATGTAAATTCTAAACTAAACAGAAAAGTATTTTGACCTGAAATCTCTAAACTAAAGAGGTTCAAAATGAACCAGATTCTAATCCCACTAACGCGTCCGAAAATAGTTTTAAAATCTCTTTTCTAAAGTGTTAAAAATCCCTACTCGACTGAGCAAAGCGCTTTCGCTGTATTTGATCAGTTGAGAACTAAACAAGTTCACCAAGGGTTGGACGACTTTCGATCTTACCCAACATTGCTTTTAAGTATAGAAAACTTGTGTTAAAGATTAAAACAGCCCTTAAGTATTTCTATTAACATATAGACGTATTACGGTGATTATGGTCTTTACATTCTTACCTATCTAAAACTTAGCCAGCCATGGTAGTTATAACAGTCATATTAATTCTTATCATGTATGGAATTAAGTCTTTTGAAAAGTAATGTTTTAAAAAGTAAGGCAAGACAACAAATAAACAAAATAAAGCAAGTGCAAGAAATAAATGAAAGTAAATGCGATTAAAATAAAACCTGCTCCAAAGCGGAGTCTTTAAATCTGGTACAATGTACGGAAAAGAAAATGCTGGCAGGATTACTTCTACCAAAGTGCTCCAACTTGATTACAGACACTCCAAGACTTGATTACAAACTCGATCACACACAGTGCAATAACTCCTCGATGTGAGAAGATTACCGCTTTACAAGAGTGAAATTTATGCCTAGGGTGAAGTAAACTAAGATTGGATGCCCTTAAAATTCGAGTTCTGAGAGTATTTATAGGAAAAGTTGGCATGGTGCAAAGACAAAAGTGACCTTGGCTTGAAAAATGGGCGGGAACAAATTTTGCCTTGTCGCGCCCGCGACAGGCCTATCACGCCCGCGACAAGAAGAATAGGCAAAGGTGAGTGCTTGATCGTGGGAACGTGGCAGTTGAGTTATGGAGATCATGGGACACGTCGTCGCCTACCCTGGGGCGCCCGCTACAAGAGAAACGACCAGGGTAAATTGCTGTCAAACTTGAATTCTAGCTCCTTTTTGCATCCTTTCTCGTCTGGGACCTCGATTTATTGAAAACCTAAAAACAAAGGAAAACATAACAATAACAAAGCAAAAATAATAGAAAAAAAACTAATATGCATGTGAAATCAGAGTCGAAAATACAGTATAATTTAGTGTCATCAATGCTGATAACTTTGAAATGTTCCAACCAACGTTTCGCCAGCGAAAAGTAACTTAGAAGGTGTTCGCTTACGCATCTATACTCTCTTGTCATATGCTTAATCACCAATTCTGAATCTCCTTTTATCTGCAGCTCTTTGGCTCCCAAGTCTTTGAGTATCTTAAGACCTGTAATTAAAGCCTCGTATTCTGCCTCGTTATTTGAGCATTCGCCATCGACCTTGCATTTAAAGGTAGTTGGAATTCCCTGTGGGGAGATTATCAGGACTCCAACACCTGCTCCGTTTTTATGGCTCGACCCGTCAAAGTACAATTTCCACGGGGCGACGTCGATGCTATGTATCGACGTTTTGACTACAGCGTGGTCGACAATGAAGTCCGCCACAATTTGACCCTTCATTGCCCTCAGAGGGACATATGTCCGGGAGAATTCAGTTAACGCTAGTGCCCATTTCCCAATTCGACTATGCAAAATGGGCTTGGACAGCATATGCTTAATAACATCAAAATGCGACGACACATAGACATTAACTGGTTTGATATATTGCTTCAATTTCATACATGAGAAGTACAAGCATAGGCACAACTTTTCAATCATAGTATATCTAGTCTCAGCATCTACCAATATCCTACTAAGGTAATAGATGGGTCTTTCGACGCCACCATCGTCCTCTTGTGCTAGCATACTGCCTATGGTCGTGTCCGACGCTGCAATGTACAACTTCATGTTTTTATTTATACTAGGTGGTAGTAGGATTGGAGGCTTTGTAAGATACTCTTTGATCGCGTTGAAAGCCTCTTGTTGTTCTTGCCCCCAGCAGAATACTTTCCTTCTTGGTCTTGAGCAGTGGTGAAAACACTTTCGTCTTGCCACTTAGGTTTGAGATGAACCTCCTCAAGAAATTTATCTTCCCCAACAAAGACTAGAGTTGTTTCTTTGTTGTCGGAGGCTTGAGATCTAAGATTGCCTTTGTTTTGTTCTGGTTGATCTCGATGCCTCGCTTATGGACTACGAAACCCAGGAAATCCCCTGTACGAACACCAAAAGTACATTTTAGTGGATTCATCTTTAATCCATATTTTCTCATTCGCTCAAAGGAGCGTCAAAGGTGGTCGAGGTGACTATCCTCTGATGACGATTTTATGACTATGTCATCAATGTATACCTGCATGAAATTCTCAATAAAATCATGGAATATCGCATTCATAGCCCTTTGGTAGGTTGCCCCAGCGTTTTTCAACCCAAAAGGCATCACCACCCATTCATATGTCCCCAAAGCTCCAGGGCATCGAAATGCAGTTTTGGGGACATCTTCTTCGGCTATAAGAATTTGATTGTAACCGGAATAACCGTCGAGCATACTCAAATACTCAAATCCCGCGGCTGAGTCGACTAGCGTCTCTGCCATGGGCATTGAATATTCTTCTTTAGGAGTAGCGTTATTCAAATCCCTAAAGTCAATACATACTCGGAGGGTCCCATTTTTCTTAATAACAGGAACTATGTTTGCTATCCACTCTACATACCTCGCAGTTCTGATGAACCGACTTTTGAGCAACCTTTCGATTTCTTGCTTGATCTTCGGCGTCACTTCTGGGGCGAAGCGTCGAGGGGGTTGCTTTACTGGCCTCTTGCCTGGCTGGATTGGGAGGCGATGCTCGACTACGCTTCGACTCAAACCAGGCATTTCGCCATAATCCCAGGCAAAACATTCCTTGTATTCCTTCAACACTTTAACCAGTTTAGCTTTCATTACTGGTCCTACCTTGGTACTCACGTAGGTGGGCCTTTTTGTCGTTCAATCCCCTAAGTCGACCTCCTCAAGTGGGTCTTGGGATTGCATTCTTTGTAGTTCATGATCTGGCCCCTTTTCAAACCCTAAAGGCTCATCATCGTAAATACCATCAAGTCTCTGATTTTCTTTGTCATGGTCGGCTCCCTGAGTTTTTTGGCGAGTCTCGTCTCTTTCGAGTGCCGACATTTTTCTGTTTTCAGCCAGATAGGCCGAAATCCAAGTCATACTTTCTGACTCAGCAGTCATCTTCCCCAGTAGTAGACCACCCTGTCGGTGGCATTTCCATTGGCTCCATACCTTCGTCGGCAGCATCCCAGATGAACCCATAGTCGGGGTCTAGGTTCAAGACGCGACCCGTGTCGACGGGGGTGTAAGATCCTGATCCGTCATCACAAGGAGCCACATTGGCTAAGTGCTGGTCAAAATATTTCTTAGTACCCCTGGCTTCGTCGACTTTGTAATAGCTTTGATCTGCTTCAATATTTTCGATGATGCCATCCTTTCTCCAAATGATCAACCTCTGATGCATAGTTTATGGTACTGCTCCAATTCCATGGATCCACTCCCGTCCCAACAACAGATTAAAGTTTGCTTTTGATTTGATGACCATGAAGAGTGTTATCCTGTTGGTTGTACCCACTGCCAAGTCCACTTGGACAACCCCCAGGATGTTACTGGTCTTGCCTTCGTAGTTGGACAAAACCATGTTGTGCTATCGGAGGTCAGCCTCTGTCTTTCCAATTCTCTTAAACAAACTATGAGGCATTAGGTTTACAGTCGCTCCACCATCCACAAACACTTTGTTGACAGACACCCCATTAATCTTCACCTTTATGAATAATGGCTTCAGATGATACATCATCCCCGGGGTAGGACGTTCAAACATAGTCGTTTGTTCTTCAACTACACCACTGTTCATCACGTAGTAACATAGTGGCTTGTCATCCGCATTTTCCCCTGTGATGAAGTCCTCTTCAGTTTCAGAGATTTCAGATACCACATCATACTCAGCTGGTAGAACCGACACGATACCACAGTTTACCACGAAATCTTCGCCATAGGTGTCGTCATTTGTGTCGTCGTACATGTCTTCGTCAAAATCCCCTTCAGGTGATGGGTCATACTCTTCATCGGACTGAGGGGAGTACTTTGGCTCTTCTTCATCCGAATGAGGAGTATACTCTGGTTCTTTCCTAATTTTTGCCAGCGAAGTACACTTTGAGCTCTGGGTCGACACCACTTCCCTTTCTCCTGAAGCGTTTACAGTTACCGCCATGGTTTGGTTCGTCGCCACCTTATTCTTTTCTACCCATCTTCCTCTTGGGTATTGGCGCTTCTTCCCAGATGTCCCGACAGGCTTTGCTTTTGAAGTCGTAGCCTCTCTTTCAGCCTTCTTATTTCGCTGATAACGCCGCCACTGGGTCCTAGTCATAGGGTTTTTCCCTTTGTAGTTGGGGGATACCCTATATCCTGCTTGTTCGACCCTTTCATCAGCGACATTCGCCTCCTTTTCCAAATCAAGAGCTTTCCACTTTGGCCTTTTGTTTCCTTTCTGATTCACCGGGGCCATCCACCTTTCCTGTGGGGAGTCTGATGGGGGCACAAAAGTCTTTGGCCTTGCTCCCTGGAACAGTTTTCTGTATTCCTCGTTGTGACGAGGGGTTCCGCTCCCGTCGAACACAAACCTTGGGACAGGTGGCTTGCTCTCTGGCACCGCTTCTTTCTTGCTTTCCTCGTACTTCTCAGCTGCTTTCTCATCGATCACGGCATTGCACCTGGGGCATAGCGCGGCTTTGGAGCCGCTTATCCTGTACTTTTCCTGAAAATCCTCCAGACTTTCGCCAGCTTGGGGGTACACTGCTTCGAGTTTGCCCTTCGCTTTCTTGTCGGAACCCCCAGTAGTTTCGACCATCATGCATTCTACCACTTCAGCCATTGGTGGTTTGTCGAGGCCCTCAGTAGCTTCGACCATCAAACATTCGTACACTTCCGAATACAAAGCCTCTTCAACCTTCAGTGGGTCGGTGTCAACCTGCATCTTCGGCTTTTCGCCAAATTGGAGTCGACCCTCCTTCAAAGCCTTCTGTACCAGATCCCTGAAAAGAACACATTGAGCTGTTTTATGACCAAGGAAATTATGAAACTTACAAAATCCCCTCTTTTTCTTTTGTTCTAGAGGGGGATCTTTCAAACCAGACGGAATGATAATTTGACCATCTTTAACCAGTAAATCAAATATTTCATCACATTTTGAAACGTCAAAGGTGTAAGTTTAAGCGACGTATTTATCCGTTTTGTTAGTTTCGGTGGGATTTTTCCCATTCGATGGTTTCAACAGCTTGCACGTATAGGGAGGTTCTGGCTTAAGCTCAGCCACGTGGATCTCACTTTCGTCGACGGATTCTTCCTCGTCAGACAAGTATTCATCAGCAGCCACATAAGCCACTTTTTCCTTTTTAAGATATCTGTTAGACTGAGCTTTCTGAGCTTTCAATCTTTTGACCTGGCGAACCCGGTCAGCTAATTGCGCCATATCTCTAAGATATTGCGTGTCCAACTTCTTCCTGATCGAATAGTCCAGGCCGCCGGCGGCCATTTTGACTAACTCGTGTTCAGGGACTTGAGTAAAGCAACGTGCTTTCAAAAGTCTAAACCTATTTAAGTATTGGTCTACTGACTCCGCGGCCTTGCGTTTGACGTTTGCCAACTCTTTCAAACTTATTTTCGACTGTCCCATATAGAATTGTTCGTGGAACAATCTTTCCAACTGTGTCCATGTGTGAATGGACTGAGGGGGCAACGTGGTAAACCATGTGAACGCATTCTTCGTGAGGGAACTTGGAAAATATTTCATTTTCAAATCCTCATTGTTCGCTATGTCGCCCGCCTCGGTCTGATACCTAGTGACGTGTTCAACGGTGGACTCTTCCGTTTCCCCAGCAAACTTGGTAAATTTTGGCACTTTCCATCCCCTAGGTAACTCTGTTTGTAGGACAAAATCTGGTAAAGGGGACGTATAGGTTGGCCGTCAAAGGCCAGGGTTCGCCCCATTACGGACCATGATACGTTCAACCACAGCTTCCAAGTTATGTTCCCTAGCAAGGGCGTCCTATCGAACCTGTTGGACAACGAAATCCGGATCTTGGTGCCTATGGACAATTACAGGTAGTCTTTGAACCCTCCTAGGAGTTTCTTCGAACTCGCGGGGTTGTTCTATAGTCTCGTCGAAGACTTCGTCCTGACGAGGTTGCGTCACCGATCGCGGTGGTGGGGTCTGTCGACCTTGAGCCCTAGGTGCGCCTAAGAAATCACCGATTCGTGTCATCTGAGTCGCCAGTTGCTGGTAACTCTGGGTTGACTCTTGTATCAATGGCCTTAATATCGTACCCATGTGTTGAGTCAACATGTGAACCATCTCATGGTTACTCTCGTCCATTTGTTGCCTCATGACTTCGACGGAACTAGAGGTAAAAGTCGGTATGGATTGAGAGGACGTGTTGAATCCCGGAGGTCGAACCATCGGGTTCGACAAGGGTCCTATCCCTTGATAAGTCGAGAATACTGGGGACGATCTTTCCCCAAATAAATGGCCGCTAGAATGCAAATTCGACATTAACTCCGGCGGCATTCCATACGATCTAGGTATAGGCATGGTGATACTAGGCATATATTGCCCCGTAGTCCCTGTCATTGTCGATCTCGGGCCGTTTCGACGCGGCGTCGCAACTGGTCTGCTAGGGGAAGTTGACACCGCTGATATGGTACCAGAGCTAACATCAGTCGTCTGTGATCCCACCGTAGTTTCCGTCGGAGACGGTTCTTCGTTTGGTCGTGGTGTTACCATCTTACCACTACGCAAAAACATATACTCAATTCACACGGGTCCCACCAGGTGTGCCACTTTGTTCGTCGGCGCGAACAACCGCTGGACTTCCGTCTCAGGTTCGCTTGCGGGATCGGCCACACAAATCCCAGAACAGTTGGAATTGGGAGCGTATGTTTGTGTTGCGTTTTAGTTTATCCGTTTTTTAGTGCAATGTCACGCTGAAGTGATCTGGGTGACGCAAAGGTTTCTTAAAGATTGCGAGTTGGGTGCAGAAATAAAGAAATAAAAGGAAAAGTTGAGCAAAGACAAGACAAATAAAGACTTTAAATTATATGCGGAAAGTAAATTCCATTAAATAAGATTTTGGACGCAAGTGTACATTTGTCTGCGGGAGTGAACTCGTTTCTCTCTAAGCTTGGTACTTTGAGTATTTTCCCCTTACAATGTGAAAAAATACGACCCCCAAAATGAAAAGAACAATGCCTTATATAGGCCTAAAAAATAATTGTTTGTCTGCCCAAACGTTTTCTGAAGCTGCCACGTGGCACCCCACTCTCTTTTCAACTTCCCATAGTCTTGGAAAATTCAAACTTTTCCCGCCTAACCACTTGTTTCTTGAAATCGACATCAGCTTGTCTCCTACATCAAGATTTATCGATGGTCCTCCGACACGTCTTTCTGCTGGTGTCGACTCGACACCTCATTGTACCTCTTTCCTGCGTCGACCCGCTTTGGAAGTCTCCAGACGCTAGCTGCCAGTCGAAATCCAGTGCCAACAATAGGGTTGTAGTTTCAAGAATCGACAAAATCATAAATAAATAAACATTATTCTATATTTTCCGCATTAATTGTTGTTTTCTCTTTTCGCTTTTTCAGAAAATGGTAATCTTAAGAAACAACAAATAAAAACAAACAGTTTTCAGAAAAACACTGCACACACTCTTGCATTCTCACTATCTCTTCTAAAAAGCAATCATCGCGTCATGCAGATTGCTTGTTTTAAACCCCATTGAAACGTACAATCCGATGCCTTTTCCCAACTTTGAATTCTCGGTATTTGAGTCTGAAGAAGAAGATGCCGTAGAAATTCCTGAGGAGATCTCCCGATTACTCAGACAAGAGGAAAGGTCTATTAAACCTCACAAAGAGCCATTGGAAACGGTCAACTTGGGCTCAGAGGAAGAGAGAAAGGAGGTCAGGATTGGGGCACTGCTTAGTTCAACTGTCAAAGAAAGTTTGACAAAGCTTCTCAAAGAGTTTCCCGATGTATTCACTTGGTCCTATCAGGATATGCCAAGGTTGGATACCAGCATTGTGGAACATCATCTACTGTTAAGATCAGAATGTCCGCCAGTAAAACAGAGGTTGAGACGGACTCATCCGGACATAGCCATCAAAATCAAAGAGGAAGTACAGAAACAGATTGACGTGGGTTTCCTCGCCACATCAAAATATCCTCAATGGTTAGCCAACATAGTACCAGTTCCGAAAAAGGACGGAAAGGTCAGAATGTGTGTAGACTACAGAGATCTGAACAAGGCTAGTCCAAAGGATGATTTTCCTTTACAACACATTGACATGCTGGTAGACAGTACAACAAAGTTCAAAGTCTTCTCCTTCATGGATGGATTCTCGGGCTATAACCAGATAAAAATGGTGCCGAAAGACATGGAGAAAACTTCGTTCATTACCCCATGGGGAACTTTTTGTTACAAGGTAATGCCGTTCGGTTTGAAGAACGTCGGGGCAACCTATCAAAGGGCCATGACTACTCTGTTTCATGACATGATACACAAATAAATCGAAGTATATGTCGATGACATGATTGCCAAATCTAAGACGGAAGAGGGGCATGTGACCCACCTGTCAAAACTGTTCGAGCGGCTGAGAAAGTACAAACTCCGCTTGAATCCCAATAAGTGCACATTGGGTGTCCGTTCAGGGAAACTGCTAGGGTTCATCATCATCCAGAAAGGAATTGAGGTTGATCCTGACAAGGTCAAGGCCATTCAAGAAATTCCTTCTCTGCGGACTGAAAAATAAGTCAGGGGGTTCCTAGGACGTCTGAATTACATTTCCAGATTTATATTCCTCATGACCGCGACATGCGCGCCAATCTTCAAATTACTCAAAAAGAATCAGGACTGCGTTTGGATAGAAGACTGCCAAACCACCTTCGACAGTATCAAGGAATACCTGTTGAACCCACCGATTCTATCACCTCCAGTGGAAGGAAGACTACTAATCATCTACTTAACAGTCTTGGAAGACTCAATGGGTTGTGTACTTGGCCAATAAGACGAAACCAAAAGGAAAGAGTCTGGCATTTACTATCTGAGCAAGAAATTCACCGACTGCGAGACTCGGTACACTATGCTTGAGAAAACTTGTTGTGCTCTGGCTTGGGCAGCCAAACGTCTTTGCCAGTACATGATTCGTCACACTACTTGGTTAATCTCCGAAATCGATCCAATCAAGTATGTCTTTGAAAAGCCTGCTCTCACGGGAAGGATTACCCGTTGGCAGATGTTGTTATCAGATTACGACATCGAGTACCATGCTCAGAAAGCTGTTAAGGGAAGTATTTTAGCCGATCATTTGGCTCATCAACCAATTCACGATCATGAATCAGTCGGGTTTGACTTCCCAGACGAAGATGTCATGTATTTAAAAATGAAAGAATGCAATGAACCACTACCCAGTGAAGGACCAGAACCAGGTTCCCAATGGGGACTAATCTTTGACGGAGCTGTCAATCATTATGGAAACAAAATTGAGGCAATCATCATAACACCTCAGGGTACCCACATTCCTTTCACTGCCAGACTAACATTCAAGTGTACAAACAACGAGGCCGAATACGAAGCTTGTATCATAGGTATCGAAGAAGCGATCGACTTAAGGATAAAAAACTTGGATGTTTATGGCGACTCAGCCCTGGTTATCAATCAGATCAAAGGAGATTGGAACACATACCAATCAGGATTAATTCCCTTACAAAGATTATGCAAGAAGGTTGTTACCATTCTTCAACAGAATTGAGTTTCATCATATCCCTCGTGAAGAGAATCACATGGCTGATGCATTATCCACTCTCTCTTCCATGATTAGTGTAGGTCAATGGAACGACATACCTAAGATTGACATAATGCGCCTTAAACAGCCCGCTTATATCTTCATGATTGAAGCAGTCATAGACGACAAACCTTGGTATCACGATATCAAATGCTTCCTTCAGAAACAAGAGTACCCACCTAGGGCATTAAGAAAAGACCGAAAGACCCTCAGAAGGTTGGCAGGCAGATTTTTCCTGAGCGGCGATACACTCTATAAGAGAAATTTTGACATGGTCTTGCTCCGATGCGTAGACAGACCAGAGGCAGACATGCTGATAAAAGAAATTCATGAAGGATCCTTTGGCACTCATGCCAACGGACACACAATAGCAAGAAAAATTCTGAGAATAGGATACTACTGGTTGACCATGGAATCTGACTGCTACAAGTACATGAGAAGATGTCACACGTGTAAGATATACTCAGACAAAATCCATGTACCACCTACACACCTTAAAGTTCTTTCTTCCCCATGGCCTTTTCCATAAGGGGAATCGACATGATTGGCATGATCGAACCCAAAGCTTCAAACGGACATCGGTTCATCCTGGTAGCCATCGACTACTTCACCAAATGGGTCAAAGCAGCGTCATACGCCAATGTAACCAGACAAGTGGTGGTCCTATTCATCAAAAACAATATCATCTGCCGTTATGGTGTTCCTGGCCAGATCATTACTGATAATGGATCCAACTTGAACAACAAGATGATGAATGAGTTGTGCCCTGAGTTCATGATCGAACACCATAACTCATCTCCCTACCGACCTAAGATGAACGGAGCGGTAGAAGCGGCTAACAAGAACATCAAGAGGATTGTTCAGAAGATGGTTGTAACCTATAAATATTGGCATGAGATGCTACCCTTTGCCCTTCACGGTTATCGCACATCTGTCCGCACTTCAACAGGGGCAACCCCTTTCTCTCTAGTATATGGCATGGAAGCAGTCCTTCCCATAGAGGTAGAGATCCCATCAATCCGGGTATTGATGGAAGCTAAGCTAACAGAGGCTGAATGGTGTCAAAGTCGACACGATGAGCTGAATCTGATCGAAGAGAAATGAGTAACGGCACTATGCCATGGTCAGTTGTATCAGCAAAGAATGAAGAAGGCGTTTGACAAAAAGGTCCGACCTCGCGTCTTCAGGAAAGGAGACCTCGTGCTCAAAAAGATACAATCATTTCTCACTGATTCCTGGGGCAAATGGACTCTGAATTATGACGGCCCTTATGTGGTCAAGAAAGCCTTCTCAGGCGGCACCTTGAGACTCGCAACCATGGACGGAGAGGAATTTGCCTACCCCACAAATGTTGACGTAGTCAAGAAATACTTCTCCTAAATAATAAAAAAAAACATCTCGGTGGATTGAAAACCCGAAAGGGCGGTCCAGGGAAAAATTAGAGACATAATCGAGAATCATCCCGGTGGATTGGTAATCTCAAAGTACAATCCAGGCAAAAATTAGGGACTCATGGCAAGTAACTATGTCCAACAAAGGGGCAAATCCCTCAGCAGCAGTAATGCCATCCATAAGGAAAACTCCTGTCAAGGTCATCTTCGACGGAAGCTCAGGATGTCCAGAATTCAAAGTTGGTAAAAGGATAGCGGTCGTTATGTTTTAATGTAGCCATTTTCCCTTAAATTACCATTTTATAGACTTTGTAAATACTCTATGGAATCACGCGTTTGGCTGATCTCCATCCTGTCAATAAAATTTGAGCCCTAGTGCTTTTGTTCGCAATTCTCATTTGTCTTAGCTTTACAGAACGACATTTTAATGTGATTAACGATTCTTGAAATAAAAAAAATGAATTTACTTGTCAAACATTTTCTGCTTTTAAAATAAAGACGGCAATTCTTTTGACTGTTGAACATCGAAAGAACATCGATCGCTTCTCTAGAAGTAATCGAGCTTCAAAGTGCAGAATCAAAGTACTCCTTCTTAACCAGTACACCTGAATGAAGGATCAGTTGTGTCAGATGCAAATATTCCGTCCGACATCCCCGACAGAGTTCTTATCTCCTAAGCCCGACCAACGTTGTTCCCCACGGGGACTATCTCTCCTAAGCAAGGCAAATTTGCTATTTTGAACCCAGTGGTACCTCTTCGTCCCCCGCAGTGGCCGAGTATCCAGTCGTGTTCATCTATTAGTCTGTATGTCGTGTCAGTTTTGTCAGCATATACATACATACATCATGCATTATTGATTTACATTCATATTCATGTTGCATCACTATCACTCTGGTCGGTCTTATCCCTAAGTGAAAAAAGTCCTCTTACCTATCGAGTTGTCAATTCTTTCCTCGCCAGGAAGTGAATCATCTAAGCAATCTCTCTCCAGTTTATCTCTGGATTAGAGACAGTCCTCGACCACTTTGATAACTTGAACCTATGAAAAACAAGAAGACCTGCGATAAACATCACTCTTCGCCATTAAAGATGATATTTTCACTTTCTCGGATTAAGGAAAATCCCCAGAGAAAGCCTCTTAATCAGAGATTCGGCAATACAACAGTTTTTCTCCAAAAAATCCGCTGACGAAAAGGTCATCAGCATCTCAAAATTGGATCACATCATATGGCATTTCTCCGAGAAGATCCCGAGAAAAGTATGATGTAATACCCCAAGCGAAAGCGGTCTCTCAAGAGACTCGTTTTCCCCCAATAGAGTCAACGAATGGCATCTCCAACAGAGAAGTTTGTACACCTCTACAGCTCAGACGACTGGGTTCCCCAGCAACTCTGACATCAAAATTTTTCTATCAAATGGCATCTCTCCAGGAAATTTCGGCGAGAAGTTTGAGGAAAAACCGCTACAAACAGCGTCCCTTGTCAAGAAGTTTATTGACAAAAGAAACTGAGACCAGTTCCTTGGTAAGAAACCAGGATCGAGGGGAGGTTTATTTCAGAAACTGAGACCAGAACCTTGGTAGGAAACCAGGATCGAGGAGAAGTTTATTTCAGTAACTAAGACTAGTTCCTTGGTAAGAAACAAGGATCGAGGGGAAGTTTTGCCTTGTCTAAGCATCATCGCTTAGTAAAAGAAGATGAATGCGTAAGCTACCATTCATAACCACCATCAAAATTTCGGGTATTCCGATATTTAATCCTCTTGCACCACGAATGCCCGAATACCTTCGCCATTCACACCTTCGGGTCCAAAAAGATTAAATAAGGGCATCTGTCATACCCCAAATTTTGACCACTAAGATTTCCCATCATTGTACAAATCATTAGCACAATATGGATGTACCTTGGTGCCTCATCAATCTCCTCAAGGGTTGTTGAGCACTCACTGCAATCAGACTTAGGGTTTCAAGCCCTCTTCGAGCTTTTAGGAAAAGGATCAATCAAGGAATGACATGTACTTTAACTTTTCTAACCTCACAAACATCCACAAAGGATCAATAGGACTCCCACTTCAGGAATCAAGCACAATGTTACAGCATTCCAAGTGGATCAAGCCTCATGATCGCCAGTGTCACCAAATTAGGGTTTTCGTTGACCAGGGCCTCCAGATGGAAATTTTCCTCTGGGCATGAGCCAATGCTTCAAAACATAACCTAAGATGCTCAAAGGGACCTCATAAACCCAATAATCAAGTCAATTTAGCCTTAGAGGATGCATTCACTAAAAATCAGGAATTTGAGTTTCTTGACCTAATTCACCCCTAAGTTGACTTTTGGGACAAAACATGAGCCAAGACCTCAATAGATGATTTGAGGGTCTCTAATAAACCACATTGATACATTTGCAACAATGGGTTGATCCAAGAAGCTTGATTAACAAGTTTCAAGTTCATCAGAGCCACAGTTAGGGTTTCGCGGAAAAAGTCAACTGTGCCTTTGACTTTTGACCAGGACATGCTCCCAAACCTTGGGACATGATTCAATACACCCTATAACACCTATGAAACAAATCCATCAAGTTTAATTTAGGTCAAGGACTTGATTTCATAGAGGATCGCACAGTTTGGAATTCATCTGATAAAAAGTCAACTGTGCCCAAAAGTCAAAGTTTGAATTTTTGATTTTTTGATCAATTATGGGTCTCTAACCCTAAAATGATGTTAATGTGTGATTGGAATCATAATTCATCAAGAAAAATCAAGAAAAGTGGGATAACTTGCAAAAGGGGTAACCATAAAAAACTTAGAAATTTTCTAAGTTATGGAACAAAGTGGCTACGGTACCAACTTCCAAGGATCATAACTTGAGATCCAAGCAACCATTTGGGCTGATCCATAGATGGATTTGTAGCTCTCATAGCATACTTTAAAAGTGTCAACTACACCTCATTCCAATTCATCATGGATTTTGAGTTATGGTTGGATCAAAATAGCTGAAAACAAGAAATGTCACTTTTTCCAACACTTAGTGAAATTTTCACTAAGTCAGAATCTGTTTCACTTTTTCCAAAATGTAAGGGCATTTTTCACTTGGATCCAAAAAGTGTCAAGACAAACTATGATCACACATATGTTGTATCATATGAGAGCTTTCCAAAATGGCCAAGAACCCCATGAAATTCCATTTGAGCTAAGAGTTATGACAGTGGCAATATGCCTTGCTGCAATTGTCACAACTAGGTAGATTTGTGCATTTTGCTCGATTTGAGCAATTTGTGCAAATGACAAACAAGTTTATCCATCTGAACAACTCAGGGGGAGACCAAGGAGGGACAAACACTGATCCATCAACCTCCCAAGTCTTTGGAACTGAAAATAGCATGCCAAACCTAAAAACCCCTAAAGAGGGGACAAGACTCCAATTTTGTTTTGGAGCATTCAATGGATGCACCAAGGTGGCATGAACTGAGTCTTTTCCAATTGAATGAGTCAAGGATG